>CM033689.1:1311147-2595768 GCA_019514585.1 Dendrobium officinale
TATAAGAATTAAGGAAATATTTGGACTTGTTGTGAATTGTGATGTTGTAAATTTTCTAACCTAATAATGCAGTAACTGTCTTGTACCATATTGCCTATTGTAAAGATAGAAAAGTCTAAATTGATTGATTACAATCGAATTTAAGCAAGGATAACGAAATAAATTTGATCATTATTGTTTGCCCAGAGGGTCTTGCTTTATGTTCATAAATGATTTTTCACATATTTTTTTTCCTTTTTGTGTTAGTCAGCTTATCCAATCCTTACTTGAATGCATCTGGGAGGGAAAATTAATTGCAGAACCTCTTCAAAAATTTCATCCTATGAAAAATAAGTATTATTGACTATCTAAATACATATAATGATACAAACCAAATTTTGCGCTTATCGAAGGCTGAGCGTACAATATATTTTAATAGTGTTCATCTTGGCAACCGGGGCAGAGAATATTTGCTTGAAAAAGTCAATGCCTTCTTGTTGGGTCTAGCCTTTTTGACACCCATGTAAGTTTTGTGTTTATTGAACTTTAGGAGATTTAATGAACTCATACGCCATGATAATGAAATCAATCACCAACCACGATTCAAAGCAAATCACCTAATTCCTCGGCCCCAAAAGTTGATTGCTAGCATAATTCATCAAGAACTTTCAACATAACAACAGACTTTTCTTTTTGATACCCAAAGATCGACTAGATATATATTCATTCAAATTCATTTATCTCAACAAAAACTTGGCAAGGACATGACAGGTTGTCAATGACTTCACAGAACTTTTATTTTCCTAAAACGTTTAAATAGGGTGGTGTAGACCTAATACAAACTGTCCCCAGGCTAATCAAAGGGGGATGTCCGAGAGTCCGAATTGGTTTATTTAATAATCTCTGGAGGGTATAGAAAATCGATTTAAGATTTCTTTTCAGCACAATAATGATAATTTTTACAAATAAAAAAAAATAATTCGTCCCAATAAACTGAATTGTATGTAAAAAAGTAAATGCCATAATAACACTAAATTTATCTATAGTAGTCGGTTCCAACTAGACCTGCATACAAACCCCTAAAGAATCCTTCCAGGGTATTGCATTATATCAAAGTGACTCTCCATTTTGCTTCCACAGAAAGGTGGAGAAACCTTACAACAACTACTCTTCCACCAAACCGGTATGACAGAGTACAGACGTTATTTTTCACCCTCCTAGTGATGGCAGAGTACCAATGTCCTTTTATCATCCTCCTAGTGATTAGATAGGTGAGACCCTCCATGGTGATGATAGAGTACCTACCATTCTTTTTCCATACTTTTGGTGATGGTTTGGTGGGGAGGAGAATACCGTTGATCTTCTTTGAAAGTCTTCTCTCTAAAATCCTTCGGAGGAAGTTGGGAGAAATTTTGATGAACAAACAAGAGGGTTCTTTATCTTTGAGGTAACCTTGAGAATCCCCTCACAAATTTTTCTCAAAAATAAATTCTCAATCTTCACTCCCTAAAAAAACTCTCCCAAACATCTCCTTTCCATTCTTTGAAATAAATTCGCATCAATAACTCTAGAAGATTAGTGGAGACAATTTTTTAGGACCCTTGATATAACAAATTTAATGATATTAAAGTAATAGCAAAGAGTTTTTAGAGAATCTTAAAATAGAAATTTTGAGATAGGATAGCATCCCCTGTTAATATCGTCTCTTTTTGTTGTGTAATGTTAATCGAGAATCCTCATACATGATGGCTAACAAATTTCCTTATTTACACTATTATGTAAACCATATTGGGAAGGTATATAAAATTACTAACTTTTTGCTTGAAAAAGTAGCTAGTAGCTACAAGCTTTAATTAAGCCATGAGTAAGAGGCATTACCAGTTGTGTTTTTCTTGAATTTGATATTTTCCTGATAGATTTTTGACAAATAGTTAAAAATAAATAAAGAAAAAATCCCAAATTAAAGAAAAACACAACCGATAATGCCTC
Source organism: Dendrobium officinale (assembly GCA_019514585.1). Classification (NCBI taxonomy): domain Eukaryota; kingdom Viridiplantae; phylum Streptophyta; class Magnoliopsida; order Asparagales; family Orchidaceae; genus Dendrobium; species Dendrobium officinale. The sequence continues at coordinate 1,313,116 of CM033689.1, forward strand.
TTACTCATAGCTTAAACCTTGTAACTACTACTTTTGCAAGCAAAAATAAAGTAATTTTTTATATCTTCCTTATATACTTTACATAATAGTGTAAATAAGCTGGAGATTTGTTGGCCATCAAGTATGCATGAGGATTCCCAATTAACATTAAACAAGAAAAAGAGACGATATTAATTAATTAGGGCTGCTATCTTATCTCAAATTTTCTATCTCAAAATTATCTAAACTCTTTGTTATTTTTTCAATACCTTTAAATTTGTAACTTTTTTGCTATTAACATGTAAATCCTTTGTGCATTTTAACCCAAAAAAAAAAAAAAAATTGTGGTAGGGGCTGCCACCTATCACAAATTTAATTTGAAAAAACTACAGGCAGGCAAGGAAATTAAAGGCTACGTCAGGAAGAAGCCAAGTAAGATCTTTAATTCTTTATGGCCGTAGTGTTTAATCCTTTTCATTGAAGGAAATAGCATGCTGAAAATAGTGAGTGTAGGACTAACTTCTCATTTCTCTGTAATGTTAGGTTAGAAATAACGACAAGCTCTACAAAGATGAAATCATGCAAATCTATATGTAGTAAAATACATGCACAAATAAAATTTAAATGATTTACTGAGATCTGCATATGTTTATTATCATTCAGATATCAAATAATTCACGAAGCTTTAAAAAGAATATATTAAAAGATTATAAAATATTGGAGGTAGGAAAAGAGATATTATTTTGTTCATTACTCTTAACTAAGGGAGAACATAACCATCTATTAATAGCATGTACATATCAGTTCTATTGGTTGGAGTAGTCCCGCATAGATAGGCTTTCCTGTCATTTCTGGTCTATATAAGGCGAGAAATTAATTATTAAGTGCGGAATGCAGACGACATTTGGGTTCCAATGGAAAAGTGTCACATCGGTTGTACAAAGTATATAGATTATGCACATTGTGTATAAGTTATATATAATGTGTATAGGCGACGTGACCTATTTTGATTGGAGTCCAGACGAAAGTTATGTCTGAACTCCACACGTAATAATCTCTCAAATAAATCAAATTCCACTCAATATCTAACTAGGGTACACTATAATTAATGTTTTCAGATCTTTTTAGAAGAATTCTTACATTGTTATGTGATACCATCTCAAAAGAAATTTACAATATATGATTTTCAGAATAGATCAATAAAGAAAATTACAGGTAAAGAATTCTTGTTTTGTGCAAATGATTCTATATAGATATTGTCATTCCTATTTGAAAATATTGGAAAGTTTTGCTCTATGTTGCTTCTACATTACTTTTATCTTAACAGGCCCATCCAATGATTCATTTTATAGAAATAAGGAGAGTGCATAAGACTAATTATAGAAATAAGATGATCATATAAGATCAAATACATTAATGAAATTTATGTAAAATATCAAGAAATCCATTAAAGTTATGAAACCACTAAGATTGGTGCCTAAGATCTTTAGATTAGAAATTAAGGAGTATATATTGCCTAAGTCAAAGTATTTTGATAAATTTATAGAATGGAGAATTGTAACATGCATGCATCTCAAAAGATTTCATTTGGTTTAAATAGGATTTAATACACTTCCTATTAATCTATGCATGTATTAATGATGAGTGAAGACAACTATATTTTTCTTTTCATTATGAAAATCTTTTTATAATATTTGAAGTGATTCATTGTCATAGAAATATTATAACATATGTGACTAAGATATATTTATAGTAGGAACTTATTATCATTATTATTAAATATAACATAATTATTAAGAATATTTTCATTCATTGTATTTTTTTTTTATTACTCAATTAAATTGTTTATATATAGATATACTTGTATTAACATATCATTCAATTGCGTAAAGCACATGGCTATTATAGTTTTTTAACATGGTATCATTGATCCCATATTTAGAGGAAGTTCAATAGCTTATATTTTTCTTTTAGTAATCACAATTTTCCATATATAATATTTATGCCACTATATCCTTATCCCATAGATCTTATAGATTTTAGAAAAGGGTTGTGATCATTTTTTTTCTTGAAGCATAGATCTATATTGTTGCTTTGCAAGAGCACTTTCTAGTTTGCTACTTCATTAATGTCCTAAAGGAATTTTTGTACAACTTGGATGAGTGTTTTTAACGTTCTATTTTAATTTTTGTTTAACTTTGACATTTTTGTTCGTGCACTACGGGAAAACACGTGAATACCATCGGATTTTCCGGCGGAATATTTTGCGTTGGTAAATACGGCGTTTGTATCGGCGCATAATGCGAAGGAATGATGACGGCGTCTTTTCCGGCGCATAGTGCGCCGGAAAATTTCTGGCGTCCAATGCGTCGTTAGTAACATCGGAATATACCAGCATTTCATTGGTACCCAAGCGCACTTTACAGTGGAAAATGTCCCGCGTACTTACCGGCGGAAAATACGACGGCTATTTTTAAACTCAACGACTTGTAACCGACGCAAAATGCGCCAGACATTATTCCGGCGTCTTGGACGCCGGAAAATACGTCGGCAAAAGCCCTATTTCCGAACCCGAACCCATCTGGATGCTCATTTCATTCGTTCATTTCTCTCGCATCTCCGGTGTCTCCCTCGTCGCCCAGCGTCGCTCACTGTAGATCGACGTCGCCGAGCTGTGTTGACGTTCACCGGACGTTGCCGACGATCACCTCCTTCCTCGCCGGCGAAAGCTCTATTTCCGATCAACCGTGAGTTTCCACCTCCCGGCGGATTTGGCGTCGGATTTGCGACGGTACAACGAATCCGTGCAATCATGCCGGCGTTTTTTTCCATTGATTGTTATAATGGCCATCTTCACAATTTTGATGGTCGTATGCATTTATCTTAACTTCAGGTTAATTAATATATTTTCCTATATGTTTTTCCTTTTAAACAAATGCTGAAGAAATTAACACAAGCATAAGTTTGAGATTTGGTGAGAAGTCATCTGATACCATGCAGAAACTTTAGAGCCTGCAAGTATTTTTTTTCAATATTAGGTGAAAAGTCATTTTTTTCTCACGCATCTATCCTTCACAATTTTCCCTCGTCCTAAAGGTTTCAATTTCATTTAAATCAATAAGGTTTTCGCATTAATATTTTAGGAAGAAAATCAACGTAGCAGTGCTGCACAAAATGAACTTTATTCATACCTCAAACAATGGGGAAAATAACTTTGGATTTGTTATCAAATCTGCAAAATATGTGAAAACCATCTCCAACTAGAAAACAAAAAGTTTTTGGAATATGTTAGCCATAGCTCTCTTGAGGACAAAAGGGGTCTGAAACAAGATGTTTCCACTTGGTGGATTTCTACATTTATTATGCTGAAGTGTGCTATATATCTATTATCGTCGTGCTTTCTTGCATCTAGAGTTGATTGATTCAAATTATAAGGAATGCTTATCTAATAGTGACTGGAATAAAATACAAAAAAATAGAGAAGCTCTTAGCTGATTTTTCATGAAATCAGTAGTTTGTGTTCTAATGCCAAGTATACCACTGCGAACTTGTACTTCCCTGTGGTTTAGGTTTTCAGCATATTTAACATTCAGAGAAGAAATGGGCAGTGATGATGAGTGCTTGAGGTCAATATGACTACTCTCTTGTTTTCTAAGTTTGAAAGATATTGGTCTGATTTTCACATATTATTAGTTATAGCTGTCATTTTAGATCCCCGATATGAGTTCAGTTTTGTGGAATGGTGTTATAAGAAGCTTTATGATGATGCTGGAGAGGCAATCAATTCAGATATCCTGAAGCTTTAATGCTTTATGATAACATGAAAACAAACTACTGATTTCATGAAAAACAGCTAAGAACTCTATTTTTTCTATTTTATCCCAGTCACTATTAGATGGGCACTCCTTGTAATTTGAATCAATCAACTCTAGATGCAAGAAAGCACGACGATAATAGATAGCACCCTTCAACATAATAAATGTAGAACTCCGCAAAGTGGAAACATCTTGTTTCAGACCCCTTCTGTCCTCAAGAGAACTATGGTTAACACATTCCAAGAACTTCTGTTTTCTAGTTGGAGATGCTTTCACATACTTGATGTTTTCTTTCTCGAAAATAAGGGGGCAACTGATATATGTCATCAAAAAATTATCTTGATCGGGTACAAATCTCGAGGAAAAAAATCAAGTAGGAAACTTTAAAAATTAAATGTAGGATCATCTAAACTCTAATTTCAGTAAACTTATAGTCGAATTGAGCGTCTCAGAATTACAAACCCAACAACACCAAATTCAACTCGATTCGAGCCCAAATGGATCCAAATTGAAGACCCGAAGCACATTCTGAAGGTTAAATCCATAATTTGGATTGTCAAACAGTTTCTAATTATGACATGCTTATAGTCAAATCGAGCGACTTAACGAGACAAATCAATCCAACGAGCCCAAGATTGCCAAATTTTGATATTGTTAAGACCTTCAAATGTCTGACAAACAATCCACGATCAAGGGATTCAATATCGGCTATCCATCTGAATCACTCCACATTTGCCCTTGATCCTCCTGATATTTACAGGTCATGTCCATCCTCAAAAAACTATAAATAGCCCCTCACTTCTCTTAAGATGGGACCCAAGCAAGAAGAAGAAGATAAGAAGGGGAAGAAAAGAGAAGAGAAGAAGGGAAGGAGGGAAGAAACTCTTCATCGACCACCGCAAAAGTTCTACTCGACGTTCAAAGTGACGCTGAAATTCTCCACGACTTCCAAACGTCACCGAAATTCTGCTCAACTTCCAAGCAATGCCGGAATTTTTCCAGACTTCCAAGTGATGCCGAAATTCCGCCCGACTTCCAAGTAACGCCGAAGTTCCGCCCGACTCCAACTGACGTCGGAATTCTATCTAATCTCCAAGTGACTCTGGAATTCAGCTCGAATACACAACTTGTTTGTAACTGGATTTCAATCCGGAAGTGAATCATTATAATCTAATCATCTTAAATTTTAAAGACGAGTCAGCCTCTTGTACCTCAAACAAACACTAGTGGAACCTTTTTAACCGGGCGTGGCCCCGTGATTTTTTTTCTTTCTAGGATTTTTCACGTAAAAATCCTGGTGTTCTTTCATCTTTTGTTTGTGTGCTGAATATTCGCACGTACAACGTTGAGATGAAAACTTTCTAACTCTATCGCCGCGTATATTCAAGCCCGCAATAAGTATATTTCTCTATCCATTTACATTACATCAAAAAAAAAATTCTTAAGAAATAGAACCAGTTGATTAATTTAATTAAAATGTTTTGGATACAATAATATCATTTCCATCTCATACCTTATAATTAATATTTTTATTAAAGTATTTTTCTATAAATATATTTCAGCCAAATTTGCTCTTTATATGAAATATAAATTGAATATGTATTATTATTATTACTTAACTATAGTAATTATAAATACTTAATGACTTTTGCTTGTTATATTCATATTATCGCTCTGCAATTCCATCGGCGCTATCTCTCGAGGAATCCCGTGAGCCTGAGGACCGAGTTCTGCACTCGCTGGAGGTCACGTCCATAAAGAGTGCGACCTTGCCCTGTGCAAACGAGCACGCGTTTTCTCCCGAGCCCAACGCCGTGCCACCATCTCATGTGGTGGGAGCATGACTTCGTCGTCGATATGTTCTTCGTCGGCGGCGGGGCTCGTTAAGGGTTGGGGGATTTTGATGGGGGCTGAAACCTTATGCGGATTATCGACGGCGGTGTTAGTGATGGCCGTCAAAGGTGGTGAAAGAATCCGGCGGCGGCGTTGCTCTGGCCAAAGGACGTAAGCTTCCTGCAGCTCTTCCGGCACCATGATCATCAAGAATTTGAAGAATGGAGCTCTGTGGAGGTGGGAGCTAGGCGCAAATATTTATAGGGAGGGAGAAGTGATGTGGACTATAACAACCTAAGCACCACCGAGAGACATGATACCACAGGGACCATCTCCCACTCTCTCTTCTTTATTCTCTTTACTGTTTTAAGAATACTATAAATTGTTTTCTCTTTTTACTTCTTTTACCAAAGATAATTACAGGGTTTTAGCTTAATGGTTTACATATAGTGATAGTAGGAAAAGAAGTTACAGACTTTGTTATCCAGTTAATACAATACTTTGTTTTTAGCATTCTCTGTCCTTCCCTTCCTGTCCGAGCTTTTCAGGTTAACCGAAGATCCCTGCACCATTTGGTATATTATTTTTGGTTGTATCTGATAAATGTATTTTTTTCTCTTATTTGGAAGATTTATCATACCTTCATTATGCTTATGTGGTTGGTAGTGTGGGTTCTGTTTCCTTCAAGCAAGAAAGGACTGTACCTCCTCTGTTTTCTGTCTTTATATATTCATATCTCTGTATACAGAAAAGTGTGAATAAACATTTCTTCTTCTTTGTTTGTTCTCTCTATCTGCCTTCTACATGGTATAAGAGCGGTAACGCTCCCCTTCCCTCTTATCTCTCTTTATTCCGAGCTGCCCTCTTCTTTTTCGGCTACTTCCATGGAAAGCTCCTCAGCCCGATCATCTCCAGATCACTTCCACCACTGAAAAACCGCTTTCTTCCTCCTCCCTGACAATTCCGACGTCCCTTAAATTTCTTATGAGCAATGTCAAAAACATCATTACACAACCTCTTACTGCCGATGACCACCCTCTGTGGCGATCTCAGATTCTCAAATTATTTTGGCCAAATGGCTATCAAGGCTTTTTGGATGGATCTTCTCCTCCCTCATCAAGAACTACCACCGTGACGGACGGATAGACGATCCCCAACCCCAACTACAACACCTAGCTCTTGCTAGATCAAAAACTAGCAACGGCTTTATACTCCGTAATCTCACCGAGCATCTTGCCTTATGTCCTCTCCGTCGAACATTGCACCAAAATATGGACTATCCTTGATCGCCAGCTTCAATCCAGCACACGCTCAAGAATTATACAACTTCGACACGAACTCCACTACCTCACCATTAAAGATAAAACGATGTCACAACATCTTCTTGACTTCAAAACCAAAGTTGATTCCCTTGCCACCGCCGGTGCCCCCATTGTCTTGGAAGACATCATCCACTACACCTTGGATGGTCTTCTGCTCATCTATCAAGCTTTTAAAATGGCTATTTGCACCAATCTCCAATTCTGAGCTTGGATGACCTCTACACGCTCCTCTATAGCAAAGAACTCAATCTTGCTCATGAAACCACCTGAGAACTGCTGTCTCTTCAAATCTCCGAGAACGCCACGACGCTAGTGGCAGCGCGTGGTCGTGGACGAGGTAGATCAAGTTCGGCTCACGGTCACAAGTCTTACACTAACCGATCCACCTCGCATAACTGCAAAGGGGGAAAATCATCAAGACCATCTGTCACTTGCCAAAACTGTGGCAAGAACGGACTTTCCGCAGTTAAATGCTGGCACCCTCACGATGATTAATACAAATCCAAACAACCTACCGCTGCCCTTTACACATCCTCCTCATCTCATCCTCCCACCAAATGGTATATCAATAGCGGAGCTTCCTCACACCTGATCTCCGACCTGACCCACATTCAATCTTCTCAACCATACACCATCTCCAACCAAGTTATTCTTGGGAACGGCCAACAACTCCCCATTCACACCACCGGTAAAGGTCTCTTACTCACACCGCAAGGTAGCCTGCAATTGACTCGCCTAAATCTTGTCCCAAACCTCTCTCATTTAATCTTTTATATGTTCATAAACTTACTACTGATAAAAATTGCCTTATAACATTTTCTTCCCATGGCTATGAATTCAAGGATCAGAAGACCCGCCGAACTCTTCTCACGGGTTCTTGTATTAACGGGCTCTGTCCAATTCAAGCTCTGCCTCCCAAGAACACTGACACCTCCCAGTTCACTCTCATCTCTATTCAGCTTGTTCAGATTTGTGGCACCGAAGACTGGGGCATCCATCCTCCTCCACATTATCCTATCTTGCAAATCATTTTCCCAACATTTGTATTTTGTCTATTACTTCGCAATGTAACTCATGTAAGTTGGCTAAAAGCCGTCAATTACCCTTCAAAAAGTCTCAAAGCACTAGTTCTATTCTATATTGCTTGGGCTTCAGCCTTTAAGGTGAAATTCACCGCTTGAGATAATATCCAGACAGAATTGAGCTCTCAAGCTTATCTTGTATAAGATCTTTCAATCCACCAATATACCGAGCAACGAGTTGGGTTTCTGATTCTCGAAGGTTGTTGTGAGCGCTCAAATGATAGAACTCCTCCATGTAATCGCTCACAGACCGATGCCCTTGTGCACATTGTTGATATTGTAGATACAATATTTGCTCGTAGTCGATTGGCAAGAAATGACTTCGAAACAATTGGTTCATCCTCGCCCAACTTCGAACTGGTCCTCGACCTTCACGACGGCGAGATTGTAACATTTCAAGCCACCACGCACTGGCACCGCCTTTCAAGCGACAAGCCACATATTTAACTTGTTTAACATGGCTGATTTCCATATACTCAAAGAATGCCTCGACGGCCCGTTCCCAATCGAGGTAATCCTCGATGTGTAACCTTCCCTCATAGAAGGGTATGTCTAATTTGACACGGAATTCACCTGTCCGCCATGATTTGGCCCTCGAGGTCTGTGGTGATCATAACGATGGTAACCTTCATCTTCGGATTCAACATTCTCATGTCGCGGATGAAAATCGGTTCCATCTTCGGAATCTGAGGCATCGGCAAACACATGTCGTGGCTTCCTAAGATATCCGCCCCGGCTAGGCGGAACACTCAGAGCCGATACATTCACCTGTAGAGGTTGTCCCTGCACTGTGTCAACTGAGGCTTTGAGATCCAGTAGCTCATTTTGTAGTTCAGTGGAGGTGTGGAAGAAGACCGTCCTCTGTTCGTTAAGTTGTCGAGTGGTGCTGGCTTGCGCTGCCCACAAGGCATCCAAGCTCTTATCGTCGTCGGAAGCTCTATGCGAAGTTTATGCAGCCATTAGTCTCAATCACTAGCTCTGATACCAACCTAGCTAATGTAATATCCCAAAACGCCACCGACAGTGACCTGCATGAAACAGAGAAGAAACAAAAAACCAATGGAACAATATATGATAATATGATTTTCTGTATATGTCTAAATACTCCTAGGTAAAGTATATATAATTTACCAACAATACATTGCTCCTATAGTAAAATGGTTATCTAAGGGAAGTGGAGAACGTGCAACAAAAAATAGTAAAGATAGTGACTAGAGATAGTGGCTGGTATAGAAAAGATATGATGTCTCGCGTAATAGGATAGTCTCCATCAAACACTCTCAATCCTCGTCCTCGCCTACTCTAAAGAAGCCTCGCAGAGAAAATTTTAATGGCTGCTTTGCCATTGACAACTATTGAATTATGTGATGCAAATCCACACCTGATCTTGAAAATGTCTAGAGGATCATTTTACAACTTATCCTATTACTAAACTTATTGTCCATTTTTAGTTGTACTGAGTACAGCTTCACCTGTCAAAGCATGAGACCCATAAAGTATAGGAAAAACACAGTTGGGAGATACCTGTAGAGGAGGAAAAAGATAGTTGCTTATCATCTTTCAAAACCTTTATTAATTTATTTTGTTCTATAGTAGTCATCTGCATACTTTTTTTTTTTCAGTTAAAATCCCACAAAGAGGCCTACTCGTTAATATCAAAAAAGGGATTACAAGGTCCTTAATAGGAACCTCTAGCTTTCTAATGATCAACAGAGCTACAAAATAATAAAAAAAAAAACATAAAAGCCGATGGTTCCTAATGCTAACAACTACAAAATATACTAGTAACATGCTTGGGCTGTAAGATATCAGCACCCAAAAAAGAAATTGAAAAATAAAACGCAATCAAAACACAATTCCTACAAAACTCAAAACCAAACCTCCAAAATATTTTAGCCTTCAACCTCTTTTATCTACATACTTTATCTATATGTGTGAGTACCCCACCGGGGTTAGCTGAGTTAGTGGTCAAATGTGGTTGGGAACCCCCAACTCATATTCGATTCCTCTTTCTTGCGGTGCGACTCCTTAAATGGAGAGAAAATAACTGTGTGGCCCTACACCTGTAGGATTGGTTGCTGGTAGGCCCACTCAAGAATTAGTTATATCATCATGCGCCTCCTTTGGAGGTGGCAGCGGCTTGATATCACGTTTCTAAATAAAAAAAGTGTATGAAGTTGTTGGTCACCGTGATCACATCAATATTGAGAGAAAATTTCAACACCTGAGGCATACAAAAGTACTGTTTCTATTTGGATTGAGAAAGACAACTAATTAACAAATTAATTGAGTTTACAAATCAAAAAGTAATTATATATGCTTCATAATAAATTTAATTAGTCTTAATAATATGTATTAAGAAGAATATTAAATAATATTTGATAAATTTTATAATCCTGTCATATGAATACATGATTAATATTTTTATTTATATTTTATTAATTAATTATCTATTTATAGATTGTGATGAGTTTTGTTGATTAAATATATGGAAAAAAAATACTGCTTTCACCTTTCAACATGAATCCATCTATAATAAATAAATAAATAAATGAATGAAAAGCCTTTATTATCAAATAGCCATTAGAAAAGTATAAAAAAATAAGTTGTGTATTTTCTTGCATATTTTATATTTTAGTATATTTTTATTAAAATACTTTTCTATAAATATATTTCAGCCAAATTTACTCTTTGTATGATATATAAATTGAATATGTATTATTATTATTATTTTATTATTTTTTATTTTTTATTTTTATTATTTTATTATGATTACTTAACTATTATAATTATAAATACTTAATGACTTTTGCTCTTTCTCTTCGTATTATTGCTTATTTCTCAATGAATCCCGTGAGCCTGAGGACCGAGTTCCGCACGCGTTGGAGGTCACGGCCTTTAAGCGTGCGACCTTGTCCTGTGCAAACCGAGCAAGCGATTTTCTCTCGGGCCCAACGCCGCGCCACCATCTCATGTGATGGGAGCATGACTTCGTCGTCGATATGTTCTTCGCCGGCGGCAGGGCTCGTTAAGGGTTGGGGGATTTTGATGGGGGCTGAAATCTTATGCGGATTATCGACGGCGGTGTTAGTGACGGCCGTCAAAGGTGGTGAAAGAATCCGGCGGCGGCGGTGCTCTGGCCAAAGGACGTCAGCTTCCTGCAGCTCTTCCGGCACCATGATCATCAAGAATTTGAAGAATGGAGCTCTGTGGAGGTGGGAGCTAGGCGTCAAGTATTTATAGGGAGGGAGAAGTGATGTGGACTACTACAGCCTAAGCACCACCGAGAGACGACATGATACCGCAGGGACCATCTTATCTCTATTAACCGTTTTCTTATTCTCTTTACTGTTTTAAGAATACTACAAATTTTTTCCCCTTTTTACTTCTTTTAGCTTATTAACCTTTTTACTTCTTTTAGCTTAATGGTTTACATACAGTGATAGAAGAAAAAGAAGTTACTGAAAGATCTTTAGCCGGAGAGGTTGGCTTGGAGATCTTGAGAAAGAAGAAGATAGAGAAGGGACAAAACGAAGCAGAGAAAGAATGGAAAGAAAGTAATATTCATTTCATTATGTTGTACAGATAATACAGACCTATATATAGAAACAGGGAGAGCAGAAGTTACAAGAAACAGGAATAAGAGATGACACGTTAGCATTATTAAATAAAACAAATATGTGAAAGTCTTGACGTATACGAACAATTATTACGTCCTCCGACCGGACGTAGAGGAACGTCCGGTTCGAGGCAAATTTCCGTCAAAAAAATGAATTGTACCGAGCAAATACCGAGCAATACCAAACAATAATGAAGAATACCATCATTTGAAGACCCAATACCGAATTATACCGGGCTTTACCGAGCAAATACCGAGTTATACCAAAGTTGTACCGAGTTTTTCCCAGAAAAACTCTGTACAACTCGGTATTTCTCGGTACAGCTCGGTATAACTCGGTATTGATCTTCAGATAACGGTATTCCTCATTATTATCAAATAATACCTAGTTGTATCGAGCAAATACCTAGTTTTTTAACAGGAAATTGCCTCTGACCTGACGTTCCTCTACGTCCTTGCACTGGATGTAATAAAAGTTCGACGTATACAATGTTTTTTTTTTTTGGGAAATTTTATATTAAATGATCAAAAGAATTACAAAGAAAAATAAAGCAAAAATCCCAACAATGGGACAAAAAGATCAAATATAAAGGAAAGCCAAACACCACTAGGATTACAAAAAAACCAGTAATGAGAGGGGGGGATTGGGCCCAAAAGAGGACTTTGGGTGTAGGTAGCCAGATCTTCATCTCAAGCATCATATCATAATAGATCACATTAGAATTTCTAAATATTTGAGTAGCCCAGGTTGTATCAGGGCCAGCCAGGTCCAAAGATGGATGCACGAGGGCCTCCAATGCAAGCCAGCCCAAAATCTCCGACCCAAAACGTAGTAGTAAACCAGCCAACAAGTGATCGCACAATAAAGTAAAATCTTGGCTAAATCATCATCATCCAGGATCGCAGAAAAACATACAGGCAACCAAAATCCTGCCCATCAAACCAAAAAATGCAGTTATCGAAGCCATTCAAAATTGCATAGCAAATTCTCCCTGCATTTCCAACGTGAGGTATTAAGGTTAAGAGCATGTTTAACAGCAAGAAGGACTGTAGAAGGAGAAGCACGTTCTCCAGCAAATCTCTGATTGTTCCTTTCTCTCCATAAGAAATAGATAAAACAGCTACCCGCATTAAGGAAGCAGAAAATTTTCTCTATCAGAGAGAATTGAGAGAGGCCATCCAAGAATTCAAGCACTTGAATAATGCTAGGCCGCAGGAGAAAACATTTCAAAACTAGGAGAACCGTAATGATTACATAGAAAGCATAATCACACTCAAAAAATAAATGTTTATGATTTTCAGGAGTATTCAAGCAAAACGGACAAACATGAGATATATCTATCGATCTTGCCAAGAGGACATCAGCACATTTAAACCTTTTCAAAATGGCCATCCACGCATAGGAGGAGAATTTAATTAAGAGCATGCCATTTATGCCAAATAAATTTATACCGGTGAACCTTTTGGAGATTAGAGAAGAATTTAAGAGTGAAACTTTTGAAAGTAGGCTTGCTGGAGCCTTCCCAGGTAAGAACCGGTTGCTCAGCAATAGGAATCGCCAAAATGGAGTCCTTAAGGGAGAAATGCCAGGATAGGGGAAGGTTCCACCTATTATCCAAGATGAAATATTTAACCTCCTAATGAACCAGATTAGAAGAGAATCCCAGGTCAGCTAAGGATTTCCAGTTGCACCAAGGATCCCACATCATAGAAAAATTGTAGTGAGGAGAAATAGTAATAGCAATATAGCTCTTAATATTCTGAGCAATCGAACAAATAAATTTCCAGGCCATAGAGGCAAGAGTAGGCGCCTGCTTCTAGGGAGAGTAGTATTTGGCTCTAAAACAAGAGCTAGCAATATAGTTTAAATTTAAAAAACTGGCAAATGAAAGAACAAGCGGAAGCAAAATAAAGAGAATCTAAAGAGGGAATGCCAAGCCCTCCAAAGCATTTAGGCTTGGCGGTGACCTTCCAAGCAATTAAGTGTAATTTCTTCTCATTAATGCGGCCATGGAATAGAAATCTAGAGTAAAACCTAAAGATAGATTTTTGACAAGATTTGAGTATGATAGCTCCACAAATCCAATAAGCAATAGTATTAGAAATAGGGAATTTCAGGAATTGACTTCTACCTGCAAAAGAGAGAAACTTTACTTTCCAATCATCAAGTAGAGTAGAGATTCTACTCAATAGTGATTGGATGTGAGAAAAATCAAGTATTCTATTAGAAATAGGCAGCCCCAAGTAAGTGAGAAAGTGTTCAACACTGGTATTGCCAAGAATAACACAGATATCAGATATGGAAGAGGCGTTATTGGAGAAAATGATAGAGCTCTTTGAGCGGTTTAATGAAGTACAGACGTTTCAGCAAAAAGCTTCAGAGATTCCTCAGGTGAGAGGAATTGTGGGGAGAGGCCTTCCCAAACATATTTCTAGCCTCTGTGGTATCATGTCTCTCGGTGGTGCTTAGGCTGTTGTAGTCCACATCAGTTCTCCCTTCCTATAAATACTTGACGCCAAGCTCCCACCTCCACAGAGCTCCATTCTTCAGATTCTTGATTATCATGGTGCCGGAAGAGCTATAAGAAGCTGATGTCCTCTAGCCAGAGCACCACCGCCGTCGGATTCTTTCACCACCTTTGTCGGCCGTCACTAACACCGACGTCGATAATCCACATAAGGTTTAGGCCCTCATCAAAATCACCCATCCCTTAACAAGCTCCGCCGTCGACGAAGAACATATCGATGGTGAAGTCATGATCCCACTGCATGAGATGGTGGCACGACATTAGGACCGGGAGAAAATCGCATGATCGGTTTGCACAAGGCAAGCTTGCACGCTTAAAGGTCGTGACCTCCAGCTCATGCAAAACTCGGTCCTCAGGCTCACGGAATTCCTCGAGAGATAGCGCCTCAAAAAAGTACCAAAGGAATATCATGTGTGCTAAACTGGATATAAAAAAAGCATTTGATTCCATTTCTAGAGAATTTTTGTTTATAAGGATGGCTCAAAAGGGTTTTCTGTCTACTTTCATAAGTTGGGTTAAAGCTTGCATTTCCAATGTTTATTACTCTATTCGTTTGGATGGTAATCTAGAGTGTTTCTTCTCTTCTTCTACTGGTTTGAGACAAGGTTGCCCGTTAAGCCCCTACTTATTTTATATCGTAATGGATGCTTTTTCCTGCTTGCTGGACTTGACTGATAATGGGGATGTCTTTAAAGCTATTGAATGCAAAGTTGTGTGTATTTCACATCTATTATATGCTGACGATGTCCTTGTCTTTGGGGAGGCCAATCTTAACAATTGATCTATCTTGAATGGGATCTTGGATACTTTTGCTAAGGCTTCAAGACTTTAGATAAACCAGGATAAGCTCTCTTATATTGCACCAACATTCCCCTATTGCCCATGACATATGTGCCTCATTTAAAAATCCCTATATTTTCTTTCAAAATTACTTATCTAGGATTGCTTATATCCATCAAGCACTACAGGAAAATCACCCAAAACCGGCCGTTTTTACAGGCGGTTTACGCATATTTACCGGCGGTTGTATAATTTATCGGCGGGTATGTGACCGCCGGAAAATTAGGCATAGGAAATTCTGTACTGGCGGTCTAAGACGGCAACGGTTTGCCGACGGTTAATACCACCGGCAATTCCACAACTATATACCGGCGGTGTACCGGCCGATTAACCGCCAGTCACAATACCGGCGGCTTACCGATGGCCATGATACCGACGACTGACTGACGGTATCATGGCGTCGGCAGTTGTGAAACTGCCGTAAATCATCGGTAAGCCGTCGGCACGTTATCGGCGATGACCGGTCATCGGCGGTCGTGACCACTGGTATTTCCGACGCCTAACCACCGGGTACCGTCGGATGACCGCCGGTTATGTACCGGCGGTTTAAGGTAGTTACCGGCAGTTGTGGATAAGCCATCGGTAAATATAATTATCCGGCGGTTTATCGGCGGCAAATAGACCGCCGCTATTACCGGCGGTCTTTCAGAACAAACCGCCGGTAATGCCGCCGGTCTCAGCAGGAATAAGCCGGTGGCTAAACCGCCGGCGAAACCGTCGTTAATACCGGCGGTCCATAGACCGCCGGTAATTGGCTGTTTTCCTGTAGTGAAGAGAGCTCATCTTTCTGACTAAATCCCTCTACTAGACATTATTTCTAACAAGCTTTTCGGTTGGAAAGAAGAATCTCTTTCTTTTGTAGGTAGGTTCCAATTCCTCAAATTCACTATCTAGAACACAATAGCCTATTGGATTCGTGTTGCCATCATACCCAAGGCTTGTTGCAAACAACTTAATAAGCTTTGTTCCAAATTTCTTTATTTTGGTGATATTAATGTGAAGAAAATGCACATTATTTCTTGGTCTAAAACTTACAAGCATAAACTTAAAGGGGTTTTGGGACTGCCAACTTTTGATGCTCTCAAATTTGCCTTTGATTGCTCACTGGTTATCAGATTTTATAATTCTGCCTCTTTTCTCTCATCTTGGTTGTGTAATAGATATAGCTCTACATGGAAGCCCATTTTTAGAGATGCCTCACCTATGTGGAAGAGTATAAATAAAACGTCTCTCAAAGCTAAACTTAATTTCAATTTCAATATTGGTGCTAATAGACTGATCTCTCTCTATTAGGATCACAGGTGTACTCTACAACAAATTCAGCTGTTACCGGCGGCCTTGACCGGCGGTTATATGGCCGCTGGTAATAATGACGGTTTCGCTGGCAGTTTGGCCGTTGGTAATTACCAGCGGCCTAACCGGTGGTTATTTAAGTTAAAGCAGCCAGAACTAGCGGCGGTCATGTAACCTCTGGATGAACCGCCGGACCTCAATATTACCGGCGATATACCAGCGGTGCATATCGTCGTTGTTAATTGATTTCATTACGGTGGGTTGAGGCCGCCGGAATGCCGCCAGTAAAAGCCCTAAAATAAACAAGCCCAAGCCATCCATTTCAATTCTCTTCTTCCATTCTCTCACTTCGGCCGAGCTCCGCCATCACCTCTGCCCGCCTCTCGCTCGATCGAGTGGCTTGACAACCGCCGACAACCTCTCTCCGGCCGTCGAACCCACACCGGCCGCCCCTCGAAGCCTCGCTATCTTGCCTCCGTCAATCTCACACCAGCCGCCATAGTGTTTGTGGGAGTTGAAGGAAAATCGAAATTGCAAGGCAAACTTGAATGTTTTTCTATGATTATTTGTTCTCACTAGACATTTGCAAGAGTTTGTAATGTAGTGTATGCTTTAGGCTGTAATCTAGACATTTGCAAGAGGTTATAATCTTGTAATCGTTTGAGTAGAACTAATTTTGAATTTATTAAGTGTAATTTTAATAATGATAGATCTAATGATTGTGACTTTGGGTGATAGCAAGAGAGAGATTAAGAGAGAGTGAGTGAGAGAGAAAAGAGAGAGAGAGAGAGAGAGAGAGAAAAGAGAGAGGGAGAGGGAGAGAGAGAAAGAGCACGAGAGATAGATAGAGAGAGAGAGAGCTAGAAAAGAGGGAGAGAGAGATATAGTGAGAGAAAGAGAACAAGTGTAAGAGAGATCAAGAGAGAGGGAGAGTGAGAGAGAGAGATCGAGGGAGAGAGAGATAAAGAGAGAGAGGGAGAGAGAGATAGAGAGAGAGTGAGAGAGAAAAAAGCAAGAGAGAGAGAGTGAGAGAGAGAGAGAGCGAGAGAGAGAGAGGGAGAGAGAGAGAGAGAGAGAGAGAGAGAGAGAGAGAGAGAGAGGGAGTGAGAGAGAGAGATAGGGAGAGAGAGAGAGAGAGAGAGAGAGAGAGAGAGAGAATGAGTGAGCGAGAGAGAGAGAGAGATGGAAAGCATGGTAGAGGTAGAGCTTCAAAGACTTGGTTAGAAAATATTAGAAATGATCTTTCTTTATTAGATTTGGATGAGAATTTAACTTTTAACATGCCTTAGATCGACTTGAATTATGATGGTCAACTTTAGAGTCTAAAGGTTTTCGCTTGAGTAGATCTAAAACTGAATATATGGAGTGTAATTTTAGTATAAATAGACATAGTGAGGGGATTGTGACTTTGTGTGATAAAGTCATTAATAAGATACATGTTTTAGATATCTTGGATCTTTTGTTCAGAGTGATGGTGAAAAAGAAGGGTATATTATCAGCACAATCATATTGCTGATAAAGAACATTAGGAGAAGTAAAGAACATCCTCTAGTTCATTTAATGATGACTGCTAACTCAACCTAGTACCTCCAAACGGAAGTGCACAACGGGTCCATTTGTGAGGCAGCGATCATTCCTTGTGTGATAGAATAGTCTCCCTCAAACTTTAGTAAAAATTCTATAAGATGGTGGCGAGATCTGCAATGCTTTATGGTGCCGAATCGTGGTCAATAAATTAAAGAGAATGATGAGTGGCTAGACCCTTAGAGATAGGATACAAAGTGAGCATATCCAATGAAAGATAAGATTGGAGAGAGCCGCTTTACATGATTTATTGACATTAAATGGAGGCTTCTGATGACCGGATAAGGAAAGTTGAGGTATTAGATTTGACTTTAATATACTTGTTTTAAAGTATAGCATGTTTACACATGTGTTCTAATAAATATTTTCATAACTATGTAGGGGGGTGTTTGCTTCAACGTCCAAATGACTATCCAAGAAGAGAGATGTTGGATGTATAACAGATTGTTGCCGGGTCGAAAAATATTGACAGTTGAATTTATACAGGGAGTTGAAACTTTCATTCAAGTTGCATCTCAACTGCCTTCCTTTCAGTTTGATAAAATGTTTAGATGTCCATGTTCGAAGCATAAAATGTTTAGTTTGATAAAATTATCTTCAGGATCGGCCCACACTTCTGAGTATCATACATGGTCAGATATTGTTGGTGGAAGACAGAGGGGGAGGGTATATGACTAGGGTTCACAGGGCTATGCTTATGAGGGCAGTTCATCCACATCAACATTTTATGATCCAAGTGGAGCTGAAGAAACTATGAGTCAGAGGGTTGCAGCGTTGACTAGAGAGATTGAAGAAAAGAGAAGGGTTCAAAATGAAATGCAAGCAGAGCTGCAATCCTACATAATTGAAAATCAAAAGAAGCAAGAGCAAGAGGAGCAGCCACATGCATCTCCAGACAGCAAGGATGCAGCTGAAGAGTATAACTTTTTTATGTTTGATGAACTTATTTAGAACTTGTGAACTTGTGAACTTATTTAGAACTTATGTTTGATGGTTGAACATATTAACTTTGTTTGTGCTTATGTTGTTGAACTTATATTTGTGCTTATGTATATATTTGTGATAGTTGATTGAATATAGAGGCGTGTTGCCCAAAACTTGTTGTTATATATTGCTTTATGTGCAGGTTTAGAATTTAGGGTGAACCTCCGTCAAATAGAGGG
Organism: Dendrobium officinale; assembly: GCA_019514585.1. NCBI lineage: Eukaryota > Viridiplantae > Streptophyta > Magnoliopsida > Asparagales > Orchidaceae > Dendrobium > Dendrobium officinale. The sequence goes on from CM033689.1 coordinate 1,332,174, forward strand.
GAGGCTGTCATTTTTTTTTTTCAGATGCTACAGGTTTCTGGCGGCCAACCGGTGGTTTGGCCGCCGGAAACGACGATATCGGACGGCTGATTGACGCCGCCAGTAACTTCTTTCAACCACCGGTACTATACCAGCGATTTATGGACGCCGCCCGATGATTATCCGGTGACATACCGGCGGTGTTGACCGCCGGCCAGACCGTCGGCACCTATTGCCGGGTAACCGCCGGTATTGTACCGGTGGTGTACCGACGCTAGACTGCGGTTGTTCGAACGCACGCTGGCCACTGTAACCGCCGGCATGCCGTCGATGTATGGACCGCCGGTTAGCCATCGGTAAAAGTACCGACGGCTTAATGGTCGGAACACCGCCGATACCAAAACCAGTAATAACCGGCGGTATAAGCCGCCGGAAGGCCGTCGGAGAATAAAACCGCCGGAAATGGTTTCCTACGCCATTTTTATCGGCAGCATGATAACCGCTGCGAAGCCGCCGATTTTTTTGAAAACCGTCAGTTTTACCAGTAAAGTCGCCGGAAAAAACTGCCGGTTTTAACTGAATTTCCCGTAGTGGTAATGGGAAAGCTCTCTATAAAATGTCAATTTCTAATTCTATCATAAATCTTTTTCCTACTTATGCTAGGATTGATGTGTTTATTAGTCCTAATGGCTAATCTTTTCCCCTCTCTAAAAATGAAACTTTATGCTACACCATTCGGGCCATTCCCCTCTCTTCAGAGAGAACTTCTTGTTGTCTGCTTTGGCTGTCGGAAAATGGGTCCTCTTCTTCTTTTCATGCATTTATTTCTAAATACTTTAAGGAGGAATGTGATGTTAATAGGTATGATGTGGTGTGGCACAAGCATTATGCCCTTAGATATTATATCTTTGGTTGGATTACCATGGCGGGCGGGCTTAAAACAGTTGATACTTTGATTAGGAGGAATATTTTGGTGGATCCGGTGTGTGTTTTGTGCAAGAAAAAACATGAAACAGTGGCTCATCTTTTCTTTGAATGTGACTTTTCATTTGATGTGATTTCTGGCATTTTTCTCATCTGCAGGTGTTTTCTTCTTCGCCCAAACCTGTTTCAAATTACTGATTTTCTGCATGAAGGGCATTCAGGTAATCGTGTTAAGCTCTCTCTCTTAATATTGTGCTATTCTGTCTATTATATATGGCGAGAGCAGAATGAAAGGAGGTTTGCTTCTATTGATAAAAGTGCTTTTATTATAAAAGAACTTATTAGAAAAGCTGTTTTGATGAAGATAACAAGGTGGAATAATGGAGAAAAATTTAAAAGCATTATGTTAGCCGGTCTCTAGTTGCAGCCATTTTGCTCTGCTGCCTGTTTTTTGTGGCTTTTCCTGGGTTTATGCAGTTGCTGGTTCAATTTTGTTATGGCAGTAATTTTGCTTCTATTTTGGTTCTAGGCTGAGAGCTGCTCCTCTCTGTTGGTTTTTCTTTTAATTGTTCTACTCTTAATCAAGATTTTTTGGCCTTGAGTTTGGTATTTTGGGGCGAGGATGAGTGGATTGCTCCCTCTCCCCTGGATGGTGACTCTAAGCAACTCGGCTCCCCTTGGTTGGCTTATTTTGCAACCGGGGATTTCTTTTGTGCTGGATGGATGCAATTCACATGCTGAGCCTTTTTTGGGTGCTAACATCTTTTGTTCACTGATTTTGTTATTTTGCTGCTCCCTGTGTGTATTTTATACACCTTTTTGTTCTCTCTTTCATGTAATTTTTCATTTACATGCAATTATTTTGATTAATGGAATTGGGCTCTGTCCTTAATTGTCCCAAAAAAATCATTTTCTTATTCTCTTTACTGTTTTAAGAATAATGTAAATTGTTTTCCCTTTTACTTCTTTTACCAAAGATAGATTGCCTTTAATTTCACGATTTTCTATATATAATATTTATGTCACTATATCTTTATCCCATAGATCTTACGGATTTTAGGGAAGGATTGTGATCATTGTTTTCTAGAAGCATAGATCTAGATTGTTGCTTTGCACGAGCACTTTCTAGTTTGTTACTTCATTAATGTCCTAAAGAAATTTTTGTACAACTTTGATAGTTGAGTGTTCTTGCCATTCTATTTTAATTTTTGTTCAACTTTGACATTTTCATTCGTGAACGAATGTTATATTATTTTCCAAACAGTTAAGGTAAATGAGTATTTTCCATTAATTGTTATAATGGCCATCTTCACAATTCTGATGGTTGTATGTTTTTTTTTTTTTTTTTGGTTAAAACCCTCTCATGGGGCCTACGCGTTCATTCAAAACATCGGTTACAGCATCCTTAAAAGGCTCCGCCAGCTCTCTATTGCTCATAAGAGCTACAAACCAAAAAGAAAATAAAAGTCCTACGAGCCGGCGGATCCTTAAACTACGATTACAAAAAGAACCTAATATAATCGGGCTATGCAGCAATAGCACCCAAAAAAAGAGAGATCAATTAATCTTGATAGCTTTCAGCTCCGCTCTCCTGCAAAAAATTTTACTATATAGCAAAATGAAAAACCATAGAATAAAATAACATACCTTTCTCAAAATTCTGCTCCGCTTGTAATAGTACTTTCTTTCACAATTCACTTTTTTTCTGGAAGTCCTTCTCTTGAGAATCAATCCAAATGGCATATGAGAAGCTTCAATAATTATCAACATCCATAAAAACTCCAGCTTACGGTTCTTGAAAAATCCTTTGTTTGAGTCAAAATTGGACCTGCAAAGAGCACTCCAAAAAAGACTATTAGAACAATAGAGTGTAAGGAGCATAAAGAGAACCTCCTGTTTAACCAGCATTAAAACCCACTCCTCATCCAGACGTAACTGATAGCTCCCAGAAAAACAATTAATCCCGCAGCTTTTCCAACAAATACCATTTAATAAAAAGACCTTACAGCTATTAAAAACACTTGAAGATGGATAGCAATACTTGCACCACAGCTGAAACTCCCAGAGGAATGTAAGGGTAAAAATCACCTCAAAGGATACAAAATGTCAAGAAAAAAAAATAATAATGCCAGTCCATCAGAGGGGCCATAAACGCATTTGGGAAATTGTCACAGAAAAGTTCCCAGAAAGAATTTTCACTAAAAAAACCCAGGGCAACCAAAATTCGCAAGCCAATCCGCACAAGAATTACTTGTGGCTTCACGATAATGCCTTTCATATGGGCCATATAGTAAAATGTTCCAGGTAAGTTCAAGGAAATTCGCAAGCCAATCATTCTAAATTAAGTAAGGAAAGAGCCATCTTATAGTGTAAAAATCCTGAGGGAAGTGAATATCATTTTTAGAAAAAAATATGAATAACAAGAGAGGAATCAACTTCAATATTAACATTATGTAAACCCAACCTCAAACAAATTTGTAATCCATGATTCAAACCCATAAGCTCAGAGGTTAACACAGAGCACAAAGCTAGAGGTCCTGAAAACACAACAATAGGATTACCATGGGAATCCCTTATAAGACCACCCATACCAGCATTAGTCACATGAACAGATCCGTCCGTATTTAGTTTCTCAAAAGGATCAGACGGTTTAGTCCACTTCACAATAATATCCCTAGTAATAGTAACTGCACCAATATGAATCCCAAAGTGATTAGCCAGAGAATGGCTGTTGTAAAAATGCTTAATAGAAATAAGATTGACAGATATTAGCTTTAAAATTTTAAACCTCACTTTGGATATAATGTCATAGGCATTCATCTTAATACCCAAGTGTTTAGCATTATTTCTACTATCCCAAAGATACCAAATAATCACAATAGGAAGAATATTATGAATATGACATTTCCTATCAATAAACCACTCTTTGAGAAGGTCATCCAAATTTAAATTAGCATTAAACAACCCAATCCCAGCCAAATTGAAGAAGTAAGACCAAACTTTACAAGCAATAGAATCATTCACGAAAACATGTTGAAGACTTTCAATGTTGAGACAACATTGACATTTAGAAACAATCATAAAACCTTTTCTCCACAGAATATTATCAATCGGAACAAAACATTTAAGGCATCTCCAAGCAAGCAGAGAATATGATAAGGGAATGGTATTGTGCCAAAGCGCCTTAAAGGTTATGGAAGCATTATTTGTAATTCTAGTCTCCTCCCAAATATTCTTAACATCAAACTTACCAGAGGTAGATAACTTAAACATAATATTATCCTTAACATGTAAATGTAACGGGATTTGAATAATTTTATCAAGGATATCTAAAGGAACCACCTCTAACAACTTAGGAATGTTCCAACTACCATTATAAAAAAATTCACTTACTTTCGTATTAATGATGGTATGAGTGTTAAGATAATTATCAATAGAACCCGACCCCAACCAGTTGTCTTGCCAAAAAGCAACGTCCCCAGTGCCAATACCCCATTGAATGTAATTCTCAGCCTCCCACTTGATCTTACACAGTCTTTTCCAAACCTGAGAATCAATACTTTTATAATGACAAGCAAGAGGATTAAGATTCTTACAATATTTAGCATTCATAAATTTAGCCCATAAACTATTATTAGATCTAAAAGCATACCAAAGTTTATGAGAGAAAACATACGCAGTGTCAAAAATAGACTTACAACCCAAAGCCCCTTCATTATAAACACCACACAACTTTCTCCAAGAAGCCCAGTTAATACAAGATTTATTGTTAGTGGCCCCCCAGAAAAATTTATTAATCATTTTCTCCATTCTCATACAGACATTACCAGGAGGTTGTAAAGTGTGAAACAAGAAAATAGGAATAGAATTTAAAACGCTTTTAATCAAAGTTAATCTACCACCATATAAAAGAAAATTTGAGGACCAATTAAGAATTTTTTTTTGGAAAATAGTAAAAATATTGTCAAAAAGAAAAATCTTTTTTCTACCTTTAAAAAGGGGCGTGCCAAGGTATTTTATAGGAAGAGAAGACTGATTAAAGCCACAAACCCTTTTGCCATTAATGTTACCAACAGAAAAGCCAACAATAAAATTGCTCTTAGTTATTAATCGACAAACAGCTGAAAAGAAGCTAAAAATCTATAAACATCTGCTTTTATCCTTTATTAAAATCGTCACAAAGCCACCACAAGTATGAAAATGAAGCTGCTTTCTACTATAAAGAATACCTCTAGAAAGCTTCCATTCTGATGGTTGTATGTATTTATCTTAATAACTTCGTTTAAGAAATAGCTCAAGAAATCAATCATACATTTAATTGTAAATTAATTAATGATTTTAAATGATTTGTGTAAATGAAAATTATTAATCTCACAAAGACTATCGATTAAACCTACAAGCATGCCTATGTGTTTGCTTCTCTGTAATTTGATCAACACATTAATCATAATGGTCAAAGTAAGTTCTAATCATTGCTAGCCAAGAACATCTTATCATTGAACAACCATGAAAATAGCTTAAGAAATGCTTAACAGAGAGCTTTCTATGATAATATGTTTTTTTTTTAAGATTAAAAATCTAGAGGATCATTAAAACAGTTAAACTAATTTAACCTTTTATACTCGGAGAAGACCAAATGAAGGCGTCTAGATAAACACTTAGCAGCAAATAATAAAAAGAGCAAGGGATAAAGGATCACCCTGCCAGACAACTTAACCACCTTTGAAAAACCCATGAGACTTATCATTAATAATAACATAATACTACACTTTCTCAATAATATTGCTATTCAAATGGGTAGAATTGTCAATAAAACTAAAAAGTTTTAGAATACGATAATTAAAGGGCCAATGTATGTTATCATAGGCTTTGGAAACATCCATCTTTAACATCATATTCTGACCGGCCACCTTATAGTTAATATCATAAATAATCTCTAGAGTAATTAAAATATTATCAGCATTTCCCCCTCCCCTTAAATTAAATAAGCTGGTTTGATTAATGGAAATGATATTGGGAAGGATTAAAGACATCCAGGAAGCCAAAATTTCATATGCAATCTTATTAAAAGTAGTATATAAACTAATAGGTCTAAAATCACTCCAATGCTCAGGATTATCACATTTAGGAATAAGGACAACAAAAGTGCTGGAAAAAAAAAGATTTTTTTATTTTGGAGAACCATTGAAAAACCCTTGATAGCCTTACAAATATCATTTTTAATAATATTCTAACATTTTTTAAGAAAAAAACACCGATAAACCCATCATACCTAGCAACGAAATCTTTATTCATAAGCATAAGAATATTGTGAATTTCAAACTCATCAGGACATTTACAAAACATGCATTCTCACAATCATAAATTATGGAAGGAATACAAGAAGGATTGGAGATATCCTCCACATTCTTACACTATCCTAAAATATTCTTAAAATGAGTCACAGCATAGTCAGAAATATAATCATCAATATCCAACCAAGACATATAGTCCAATTTGATTTTATGGATAGTGGCCTTAATTTTTTTATTGTTCGCACGAGTATGAAAGTATTTAGTGTTGTTGTCCCCCTCAAAAATGATTTTCTAATGCCAATAAACTTCTTCTTTAAGATACAATGAAACCATGCAACATCCCCAAGCAGGAATTTTAGAAAGGTGGTAAATGAATTTAACTAACAATGAGGAGGAGAGGCCAATGCCAAGAGGTCGATTCCCACCATCTCCATCTTCTCCGTCATTGATCTCTCCAAACTAAATCCCCAAATGACATCACGTCAATGAAACACTCCCAATCCTCATCCTCGCCAGCTCTAAAGAAGCCTCGCGGAGAAAATTTTAAAGGCTGCTTTGTCATTGACAACTGCTGAATTATGTGATGCAAATTCACACCTAATCATATCTCGAGGATCATTTTACAACTTATCCTATTACCAAACTTTTTGTCCGTTTTTAGTTACACTGTGTACAGATTAACCTGTCAGAGCATGAGACCCATATAGTATAGGAAAAAGATGTTTGGGAGATACCTGTAGAGGAGGAAAAAGATAGTTGCTTATCATCTTTCAAAACCTCTATTAATTGATTTTGTTCTTTAGTAGTTATATGCAAGCTTTATCTATATGTGTGAAGTACCCCGCCGGGGTTAGCTTAGTTGGTGGGCAAATGTGGATGGGAACTCCCAACCCATGTTCGATTTCTCTCTCATGCGGTACGATCTCTTAAATGGCGAGAAAATAACTGTGTGACCCTACACCTGTAGGGTTGGTTGCTGGTAAGCCCACTCATGAATTAATTATGTCATAATGCGTCTCCTTTAAGAGTGACAGTGAGTTGATATCCCGTTCTAAAAAAAAAAATGTGTGAAGTTGTTGGTCAACTTGGTCACATCAATATTGAGAGAATTTCACCACCTAAGAGGTGTATAAAATTATTGAGTTTACAAATTAAAATATAATTTTATATGCTTCATTATAAATTTAATTAGTCATACTAATATGTATTAAGAAGAATAATAAATAATATTTGATAAATTTTATTATTTTGTCATGCTAAATACATGATTAATATTAACATTATTATTTTATTAGTTAATTATCTGTTTATAGTTTATGATGTGTTTTGTTGATTAAATACATGAAAAAAAATATATATTGATTTCACTTTCAACATGAATCCATCTATAATAAATAAATAAATAAATGAAAAGCCTTTATTATCAAATAGTTAGTAGAAAATTTATAAAAAATAAGTTATGTATTTTCTTGCATATTTTATATTTTAATATATTTCTCAAATCCATTTACATTACACCAAAAAAATAAAAAATAAAAATTCTGAATAAAAAGAACCAGTTGATTAATTTAATTAAAATGTTTTGGAGACGTTGATATCATCTCATACCTTATAATTAATTTTTTTTATCAAAATATTTTTCTATAAATAAATTTCAGCAAAATTTACTCTTTATATGATACATAAATTGAATACGTATTATTATTATTATTATTGCTTTATTTTTTTTATTACTGTACTATTGTAATTGTAAATACTTAATGACTTTTGCTAATTATCTTCATATTTTCGCTCTTGAATTCCATCGGCGCTATCTCTCGAGGAATCCCGTGAGCCTAAGGATCGAGTTTTGCACGTGCTGGAGGTCACGGCCTTTAAGCATGCGACCTTGCCCCGTGCAAGCCAAGCATGCGATTTTCTCCCGGGCCCAACGCCGCGCCACCATCTCATGAGGTGGGATAATGACTTCGCCATCGATATGTTCTTCGCCGGCGGTGGGGCTCATTAAGGGTTGGGGGATTTTGATGGAGGCCGAAACCTTATGCGGATTATCAGCAGCGGTGTTAGTGACGGCCAACAAAGGAGGTGAAAGAATCCGGCTGCGGTGGTGCTCCGGCCAAAGGATGTCAGCTTCCTGCAGCTCTTCCGGCGCCATGATCATCAAGAATCTGAAGAATGGAGCTCTGTGGAGGTGGGAGCTAGGCGTCAAGTATTTATAGGGAGAGATAGGGGTGTCAATTTCGGGTCACGGGTCGGGTTCGGGTCGAACCCGGAACTGACCCGGGTTCAATTGGGTCGACCCTAACCCGACCCGGATAGGCAAACGGGTCGAAATCCTAGACCCGAACCCGACCCGCTTCGGGTTCGGGTCAACCCGACACGACCCGGAATTCGGGTCGAAATCCTGGCGCAGCGGGCGCAGCAGGCCGGCGGCAGCGGTTCCGCAGCGGCGCGGCAGGCCAGCAGCGCGCGGCAGCTGCGCGGTTCCGCAGCGCAGCGCGCGCGGTTCCGGCAGCGGCAGCGGCAGCAGCGCGCGGCAGCGGCAGCAGCGCGCGAACCGAAGCAGACGCGACGCGTGATGCGCCAGCCAGCAGACGCGACGCGACGCGACGCGCGGTCAGACCCGGTCCGCTCGGACTCCGCGCGGGCAGCTTCGGTCTGCTCCGGTCAGGGCGGGCAGCGGGTCATTTCGGGTCATTTTCGGGTTTCCGGGTCAACCCGAACCCGACCCGGTTTTTCAAACGTGTCGAAAACTCGAACCCGAACCCGACCCGGTTCAGGTTCGGGTTGACCCGAACCCGAAATTTTCGAGTCGGGTCCGGGTCGGGTTGTCGTGTCGTGTCAAATATTGACAGCCCTAGGGAGAGAGGAGGAGTTCCGTCGTCGTGAGCACTCCTTGTGGGGCCGGAGAACTTTTTAGGTTTCTCGTTGGCCAATAGAAAGATGACGTGTGGAGAGCTTTTGAATGTGGAAATAATTTTTATATTGGGAAGCTTGAGTTGTATATATTTTTTTAATATTTTTCTTTATCTTGCTCCTTTTATTTTTTGTTTTTTTACATATTAGATTGAATCAATGGCTGATATATTTTACTTTAAATAATGTCTTTAAATACTTATAACTCTCTTTTTTTAATCAATGAGTTTTATGATAAAAAAATTATTGCTAAAAGATTCAAAATTAAATTTATTAACAACACTCAAGCTTCCCAATATAAAATTTATTTCCACTTCAAAAGCTCTCCACGCGTCAGCTTTCTATTGGCCAACTTGAAACCTAAAAATTTCTTCGTCCCCACATGAAACTTTGTACCAATCAAATAGTGAAACTATTAATAGCCAGTCTTCTGAACTAGATATCAAAGGTCCTTTGATATCAAGTTCTAAAGACTGGCAATTAATATTTTCAATGCATGATTGGTGCAATGATTATCAAACATATCTATAGAATCAATACGTTTTCAGCCCTTTTTTGCTTCTCTTATAAATACTTGATGCATGCCATTATGAGTAGAGAATTGCTCCATATAAAATTTTAGAATATCTTCTATGTCCTATTTGAACTTCTCCGTATGTCCGGAGACCAATCAGAATGTGCCACGTTAGCGATATCGAGCGGTACTGAGCAGTACCGAGCTTGGTACCAAAAAGAAGTGATGTAGCACATTCTGGTTGGTCTCCGAACAGAGTTTGGCATCCGCAGAGAATAATTTCACCTAATATTTAATAACATATTAAGATTCAAGTAGAAAAAAGAGAAACTCAATTACAACAAATCCATCATAATAAATTGGATAAACATCATTCTCAATCAAAATATAAATAGTACTTGTATATCTAAGCCTCTTAGGTGGTGAAATTTCTCTCAATACTGATGTGACAATGTTGTCCAACAGCTTTGCACACACTTCTCGGATCTGTATTAATTTGTGTCCTGCAATCTCTAATTCAGGTAGTGATTCATTTTTTTGGCAATTGGTTGGATTCAGCCATTGTTTCATATCGAGCTAAAGAACGGCAGCAAGCGGCCTCTTCAGGAAGATGTTTGGGTGGCATTCAAGAATTCAACAACTTAATTATGTTCTAGGTGAGGTCGCAACTTATCGCCAGTGAGCTTCATCACCGCCAATTATTTTTCGTTTTAGTTAAAATTCATAAAAGGGCCTACATATTAATATATCAAAAAAGGGTTATATATTCTTAATAGGGATCAATAATTCGCTAATGCTCACAGAGATACAAGCAACAACAACAACAACAACAGCAGCAAGCCTTTATCCCACTACGTGGGTTCAGCTATATGAATCTTTTTTTCTCTATTATGTCTAGGTAAGAGTCAAATTCCCATTTAAATCTAATAAACCTAAGAGTCAAAGATCCCAATCTAGATACAATCCACAAGAAAATTGAAAAGGTCATCAAGAAGCCAAGACCCAAAAATCCAAAGCCCATAGCTCAAATTAACATTAAGCCCAGAAAACATAAATCAACAAAATCCACATTAAGCCCAGCTAAAACACAAGAAACTATCAAAAAGAGCCGAGCTCCCATCAACAAGGAAAAAACACCACAAAACAACAACCAAAATGTAAAAATAATCATACACATAAAAATGAAAGAAGCAAAAGCAAACACCATAGCACCTTAATAATCTCTAACAAGACCACCATAGCTAGCCCCAACGTTAAAGACTGCACTATCAATATTTAATTTGAATTGAGCCACCAAAAACTTATTCCAATACACATAACTATGATTGTTATAACTATTATCAACATCCAAAAAGATGTTAAAGAAAGAGACCTTACTCTTATCACCTTTGAAATGCTTGGTAAGAACCACCTTATAGCAGAGACAAGCTGGGGAATTTTATTCTTAAGGGGTATAATGATATGGTTAGAACTCATCTTAAACCTTGGTGCTTACAATAAGAATATAACCATCATGCCTATTATGAAATCAGTGATCAAGAAGAGTATAACAAGTAGTATTTAAATAGCTCATGTTAATCCCCAAAGCAATATCCAAAAACAAACCAAACACCAATGGCAACAGGGCCATCCAAAAAAAACATACTTGATGATTTCCAGTTCACCTTGGCCTATTGGTTGAGAGCTTATGCTTTAACTAAGAGGTCATGGGTTCGAGTCTTTGTGTATGCGTGGTGTGTGTGAGTTTGCCTTACTTGGCCTAAATGTCCCAAAAAAAATGATTTCCAGTTGAAAACAACATTAAAATTTAGAAGTAATGAAAAAACCTTTCTTCTTTAATTTCTCACTTATACTCCACATAATGTGTGGAAACGTGGGTGCTTACTTTTCGGACCTCCTAGAAAGGGAAAATCAAGCTTGATTGCGGACATGGATAAATAACCTTAAATTTGATATATATAATATGAGCATCAAGTACATAACTCATCTTGGTCTGTTGGTTGTGAGCTTAGGTTACCAATTAAGAGGTATTGGGTTCAAATTTTACGTATGTGATATGTGTGTGAGTCTGCCTTAATTGATCTAAATGTTCCAAAAAAAATGATATGAGCATCAAGGAGGTTAGAATGAACTTTGGGCTTAAGAGGCTGCTTGTTGGAATGACGAACAAATCAATGCTTGTTATAGAAGTCATAGACTGTTCAATTGATTTATAGAACAGGGACGAGGATAAGCATAGTCAAAGCAACAAATCTCATGATGATGATGAGATAAACCTTTCTGCATTGTTGAACTTCATTGATGGGTAGTGGTCGACAAGCGGCTAGGAGAGGATCATCGTTACCCTAAACTAATAATAAAGACAAGCTCGATTCTGCATTGCTGATACATGGAAGGATCTATTTGCTTATCCTCATCTCCGTTCTTCAATCAGTGGAACAGTCAATGTCTTCTATAACAAGCAATGATTTTTTCGCCATTCCAACAAGCACCCTGTTCAGTGCAGAGTTCACTCTAACCTCCTGTAGGCTTATATCATAGATATCAAATCTAAGGTAATTAGCCATGGCAGAAATCAAGCTTGATTTGCCTGTTCTAGGAGGTCTTAAAAGTAAGTACCCACGTTATAATAGCAATTTGTTTTATTCAATAGAATGATATGATACAAATGTACCTATATATACAAAAAAGTAAGAGAATAATAAGGAAAAATATAATGAATGAAAATATTCTTAATAAGTATGATATATCTCATAATAATGATAATATATAGCTTCCTACTATAAATATTAGTCACATGTTGTAATGTTTATATGACATTGAATCATTCCAACAATTATGATAAAAGAGATTTTAATAAAAGTGAAAAAAGGAATATTAAAGAAAAATTTGTCTGTCTTCACTCACAATCAATACATGCATAAGAAGAAATGCATTAAATTCTATTTAAACTAAATGAAATCTTTTGGGGTGCATATATGTTACATAACTTCATTCTATCATTATTATGAGATATATCATAATTTTTAAGAACACGAGCACGCCAGATGTCCCTACCTGCCAAACAAATCTCTGCAACAATTTCGTGGATACTTAGTCCATATGACTCCCATATTACCTACAGAATTAATAAAATATGTTATAATCTTTCTTAATTTTGCAAGCAACCTCAAACAAATTATGAATGATAGACATACCTGACTTTGAAGAAGACCATAAAACTCATTACTATATTTTGATGTTTCCAACGGCATGTCCCTACCCATTCTTCGTCCCACCTATATATTTCATGCATTAGTAGGTTTGATGTACATCAACTGCCTAATACAGTGCAAACCAACTGTCCTGATGGCTGTAATGAATATTGGACATTTAATAGGCCAATCTTGGACCATGAGCATGTGTGATGTTCTCTCTAGAATTGTCCCCTGTAGATTACAATTTTGTTTAAAATAGACATTTTGCTAAAGGAAGAAATTTTTTAAAATTGATAACTGGTCAGAGTGGGCTGCTCTATGTTTGCCTCATAGACTAGAGATGGTGGGATGTACATCCAATGGTGCAGGCCCATAGGTTGCCTCCTAGGTTACTTTATAAATCGCCGTCTTCTAGGTCATGTTGATTCATGTGTCATTGCATTTATGTGTGGGCTCCAAAAATTCGGCCCCAGCCTCCCCGCAGCGCTGATTTATTGTCTGCTTTTATTCGAGCGAGGGAGTTTTAACGGACTAAGTTCCGGGGTAAATTTTGGAAGGCAGCTGGGTTTGTAGATAAGACACTACCCAGAGATTTTGCCCTCATTTTGTGAGGACGTTATGAGCTGAGTTCTGGTTTCCTATAGGTGCAAGCCCTTATAGTTAATTACCCCTCCCGGTCATGAGAGAGAACTTTCGATTAAGGCTAGTCGTCAATCAGATACGTAGAGAATGCGTTTTATCTGGCGTAAAGTAGCAGCATGGGTATGGAATTTTGGAAATTTGAAATGTTTGGGAATTTGAAAGTTTTATATTTAAAATAAAAATTTTCACCATCTTGAACTTAAAGAGGATGGTGGGGGAATGGATGATAGACCCGATCAAGATCCCATGGTTCCGTCATCCCGGGCCATCGTGGTCCCTGGTCTACTTAGTCAGAGGAGGTAGTCGACCCAAACTGACAGAAGCATCCTTGTCGGCAGCCATGGGTTGATTCGTTCAAGGGTACCTTGTAGACCTGGGGGGGTATTTACCTAAGAGGATAAATTTAAATCCACCTTAACTAAAAAAGGGCTTTGTGCCCTATCGACTTTAAAAATACATAGTTTCTTATCTTTTTATTGTAATCGTAGGAAAAGGATCAACCGGCTCGTAGGATTTTTGGTTTTCTTTTATCTTATAGCTCTTTAGAGCAGTAGAGAGCTGGAGGAACCTTCTAAGGACTCTGTAATCAAATTTTGAGATTAACACGTAGGCCCCGCTGTGGGTTTTAACCATATATATATATATATATATATATATATATATATATATATATATATATACAAGACTTTTAATGTTAACGTCAATTCTCATGTGGCTGAACCCAATTTTCTTATTTCTATCACTTATATGTTTAATGATGTTGATAATGTCAACTCTTATGAAAATCTGGTGACATCTGTTATTTTAAATACTCAGCCTGTTATTTCTATGATTAATGTCGCCAATGAATGTGAAGATGGTGAGTTTATTCCTCCTTCAAGTGGTAATGCTGGTTCCAATGCTAATCTTAATATGTATGATCTATCCAATCTTAACAAACAGAACTCGTCTTGTTCTAAAGAAGATAATTTCAAAGTGGTTTCTAGAAAAAAAGGGAAGCAAAATAAACTTGTGTTACCGGCTACACCTAGATCCACAAGAGCTCAAACTTCTTCAAGAAATTGCAATGATTAACGCCCTTCTATGGAATGTGAGAGGTATTGGAGGTAAGGATTCTAAGGTTAGAGTCTGCAATCTGTGTAGAATTCATAATGTCCAATTACTTGTTTTAGTTATTGAACCTTTTATTAATCATACCAAGATTGAAGCTACTGCTAAAACTTTGGGTTTTCTAATTTTTTTGCTAATTGCTCCAACAAGATTTGGATCCTGTGGAAGAATACTATCTCTTTAAATATTATTGATGATTTACCTCAAGTTTGTCATTGTTACATCTCTATCTTTAACGTTAATTGCTTTCCCTCTTTTAGTTATGCTGTATGTACTAGAATGAATCGCATTTCTCTTTGTAATCAGTTGAGACAATTTGCTTTTGTTATTAATGGTCCCTGGTGTGTGGGCGGTGACTTTAACATTATCTCTAATCCTTCTGAAAGAATTGGTGGTAATCCTCCTAACATCAATGCTATGGATGATTTTAATTCTATGATTAGTGGCTGTAATTTAAATGACATTGGTTATTTTGGTAGCCCCTTCACGTGGAATAGAGCTACTTTGTGGCAAAGGTTAGATATATTTCTTTTTAATGACGGCTGGATTGTCAATTTTTCGGCTTCTAATATTGAGCATCTTAGTAGAACTTTGTCTGATCAGTTTCCTATTCTGTTGAATATTAATAAAATGCTTCATCATGCTTCTTTTTCTTTTAGATTTCAAAATATGTGGTTGTTGTAAGCTGATTTCTCTATTTTGCTGAATTGTAATTGGAATGCTCATGTTCATCCTGATAACAGCATTACTGGTATGTTATGCCTATGGGCTAAACTTTTTAGATTCAAGCAATGTCTAAAATGGTGGAATAAGAATATTTTCAAAAACATATTTTCTAACATTAAAGATGCTGAGACAAAAGTTATCGATTTAGATTTTATATATCAGCAAAGTCCTAATCCTGACAATTTGTTTTCCCTTAATCAAGCCAAAGACTCTCTCTTTCAATTGCAACTTCAGGAAGAATGTTTCTGAAAACAAAAGTCGAATGCTAAATTTGTTATGGAAGGTGATAGGAATACTAAATTTTTTCAGGCTTTAGCCAACAAAAAGAAAACTAGAAATCATATTCACAAAATTATTGATGATGATGGTAATTAATGCTTTTACTTCTGATGATTCTATTTGCAAATCTGGTGTTGATCATTTTAAGCATATTTTTAACAACTCTTGCTTGTGTTTGCCTATTAGTAATCCTCATATTATCCCTAATATGATTTCTGAGGTTGAGAATGATCTGCTCTGTCAAATCCCTACTGAAGCTGAAATCTTTAAGGTCATTAAGGATCTTAATGGCGATGCTGTTGTGGGACCTCACGGTTTCACTACTAAATTCTTTCAACACAATTGGGATATTATCAAGGATGATGTTATTAATGCGGTGGCTGATTTTTTTGCAGGTAATTCGTATCCTAAGTTTTTTTTTTCTTATACTTACATTGTTCTTATTCCAAAAAAAGAAGGGTCCAATCATTGGAGTGACTACAGACCGATCAATTTCTACACTTTTCTTAATAAGCTTAACTCCAAGATTATTGCCAACAAATTGATTAATATTCTGCCTAAAATTATCTCTCTGAACCAAACTGGTTATGTTAAAGGTTGAAGTATATTTGATAATGTCCTTTTAGCCCAAGAGATGACTCATGATATTAATGTTAAGGTTAAAGGTGGCAATGTTATTTTCAAGCTTGATGTTACCAAAGCTTATGTTAATCTTAACTGGAATTTCCTTTACAATGTTTTATCTTTATTTGGTTTCAATAATACTTTTATTTCTCTTATCAAGAACAAAATCAAGCATTGTTACTTCTCGGTGATCATTAATGATAAGAACAATGGCTTTTTCAAATCTTCCAAAGGTCTTAGATAAGGTGACACTATGTCTCCTGCTATTTTCATTATTGCTATGGAATATCTATCTAGAGGCTTGGATGACTTATACATGAGACACCCTAATTTAAATTTTTGCACTATTAGGGGATTTCCCATTTCCCATTTGAGTTTTGCTGGCGATTTTATTCTATTCACGAACGGCTCTATTAACAATATTACTATGTTGATCAACTTTCTTTTCAACTTTTATAAACAAAGTGGATTATCTATCAATAAGGATAAAAGCTCCTTTGTTGTGAGTAAGCCTGTTAATCTTAATAGAATTCATGCTATTCAAAAAATTTGTGGTTTTATGTCTAAAAATTTACCGATTACTTATCTTGGTACCCCCATTTTCAAAGGTAAAAAAGAAAAGTTTTTTGTTTGATGATATATTTACTAAGGTGGAAAAGAAGTTAAACAATTGGTCTTCTAATTTCTTATCTTATGGTGGTAGGCTTGTTCTTATCAAATCGATTTTAAATTCTATGCTTATTTATCTTTTTCATACTTTACTTCTGTCTAATTCTATTTGCACTAGATTAGAAAGGATTTTTAACAAATTTTTTTGGGACTCTAAATTCAATAACAATGGCATTCGTTGGTCTTCCTGGGAGAAAAACTATGGTGTGCTTAATGAAGGTGGCCTTGGTTGCAAATCTTTACACGATACTGCTAAAGCTTTCTCTTACAAATTATGGTTCTCCTTTAGAACTAACGTCAGTTTTTGGGCTCATTTTATGAATATTAAGTACTATCACAATATGCATCCTTTGTTATGTTTTCATAGAAATACTGACTCTTTGATTTTGAAGAGACTTTGCAATATTAAATGGGAAGCTAACCATTTCATCCAATGGGGTTTAGGTCAAGGTGATGTTTTTTTTTTTTTGCAAGACAACTGGGATATTTCTAAGCTTTTGGAGATGGTCCCTCCTATTATTTTTGAAAAACTTTTAAAGGTTTCATTACAATTTCATGAAAAAGACATTACTTTATGCTCTGTTTCTTCCTCTGGCAAATTTTTGTTGAAAGATGTTTGGGATACTTTTAGAAGTAAGAAAGATATATCAGTTTTATTTTCGGCTATATGGCATAAAAATTTTCCTCTTTCTTACTCCATATTAGTTTGGAGATGCATTAAAGGGTACATTTTGGTTGACTTTATGCTTCAAAAGAAAGGTATCAAGCTTACCTCTAAATGTTTTTGCTGCTCTAACATTGAAAGTATTGATCATCTTTTTATTAGTGGTTTAATTGCGCAAAAAGTGTGGAACTTCTTTGATTTTTTAGCCAATAAATTGCTTCACACTTCTTATAACAATTTTATTTCTGTTATTAAAAGTTGGGTGAATGGCTCCGAAGGTCACATTTTTAATCTCATTCCCCTTCTAATTGTCTGGTACATTTGGGAAGCGGGTAATGAGGCTAAACATTAAGAGATTAAGATGGATGCTTCTATCATCATTTCTAATGTGAAGCATAAAATTTCTCAGCTTCATTCTTACAATTTTATTTCTATAAACAATTTTAGAAACTGTAAGGTCTTTGCTGATAACTTGGGTCTTACCTTTTCTAATTTTTCTGTTAATTCTACTGATAAATTTGTGAAGTGGATCAAACCTAAAACTCCTTATATCAAGCTGAATTCTGACGGGTCTGTTGGTCCCAATGGTGCTGGTGCAGGTGGGATTATTAGAGACTGTTTTGGTAATGTTATTGCTGCTTACTCCGCCCCAATTCAATGTTGTTCTGCTATATCCGCTGAGCTTAATGCTCCGTTATACGGGCTGAATATCTGTACCAATTTGGGTTTTAATTTTATCTGGATTGAGGTGGATGCTTTGCTTCTTATTCAAATTATTAACAATATTATCCCTGGCAATCCGAACAATTTCTATCTTATTAGGAAAATTAAGCAATCTCTCTCTAGCTTCACTTACTATATCTCTCATATCTATCGTGAAGCTAATGTTTGTGCCGATTGGTTAGCTAAAAGAGGTTGCTATATTCATAATTATGATGAGTTAGACACTAGTTGTTTGCATCCTCAGCTACAAGGTATGATTAATTTAGATAAATCTGGTTTACCTTATTTTGGCCATGGTTGATTTCTCTGTTTTTCTTCCTGTTTGGTTTATTCTGATTCCTCATAATTTACTTACCTCCTGCAGTTTTCACATTCCCTCTTTTGTTTACTTCAGGCTGGGTTTTTATGCTTTTACTTTTCACCATGTTTTTTTCATCTATGTTATCTGGCAGCATTCTGTTGAGGGTTTTGGTTTTTCTTTAGCTAATGTTGTCTCTCATTGTGCTAGAGTTAACTATGTTCTTTTCTCTAATACGGTCCAGTCGATTAACAGTAAGTTTTCTATTTGCTGGATCTGCTGTATTTGCTGGAAGATGTTAGTTGTGGGCTACTGCACTATTTCGTGGTTGGATAATTTTAAGGTCTTTGTGCAGTCTGGTGTTTGCTGGAGGTGGAATTATATTCTGTTTTTCTGTATCAATGGGTTCGTTTCTGGGAAGTTGAGTAAGGAGATTATTCTTCAGTTCATGTATTTGAATTGGAACCTTATGATCATGTTTTCTGTCCATCACTATAACTCCTTCTACTATGTATTTTTAAAGTCCCTTTTGCCTAATTTCTCTTTTTGGAGAGTGCCTTGCAGGATTATCTCTATTTTGGATTACAGGAGCTTCATTTTGAGCAAGGTACTCCTTTTTTGGTTTATTTTCTTGCATTGATGTTTTCTTCTTCTTTTTTACAGGAAGATTGTGCTAAACGTGAATCTTCTGATCTTCCTTTTTTGGGTGCTATCTGCTTACAGCCCGAGTATTTTCTTTTTCTTTTATTGTACTTTTAGAAGAAGGAACCACAAGCTCGTAGGTTTTATTTCTTTTTTGTTTGTAGCTCGTTTGAGCGTTAGTGAGCTAGTGGATCCTTTTAAGGACTCTATAATCGCATTTTTGAAATGAACACGTAGGCCCCTCTGCAGGTTTTAACAAAAAAAAAAAAGAAGACTTTTATAGTATATTCAATGTTCACTAGTAACCATTACATCCCATATATAGATGGGTTAAGTACATTTGTTATACATCAATGGTTGTGATTAAAGAGCAAAGAATGAGTGAATAGGATTACACAATAGTCAGAGGTTGAAATAAAGAAGATTTGGTGGCATAGGCACATGTTTGCTAACACCATCCCTTAAGTTGACGATGGTTCTTGAATCGTCAACTTGGAACGAAGCTGTGTGGACTGAGTTGAGGAGAGTGCCTTTGTCAAAATATTGGCCAGCTGATCCTGGGAGGTAATATGATGCACAGTGACTTGATGATTCTTGATGCAGTCATGGATGAAATGGTAGTCAACCTCTATATGCTTAGTTCGCGCATGAAAGACCATATTGTTGGCACGTGCAAGTACAAATACATTGTCACAGAAGAGTGGTGTAGGAGCAGCTGGAGTAATGTGGAAATTTGTAATAAGCTAGTCTTCGTAGCCAAAGGACATCACTAGCAGTAAAAGCTAATGCCCGATATTCTGATTCAGTTGATGATCTAGCAACAATGGGCTATTTTTTAACAAACCAAGACAGAAGAGTGCCGCCTAGGAAGGTGCAAAAGCCAGAGATAGACCGACGGTCTATGGGATTTGAGGCCCAATTAGAATTAGTAAATAATTGAAGATTCATGTCAGTTACAGCAATAGGAAAAAGATATTGTTGAGTGCCATGTAAGTAACACAGAACCCATTTGAGGTAGTGAAAATGAAGAAGAAGTTGGTTATGCATATGCTGGCAGAGGTGGTTGACAGCAAATGGTTGAGTTATTGTGATGTATTAGAGAGACCCAACAAGCTATTTTTAGATGTGAGGTTAGGAGAATGGTTATGATTGGTCTGGACTGGTATAAAGTTTTGAAGCTAGAGGACTAAATACTGGTTTACAATGTTGCATGCCTGATTTAGTTAAGAGGTCATGGATGTATCGAAACTGGCTAAGAAGAAAGCCATTTGAAGTGGTGGTAATTTGAATGTCCAAAATTGGGAAATAGGACCAAGATTTTGCATATGAAACGCAGAATGCAAGTAATCGAGGAGGTGAGTAGATTCAAAAGGAGTGCAACTTGTTAAGAGGAGATCATCCATATAAACAAGGACAAACATATGTCCCTTTTTGGAAGGTAAGGAGGGATGGATCAGCTTGACTGGATCGGAAGTCATACTGTAACAGTTGGTCAGAAATCATGGAGAACCACTGTCATGGTGATTTTTTAAGCCCATATATGGCTTTATAGAGATGACACACATAGTCGAGATGTTGGGGATCAACGAAGCTGCGGGGGGGGGGGGGGGGGGGGGGGGGGGGGGGGGGGGGGGGGGGGGAGACACTCACGTCCAACTTATTGTGTAAGAAGGCATTAGAGATATCTAAATGATGTACAAGCCAATGAGAGTAAGAGGTAATAAGCAAAAGTAGGCGCATAGTGGGAAATTTAGCAACTGGGCTAAACGTATCATGATAATCGATCCCAGGCTTCTAGCCTCTTGTTTAAAACCCTGTGCAAGGGGGCTACATAAAGACACTCACGTCCAACTTATTGTGTAAGAAGGCATTAGAGATATCTAAATGATGTACAAGCCAATGAGAGTAAGAGGTAATAAGCAAAAGTAGGCGCATAGTGGGAAATTTAGCAACTGGGCTAAACGTATAATGATAATCAATCCCAGGCTTCTAGCCTCTTGTTTAAAACCCTGTGCAACAAGTCTAGTTGTGACAGGCAACTATTCCATCAAAGTTGAACTTCATTTTGTATAACCACTTGTAGCTAAGAAGATTTTGATCTGTTGAATAAGGAATTAAGGAAAAGGTTCCTTGTTGTTTAAGGCTTCAAATTCAGCCGACATTGCTTGCCTCCAAGCAGGATATGTCTAGCATCTAAAAAGAAGGCGGGAGATAAAGGAAGAATATAATGTTGTAAATCAAAAACCTGTTTTAATTTAAGTTGTGTTGTTTGACGTCGTGTGATCATGGGATGCAGAGGAGGCTAGGGTGGCTGGATCTTTGAAAAAGATGGCTTGAATGGAGGAAATTCTGCATACGAAGTGGGAGAGGTATGTGGAGGAGAAGGTAGATGTTGTTGTCCGATAGAATAAGATTGAGGAGGATCTTGGTTTACAGCGAGGATCGAGGCCGAGATAGGTACAAGTGTCAGGGGGAAAATTGTTGGAAATGTAGAGGACGGTGGATGTGGTTGTGGAGTTTTAAAGGAAAAGACTAACTCAAACAAATGGACATCTCACGAGATGTGGATATGAACAGTAAGAAGATCCAAGCATTTATATGCTTTTGATTGGGTGGCATAACCAAAAAATATGCAAGGAATTGAACGAGGTTGTAGTTTTTGACAATTTTGTGGGGGAATTCATGGGTAACATAAGCAACCTATGACATGAAGGTGTTCATAATGTGGTGGTTGATGACATAGAAGTTGAAAGGGGGATAAATTACGAGTGTTAGGGGAGGAAAGAATATTAATTAAGTAAACTGCAGTGATCAAAATAATCAACCCAATAATGAGTAGGAATGTTTGTAGTGAATAATAAGGCATGAATAGTCTCTAAGAGGTGTCGATGCTTGCTTTCAGCCACCCCATTTTATTGAGGAGTATATGCGCAAGTAAGATAATGCAAGATATCAAAGGATTGTAAGTGATGGCGAAATGCATTGTTTAGAAATTCACCGCCACTATCATATTGAATCATTTTAATTTTATTGTGAAATTGGTTTTCAACATATAATTTGAAACAAAGAAAAGTAGGAAGAACATCAGATTTTAAATGAAGAGGATACACCCAACTAAAGCGTGTAAAGTCATCAACAATAATAAGATAATATTTGTATTTTTGTAAAGAGAGAATAGGGGAAGGACCCCATACATCCATATATAAAAGTTGTAAACATATAGTTGTTTTAGGAAAAGCTAAATGAAACGGTAAATGATGACTCTTTGCTCTCACACGAGTCATAGTGCACTACATCTGAACAATGTGAAAAATAGGAAGGTAGCAACTATTGAGGGGAGAAAGAGGAATGTCCAAAACGTTGATACCATGCAGTAAAAGTGGTGCTACAACTGAGGAAATTGACTGAAGGTGATGTAGTAGCAGAGTGTGTGGAGGTTGCAGGAAGCTTAATGGGGTAAAGACTGTGGAGACTGGAGCCTAAAGCATCGTTCAATGCGTCTTGGTATCTTTAATAAGGATTGTCATAGGTGAGGCATTGAACGGATAAGAGATTGTGTGTTGATTTTTGTACATGAAGGATATGAGGTAATTAAAACTTACGCGAAGGGGTCGATAAAATGCCTTTACCAGAGCGAGTGATGGGAAGTTGAGATCCATTTCTGCCCTGCCCCTAAGAGTTACCATGGTATGGTTATAGAGATTGTAGCTGTGACGCGTCAAAAGTCAAGTGATTGGATGTGCCAGAGTTTAGAAACTGGTGGTGCTTCATCTTGAGCAAGAAATGCTTGATTCACAGTGTTATACATAACAGACTGATACGATAAATTTGCACGATGTCATCACGTTGCAGCAGAATGCCCAACCTTGTAGCAATTCAGACATTCAGTTGCAAGTTGAGGCCGACGAACACCACGGGAGGAATATTGAGTAGAACAGCCACCTTGAAAGGAATTGAATCTGCCTTGGTAACGACTATGAGAGCCATCTCGAGAGGCATGTTTGATTAAAAAAGTGTTGATGTTTTGAAAAAGTTTAATTTTCTTTAGGAGAATTTAATTTCTAGAATTTTCAATTTTGAAATCGAATACATCATTATGAATGATATATCACATGGAAGTGAACATATCATTCCTTAATGAGTTCAAATTACAAAACTTTGAATTTATCATGATTATCATAGTCAAAATAAAGGAAAAATCACATATGAACCTAGAGGGTCAAATGAAATTTAATCATTTGTTTGAATATGTTAATCTAGATAAATGGATCATTAATTTTATAATCAAAATTGTGATAATAGAACGATACATCTTTCTGGAGAAAGAAGATGTAATTTACTATCAATCATTTAAATATGATGTAATGATCATCGAATTTGACTTTCTCAAAGATAATTTATTGATGTTTTGAAAATTTTAATTTTTAAAAATTTGATCTGAGTTTTTAAATCTTTTATAATCACAAACCATCATAGTTAATTACATCGTAGGAAAACCAAAATTTCCTATAAACACTCTCAATTAAAATAATGATAGAAATTTTATTTAAGATTTGAAGGCTTAATGTCAAAGGAAGCGAGGTTGGAAATTCAACTGGGATTAGATCAAAGTTGAAGACTTAATTTTGGAAGTCAAAGGAGAAAAAGTAGGTGTTTGGGATTCTAAAATAATTCAGAACACCTCAATCTACCCTTCTATAATAATAGTATAGATATAGAATGTCATGGTTAAAATAATTAAAGCAATTTCACTCTTTTTGGACACTTGTGGCGTCAAGTATAGAAGATTTCCTCTTTCTTATGCATCTTATCTTTAGAAGCTAACAGATATAATCATAACTCTTTAATTTGTCTATGGTAGTAGCACATAAATTGTGAATGTTTTCATAATTCTATAAATAAATAATTACCCAATC
This sequence comes from Dendrobium officinale, assembly GCA_019514585.1. NCBI lineage: Eukaryota > Viridiplantae > Streptophyta > Magnoliopsida > Asparagales > Orchidaceae > Dendrobium > Dendrobium officinale. Next base: position 1,356,291 of record CM033689.1, read on the forward strand.
CAATGTTATTCATTATTTTGCATTTTATGCTTCATAGTATTATTATTTGGTGATTATTGTGAAAAGTTTGTAATTGGAATTATTACTAATGAAATATTATTTATTGAATGTTTAAATTACTGTTGTTTGAAGTATGTTATTTTCAATTTAAATAATATATTTGGTTTTAAAAATTGAAATTATTTAATGTTATTCTTTTTGAATTTGAACAACATGAATTCTTCTGGGGAGCATGTTTGGACAATTGCATGACTTTAAATCCATGTTATTGTTAAAAGTTTTGATTCATCTCATCGAGACCTCATTTTCTCATACTTGAAGTTTTTCTTATTTTTGAGTAGAAGGGAATGCCAATATCATTCATTGGCTTTTATTAAAATTTGAATGGTCAAAAAAATATTTTTGTGGTCAGGTTGAACGACTAGAGCACAGTTTCTTATGGGAGGCATGAATGCCCTCAACCGTCATGCCACAACATGAGCCGCAAAATAACATTTTTCATGACATACGAGTGTTCTTTATTGTATTTTTGTAGAAGTTAATCAAACTAGGTTGGTTGCTTGCAAACAAGTTTCATTTTATGTCATTGTCATTGGAGTCTATATGTTTCTTGGATTTCTTCTACCAGTAAAAGTTTCTTTCATGGAATATTGAATAAGTTTGAATTGTCATCTTCTTTTGATTCCTTTTAATGCAATGCATGAGGAGTTACATTAAGAAAGATGATGCATTCATTACTCAAATTTATGATCTATAATAAACAATGTAAAACTCATATGGTTGAAATCCAATGAGTTTTGCTTATGCGTACTTTATCTTTTTTTAATTTTGTTATTATATCTTCTTCTATTTTGTTATAGGCACGTTCATATGTGAAAGATTTATCTAATAAACTATTTTGTTCTATCTTAATTCAATTTACATGAATTATGTCTGGTTGCTACTAACTATTTGTCTTTTTAATTATAGTCATTCAATATTGTTTGCATGATAAATTTATGCTTTTGTAGGTAATGCTTTATGATAAGCTTATTTTTTTGTTATGAGTAACTAATTTAGTCATCCGATGGATGTTATATTGATGCCAATAAATCAATCAATTATAAACCCATAGGCTATATGTAAGCCTATTTATTTTATTTTTTATCTAGTTTTAATTATGATATTTCAATGATAATAGAAGTTTGATTATATATAAATCATATATGTATACAATTATTATATTTAATATTGATATAGAATTTAATATCTTTGATATAACATGTCATTTTTTAAAATGTATACCCGTGCACACATTTAAACTAGTATTATTAAAAAATTCTCAAATGGATCTTCAATAATCACACATGCTTCCCCTAAGTAATAATAATAAAAATAATAATAATATTTTTTTAAAAATGTGAAGATATCATTTGCTAAATAGGATTTATAAAAAGACCTAGCTAGTAAGCATGTTATCTAAAAAAAATAGATAAAATGGGCTTTCACTCATTCTTTCATTCCGAAAATAGAAATTATACTAGAAGAGTCTTCGACCAGTGACAAAATCCTCTCCATGGCTTGCGAAAAAGATGAAATTGTACAGTATAAAAAACTTCTTAATTGTTTTTCTTTTTGTCATGGCTACCAACATTTATAGGTATATGGGGAGTAAAAATAAATAAATAAAGAAAATAAATAAATAAACTATTATGATTAATTATTTTAATACTCTCCCTCAATGACCATCATATATATATTTTTAATTGTTATCTTAGATAATAATATTATTGATAACGTGGTGAGAGGAAATACCTTGGTGAACATGTCACCCAGTTGATTTGCATATTTGATTGGTAAAAATTTTATAGATCCATCGATAATCTTATCACGAACAAAATGGCAATCAATCTCTATAAGGTTTATTCTAACAAATGCGATATATGGGCAAGACAAAGCAAGATAGATAAGTCTACTCCCGAGCCTTTTGTATTGCGAAGTATTAGTCAATTGGACACCATCAGAAGCATTAAGGCAAGCTTTCGAGTCGATGGGTGTGAATGCTGGTTCGGTCCCAAGAAATTCATTGTCTTCAAGCAATTGAAGAGTACAATAATGGCATTGGGATAATGTTATACCGGATGTGGATTGTGCTATCTTGAGTCGAAGAAAATATTTTAGTGTGCTCAAACCCTTGAGTTTATATTGTGAATGCAAGAAACTTTTCAATGAAATAATGAGGGAAATATTTGGACTTGTGATTATTATATTATCATTATAAGGTATCATTGCAATAAAGTTAGAACGATTTTATTTGGTAAAAAGAGAATTGTCTGATTTTGATTGAATAAAATCAAATTTGTCATAATTATGGTTTTGTTAAATTTCTTTAATTTGATGCACGAACCCAATGGTTTTATGATAAATTTAAAATTTAAGGCATTAATTTTACTATTAAAATTTTTTGAAGTTAACATTATAATTGGGTTTATAAGCCTGATTATTATTAAGCCAACAGACACTATAGATCGATTGGACTATTAGAGCATGCTGCGTAGATATTTCATTAACGGAAAGTTTGGATAAGCCTTTCTCTTTTTTTTTTTTTTTTTTGTTTAAAACCACCTAGAAGCCTACGCATTAATTAAAAAAATGATTCTCAAATTTATTTTCAACTAATGCGTCATATGTCCAAGTATTAAGCTTCTTTTTATTGTGCTCTCGGTTTTTTTTTTTTTTCATGGGGCCAAAAACTTGGCTTTTTAATTGGGAGCTTCGATAATCCATTATAATTTTAGATCGATTGTCCATATTATTGTGTCCATGTGTGTTATGATTAAATATGCTAGAAAATTCAATGAAAATTTACTTTGATATTTGCTTTTATGAAATAAAAATTAATATAGAGATCACATTTTATATATTAAAAAAATAGAAAAAATAATGCAAGAAAAGGAAGCAAATTAGGTGAAGATAAGAAAGAGAGATTAGCCTAGTGATGAGGTAGAGATGTTAGCCACAATAACTATATGACATCAGCATCTAACCCTGGCAAAAATTATTATCCCAAGGTGCCATATGAAGTTATGAAGGGGATCAAATATGTTATCAGTAGTCAAGACATTGAGGGAGATGTTGGCAAATAGACAAATAAGCCTTTGTAAAAAGGCTCCGCCATTGAATTAAGCGATTTTGGGCTCATTAAATTTCTCTAATTATTGGGAATTTATTTTGATCAAATAATATTTAGTCCCTCAAACCCAAGCGTGGGGGGGGGGGGGGGACCCTCGGAGGGGCCTACGCATTATTTCAAAAAGGATTACAAGGTCCTTAAAAGGAACCTCCAACTCACTAATTCTCACATGAGCTACAAAATAGAACAAAATAAAACCTAAGAGCCAATGATTCCTTATATTAAGAGTAATAAAATTTTCTAATAATATTCTAGGGCTACAAGTAGATAGCACCCAAAAAAGGAAAAACAAGAAAAGAACAATCAGCACAGTCTTCCTATAAAAATAGTAGGCTAACATCCAAGTACCAAAAAATTTAGAGCCCACGATCTCCCTGCAAAAAAAGCCAAGCCAATTGTGCATCCTCCAAATCTGCATAATTAAGAAACTCCAACACAAAAGGGTAATGTGACAAAGAGGATGGAACCAATAAAGACAAAGGTAAAAGGTCAAACATTTGTTATTAATAAAATGAGATAAGGTGGCAAAGCAAATGTCAGTCATACTACCAATATCAATGAGAGCAAAAACAACAGCCTCGATCAGAGTAAGGGGTAGCAAACTACCACCAATATCACCAATAAGAAACACTATACTAATCGGGTGAAGAGCACCAAACTTCCCAGAAATGATCCAGCCACAATTCTTAGCACACATTACAATAGTACAACCATCAAACAACCAAGAAAATAAAGCAATAATAGATATCATCGAAACAAAGACCTGAGATGCCAACACGAAGCAGCAGCAAACAACCACCAAAAGATTGTCAGAATAAACAGAAACCATACCCAACCACACAGCAGCCAACCCAAAAAAACCAACTTCAGATAACAGTTAACAACCCAATTCTCCTGAAGCAAATAGATAACGTGAATATATTCCCACTGACAAACTTGCTACCAGCACAGTCATACCATAAGCACATACTCACGTTAACTAAAAAGCTATCAAAAGAGCTATCAAACAGAGGAATCCAAGGCAGCAAAATCAGAAACAGAAAAGAAAGAACACCATAGAAAGAGTCGTCAAGCATTACGAATATAAGGAAGCTCGCATTTGTCCAGGTTAACCAATCCTCTTAACAAAGTTGGAAGATTAAAAACATTAAATTCCTATAAAACATTAGTGTGACATCCAAATTTGGCCAACCAATCCGCACAAGCATTACCCTCTTGATAAATATGAGAAAAAGAGTAGTTAAAAACAAAGAGAGTCTGCTTAATTTTTCTAATGATATATAAATCATGAGGATTCTCAGACACCTCATTCTGAATGATTTGAATTAAAAGCTTAACATCAATCTCAATAGCCACATGCTCAATTCTCATTCTATGACAGATATCCAGCCCATGGGATAAACCCATTAGCTCAACAGTAATGACAGTACATAAATTAAGTGGACCAGAAAAGGCAGCCATAACCCCACCATTATGATTGCGAATGATACCACCCATACCCATAAAAATAGTACCAACTGATCCATCAAAATTAAGTTTAACATAAGGGGGATGGTTTGAACCACCTCACAATACAGTCAATTTTTTCCACCACCCCGCCTCAAACTGTATTGTAAAGCTTTTAACATAACTTTCTAAAGCTTGTTATTTGGGTCCATGTGGACTTGAATCAAAACTATTCTTATGTCGTTGAGTTCATCTAATTGAACCTTTCATTTTTCTTGTAAGTTTGTTAAAAAAATTAGTTCATATGCCTTCTAATTTTATTATGAAACCTAATTAGATGAATTTTTTCTTATGTTGTATTAATATATACATTCATACATACATATTATTAATACTACTATTACTACTATTACTAGTATTATAAAAGTCATTTGAGTTTCTTCCAAAAAAAAGCCTAACCTTTTATTTTAATTATTCAAATATAATATTGACATTTGATTCTATTATCTTTTTATGATTAATTAATAATTTTAGAAATAAATAATATGTAATTAATTTTCATTTAAGCAAATAAATGAAAAAAAATTCTTTAAATTTTCTAATGCCTCTTATTCTTCCTTTATATTTATAAATCATCCATTTGTATTCCTTATATTTCATATTTCTTTTTTGATGAGTTTAATTCATGAGATGCTCATTAAATACACATTTATATTCCCCTCTTCATATACATTATACTTATTATTCTCTTTTAATACATATATGCAGTAATCCAGTAACGTAGCATCTAGCTTGTGTCTGAGCATGACCCCCAATCTGCATCTGAAAAAGCTTGCAGTTAAAGAATAGATGTAGTGGGAAAGAAAAATACCTTTCCTAGGTGTGCCTTTGAGATATCTTGGAATATGATGAGCGGTGGTCGGGTGTGATTTTCTTGGGTGAGCTAGATATATATAGGCTTAGCTTGTGGATGACAAATGTGATATATGGGCAAAACAAAGCAAGGTAGATAAGTCTACGCACAAGCATTTTGTATTGAGAAGCATCAGTCAATTGGTCACCGTCAGAAGCATTGAGACAAGTTTTGGAGTCAATGGGCATAAATGTTGGTTTGGTCTCAAAAAATTTGGTGTCTATGAGCAATTGTAGGGTATAATGGCATTGGGATAATGCTATACCGGATGTGGATCGTGTTATATATCTTAAGTCCATGAAAATATTTTAGTATGCCCAAAACCTTGAGTTTATATTGTGTATGATGGAAACCTTTCAATAAAATAATGAGGGAAATATTTGGACTTGTAAATATGATGTTATAACTATAAACTAATAATGCATTAAAGTTAGAACAATTTCCTATTGCAAAGATAGAAAAGTCTAATTTGAATGAATAAAATTGAATTGAAGTAAGGAATGAGATAATTTTGCATACCTTTGATGTGAGGCTTATTTAAGTCCATAAATGTTTTCTAGAGATGACATGCCATTTTTCTATTTGTGTTAGTAACATCCCCTTATTTGTATATCTTGGATAATAATAGAAAGATTTATGTAGACCTCTTCAAATATATCACCATGAAGAAAAGTATTATTGACATCAAGCAAGACGAGAGACAAAATTTTGTATAGAAGAGAGAACTAAAAACATTGTAATAGTATTCATTTTGGCAACCGGGGAGAATAATTTTGAAAAGTCAAGGCCTTCTTGTTAGATGTAGCGTTTGGCAACCAAGCAAGCATTATGTTTATTGAAGTTAAGAGACTTAATGAACTCACCAACACGATTCAAAGCAAATCATCCACCTACTTGGCCCCACAAGTAGATTAGGCAAATTCATCCAAAGCTTTCAACATAACAACTCCCTTGTCTACTTGACCCCAAAGATCGACGACTAGGCATATATTCATTCAAAACATTTAACACAACAACTTGTCAAGACTTGACCAAGTTGGCCAATGACTTCACATGAACTTATTTCTATTTTATGATAAGCCACAATAATTTATATTTTTTCTTAAATATAATATTTTCTGTTAAACAATGTCATTATTCCCACCTACAAAAAGTGAGTCAACTAACAGACTGGCAGCCCCTATCACAAATTTAATGATATTGAAGTAATAGCAAAGAGTTTAGATAGTTTTCTAATAGAAATTTTGAGATAGGATAACAATCCATGTTAATATCGTTTCTTTTTTGTTGTTTAATGTTAATCGGGAATCCTCATACTTGATGGCTAACAAATCTCCTTATTTACACTATTATGTAAAGCATATAGGGAAGGTGTATAAAATTACTATCTTTTGGCTTGAAAAAGTAGCAGTTACAAGCTTTAAGCCATGAGTAAGAGGCATTACAAGTTATGTTTTTCTTGAATTTGAGATTTTCCTAACAAGTGATTTTTGACAAATAGTTAAAAAACTAAAGAAAAAAATTCAAATTCAAGAAAAACACAACTGGTAATGCCTCTTAGTCATAGCTTAAATCTTGTAACTCCTACTTTTGCAAGCAAAAAGAAAGTAATTTTATATATCTTCCCTATATGCTTTACATAATAGTGTAAATAAGGAGATTTGTTAGCCATCAAGTATATATGAGGATTCCCCATCAACATTAAACAACAAAAAGAAACGATATTAACAAGGGCTGCTATCCTATCTCAAATTTTCTATCTGAAATTTATCTAAACTCTTTGTTATTTTTTCAATATTATTAAATATAAATCTTTTTTTTTTATATTAACACGTAAGTCCTCTGTGAGTTTAATAAGGGCTGTCGCAATAATAAATTTAATTTTAAAAAAATTACAAGGAGGCAAGGAATTGAAGGGCTACGTCAGGAAGAAGCCAAGTATGATCTTTAATTCTTTATGGTAGTGCTTAATCCTTTTCATGGAAGGAAATAGCATGCTGAAAATAGCGAGTACTGGACTAACTTCTCATTTACCTACAAGTTCAGGTTAGAAAAAACGACAAGCTCTATAAGGATTGAAAACTATATGTAGTAAAATACATGCTTACATTTTAGTATTTGAAGTATTCATTTTATTAAAAATTTAAGGCTTACATTTTATCAATACAAAGTTGAATAAGGCCTAGTAAATTCTATTAATAGCTAAAATATCTTCTCTGTCTTGTCTGACGGACTCAATAATAGCAGATTGTGAAGCTGATCATTCAGAGGTACTGCTCCAATTAACTCGAACAACTTTCAATATCTACCGTTGCATCGATGACTATAGTAGTGGATTCATATCTCTTTTTCATATCAGCAGATTGAAAAGCAATGACCTCAATTCTGCCAAGCTTCTCAGCTTTTGATATATTGCCTGAGCATGAACATTTTCATGAGATGGTAGGAACATATTACATATGTTTGCTTATTGCCTGTCTCATTTCCTTCAACAAGATTTCTCTCAAATATATTTCCTGAAAAAGGCTGGTGGCATAGCTGATGTAATTGCGAAAGAGGCTCTAGGTTGTCATGCAGATCTCGTTCTCGTTAATGGCGGATTCGAGCCTAATGTAGAAGCAATAGGATAGGAGCAAACTTCCTAATATTTTCAAGTAGGAATGACAATATCTAGATAGAACCATTTGCTTAAAACAAGAATTCTTTACCTATAATATTTATTACATTGATTTATTCTGAAAATTTTATATTGTAAATTTCTTTTGAGATAGTATCACAGAGCATGCATGGTAATAATTCTTTCTATAAGATCTGAAATACGTTATAGGGTATCCTATTTAGATATTGAGTGGATTATGACTTATTTGAGATATTAGTACGTGCAGTTCATGTATAATTTTGATCTGAACTCCAATCAAAATAGATCATGTCACCTGTATACACTATATACAAGTTATACACAATTTGTGTATAATCTATATGCTTACAGCCAACTTGATCCTTTTCCATTGGAGGCCAGATGTTGTCCTCATTCCACACCTAGTAATGGTAATAAATGTTACATTCATTTTTTCTGAATCGTAAACTCAAGGGATCTGCAGCCATGGACCGTTACCAGAGAGTCGAGAAGCCGAGGCCCGAATCCACCATTAATGAGAGTGAGATTCGCATCACCACCTAGGGCCTCATTCACAACTACATCAGCTATAACACCAGCCTTCTTAAGGAAAAATATTGAGAGAAATTGTGTTGAAGGCAATGGGACAGGCAATAAGCAAAGCTGTAGCAATTGCTGAGATTATAAAGAAGAGGATTCCTGGATTGAACCAAGCTAGATACTAGTATTAGCTCAGTTAGTATTACTTATGTTTGGGAACCAATTGAGGAGAGTCTTGTACCATTGGAAATGACTGATCTCCTTAATTTCTATCTTAGTAGGCCCATCCTCTGATTCATTTTATAGAATATATAAGGTGAGTGCATAAGACTAATTATAGAAATAAGATGAGCATATAAGATCAAATACATATATTAAATGTATGTAGAATATTGAGAAATCCATTGAAGTTATGAAACCACTAAGATTGATGCCTAAGATATTTAGATTAGAAATTAAGGAGTACATATTGCCTAAGCCAAAGTATTTTGATAAATTTATAGAATGGAGACTTGTAACTTGCATGCAACTCAAAAGATTCAATTGGTTTAAATAGGATTTAATACACTTCCTATTCTGCATGTATTAATGATAAGTGAAGACAACTATATTTTTCTTTTCATTATGAAAATCTCTTTAAAATTATTGAAGTGATTCATTGTCATATAAATATTATAACATATGTCTAAGATATATTTATAGTAGAAATTTATTATCATTATTTCTTAACTATAACATAATTATTAAGAATATTTTCATTCATTGAATTTTGTTATTACTCTCTTACATTGTTTATATGTAGGTATAATTGTATTAACATGTCATTTAATTGCATAAAGTACTTAGCTATTATAGAGTTTTTAACATGGCATCATTGATCCCATATTTAGATTAAGTTCAATGGCTTATATTTTTTCTTAAAGTAATCATGATTTTCTTATATATAAGGTTTGATCCCATTATATCTTCATCCCATAGATCTTATGGATCTTAAGGAAGGATTGTGATCAAGATTGTTGCTTTGCATGAGCACTTTCTAGTTTACTACTTCATTGTCCTAAAGGAATTTTTGTACAACTTTGATGAGTATTTTTGCCGTTCTATTTTATTTTTTGTTCAACTTTGACATTTTCGTTCGTGAACGGATGTTATTGTTATTGTTATATTATTTTCCAACAGTTAAGGAAAATGAGTATTTTTCGTTGATTGTTATATTGGCCATCTTTACAATTCTGATAGTTGTATGCATTTATCTTAACTTTAGTTTAAGTAATAGCTTAAGAAATGCAATCATATTTAGTTTCATTTAATTGAAAAAAAAAAGATTTAAATTTTTAAAGGGAAAGTGATCCTCATGAAAGACCATATAACTTATAAGTTTTTATATTTGTGTGTAGCATAAAAACTGCACATTTGAGTACCGCAACCCTCCCAAGTAAGAAATTTTATAATGAAGGAAAATGAATTTAACTACAATGAGAGGCCAATGCAAAGAGGTCGATTCCCACTGTCTTCATCTTCACTGCCACTATGAGATATCTGATCTTTCCAAACTAAATCCCAAAACAAAATCACGTCACTGAAAAAAAAAGAAAAGTTATAATTCCTCTAAACCAGGGAGCGATGATATCATGTCAGAAAAGTTATAATACCGATATGCTTTATTCAATAGAATGATATGTTGATATAAATGTACCTATAGAAGTAAGGGAGTAATAAGGAAAAATATAATGAATAAAATATTCTTAATAAGTATGATATATCTCATAATAATGATAATAGCTTCCTACTATAAATATTTGTCACATGCTGTAATATATTTGACTAATTAATATTTATATGACATTGACTCACTCCAATAATTATAGTAAAAGAGATTTTAATAAAAGAGAAAAAATGAATATTAAAGAAAAAATTTGTCTGTCTTCACTCACAATCAATATATGCAGAATAATTATTGGAGTGAGTCAATGTCATATAAATATTCATTTTATATGTTAAATGGCAAATTTAATACTAAGATTGTTTGGTTTTCGGTTAAACAGAATTTGCCTATTAATAACATTTATAAATTTTATTGGCATGATAATATCCCTCTTACTTATTCTTTTCTTTTTTGGAGAATTATCTTTAACTATTTACCTGTTGATTCTTTGCTTAGGAAGAAAGGATTGGTTATTGTCTCTAAATGTCAATGTTGCTATCATTTTGAGAATATTAATCATGTGTTCATTAATGGTCCCATTGCTATCAAAGTTTGGAATTATTTTGATAATATCTTTAAAGTGATGGTGGATGGTTATTATGAATCTTTTACTTCTATAATTAAGGATTGGATCATCCCTATCAAAGGGCATATTAGAAATATTATTCCTGTTTTTATATGTTGGTATTTATATTTTTTTTCTTGATTGATATTAGCTTAATCCTATATTGATTCGAACTTAAAGAGATTTTATGATTTTTTTTTTTTGAAATGAGATTTTTAATATCACGTATTTAGTTAATATATTTAATATCACGTATTTAGTTAATATATTAAACACGTTCTAGGAGAAATCGAGTGATTTGATGATTGAAGTCATTTTGTGAAGGAAAAAAATAAACTAATTCACTAACAAAGGTTTATAATTTTTAATATTGATTATATTGGTCCTAAATTTGGATGTAAAAAATTGAAGAAAAATAATAATATAATAAAAAAAATTTTAGGCCCCCCCTAGAGATATTTTCTGGCTCCGCCACTGGCTGAGAGAGAGAGAGAGGGAGGTTACAGTTAGCTACGGCTAGTAATGGTAATAAATGTTACATTCATTTTTTCTGAATCGTAAACTCAAGGGATCTGCAGCCATGGACCGTTACCAGAGAGTCGAGAAGCCGAGGCCCGAATCCACCATTAATGAGAGTGAGATTCGCATCACCACCTAGGGCCTCATTCACAACTACATCAGCTATAACACCAGCCTTCTTAAGGAAAAATATTGAGAGAAATTGTGTTGAAGGCAATGGGACAGGCAATAAGCAAAGCTGTAGCAATTGCTGAGATTATAAAGAAGAGGATTCATGGATTGCACCAAGATACTAGTATTAGCTCTGTTAGTATTACTTATGTTTGGGAACCGATTGAGGAGTCTTGTACCATTGGAAATGACTGCTCTCCTTAATTTCTATCTTAATAGGCCCATCCTCTGATTCATTTTATAGAATATATAAGGTGAGTGCATAAGACTAATTATAGAAATAAGATGAGCATATAAGATCAAATACATATATTAAATGTATGTAGAATATTGAGAAATCCATTGAAGTTATGAAACCACTAAGATTGATGCCTAAGATATTTAGATTAGAAATTAAGGAGTACATATTGCCTAAGCCAAAGTATTTTGATAAATTTATAGAATGGAGACTTGTAACTTGCATGCAACTCAAAAGATTCATTTGGTTTAAATAGGATTTAATACACTTCCTATTCTGCATGTATTAATGATAAGTGAAGACAACTATATTTTTCTTTTCATTATGAAAATCTCTTTATAATTATTGAAGTGATTCATTGTCATATAAGTATTATAACATATGACTAAGATATATTTATAGTAGAAATTTCTTAACTATAACATAATTATTAAGAATATTTTCATTCATTGAATTTTGTTATTACTCTCTTACATTGTTTATAAATAGGTATACTTGTATTAACATATCATTTAATTACATAAAGCACATAGCTATTATAGATTTTTTAATATGACATCATTGATCCCATATTTAGAGGAAGTTCAATAGCTAGTAATCATAATTTTCTTATAGATAATATTTATCCCATTATATCTTCATCCCACAGATCTTATGGATTTTAAGGAAGGATTGTGATCATTTTTTCTAGAAGCATAGATCTAGATTTTTTCTTTGCATGAGCACTTTCTAGTTTGCTACTTCATTGTCCTAAAGGAATTTTTGTACAACTTTGATGAGTATTTTTGCCGTTCTATTTTATTTTTTGTTCAACTTTGACATTTTCGTTCGTGAACGGATGTTATTGTTGTTGTTATATTATTTTCCAACTGTTAAGGAAAATGAGTATTTTTCGTTGATTGTTATATTGGCCATCTTTACAATTCTGATGGTTGTATGCATTTATCTTAACTTCAATTTAAGAAATAGCTCAAGAAATTCAATCATATTTAGTTTCATTTAATTGAAAAAAAAAAAGATTTAAATTTTTAAAGGGAAAGTGATCCTCATGAAAGACCATATAACTTATAAGTTTTTATATCTTGTGTGTAGCATAAAAACTGCACATTTGAGTATCGCAACCCTTCCAAGCAGGAAATTTTAGAATGAAGGAAAATGAATTTAACTACAATGAGAGGCCAATGCAAAGAGGCCGATTCCCACTGTCTTCATCTTCACTGCCACTATGAGTTATATGATCTCTCCAAACTAAATCCCCAAACAAAATCACGTCAATGAAAAAAAGAAAAGTTATAATTCCTCTAAACCAGGGAGCGATGATATCATGTCAGAAAAATTATAATACCGATATGCTTTATTCAATAGAATGATATGTTGATATAAATGTACCTATATATACAAAAAAATAAGGGAGTAATAAGGAAAAATATAATGAATAAAATATTCTTAATAAGTATGATATATCTCATAATAATGATAATAGCTTCCTATAAATATTTGTCACATGCTGTAATATATTTGACTAATTAATATTTATATGACATTGACTCACTCCAATAATTATAGTAAAAGAGATTTTAATAAAAGAGAAAAATTGAATATTAAAGAAAAAATTTGTCTATCTTCACTCACAATCTTTTTTTTTTTTTTGGTTAAAATCCACGGAGGGGCCTACGTGTTAATTTCAAAAAAGAGGTTACAAAGTCCTTAAAAGGATCCACTAGCTCGCTAATGCTCGAATGAGCTACAATGAAAAGATAAAAAAGCCTAATGAGCCTGTGGTTCCTTAATCTAAAATTACAATAAGCAAAAAGAAAATGACAAGGGCTGAAATCTCTCAGCACCCAAAAATTGAAGCTCAAAGGATAGTCGTTAGACATAGGCTTCCTGCAAAAAAGGAGACACAAAAAGGAAAACAGCACAAAAAATAACCAGAAAAGACTAACCTGAGGGACAAAGCAGTAGATAAAGATGAGAATGGAATAACACCTGCAATGAAACCTCCAAAAAACCAAGAAAGAGGTGAAAATTTTTAACACATCATTGATGAAATTAAGAAAATTGACCATAGATGTGTTGATGCGATAAGAGTAAAGGATTTTCCACAGATAATCAGTAAAATTTCGGTGATAACACAGCTTCAGAATAATATACAGGAATTTCAGCTATAATTCACACAGTTGTGCTTCAATGGAAACAAATTAAGACGCAGTTTAATAGAGAAGCAGCAATTGATACAATTAACATTGAGATGATACCTACAAAAACTATTATGGATAACAGGGCCAGATAAATGACTAACACAGTAATGAGAATACAATCTTGGTTTAATCCACGGCAGGCAGCAATTCAAATCGAGATGGTTAAACAGAGAAGTAACCATAAAAATGGAGAACAAGCTGCAGGATAAAAGAAAAACCAGAAAACTGAGATGAGAAGAACCGAGCAACGAATTACTCATGTCTAATATATGGCAAGCCAGTGTTATCTAATTTGATCAAAGCATGTAAAGTAGGATTCAGCTCGGTAGGATTCAATTCAACATACTGATCAATATTGCAACCATAATTTGCTAACCAATCGACACAAGTATTAGCTTCACGTAAGATATGAGATATATAATAAGTAACAGTATTGAGGAAAGTCTTAATTTTCCTAATAAGATAAAAGCATTTAGGATTTCCCGGCACCATGTTATTAATAATCTGAATTAGGAGCATAGAATCAACCTCAATCCAAATGAAAGTAAAGCCCAGCTTAGAACACATTTGAAGGCCAACAAACAGAGCATAGAGCTCAGCATGTATAGCAGAAATGCAGCAGATCGGTTCAGCATAGGCAGCGACAACATTACCAAAAGCATCACGGATAATACCACCGGCCCCAGCATTAAGATGGCCAAAAGAACCATCAGTATTGAGCTTAATGTATGGGGGCTTGGGTTTAATCCATCTAACAATTTTGTCAGCAGAATTAACGTGAATATTAGATAAGTTAAGCCCCAAACTATCAGCTAAATGATAACAATCTTTAAAATTTTTTTTGGATAGGAGCTTGTGCGCATGCATTTGAATAATTTTGTTTTTAACATTAGAAATAATGACATCAGCGTTCATTTTAATGCCATTATGCTTGGCATTATTACGAGCTTGCCAAATATACCACACAATAAGAATAGGAATCAGGTTGAAAATATGACCTTTATAATTCTGAAACCAATTTTTGAAAACAGAAGCAAGGTTATCATCAATAGTAATGGACGGTTTCTTGGCAATGCTATTAAAGAGACTCCAAATTTTATCAGCAATGACACCAGAAACAAATAAATGATCAATGCTTTCAATATTCGAGCAGCACAAACATTTAGACAGTTGAAAACCTTTAGATTGAAGCCTCACATCAACAGGAATATAACCTTTGATGCATCTCCAACTAAACACAGAGTAAAATAGAGGAAAATTAGCATTCCAAATAGCCGAATATAAAATAGAACTATCCTTTTGATTTCTGAACGCATCCCAAGCATTATGCAAAACAAATTTGCCAGACGAAGAAAGAGAGAATAAGATAACATCTTTTTCATTAAATTGAAGAGGGATATCTAAAATTTTGTCAACTATCCAAGTAGGAACCATCTCCAAAAGTTTAGTGATATCCTAGCCACCATTATAAAAAAAATGAGCAACTTTAATATTACTTAAAGAACAGGTGTTGAGCATATTTTCAATAGCACACCCAAGCCAATTATCTTGCCATAAAAAATGTCACCTTTTCCAAGACCCCACTGAATGTACCTCTCAGCATTCCATTTAATATTGCACAGTCTCTTCCAAACAAAAGAGTCAGTGTTTTTATGAACGCATAAAGTAGGATGAATATTGGAGCAGTATTTAATATTCATGTAGCGAGCCCATAAGCTTAAATTTGATCTAAAAGAAAACCATAATTTAAAGGAGAAAGCTTTGGCAGAATCAGATAAAGATTTGCAACCAAGACCACCTTCAGCTAAAATACCACAATTTTTGTCCCAAGTCGACCAATGAATGCCTTTATTGTTGAATGTAGATCCCCAAAAGAATTTGTTAAAGATCCTTTCAAGCTTAGAGCAAGTAGAAATAGAGGGAAGCAAAGTATGAAAAAGATAAATAGGCATAGAGTTTAAAACATACTTGATTAAAATGAGCCTACCACCATAAGATAAGAAATTAGAAGACCAATTATGAAGTTTTTTTTCAATTTTCAAGAAGATATTATCAAAGAGGAAGTTTCTTTTTTTGCCTTTGTAAATGGGAGTGCCAAGGTAAGTAATAGGAAGAGCTTTCTGTTGAAAACCACAAATTCTCTGAATAGCATTAGTTCTATTGTTGTTGACCGACTTTCCAACAATGAAGGTGCTTTTCTCTTTGTTAATAGATAAACCACTTTGATTATAAAAGCTAATTAAGAAATTTAGTAATAAAGACACATTGTTTATAGAACCATTAGTAAATAAAATAAAATCATTAGCAAAACTAAGATGCGAAATGGGAAATCCTCTAATAGTACAAAAATTTAACTTCGGATTTCTCAAATATAAATCATTTAAGCCTCTAGAAAGATATTCCATAGCAATAATGAAGAGGGCAGGGGACATAGTATCACCTTGTCTTAAACCTTTGGATGATTTGAAAAAAACCATTGTGCTTGCCATTGATGATAACAGAGAAATGACAGTTTTCAATGCTATTCTTGATCAGAGAAATGAAAAAGTTGTTAAAGCCAAAAAGATAAAGAACCTTGTAGAGAAAATTCCAGTTGATATTATCATATGCTTTGGAAACATCAAGTTTGAAAATCACATTACCACCTTTAACTTTAACATTAATATCATGGGTAATTTCCTGAGCTAACAAAACATTATCAAAAATACTTCTGCCTTTCACATAACCAGTTTGGTTAAGAGAAATAATATTAGGCAGAATGTTAATTAATCTCTTAGCAATGATTTTAGAATTAAACTTGTTAAGAAACGTACATAAACTAATAGGTCTAAAATCTTGCCAATGAGTAGGACCATCTTTCTTAGGAATAAGAACAATATAAGTAGAAGAGAAAATTTTAGGGTAAGAGTTACCAGCAAAAAAATCCTCCACAGCATTAATGACATCATCCTTGATAATCTCCCAATTGTCTTGGAAGAATTTAGTCGTAAAACCATCAGGACCCGCAACAGCATTGCTGTTAAGATCTTTAATAACATTGAAAATTTCATCCTCAGAGGGCTTATGGCAAAGCATAGCATTGTCAACCTCAGTAATAAGCTTAGGAATTAAATACGGGTTAGTAATAGGCAGACAATCAGTAGAGGAGTTAAAGATATGCTGAAAATAATTCACACCGGAATTACAAATGGAATCGTCAGTGGTAATAACATTACCATTCATATCAATGATCTTGTGAATATGACTTCTAGTTTTCTTTTTGTTAGCTAAAGCATGAAAGAATTTAATGTTTCTATCACCTTCTAAAAGGAATTTAGCATTGGATTTTTTATTCCAATAACATTCTTCTTGACATTGAAGAAGAAGAAGAGATTCCTTGGCCTGATTAAGGGATAGCAAATTGGCAGAACTCGGGTCTTGTTGATAAATGTTATCTAAAGAGGAAACTTTAGCCTCAGCTTCTTTAATGTTAGAAAATAAGTTTTTGAAGATATTTTTGTTCCACCAATTTAAGCAATGTTTAAATCTAGAAAGTTTAGACCATAATCTTAACATACCAGTAATATTATTATTAGGATAAACAGGAGCATTCCAATTAGAAGATAAAAGAGTAGGAAAATCCGCATGAAGCATCCACATATTTTGAAATCTGAAAGACTTAGCATTATGATTCAAACACTTATTAAAACTAATAAGAAGAGGAGAGTGATCCGAAAGGGTTCTACTAAGATGCTCAATGTTAGATAAAGGAAATTCAGCAATCCAGTCATCATTAAAGAGACATCTATCAAGTCTTTGTCATAAATTAGCTCTATGCCAAGTAAAGGGACTACCAAAATAACCAATATCGTTCAACTTGCAATCACTAATCATAGAATTGAAATCATCCATAGCATTAGCATTGGGACGGTTACCACCAATCCTTTTCGAAACGTTAGAAATAATATTGAAATCACCACCAATACACCAAGGTCCATTGATAATAGAAGCGAATTGTCTCAATTGATTCCATAAAGGAATACGATTCGTTTTAGTACAAGCGGCATAAACAAATGAAACATAACAGTTAATGTTGAAAAGAGAAATATAGCAATGGCAAACTTGAGGCAAGTCCTCAATAATGTCAACAGAAAAAGTAGGTTTCCACAAAATCCAAATTTTGTTGGAACAATTAGCATGAAAATTAGGAAAGCCTAAGAACATAGCAGTAGAAGAAATCTTGGAAATATTAATTAAAGGTTCAATCAAAACAAGCATTTGAGTGTTATAAATTCTGCATAAATTTCGAACTCTAAGTTTAGAGTCCATACCACTAATACCTCTAACATTCCATATGATGGCTTTAATCATTGCAAACCTTTTGAAGAAGCTTTCGATTTTGTTGATCTAGAAATAACATGATCAACATGCTTAGATTGCTTACTTTTTTTCCTTGAGACAATTTGAAAATTCTCCTCTTGAGGACCTTTGGATTTCTCTTTGCTATGCACAAAAATGTCATGATTAGCATGAGAGCTTGAAGGATCATTACACGTAGATGGCGGAATGAATTCCCCATCTTCACGTTCCTCACTAACATAATTGTTTAAAAAAGAAACTTGTTTTTCTAACAAAGCTGGTTGAGAGCAATCTTCAGTATTTTCACCATTGTTAACTTCATTAAACATGGAAGCAATAGAAACAAATAGGGAAGGATCATTTAAAGTACAAACATCATCATGAATAGGGTTATTGATCATAGTATCATTTAAAGAAGTTTTAGAGGTAACCTGTAAAGCATCATCCTCAGAAATACCATTAACAACAATAGCATCAGAAGCATTTAAAATTGTGTCATCCAAATTATGAATAGCAGGTTGCGGTTCCACCATTTTCTCCACCTTTTCAACATTCTCGATAGATTTTTCACTAACAGGCACATAGGTTTTTTGAGAATCAGCGGAGCCAATCTTCCCATTAGACATAATTTTAGATTTTTTAAGTTCAGGATGCAAATTAAAACAATCACTTTGTGCATGCCCATGCATTTTGCAATGGGAGCAAAACTCCGGAACATTGTCAAACTCAACTTTTTGGAAGTATCCTAAGGTTTTGGAACCAACCCAGATTTCTTTAGGATGTTTTTTAGAAATGTCAACTTCAACGAGGATACGAGCTACAGATGGTCTAGTGCGGGATGCTGTAGCTTGATCCGTTTGCAACGGTCTTCAAAAAATAGAACCTAATGCATGCAACACTTGCTGATTGAAAAAGTGAAGACGAAGATTAGGAAACAAAATCCACACAGAACTATAGGAGATTCTTCTTTGATGTCAAAAACGGAGTCCATTTCAAAATACGCATTTGACAGTTGAAAATAAAATAAGATCGCCTGGCAAAAATCCGACTATAATCAAGATCATTTGATAATTGGATCGCAACGTGCCTAGAGTCAAGCAAACCAACAGAATAAAAGCCAGACAGTTTTAAGGAAGCAAAAAATTGACGAATAACATCAAGATTGGGTCTACGTAACCAAAATTTACCTACAAGAGTAAACTTGAAGGGAGAGGCAAGTTTGAGAACTTCTTCATCAGAGAGTAAAATCGCAGGAACCCCGTTAAAAGTAGATTGCGTAAGAGATGGAAGTTCATCACCTGATGCGACTTTTCCAGAGAGTACCTCTTTAAAGGATCTAGATCTAGAAGGAGATTTCGGAGTATCATCTTCAAGGTTGAAAAAACCTTTGTTCTTATGCAGCACCGGCTCTAAAGCTTTCCCCCAGGAGGAGGAAGGAGCCGCAGCAGCCATCAAACAGGGCCCAGAAGGGGAACGGCTCAGCACAGAGAGCCAAAACAGAGCGGACGATCGAAGAAACAGAACGCTGATAGAGGGAGAAAAGGATCGGAGACGAAGAGAAGAGGGGAAAAGCTAAATCACCAGAGCGGCTAGTGATCTCACGGCTAGGGCACGAGAGCGTCTTTATTGAGCGATTAAGGTTTCATTTATGATGATCTTCACTCACAATCAGTATATGCATAATAAGAAATGCATTAAATCCTATTTTAAACTAAATGAAATCTTTTGGGGTGCATATATGTTACAAAACTCCATTCTACCATTATTAAATTATTATGAGAAATATCATAATTTTTTAGAATATTTTAATTTATTATATTTTTTATTACTCTCTTATTTTTTTATAGATAGGTACACTTCTATCAACTTACCATTCAATTGAGTAAAGTATATTGTTTGTTATTATTGAATGAATATTCACTCTAAAAAAAACAAAAACAAAAACTATATTAATATTAGAGAGCTGCTGTAGTGATAGTGGTTGTGTTAATCGGCGAGAAAGAAGGTTTGAGAAATTGGGAGATGAGTTAGTTATGATCTTGTGTGAGGAGGCTGCTGATTTTAATGACAGGAGGGCTAAGAGGATAAGAAGGTATTGAGGACTTGACAACAACTTTCTTGCTTTTAACTATCAAATGAAATCACTACTAAATTGAAAGATGTCGACTAGCTTTCCAATTACAAGATATGGCCATATTTATTTCTTACAAATAAAACAAAACACAGGAAGTGCTCCGATTTTGCTTTAAAAGATTATAACATTTTCACCAATCTTTTTTTGGAGAAATTATTATGTGCGGAGACCAGACACAGAGAACTGTCTGGTTTGTCTCTATGAAGAGTAAAAGTGTGGTAAGTTAAGTTTTTACTGTTCACCACTGTGCTTTTATTGTTCACAGAGACAAAATCAAACGGTTCTCCATGTCTGGTCTCCACACGTAATAATCGTTTCTTTTTTTGCTTTATTTTAGATGTTCACTGGCAGTATATATATCTATGCCTTTTTGTACTATTCGATACAGTTCAATATCAAATTCAAATGTAAATTTGAGCGTAGATATCACAGTTATTCATTCATTAATTTCTTTTGTGGCATGAACATACATCTTTTTCAATCTCTAAGCCTTTTTTACTTCAATGCTTTGTCATGCCCTATAATCTAATTAGAAAAAACTATTCTTTCATCTTTTAATAAATAATTAGAGCTATCTAATTTCTTTTATCAATATAAATATAAGTGAAAATAAAAGCACGTATTATCTCACTAGAACTCAATGTCAACACAAATATCCATTTCTCTTTTCATACTTCCAAGAAAGACAGAGAAACGTGTATTGTTAGTTCACTATCAAGATGCTTCGATCATCAATAATATGAAATAAATAATTGAATAAATCTTTCACAAATGGTCATTAAAATTCATTAAGAGAACGAGTTATAAGATTTATACAATTATTTAAATGCAAGTAAACAAAACATGTCATGAGAAGCTATTAACATTTCATAGTTCATTACAAGAGGTTAACATTTACCAAGGTCTCATAAAGAACACTCAAGAATGATTTATTGGAGACCAAATTCATACACATTTCCAATCTAATCATAATCCATCACATACACATTGTTGATGAGCAATATATTTAATACATGATTTGTCAAAAACCTGTTTAACTGCCATAGAGGCTCGCAAATGAGTTTTTTTATTATTTTACAAAGTATCTTTTCTTTCACCAAAAAATTTGTGTTATAAAGTATTCTCAATTTGCTTGGAGAATGTGCGATATCCCATTTTTTATTATAAGCATTAAGAAGTGAAAAGCAAGAGAAATGTAAATGTACATTGTTCGTATTCAATGCTTTCATGTGTTATTAAGTCCAAAGTATGTGTCATTTGGGGCACAAAAATACGTATGGTGACTCTCCAAAAACTCATTTGTTGAAATGAATTTATGCATACAATTATATATAATTAAACTCCTCTAATCAACTACATTTTGTAACTCTTATGCTCTTGCCAAGAGCCATAGCCTATCATTCAATGAATCAACTAGTTATTCATCTTCTTCTCTTAAACTATTACATGTTGATATTTGGGGGCCTCTCCAATTGTTTCAAATAATGGTTTTCAATTTTATTTGCTTTTAGTGGATGATTACTCTCATTACTCTTAGATTTTTTTACTCAATTTTAAATCTGAAGCAACAATTACATTCATAACATTTATACCATTCATTGTAAAACAATTGAATAAACCAATACGCACTATATGCACAAATGGAGGAGGCAAATTTCTTAATTCCACACTTAAAGCTTTCTTACCTGGCATGACATTCAACACCAATACAGTTGTTGTCACGAAATTCGGGCAATTCAGAAATCAGACAAAAATCGGGCAGCACAACGGCAGTAGACAGAATTTACACAAAATTTCCTGCAAATAAAATTTACCAAATTCGCACAGAATATAGATAATCACATTCCAGAACATTTATTCTACTGCACAAAGAATTTACAATTTCACAGAAAATTGTAGTCTACGAAAAACTCCGCCGAATCAAAAATACCCGGACAAAAATCTTCGGAAAATAACCAAAATGTGCACAATCGGCACGTCAACAATATACGGAAAGTTACGCGGTAAAAACTGAACCAATCAAAAGATACGGACGAAAAACCGTAACGGAAACAAAATCCGGACAGAATATACCGCCAAACTCGACGGAACTGAAAATTGAGAAAGGCGGAATGTGCCTTACTTCGCGTACAGCAATATTCTGAACAGTCACTTCGGACGAAAACGGCTCCGCGTCGTCCGAAAATCAACTTTTCTCCAAAATCCTCGAGTTTCTCTCTCCTCAGATATTTTTATTTTTAATTTTTTATTTTCTCTCTCTTCAAAACGACTGATTTCAGCTTTATAATCTTCAGATCGGCCCGGCCGATCGCCAGATCGTCCCGGGACGATCAGACCAAAAATCGATCGTCCCGACCGTCCTGGACGATTCCCAGAACTATTCTCAGGCCGATATTTTCTACAGTACCGATCGGTCTGGACGATGTCCAAATCGGCCTGGACGATGTGTACAGAAAATCACCTGGAGCAAAACTGGGCGAAATCTGGAGCAAACTTTCCACTGATCGTCCCAGGACGATCCAGATCGTCCTGGACGATCCTGGAGCAGATTTTTGATATTACAATCTCCCCAACTTCAAAAAAAATGTCGTCCTCGACATTATCCAATCCAAACACAGTCAGAACAAGTACGGGTACGACCGTCTCATGTCAGACTCCTTTTCCCAAGTTGCTTCTCGTGCAGTCCGGTGCTTCCACTGGACTTTAACCATCGGAATCTCTTTATTTCTTAACTTTCGGACGTCGTACGCCAAAATCAACTCTGGCTCTTCCTTGTACGCCAGATTTTCCTGAATCTCAACCTCATCAGCTGATACCTTCTTCCCAGAGTCTGAAACCCACTTCCTCAGAGTGGATACGTGAAACACGTTGTACACATCAGGCATCGAATCAGAAAGCAACAGTCTGTAAGCAGATTTTCCAATTCTTTCCAAAATCTCAAACGGTCCAACGTACCTTGGACTCAGCTTACTCACTTGACCAAATCTGCTCACACCCTTCATCGGGCTGACTTTGACATATACAAAGTCACCAACTTGAAACTCAACAAACCTGTGCTTCTGATTATAATACTTCTGCTGTCGATCCTGAGCTGTTTTCAATCTTTCTTTTATCAAATTGATCTTTTGAGCAGTTTCATCAGCAAAAGTGGCACCCAAAGCCTGTCTATCTCCGATCTCAGTCAAAATCAAAGGAGTACGGCACTTCCTGCCATACAGAGCCTCGTACGGTGCCATACCAATACTGGACTGAAAACTGTTGTTGTAAGCGAATTCAATCAGCGGAATATGATCTTCCCAGCTTCCGCCAAAGTCCAGAACACCAAGCCTCAACAGGTCTTCCAGCACCTGAATGGTCCTCTCAGACTGCCCATCGGTCTGAGGATGAAAGGCTGTACTGAAATGCAGTTTCGTACCCAAGCCTTGCTGAATACCTTTCCAAAGTCTGGAAGTAAACCGTCCATCTCGATCAGAAACAATCACTCGAGGCACACCATGCAATCTGACTATTTCCTTCACATAAATCTGTGCCAAACGATCCACCGGATCGGTCTGTCTGATCGGAAGAAAATGGGCTGACTTCGTCAATCGATCTACGACTACCCAAATGGCATCGTGTCCTTGTCGTGATCGAGGAAAACCCATCGCAAAGTCCATCGTCACCTCCTCCCACTTCCACTCAGGGATAGGCAACGACTGCAACAGTCCACCTGGTCGCTGATGCTCTGCCTTCACCAACTGACAGGCTTCACATCTCGACACAAACTCTGCCACATCCTTTTTCATCCCAGGCCACCAGAACAAAAGCTTCATATCAGCATACATCTTACCACTGCCTGGATGAACAGTGTAACCAGAAAAATGAGATTCATACAGAATCTCCCGCCTCAAATCTCCGAACACAGGTACCCACAACCTGTTCTTACAGAAAACAGCACCAGAATCAGAAATTCGAAGTTCAGGAGTCTTACCAGATCCAATCTGAGCAATCAACTTCGAATAATCAGAATCTGACTTCTGGGCTTCTTGAATCCGTGCTTCTAAAGAAGACTGAATACTCATCTGAGCCAACTCCCAATCACTGGAGGAAATCACCTCCAACTACAATCGCTCCATATCTCGAATCAGAAAGTCATCACAAGTAAGCTGCAAACCTGATAATCCAGAAGACTTCCTGTTCAGAGCGTCCGCTACCACATTAGCCTTCCCAGGCTGATACTGAATAGTCAGGTCATAGTCCTTGATCAACTCGATCCATCTTCTCTGTCTCAAATTCAGATCCTTCTGAGTGAAAATATACTTCAGGCTCTTATGATCAGTAAAGATTTCACATCTGACGCCATACAGATAATGACGCCAAATCTTCAGAGCAAAGACAACGGCAGCTAACTCCAGATCATGTGTCGGGTAATTCTTCTCATGTGGTTTCAACTGCCTCGAAGCATAAGCAATTACCCTTCCATTTTGCATCAGCACACAACCCAAACCTTTTAGTGAAGCATCACTGAACACCTGAAAACCTTCCGTACCTGACGGAAGTGCCAACACTGGAGCTAAAGTCAGACAATCCTTCAATTTCTGAAAACTAGCTTCACACTCCGGTGTCCAAACAAAAGCTACTGACTTCTGTGTCAGTCTAGTCAAAGGAATCGAAATCTGTGAAAATCCCTTCACAAATTTCCTATAATATCCGGCCATGCCCAAGAAACTACGTACCTCAAATACCGTAGTCGGCCTTGGCCAATCAGCAACCGCCTGAATCTTCTGGGGATCCACAGAAATACCTTCTCCACTCACCACATGCCCCAGAAAAGACATACTCTTCAGCCAGAATTCACACTTGGAGAACTTGGCATACAGCTGATTCCGCCTCAGAGTCTCCAACACAATCCTCAAGTGTCTGGCATGATCATCCTCAGAAGCAGAATATACCAGAATATCGTCGATGAAGACGATCACAAACTGATCCAAAAACTCCCTGAATACTCGGTTCATCAGATCCATGAAAATCGCAGGCGCATTGGTTACCCCAAAAGGCATAACCAAAAACTCGTAGTGCCCGTACCGAGTACTGAAAGCTGTCTTCACTACATCCGCTTCCTTCACCTTCACTTGATAATATCTGGATCGCAAATCAATCTTCGAAAATACCGAAGATCCGGAAAGCTGGTCAAACAAGTCATCAATCTGAGGTAAAGGATACTTGTTCTTGATCGTGACCTTGTTCAAATCTCTGTAATCCACACACATACGGAGTGTCCCGCCCTTCTTCTTCACAAACAGAACAGGTGCTCCCCAAGGCGAAACACTAGGACGGACAAAACCTCTGTCAACCAACTCCTGAAGTTGAAAGTTCAGCTCAGAAAGTTCTTTCGGTGCCATCCTGTACGGAGCTTTTGATATATGAGCTGTACTCGGAAAAACATCGATAGAGAACTCCACCTCTCTATCCGGAGGTAAACCAACCAACTCCTCAGGAAAAACATCAGCAAACTCCCGTACCACTGGGATCTCAGAAACAGAACCAACCTCCAGGTTCAAATCCCGCACCGAAGCCAAAAACACTGGGCATCCTTTCCTCCACATTCTGCTCACCTCCAACGCAAAAATCAGACTGGAAAGAACACCTCGTAATCCCTGGAATACAACTCTCTCTCCAGCCACAAGCAAACTCACTTGCTTCTTCAGACAGTCAATCTGAGCCTCATACCGACTCAGCCAATCCATTCCCAAAATCACGTCATAAGACAAAATCGGCAACAAAATTAGACTAGCTTTCCACTTCTTGCCAGCAATGTCAATCTCACACAAACAAAATTTCCGAGCAATCAAAGGATTTCTAGCCGGTAAAATCACAGACAAAGAAACCGGTAAAACCATCGAATCCGAATGTAAAGTCTCAAAACACCGCTCGGACAGAAAAGAATGACTCGCTCCAGAGTCAAACAAAACACGACAGGGCTAATCAGAAATGTAAACCGTACCTGTCACAACATCCGGAGCATCACGAGCCTCTTGCTGACTCAGGCTGTAAACTCGTGGCTGAACTGGAGCAGGAGCTGAAGCAACAGAACTACTCGGCTCTCTCTGAACAGTAGGTGGTCTCCGTGGTCCAGAACTAGTACCACCACCTCTACCAGAAAATCCCTCAGGACGAGGAGGAACAGTCCTCGATCTTCCTGCTGAACTGACAGGTCTAACAGAACCCTCTGATCGGTACTCAGAACACCGATCAAATCCAGCCTGTGGACACTCTGCAATCCTATGTCCCGGCTGACCACATCTGAAACAAAGACCAACCATCCTGTATCACTGGCCATGGTGTCGCCGTCCACAACTCTGGCACACAGGTGCCGTACTAACAGATCCAGAACTCGTCGTACTGGTAGCAGTACCAGACGAGCCTCCACTCCTCCTGGAATCGGATCTGTTGACTCCAGGTCCAGAATCAGCTATAAATCTCCTCTTCCCAGAGGAACCACTGCCAGAAGTCTCACCTCCAAATCTCTTCCTACTCGCAGTCCACCGCTGCTGAGTAGCTGTCATGTCGTTCTCTATCAAACGAGCTCGCTCCACAAGCTCAGAAAAGTCAGTGATCCGGAATGGTATCAGGGGCTGCCTCAAAGTATCTCGTAACCCTCTTAGAAATCTGTAGCACCTCTCAGCAGAAGTGCTAACCAGCTGCGGAGCGTACCTGGCTAAGGCAGTAAACTCAGCCTCATACTGCATCACCGTCTTGCTCCCCTGAACCAACCTCAGAAAACTCTCCTGCATCTGCTGTCGTGCAGAAGGGGGAACAAACCACTCTCGAAATACTTCAGTGAACTCTTCCCAGGTAATCAAAGAATTCAGCCTGTCCTGAAATCTGGCTGCCTGTTGGCCTTCCCACCAGTGCTCAGCCTCTCCATCTAACAGAAAAACGGCCAACGGAACCTTCCTGTCTGCAGGACACTGCATCCCGTCAAAAGTCTTTTCCAATCTCCTCAGCCACTCCTCGGCTGCTCTGGGCTCAACAGCGCCCTCAAATCTCGGAGGTTTCAACCTCAAAAATAATTGCAGATGTCGATCAATGTCCTCAGATCTAACAGTAGAAGCTCTGCTCTGGGTCTCGCTCATCATCTGAGCAACAAGCGTAGCAAACTGAGACATTGTATCAGCACCGGCCACTGGGGCTGTACTCCCCACTGGTGCTGCCTGACTGGCACTCTACCCGTCTGTCATGTCTGGGTCTGGCTGATCCATACAGAAAATCCAGAAAATCTGGAAAACTATCACAAAAATAACACAAAAACAACACAATAAAAAGCCAAACGACCCAAAACTACCCCCCAGACAGACTCACTGATCACTTCCTATAGCTCTGTTTTACAATCTAACCAGTTTCCAAAACCAGTGCTCTGATACCACTAAAGTTTGTCACGACCCGACCCGACGGGGACGGAACCCGCCCGAGCCGGATCGCGACAGAACCTTCTTATCCAGGATCTGGCTTTGGAATTTGGTTCTGAACTGAATCTTCCAAAATAATTAACTCAACAGACACACAAACACAGAACAACAGAGCTACTATAAGTCACCAAATGCAGCGGAACAAAACATCTATATTTTCTTTCTTTTCCTCAAAACAATCATCTACAAATACGGTACATAGCTAGCAGAATAAACATAGAAGAAAAGCCATGACCGTACAAAAATCAAAAGTAAAAACAATACCTATACTGATCAGACTCTGAACTCTAGTCCTGGACTTCCTTCCCTTTCCCAGAACCTGAAAACCACCAGAAAACAAGGGCGAGCTCAACAGCTCAGCAAAGCAACAAACCACCAATCTAAACTCTCAGAATCCAAAACCACACTCATCAGACAGCAATCAGATCAGAAATCGGAACAGAATCGAAAATCAGAACTTATACGGACAGATATCAAATCAGAATCAGAGTCGTACAGATCAGATCACAGAACAGAATAAATTAACAAAGTCAGAATCATACAGAAATCAGAAATTCAGATAATATCAGAACAGAATGGTACGGAAACAGAAGTCGTCATACAGAACAGAATCAGACATATCACATCAACAGAAGCAGAAATCAAAGCTGCAGATCATATCGTATCAGAATTTAATTTGCTTACAGAACAGATACGGAAATCAGATATCAACAGAACAGATACAGAAATTAGATATCAACAGAACAGATATATATTTAGTAGCTAAACTAAACTAAACAGAATCACTACGGATTCTGACCCTTATGTCTCCCTTGTGCTCACGGCACCAGAAATTCGCTGAATAATTAATAGCTAAGCTAAATGTGCTCACAGCACCAGAATAATAGAATTCCTCGGATCCGGGATAGAACAGAAATTTCTCCAACTTGAGCTCAACTAAAATTTCCCAAGACACTAACTGAATCTCATAGGATCCAGGCCCCTTATAGCTCCCTTTTTATAGCTTATACACATAGCATTTCAATTCAGAAGAAATCCGGGCAATTCAGAAATCAGACAAAAATCGGGCAGCACAACGACAGTAGACAGAATTTACACAAAATTTCCTGCAAATAAAATTTACCAAATTCGCACAGAATATAGATAATCACATTCCAGAATATTTATTCTACTGCACAAAGAATTTACAATTTCACAGAAAATTGTAGTCTACGAAAAACTCCGCTGAATCAAAAATACCCGGACAATAATCTTCGGAAAATAACCAAAATGTGCACACTCGGCACGTCAACAATATACGGAAAGTTACGCGGTAAAAACTGAACCAATCAAAAGATACGGACGAAAAACCGTAACGGAAACAAAATCCGGACAGAATATACCGCCAAACTCGACGGAACTGAAAATTGAGAAAGGCGGAATGTGCCTTACTTCGCGTACAGCAATATTCTGAACAGTCACTTCGGACGAAAACGGCTCCGCGCGTCGTCCGAAAAATCAACTTTTCTCCAAAAATCCTCGAGTTTCTCTCTCCTCAGATATTTTTATTTTTAATTTCTGATTTTCTCTCTCTTCAAAACGACTGATTTCAGCTTTATAATCTTCAGATCGGCCCGGCCGATCGTCAGATCGTCCCGGGACGATCAGACCAAAAATCGATCGTCCCGACCGTCCTGGACGATTCCCAGAACTATTCTCAGGCCGATATTTTCTACAGTGTCGATCGGCCTGGACGATGTGTACAGAAAATCACCTGGAGCAAAACTGGGCGAAATCTGGAGCAAACTTTCCACTAATCGTCCCAGGACGATCCAGATCGTCCTGGACGATCCTGGAGCAGATTTTTGATATTACAGTTGTCCCTAAACCCCCCAACAAAATGGTGTTGCTAAACGAAAGCACCGTCATCTCTTAGACGCTAGACATACTCTTCTCTTTGAAGCCAATCTACTTACACACTTCTAAGTGGAAGCTCTCCTAATAGTTGTCTATCTCATTAATCATCTACCTTCCACCAATACATCCTCTATCTCTCCTTTTTAACTTCTTCTTAACTCCCCCTATTTACAATCACTTACGTGTGTTTGGTTGTCGTTGTTATCCTTGGATCGAAAGCTGAAACAGGAACCAAAATAAAAAAAAAATGATTACATGAAGAGCAAATAAAGTAAAAAGGTTTAGAGATAGAAGATGATGTCTATTCATGCCAAAGAAGAAATTAATTAATCATTTGGGGGTGAGAGAGGAGCGAAAGGGAAAATAAAAACCGTGCTCGAGGTCATGAGTCGCGAGAGAAGAGCAAATGAGAAAACAAATTATTGATGCTTTTCATGTGTAAAAAAAATGATGGCTTCTCTGGATTAATATATAACTTTAAAAATTATAAAAATTAGAGCATGTTTTCTCATTGACAGACTTCTTACTCTATTAAGCCACAAAAAATTAAGTAGGTTTCATCTTTCCGTATATCCACAATGGAAAGTCATTCGTCCCTCTCTCTCTCTTTCAATATTTTACCCCATTAATCTTTCTCTCTCAACAGCAGAAGTATTGCATGGTCTGAGCCCATTAATTAGACTTTCTCTCTCTCAACACCTAAAACATTGCATGGTACCGGTAGAAGATGGATTGAAGATTTGAAATGAAAAAAAGTTTTATCTAAGTACCCCCCCCCCCCCCCCCCCCCCCCCCCCCCCCGTCACTATCTATGAGATATATAAAAAAACATGGCCTTACACTGTAACTGGAAAGCCAGTCGACATCTTTCAACTGCCTAACCTCCTCTCCTTCATTGAAAGGTGATAGATAAATTACGCACTCTGGTGCAACTTCCTCTTCTTCTTCCTCTCCCACTTCCTTCTTGTGATACCTGAATATTAAAATCCAATGTTGCATTTCAAATCACTCGGCTCATGGTTGAGCAAGCTGCGCGCCAAGAGGAATTAGCGTCGAAGCCAAGTGCAGCAACCCATTGCGATTGCGGAGTACAATGGAGACAAGCACAAAGCTACAGAGCAAATAGTAGTGGTCGACTGGCTTTTGTTGTTGGGATGTTGGAGGAGAAGAGGAGAAAACTTGAACGTAGCGAAATTTTGTTCAATGCTCGAAGCTCCCGTGTTTTCCGATCTGACATAAAGGAAACGTCATGGAAGGGGCGAAGTTAAACAACAAGGAGCCGATGAAGGGACTCGAGCAAAACTCTACTTGACACGAAGCCATGACAAAATGGAGAATAAACGATGATGGTTTCCTCGCCTGCGTCTCATAAACTCTCTTTTTTTTTTTCTTTTTTTTTTTCAAATTGAGCGGTTTTATTTACCCGTGAAATGAACTAAGGTGAGTAGTTTTGAATATATATATATATATATATATTTACTCCATGTCAAATCAAACATGTTAAAAGCTAAAATATAATTATTTGATTTACTTTACCCTAAGTTTATTGTCAACCAAATAGCCCCTTAGTCAATCTACCTATAAAGTAGGTGGTTGCGATGACTAGTGCATGTGGACTATTGATGCGACAATGATGGCTAAGGGGCTATGGTGAATCAATGATAGCATTGAGGTGTAGCTAGCGATTATAGTAATTAACAATGACTTTTGAAATCAATCAAAACCATTAAATATAAAATATGACAAAAAAATAAATTAAAGAATGAGTTCAAATTCTCAAAATCTTATTTTTAATTTATTTTTTATCAAATACCTATATTTTTTAAATCTCTTCTCTGACAAAATTTCCAAAATGTTTTGAACCAAACAGCCTTATAAATTTGCATAATACATTAAAATAAAAGTAAAGTTGTAAATTGTAATCATGGCAGCTCTAATCCATCTTCCCTGTGCTTACCATCTGCGCTTCTGCTCAAAGAATACTCTATTCTCAAGAGAAGAAAACCCTATAAGAAAAAACTTGGAGAAGGTTGAGATGAATCAATGGTGGAAGAAATCCGTAGGCCAAAGCCTGAATTCAGCGGGCGTCGCTTCGTTTCTGAGCGTCGCAACAAAAAAGCCCCACCTTGCCCTGCCCCATATATCCGTTCCCGATGTTCGCTGGATCGATTGGTCCGAGCTCGAGCGGCTGGGGTTTCGCGGCGTCGTCTTTGACAAAGATAATACCCTTACTGCTCCTTACTCGTTCTCCCTCTGGCCTGCGCTCTCCGGGTCATTCGTCCAATGCCAGGCCGCTTTTCCGGGAAAAGTTGCGGTTTTCAGCAATTCCGTAGGTGATTTTTTTTTTAGCTCTGTTTTGTTGAAGGAATTGGAACATAGGAATGTTGAATTGAAATCAGTTTTCACCAGGCTACTAGTTTGAGGAGAAATTGACTGAAATTTTTTTTTTTTGGTCGGTTATGAGAAAAAAACAGAATCTGTGTGACCCAAAAAATATAAGCTCCCAACTGGAATGTTGAATTTCATAGCCCTCCCTTTTTTAAACGGTCAGATTTATTGATTGGATAATTTCAGGTTTGTATCAATATGATCCTGATGGCTCTGAAGCGAGGACTCTTGAGGAATCAATAGGGGGAATTCATGTTATAAGGCATGGTTTGTATATTTCGATCCTAGTTACTCTATATTTTTTTTATTTTTTGGGTTAAATTTTACTGTATGAAAGCATTGGTGGTGGCGTGCGAAAGATAATATGTTGCTACACCTTAGAATAGCATTTATGGGTTAATGAGTTTAGAGAAGTTCTGTTTTAGTTCATGATAGGGAATGCAGTTGGTGTTTGAGTTTTATATGTTTGCTAAAGTGTTGGATTGGGAAAGATCAAACCACTTAGTAATATTTTTTTATCTTCAAGGATATTTGTGCGAGAGCTCATCTTTTGATCTGCTAGGATGTTTGTTTACTTTTCATTTTTTGTTGGGGGCTACATACTGCATTTCTTGTAGTGTAACTCATTTATTTAAAATACTTTAATCTATGCTAAGTTTGTGCTTCTGTAATGTTAGCTAATCTCATCAAAGTAAGAATCCACAAAAGATATGAACATCATTTCTAAAATATTGATTATATATATTGTGTATCTAAGACCAAGTATAAGTTCAGGAAAATACATTTTGAAATCGAATTGGTCTTAGAACCAATTTTCAATGATTAAGAGCCCGATTTAGTTTAAGCATTGCTTCCTTCTTTGGTTGAAAATACTCACTATCTAGAGTATTTCTTCTTCCACCTTCAGACTATCTGACAATCTTTAGGATTATAGATACTTTGGTCACTATTGTGATATGTTTTGCAAATTATAATTCATTAAGGATATATGGATATATGCATCAACATTAATTTTGTACCCATACCTCAAAACTAGATGCCATGATTCGAATGGGTTGAGAAATCAAATAGCTCAAATATCTCCCCTTCTCCTTAACCCTTTTATATGGGTAATCATAAGTATGATGAGTGCATTCATCAACCTTCATATCTTCAATTCTTTTTCTTTAGTTTTACAAGCAATATCATGTTTGTAAGTAGCCCAATCCTAATGTTCCTTCTCATATGTGGGCTTCAATTGATCAAAGTATGCATTTTGTTGATGTTTTGACGTTTTGTGTTTCAAAGCAAAATCCATTGCAACTAGCATAATGTTTTGCATATTGACAACCTTAGGTCTATGGATCAAAAACAATTAAAAGCCCTCGACCCCTCCCCCACCTCACACTACTTCGTTGGAAATGGCTAAATAAACCTTTGCATGAACACATTTCATTCATATTTATTAAACAATTCTTCCAACAAGTCGAAAGGTACACTAAAAAATAATTTTATCGATAAGTGTTCAGTTAATCAACATCAAATTGGTGCTCCCCTCTCAATATAGGACTAGTCTATCGTTGATTCAAAATGAACTTTTGCCGGAGCATAATATGTTATTACTTCTCATTGAATGTTCCACCCTCATGATGAAAACATATCTCCTTTATATGGCTCTTAAAGATCTATCTCCATGAAATCCAAGGGCTTGTTGATCCCATAATAGTAGTATTGCTTCTCAGTTCTCAACAATGTCAAGAGGTTAGATAATGGAAAAAGTACTAGGTGGATTTGTATATTCATGAGTTTATACTCTCAAATCTATGATGTATTGACAGTTACATCTATTTAATGAAATCTTATATCCTCATGACATTAATGTATGTACTGAAATCCAAAAGTAATACCCAACATTTCTTTTGCACAACTTACATAATTGCACTCAATATTTTATGGCTAGAAATCTTCCATCATATTCACCAACAAACAAATTATATGCGCTTGCAGTGCAACTGTGCAAGGTTGACGAGGTTAAATGCAAGATTAAATGTCATATATTATTTGAAGTCTTTGAATGGGAATGAAAAAAATTGGTGGATGTTATGATAAGCAAAGGATAAATATACTTATTTTTTAAGAAATTAAATGGAAATGAGAAAAATTCAAGCACATTGGGTAAGTTTACAAGTTTCATAGATAAAAGTCATTCAAAATGATTTGCGAAAAATATCCTAAAGAACTTAGAAAAGATTCAGTAGAAAAGAATGAAAAATAAAGGGTTCATAACGATCCTAAATAATTGGAGTAAGGCTAATGATGGTGATGATGATGATGCAATGTATGTAAAGTCATATCAAATGCTTCCTAATTATTAATGCTTGTAATCCCTTTCACCCAGTTTATTCTACTATATATGGTGATTATGCATGGCAATTATTGTCAATATTATTTTATTTGCTATGACAAATCCAATTACTCACGCGTTTATAAAATTATCTTATTATTGAGCAGTTTAGTCTTATAAACAGTTTTATTGGCAAATCCAACGACATATTTGTTTATAAATATATATTTAACTAATATGCAAAAAAACAATACATTTATTGTATCTGGAAGTGCTTAAGATGTAAAAGCTTTTTATCAAAATTGTAGAATTGAAGAAACCAGATGGAACTGCCGAAGACATAGAAAAGTTCTTTGGCTGTCCAGTCTCAGACCTTATCATGGTATAAAATATAAAACTTAAAACTTTTATAGCAGTTCTGTTCTCCATTATGATTCTCCTATATTTTTATATTATTTTTTTTATTTTATCAGGTGGGTGATCGATATTTCACCGATATTGTATATGGAAATCGAAATGGCTTTCTCACCATCTTGACAGAACCTTTAACTCTTTCGTTGGAGCCCTTCATTGTGAAGCAGGTAAGGTTTTTTTTATAGCAATCATTTTTTAAATACTTTTATGCGTGTATTTGGAAAATTTTATCCATATTCATCATGCATTAAGGCATCATTTCAACTTATGATACTGCTAAGAATTGTTGTAAGTCTCATGAAATAGACCTGTTTCTATCAATTTTTATCCATGCATTTATCCATCAGCTTCATGTATGTCTTCTTAAAATGGAATGACAATGCTGAGGGTTTTTTCGGGTGCTTCAAATGAAGATAAGATTAGAGAGAGTCACCTTAGATGGTTTGGTCTCATTAAACGGAGGTCTTCCGATGACCCGGTTATGAAAGTTGAGGTATTAGATTTGTCTTATGTTAAGAAAGGTGGAGGTAGACCTAAAAAGGCTTGACTAGAAAATATTAGAAATGATCTTTCTTTATTAGATTTAAATGAGAATTTGACTTTTGACATCACACAATGGCGAAAAAAGATTGATGTAGCCGACCCCATGTAGTGGGACAAAAGTTTAATGTTGTTGTTGCTGCTGCTGTTTTATGTAAATATGTTTGTAAATATATTATAAGGGAAACAATTTTTTTGAAAATTGTTAGGGGCGTTATAAATATTTTTTCTTTTTAAAAAATTATACGCTAGTTTTCTTACAATTATTACGGAGTATATCTACTTGTGAAAAGAAGCTTTCCAACACAAAACTCAAACAAAGATGTTGAATTCAAAATTGTTCATGAATCACACTACAACATACTAAGAACACCGAACGAAAGAGAGCATATAAATAGAGAGAGTGAAAGAGAGGGAATTATATAGTAAGAAGCTTTGAGATTGATCCATCTGCCCATTGAAACTCAGCTTGGTTAGATCTTCTGACTCACGATTGATTGGTTTTTTCATTTGGATAAAGTATTTATTTACCTTTCAGATAAATTTATTTTTTCTACATATTATATTAGAATCAACTAGTTCTTATGAAATTATAAAGTAAAATATATTTATATTCCCCTAAATTGCTTCAAACGAAACAGACGCATAACTTTAGAATCTGAAACTATTTCAGGTGAGGAAACTGGAAGGCTACCTTGTGAAGCATTGGCATCATAAAGGCTTAAAACCAGCCAAGCATATGTTACTTCCTGAATTTCATCACTGTATAAATTCTTCTCTTTCCTAATTGTTTTAGCCTTTAATGAGCATCACAACATTCTGAGGTCCATGAATTTTTTGATATCTTTTACTTCTGCAAATAATAAACCAGGTTGACAACAGCACTGATGACTAATGAAACATGAAATTTTCTTTTGTGTAAACTTATTATATTTTCTTGTTTTATTTATGGCTCTGCTTTTTTTCCCTGAATCTTTGCTGAAATTCTGTTTTGCAAACAAAAATTGTATGCAATTTGAATTCAAAGCTCTGACCCACCGTTGCTTAGTTTGGTTGGTGGGCGAGTATGATTGGGAACCCCTCAAGCTATGCTCGATTCCCCTTGAGCGGTAGCACCTCTTAAGTGGGGCCCAATCAAGTGCGGACTAGGAGATTTCTGAGATGGGTGCCTCTTCTAAGTCAGCCAAGGATTAGTCATGCCGCCAAACACCCTTTCGGGGGTGGCAGCGGATGGTACACGTTCCGAAAAAAAAATCAAAACTCTGTTAATTGTTAGGTTGATAAATATCTTCACATCTATCCAAATATCATAGTCCAAATATCTTGGAATGAGATCCTTTTCTAGAAGCTTCTAGACTTGTTCTTTATTAGATTAAAAATAAAATTATTCATGACGACAAAAAACTAATTATCTTGAATTGTTTTGTTGATAGGTGCTTTGCATCTTTCCAAATAGCACATACCTGTTCTTGGATTGAGCTCATTTTCCACAATCATGTAGATTTATTATTTATTAGATTAAAAAATGAAATTATTTTCTTAATCTCCTATCAAATATTGACACGTCATCTTGGGTACATCTTATCTTCATAATTACATAGAGGATAACCCTATATATATATATATATATATATATATATATATATATATATATATATATATATATATATATATATATATATATATATATATATATATTAAAAAAAGCTGTTTGATTAAATATTGGGTTTGTAAATATATAAACTAATTAATTTTAATTTAATATAAAAATCCAATAAATTTGATAAATATCAAATAAAATATATTATGGCATATATACTAAAATGATGGTAAAATAGTTGAAATACCTAAAATAACCATAGATCATTAGCTTTTGCTTGCTTTATTTGGTAGAGAGAATGATTTTAGGTGGTTTGTGCAAATAAAAATATTTCATGGGTCTTTATAAGAAAAATCGAAGAAGCACACAAGTTCTTAATAGTTAATACTTATAATTACATAAAAAAAGCAGTTTTTTACATTACAAACCTCCATCACCACATTGACAAAATATCTACCGAATACAAAGGTTCAACCTCTCAAAGCAAATGGTAAATTTGTAATATATTTATTCTTAACATCATATATATAAATAGCGATCTGCTTCTTCAGCGGTGCTTGCTCCTTGTCTCTCCACTGTACATCCTGCAAAATAAAATTTACATTCATACCGCAACAATTATTTTTTTTGCAAATATTTTAAAATATGGTACTTTTATGAAGAAAAATACAATGTAAAACAATGATTAAATTACAAAACATAAAAAGAATTACAAGATTACCAGTCGTAAACAGTAGGCGAATTTGGCTGAGGCTTGTCAAACAGATCAGCCCCTATGGTCTTGGTGTTTATGTTGCTCCCCGGGTTGAAAACGCTCCGCCACACGTTGGCCTTCTTCGCCGTCTCCGGCGGCATCACCGGCGTTCGTGGTGACTCCGGCATCGACATTGATCGTTGGAACGCCTTGCCAGCACTGCTTTCTCCTTCACCATCTTCCCCCACCCCACAAAAATGCATGAAAATTTGATCATTAGTGCAAGATAATTATTCATAAAAAATATAATTTTAAATATTAGAGAGAGAAAGAGAGAAGTGGAGGACAAAGAAAGAGAGGTTGTAGAGAGAGAGAGTTGGAGGAGAGAGAAAGATAGAGAGAGAGAGTGTGTGTGTGTGTGTGTATACCTTGGTTGATGACGAGGGGCTTGGGGGAGGCCTTTCGGCGGAGCTTGCCGAGGCCTCTGTCGGGCTGAGGTCCGGCGAGCACATCGTCCCAAAGCTTTTCGAGAAGAACCATTTTAATAATATATTATTATTATTTTCTTTTAATCAAATTGTTTCTCTCTCTACTTTCTCGCAATGCTCTGTTTTTTTGCATCTGTGATGGATTGGTGCTTATTTATAGAGGAAGGAAAGGTTTGGCTTGATTTTAGGTAATCTTACCTTGATAAGCGAGAGACCAAGAGAAGGCAATGGTGAAGAAGTTTTTTTAATTTATTTATTTTATAAGGATGTGCAAAAATTATTGGTTTTGGATTAATGGCCGGAAACTTCTAATAATTTTAAAAAATTAATCTTAATCCACAAGAATTAAGTTATTTCAGTTTGAAAGAAATTTATAAATTTAAGTTTTTTAGATAAATATAATATAGAAATAATTTATATTACATTCTTTTTAAAATAAATTTAAAAGTTTTAAAACTCAAAATATTTTTATTTTATTTTTTTAAAGTTGTATGTTCATGGCTTGAAAATATAATAATTTTAAGATATTGAAATCCTTAGAAAATGGACTCAAAGCATGGTTTTAAAAATAGGATTAGCTAGTTCGGTATTTCTGAAAACCGGTCTAGCATCAAATCGGTGAGAATCGGATTAAACTGCCTGTTCAATTCATAATATATGATTCCATCCATGTGAAAAAATTATTGTGCGGACACTAAGTGCATTTGAAGGTAAATCCGAAAACGCAACATCACCGAATACACGGGATGCTTCAATTAGAATTTTTTTGAAAAATTTTGTATAGAATATTCAAATAAAAAATAATTATCATTATTTTAAAGTTCTTAAACTTATAATTATTTTTTTATTTATAATTATTCAAATAAAAATAATTATTTATAATTTTTAAAGTTCTAAAACTTCTCTCTAAATATGAAATTAAATGATAATAAAAAAATTGAATAATCTAAAATAAATAATGTTGTATGACTTTTAAAATATAATTTTATAATGTGAAATTTATGTACAATTTATAGATGTAAATTATATTTAAATATATAACATAAATTAGCATTTGTATTAAATTTATATATTTATATATAAATTAAATTTCTATTAAATATGAATTAAAATAAAAAATTAGAGATATTTATATTTAAATTTAAAATCAATAATTATTTATATTTAAATAGAATAATTTTTTATATTTAACTTTAAAATTATGCAATATATTATATATGCATGTATGAATTTTATTTATTTTTTAGACTCAAATTTTTTATAATTATGAAGTTTTTAAGATTAGATTATCATCATCATTATGTTAATTTTATTAATATTTAATAATATTATTATTTATTACGTCATTCAGTTCAACCCCAATTCAAACCGTGTATCTCTCCTTCCGGTTCATACCCTGTCTGATTTTTCTCAACTTTGCTCAAATGTTTTTAAAAAAAATTTCAAAATTAATGTCTTTGATTTAATAATCAAAATAGTTATCTTGTTGAGAGATATGCCTAAATTTTGGTTAAAATTATGCACTAAAAAAATACAAAGAAGCTTTAATTTAAATTCTAAAAAAATCAAGACTTGAAGCCATCCAAGAAACAATTCAACTCCTTAATTGAACTTACAAGCTCAAAATGAAGTCAATAGGGATCTAACACTTGCAAGCACAGTTGCAAAATATAGATACCCTCAGCAATAACTTTATAAGAATCAACAATAAATAAATAAATATATATATATATATATATATATATATATATATATATATATATATATATATATATATATATATATATATATATATATTAAAAAAAAAACTATATATATATATATATATATATATATATATATATATATATATATATATATATATATATATAATAAAAATTAAAATTGGAAATTTGCATATATATCACTATATAATACTCTATTTACATATCTAGCACCTAACATTTTAATATTACATACATACCACTCATAGTTCACTTTCATATCAAATATGGGTGGTAGGAATGAAATATATGAGTTGTGGAAATGAAATATGAATGGTAAATTTGATATTAAAATAATATAAAATGGTATATATATATGTAATATTAAAGTTTTAAGTGTTAGATATATAAATAGAGTAGTATAAAGGGATATGTATGTAAATCCCCCAATTAAAATTCAAGCAAATTCCATCATAAATTGAATAAAAATTTAGGATTAAGAAAATAAAAAAAATTAAATATTTTTAATCAGTATCCTTTAATGTTTGAATTATAACATATTTTGATAAAAATTTACATTAATATTTTTAAACGAACAGACAAGTCCAGATCAATCTAAACTTGTTAGTTGGCCTTGCTCAACTCATGAATCGTCCATTGAGCGGAGCCCGAACGAACTCACGAGCCGACTTCACTCAATTACACCGCTAAAAGAATTCACCATCTTCAACGGGGAGATGTTATGATTATTATAAAATCAACATATATATATATATATATATATATATATATATATATATATATATATATATATATATATATATATATATAATTTTTATGGCATATAGTATAATAGAAGGTTCGAAAGATATTGAGATGAATGGGCTATAAAGAATATATATTTATCTGCATAAAATGATTTTAAACTGCAAAATATAAACTAAAAAACAAATAATTTAATAATATATTTGTTCAAAGATGCAGACTCAAACAACTCATGAAGCATGATTGCTTTACTGCTTCATGCATGAATTCGATAGAGAAAATAGTATTACCAATACCAAGTGAGCAATTTATTAATTTCTCATTGACAATTTATTAAAATCATGAAATCTAAAAAAAATAAAAATTTTAGATTTAAACAAGATCTAATGACAAAAACTCATAAATCCGAAAGAACAACGAAAAAAAGCAAGTTGTATCCTTGAAAACAGAGAAGCATAATACTAAATCAGGTGGATGAGTGACTTTACCCTTAGAGAAAGCATACGAGAAATGAGCATATCCGTGAAAAGTTTGGAGTAGCACCAGTGGAAGATAAGATTAGAGAGAGTCACCTTAGATGGTTTGGTCACATAAAACGGTGGCCCTCCGATGACCCAATTAGGAAAGTAGATGTTGACTTATGTTAAGAAAGGTAGAGGTAGACCTAAAAAGACTTGATTAAAAAATATTAGAAATGATATTTCTTTATTAGATTTAAATGAGAATTTAACTTTTAACTGGACACAATAGAGATAAAAGATTCATGTAGCCGACCCTACGTAGTAGGACAGGCTTGATGTTGTTGTTGTAGTATCCTTGAAAACAGAATAAAATTTGAATACATTTATAATTGACAACTAAAGTTCATTAGTATTCGATAATTCTAAAACACAAGGAATTGAGTGAAATCATATGCAAAGATCTATACATTTTAATGTGAAGTGCACTCATAATGAACATCAAGATCAAGATGATCCTTAAGAAGAAAATAATCAACAAACAAAACAGAAAAAATAGTAGCCAGAAAGACAAAGTTAACATGGCTTCTTAATGTCATAATTAGAGAAGGTGATTAAGTTAATCTAGAGCTCCAGATTTAACCAGCATAAGAATTCTAGGCCTAAACAGTTATACAATCAGTTAAAAACAATCATATTTATGGAATAACTTTATCAGTTTGATTTTGATGTTCTTCCTATAGCGATAAAGTAGATTGGTCCAGCAAAATAATGGAACACAGGACACCAGTACTTTTGGCTATGTCAATGCAAAATTTAAATGTCTGGTGCAAGTGACTTTCTCCTACCTACCTAACCAACAG
Source organism: Dendrobium officinale (assembly GCA_019514585.1). NCBI lineage: Eukaryota > Viridiplantae > Streptophyta > Magnoliopsida > Asparagales > Orchidaceae > Dendrobium > Dendrobium officinale. Next base: position 1,398,430 of record CM033689.1, read on the forward strand.
CTTACTTGCCAGAATAAAATATTTAAGAGTTAAGGACCAGTTTTTCAAGGACAAGAAATTTTAATTTAAAAGCAGCTGTAGCTGTCATATATTCCACTATGAATTGAACTGTGGTGATGCAAGAAGTGGACCTTTGAATGTTAGTACGTTTTAAATATATTTTACATTAATAATTTTAAACAAACTGCCTACAAGCTAATGAGTCAAATTTGTAACTCATTAGCTAATCAAACACAGCTTAAGAGTAGGCTTTACTTAGTTACACCCCTAATTGAGATGGAGAAAAGTTGATGGGAGAATTCATAATGTCCAATAAACAGAATGATTAAGACTTCGTTTGGGACGGCTTTCTTATTGCTTCTTAAAGCAACTTTCTAATACAAAAATTTAAAATTTTATATTAAAAATTACTTTAAGAAGCAGAAAAAACCGTCCCAAATAAAATCTAAATTGATTTTGAGCAATAGATTTAACAACACAAGTATCCTAGTTCAAACAATTTGGTTTGTGGATTACTTTTATCAGTTTAATTTGATGCTCCTCCCATAGCAATAAATTAGGCTGGTCCTACAAAATAATGGGACACAGGACTGTAGTACTTTGGCTATAACAATGCAGAACTTTAATATGTCTGGTTCCAGATAGACTTTTCTTACCTGTCAATCAACAGTTATGTTTGCCAAAATTTAATTGCCAGAATCAAAGATTTAAGTGCTGAGGATCAATTTTTCAAGAAGCAGTTATAGCAATCATATATTTCTCATATAAATAGAACGATAAGCATGCGATAATATCATGTGCAAGCTTCTTTGACTTAGGTTTCGTTTGAGACTCCTTTATTATTACTTAAAGCGGATTTTAGAACAAAAATTAAAATTTTTGTACTTAAAAACTGTTTTAAGAAACATTAAGAAAATCATCCCAAGCGAACCCTTAGTCATTTTAAATTGATACGTGTCTCATATCCAAAGTGTAATGCTAACACTTCATGTTAAATGTAGTTAAAGTTACGAAACTTGCTAGTAAAAGAAAACAAAAATGCTTATAGGCAGACGTAAGGTAGAAGAAGCACAACTTAAACATCTAGCAATTATACATTGTACAAGCGGTTTTACATAGCAAGTTCGAACATGAGAGTTCTACCAATCTTAAAATATCAAATAGCTATAAGTTATAATACAAACCATAAGCAATAATACAGAGCTTCATAGCTGATTAAATACACTTCCTAGAGCACACATGGTGGGCAGAATCATTTGCATTGATCAATACAGAAGCAATCTAGTGACAGAAGAGAGAGAGCATGCCAAGTTAAATGCTTATCTGATCTGAAAATGCTTGTAATTTTGATTTCCAGGGAGGTTTATCGGCACCTTTCCACCTTGATCTGCCTGCATGCAGCGACTTGAGCCTTCTCCCTGAGACTCAGAAGAGCTCTTTCTGCGCCGCTCATTGTGGCCAGCCAAACGCCTCCGACAACTCCTCTTTGCTTCATCGAATTCTGGCAACTCATGAAATCTATGGGGGAAAAAATTAAGTTGAATCAGAACATAAAGTTAAATTAAAAAGGTTCACTACAAATATTTTTATATTCCATACTTTGTACTCAAATTATCCATTCGGCTGGAATCTCGAAAGATATACAACAAATCATGGCAGAGGAGACATACACACGAAACAGAAAAAATCTTTGAGAAGAAATAGCTTGGGCAACTCAGCATGGGAGAATATACACGCAAAGATCAGAAGAACATAAACAGAAAAAAAACAACCTTAGGGCGCATGATTTAACTTAAATCCCATCAATAGTTCATTTGGGGATTTTAAATCCACTTTCTTTGATAAATCCCATTTCAACCCCCCACTATAGGTTAAATCTAGGATTTGCTAAATTCCATCCTTTACAGGAATTAATGAAGTTAAGGATTTCTTCCTCTCGCAAGCCATAAATGCTGAAACAAATAGCTAAATAATGTGTCATAATTTAGCAAGTTTTAGCATTTTTCATGCCAAGAAGTTTTCAAATAGTAATTCTCTCAAGATTTACTAAATCTGAATTAACAGAATGTAGGAAATTCTACTTTTAGCCAAACAACTTAGTGCTAGAAACTGCAGTATGTATAGCTAATTAGAACTTTCAGTTCCACGTAAAAGTGTTTTCCTCTCCATCCCTCCATCAAATGCTCTAAAATAACTATGTCTAAGTTGGACAACCGAATCACTAAGATGTGTTTATGCACATAAAGGCTTATATGCAAGAAGAACAGTGCTAAATCACCCAAATGTTTTGTCCAAATCCAGCTCCAAGTAAAGTGGTGTTGATTGAACTGCTGACTGATTCATGTTAAGTAATAAGAATATGAGGGAGACTCGCCTGCAATCTACTCAAAATCAAGTCTCTCAGATCTTGGATTCGGACAAAAAAAAAAAAAAACCGGATGATTAAGCATTTTTCATGCAAGGATTGCCGTAAATCACAAAAAAAAATCCAGATTCACAATCAAAAATCATAACGTAAAAAAACAATAAACAATTTCAGCTCTAGAAACTACAGAATATGTGGTCAATTAAAAATTTCAGATTGTAAGCAAATTTGCAGTTCAGGAATTCCTCCTCTTCAACCCATCCATCAAATGCAATAAAATCTCTTATCAGATTCGATCAATTTTACTATTGCAACAATCGTTTACAGAATCCCCATCATAACCCATCGAATCTCCGGAAAAGAAGAACAGGAAAAGTAAACAGATCAACCTGCTGCATTGCTGACAGAACCGCTGCCGCAGTCCAGCAACGATGACCGACGCCGCCTTGGCGTGCGCTTCGCAGACCTTATGTCGCCGATGATACCTCTTCGCTTCCGTCAGGTCCGCCGTACACTTCTCCGCCTGGCAGATCGGGTACGCGGCCCCGCCGACACCTCCACCTCCAGATCCTCTCCCCTTTATCATCGGCTGCTGAATCAACGGCGGTTGGACCCTCTCCTCCGCCTCCTCTTCTCCCTCCACGTCTCCGTTCTCCACCATCTCCACAGAGGCGGCGGCCAACGCTTTATCCTTATAGCTCCGCCGCGTCTCCGACGGAGTCCGATCCATGGCTGACGGAAGGGAATAAGGACGAGTGGTCTCTGGTAAAAAAGGCGAGTGGAAGGCGTAGGGGAGAGAGAGAGAGAGAAAGAGAGTGGCGAAGGAGAAGGGTGTGTGGTCCTCAGTCCTCGCCATTTTTACTTCCACCGTCAACTTTGTCCGTATATCGAAACGACGGGGAGGTAGAAAAAGGTCCGGTAAATCTGAGGAAGATGAAGCCATTCCGTGCGTTATTTATTTTTACTATTCGGTAAATTTGATGATCCTAAACAAATATATATATATATATATATATATATTATTTATATAAAATGTTTTATGAGTATTTAAATAACTAATTTTTTATAAATCAAATTAAAAAAAATTAGGACTATTTATATGCTTAATAAATAAAATTATTCTATTTATATATAAATCTATCATTTTATTATATACTAAATTTATCGTAATATTAATGTCGTCACTTCTATTTGAAATCTAGAAAAGATCCTTCGCTATAAGAAAATCGTCCATTAGTGATAGAAGTTCTAGTGGATTTCCGGCTGCAGATTTTTCGGTGGATTTCCGACGGATTACTTTGAAATCCGCCAAAAAACTTTCAAATCCACTAGAAAATGAAGAATTTCTGTTGAAAAATTCGTTCGTAATACGTGATTTTCCTGTAGTGCTTGAAGACGAAGAAGTCAAATGAAAGATGTGATGTGAATCTTGCTAGCGAGGGTGAAAATTGAAAAATTAAGTAGATGTGAGAAAATCATGATGAAAACTTGATAGGAGCATTGGATCTTGCTACGAGGATAGATGAGAGCAAAGCCCTACATGGGGTCCTGGTTGGATACCCATTGAGTACCCATGCTTTGCATGGGCAAGCTTCATCCACTCACGCCCACCCATGGAGAGTTTCGGGATGTCGCACCCACCCATACCCACCCACTTTCATGTTTTTTGAATGAAGTTTGCTACAAACTATTGGCCTTGAGGCTTGTTGCCCTTTACTCTGACTGCAAACTTTTAAGCTACATCTCAGAATTTTATGTGGTCGCAGTGTGGTTCAGTTTAGTGAATTGCATAGTGAGGATTGCGTGCAATATATGTCATACGGTAATTAGCAATGTAAATCTGTTTATCCCCCGATGTTGAGTATCCACTCATACCCACCCACGAGGCCATGAGCGTATACATTGGGTATCGGTGGATATGTGGTTGGATGTGATTATGGGTACCCAATACAGGGCTCTGGATGAGAGCCATGATATGTGAAGAATACTACCTTATTGTCAAGGCTGAGATTTTTTTTTATTTAAATTATCAAGTGTCATGCCAATAAATTAGAAGATTTTGATCTTAACATAAGTAAATAGAATATATATATATATATATATATATATATATATATATATATATATATATATATTATACAGGGTTTTGATGATTAAAGCAGGTCCGGCCAACTCTGGAGGGGGTCCTCTTCCTCTCAATGCTTCTTCACTAGATTTCAACATCAAGATCCTGAAAAGCAAAATGTTCTTACACACATACACATATCAATAATAGCATCTTAGTTTTGACATGTTCCCTCTTACATTGAGAATCATTTTAATATTGTTATTTGCCGAGAAATATGGTTAGAGATGTAAACGAGTCGAGTCGAGTGACTAACTTATCGAACTAAAGTTATTTTGTTTTTATTGAGCTCGTGCCCAAGCTCGACTATAGCTCATTTGCTAAGCTCGAATTCTTGTCATTAAAAATTTTATAAGCTCGAGCTCAGCTCGATTAATCCAAATAGTTTGAAAAGCTTAATCTTGACTCGATTGTTAAGCTTTATTTTTTAATTTTAAATTAAAATTTTCAAATTTTTATTTATAATATAGAATGAATTTAAAAATTAGAATATATTATATAATACTAATTTAAATTATTTTTTTTTAATATAATTTAAGTTAATTGAACAACTCAACAAACTTACAAGCTGGGCCAGGTTGAGCTCAAATTAAGCTCAAGCTCGATAATTTGATTCATGAGCTCAAACCAGCTTGTGAGCCGACTCGGCTCACTTGTACCCTTAAAAATTTCTTGAACTAGAAATTTTTGTACAAGAAAGCTGATATAAAAAGCAATAAGAAAACCATCCCAAAATAAGGCTTCGTTTGGGACGACTTTCTTACTATGTAAAACTGCTTTTAGTATAAAAATCTCTTCAAAGTCGAAAAAAGTAATAATCTAAAGCTTCCCCAAACGAGGTTTTGTTTGGGACGACTTTCTTGCAGCTTAAAACAGCTTTCGAGTACAAAAATTTTAACTTTTATACTAAAAAGCTGTTTTAAGAAGCAGTAATAAAACAGTCCCAAACGAAGCCTTAATCTATTAAAAAAAATCTTATGTAGACTCATTATTCAAACTAGACATGAACAAGTCAAAAAAAGCCTGTGAATCATATCATAAAAACCTATGCATCAATGACAACAAAAAGCTATCAATCATAAATCAGGCAAATTGATATAAATTATTTTGATGTGTTTGGTATGTTATGTTCCTTCCGTTAATTTTTTTTCTCCCAAATTCCAACATATTGTTCATCAACCAAAATATCACACAAACATAACAAAAACTGCAACTAAATCCATTATATAATTTGCACTCACTGCTCCAAACAAAATGCACAGAAACAGCACACAATCCTACTTAAAAAATGCAACTTGGAATTAGTTCAGCAAACAATATACAAACACAACAGAAAAACTAATCTTCAAAATTGCAAATCTTTAATCAAATTTCACAACAATGCAAGAGATGTCATCTTTGCTCTTCCTGGCAAGAGCCTCCTCTGTCAAATGTTTTGCAGCAGACTGAGGGTCCTTAATACCTTTGATGGCATCGACGACCTCCTGGTTCGACATCACCTGGATATAATAAACCTCAATTAGCCATTACAGAATCAAAAGCATAATCATGGAGAAAGAGTACCTTCCATAATCCATCACTCGCTAAGATGAGAAAATCTGCTTCATCGTCTATTATCTCCTCATCGACATATGGCTCGGAGCTAAGGTGCACCTTCAAACTACGATCGCCGAATGCTCTTGCGACGGCAAGTTGTCCGTCGACACGGGGAACATCTCCTGAAATATTACCAAGTTTACTAGTTCACTGACGATTCTATTTGCAAGACAAGAGTTAGTAATATACCAGGAATCTTCGAAACAAAACCGCCTTTCTTCTCAATTGTTTCGCGCTCTTGAGAAGGTTCATGATCAATAGAGAGTTGTTTGGCCAAGCCATTCTTGCAAAGTACTGCTCGAGAATCGCCTACATTGGCAACCACAAGCTTCAATCCATCTATTAAGATAGCTGTTACAGCAGTAGAGCCTCCTTTTCCCAATTCCTTTGCTTTCTCCAAAATTTTGCTATCAGTAATTTCATATGCTTTCATGATTGCGCTCTTTGTGTCGGTCAGGAAGTCGGGCTGTTCGAATCAAGATAAGTAATGGAAGTTAATATGGTGAAAGGTAACGAAAGATATGGTCAGTTTAGCTGATAGTTTTCTAATTGCTTTTGTCATAGAAGCCTTAAAAATGTAATGTCCATTTGAACTAAGTTTTTTTCATTGTTTCTTGAAAATGGCATTTAAAACTGTATTTGCAAGACATAATAGAAAGTGTAATTGAGAAAATAATTAAAAAACAAAAAAGGATAATGTTTCGTTTGGGATAACTTTTGTACTGCTTCTTAAAACAGCTTTTTAGTACAACAAATAAATTAGTCGTCCCAAACGGAAGCCTAAGTCGACCCAAACAAAGCCTTAAAAAGAACATGAGATGGGAACATAAATTACCTGATGCAGGATATTGTCAAATAAATGTGACCGTAAATAGTCTGGAACATCATGGCCCATATGGCCATCAAAAATAGCAAATAAACCCAACTCAGAGTCACCAGCATGCTTAAACTGAGCTACTACATAATCCTCCATTGGATGACTAGATTGGCCCTTGACCAAGTGGTATCCATGGGTGATTCGCTTTCCTGACATCTTAGTTTTACCTTTTCCAGTTGTATCCGATGTTGAAGAAGACAACCCAGCTTTAACCTGCAAGAAAAATGCCCAATTCTTATGTTTATCATAATAAATATTGATGGATTGAGATTGTCACGATCTAATTAAGTGTTGCAGTTGCAAAAAGGTAGCATTGTAGGCTGATGTAAAAATTTATGGGAAGTCAGAACCATCAAAACTAATGTTGCTTCAAACTCATCATCATTTGTTGTCAAACACAACTCAATATTTAGAAAATCTTATGCTATTCGATCAAGATCAAATCGGTTAGTTGTTCTAAAACATCTTAAGGACAAAATTAGGATAACTAAACCCCTATCTTATTTGGTGAATCGCAAGTATAAGGATCATGGCTTGAGGCTATATAACCATCTTTGGTATCCTAGTAAATTTTTTTGGGGATTTGCCAAAGCTCATTTTATAAGTGTACTTGGCTTTCAAGAAGGGTAGTGAGTACTTTTATTGTATACATAACGATTGTTGTTTCCATTTCCGGTAGATTAAATTCTCTCTCCTCTTCTGTGAATGTAGGCTCAATTGAAGCTAAATCAAATAAATCTTAGGCCTTTTTTTTTTCTTTTTATTTTATTTACTTATATTGCATCAACTTTTGATTCCAGGGATACTTCCACTTCCAAGTTATTTTTGCACTCTCATTACAACATCATCAGATATAAGCTATGTGAGACCAATTGTTTCAAACCCTTGTGTAGCTTATATTCTTGTTTGAATAACATACTTGAGTTTATTTACAATACTAAAATTGCTCATGGATGAATTAAAACCCTTCACAAAGACTATGAAAGGAGAAAGGTTTATGTCAAAATCTCAGTCGTCCCTTGGCACTTGATCCCACGGTCAGAATGAAAATCCGTAGGAGGCTCACTTGGATTACGCCAATCTCCTTCTATATTTGGGTGGCTAATTTAGAAAGGATTATATTGAGGTAATTATGCATGATTCTGTAGTTATTGTTTCTTTTTTAAGACATTTTGTATATATCGATAAATATGGATAATTTTGTATAATAATAAGAAGCATATTTTCCCCTCTAAAATTCTATGAATTCTAACATGGTATCAGAACCAACGGCCTTCATTGCCATTGTAGAACGAACGTAGATCATCAGAGAAAAAAAAAAGAAATCAAAGCATTGTCGAGGACGGACGTCGAAGCGGTGCGTTGCGGAAGACGCGGAAGCCCTAGCCGACCGGAACAGGCTGTTTGGTATCCCGATCCAAATGTCGTAACTTCAAATCCAACAGGAAGGGAAAGCCGTTGAAGGAGCTTAGTTGAATAGCCACGAAGGAGCCGAAGAAGCGACGCGTGCCTACCGATCTGACAGGAAGGGAAAGTCGTCGAAGGATCTTAGTAGAATAGCCACGAAGGAGCCGAAGAAGCGTCGCATGCCTACACCTCCTGTGAAGCAACGAAGCATTTTCTCCTGTGACCGCTCCATATGGTCAGACGCCTCTAATGCCAGTACCTTCCTCGACTCTGTCAACGCCCTAATCACATCCGTATGCGGTCACAATTCATCGCCGACAGTCAACCGTGTTGACGATCTCCTACAGCAGTCCATGCTCCAGCTCGAAGATGAGTTCCACTCGATGATAGAGCACCCTTTTGACATTCTCCCGCCAGGAACCCTCGCAGACATTCACGAGATAGTGAAGTGAATTGTCGCCGCCGGGATTGGTCGAGAGTGCGCCCACGCATATAGTCTCTCCCGCCGGACAAAGCTTTGCCAAAGGACGGCGGACGAAGCCTTGCCAATGGACGCCGCAGAGCGGAGCTTTACCAAAGACAAAAGCTATCGCAGAAGGTCCCAGCCGAAACTGAAAGACGGAGCTTACAGAAGACCTAGCGGGACCTCCCTAGCCGAAAGCGAAAGTCGAAGACGAAGACGAAGCCACGCTCCAGCCTCCATACGTAGGAAGGTTCCACTCGAATGCTTGGATGCTCGGAAGAAGCCAAAGAAGTTCTCCCGAACGCTCGCTCGAACGATTCGATCGGAAGCTCCTTCCGATTTTCCTGCTCCGCTCAGATCCATAGAGACACCCCTCTCGATTATTTGGGACAAGCCGACAATAGCAAGAAGTATTAAATCATATTTAAGACGTGATTAAGACCTGATATCAGTCTTTATTACTGATATAACCAAATTAGCATTTATTGTTGACATAATCAAATCAGCCTTTACTGCTGATATAATCAAATCAACATTTATTGCTATTATAACAGCACAATGTCTGAAGAAAATTTAGCCCAAAGCTTTGTCCCACCACCGGCCTTTATTGTCATTTTCCGATATCTTGAGGGCTACTATTCTACACAGCCTTCATTGCTACCCCACATCTTGCAGGCTTGATTGATATAGCCTTCATCACTATCATTTGCCGTTGTCACAATGTTTGAAGCTAATTCTTCCCAAAGTTTTGACCAAATAGAGGACTCTATGGTACACCATGGGACTTGTTAGCTCTATCTCTTTGCAACTAATTACCAAGCTGGAAATGACAGATCTATATTCTCCATCTTGAGGGGGAGTGCCAAAATCTCAGTTGTCCCTTGGCACTTAATCCCACGGTCAGGATGGGAATCTGTGGGAGGCTCATCTGGATCACGCAAATCTCCTTCTTTATTTAGGTGGTTGATTTAGGAAGGATTATATTGAGGAAATTATGCATGATTATGTAGTTATTATGTCTTTATTAAGTCATCTTGTATAGATCTATAAATAGAGATAATTTTGTATAATAATAAGAAGCATATTTTTCCCTCTCATATTCTATAAATTCTAACAGTTTTAACATTAAGTGATATAGAAAATCACATTTAGATCAACAACATATAAATCCTAATTATGGATTATTACAATGTGTTGATCGAAATGGGACAAAAGTTAGGCAAAATACAAGTTGGTTAACCTTATTTTCACTCCATAGCTTAAACTTATGAGTGAGAGTCAAATACTTAATATTTCTATACCAATACATGTTTTAAATATTAAATGCAAAGCTAAGCCTAAAATTTCATGTGCATTAAGAATCTCCCCCTCTTGACGCCAAACACCACTCATTTTCAAACAAAAGCATCATCTAGTATTATGAACCAAGAGCACGCTAAACCACATGAATTTGTCATGAAAGCCACTTGTACTTGAACCTTGCCCAACCACAATGGAATGGCCAAGGATGATGGAAGCCACAAATTGCATGAACCACATGCAATTTGCTAAACTATCCACTACGATTTTGCTTATTAGAAAGTGTGGACCAAATGGGGACTGAAGTTGGGAAGGATAAACCACTGGTCAAACCCATGTTGAACCCAAAAGCTTAGGCTCCACTTATTTCTACACCAATACATTTTCAACCCAAAGTCTTATGTACCATAAAATGAGCTGTAAAACACAATGTTAAGAACAACGACATATTATAGACATAGAGTTGCAAGTTCGTATCAAAACAAACCAATAGTTGAGGCAATTTATAACTAAAATTCATACTAGCAGGGCATTTTTTTAAAAAAAGCGTAGGCCTGGAAAAATGGTTAAATTGCCTCAGGTATAATCTGAGAGTGCATGGAACTTTAGCATCAAAACTAATAGAGCACAATCTTCCCTAGAACAAGCTTACTGCATTCACATTTCTAGGATTCATACCACACTGCAAGGCCAGTTAGAAACCTCTGTAGAGCACGACATGAAACACGCTTCACTATCTACCAGTATGCTGCCAGAATTGGTGGCCTAGTAGGCTATTTAAATGTTAGCTATTAAATAATTAGAACCTCAGACAAAAACATAAGCAATGGTACCCTGTCCCTCTACACGGCTTCACCTTAAATATATGCCAATTTTGTTAACATCTAAGACAAGCTGGAGAATAAATAATATACTAAATCAAAGCTTTTGAGAAGTAGGGTAACAAAAAATGACTTGGTTGTCTCTATTGCAACCTAAAGTTCAGGTTTTTTAAGTATGAAAATAGCCCTCTCTATGAGGTAAAACCAATAACCTCCTCGAACCTCACATTCATGAGCCTCTTATGCATTGGTTTTCATCATCAATAAATCCTGTCATTTCATATTCTATTAAGGACAAATTATATATGAGTTGTCAAAAATATACTTCGAATGTAAAAGAACAAACTACAGGACAAAGAAACAAAAAAAGTCCTAATCCTTGCATTCAGTGGGAACATAAAAGTTTAGCAAGCAGTACAGAACAATAGAAGACATTAGATGCCTAGATTGCACAAGCTTTTATGTCATATTTTCTAGCTGACATAATAATAGTTAGGGAAGTTGAGTTAGATACACCATTGGTCAAACCAATTTTCAATCTAAAAGCTTAAGCTTATGAGTGAATCAAACACTTTCTATTTCTAAACTAACAAATTTTTAAACTATTTGATATGAGAATAAACCCATAACCTTGAGTGTCTAAACTATGTCCCCCCTCACATGAGAACTCTCCATATCATTTAGTATCATACACCAATAGCCCCCTCAATATATGATGAAAGCCACTTGCTCTTGAACCTTACTCAAACATAGTGAGAGGGAACAAGCCAAGGGAATAAAAAATTACCAGAACCACTAGATCCTAAGTAAACAGTAGGCTCTGATAGAACTTATTAAGGGACGTGTGAACCATAAAAAAATCAAAGTTAGGTTAGATACCACAATGGTCAAACCTTTTTTTAACCATCTGATGTGATTACCCATGGGTTCACATGCCTTAAAATGACTCAATATTAGGAAAGAGTTTAATACAAAAATATTTCATATTTATGTATGATTGATCAGACATACTAGATTGTTACCATCACAACCTTGATTAACATGAATAATCTTGAGATTCACACACATACCTCAGTTTCTATGCATATAAGTGTTGATTTACGTTTACGGGGCTTTCATGATAGACCCTTTTGATTAGGGCATCTTGAAGTACATAGATCTTAATTTCGGTTTTTCTCTAAATAATACAACAGGAAGATTATAACATTGTCAAGTAACATCAAAGAGAATTCTCGCTAGCTTCATCTTAACTGTTGAAATTTCAGTACACGTAATCATCTTGCATTTAAGAGCTCTTCTTAAGATTTTCCTTTGCTTGAGTGCGGTTGTATTTGGAATTTAGAAGGGCTAGCAAGTGACACAAGCATAAATTGTGCCTCCTTTCATAATGGATTAAATGATCTCTACTCTCCAGTGACACAAGCATGTTTCCAATTGAATAACATAAATCTTAGTATCTCTTCTTAGTCTATGTGTGCTTAATCTCTTGTTGTCTTTTTTTTTTTTTTTTGCTAATCCTAACTAATGCTTCTCCATTGAGTCGTTTGACACTTTAGTTACTCTACTTAAATAATATTGAATTCAAGCAATGAGCATTATAAAAAATTATATAGTATTATATGAAATAAATTAACTATTGAAAAGTTCATCCAAAAATTATAATAATACAAGGTAAATGACTGCATTGTGACTCATCAAATGTGATGCCACATTGACCATAGTGATGCTAACAAAAACACCATAATTGGATAAAGTTCATTTCAATAGGTGCACATTGATCACATTATCAATTCATTTGAAGAGTTATTTTATCTATGTAATAATGCTAGAAGCTGAGGAAATCATCCCTTTAATTACCATGTTTCTTTTATCACTATGATTGGTAGGTTTCTTTATACTCTAAAACTAAAATTAATCTGTAAGTGCAAAAGTTTAGAATTGACCAAATTTTGAAAAAGGAAATGCAATTTTAGATCAAAGGCTTCGATATCCACCATCCATTAAAGATGAGGAATCAAAAGTAAGATCGGGAAGGACCAAAGTAGTGCAAGAGAATCATAAAATTTTTACACAGTCAAGATTTATAAAAATATCTTTTGACATGCAACTATTCTAGATCAGACCTTTATGATTATACTGTAAGATGACTGTAAGCTATAGCACTTGAATAAAAAAATTAAGTAGAACAACAGTAAAGTGCACTCTTTACCAAAGAAATATTTAAGTTCACCTAATCGAGATAAATCAAACTAAAAAATTTCTTGGACTCATTAATCCTCAATATAAGCTAGCAAATACTCACTCCTAAAGAACAACATGTGAAAGTTAATGCTTTGATCAACAATTAAATAGTTTAGACTAATGATGAAGATGATGACAATGAATGCTTTGATCTACAAAATATACCATCTTGTACATTGATAGAGATTGACTAACGCACTTTCATCTTGTGCTCACTACTCTTAGTATACTAGACAGAGAAGCCAAACATAAATCCACAAACGAATCAGAAAGTAATATATTTTTATATCTATTGACTGGCAAGTTTTTTTTTTTTCCAAATATCTGTAGTATAAAGGTTTTTTTGGTTGGCCTTTTCACCTATTGGAGTACCTCATTTAAGTAAAAATATTGAGCTGCTTTCAAAAAAATGACTTTCAATATACTTCTTTTAGAACAAAGCTTATACTTCTTCAGAAATCAGTTTTTGAACAAATGATTCTCAACTTCCTTTATGAAAAGAATAAAGGAGTCCAAGTGTTAGTAATTAATCAAAGAATGAAACTTACATAATCAGATGTTTCCAGATAATCCTCTAAAAAAGACAAAAACTCCTGCTAAGTTTATTTGACAGCTTGGGAATCTCCCATCAGATGACAAAATATGTCAATTGCAAAGTTATGATTTCGTCAATTACTCAATAAAAATTTCATTTTTCAAGTACAAAAGGTTTTTTGCGGACTTCAAGCTAAAGCATTTCATTATTAGAAAATCTAACTGCTGAAACATAAACCATGTTCATTTCGGTACCTTCCCATCAACCAATCTTAAGCTGTTCAGAATCTTCAGTCACAAAAGGCATAAGCTAAAAGATTCCTCCTTGAGAAACCATTAAAAAAGCTCCCATACATAACCAGCCAAATCAACCAATCGAATCAAAAGAAGAAAGGTTATTGGTTCATGATTTCATCGCATTCAAGAACAAGAAATAATTCCAACTTCACTAGGATATCAAATCCGTCAGCTAGGTTTTTTCCAACCAAAAAAAGACGGTTTTTGTTTGATCTAATCGAGCCAAATCCGCGCAACAAACAAAAGATCTCTCGAATCGAATACTTTTTTTAATAAAAGCACAAAGCATCGTACCTTCATCTTATGCAGGATCTCTTTTCCCATCATTTTCTAACCAGATTGATTTAGCCTCTTCTATCGCACTTTACCGTTCCCAAATCTCTCGCTTTCTCCTCCCACATTTATCACACCAAAAAGATGGCGGTGGCCGCTTTCTCTGATCACGGAGCGCGGGACAATGGACCGGCGACTAACCCGAACCGATTCTTGAGCGGGCCAAGCCTTTTTCCTTATCGGACCGGTCCGGGTCGGGACCATAAAGCTATAGTCCAACCCGATTCAAAGTTGTTCATTTTAACTTTCAAGTTTAATATAAAATCACTTCCATTAAATTTATTTTTAAAAAATTAAGATCTATTCTAATTTTTTATAATTATACATATTAATATAAATTTTTAAATAAAAATATAATATGTGACCCGATCCAACGGTCCAGCCCGACCCATCTTGGCCCATATGTGAGCCCATTCTGTAAGCTCATTTTCTTCCTGCCGTTAACCAAAGTCATAAGCTTTGCTCAGAATAGGAAGATAATTATAAGGGTTGAAGAATATTATACAATTTGACGCTTAAGATTTTGTTTGAGGCTATTTTTTTATTGCTTCTTAAAACAGTTTTTTAGTACAAAATATTTAATTTTTGTATTAAAAAGCTATTTTAAGAAACAATAAACAAGCCGTCCCAAACGAAACCTAAATCTCACGTGATCAAAAGTCAACTTTCTTTCTTATATTATAAATTTAGGAGTATGGGTGTGATGAATAAATTTGTCTTTATTATATAAAAATATTATGCAAATATAAATTTGCAAATGTAAACCTTTCTCAAAGTTCCACCAAGCTAGAACTGCAATATAAAAATATTTTAATAATAAAAATATTTAAATGCATGGCTTATATATGATATATTTATCCACTGATTATCAGAATAAAATAATGAGTTCACATAACAAAAAGATAGATTTATAATTCCGGGCATTTTATAAAAAGAGCATGATTTAGATTTTAATTACATTAAGGAGCATGGGAAAGAAAAAAATTAAAAAGGATCTTGAAATTCAAACTGAACACCAAACAGGTTATTGAACCAATGGTTACTCTGAACACAAGCACTGCATTCCACGTGGCAAACCCTTTTTCTATTGAAACCGAAATTTCATTATCCGGTTTCTTAAAAAACCGGAAACCGGAATTTCTTAATCCCGTTTCTTAAGAAACCGAATTTTCAATGTCCGGTTTTTCTTAAGAAACCCTTTTTCTGATTTAAAAATCTGCCACTAATAGATTAAAGAATATTAAAGAAATGAGATGTATAGAATATTAACGAATTAATATATTTATAATTTTATTTTACTTGTTCTCATTTTTTATTTGATTATTTTTTAATTATAACTATTATATATTTTATTTATTATTTAAGAAACCGGAACAAGTAAAATATCATAATTCCATAAAATGTCATAAATTTATGAAATTAAAATAAAATTACATTATATTATATTTCTTAAATATTTTACAAAATAAATTAAAATAAAATGTTTATTTTAATGTTTATTTTAATGTTTATATTTGGTATATCATCAACAAATTAAATCGGAGACCATCTGAACTTTGATTTAATCAAATTTATAGTCGAACTGAACGTCTCGAAAATACGAACCCAACGACACCAAATTCGACTCAATCCGAGCCAAAATGAGTCCAAATCAAAAACCCATAGCGCATTTGGATGGTTCAAACCATAATTTAGATTATCAAATGGTTTCTGAATGTGACATGTTTATGGTCAAATTGAGCGGCTCGATGAGACAAATCCAAAGAGCCCAAAATAGTGGAATTCTGATATCATTGAGACATTCAAATGAATTTATTAGAATTTCATGTTTATTAGAATTAAAATGTTTATATTTATAAAACAGTTTAACAAGATTATAATCTAAAATGTTTTTTATATAATTTTTTATTAAAATTTTAATCATATTAATTATATTAAAAGTTATTAAATATTAACAATATTTTCTTAAATAATTGATTATCTAAAAATAATAATTAATATAAATATAAATTTTAAAATGCCAATAACTATTTTAAAACATTTAATAACTTTCCCTGTTTCAGTTTTTATAAGATGCATTTTTATTATTTTATATTTATTTGAAAAAAATTGGTTTCTTAAGAAACCGGAGCTTGAAATTCCTGTTTCTTAAGAAAACCGCATTTGTTAATTCAGTTTTTTAAGAAACCGGAATTTCAAGCTCCGTATTTGCTCATTTTTTATTTTTTTTCTAAACAATTCTTTAAACTAATTAAAATTTAAAACATGTTCCTTTTTATAAAATGCCCTATAGTTCTATATCTTAGCATTATTTGGATATCCAGCTCACATGCAGAGAACATGATATTTTTACGTGGAAAACTTTGGAAAGGAGAAAAATCACAGGGCTAGCCCAATTGAAAATGATTCTACTAGAATTTAAGTTGAATACAGTGGATGACTTGTCCATAAGGGCAATCCGATTACAAATTTCAATCGTATGATTGTAGTCTGGTGATAAATGTGGATGAAAGTTTGGCGTCACATGGTGGTCTGTGCGGAAGTCCCGACATCAGTCAGTGACCTAGTGGAATCCTGGTGCTAAGTGATAGTCTAGCGAAAAGTCTGGTCGATGGTTAGAGATCTGGTAGAACTCCGACATCGGGTGGTGATCCGGTGGAACTCCGGCGTCCGGTGGTGGCCCGTCGGAACTCCGACGTCAGGTGGTGGTCTGGGGGAACTCTGGCGTCCGGTGGTGGTCAGGAGGAACTCCGGTGTCAGGTGGTGGTCCGACGAAACTCTAGGTGTCATGTGGTGGTCCACTGAAACTCCGGTGTCAGTTGGTGATTCGACGGAACTCCGAGTGTCAGGTGGTGGTCCGATGGAACTCCGGCGTTAGGCGGTGGTCCGGCGGAAATCTGGCGTCAGGTGGTGGTCATGCGGAACTCTGGGTGTCAGGGGGTGATTCGATGAAACTCCGGGTGTCATGCAGTGGTCCGGTAGAACTCCGATGTTAGGCAGTGGTCCGACAGAACTCTGACGTCAATCGGTGGTCCAACAGAACTCTGGCATCATACGGTGGTTGTGGGGTAGCAATGAGGCAAGATTCATCTATGATCTCTCTTATTTTCTTTGGCTTTGGTCCCTTTTCAAGAGTAAGGGGGGTATATTTATAGATTTCATAGAGTGGTATGGCCCGTAAATGGGAGGAAGATCAAGGGTAAATGAGGAGTGATTTGGATGGACGGCCGATGTTGAATCCCTTGATCGTGAATCGTTTACCGGGCATTTGAATGTCTTAGTGATATCAGAATTCAGTGATCTTGGGCGCGTTGGATTATAAGCATATCACGTTTGCAAACCATTTTGTAAACTAAATTGTGGTTTAAACCTTCCAATAATGCTTTTGGGCCCTTGATTTGGACATGTTTGGGCTTGGATTGAGTCGAATTTGGTGTCGTTGTGTTCGTATTTTCAAGTCATTCAGTTCAACTATATGTTTCCTGAAACCAAAGTTCAAATGATCCCACATTTAATTTTGGAAGTTTCCAACTTGACTTTGCTTCGAGATTCATGCATGATTGCTCGTGAGAGAAGATAATTCATGTTCGAAAATGTGAACACAATCAATCTCATTAGTACATTACATTTCATTCTCGGTGACCTCTCACATCTTCTCTCACGAGCAATCGTAGCATCATCAAGCTTCAATTTAGTGATATGTCCATTTCCTTGATAGAAGCAACAAGCAATCTTATCAAGCAAAATACTGAGCCCATGACCCAAAATACTACTTCAATCTATGATACCATCTCAGCATCTCTTGTCCATGTCATGGAATGAGAATGCGATCAACCTCATAGTATCTTGAAATTTATTCTTGGTTACCTCTTAATGTATACTCGGCTGTTGTGGTCTTTGCTCACAGATGGACACTGGAGCCAGAGCCCTCGATTCGCTCATTTCAACGAAGCGAAGTCAGTTCTTCGCGGGGTTGGCAAACTTATTAGCACAGCGTGGAGTACAATGGTTAATGCTTGGTGGATTCGCTCATAATGGTAGGTTGGCAGTCAGTTCTTCCAGCAATTGGCAACGAGCACATAGCAACAGCGGTGGTGTCCGACAATGGTTAATGGCTTTCGTGTATACGGTGGTGGTCTTTGCCAAGATGGACACTGGAGCTAGAGCCCTCGATTCGCTCATTTCAACGAAGCGAAGTGTGGTCTTTGCTCACAGATGGACACTGGAGCCAGAGCCCTCGATTCGCTCATTTCAACGAAGCGAAGTCGATTTAAATAAAACAAGCATTCATATTATCTTTCGAGTTTATTAATTCAAATGTTATGATTTATCATCAATCAAAATTTAAATATGAGAAGATTATTTTTAGCAATTCAAATGATTATTTAATAAAAGTATAAAATAGATAGGGATATTATGGATTTATAAGATAATATTTAAGTTGCTAATAGTGATTAAGATTTTTAAATATACATTATAAAATATTTAAATTTATTTATTATGAGGCGATAAAATTTCCTGATTCGCGGCTCTCCGATAACGATGATACGCCGGCTCCGCCTGCTTCGGCGCTTCTCGCACCTCCAGATTTCCCCTTCCGGCGCCGTCCTTCCGCTTACTGCTCGCCGCAATCTCTACAGTGTCACCTCACCAGCCAGAAGACAGCAACGAGGCCAAAAACCAAAATTTGTTCTCTCCCTTCAATTGCAAAGGCGACGGGAGGAATATGGCTTCTGCACTAGAGCAATGGAAACTGAGGAAGCCCAGTTGTTCTCGCCCTACTTATGGGTCCGCATTCGCTGCAGCAAAGATGTCGCGGTGAGTTGTTTCATTGATTTTATGTTCGTTTCAGTAAGTTTTTTTGATGTTTTTCTCAATTGCTTGCTTGAAATTTCTATACTGAGTACCTTGATTGGGTATTTGATTGGAAAGCTGTTGAGGCGTGCTTAGGGTGGATTATTATGCCCAAAAACTCAACGCTTCGCCCTCGTTTCAATCCACAAACTAGAAATCTATTTACTCCCACTTGAAATGGTTGTGCGAGATTAGTTTCATTCAACTCCATCTGGGCATTTGCATAAATACTACAAAATTCTTATGTATTTGCATATCTAACATCAAAATGTTTATATTCCATTTTTGTCTAAATCACATCTATGAGTGCATGAAAAGATGAGTTTTGCTTTAAATAAGATAATATTAGTAGCATCTTTATGTGATTTAGATATTTGAATGTTATGTCAGTAAATATCAAACTTAAGGTGTTATATGTATATACATAATAATATTAATTACTAATTATAAAATATTTTATAAAATTATATAATTGGCTTGGCCTCCATATTCACTTAATTGAACGATTAGCTCATGATTACTTGTCTTGTTTGAGTGAAACACTGAAACACAATTTATGTGCCAAGGGATTCTTTTAGAGCATACTTTTAGACAAGCGTCACTTGTCAAGTTATTATAGGGTTAATTTTTTTGTGTTTCCAACGTTGCAATATGACTATGCCTTAGCCGTAATGATTAAGGCTTTGTTTGAGATGACTTTTTTATTGTTTATTAAAACAAAGTTTTTAGTATAAAATTTTTAATTTTTGTACTAAAATTCCATTTTAAAAAGCAATAAAAAAATCGTCCCAAACGAAACCTTTGCCTTAAAATTTCTATTCATGAACTATGATGAGAAAATAACACGAATATACTGAAATATGCTGCATTGGAAGGCTAGTTATGAACCATGTATGATGGTAATCAATATATAGTGTCCATGCCGCTGGTTAATTTTCTTTGATAATTTTATATGATTGGTTTTGGGGGAAACTTGCATCAAATTTGCATGCAATGTAATAGGTAATATACTTGTACAAATCTGAAAGCTCATACCATGGAAAGTTGTCCATGATTATGGGGTTCTTATTATCAAATTTACTAGATAATCAATTTTAAATGTTTAGCTGTTTGACTAGTGGTAATTTGATGCATGGCATAGGTAGAAGAGTCAATCTTAATAGGTTGACTAATTTAAACTAAATAAAAAGTTGAAATAATTGAATAAAGCTATTGAAAGGGATATGAACTCCTATAACAACGATTATGTATATAATACATGAAAAATCATTATGATCAATTAACAAGATTGGTTTGCAAGTTTTATTGAGGTGCTATAAGTTTAGGTAACATTGAATTTTCATATAAAGGGGCGAGGATATGGATGATGATATAGCTAATTTTTTTTCACGATGGATGGTCAAAATATAAAATTTTCTTTGGGTGGATACATGATGAGAGAATATAGATTGGTTTGAATGGAGGTTTAAGAAACGATACAACAACTACAACAATATCAAGCCTTTATCCCACTCTGTGGGGTCGACAATATGAATCTTTTTTCTCCTTTGTGTCCCGTTAAGAGTTAAATTCTTATTTAAATCTAATAAAAACGGTCATTTCTAATATTTTCTAACCAAGTCTTTTTAGGTTTACCTCTACCTTTCTTAACATGAAAGAATATAGATTGATTTGAATGGAGGCTTAAGAAACAATAATATTATATTAAGATTAACTAGGTGTCTATTTGGGATAACTTCCTCATTGCTTTGGTTTTCATACCGCAATCACAATTTCGTTTGACTACTGTTTCTTTACAATTTTTAGAATTTTTTTGTGACAGCTATATGAAAGCATCTGTTTGATTTTTTAAAAAGAATACATTTATAATACCTACAACAGCTTTCAAAAAATTTATTTTTTCCACAGTAACTTCACAACCCCATTTACAAGATGCTACAACCATTCCATACAAACCCTAAGATGCAGAATTCTAGCATTGGAAACAAAATTGTCACAAAGACCTCGTTAAATATGGAGAAATCTCATTGCAAGATGAATATCACCATATTGGTAAACTTAGGAGCACAAAATGGCTAAAAGTTTGGTGTTGCAACTTTCTATGCTAAGCCTATAGATAATTGACCATGGTTGTCTGGGCATACAAAATAGAGAGAAGAGGATGGTACAAAAATTGATGTAAAAATAATAGGATGAAAAGTAGATAGGTCATAAATAGTATGATTTGGAGCCGCTTAGAAAGATTTATCTGGATCACATTTATCAACGATAAAAATGGAAAATGACTAATAATGCTATTTTGTAGTTTGGATAATCCTAATGGTGTTGTTTTTAATGATAAATTAATGAGTTGTGTTACTACTTGTTCTCTCTCTATAGTTTTAAAATGTTTGCGTATTGTTGGCCATCACATTAATATTTTATAATTCATGAAAGTTTTGTAGGATACACTTTCAGAAGCTCTTTTGTGTTTTGGTGCAAGTTCTGCAAGTATAGATGACATTACTTCTGAAGATTCTTGTGAGGTGAGTTCCTGACTTATCTTTCATGAATAGAGGATTCTAGTTTTCATGTCAACATATTCTTGTTTATCATGCTACAATGGTGTATACTTACAGAAATAGCACCCAAGAATTTTTATTCATGATAACACCACCCAAATTTTGAAGATAACAAAAAGATTTTCAACTTTCATTACCAATACTCTGGTGATTCATTTAAAAGATTCGGTGATAGTTTCATAAATTAGGAAGATTTTAGTGGCATATATGTAAATCTCTATTTTTAAGGTATTAATATGCTATGTAAAAGAGATTCATGCCTTGGTTTGCTCACACATTTTTTTTTTTTTTGTAAAACTAATATTCTAGTAAATGGTCTAGACACACTCAACTGCTCCTTAGTGGCTTAATTTTTTATGATGCTGTTTTTTTTTTTTTTTTTGTCACAACTTATGTATGTATCAAGTCAACATATACAAGAGATGCCCATAACAAAAATTGGAAGCAAAATTATGCTTAAATTTGAGAAGAGCTCCCAATCATAGCATTATATTTAGGTCTAAGTAAATTCTCTTTTCAACTCAATTGGTGTCACTAAAGAAGTCCCTTTACTGGGACTAATCCTTTAGATTGGTTGATCATGCTACCCATGGGTATGAGTGATTTATAAACAAGCCAAGATGAAAAAAACTTGCACTATGTTTAATAAGGGCAAATTTTTAAAAGGAACATGTTTGGCGTACGATTTAGGAGAAGGATCATAAGTTAAATTAAATTTAAAAGATAAAAAATGTAAAGAGGATTTGCGTTTTAACCCTCTTGCGTTTTAACAGAAAATGCAAAGCGAAATCGCGTTTTAATAGAAAACGTGAACAATGATCACGTTTTCTATTAAAACGTGATTTTATATAGCATTTTTCATGTTTTTTTACTATTTCTAATGATTATTTTTTTATTCTTTTAAAAATTTGCTCTATTCTTAAAATATTTTATAAATAACTTTATTTAAATATTAGAAATAATTTTATTAAAATACAATTATTTTATTTTACTATTTAAATTATTACTATTTAAATACTAAAAACAAAATTTTATATTAAAAACAAATTTTCATATTTATAACTTATTTTTTAAAACGAAAATAAAATAAATTTAAATAAATTTTAATAAAAATTTATTTGAATATGTAAATTAATTATATTTTAATATTAAAAATAAATATTTTTTTAACTTATTTTTAATTTATTTTTAAAACAAATGTATAAAAAATTTTTATATATACACTTTTAATTTAGTTAAAGTTTCTATGTAATTCTTTTTTTTTAATTTTTTTGTTTAAAGTTTCTATGTATATATTTTTAAAACAAATGTAAACACTTAATCAAAATTTCATAAAGTTAAATATATCAAAAAATAAAGATTTATAACTATTAAATTATATTTAAATATTTAATAAAATTAATTTGAAATATTATAACAATTATATTTATCTTAAGATATAATTTTTAGTTAACTTAAATATATATATAATTTAAATTAAATTTATTAATCATAATTATAATATTTAAATTTAATAATTATAACTATTAAAACACAAATGCACTCTCTTTCAACTGAGAATACAAATTAGAGAGAGACGGAGAGAGAGAAATAGAGACAGAGGCGCAGTTATATAGAGAAATTTTATACAATTGTTTTAAAAATAAATTAAAAATAAGTTATAAATATATTTATTTTTAATATTAAAATATAATTAATGTAAATATTTAGATAAATTTTTATTAATTTTTTTTTAAATTTATTTTATTTTCATTTAAAAAAAATAAGTTTTAAATATGAAAAATTATTTTTAATATAAAAAATTGTTTTTAGTATTTAAATAGAAAAATAATTTATTTTAATAAAATTATTTCTAATATTTAAATAAAACTATTTATAAAAGGTCTTAAGAATGAAGCAAATTTTTTTAAAAAATCAAAATATAATCATTAGGAGCAATAAAAAACGTGAAAAATGCAATATAAAATCACGTTTTAATAGAAAACGTGATCACTGTTCACATTTTCTATTAAAACGCGATTTTACTTTGCATTTTCTGTTAAAACACAAACCCCCTTTGCATTTTTGATCCTTTTTAAATTTAATTTAACTCATTATCCTATTCCTAAATCGTACTCCAAACATGTTTCTTTTAAAAATTTGCCCGTTTAAAGAAGGTGTTCGCAATGAAAAATGCTATTGATTTGAACTGATATTGTTCAAGTAATTTTCTACTCAGTGATTACCATCTTTACTTATACAACATTGTGGTAGAACCTAGTGTATGATTGTTCTCTTCTTATATATAAAAATGATTTTTTTTTCCTTGTTTAAATCATACAATGCATTTTGCAGACTTGGATAACTTCCCTATTTGTAGATGGCCAAGATGTGCATGCATGCATTTCATTAGCTGCAGATTCTATTTGTTTACAACACATACCTAAATATGAAGTATCGAAGGGCGAGCAGCATGATTGGCTGAAGAATATTGAGGTTTTGGTTAGTCTTGTTATTTGCAATCACTTGCTGAATTTTTTTGGCTATCTATCATTTCAAATTTCCTCATGCTCTTTGTAGTTTGTTCATTAATCTGATTAGGCTGGAAGGAATATTTCCCTTATACTTACAAAAAAAATGCCTACAAGCTTATACATTTATATTCCTTTGTAGTGGTTGTTGATGGTTTTTATATGTTTCGTGGATATTTGTCTGCACATATTATGGAAGATTTCTTTTATCAGAGATAGAGAAAGCATTAATGCCTTGTTATTATGAACACACTTCTGGATTCCAAAAAAATTTCACATGGTCTCATAAACTATATGATATATACTTACATTAATAATGTGATACAAACACACAACCACTATAACATAGCATTACTCTAAAAAGTAGGACACATGTCAAATATACAATATTATATTTATTAAATTATTGATATAAAAGATATAATTCATATTATTTTCTACTAAAAGCATCACCTAGCGATATATATATATATATATATATATATATATATATATATATATATATATATATATATATATATATATATATATAATTTGCTAATAACATTCCAATATTCGCATTTATTAATCATTGTTGATTGACACATTATTTATATGTGTGTGATATCTCACAACTAGTCGTCTATCACGAAATAGTTCATGATTGCAAAAAGTCTTCCACAATCCCCTTGGAAACATCTATTTTCATCAAAATGGAAAGATATCCCTTGGCAAATGGATTAGACTCAAATGCCTACTTTGTCCTCTTTCACACCCTTTACAAGGAAAGAGGACTTTTTCACATAGTGATGCAAAATCGAGCTTCGGCTTCTAGGAACAACACTTTAGTTCCCTGAAGCACAAATCATTCTCTTCTTCTCTTAAGCCTAATTTTTATTCAAGAACTCAAGCTTCTCCCACTACCTCTTCTTCTGGCTCTATTGTCTTCATTAGAGGCTCACTAGTGGCATTTAAGAAGCACCTAATAATAGAAGCACCAGCCCTTATGGGTCATCAAAACTCACACATTAGAAATAAAATCAAGCTCCCTTCCTACTTTCCTATTAGGTGTGCCTTTCTTGACCTTCCACGCACTTTCATCAATTCAACAGCTCGGTGGATCTCCTTATAGTCATTGCACTACTGTGAGGTGGTCCAATAACCCCTTGCATGCCTAATGCTTTCTACAAGTTTTTCTTTGTGATTCGGATGAGGTTTTGATGCCCAGATTTAGGAAGTTAGGGAGCCCCTAGTGGCCTAACAAGTACCTTGTATTGTCTTCAATGATATTATCCTCTAAAGTACATTCAACATTCTCAGGATTGTCGAAGTGATGAGAGTACTCGTTGAAGTTGCCAAGAGCATTCGTTGAAGCATTCTAGAGTACTCGTTGATGAGCCACCTAGTGTAGTCATTCACAACGGTGCCCGAATGTTGAGTTGCTTAGAGTACCCTTAGATAATGACCTCAAGCACTCAAAGAAAGCCTCATGCTTGCCTGTACATTGGATGACTCATCATTCAATATTGTTTGGGATGTTGGGTAGAACCTGACATTATTTGGTGCAACCTAGCATCCTTCATTCCAAATGATTTGGGGCACCCCACTCATTGTATATTGCATTAGTGAACCCTTTGATAAACTGATAAATCCTCTCTCTATTTTTTTTTATAAGTTTTCTCTATGATGTTTACATTATACTGCTTAAATTGATATAATAAGGATTTAGAGATGTATTTGAAAAGAAATATAATATATTTCCTTAATAACGAGTTAATAAAGTAGCTCTTTTGATTGATGTAAGAAATTTTTTTTTCGTGGAATGACTTATAATCAAAATATGTATAATGCTATGATTAAAGTGCCCTACAGTAATAGGTTAGAGGCTTAAGTGGGTGAAGCCTGTGACATTCATTGTTTTGTTTACTCTATCCCATTACGTGATCGCCTTTATGGCTTTTTTGTAAATTAGTTAGAGATTTACCACTTTTCACATATGATAGCAAATAATGTTCAATGTTGTTCAGGGCATTATTTGAGTAGGCTATTAGGGTAAATCTTCTTACAAAAAGCTGAAATAAACAAATGCTTTCAAAATTGCTTGGCTATCTTGTCTCACTTCTTACAAAATTATAATACAACAAGATTAACAATACTCTAAGCCACTGAAGGCTCTCATGCTTATTTTGCATCATGGTGTAGGCCATGTGCCTTTACTTACAAATATCAGACTACTCGGCAAATGCCTATCGGCGTACTTTATGCTACAATCTTGAGATGTGTTTTCATGTTGGTCTAGATAATCTTTCGTCTACATAAAAGAGCCCCCTGCACATGTCATGTCATCTTGCATGCAAGGCAAAATTGTAAGATCCATTTCCTCTTTGTTTGTTAGCCTATGGTGCATTAATGTTCAGACTTATGACATAGCTTTAAATTACGCATAGGTGGGAGTTATAGGAATTTGTCGTCCAAAGGATATAATACCTGTTGTTAGCTTACTTAAACTTTGATTAGACTTAAAAGTGGGTACTCATCATGCTCTTTGTTGAGCCCCACTTTCAAGTTAAGACATTTGCCCTAATGGTGAGATTGTGCGGCCAATCTAAATTTTTTCGCTCTAATTGCTGAGGGAAAGTGCTTCAACAACTTGACCTTCGATTATACTTACATCTGAGTTTGTTCCTTGGAAAAAATTGAGTGCCGAAGTGCAAATTTAATATAGGAGGAATTTCAATGAATGAATGATCACTAAGATTATTTGTAAGAAAGAAAACACCTGTGCCTGACTCCTCTTTCCTTTGGATTCGTCTTCTCCATTTCTCTTTTTGAGGATTTTTATACAAATCGCCATTCTTTTTTTCACCAAGAAGCAATTGAAGGGTAAGTCATCCTCATCATCACCAAACCATAATCTTGCTCTTGTCATCAAGATGAGTCAGCGGCTTCCACATCCTCATCACTAGAGTGGGCTTTGTTTTGCTTTTCTCTTAGTATGCAGGTGTTTATTGCATTTACATATTTTTACACTCAAATATGATTTTAGCTTGAATGAAATTTCTCTCATTTTTTTTGTTGGGTGGATGGGTAATTTTTTTTTTTTTTTTTGATGAAAATTGGATATCTAAATAGTTGTTAAGTAGAAATCGCTAGCATGGATAAAGAACTAAGATTGTCATAACTAGTCCCAACAAAAGAGGATTGAGCAAACAAAAAGGAAAAAAAAAAGATAATGAAATTAGAAATTGCACAACCAATGTCATATGGGTTAAGGTAACCAAGTCATATACCATCATGCATTAGGTTCAATTAGCCATCAAACGCTTAAATCAATTTGTCAAAGGCCTTAAGTCACTCAAACAAGTGTTCCTATTTAAGTAACCTGGATGAACTTGCCTCTAAGTAGAGTGAATAGAAGAAAGAATATACTTGCCCATGGAATTCACAAAAGAAGTCTTTAAAGCTGCTTGAAGAGGCTCGACTACTCAGAATGTACTCTCCAAGAGAACTCACAATTTATTTTTTCAAAGAAACTTGCTATTGCACTTTCTAGATAGTTCTACAAAGGAAACTCTTCCTCAAACAATCTTATCCTTAGCTTGGAGCTTATCAACGGTTACCAAAGTATTTGGACATATATATGCGAACAAGACTTGAGAAATATATAACAAGCATTGTTGTGTAATTTTACTTGTATTATTCAATTATAGTCATTTCTTTTGATTTGAACTTCAACCTAAATCTATAATTAGTGTGTCAGAGGCCGATTCCAACACATTTTGATTGAGTTTGTCTCTCTAATTTTTCCTTCTTCTCCTTATTTCTATGTTAGGCTTTATCCATACTTGTAAGTGATGCTATGCTGTTATGGTGTCACCCATAGATAAATTTGGATCCAGTAGAAGTTCAAACTAGTAGAGAGATGTCCCTATGGTAGATTTTGATCTTGAGATTATGATAGTCTAGAGAATAATAGTTGACAAAATTGATGCCTTGACCTTTTATTCTTGAAGAAATGACTTCTATGGGTAAAATTACATGCAATCGGATAATTCTTTTGGAATAAGATTCAATCATTAAATATCATGGCACGATGTAAGCATGTTATAATGCATGAGGTGCCACTTTGGCTTCATAATACCATCATGTTGCTTCTTGTAACACCACACAATTTGTCCTGTTTCAATTCATGTCTTTTCAGAGATATTTAATCTTCTGAGACATTCTTCTTGTATTCAGCGTTGATTATATTCTTCTTGATTTTATAATCATTAGGTAGATTTGGGTGATTAATATTTTTGTTTTTTGTTCACTTTAATTTACAGGGCAATATTTACAATTACGAATATCATGACATTATTTCATCTTTCTTGTAGCTGAGCATTGTTATTTTGAAGCCCAGGGGATTAACTTCTTGTTTTTTTGCTATCATCTTACAGGAAACATTTCACCCAATAGAAGTCACAACTGGTCTCTGGATAGTTCCAAAATGGAAAACTCCTCCAGTATGATTCAACATAGACCATAACTCTTCAATTTCCTTCACATATGTTGGCCTTATCTTAGAATATTATTCTTTTATTTTGGTATTTTGAGTACATTATTCATTATGACACCTTTGACGCTTGCTTGAAGAGCATATTTTTTTATTGTTGTATTTAAAGATAGATCAAAGATTAGGCGTCAAATATAAACAGTAAATTATGCTTTACTCCCTGTTTTATGATGCTTTAATGAACATGCTATCAAGTTCCTCTTCTTTGAAGCCTTCTCTTAAAGATTTGTGATACATGGAAGGTTCACAAGTATCATTTTCAAAAAAATGAAAATATAAATTTTCAAAAAAAATGAAAAGAAAATTTTAAGTAGTGACCATTGGAATTCCTACGTTGTTTATATGTATTTTCTAGATGTTGTTTCAATGATCTAAAACTGAAAGTACTTAAAAAGTATTTTCTATGATAAAATATTTCAAGGCTTCCTAAGGATTGTTCTTATGCTGTTATATGAGCTACTGAGGATTGAAATTTTATGGATGCTTAATTTTGCCTCATAAATTGAATGAGAAAACATAGAAACTGCTTGAGAATTTTTTACAATGATAGAATCTTCTTTGACTTGTGCAAGATAATCTATTATTCTATGAGCTAATGATGATTTAAATTTTATTGATGCTGAGTTCTCCTTTTAGATTGAAATGTTTAAACATCAAATTAAATTTATTGATGATCAAGTTTGCCTCATTGATTGAACTAGTAAAAGTCAAATTATTTGTGATACATGGCAGGTTCAAAATGCAACCAATATTGTCCTCAGTCCAGGAATGGCTTTCGGGACTGGTGAACATCCTACAACTAAGTTGTGTTTATGTTTGTTGCATAGCTTGATCAAAGGAGGGGAAAAGTTTCTTGACTATGGCACAGGCTCTGGAGTACTTGGAATTGCAGCTTTGAAGGTTAGGATGCTTTGTCAGTTACCTATCCATGTCTTTAACAACAACAAACACAATTCTCTGTTACTAATGAGAATTGGCCATGTTGAATGCTGGAAAAAGATAATTTCTTTGATGAAGATTATATCCATGATAGGGTTTTATTTGACATAATAAAATGATTGTTTTTCAGATAAGAAGATTTAGTGGAGTGAGGAGAAGAGTAATATATGTGCTTTTATAGAATGACAAAAATATAACACCTGAATGCACAATTACTTTGAGAGAGCCAAAAATTTACAAAAATTTAACATCCATGGGTCAATGTTGTATATTTTTGATGATTGGTGTAGAAAGCTAGGCACTATATAGTGGGAGATTGATAAATATCAAAATGTTAAGCCCAGAGAAATTGCGATCTAGAGACTCCAGTCAAGTAAGATGTATTAGAAATGAAGATGATTTAATCTCAGTAAAAAACTAAAAATTAAGACATCAAAGGAATATAAAATTGCAGCTTTGAGACATTAGATTTTATTGATATGTAGTGCACAGTTTGATAAATTGCAAGTATCATAGCTAGAACAGTACAAATAAAATTTACAACATAGGTTTTAATTGTCCTAAAAAAAAGTACAATGGTGAATTCTAGAGCTATGGTTAGGGAGAATTTCGATGGCACTTCCAATAGATATAATAAAGGATTATCTTTCGTCCTGTAACTTCGAAAATAATTTATAACGAAAGAATGAGTTACACAATCAATCAACGAAAAACAACTCTTGATGTAATGAGAGCTAGGGAGTATTTTTTTCTTAAGGTATATCAGATTTAGTTCATTAGATATCTACTGATATTGGATCAACTTCAATTATGGTCTGGGCCGAAAGTTCTTATGGGTGTTAGTTCTCATTATTAATTTCCCAAGATGATTTGCAATTGGGAGGAGAATGTGATATATGATCCTATGGTTCCATTATTCTTGGTCTGCCAATGCATCCAATCATCGAACTTCAAAGTTTTTAAGTCTTTAACATCCAGAGAGCCTAATTAGCAAGCATGGGTTGCCTTCTCTTAGATATCTTGAGCATTTTGTAGTGAAATTACATGCCAAAAAGGTGTTAAATACATTCAACCAAATCTCCAAAAACTTTCTAAATTTCCTCTTAAATTAGTAATATCAGTAATTACTACATGAAATAATTCTAACAACTTTTTAGTTATTTAATTTGACATGCTTTAGAATTGAATTTTCTTCTATTCCATATTTTATTTTGTTTGAGAAAGCTAATACAATAAATATCATGAAAGAAAACAAATTATTTGTTTGAGCAGATTTTGATTATTTGTGTTACATTAACATTTGATTGGCTCCAATTTATCTTGTATTGTTTATAGGAATATTCATGGAAGCAAAGGTATTCTTGCTCTTTCTTCTTTTAATTGCAGATGGGTGCTGAATTTTCAGTAGGAATAGATGTAGATTCCCAGGCAGTTGCATCTGTTCTTCAGAACATTGCCTTGAATGAGATAGAGACCGATAAAATGAAGGTTTATTTGGTTTCCGGAGTTGAAAGCTCAAATAGAAAGGAACTCTCTGCTGCAAAGTTGAATTTCGATATTGTGATTGCAAATATACTTCTGAATCCATTGTTGGAGCTTGCAGAGGACATAGTTTCCTATGGGAAGCCTGGTGCAGTAATTGGTCTCTCTGGAATAATATCAGAGCAGGTACCTTTCTTTCCTCCAGAACTGCATATCGTCATGATGGCCATGTTATTTTTGTTCTGGATTTCTGTTTATCCTTCCAGACTTTAGTTTTATCAATTTTAATGAAAAAAATAAGTTCTTTAAGTTGGCTATACATGAGGTGATATGTTAAGCATACTAAATTTAAGCATATTGGAGGACACTGTAGAGACTTCACCATAAATTTTATAAAATTGCAGTGGATTTGATGTTGCATGAATTTGAATATAGAGTAAAAATACCATTTATATCTTAGGGCATCTCCAACCGAAAAACCCATTTTCCACTTTAAAATGCAGTAAAACTTCAAAATGCCATAATTCATCTCCAATCGAACTGCATTTCTTTCTTCTTTACCGCGCTTCCTGCGAAGGTAACAATCTCTCTTCTCTTTCGTACACTTATTTCCTTTTTCGCGCTCGTCTTCGGAAAATTCGACAACCTAATTTTTTGGCGTTGGTAAACAATACAACGCCTATACAGTCCGACACCAATATTGGTGTAGTACTGTTCACGTACCGAATTTTGACGTGAAATTTGGAGTTCAAATGCAGTCAATGACGGACGACATACAGTGATATGCAGTTCAGTTGGAGATGTCTTAGTCCAGTGAAAAAATGAGACTGTCAAGACTAATGTTTGTAAAAATTAAGAAGGATAAATTAACAAATGATTTTACTGAATGATTGGTCGGCCTGCCTGATATAAGATGATAGAAAATAGATTTGTATTATTTGGACATGTACAGCAAAGGATAGATATTGAGCCTATTTGACTTGTATGTAAAATTAGTGTTAGAGCATTGAGAAAGGAAAATCTAAGGTTCTATGAATAAAAGCACTTGATTTAGACTTTGTTTGGAACAACTTTTTCATTGCTTTTTAAAGCAGCTTTTTAATACAAAAATTATTTAAATTAAAAATTTTTATACTAAAAATTTAATTTAAAAGCAATAAGAAAGTCATCCAAACGAAGCTTTAATGATGGGAATCGAAACCAGCACCAAAATTTAAAACTGTGGTTCAGAATGCTTTGCAGCTTCTCGCAACGCAGTACTTCAATCTCCTTATCATAGACAATATTACTTAATTTTCTGGCTTTAAGTAATCCCATTATTATGTTTCAACTTTCATTGCTGCCTACCATGCTCTTTGCTTTTGTGCAAATTGGCATAAGGTTTTGTTTGGGATAGCTTTCTAACTGCTTCCTAAAACAGTTTTCTAGTATAAAACTATTTTAGAAAGCAACAAAAAAGCTGTCCCAAACGAAGCCTAAATCACAATGCAATCTTT
The DNA here is from genome assembly GCA_019514585.1 of Dendrobium officinale. NCBI lineage: Eukaryota > Viridiplantae > Streptophyta > Magnoliopsida > Asparagales > Orchidaceae > Dendrobium > Dendrobium officinale. The sequence goes on from CM033689.1 coordinate 1,431,164, forward strand.
CAATCTTCTCATCATTTCTGGTTGATTGTGCAGATACAGCAAATAAAAGAGCGTTTCTCATTGTATCTGGATGAAATTTCAGTTGCTGAAATGGATGGCTGGGCTTGCATCCATGGAATCAAGAGGTAAGCCTGTTGCTGGCTGTTATGATGCATTGATGGCTCAGAAAATTCTTTCTTGTATGATTCTCTGCTACACAATTTGAAAACATCTGGATCAGAACATTCTAATCTAAATTTGATAAATATGATTTTATAATCATTAAATTTATTGTCTGAAAATATATAATTAATTTATGAATTTGTATTACATTTATCACAAGAGATTTAATATGTATAAATATGTTGAAGAAATTTGGATTAGGATAATTCTAATGGAGTTGATTCGGGTCGGGTACTGCTCATGCGGGTTGCCCGATCTAGGAGTGTAAACGAGTCGAGTCGAGCACGAGTCACCCTTAACTTGAACTTGATTAATTAATAGAGTATGAGCTCGAACTGACTCTTTTATTATGAAAGAGAAATAATTATGATTTAAGCAATTATTATAATAAAATGATAAAAAGAATGAGAAATTATATGAAAAATAATAAAGAATGATTTAATATAAGAAATTATAATATAATTTTTTAATAATTTTAACAACTTTGTATTTAAAATCCTGAATTCTAATATATTTTATATTAATATTTTTTAAACGAGCCACCTCACGAGCTTATGAGTCCAGTTGGGGCTATCTCAAGTTTAGCTCGTTAGCCCATCGAATTCAGTTCATGAGCTATTTATCGAGCTGAGCTCAAACTAGCTCAGGAGTTAGCTTGACTCACTTGCACCTTTAGCCCAACCCGTTAAAGCAATGAATGCCCACATAAAATACATTGTTATTAAATAAAGTATATTAAAATATAAATATTTTTAATAAGAGAGCACTTGAATAAGAAAAAAATATAATTTTAAATATTTTAGGAACATATTAAATGATTTTTTTATATTTTTTTAAATATATTTATTATTACTATTGTGTAAATGTATCAGCTCATAAGTTGTTACATTATTTCTTCAATTAATAAATAAAATAGCCATCGATTTCATATAAAGGCATATTCATTAGCCAGATAAATAAAGAAAAATAAATGAAAATCCTAGTTTGGACTTTGGATCCATATGCGAAACCATGATCGATAAGAAAATTTATATGACAAAGGCTTGACTTGGGACAATTTTTTTATTACTTATGCAAAATAAATAAATTTTTTATGCAAAAAAGTTGTTTTAAAAAGCAATTACGAACAAAATCTAAAATTTTATTTGGAACAACTTTTTTACTATTTAAAACAATTTTTTAGCTTAAAAATTAAATTTTGTTACTAAAAATTAATAAGAAAGTCGTCCCAAATAAAACCTAAAACTTTGTTTGAGAAAGCTTTCTTAATGCTTTCCAAATATATTTTTTGAAACCAAAATTTTTAATTCAAAATTTTTTAATACTAAAAAATGACCATTTCGACCCACTGAGCCCTGAAGAGGGAATTTTTATTGCGTCCTCCCACCTGACGTAGAGATACATCCTCCCAGAGCTAAAAAACGAGAAATACCGAGCAAATACCGAGCAATACCAAACAATAACGAGGAATATCATCATGTGAAGATCAATACCGAGCAATACCGAGCAATACAAAAAAATACCTAATTTTTCCTAGAAAAAACTTGGTATTTTTTGTATTGCTCGGTACTGCTAGGTATTGGTCTTCACATGTGATATTCCTCGTTATTATCAAATAATACGTAGCAATACCGAGCAAAAACTGAGTTTTTTGGTGGTGGGAGGACGTATCTCTACGTCAGGTGGGAGGACGCAATAAAAATTTGAAGAGGAGCAAAGACGGGCACTTCAGATAGAAATACTCCATATTCTTAAATACAATACCTTTTCCAGGGAAAAATATATAAATATTAATATATAAAACTCCCATCATTATTGTATCGATCTATACCTTTTTAAGGATTAATCCCATTAATTACCATTTTTTGGTGGAGGTGACCCTAAATATTCAAAATGCTAACATTAAAAACTTAGAAACTTGTTTGATTAAGATTTTATTTGGGACGGTTTTCTTATTGCTTATTCGAATATCATTTTAGCACAAAAATTAAAATTTTTATAAAAAAAAAATACTGCTCAAAGTAGTACGAAAGGTATCCCAAACGAAGCCTAAGAATGAAATTAATCATCTGAGAACATTTGAGATTAAGGTTTCGTTTGAGATGACTTTCTTACTGCTTTTAAAAATAGTTTTTTATTACAAAAATTAAAATTTTTGTGTTAGAAAGCCACTTTAAAAAGTAGTAAAAAAGCAATTCCAAATGAAGCCTAAAATGAACCCATCTAAAAAGTCATGAAATCATATTGATTATTTATGCAAGCAATTTACTATGCAGATGCAATACCTTTATGAATGAAAGCCTTGCATATACAACAAGAATCTCATCAGCCATCTCTAATGAAAGAAATGCAATAGTTTCCATTTATTTTTCATACTGCGTGTTTTTCAACAAATAGAAGTACTTTTTTTTAATAACAAATGAATCATATCAAGCAGCCTAAGGCATCATTTGGGACGGTTTTCTTACTGCTTCTTAAAACAGTTTTTTAGTATAAAAATTTTTGTACTAGAAAGCTGCTTTAAGAAGCAGTAAAAAAACCGTCCCTAATGAAGCCTAAGTCTGCAGAATTTCTAATCAGTTACAAGTCGTGGGGGAGAACCTTGTTTGGAGGGATATCTTGCCTTCTCTCCACAAAAGCTGAAGGAAACCACCCTGCCTTGCCCTTGCACTCACCCTCTGACCATCCAGATTGATCAACCTGCACCTCAATCCAAAAGAAATATTAAAATGATGATATTTAATACTGATATTTGTTCTTTTTGTCCTTCGCAAAAACTGGAAGCAAAAACTGGAACAATTGCTAATCTTATGTAGTTTGCATATTTCCACATGGAAAAGACCTTAGATTTTCTTTAATGGTGGAGATGGTCACTTCAACACGACTCCTTGTAATGTGGAGCATCCCTTTGATTATTTGGACTTGATTCCTTGAAACATGGAGTGTAGTTTCACCAAAATCTATGATGCAAAGATACGGCGACACGGATATGGACACGGGACACGTCAATTATTAAAAATATAGGACATGGACACATATTTGATACGGTATTATAATTTTTATGTCTTAAAATAATTTATAAAAATTAAGTAGAATATTAAAAATAATTGAAAAATAATAAATTATTTAACTTGGATTTGTACTTAAGATGATTAACAATAGGATGTCAAGAATTGAGCATCGATGTCGTTTTTCAAGTGTCCAGAGGGGAGAGGGTAATGCTATTAAGAGTTAGGCATTGGGCATCAATGTGGAGACAACGTCGGCCATCTATGTTAAGATGATATTGGTCATAGAAGAGATGTCAAAACAGTGAAGGGGCATCATTGTAGGGGTAAAAATTGCTGATGTCAAACTTTGATTTTCAGATTATTTTGAAACATTGATGTTGTGACGATGTCGGGAGTCGATGTTGTGAAATCCTAGCTGACCTGCAGATAGAAATGAAAATGGTATGTTCGGGGAATACGGTATTGAGTGTGGGCAATTGATTTGGAGTTTCTAAGAGGAAATTAAAAAAAAAAATAAGTTTGATATTTTTTAATAATAAAAATTTAAAATATAAGAAATTATATTATTTATAAACATTTAAGACACGCACATCCAATTTATTTTTAATATTTTTTTAGTTGAACACATCTTTGACATGTCTAATACGTATCAAAGGAGTGTCGAACGTGTGTCGTGTCTGAAACGTGTTCGACACCACATACCTCATTGAGGAGAATATCGGTACTAACAAGTGGGAGATAATATAGGTACTCTCCTACATTAGCGTGAACAAAGTTCTCATCTTTCGGTACTAACTAGCATGGATGTTGAGGGAACTATAGAATGAAGGACCCTATGACTTGGCTTTCCTTCAATCGGTTAATCGAGTAAAGGGTTACCATCACATTCGTCAGAGTGGGATAGTGTGTCTAAGCCTTGCATTTGATCAGTCAGAGATAGATGACAATACCAACTTGCCCCCATGGTGTTCAATCAATTGCTCATCTTAAAAAACATACGACCATGCATGGTCTTATTTTGTGATTTTTTATTATTAAATATGTAAATCAGTCCTTAGTTGAACCTTTCTAAGGTATCAAATATAAAGGATGTGCGGAAAAAACTATATTCAAGCTTCCTAAGGGGGGCTTAACATTAAATATTTTAAAACAAGATGAACGAAGTGGATATGAATGCAAGTACTAAAATAAATAGATCTTCAAGATAGACCTAGCAAACATTAGGTCATGAGTAACTTATAAAATCAAGTTGCAATCAATTCCAGATTTTGTACTCAAGTTCCTTTACAGTATATGATCAATTGTGGGGACCAACAAAAGCGGAAAGTTTGAAACATTACAAATTAAGCAATACGAACAACAAGAGAATGCTTTAATAACACCCAAATTTTATCAAATAATGGTCAAACTTCACTATCTATTGACCCAACAAATCAAACACAACAAAACAATAAAGAAAATTGTTGTAGACAGCAAGAACAATGCTGAAATTAGAAAACAATAACAATCATGATGAGTTTACAACCAGCATAATAAAACATGGATGGACTTTAGCAACCAACAACAATGTGGTAACACAGACCAAGACTGTTGTTTGAAAACAGCAACAAAAAAAAAAAGGGTTTGTGGGGTGATAGCCAAGGAAAAAGAAGTTGCATCAATAGGAAAGTGATGGACCGGCGGATTTGATTGATAGAAAATTAGTAAATTTCCTAATTAAGAGAGTTGTTTAGGAAGGTTCTTAATCAAAGGGAAATTTTTTAGGAATGTTTTAATTACAATTGAAAATGAATTATTTAGGGCATGAGATCTAATTTGAATTCAAAATCTAAGATGGAATTATTTAGGGAAGAGGAGGAATTAAGGGGGGTTATTTAAAAAAGTTTTAATTATAATTAGAAGAGAATTAATTAGGGAAATAAATCTAATTTGAATTCAAATTTGAGAGGGAATTATTTAGGAAAAGAGAGTTGATTGAGAGAGAAATATATTTTTTGAGTTTGCTGAAATTAGAATTTCTTAGGTTGTGAGGGCTCTAGCCGCTGGTTAGGGATTTGAGAGAGCCAGATTTTCCTCTCCAATTGAATATCCAACTGTATCTTGTTGTTTTCTTTCATATATCTAGCAATAAAAAGACTTTTGGTGTATTCTTCATAATTTCTTATTATCGTTCGTTACTTTCGAAAAAATTGTATCCACTTCCTATCAGAAAGGTTGGATGATAAAATGAGGCTCGAACCTATGATTCTAATATCCATATGCCTTCAGATCACCCACAGGATGACCCTAACCAATAAGAATAGCAAGCAACCACAAGACTAGAAACTTTTTTGTGTTTAAAATAAGTTCCCTTTAATAGCCTCAGAAAAAATATTTGAACTTCCCAAAATTTCATGTCCAAAATGTGGCCAACAAAGATAGATGAAGAGAGAAGCTGGGTTTCATTTTCAAAGAGAAACAAAAAAGAAAAAAAAATGAAAGCATTTAATGCAAGGTAAGGATTCCAAGACCTTGGAAATGGAGGCATTTATGATGATTGAGAATTCAAAAATTTTAGGAAAAGCAAAACATAGTCTTTTTCAATTAAAAGGAAGAGGTGTCCAACCCAAAAGGAGAAAAAAATACATAGGAAAAAACTAGACACAATAATCCATCAACCCAATAACCAAAAAAGAATCATGATCCATTAGAGATCCAAGATACAAAGTATCCTCATTACAATCCTCTCATAAAATAAACATATAATAATATAATAAAGCAAAACATATAAAGATCCAATGAATGTGGTGACAATCATAATGGTCGGTTATGTCAACGGGTACAAAATGGGAGCTCCATGCTAGTAAAAAACAATCACTATTCGTGTTAGATACAAAAGGGCATAAACAATATATGAGGCACTTGACAATATAGGGCTTCTAGTAGTTGATATATGTAACTAGAGCTGTCAACATTTGACCCGACCCGAACCCGACCCGAAAATTTTGGGTTTGGGTCATCCCGAACCCGAATCGGGTCAGGTTCAGGTTAGAGATTTCGACCCGTTTGTAAAACGGTCTGGTTCGGGTTGACCCGGCAGGTTGCCGGGTTGACCCGGCAGGTTGCCGGGTTGACCCGGCAGGTTGCCGGGTTGACCCGCCAACCCGTTTTAACCTAACCACGCGGACATGCCCCGCTGCCGCTGCTGCCAACCAACCACGCGCGCGACCAGGCCCCACGCACTCGCCCAGTCGCCCAGCGACGCGACCCCGCGCGACCCAACCTCGCTGGCTCGCCGCTGCCGCGCGACCCCGCCCGACCACGCGCGACCTCGCTCCCGAACCCGCGCGTGACCCCTCGTCCGCTCCGCGCGCGACCACGCCGACCACACTCGCGCGACCACGCCTTCTGCCTTTCCCGGGTCAGGTCGGGTCCAGGTTCGCATTTCCGACCCGTTTACCTAACCGGGTCGGGTTAGGGTCGACCCGTTTGAACCCGGGTCAGTTCCGGGTTCGACCCGAACCCGACCCATGACCCGAAATTGACACCCCTATATGTAACCATATCCAAACATTATAAATACTATTAATGATTTGAACCTATGACCTATGTGTCACAATAGACGCAATCAATACAACCATTGCTCCAACGCAGTCCTCCATTGACATTAATCAAAACATACTACAAAACATTCTTGTAATCTACCAAGAAAGCTGAAAAAATTAAGTAGGTATAAAAGTATAAAATGATGAGCCTAACCTGCCTAACTACAACATAGTCGCCAACAGCCAAGCTCATTTCCTTCTCCGAGATAGCCGTGAAAGGGTGCAATGCCTGCAACAACAAATAGTAAAGATAATCAAATCAGCTTAAGAGCTAGAATTATATTGAAGTCATCTGACCATTAATAGCTTACCTCAGCAAGAAAATATAATGCTTTCTCAGAACGTTTAGGAGTTGGTTGGCTTGTATGGTTAGGAGCTGAAGGAATGGCTGATTCTTTTCTTTGCTTTTCGGAGAGCATCTGCAAATAATTTTAGCGAAAAATTTTAACTTCTGGACTAGCAAAAGAGTAAATGAAGAATGTGAAAAGTACCTCTGCTTCAACATCATCCAGTATAGCAGCTACTCTTAAATGAAATGATTTTTCTGCCTCTACCTTCAATGGTTGCAACCAACAAAAAAACATAGTTAAGTTAAAACCTGCATCGGAACGAATTCAATTTTGCTTGATGTGAAATCAAATACACACCAAAGCAACTAAGCGCTGGAAAGTAAGCCTTTGCTGCTGTGACTCAACAGCAGCTAGTGCAGCAGCAGCTTCCTTTCCAAGGACAGCCATGTTTGCCTTGAGATCTTGCATCTTAGATTCAGATGACTGCAACTTTGAAGTGTTTTCCAGAATAGGAATTTCTTTCACTCGAAATTGCCTTCTAGAAACTTCCCCTACCTATTAACTTTTTGGGATTATTTAAATCTATGGATATGAAAGAAATTAAAGTATGCGACTTACAAAGTGGCACAGAAATTACATCAATATTTTTATTAAACTGCATATGAACTAAGTCCTTACCTGAACTTCTGCTTCCTGTCTCATCCGACTATAACGCTGAGCAAGATGGCGGGCATCTTCCAAGGCAGTACCTGTAGCCATAGCTCTTAAAGGCTCCATAATCTACAGCATCGTATACATGCACAGTACATTTCAAAATCTTAACAGTTCAAAATTTTCCATATAGAAGAGACAAACACGAGGGGAAAAAAACCCCAAATTTCAAGGCTTACACGTACACGAATGTATTCAAGTGAAAGAAAATATTATTTAGGGTAAAGTGCAACAGAAATCATCAAACTTTATTCTACTTTGCAGTTTGGCCATTCACATTCCAAAAATGACTGGAAAATTATTATATTTTCAAATTTGATCATTTTTCAAAGAAAATATCAAATATGTGATAGAAAACTGTTGCATTAAATACTAGTGATAAATCAAAGGGTAATATAATCATTAAACCGTTAAAATTCTTATTAAATTTTTAATTCACTTACCGGGACTTGCAAAATGTGAGTCAAGCAATGGATTTATCCGTTTATTAATTGCATTACCCTTAGGTTAATCATTGATAGTTAATGTAATATGTTGTATCATAACAAATTTGATACTTTTCATAAGAAATAATCAATTTGTTATTAAACTTAGAAAAAAAAATGCTTTTTCTGTTACATTCTAAATAGTAATGACCAAACTGTAAATTAGAATAAAATTGAATGGATTTTATGGTACTTTATCTTATTAATTATCATTATATTTGCTGATGAAAAATTAGAACGTGATTATTATACAGAATCTGAGGGTTTCCGTTCTATCAATCAAATGTTGATCAGCTAGATCCACACCGAACGAAACCATAATAACATCTCTCTCATTAGGAATTGACAAATGTCAAATGAAATGTCCAAAGAGACCAAAGACTGTAGCAGAGATCTGCAAGTCGATCAAATGAATGAGCAAAAAATATATTAGTTTAGTTTGATTTCATAATTTTATTTGGTCCAATCAATGTATTGAACATGCTTGTGCTGATATGCCTAGGAGAATGGAATGTTCTATTTTTTTTTTAATATTTCTTGTCCACATAACCTCTGGTCTGGTTCAATTAAGTGATTGATAGCATTGGTTCTGGTTGTTATTATTGGCTCAGCCCATGGTTCTTATATTCCTAATATATATATATATATATATATATATATATATATATATATATATATATATATATATATATATATTCCTATCGTTTATTTTCTATTGAATTTATCTATTGCTGTTCAGTTATTTAATGTTATTGGAGCTATGCACTGGATAAACTCAGATATGATAAATTGGTTGGCTTACTGTTTAATTTTCAAGTGGACAATTAAGGTGGCTTTTATCGTTTGCTGTCACGGGCCCTTGATTGGGATGATTTGATTCATATATGAACTGCTCCACATCATCCTATTATTGAGATTTATATGATCCTATAGTGGCTCATACTTTGCAGCTTAAATGGTTCCTATAGTGGTTTATGGGCACGAATTTTTCACAGTTTTACTTTCCAGGCCAATATCGCACTTATATATGACTACAATTTTATTATTGTTTTTCAAAATTTTGATGAGGAGCTTTTCACAATAAGATCTATTAAAGTGAAAGCTGCCTTCTGACTTTTCTAGAGAAAAAAGTCTATAATATCCACCGCAGCCTCAAAAAATCATATTTTCCTTGTAATAGTTCCACAATTAATTTTAGAAACGGTTGCAACCATTCAAATGGACCTTAAATCTACTATTTTTGCAATCGAGGCAGCTTATTCATTCGAAATTGATGTATATCTTTGTTGTTGAGACGAGGATTCTTCAAATATAGATTGTTAGCATAACCAACCATGTCTACAACTATGTCTACCCTCTCGCTATCTATTGTTGTTATTCTAATATTGTTCAAACTCTACAAATTATGTTGATTAAGACAGGAGACAACCAACTTTAAGAAAATTATATGTTAGAAAAACAAATCTAAGGCATTTAAAGGAGGACTATTTGCTTAGTAATCTTTTAAATTCTTCTCAATCTTCCCGATCTTGCCAATCTTGCATACTTGGATGTTGGATTGCTTCAAGTGGATGTGGGATCCGAAAATTCGGCCCCGGCCTCCGCCCGCACTGATGTGTTTTTTCTTCGGAGAGGAAGTTTCAACGAATTAAGTTCCGGGGTAAATTTTGGAAGGCAGATGGGTTTGTAGATAAGACATTACCCAGAGATTTCGCCCTCATTTTGCGAGGGCTTTATGATCTGAGTTCTGGTTTTCTATAGGAGCAAGCCCCTATAGTTAATCACCCCTCTCAATCACGAGAGAGAACTTTCGATTAAGGCTAGTCGTTAATCAGATACGTATAAAGTACGTGTTATCAGGCGTATAGTAGCAGCATGGGCTTGAAAATTGAAAGTTTGAATGGTTGGAAGATTTGAAAAATTGATATTTAAAATAGAAATTGCACCATATTGCACTTAAAGCGGATGGTGGGGGAATGGATGATGGAACCGATCAAGATCCCATGGTTCCGTCGTCCCGGGCCATCGTGGTCCCTTGTTTACTTAGTCAGAGGAGGTAGTCGACCCAACCTGACAGAAGGATCCTTGTCGGCAACCATGGGTTGATTCGTCCAAGGGGACCGTGTAGACCTAGGGTGAATGTTTGTCTAAGGGGACAAATTTGAATCCACCTTTAGCTAACAGAGGGCTTTGTGCCCTATCAATCATACTCTATTGATTCATATCTCAAGGATTTGATGTCATTAAAGAACGTATTGACTCTGACCATAACCGGTATTTCATGGTGCCATTTGGCGGCAAAACCACTAGATTCAGAGGGCCCCGAGTCATAACCGTTTATCCTGCGGTGCCATTTGTCGGCAAAACAGCCGGTTAGAGGACACGTACCACGTCCTTACAAGCAGGAGATTGTTTGAAAATGGATCATAGTGATATTTTCAACCAGACATTTGGTTCTATGTGAGCTGAAGTAAATTTTAATTTGTCTACCCCAACAAACTATTGTGGAGGATAGATGTATATTTGCTTTAAGTGTTTAATGGTTTGATTTCAGTTTTAAATATCTAGATTTTGGGGATTTTTGGATTTTGTGGGTGTTTGGAATGGAGTTTGGAAGGCATTTAAAATTATTTTTGGGGGGTCCGGTTGAGATTTTTGTTCAACACAGCTATCATCAGAATGTTTGGGGTCATTTCTATCTAAAAATATTTTTATTTTGTGAATGAACCTTGTCAACTCTGTTGGGCAGTCAACAGAGGATCGAGTTTCTCTTGCTTCATGGCTTTGTTTGTGAATTTTCTTTGTTAAAGGGCTTGAAGGCCTAATATAAATGTATAAAATAAATATTACGGTCAACTTAGTGACCGCATATTTATCCGATGGTTCGAACCATATCCACTCCAATTTACTTGCTTAGGAGGATCGAGTTTCGTAGGCTTTATACTTTTATCAATGAATTTTCTTGATTATAAGCATTGACGACCTAATATGAATGTATTAAAACAAATACACCGGTCACCACAACTGTATATTTGATTGATGGTTCGAACCCTGCCAACTCCTATTGATCCATATAAAATGATCGGGCTCGAACTTGAATTCACTTATTAACCTGCACAGCATCTCTAGACATCACGTATGTACCAATAACACGCTCGCCGGCATGCGGGTGTTTGGAAATTTCATCGTTTGGTCATACCCTTTGTGTACCTATGTGTATACAAAACTACGGTGCATGTGCAGTGGTATTTTGAAATAGTTGTAGTTGTGCGGGTAACTGCCATTTGGGTGCACACAACTTTTCATTTGAGGGTTTATATATGCCTTTTGTCCGCTAATACGAGTGTTGCGGATTCGATGGCGGTGTTATTTGGATATCATGAGGCATCTCACCATCTTGATGTTGACTCCCCTTTCTCGTTCACCGGGGAATTCTTTTTGAAGTTTGTAACCTTAGCTTTGAAATAGACTCTTTCAAGTTCTTTAGTGTAGTAGACTTGTTACTTCTGGTGTTTGTGGATATCAGAGTCATTTCCTTCCTAAGGTTATAACCAAGAAGAAACTTTGGAATACCAGAAAGTTTAGTTCTAATTTGTTCAAGCATCCCTTCTGTCCTGCCGGGGGGTATCCTTTTTCGTATATCGAGTTACCTTCATACCCGACATAATTTGCAGCATCTCAATCACCATTATTGTGGGTGACATCTGTACTTGTGCCCATAGTGGTTCGTTGTACTTACTATATATCCACTGTTGTTATCCACAAGCGGCTCGTATTTATTTGCAGGAACCCATTGTATCCACTACGACCTCCTAGAAATGTTCGTAGGAGAGCCATTTACACCAGTATCATATCCACCTTTCACTAATCTCAGGTGATTTTGATGTACTTGATTGCAAGGATGAATCTTCTACTATCAATTGACAATATTGCCATCTAAATCTACAGGCAACATTGCTTGTGCTTCGAGTTCTTCGTTCTTGCATATATAAGGCATTTATACTCTTTACAATAGATTGGTATTATTTGGACTTGATTGAATATCATTAGTCATATGCATTGAAATGATTGTTGCATTCATATCTTGGCCCACATTAATGCAGGTGGGAGATACTCGTACATTCTACAGTTAATTGTTATTACTTGTAAGCACAATGCTTTTGACATCGTAGGAATTGTTATAGAAGTCCACTACATTTGTTGTTGTATAAACCAGCATCATTCATTGTGCGCTTATGTATTCAAGTATTGATGATTGGTCTTTGTTTGTGATTGCTCAGATGTTATGAATTGAGTATTGCTCCTTGTTTGTATACATCGAGGTCTTGTTTGTCACAAGTCCCCTGCTTGTTTGCTTATATTTGTTCGAATGCATTGAATTGTTATTTGACATTTGAATTTTGATCTTGATTATACATTTTAGGATTTGGGATTCAATTTCTTGTAGTTCAGTTCAAGTCCAAGTCCCCTGTTGTTTGTACAAGTCCTCTGCACATTTAGTTCAAGTTCTCTGCATTCATGTCCAAGTATGGGTCCTCTGCATTGCTGCTCTGAAGTTTTCATATTGCTCAAGCTCTATACACTTCAGTGAAAATTTTGACAGCACCCCAACATATCCCCAGTTTGGGGGAAATATAAGGGAGCTGGGCCTTCCCACCACGCTACTCGAGTGTGTATGGTAGGTGTCCTTAGACACCGCGGCCGTACATCTTTTCATCCCACCACACTATAAGAGCATGTATGGGGCCTTCAACAGTACTGTACGAGAACACAAGTGGCTCTCCCCACCACGCTACAAGAGCGTGTGTAGGGCTTACCCACCTCACCATATGTGTCGCACCGGGCTTCCTCCTACCGTGCTACGAGAGCGCGTATAGGTGATTCTCCGGTCCGCCATAAATGTCGAGAATAGGATTTGAAACATTATACCTTTCGTTGCAGGGTCGGCGGTGTTGATGTCGAGATCGAGGTCGAGGACTGTCCCCACCACGCTACAAGAGCGTGTATAGAGCTTACCCGCCTAGTCGCACCTGTCGCACCGGATTTCCCCCCACCGTGCTACAAGAGCGCGTATAGGGGGTCCACCCGCGCGTCAAACACATTGAGGGCGGATTTAGAACTTCACAAGAGGGATCCCCTTCTCCCACTCTTTTTTTTTACATTTAATTTATAATTAATTATATTAACTATATAACTAATTATATTTAATTTAAAGTTAATTACAAATTAATGAAATTTAGTTTATAATTAATTAGAATTAATTATATTTAAGGTATAATTAATCGTATTTAGTTTAAGATTAATTATAAAATAATTATAACTAATAAAAAATAATTATAATTAATTATATTATTTTAAAATTAATTATAAATTAATTATCTTTAATTTATAACTACTTATAAATTAAATATAATTAGTTATAGTCAATTTATAACTAATTACATTTAACTTAAAAAAATAATTATAAATTAGTTATTCTTTAATTTATAATTAATTATAGATTAATATAATTAATTATATTTAATATATAATTAATTATATTTAATATAAAATTAATTATAAACTAATCAAACTTAAACAGAATTTGAGCAGGATTTCCTTCATTTACTCTCGCCAATAACAGATGACGGGAAATCATAATGATCCGAGAAAACAAGTAAATGGTAGTCCCACACAAAATGATGAATCTGATGAATTCTCAATATACCTTAGATGATATCAAATCGATCGTCATGCTCTTCTTCACCAGAGAATGTGAAACTCTATTAATAAAACAAAAGTGTGCTGGACATGCAATAGTATATTGAGCCTTCAAATTCATACTTCTCCCTGCTTAATAATGATATGATTTCATAACTTGTGCTCCCAATGCTCCAGATAATGATATATTAAGTGGAGTATAATCCAACAGGAAAAGACATGAAACATCATGGGTGGTTAAAGCAACTAAACCAATCACGTGCAAGCCTGACTCTATGAAAGAAATCGGAAAGCTGAGGGAAACTCGGTTTGAGGGATTTTGAAACAAAATTATACAGGATTCAAGATTATTATGAGCCGAACTTAGACTAAATCCTCTCAAAAGATTTAAGCACTGCTAAATCTCATGGTCCAATGAGATTTTCTGCTTCCCCTTTCCCCAATATTCCCTTCCTTCATGCTACCGAAAGAATAGTGGAGGCGTCATGATTGAAATTTCACATTTCAAAGCAACCAATGCTTAATTGATGGAGGTGGCAATTTGCTTTTGTCTTTTGTGATGATGGACAATCAAAGAATTCAATTACCCATAATTTCAAAGAAGAAAATATAAAACTTTACCTTCACAACAATTGGATTTAATGCTTCTTACGTTGTTGGAGACTTTCACGCGACCTGGGAATTTTGGGGCGGACGGAGGTGCGAATCTGGAGGTGATTTCAAATCCCCTTAACAAGTGTGACTTCCAATCAAGCGGGTTTGACTTCCAGTCTTGATGGGCAAGTCGTGTCTTCGGATTCGTGAAGTAGGGACGTCAGGTAATGATTCCACAAGTGTGGTTTGATGTGTAAAAGCTTGCGGCTGTGGCTGCCGTAGTTGGACAGAAAGCTAATGGGTTGAAGGGCTTAGGTTGGCAGTGGGAGAGAGGAGGGCAGAAGGAACCTAGGTGAGGGTTCGAGAGGATCAGCAGTGAAAAAGTTCAGCCCCCAGAGACTTTGTTCCATTCTCTTTTAATATAAAGTGATCGTATACAAGGACAAGCTGAGATCTTTGAAGTCGTGCGTTAACGACGTGAGGGGATCACCCAAAGTGGCCGCCAGACGTCCGATCACTACGGCGAGGTAATGCAAATTTATTTGATTTGATTATTTTCTTTTTTTTTCATCATTTTTTTTCTTTATAACAAATATTATTAATATAATGAGTAATAATAATATTTATTATCATAGAGTTGGAAGACATCAAAATAACTATTTTTCGCATTGATTTTTGTGCCAATTTCTTAAAATTGGTTTCGAATTTGCATTGGGATTCATGTCGATGTGCATGCATGATTTCAATTGAGCAAATTTATAATCATTTTTAAGCGACTCGGACATATTGAATTCAACGACGCAATCCGTTTTGTATTCAGAGGCCATTTGATTGACGTCGCACGTTATTTATTTTTTCTCCGATTTTGCTCTTTTTCGCACATAATTTGATATATGAGTCAACAAATGCCCCCCAACAAATATGGTGTGCGCCTAGAACACGCCATGTTTGTTGTGTTGTTGTTTGTTGCCTTTATAATTTTTTTTTTTTGCATCTAGCCTTTCTTGTCACTGGTTTCCGACACATTTTTGCTCTCTTTTATACAGGGAATATTTCGTTGGCGGAAGTCTGATGACGTGACTCCTAATAAGCCTAGTGAGGCCGCCATTTGGGAGGCTATTGATAGACATGATCCTCAGGGTATTGCTGACATTCGTGCAGACTTGAGCAACACGAGAATATGTTGCGGGGCCGCGACATTTTCCGCAGTTTCTTCTCACGTTCTCCCATGCTTTCTGTTCTCTCATCATACTCTATAGCATTTGATAATCCTGCTAAGTAGGTCACCAATATCAGATTGCAATGTGGGGAGTACAACCCTGTGGACAGTACCATTGATCAGATTAGTTGGGGCATGTGTGATATTTTATAGCCCGCGGCAGATACTCTTGAGCCCGTAGGATGGTCGAGGTTTGTGGGCTCCGAAAATTCGGCCCCGGCCTCCGCTCGCTTTTCTTATTCGGCGAGGGAGTTTTAACGAAATAAAGTTCCGGGGTAAATTTTGGAAGGCAGATGGGTTTGTAGATAAGACACTACCCAGAGATTTCTCCCTCATTTTGTGAGGACTTTATGATCTGAGTTCTGGTTTCCTATAGGCGCAAGCCCCTATAGTTAATTACCCCTCCCGATCACGAGAGAGAACTTTCGATTAAGGCTAGTCGTCAATCAGATAAGTAAAGATACGTGGTATCTGGCATATAGTAGCAGCAATGGATTTTGGATTTGGGTATTTAGAAAGTTTGGATGTTTGGAAATTTGATATTTAAAAATAGAAATTTTACCATCTTGTACTTAAAGCGAATGGTGGGGGAATGGATGATAGGCCCGATCAAGATCCCATGGTTCCGTCGTCCCGGGCCATCGTGGTCCCTGATCTACTTAGTCAGAGGAGGTAGTCGACCCAACCTGACAGAAGGATCCTTGTCGGCAGCCATGGGTTGCTTCGTCCAAGGGGACCTTGTAGACCGGGGTTGGTGTTTGTCTAAGGGGACAAATTTAAATCCACCTTAGCTAACAGAGGGCTTTGTGCCCTATCAATCATATCCTATTGATTCATATCTCAAAGATTTGATGCCAATAAGGAACGTAACGGCGCTGGCCATAACCGGTATATGTGGTGCCATTTGGCGGCAAAACCACTCGGTTCAGAGGGCCCCGGGTCATAACCGTTTACCTGCAGTGCCATTTGGCGGCGAAATTGCCGGTTAGAGGACACGTACCATGTCCTTACTGGCAAGAGATTGTTTGAAAATGGATCCTAGTGATGTTTTCGACTAGGCATTTGGCTCTTTTGTGAGCTGAAGTAGTTTTTGATTTGTCCGCCTCGACAAACTGTTGCGGAGGGCGGATGGATTTTGCTTTAAGTATGGATTGATGATTTCAAATTTAAATATTTTTGGGTTTTTGGGTTTTTGAGATTTTTGTGAAAGTTTTCTGGAATTTGGGATTTTTGAGAATTTTCTGGGATTTTTGGATATTTGGAATGGCATTGGAGATTATTTGGCGAACCCCTCCGGTTGAGATAACCAATCAATACGGCCATCATCGGGGTGTTTGGGGTCATTTCTCTTTATGGATTGAACCTTGTCACTCTGTCGGGCTGGCGACAGAGGATCGGGTTTCGTAGGCTTTATGCCCTTGAAAGTGAATTCTTTTGATTTTAGGCATTGAAGGCCTAATATGAATGTATTAAAATAAATATTCTGGTTATCACGGCCACATATTTATTTGTTGATTCGAACATTGTCGACTCCTATTAATCCGTATAGGAGGATCGTGTTCGAACCTGAATTCACTTGTCAACCCGCGTAGCATCCCTAGACGTCACGTGTGTACCAATAACACGCTCGCCGGGGCACATGCGGGTTGAGAATATATTTTCCCCCTTTAATGTACCTATGTGTATACAATTTATAGTGCATGTGCAGGGGGTATTTTTGGAATAGACGCCTTCTGTCTGCTTGTACAAATGTTGCAGATCCGGTGGCGTAGCGTAGCAGCTTCTGGATAGAATTGTTCGCTGCTTCTTACAGGTAGACTGTCGTGCACTATTTGTTGATTTTCGTAGGCGGGTCATAGTGCACTAACGAGCCTCCTGCCTTTCTCGTAGGTTCTTGCATTTGTTATGATCTTTTGACATTTGTTCGTGAACATCACATCGGGTGTACGACGTGATCTTCTATGATGACTCGTAGGAGTCGACATTCACCATTTTTTTTTTTGCTATGATAACTTGTAGGTGTGTAGGTATTTTGTTCACATAGCAGTTATATAGTCTTTGTATACGAATAACAAGTCGTATGAATTTCTACACCCTTCAGGGGCCTTTGCACTTATTCCATGTTAAATCCTTCTGCTCGCAAGGGGTTGATGTATTTGCTTATATGAATGACTCGTAGGTGGATTAAACTCACTACGACTCTCTCATTCATGTTTGCTAGTGATTCGTTGAATTCATGACATATGAATTTCAATGATCCATAAGAGGTCGATGTGTCTATAAGCAGATCGTTATTAACCATCAGGTTGATTGTGTTCATTGTTGATTGCTTCACATGTATTAGCCACCCACTTGCCATATTCATTTAGGTGCCAATTTCCTTGTGCTTATAAGAGACCGGTATATTTTCCTGCATGACAAATCTCTCCACTTGCAAGTGGGATGTTGCAATCATTTCATTCTCTTTATAGATTATTCAAGTCTCCTTAAGTTCTTGCAAGTTCTTATATTTACATTCACATGGAAATCTTATCCACTTAGTACTCAAATCAATACTCAAATTCAAATCAAGTTTGATTTGAGTTTCCTCTCATTCAACCACATTAGGCTCAAAAATCATTGTTATTCGCATCCAAGCAAAACTCGTTTGAGTTTGTTGAAGATTTGAGTTTGATGTCAAAGTTCTTGTGATCTATCCAAGTTTTGCTTGAGTTCAATTATTCAGGTCAAGCTTAAATGAAATTCTTTTAGTTGAGCTTTGATTCAAGTCCTTCTTGCTCAAGTTACAAGTCCCCACGATTGTTCAAATCATGATCAAATGAGGCCCAAATCATAGCATGTCCTTTTGTATTTTTCTTTTAGGCTCAAATTGAATTAAAAACTCTTTATATCATTTTGAAGTTCATAAGTCACCCTCACTTGGTTCAAACCCAGTTCAAATGCATATCCATAAGTTCCTTGTTTGAGTCCGAATTCAAAATGAATCATCTATTCTTGTTTGAGTACAAGTTTTAGTTCTCTTGTTTCAAGTCCAAGCTTATGTTATCATTCAAGTTCATTTAGAGCTTTTATTAATTGCATCAAGTCCACAAGTCCAAATGGTTCCAAGTCCTTGTCTGTATTTCAGACAAAATTTCGACAGCCTTCCGGCGTCTTCCTCGTTTAGGGGAAAACTACGGAAAACTGGGCCTTTCCCACCACGCTAAGAAAAGCGTGCATGGTAGATGCCCTCTTTCGAGGACACCGCGGCCGTGTAATTTTTCGATCCCCCACCACGCTAAGAAAAGCGTGCATGGGTATTTTTTTGTTTGTAAAAAAAGTATATATTTTTTTATTTTTTGAAAATATTTTGTAAGCAAGGCAGTTATTTCCCCGCAAGCGGGTACTTATGGGTATCCCCGCTTCGTCGTGCGCATCGCACCGGGATCCCTTCCCACCACGCTAAGAAAAGCGTGCATAGGCGGGGTTTCCAAGGCGATACAAACTTCGAAGAAGGAATTTAGGTGATTACCCGCTTCGTCGCAAGCGTCGGGACGCACTCCCTCCCACCACGCTAAGAAAAGCGTGCATAGGTGGTCGTTTTGTCTCGACGAATGCGTTGAAACGAGTTCTCGGAGTTTTAGGGTTAGAGAGTTATACCTGCACGGGTTCGACGGTATTGGCACGTCGATCGAGAAGAGAGGCTTTTATTATTATTTATTATTATTAACTAACTAGAGTTAATTATAATTTAATTTTAATTAATTAAAATTAATACACAATTAATTCATTAATAATTAATATTAGTTAAACACGATTAACCTTAATTAATCATGATTAACTAAATACTAATTTTAATTAATTATTAATTGTAATTGATATTTAATTAATTATTATTAATTTATAACTAAAATTAGTTAATTAATAATAATTATAATAATAGTAATAATAATAATAATAGTATAAATAATAAATAATAATAAAAAAAAGCAATAAATAAATAAGTAAAAAAAAAAGAGACCTCTCCCTCTCTTACTCTCTGTTTCGGTCAAGGCAGGCCGAAGAAATACGCTAGGGGGAGGCGACGGGCAGAGGTGATCGGGAGGAGTTCGGCCGGGTAGGTGGATCTCTCTCTCTCTCTCTCTCTCTCTCTCTTTCTCTCTGCTTGGGATCGGCACGAACAGAGGTGGAGTTCGGGAGGATCGGGATGGGATGGAGTCAGGTGAGGCTAGGGAATCGACGGGATCTCTACGGCTTTGATAGGAGGAGGTCGGTCGGGATCCAGGCTTGGACGGGTAGAGGGGATTTGGTCGGAGAGAGCTCGGGAGATCCCGTCAGGGTCGGGACTTGGGTCGGCTAGGATCCGTCGAGCTCGGCTGTGGAGAGGGGAATCAGCGACGGGGGATCGCGAGTGGGAAGAGAGGAGCTTTTTCGTGTGCGTATAGAAGCTGGGTGATCGGCTTCGTTTTATAGCCGCGAATGGGAGGCGATCGAAGCGGTTCGCAGGAATCCCGCGAGGAACGTCGGATGGATTTGCGGGATTTGCTCAGTTCGGCGCCGAATCGGCGTGATTTCGGGATTCAACGGACATGAGGTGAGCTGCTTTTTTTTTGTTCTTTGGATAACACATTGAGGTTAACAAATGCCCCCCAACAAATGTGGTACGCGTTTGGAGCGAATCATGTTTGTTGTAAGCTGTTTGACCTTGTGGATCTCTAGATATTTGTTCTAGATGTCACACAGAGGTTTTCATTTAGTGGATCTCCAAAAATTCGCTTGGATGTCACACTACGATTTTCTTTTAGTGGATCTTCAAAATTTTGCTCGGATGTCACACTAAGATTTTCTTTCTCCATAGATCTTTTGAATGTATCAATAGATTATTGAGATACTGATTTCTTTTGTCCTATGCTTTGTGCTGCGGACATTGATGGAGAATTACCTGATTTGTCTTTGTTGACTTGTCAGATGATTTTTGTACCTTCGGCCCTATGCTTCTAGCTTTGGCGGGCTTGTTGAAGGAGTAGATGCCGGTGACCTAAACCCTTAGATTTGTATTAGGTCGGTGGCGAAAAGTCATCGGTCCAGAGCTTTGTGCATAACGGACTTGTTGATGACAGAATCCTCTTAGTTCAGCCATGGGCTTTTCACGAACTTTGGGATAATTTTCTTCGGTCCTTTGCTTTGTGCTTTGACGGACTTGTTGAAGAAAGATTCTTTCGATCCTCGCTTTGTGCTTTACGGATTTGTTGAAGGATTTGCAGGTTCTGGATTAAATTGATAGTACCGAATGTAAGTAGTATCTTGATCCTTAACCACTTGAGAAGACTTTAATCTGAATCACTTGAGTTCATCAGATCGGGAGAGCTAGAATTTGATAGCTCCTCGTCCTCTGGTTGCTGAGATGGGGGTTCCTCTACTACGGCCTTTCTTATGGCTTGTTGAGTAGGCGGAGCTGCCAGTGATCCGGCCATATTTGGGCTTGTTGGATCCGACCTCTTACACTCATTCAGACTTCAGACTTGAGCTATGGGAATTGCGCTCCCCAATACTGATTTTGCCGAAGTTGATAGATTTGGGAGTCATCCCTTGTGGTTGTAGATTTTGGAGCCTACGAACATTTGGTAGTTGTTTGAGACTCATCCTTCTACTGGAACTTTGATTCTCCAGTCATTTAGGAGAATTTTGTAGACTACGATCACTTAAACTTGTCGAGTCAAATTTGCCTTCGTACTTCCTACAGTCCCTACTGACGGGTTGACGAAGTGGGGGTTCTGCTACTACGACCTTTCTTATGGCTTGTTGAGTAGACGGAGCTGCCAGCGATCCGGCCATATTTGGGCGTGTTGGATCCGACCTTTTACACCCATTCGAACCTTAAGCTTCAGGCTGTCGAAAGACTTTAAGCTTCTTTGGCTCAATTTTGTAGGAGTGTAGCCACAAAAGTCACTTTCTTGACCTTTGAGTCTTTGTTTGTTGGAGAAGACGGTGTCTCTAACTCTTGAAAGATCACCTGCAATACTTTGGAAAACAAATATTTATATTCTTTAGCACAAAAGAATATCTGAATTGATAATTTTAAATATTTATTCGGGGATCTCGGCATGCAGCGCGATGTCGACCCGAATAAATATTTAAAATGCCCCCAGTCTGATGGGGGATTTTGAAATGCGTTCTTGATACACAAGAGAATTTCAAAATATGAATGTAAACATGCACTGATAACTATGCACATAAAACTTTGATAATTGTAAAGTACATTAGTCATGAAATTTTCACGCATGATATTTCTTTAAATGCCGACCGTTGATAGGCGGCATGGGTCTCTGACCGTTCAGATCGATCAACTGATATGCTCCTCCTTGGTACACTTTCTCGATGACGAAGGGGCCTTCCCAATTTGATACGAATTTGCCACCAATTTTTCTGTGTGGGATGATTGGTCTTCTCAGCACCAGGACCAATTCCCCTTCCTGAAATGATCGAGGACGCACCATTCGATCAAAGGACTTTGCCATTCTTCCTCGGTAGATTTCCAAGTTTTGTTGGGCTTGTAACCTTAGTTCATCAAGTGCATCGAGCTCTTCCATTCTGAGGCGGGCATTTTGCTATTGAGTGAGATCATTCTGAATTGCTACCCGGAGTGACGGTAGTTCAATCTCCAATGGTAACACGGCTTCAACACCGAACACTAGAGAGTAAGGAGTGGCTTTGGTTGGTGTTTTATAGGTTGTACGATACGCCCACAGCGCCTCTGCCATTTTCGTATGCCACTCCCTTTTGTTCTTTGTGAGGATCTTCTTCAACAGCTTCACCAGCGTCTTGTTGAAGGCTTCTGCCAATCCATTTGCTCTTGGATTGTATATGGATGAATACCGCCAATCGATTTTGTGCCGATCAACGAACTTGTAAATTTTTGTACTCTTAAATGCAGTACCATTGTCTGAGATTATTCGGCGTGGCACACCGAATCTGTAGAAGACATTGTGTGTGAAAAAGTTGATCACATGCTCGGATGTGACCTCTCTGAATGGAGCTGCTTCTGCCCACTTGAAAAAGTAGTCCGTCGCTGCCAGAATAAATCGATGTCCTGCTGATGACGGCGGATCTATTGGCCCGATAATGTCAGTGCCCCGACATTCAAATGGCCAGGATGCTATTGTTGGGTGTAGTGGATTTGGAGGTTGATGTATAACATCACCGTGAATCTGACATTCATGACACCTTTTAGCGTGATCGATACAATCCTTGACCATAGTTGGTCAATAATATCCCATCCTCTTGATTTTAGCGGCCATTTTGGGACCTGACTGATGTGCTCCGCAAAGCCCTTCGTGGATTTCTGTCACCACTTTTTCAGCTTCCTTGGTCCCTAGGCACCTTAGCCACATTTGATCAAAGGCTCGTCTGTACAACATGTCATTTACAAATGCGTAGCGCAACGCCCTTTTTCGGATTTGTGCAGCCATAGATTTTTCTGTCGGGAGTTTGTTTTCCTTGAAGTAGTCAATGAATGGATGTCTCCAATCATTTTCAACTTCAATATCTAAACAATGCCACCACGATTCTGAAGCTTGACTGGCTTTACGTCTCTTGGCCATGTGATGTTCTTCTGGATAATTCTCCATGACGATCTGATGGAGAGGTTGAGGGTCAACTGGAGTTTCATCCTGCTGACTTGAATCTGGAATTCTTTCTGCCCTTGGGAATTGTAGTAGAGCGGGTTCCAATACTCTACGAGTATAAACCCCGATAAATATAGGACTCTCCTCGTTGATGTTCGCCATCTCTTTGGCTAATTTGGTCAGACAATCTGCTTTAGCATTCTGTCCTCGAGGAACTCGAGCCATTTTGACATTTGGTACTTGTTTCAGAAGCTCGAGGGCTCGTCGGTGATAGTGGGCTAATTCAACTTTGCCAACTTTGTAGATTCCAAGTACTTGATTTATTACAAGTTAAGAATCACCAAAGATTTGGAGATGTTGGATTCTGACATCGATCGCAATCTCCAGCCCTGCCAAAAGAGCTTCGTACTCGGCTTCATTATTGGTCCGAGGTTCAGTCAAACTGAATGAAAATCTCATTATACCTCCCTCGGGTGCTACGAAAATGAGACCGATGCCAGCTCGGGCTCTTGCAATATTTGGAGGTCGGACAGGTCTAATCGACGATGCCCCGTCGAAGTACATTTCCCAGAATGGTAGCCTTTCATTTTCCTCGACCTGCATAATTTGCTCATCGGGCAAATCATCATTTAGCGGAGAATCAGCTGGGATTGGGTGTGCAGCGAGGAAATCTGCCAAGGCCTGTCCTTTCACCGCCTTCTGTGGCATGTATATGATTTCAAACTGCAATAACAATACTGCCCACCTGGCTAAGCGACCTGTCAACGTTGGTCTTGTCATCAAGAACTTCAGCGGATCGATCTTTGATATCAGTGTGATTTTGTGGGATAACATATAGTGGCGGAGTTTCTGAACTACAAAAATTAGCGCCAGACAATGCTTTTCAATTGGGGAATAACGGCTTTCTGCTCCAATTAACCTTCGACTGATGTAGTAAAGCGCATTTTCTTTGCCTTCTTCGTTGTTCTGGGCCAATAGTGCTCCGAGGGACTCTTCTAGTGCAGCCGTATACAGTATAAGAGGCTTCCCCGGAATTGGCGCTGCTAGAATGGGCGGATTCAGCAGATATCTCTTGATGCTATCAAACGCCTCCTGACATTCTGCATCCCATTTGAAACGGACGTCTTTTTTTCATTAACTTTGAAAATGGCTGGCACCTACCCGATAGATTTGATATGAATCTCCGAATGAAAGCCAGTTGTCCTTGCAGTGAGCGAAGCTGTCGAAGGTTCTTTGGTGGTGGCATCTCCGTTATTGCCTTAATTTTGTTGGGGTCGATCTCTATTCCTCGATGACGAACAACATATCCCAGGAATTTGCCGGAAGAGACCCCAAAAGCACATTTGAGAGGATTCATCTTCAGATCAAACTTTCTGATTCTCTCAAATACTATTCTGAGATCTTTTAAGTGATCATCTCGGCCAAGGCTTTTAACAACAAGGTCATCTACATAACACTCGACCTTCTGATGTATCAAATCATCGAATATGTGAGTCATCGCCCGCTGGTAGGTGGCACCAGCGTTCTTCAGGCCAAAGGGTATGACTGTGTAGCAGAAAATGCCGATGGGTGTCCTGAACGATGTATGTTTTTCATCTTCGAGCGCCATTTTGATTTGATTGTATCCTGACGATCCATCCATAAAGGAGAACATGTCGTAGTTGGACGTATTGTCCACCAGGAGTTCGGATACAGGGAGTGGAAAATCATCTTTTGGGCACGCCTTGTTGAGGTCCCTGAAGTCAATACAGATACGAATCTGGCCGTTCTTCTTCTTCACTGGGACGATATTAGCAATCCAGTCAGCGTACTTTTCTTCTCGGATAAAGCCGGCATCAATGAGCTTCTTCGTCTCTGCAATTACCTTTTCTTCAATCTCCAATCTCATTCTCCTTGGAGCTTGTTTGACGGGTGTTACATCCGGCTTGATTGCTAATCTGTGAACTGCTACGTCAGGGGATAAGCCAGGCATCTCAGCATATGTCCAGGCAAAGCAGTCCCTGAATTCACAGAGAAGTTCTTTTATTTCTTCTATTTGATCCTCGGGTAAAAGAGAACTAATGAAGGTTGGGCGAGGGTCTTCCTCAGTTCCCAAGTTGACTTCTTTTAGCTCATCCATAGTGGCCGCCTGTCCACCATCTTCAAGCTCTTCTGGTGCAGGTTCGGCTTCTACGGGCTGTTCATCATAATCTTCAGCTTCGTATATCTCTTCAGCATCACCATCTTCGGATTCAATTTCCACGCATGTGATGGCGCGACAAATCTCTTTCCGGAGAAATTTTCTTTTGATGAATCCAATACCTTTATATGCATCTGTGTCCTTCTGCCGTAACGGGCGCGGACTCCTTCCATACCAGAGGCCCAAACTTGTACGAAGTTGTCGTTTGGTGGTAGGAATATTGACTTGTTTTCGTAGCATTTTCTGAATATTTCTGGTATTGAACCTTGGTAGCCTCGTAGGAAATAATTCTTCGGAGTCGAGGATCATGCAATCCCAATCATGATTCTCCTCTTCACGAACTCCCGTGGAATATAGCACATTCTTTGGCACAGTTCCATTTTTACGGGGAGGCAGATAGAGAGTAGCGAGTTCTTCAACCTTATGCACCTCTCGTGAGATGATTTCTTTGAAGTGTTGCAAGGGAACACGTGTGACTACGAGTACACTATCTGAAATTGATAGGCTGTCAATTCTTCTAGAGAACACATTCTGCACCGTGTTCATATAAATAGAATCGTAGTCATAATCATCATTTGAAAATTCAACATGCCTACTCCATTCGTCTGTGGACTGGCATATTCTTCGAGATTTAGCAGGAGTATCATCATCTTCATCTGTGTCACTTCCCAGATGAGGTACATGCTTCTTTTCTTTTGAAATGGTCGGTGCCTTGGGAAGAGTCGGCGCTGCCTTCTTTCTCCCCACCTGCTTTTTCTCACCTTCTCTTTCAGGTCGCTTTGCAGTCTTTGAATTTGATGCTCTGGCTTCGAGAGAACTTGAAGACTTTTGCTTCTTTGGCATGAAATACCGTGCATCTTCATAAACTGTTGCTTCATGAACTGTGAAGGGCTGAATGTCGCCAGAGATCCTGAATTCTTCTCCATCCTTGAGATACTTCATACACTGGTGTAATGTTGATGGGACAATGCCATATTCATGCAACCAGGGACGACCTAGTAGCGCCTTGAATGAAGTATCCGCATCAATTACATGAAACTTAGCTTCTGTATGGAGCTCTCCAAATACAAGAGGGAGCATAAATGATCCGAGGGTTTTCTGTCCTTTTTCGTTGAAACCATGCACTATTAACTTATCTGGCCCGAGGTGTTCCACATCAAGGCAGAGGGATCTCAGTGCTTTCAAGCTTATCAGATTTATGGAGGATCCGGGATCGATCAGGATTCGACTGATGATCAGCTTATCGCTCTCTGCAGTAACATACAGAGGGCGATTATGGTCTGCGGTTCCGAGCATCATGTCTTCTTCGGAGAAAGTAATGAATGGCTCATTACGAGCTTGCAGAACCTCAGTCAAACTACGTTCAGCAAAATATGCCTCATATCTTTCGGGATCTTTGAGAGCCTGAATCAGGGTCTCCCGAAGGTCTTTAGACATTATCAACGCGTCGTATATACTGAGTTGTGCTGGGATTTTTCTCAAATGGGATAAAATATTGTAATCTATCCCCTTGGATGAAGTGTTCTTTTTCTTAAGATCTTCAGAGATAATATCATCGTTGATAATTATTTCTTTTTCCTTATCTTTATTGGAGACCCCTTTCTTCGGTGGGGGCGGTAGTATCTTGCCGCTTCTTAACTGCACTTGAGCAATCTCCTCCGGTTTAGAGTCATTTAATGGAGTATTTTCTTCAGAATCAGCCATTGTTGCATCTAGGGACTCATCTGTTGATTCAGAATCACCACCCAGGTTTACATGTCCCATCCGAGACGCTATGCTAGGGTCTGATTCGTCTCCCTCTGGAAAATACAAATCCTCCTCCGAACTGTAATCCATTGGCAAAACCATCATACAGGATTCAGAGGGTACTTCTGTGTATTCCTCTTTTATCGAGGTACTCGGCGCCACTGAGATGACGCGACATATTTCTGTTGGAAGAGAATCTTCATCATCTTCTTCAGCTTCATCTATCTTAAGCTCCGTCATGAAGTCAGCGAGCTTGATAGGTCGCCTCACAGTCTGGTAGTACTCATCCAAACTATCAATAACCCTCTGAGTTGCAGTCTTTTTCTCTTTAGGCTTTTTCAGCTTAGTTTTTTTCTTGGATGACTTCTTCTTTCCAGTCTTTGAAGGACCAACTTGGTTGAAAAACTGCTTAGAAGTAGAAGGTCGTACCACTGGCAGTGCCTTCAAATCTATCATTGGCTCAATAGGAGACTTCCACTTTACACACGAAACTCCTTCAAGTTGCTTCAACATTTTCACAGTCTTCTTGGAAACCGCAGTCTCCCACTTTTCTTCTTGAATTGGCTTCTTTTCATTTCTTCTTTCTTCAACCAGGGGTACGGAAGAGGACGTGACCACCCGAGTTGATTCTTTTCTAGGGTGAGACAACACATTGTCGGACAAAGTGAGTTCCCCTTTTTGATATTTTCTTTTAAGCCAATCCTTAAAGATGTAGCAATCTTCAATAGGATGGCTGAGTATACGATGATATGGGCAATAATTTGGGTCACCAGTGTGCTTCGACTCTTCGGGTCTCTTGCATTCAGGTAGTTCTAAACCCGATTTCAATACTTGTCGAAATAATTTGGCGACACTCTCCCTTTTGAATGAATATTCTTTATTCATTTTATCTTTGAGGGATTGAAACATTCTGTCACCAATTCCTATTGCCTGTCTTTGGCCTCCAGCTTGATAAGTCCTCGGCTTATCGTTTCCCCCGAATATCAGCTTCGGTTGGGGGTTGGGGTTGTAGGCCTGTTTGGGCTTTTCTTGATATTGCATCGGCTGCTTGCCCTTGTCTACATTGTAAATCACCTGCTTTTCTCTATCAGCTCTGGAGAAGAATGTAGAATCGGCTTCACCCCTTCTAGCACCTGGGGCCTTAGCCTTCTTAGGCTTATCAGAGTGATTTTCTGATCTGGACAAATTCAGTTTCTCGAACTTGGCCACTATGTCGAGCAAGTCTTGAAATGTATTGATTGTAGCCATGCACAGGAAGGGTTGCATCTTGTCATCAATGTTTTCCATTAACAACTGTACGGCATGTTCCTCGTCTAACTGCTGTTCACATTTCATGCTCAAATTTTGCTAGCGAGTGATGTATTTAGTCACTGATTCTTCTCTTTTTCTCTTATCCAGAGCGAGGTCAGCAATCGTGATCTTCTCTGTTGCACTGGCGAATCTCTTCACGAATATATTTTCCAATTCTGCGAAGGTCTTTACAGAATCATTCGGCAGTTCAGCATACCATTCGAAAGCAGTTGCTGTTAAACTACTAACAAACTATCGGAAGAGTAGGGCGTCATTTCCTCCTGTATTCTCACAGGTGGCTTTAAACTGTGCCAGGTGCTGTCTGGGATTGTTATTACCGTTGAAAGTGTTGAACTTTGGTACAGAATACCCTTTTGGGTACGGTACTTGGTCGTATTCAGCAGGATACGGACGACCTTTGCCCACTAATTTTTCTGCTTGATCAACGGCTATGATAGCCCTGATCCTTTCTGTTATTATTCCTTCCAACTGTGCAGCGGTCACAGGTTCAGAAGTACTTGCAACATTTTGTGGAGTGGGCTGACGGATGACATTATGAGCCTCGTGACCACCTTCAGGAATACCTCGTACTCCCGAGACTTGAGGCATTTGAAAATTTGGAGGATCCGGAGGAGGATTGGGCATGGCGCCAACAGCAACAGTTCTCTGCATCATCTGCATCATTGCCCCCATCTGAGCCATCATCTCAGTCATCTTCTCATTTAACTGAGAAATTTCTCTATCTTTGGCTCTCATTTGTCGCCTCATATGTCTTTGCATGTCTGCAAGCGTGACATTATCGTCAGCGAAGGGATTCTCCTCAGCTTCTCCTCCTTCTGCTTGGGAGTGACCACCTCTGCCAGTGGTGGACCCAGCTTCACGACGACGGTGATAAACTCGCCTAATCGGCGGTTGTTGATCATCTTCATCTTCACCCTCATCATAATAGGTTTCCTCATTAGTATTGGTGTGTCTCACCATGTAGACCACCTCCATGTCCAGAGTATTATTTATTTCTTGCATTTCTTCTTCTAGGTTTCCCTCCATAAATTCATCCATATTTTCTTCCATATTTTCTTCAATGTTTTCATCCCCTTCGAGGTATTCTTGTATATTTTCACCCTCTTCAAGGAATTCCTCTTCTTCAATGTTGTCTTCCCCTTGTACATTTCCTTCCTCTTCTAGTACTCGGATCTCCGAGCGGCGCCGCCACTGGATTTCCGGTTCCTGATTAGGCACGGGGATTTCTTCGATCAGTGGGCTGCGATCGAAGTTGGTTTCTTCTTTTGGAGGGGATGGAGGGCGATGGGATCCCTTGGAGGATTCTCCAAGGTGTCTATCGTCTGGAGGAATGTCATTATGGGTCCTTTTTGGGGCCCACTTCTGACGTTGTTTGTAGATGGGGGCGGATCTCCGGGAAGCCTCACCGGATGTCATGCCCAGATCAATACTCCTTTCTCTTCTTTCTTTTTCATTTCTCTGAGGCTTTGGCCTCCAGACTTGTTTTCCTTTCCACCGGGACCTTTCAGCGGTGGATCCCTGAACATATGGTTCAGGTGTCACGCCCCGATGTTCACCGCGTGAAACATACTGTCTTTCTCTTCTTTCTGTAGCAAAGGACAGACGCTCCTTTGACGGGGTTCTCCTAGCCTCGATCACCAAAGGCCGTTGGAACTTCTTTTTCTTCAGCCCCTTCTCCTTTACAGTCTTCAGGACTCTGTATACTCGAGCAGACAGAGTTTCGGGCTCTTTCTTCTTTGGAGGGATTGGGGCTTCAGGCCGTCGATCCCAAAAAGATTTCTTTAGCTCTCCAGTAGAGCTATTCCTTTTGACCCATTTCAGGTCAGTAAACTTGTTCCGAGTGGGAACATTGGCTTCAGGCTCTTGGGCCGACAGATTGGAAGGATGGATCGGGAGTTGTTGATGTTGAGCTCGGAGCTCAGCATTCATCTTCCTTCTTTGCCTCCTTGTGGGCCTTCCTCCAGATGAGGAGGCCTCAACATTGTATTTCCCAGGTGCAGATAACCTGGTCGGCAGAGGTGTGGTGTTTGTAGTCACCACAGAGACTCTTCCACCATTCACAATTCTTCTGGTGGTCAGGGCCTCAGACTGTGACAGCCTCTCAAACACAGAAATTCTCCCACGAGAATTTTCAGCAACAGGTCGTTGTGCCGGCAGATGCACACGACGGATAGGAGCTTCATTAGCATTGAATCTCCTGTTAGACTTCTCAGCATTCCAACCATTCGCAGGAATGGTGGCACTCCTTGCAGCGATCGCCGGGAAGTCAACGCTACCAAACTGGATGGTAGCTCCGGCATTTCCGGTCTCAATAATAGCATTAGCCAGTTGGATCCTGGCTCCTTGTCCCAGCTGGACAGTCATCGGGGTGTTCTGTAGATCCATCTGCATAAATGAAAGGCAAGGGTTAGTAATCAGAATCTGATACATCACCCCGCACTTTCAAAATGCAGAGACTTGCACAGAACACAAAAATAAGAGTAGATATCATTAGCAAGCAATTAAAATAATATCAATCTAAAATACTGCTAAATACGCTATCTCAATGAAAATTTTTTGAACGATCATTCTTTAGAAAATTCAAATATTTAATTTCTTGAATGATCATTTTGGAAGATTCAGAATTTTGAGTACGATTTGATATAGCTGCTACAATAGCTTATGAATGACTAGCCAGAGATGGAAAGATAAACCAATCCCCAGCGGAGTCGCCAGAAAATTCGGCCCCGGCCTCTTTTCGAGGATGGTCGAGGTTTGATATAGCTGCTACAATAGCTTATGAATGACTAGCAGATACTCTTGAGCCCGTAGGATGGTCGAGGTTTGTGGGCTCCGAAAATTCGGCCCCGGCCTCCGCTCGCTTTTCTTATTCGGCGAGGGAGTTTTAACGAAATAAAGTTCCGGGGTAAATTTTGGAAGGCAGATGGGTTTGTAGATAAGACACTACCCAGAGATTTCTCCCTCATTTTGTGAGGACTTTATGATCTGAGTTCTGGTTTCCTATAGGCGCAAGCCCCTATAGTTAATTACCCCTCCCGATCACGAGAGAGAACTTTCGATTAAGGCTAGTCGTCAATCAGATAAGTAAAGATACGTGGTATCTGGCATATAGTAGCAGCAATGGATTTTGGATTTGGGTATTTAGAAAGTTTGGATGTTTGGAAATTTGATATTTAAAAATAGAAATTTTACCATCTTGTACTTAAAGCGAATGGTGGGGGAATGGATGATAGGCCCGATCAAGATCCCATGGTTCCGTCGTCCCGGGCCATCGTGGTCCCTGGTCTACTTAGTCAGAGGAGGTAGTCGACCCAACCTGACAGAAGGATCCTTGTCGGCAGCCATGGGTTGCTTCGTCCAAGGGAACCTTGTAGACCGGGGTTGGTGTTTGTCTAAGGGGACAAATTTAAATCCACCTTAGCTAACAGAGGGCTTTGTGCTCTATCAATCATATCCTATTGATTCATATCTCAAGGATTTGATGCCAATAAGGAACGTAACGGCGCTGGCCATAACCGGTATCTGTGGTGCCATTTGGCGGCAAAACCACTCGGTTCAGAGGGCCCCGGGTCATAACCGTTTACCTGCATTGCCATTTGGCGGCGAAACTGCCAGTTAGAGGACACGTACCATGTCCTTACTGGCAAGAGATTGTTTGAGAATGGATCCTAGTGATATTTTCGACTAGGCATTTGGCTCTTTTGTGAGCTGAAGTAGTTTTTGATTTGTCCGCCTCGACAAACTGTTGCGGAGGGCGGATGGATTTTGCTTTAAGTATGGATTGATGATTTCAAATTTAAATATTTTTGGGTTTTTGGGTTTTTGAGATTTTTGTAAAAGTTTTCTGGAATTTGGGATTTTTGAGAATTTTCTGGGATTTTTGAATATTTGGAATGGCATTGGAGATTATTTGGCGAACCCCTCCGGTTGAGATAACCAATCAATACGGCCATCATCGGGGTGTTTGGGGTCATTTCTCTTTATGGATTGAACCTTGTCACTCTGTCGGGCTGGCGACAGAGGATCGGGTTTCGTAGGCTTTATGCCATTGAAAGTGAATTCTTTTGATTTTAGGCATTGAAGGCCTAATATGAATGTATTAAAATAAATATTCTGGTTATCACGGCCACATATTTATTTGTTGATTCGAACATTGTCGACTCCTATTAATCCGTATAGGAGGATCGTGTTCGAACCTGAATTCACTTGTCAACCCGCGTAGCATCCCTAGACGTCACGTGTGTACCAATAACACGCTCGCCGGGGCACATGCGGGTTGAGAATATATTTTCCCCCTTTAATGTACCTATGTGTATACAATTTATAGTGCATGTGCAGGGGGTATTTTTGGAATAGACGCCTTCTGTCTGCTTGTACAAATGTTGCAGATCCGGTGGCGTAGCGTAGCAGCTTCTGGATAGAATTGTTCGCTGCTTCTTACAGGTAGACTGTCGTGCACTATTTGTTGATTTTCGTAGGCGGGTCATAGTGCACTAACGAGCCTCCTGCCTTTCTCGTAGGTTCTTGCATTTGTTATGATCTTTTGACATTTGTTCGTGAACATCACATCGGGTGTACGACGTGATCTTCTATGATGACTCGTAGGAGTCGACATTCACCATTTTTTTTTGCTATGATAACTTGTAGGTGTGTAGGTATTTTGTTCACATAGCAGTTATATAGTCTTTGTATACGAATAACAAGTCGTATGAATTTCTACACCCTTCAGGGGCCTTTGCACTTATTTCATGTTAAATCCTTCTGCTCGCAAGGGGTTGATGTATTTGCTTATATGAATGACTCGTAGGTGGATTAAACTCACTACGACTCTCTCATTCATGTTTGCTAGTGATTCGTTGAATTCATGACATATGAATTTCAATGATCCATAAGAGGTCGATGTGTCTATAAGCAGATCGTTATTAACCATCAGGTTGATTGTGTTCATTGTTGATTGCTTCACATGTATTAGCCACCCACTTGCCATATTCATTTAGGTGCCAATTTCCTTGTGCTTATAAGAGACCGGTATATTTTCCTGCATGATAAATCTCTCCACTTGCAAGTGGGATGTTGCAATCATTTCATTCTCTTTATAGATTATTCAAGTCTCCTTAAGTTCTTGCAAGTTCTTATATTTACATTCACATGGAAATCTTATCCACTTAGTACTCAAATCAATACTCAAATTCAAATCAAGTTTGATTTGAGTTTCCTCTCATTCAACCACATTAGGCTCAAAAATCATTGTTATTCGCATCCAAGCAAAACTCGTTTGAGTTTGTTGAAGATTTGAGTTTGATGTCAAAGTTCTTGTGATCTATCCAAGTTTTGCTTGAGTTCAATTATTCAGGTCAAGCTTAAATGAAATTCTTTTAGTTGAGCTTTGATTCAAGTCCTTCTTGCTCAAGTTACAAGTCCCCACGATTGTTCAAATCATGATCAAATGAGGCCCAAATCATAGCATGTCCTTTTGTATTTTTCTTTTAGGCTCAAATTGAATTAAAAACTCTTTATATCATTTTGAAGTTCATAAGTCACCCTCACTTGGTTCAAACCCAGTTCAAATGCATATCCATAAGTTCCTTGTTTGAGTCCGAATTCAAAATGAATCATCTATTCTTGTTTGAGTACAAGTTTTAGTTCTCTTGTTTCAAGTCCAAGCTTATGTTATCATTCAAGTTCATTTAGAGCTTTTATTAGTTGCATCAAGTCCACAAGTCCAAATGGTTCCAAGTC
Organism: Dendrobium officinale; assembly: GCA_019514585.1. NCBI lineage: Eukaryota > Viridiplantae > Streptophyta > Magnoliopsida > Asparagales > Orchidaceae > Dendrobium > Dendrobium officinale. The sequence goes on from CM033689.1 coordinate 1,465,499, forward strand.
CTTGTCTGTATTTCAGACAAAATTTCGGCAGCCTTCCGGCGTCTTCCCCGTTTAGGGGAAAACTACGGAAAACTGGGCCTTTTCCACCACGCTAAGAAAAGCGTGCATGGTAGATGCCCTCTTTCGAGGACACTGCGGCCGTGTAATTTTTCGATCCCCCACCACGCTAAGAAAAGCGTGCATGGGTATTTTTTTGTTTGTAAAAAAAGTATATATTTTTTTATTTTTTGAAAATATTTTGTAAGCAAGGCAGTTATTTCCCCGCAAGCGGGTACTTATGGGTATCCCCGCTTCGTCGTGCGCATCGCACCGGGATCCCTTCCCACCACGCTAAGAAAAGCGTGCATAGGCGGGGTTTCCAAGGCGATACGAACTTCGAAGAAGGAATTTAGGTGATTACCCGCTTCGTCGCAAGCGTCGGGACGCACTCCCTCCCACCACGCTAAGAAAAGCGTGCATAGGTGGTCGTTTTGTCTCGACGAATGCGTTGAAACGAGTTCTCGGAGTTTTAGGGTTAGAGAGTTATACCTGCGCGGGTTCGACGGTATTGGCACGTCGATCGAGAAGAGAGGCTTTTATTATTATTTATTATTATTAACTAACTAGAGTTAATTATAATTTAATTTTAATTAATTAAAATTAATACACAATTAATTCATTAATAATTAATATTAGTTAAACACGATTAACCTTAATTAATCATGATTAACTAAATACTAATTTTAATTAATTATTAATTGTAATTGATATTTAATTAATTATTATTAATTTATAACTAAAATTAGTTAATTAATAATAATTATAATAATAGTAATAATAATAATAATAGTATAAATAATAAATAATAATAAAAAAAGCAATAAATAAATAAGTAAAAAAAAAAAAGAGACCTCTCCCTCTCTTACTCTCTGTTTCGGTCAAGGCAGGCCGAAGAAATACGCTAGGGGGAGGCGACGGGCAGAGGTGATCGGGAGGAGTTCGGCCGGGTAGGTGGATCTCTCTCTCTCTCTCTCTCTCTCTCTCTCTTTCTCTCTGCTTGGGATAGGCACGAACAGAGGTGGAGTTCGGGAGGATCGGGATGGGATGGAGTCGGGTGAGGCTAGGGAATCGACGGGATCTCTACGGCTTTGATAGGAGGAGGTCGGTCGGGATCCAGGCTTGGACGGGTAGAGGGGATTTGGTCGGAGAGAGCTCGGGAGATCTCGTCAGGGTCGGGACTTGGGTCGGCTAGGATCCGTCGAGCTCGGCTGTGGAGAGGGGAATCAGCGACGGGGGATCGCGAGTGGGAAGAGAGGAGCTTTTTCGTGTGCGTATAGAAGCTGGGTGATCGGCTTCGTTTTATAGCCGCGAATGGGAGGCGATCGAAGCGGTTCGCAGGAATCCCGCGAGGAACGTCGGATGGATTTGCGGGATTTGCTCAGTTCGGCGCCGAATCGGCGTGATTTCGGGATTCAACGGACATGAGGTGAGCTGCTTTTTTTTTGTTCTTTGGATAACACATTGAGGTTAACAAGGTTATTGAGTCACTGCCAGCTGCATTCAAAGACATTAGAGTGGCCACGTGACTCTACAGTTGGGCAGACACAGAGTCCCGTTAATGGGTATGTTTATTGGTGCAGATATGTGCTGAGGGCTCACAGATATACCCTTCAAGAGGCTGACATTTATAAGGCTGTATATGCCTATCTATTTGACTTTAGACGGATTCCCTCTTCATGTGCCCGCGGACTGGTGAAGTTTTGGGATAGTGGCAACAAAACTTGTTGGGTAGAGCCAGAGGAGCTGATAGTGACACTTTCAGATCTACAGGCAGTATCAGGATTACCCATTATTGAAGGCCATTTTGAGGAGTGTATTCCTCCTGACATGGAGCTGTTTTGTAGGACAACTTGAGCAAATGAGAGCAGGAGGGGAAGATTAATTTTGTCAGATGTTTACCCTACTCTCCTTCGTCATTACCGTCAGGTGTACAGATCTTCTAGTCTGTCGATGCGCTCTAAGGCCGCCATGCTAGTGGACACCTGGGTTCATAGCTTGCTTCAGGACAGTTGTTTGTCTACCACTGTCGCATCATTGTATGATCCTTTTGAGCTTAGCCTACGACCAAGAGTTTTATTGTCAGAGGAGACTGCAGAGCCTTCTTCAGTTGGTTACAGTTCCCCCGCATTGATGAGGATTTACTTTTGGCAGGATTCTTAGCCACGTGGTTGTGCACTTTTGTTCTCCCACTTAAGGTGGGATCTGTACGTTACAGTATTTTTCTAGCAGCTAGTCAGCTTTCTCAGGGGCGACGCCTTTCTTTAGCTCCACCAGTGCTTGCTAGGATTTTCAGTACTCTTCGTATAACTTCCGAGGCGAGTTCTCTTGAGCTACGAGATCTGGTTTTACCGTGGCATTACCTGTACGGCCGGGTCCATCTACACATCAGAAGTGCTTTTTCTTGCCTGAAGTGCCACCAGTACTTCTTGGAGAGGGGATACCTGACAGTCATGCAGTTGGCACAGGCTACCTCTACTTTGGAGTCAGAGCGAGTACGACTTTTCTTCTTCGCTTCGCACCTGGTAGTGGACCGTTTCGCTGTGGTTCATCAGTCAAATGTTGTTGGTTTGTCATCCTACGTGAGAGAGCAAGTTATTACTGTTGGACTTGATAGATAGAGATGTACTTTACTACATAGTAGGAGCACTTTGAGAGCAGCTGAGTACTTTACAAGCATGCGCCCAGGCTGGCTATGTTATCGTTCTAGCAACACTAATATTAGAGGGATATCAGCCGAACAGAGAAACGATGCATCCATAGCATCCGAGGGCCCATTGATACCTCCTCGGGAGTCAAAAAGTGCTCTGACTCCAAAGTGCTCCTACTCAGCCAGAATGATAATATAGCCACCCTAGGCGCATGCTGGCAAAGTACTCAGCTGCTCTCAAAGTGCTCCTACTCTGTAGTAAAGTACATATCCTTTGTCTGTCAAGTCCATCAGTAATAACTTGCTCTCTCAGGTAGGATGGAAAACCAACAACATCTGACTGATGAACCACAGCGAAACGGTCCACTACCAGGTGTGCGGAGCGAAGAAGAAAAGTCATACTCGCTCTGACTCCAAAGTAGAGGTAGACTGTGCCAACTGCATGACTGTCGGGTATCCCCTCTCCAAGAAGTACTGGGCGCACTCCATCCAAGAAAAAGCACCTCTGCTGTGTAGATGGACCCAGCCGTACAAGTAATGCCACGGTAAAACTAGATCTCGTAGCTCAAAAGAACTCGCCTCATAAGCTATATGAAGAGTCCTGAAAATCCTAGCAAGCACTGGTGGAGCTAAAGAAAGGCGTCGCCCCTAAGAAAGCTGACTGGCTGCTAGGAAAATAATGCAACGTACAGATCTCACCCTAAGTGGGAGAACAAAAGTGCACAACCACGTGGCTAAGAATCCTACAAAAAGTAAATCCTCATCAATGCCTGGCAATGCGGGGGACCTGTAACCAACTGAAGAAGTCTCTGCAGTCTCCTCTAACAACAAAACTCTAGGTCGTAGGCCAGGCTCAAAAGGATCATACAATGATGCGACAGTGGTAGACATATAACTGTCCTGAAGAAAGCTATGAACCCAGGTGTTCACTGGCATAGTGGCCCTAGAGCACATCGACAGACTAGAAGATCTGTACACCTGACGGTAATGACGAAGGAGAGCTGGGTAAACATCTGACAAAACTAATCTACCCCTCCTGCTCCCATCTGCTGAATGTGTCATATGAAACAGCTCCACGTCAGGAGGAATACACTCCTCAAAATGGCCTCCAACAATGGGTAATTATGATACTTCCTGTAGATCTGAAAGTGTCACTGTTAGCACCTCTGGCCCTACCCAACAAGTATTGCTACCACTATCCCAAAACTCCACCAATCCGCGGGCCCAAGAAGATGGTATCCGTCCAAAGTCAAATAGAGAGGCATATACAGCCTCATAAATGCCAGCCTCTTGAAGGGTATATCTTTGAGCCCTCAGCACATATCTACACCAACAAACGTACCCAGCAACGGGACTCTGTGTCTGGCCAACTGCAGAGCCACGTGGCCGCTCTAATGTCTTTGAATGCAGCTGACAGTGACTCAATAACCTCGACCGTCCTACAGGCTCAAGAGTATCTGCCGTGGGCTATAAAATATCACATATGCCCCAACTAATCTGATCAATGATACTATCCACGGGGTTGTATTCCCCACATTGCAATCTGATATTGGTGACCCACTTAGCAGGATTATCAAATGCTATGGAGTCTGGCGAAAGAACAGAAAGCAGGGGAGAACGTGAGAAAAAATTGTGGAAAATGTCGCGGCCCCGCAACATATCCTCGTGTTGCTCAAGTCAGTCACGAATGTCAGCAATACCCAGAGGATCATGTCTATCAATGGCCTCCCAAATGGCGGCCTCACTAGGCTCGTTAGGAGTCACGTCGTCAGATCTCCGCCAACGAATCATTCCCTGTATAAAAGAGAGCAAAAATGTGTCGGAAACCAGTGTCAAGAAAGGCTAAATATATGAAAGAAAATTACAAATGCAACCAACAACAACACAACAAGCATGGCGTGCTCCAAACACCATATTTGTTGGGGGGCATTTGTTGACCCACATATCAAATTATGTGCGAAAAAGAGCAAAATCGGAGACAAAAAAAATAACGCACGACGTCAATCAAATGACCTCCAAATACAAAACAGACTACGACGTTGAATTCAAGACATCAGAGTCGCTTAAAAGGACTATAAATTTGCTCATTTGAAATCATGCACGCACATCGATATGAATCTCAATGCAAATTCAGAACGAATTTTGAGAAATTGGCATAAAAAACAATGCAAAAAATAGTTATTTTGATGTCTACCAACTCTATGATAATAAATATTATTATTACTCATTATATTAATAATATTTGTTACAAAGAAAAAAATGAAGAAAAAAAAAAGAAAATAATCAAATCAAATAAATTTGCATTACCTCGTCGTAGCGATCGAACGTCTGGCGGCCACTTTGGGTGATCCCCCCACGTCGTTAACGTACGACCTCAGCGATCTCAGCTTGCCCTTGTGCACAATCACTTTATATTAAAAGAGAATGGAACGAAGTCTCTGGGGGCTGAACGTTTTCACTACTGATCCTCTCGAACACTCACCTAAGTTCCTTCTGCCCTCCTCTCTCCCACTGCCAACCTAAGCCCTTCAACCCATTAGCTTTCTGTCCAACTACAATAGCCACAGCCGCAAGCTTTTACATATCAAACCATACTTGTGGAATCATTACACGCTAGAGCAGAGCCATTAATTGTATTAACTTCAGGATAGTTTAATCCATTTGTTAGTTTATATGGCTATATAGGATTAGTGTTTGCCCATGTTTTGTATAGCCTAGTAGTTTGCTATGGTTTGTCGATAAATACATAGCCATTAAGTGTAATGAGGGAGATTTTTAGAAATGAATAATATTTGAGTTTACTTTCTTGTGTTTTCATGTATCCTAAGAGTGATTCTTAGGTGGTAAATCCTTCCTCCAAGAAAATTTGGAGCGGTGTCCGGCGACCATCACCGGATCGTCGACGTGGATTAGTCGAGCCCCCTCTGATCCGGTGTCATTTGGTATCAGAGCCGGCAAGATGCTGGCGTTGCCGATGAGGCAGGGAGAGCTTTTGAGTTATCTGATCTAGAAGAAGAAGCCATTTCTTGGCGCATCCTCTGTTTTTCTTTCTGTATCCTGAATTGATTTTTCAGGTGGTGAAGAAACCGAGTTCAGCTGTCCGTAGAAACGAGTGCAGGGAAGGAGTGTGGAGTCGACCACAGTTTTTACGTTCTTTCCATAATTATGACTCTTCCATAATTTCGTTTTTTCCAGAATTCTGCATCCAAAATTTTTGCATTTAGAATTTCTACAATTTTCAAGATTCACAACCTAAAGAATTTAGAATATCAAGATTTTGCATGTTGGAGTCTGCCACCAACGCCACCTTTACTTTCATATGTCATTTACAATATTCAAGATTACGTCAGCTATTAAGAAGAAGCAAAGCGTCATCCATCCTTTGCTCGTGAACCTGGCTAGAGAATGTGGGGTTTATCTCGCTTGCAGCAGTTGGTGCAAAGATCACCTAGGACTTGAAGACTGATCTACGATTTTAAATCTTCGGCGTTGTTGTGCTATAGGAGTTCGAGAGTAAATTGGTGTGGGAGATCGCGCAAAACAAGCCGGTGGTGTTGACATACACGAGCAGGGCGTCCGAGCTGGAACCAAGAAGAAGATCCTTCTTCTCTGTTTTGGCTGTGCTGTATCCTGAATTGATTTTTCAGGTGGTGAAGAAACCGAGTTCAGCTGTCCGTAGAAACGAGTGCAGGGAAGGAGTGTGGAGTCGACCACAGTTTTTACGTTCTTTCCATAATTATGACTCTTCCATAATTTCGTTTTTTCCAGAATTCTGCATCCAAAATTTTTGCATTTAGAATTTCTACAATTTTCAAGATTCACAACCTAAAGAATTTAGAATATCAAGATTTTGCATGTTGGAGTCTGCCACCAACGCCACCTTTACTTTCATATGTCATTTACAATATTCAAGATTACGTCAGCTATTAAGAAGAAGCAAAGCGTCATCCATCCTTTGCTCGTGAACCTGGCTAGAGAATGTGGGGTTTATCTCGCTTGCAGCAGTTGGTGCAAAGATCACCTAGGACTTGAAGACTGATCTACGATTTTAAATCTTCGGCGTTGTTGTGCTATAGGAGTTCGAGAGTAAATTGGTGTGGGAGATCGCGCAAAACAAGCCGGTGGTGTTGACATACACGAGCAGGGCGTCCGAGCTGGAACCAAGAAGAAGATCCTTCTTCTCTGTTTTGGCTGTGTTATCCTCGGCGATCCGGCATCAAGTACTAGGCTCACAAGCTGAAGTCATCTTCGTCTTTGCCAAGCCCTCTAGATCGGACGTGTGGTCTCGAGCTTTACATGCGATATGCGACGGAGTAGGGAGACCGGATGTTGGACTTGATTGGGCTGTCAGAGGGCGGCAGGGGCTATTGATGTTGGTTCGCGTGTGGATCTAACGGACACTGCCGAAAAGCTTCAGAAACCGAGAGCTTCTTTCCCCTTTGTGAGCGTGGTCCCAAGTGAGAGCTTCTTTCCCCTTTGTGAGCGTGGTCCCAGGCAGAGCATCTTCTTCAGGCATAGCCAAATTTTACCTCTGTAACCAGCCATATTTTTCCTGGACAACAACCAAGAAAATCATTGTCGGTATCTTCTAGGCACCAAGAACCATTTAATTTGATTATTGGTCTTGAAATTAGCAGCTAAACAGAACAAGATGTGGCCTTATGAAACTGGGCAACGACCACTTCAAGATGCAGAAATTAAAGATCTGCTATAAGAAATTGCACAACTCAAACGATGGTTGTCAAGGCTTGAACGAAGGACAGACTGGAGCACCATCAGCCAAGACTTTGATGGTTTCCAATCACAGGACAATTATGCTTCCATGACGGATTCAAGATCCTTTGTTCCAACTAAATCCTTACGAATCATCGATGACGACGAGGGCATTGCAGATGATCAGATCTCTTCCACCCCACCCTCAATCGAGTTCAGCTTCAAAGAATTTGAAGATCCGTGGCCGAAATTGTCGTTTTTGCCTCTCTACAATAAACCTGTGTATGATGTTTACGATGCGACGTGTTATTTGAAGTTCTTGATGTTGATAAGCCCATGTATGACAATGACCAGAGCAGGATGGATGCCCCGCTGCAGTTATGCATGCATATTCCTCATGTTAAGGCAATAAATGCGCTTGCCACCACTGATAAGAGGAATGTTCCAAATAAACTACTTTATGAAGATGGAGATAAGCCAAAAGGTGACATAAAAGATGGGATAGGCTGCAAGATTGTTGTTCGCTTGGATTGCTATAGTAGTCTTAAAAATCTCGTTGGTCCATGGCAATGTGAGTTTTGCGATGTTACATCCTTACAGGCAAGTCGTAGTAATCAACAATTCGGAAGCAGTGAAAAGACTTGTTCTAGAGTCCAGTGTAGTTTATGCAGTGGTGTTGACACCGATTGGATTTATCCAGACCAGTTTAGCCAACCAAACCCACCTTATGGTGGCCAACCGGACATCTTCCAATGAGCCTGAAGTTCCTCCTACCCCGATAGTATGACGTCGGAGCTGACCTAATCAATCCTATTTAAATTAAGGCTAGTTTTAATTCCAATTGGTAGATATATTGTTGTATAGGAGTAGTAATTTCTTTTATGGCATGTAGCCTTTTATGTTGACTAGTTGTCTATAAATACTTGTAGCAATTGCTTGTAATGACAGATTTGGAGATTAATAAAATTAGAGTTTTACTCTCTTGTGAATTTCTATAACCTAAGATTGTTCTTAGGTGGTGGTTCTTGCTTCAAGGAGTTCTTGGAGTGGTGTCCGGCAACCGCCACCGGATCGTCGACGTGGATTCGTCGAGCCCCCTCTGATCCGGTGTCAAGTCGACTACTCACCATCACGTAATAACATAGATGCTCCAAGGCTTCCACTACCTCCATATAAGATATTTTAATAGTTGTTGTCTAATACATAGCATTAAGGCCTTCTTGAGTGAGAAGGAAAACAAGCCTTTGTAATCCTTGACTTAGAATTGTTGAATTATTTCAATTAGGCGCTATGGTTTTCCCCTTCCTCCATTTTCACATAAAAAAGCTTACATCTCTTGATTGTTGCTCTCAACTTATTTCGTACAATGCAAATATGCTAAACTCTCTCAGCAACACAAATATTTTAGCATGTGACAGTTCTCAAGATACGTTCAAGCAAAATGATAAAAAAGCCACTATTCCTTTCCATATCATTTATTTAACTTTTTCAGTGTTTACCTTTTATTGACAGGAACCAGCAGTTGGTCATTGATAGTTTTATATTATCTCCTCAAAAAGTAGTAACAAGACTACTAGGTAAGACTGTTTTAAGCATCAAGATAGAATGCATTGAAAGCAGAATGAACTTTAGGCATTGATCCAATAAATGTAAACCAAGAATGAGAACAAGCAATACTGTATTGGTTAAATGGTTTTCTGATGGATCTCTGGTTCTATCATGACTGACTATGAGAGAGTTTGCTTAGATTGAAAAAAGGGAAGTTGAGGAACCCTGTGATGCATACAAGCTTTTAATTTATTTTCTTTTCTTTATGGAACTATTGAAAAGATAATAAATAAAAAGTAAGGCAAAGTAATTTTAACCATGTATCAAGTTCCCTTGCAATCAGTTCCATATATCAAGATATGTGCGTATGTTATGTGGTGATAGCATGGGTAACATACAATTCTGGCATTTGCGGCTATTAGTTATTAACCAGTAACATGCAAGAATCTGATAGGAAATACTTGAGTTCGCAAGTAACCCTAAGGTAATACTTGAGTTCGCAAGCAAACCTAATCAAGATTAGCACAAAAACAGAGGAAAAACTGCTGTCCCAGCAGTTTGACAGCACCCTCGCAGCAGATTTTTTTGCACCAAACAGTGGAAATAAGAGAAACGAAACAAGATCTTCACTAGTAGATGCAAGAAAATAAAGAAAGATACAACGTTCTTCGATTCGAGAGGAAGAACAACTCTCCACAAGTCTCTAGCAAACCCTAGAGCCCAAGAACACAATGAGATCTCAAACTTTTCATTCAAATTCAAGATCAGGACCTAAATCCCCCCTTTTCCCCTCTTTAACTCTCATCCCCATACAAAATCCCTAAACAGCCATTCTATTCAAATTTCCCCCCCCCCCCTTTCCATTCAAATTTTCCCTCCAACCCTTGAATTAACTCCATGTGGGGCCCGCTTAGAGTAAGGACCGGAGGGGCCCGCCTAACATTACTCCCCTCCCAAAGACTCACCTTGTCCTCAAGGTGAAATGAAGGAAATTGATCTTTCATTCTTTCAAATGGCTCCCATGTAGCATCAAATTCGGGGAGCCCTTTCCATGCGATCAACACCTCTTTGTTTCCTTCCTGGTCAAGTCTCACATCTTTCAGCTCCAGAGGTTCTAGGATCACTTCCATCTCCTCAGTTAATGTTGTTGGCAGTTCAGCACTGGTTGCATACTCCCCAATGGCTTTTCTCAGCTGTGATACATGAAATACTGTATGTATAGTGGCCGAAGGGGGTAATTTCAAACAGTATGCCACTGCCCCAATTTTATCTAATATCTCATAGGGGCCAAAATACCTTGGGGATAACTTCTCATTTCTTCTGTTGGCCAAGGTCCTTTGTCTGTAGGGCCGTAGTTTTAGAAATACCTTCTTACCTACTTCAAATTGGACCTCCCTTCTGTGTGCATCCGCCTGTTTCTTCATGATCTGTTGTGCCCTCATCAGATGTTTCTTCAACTCCTCCAGCATCCTATCCCTTTCTTCCAAATGCTGCTCTACTGAAGATATGGGTGTGCTGCCCCTTCCATAATGCACCAAATGTGGTGGATCTCTTCCATATAGCACTCTAAAAGGGGTCATCCTGAAAGCTGAGTGGTACGAGGTATTGTACCAATACTCTGCCCAGGCCAACCATTTGGCCCATACCCTTGGTGTTTCAGAAGCAAAACACCTTAAGTAAGTTTCCAAGCTCCGATTTACAACCTCTGTTTGCCCGTCTGTTTGAGGATGGTAGGCTGTGCTCCTTTTGAGAATAGTCCCCTGTAACCTGAACAGCTCCTTCCAAAACTGGCTGAGGAACACCTTGTCGCGATCAGACACTATCGACTCTGGAATTCCATGTAATCTAACCACTTTCCTGATGAAAGAAGCCGCCACTGTCACTGCAGTGTAGGGGTGTCGAAGGGGTGTGAAATGTGCATACTTGCTTAGTCTATCAACCACCACCATAATAACAGTGAATCCCTCCGATCGTGGTAGGCCATCCACGAAATCCATGGACACTTCCTCCCATACTCTATTTGGAAGCTGTGGGCTCCGAAAAATTCCAATTTTGGGATGTGTGATCCCGGGAGAATTTTCAGAAGGCAGATTGGGTTTTAGATAAGACACTACCCAAAGATTTCGCCCTCATTTGGTGAGGACTTTTTGATCTGAGTTCTGGTTTCCTATAGGCGCAAGCCCCTATAGTTAATTACCCCTCCCGATAACGAGAGAGAACTTTCGATTAAGGCTAGTCGTTAAAGAGGTCGAATAGGTTATAAACCTGTCGTATAATAGCAATAATTTAGGGTTTAAGTTTTATATTTGAATTTTAAAGTTTGGAATTTAGAGTTTATCACCATAAACTTAAAACTGGTGGTGGGGGGAATGAATACGAGCCCGATCAAGATCCCATGGTTCCGTCGTCCCGGGCTGTCATGATCTCTGGTCTACTTAGTCAAAGGAGGTAGTCGACCCAACCTGACAGAAGGCACCTTGTCGGCAGCCATGGGTTGCTTCGTCCAAGAATACCTTGTAGACCTGGGTTGGTATTTGTCTAAGGGGATATATCTGAATCCACCTTAGCTAACAGAGGGCTTTATGCCTATTGGATATACCCTATGATCCATCGCTCAAGGGTTTGACGCCTTTAGGGAACATACGGGCTTTGGCCGTGATCGTAATATAATGGTGCCATTTTGCGGCGAAACCACCCGATCAGAGGGCACGTGCCACGTCCCTGTTGGCAAGAGACTATTTGAGGATGAATCGTAGTGATACACCCTACATGCATTCGCTCTTTGTGAGCTGAGGTTAATTTCAAATTTATCACCCCCGACAAACGGTTGCGGGAGGTTGATGATTTTTAGTTTTAAGTTTCTAAGTGATTTATTTCATTTCAGATATTTAAACATTTATTGGATTTGAGATTTGACATTTGAGATTTGAAATTTGACCCCTCCGGTTGAGATTTTCGATCAACACGGCCATCATCGGGGTAAGTTGTTATTTAATTTGAGATTTGACCCCTCCGGTTGAGATTTTCTGTCAACGCGGCCATCATCGGGGTAAGTTAAGGTTGCTTGTATTTTCGTAGGATTTTGGGAGACATTTTACAATTCAAGTCGTGTCGACTCCAGTCCTTCCGAGGAGGAGGATGAAACTTGAATATTTAACCCGCGCAGCATTCTCGGATCGTTGGATTTGATATTTATATGCGACAATCGGAGCACATGCGGGTTGTAGTATTTGACCATGCGCAGCATTCTCAGTCATTAATATTTATATTTTTAACATGTTGACCGGAGCACATGCAGGAATTTTTGTTTAAAGGATCATATTTAATTCATAGAGGGCATTTTAAAATATTTAAATATGATCCATTTACGAGAGTGATTTTATTTAGAAAATGTAGGAGATTTTATTTAAGGGGCTACGAACGCCTTCTGTCCGCTTGTACACATGTTGCGGATCCGGTGACGTGCAATCTTTTTAGACTTCAATTATTGCATTTAGTTTGTTTTAACTCATATAAATGTCACTTAGCACAACTCATAGAGGGAGTTTGCTCAATCTCCACCACTAGATCATTTTTGTAGAAAAATTATCTTATTTGCTATAAATTCCTCTATTCTTTCTCGTAGGAGAGTTTCTTTGCTTGTAGGCTAATTATTGTGGGCACTACTAATTCCCTATTCATGCTTATAGGTGAATTGTAGCATATTTGAATGTCATGTTGGAGCTTAAAACATATTTGATGGTGTGTAAGATTTGCTTGAAGATCTCTAAAATTCTAATGGGAAGTCCATGTTATTGATTGGTTGTAATTATGTTATCCCTTCTATTTGATCTCCGCTTACCAGGAAGGTTAATGTGTTTGTTGCACTTCAAAACTTTCTTCTTAAACGGGATAAGTGCATATGCTTGCATAATTGATTCATAGATGAGTTGTGTTTACTACATCTCCCTCATTCACCTTTGTTGGTAATTCATTGAATCCATAGCATATGAACTTCCCTAGTCTACAAAAGATTGATGTATTTTATTTGTAGATTATTGTTGATTGGAGAGAAGTCATATTATTCATTGGAAGGATTATACTAAATCATGTTTGAGTGCAAGTATAATTCAAGTTTGAGTTTGAATCCAATATCATTTGTTCAAATTTAATTTAAAATTAATTTTATATTTGAATTTCGTTCAAATTAATTTCCAATTTTATGTCCAAGTCCTTTGTTGTTCACTAAAAAATTTCGGTAGCCTCCCGGCGTCTCCTCCCCATCGAGGGAGAAATCGGGACGGCACTGCCGTAATTCTTCCTACCCGGACCTAAGGTCGACGGCGTAGGGGCTTCGAATTTAAACCATCCCACCAGGATCTAAGATCGACTGCGTGAGGTCTTCAATTTTAAATCATCCTACCAGGACCAAAGATCGACTGCGTAGGGTCTTCAATTTTAAACCATCATACCCGGATCAAAGATCGACGGCGTATGGTCTTCAATTTGAAATCATCCCGGTCGGACCTAAGGTACGACGACCGGGGTCTTCGACACCTGTCTGAAAATCCTCTCATTTTTTTTTAATAATTATATATTATATTATAATAAAATATATATCATAATATAATATATTTATTATAATATAATACAACATTATAATATAATATTATTCTGTTATATTATATTATATTAGTTATATTATACTATTATATTAATATAATATAACATTTAGATATTATTATATATATTATATAATATATATATATAATAATATATCAATTAAACAGAGGAAGGGAAGTGGGATGAAGCCCGATCGGCTAGGGCCGAAGGCGGAGCCACGCACGGGGTTGGCCGGCCGGAGGTAGGCTGGCCGGGGTTTCGTCAGGCCGGAGGCAGGTCGGCCGGTGGGTCGGCTTTGTACACGATGGCGTAATGCTTGTGTGGGGACGGTGAAGAGGTGGCCGGCGTGATGAGAGCAGCAAATCACTGGTTCGGCGGCCTTAGACGGTCGATCGGAAGACTTCGTGCGTCGGCGGCAGTCGACTAGGGCAGAGGGTTCGCGAGATTGACGTCAGAAGAAGAGATAAGTCGCCAACCCCTTTCTCTCTTGCGAATTCTTTCAATTATGAGAGCGTCTGTGTATTGGTCCCAACTGAATGAGAGGATTTATTTTTGTATCGTGAGAGGCGGTGGTTGAAACGTTGTGTCCGATCGTTTGGGTATGTCGGTGGAATGAGCGGTGGTTTTGCCATTACAGTCAACAGAAGCGACAAGGGCTGTAGTAACCCCCCTGGAGCCATCGCCATATACTTGTTTCTCTGACACACTTCGCACCTCGCCACTGTCTCCTGCACTTGCTTATGCATTCCTTTCCAGTATAATTCTGCGGCCAGCCTCCGGTATGTCTTTTCTACTCCGGAATGACCTCCAATGGCGCTCCCATGAAACTCCTGTAATAGCTGGGGAATGTGGATGAAATTTTGTGGTATCACAAACCTTCCTTTGTGCAACAATCTCTCCCCCTCAAGGGTGTAACTTGGTTGGCTGCTCTTATCTTTCAATAGATCCAATCGGATCTTCTTCAATTCTTCATCATGCTCACTCTCTCTGGATTTCCCCCCAATCCACCATTAGGGGTACCGACATGGTTACCGCCTGTAGCTCTCCCCCACATCTGGATAAGGCATCAGTCGCCTTATTCTCCAACCCTGGTCGGTACTGGATCTCAAAATCGTATCCCAATAGTTTAAACATCCACCTCTGATGTTCCTCTGTCACCATCCGTTGTTCCAACAGGTATTTCAGGCTCCTCTGATCCGTCCTGACGACGAAATGTCGTCCAAGCAGGTAGGGTCTCCACTTCTGAATTGCCAATACTATGGCCATCAATTCCCGTTCATATACAGACTTCAGTCTTGCTCTTGTTGCCAACACCTGACTGAAGTAGGCAATGGGTTTATGCTGCTGCATCAGCACCGCCCCCAACCCATACCCGGATGCTTCTGTCTCCACTACGAACGTCTGACTAAAGTCTGGTAGGGCCAAAACTGGTACCGTGGTCATTGCCTTCTTAAGCTTCTCAAAAGCTTGAGTAGCCGCTTCTCCCCACAAGAAACTATCCTTCTTTAACTGTTCTGTCAAGGGCAAGGCTATGTTGTTGTACCCTTTCACAAACCTCCGGTAGTAGCCCGTCAGTCCCAGGAATCCCCTCAGCTCCCTCAAGTTCCTAGGTAGAGGCCACCGCTACATGGCTTCGATCTTGGCTGAATCAGTTGCCACCCCTTCCTTAGATACCAGGTGTCCCAGATACTCCACACTCTTCTGGGCGAAGCTACACTTCTTCAGATTGGCTTTAAACTCGTGCTCCCTTAGCACTCCAAAGACCACCTTTAAATGCTCCTGGTGCTCCTCCTCGGATCGACTGTACACCAGTATGTCATCGAAGAAACCTAGTACAAACCTCCGCAGGTACGGCCGAAACACCCTGTTCATCAAGTATTGGAAAGTGACTGGAGCATTGGTAAGCCCAAATGGCATCACCAAGAACTCATAGTGCCCCTCGTGTGTCCTGAATGCCGTCTTCGAAATATCCTCCCCTTTCATCCTGATTTGGTGGTAGCCCGACTTCAAATCCATCTTAGAGAACACTACTGCTCCATACAGCTGATCCTGTAGCTCATCGATCACCGGAATGGGAAACTTATCCGGCACAGTTTCCTTATTCAATGCCCTGTAATCCACGCAGAATCTTCAGCTACCATCCTTCTTTTTAACCAGTAGTACAGGACTAGAGAAAGGACTCACACTTGTTCTGATGATCCCCGCGTCCAACATCTCCTTAATCAGCTTCTCGATCTCGTCCATCTGAATTTGGGATAGCGGTAAGGTCGCACACTAACTGGTGGCACCCCCTCCTTCAGAATGATTGCATGCTCTTGCTCCCTGAGTGGTGGTAAGCCTTGAGGCGGTTGGAACACCTCACTGAACTATTGTATGAGCGGTTGTACTGCCAGAGGAAGGCTTCCCTCATCTCCAAGCGCTGCAGTTCCACCAAATATCCACCTCCCACCTCCTGTATGGTTCTGATCATGGATCTGAGAGACGCCGGTCCTGGATAGCCCTGTGTCACCTTGGATCACCATCTTCTTTCCTTCCACCATTAGCTCCATCCTCAAAGCACCCCAATTTACTTTGGTCTCCCCTAAGGTCTGTAGCCATTTCATCCCCAAGATGACATCAGTGCTCCCCAACTCCAAGGGAAGAAATTCTTCCTTCACCTGAATCCCTTGAATCATCAGCACTACTCTACAAACTCCCCTTCCCATTTCTACCTTTCATATGCCCAACATCACTCCATAGCCGCCTGTATCCTCCAGTTTCACCCCCAGCAAGTCAACCATCTGAGTGGAGATGAAATTGTGGGTTGCCCCACTATCGATCAACACTATCACCTTTCTATCAGCCATCTCTCCCCTCACTTTCATAGTGTGATTTGGAGTGAATCCCACCACATAATTTAGGGATACTTCTGCTACATCCAAATGTAGTTTCTCCTCATCCTCCATCTCTAACCCACTTCCACCTCCCTCCTCAGCTTCCTCGTCATCACAGACAGTGAGAACCTGAAGAGTTCGGTCCTTACACCTATGCCCTGGCATGTATTTCTCATCACATCTAAAACACAACCCCTTTGCCCTCTTCTCCTGTATCTCCTTCTCGGTTAGCCTTTTGAAATTTCCCCCTCCAGTTCTCTCTTTGGGTATTTCCCTCAACCCCCCTGTTGCCGGTGCCTTTGAAGCTAAGAAATTAGTGGTCATCCTGTAAGATCCCCCAGAATTGCTTCCCCTAATCCCCTTCTCCAGATGCTTCTGGTCCTCCACCAGCTGAGCTAGCTCCATGGCCTCTCCAAGGTCTCGTGGCCTCATCACCCGAACTGCTGCCCGGATCTCTGCTTTCAGCCCCTTCATAAAGTTTCCTTCTAACACTGTCTCTGAGAGCCGATCCAATCTGCTGGCCAAATACTCGAACCGATCACGATACTCTGCCACTGTCCCTTCCTGTGTCAAGGCAAAAAATTGCTCATAAAAGTCTCCTCCCCTGCTGGTTCGAAAGCGTTCTAGTAGACAGTCCTTGAACTCCCTCCATGTGCGAATGGGTCGCCTCATGTCCCGCCATTGATACCATGCCAGAACCTTCCCTTCTAAGCACAAGCCTACAGCTGTCAACTTTTCCTCCTCAGTCAACCCATTGACTGTAAAGTATCTCTCCACCTTGTAGATCCAGCCATGTGCGTCTTTGCCCTCAAAGATGGGCATCTTCAATTTTCTCACTCTCGGGTCACCACCGTGTCCCCTAACTCCTCCATAACCTCCCATTCCTCTAGGAGGAGGTGCTCCCCAGTAGTCACGATCTTCCCTCCTACGATCATACCCGATCCCTTCATCACATTCCCCTCTTCTTCATTCCAAATCAGCACCACGGTGGTAAGCATCGTCCCTTCTCCCAAAAAATTCTGCACCCCTCCTTTCATAGCCCATACTCATCTCCTCCCTAGAAAGCGGTTCTAGAGGAGGTATTCCATCATCTCCCTCGAGGATCTCCACTTCCAGGTTCTCCCTCCCCCTTAATGGGTTCGGAATTCCTCCTCTTGAATGGCCGCCTGTGGCCTCCCTTGTTTCCGATGTCGC
Source organism: Dendrobium officinale (assembly GCA_019514585.1). Taxonomy (NCBI): domain Eukaryota; kingdom Viridiplantae; phylum Streptophyta; class Magnoliopsida; order Asparagales; family Orchidaceae; genus Dendrobium; species Dendrobium officinale. The sequence continues at coordinate 1,483,115 of CM033689.1, forward strand.
CGGATTTTGTTTATCTTCAAGCATCTTCTTCATCATATTCTCCAAAGCAGTGAACCTTCCCTCCATCTTTTCATGAATGGAAGCGAATTGGTTGTGAAAATCAATGATTCTTTCCTCCAAATCAGCCTTCAGTTGGCCTATTTCTCCCTCCAATGCATCAACCTTCTTTCCGGCCATCTTCCCTCCACGGTTTTACAAGAAGAACTACTTGAGAAGGAAAGAAAAATTGCTGAAATTTTCAGATTTCCGCCTCCAACAGTCCCAAGACAATGCTCTGATACCAATTTGATAGGAAATACTCGAGTTCGCAAGTAACCCTAAGGTAATACTTGAGTTCGCAAGCAAACCTAATCAAGATTAGCACAAAAACAGAGGAAAAACTGCTGTCCAAGCAGTTTGACAGCACCCTCGCAGCAGATTTTTTTGCACCAAACAGTGGAAATAAGAGAAACGAAGCAAGATCTTCACTAGTAGATGCAAGAAAATAAAGAAAGATACAACGTTCTTCGATTCGAGAGGAAGAACAACTCTCCACAAGTCTCTAGCAAACCCTAGAGCCCAAGCTCACAATGAGATCTCAAACTTTACATTCAAATTCAAGATCAGGACCTAAATCCCCCCTTTCCCCCTCTTTAACTTTCATCCCCATACAAAATCCCTAAACAGCCCTTCTATTCAAATCCCCCCCCCCTTTCCATTCAAATTTTCCCTCCAACCCTTGAATTAACTCCATGTGGGGCCCGCCTAGAGTAAGTAAGGACCAGAGGGGCCCGCCTAACAGAATCATCCTCATAAAACTGAAAAACCAAGCATGTATTGGAAACCCAAACTACTCCCAGTTACTATAGTACAAAAGATGTTTTTCTAAACACGTGAAACGAGATAGGCTTCTCATCACTCTGTTAAGTTGAGGCTATTTCGAGTGTGCCTGGTTTCTTGAACTAAGCTGCATGCAAAATGCCTTCAGTTCTCCAAAATCAAAACATTGAAAACTTGAAATAGTATGATAGGAGAAGAGCAGATATTTTTCTAAACGTGTGAAACAAGATAGGCTTCTCATCACTCTGTCAAGTTCAGATTATTTCAAAGTTTCCTGTTTTTTTAACTAAGCTGCATGAAAAATGACTTTGGTTATCCAAAATAAAACCCAGAAACTTATAGTAGCATGATAGAAGGCAGAAGCTCAATAGGTTGAGCTAATCCCATGTTTCTTCATTAACTCTCTCAAGCCCCAAAAAGTTGACAGAAAGATGTGATTCCCATTTGGATATATATATATATATATATATATATTTGTCCGAAGGCTATCATTATCCCAATGTTTGACAGAAGACAGTTGTTGCATCCTCAACAGTTTAACATTCACTGTTCCAAGTAGAAAGTTCAACAATCAAAATAATTTCATGTTTACATTGTTCAAGGCCAAAAAGAAAGAACCATAAAACAAGGCCTGTTCATTTTGCAATTGGATACGGTTCAACTTGATATTAAAAAACGCATAGAACAAGTGAAATCCAAGTATTTCATGCTATTTTGTAACTTCTAAAGAACACAATAAGTATACAGACCTGTGTAATTAAAAGCTTATTATATTCTTCATACTCTTTCTCCACATTTACTAAAGCACCACCATATAAAGATGCAACTTTTGCTAGAGTCCCATCACTTGCATAGTTCTCACCACCGTACTTGAAGCAATCCTCTGACAATCTTGTCCCTTATAATCATAGATATAAGGCCTTAAGTACAGAAAGAACTTGCAATGTCAGGAGGTAATTGCAGCTTAAAAAAAGAAAAATTTTAAAAGTAATCACCAGCTTCAATATGTCTATGACCAATACTTGCAAAGACTTCACCTGCTCTAACAACATCCTTTTGGAAATCCTGGCGCAATATTTTCTATGTCAAAACTTGCAAATACTGAATAAAAATGACAATTAATGCATATATAAGTACAAAACAAAACTAGCTAACCTGACAGTCAAGAAAAAAATGTCTTAAACCTAGTTCAAAAACCCTTTTTTTTTTAAAACAACAGACAAAAGGACAGAGTACACTATCTGATCAGAGATCGCCCAGCACACTTATAACTTGTGCTTGTTTGCACAGAAACCTTTGCTAGTTCAACTAAGAAAAGGAGATGCAAATTACTTTCTGCATATTGCAAGACCAATAGTTAGAATACAGTGGGGTCATCTAGCTCACTCCTAAAATGTTCTTGGTCTAATGTTAGCCTAAAAACCGGAATTGTAACGGGAACTAGACTGACTTAAAAAACAAGGACTGTTCAAGAAGTTCACAGGGCAATTCTCATTTGACACAGTTCAATTAAGTCTGCAGTAAATGACAAAGTCAGCAGGCAAGGCTCATTTTGCACGATACATTGAAGGAAAATGTTCCTCTAGGGATCAAATATATTTGGGCAAGGCTCATTTTGCACAAAAAATTTTCAAAACACACTGAGTATAGAAAGCAAGACCAAGACCAGATCTTTCTTACCCTGGCTGCACGAGTAGATTTGTATAATTTCTCCAATTGCTGATGTCTATACAATTCAACCTCGTCAATTACCATCACATCAGAACTCTCATAACCACTTCCACTGAACTGCTTTATCACTGCCTGAAACCAAATAAAAAGAATAAAATGAGTCTTAGATAATCACTCAATATCAAGGATGCACACTTATTTTTCAGTAGTATTTACGTATGCCTGTTTGATGAATGAATGTCTATATGCAGGGAAGACGCCTATTTGATGGATGTCCGGATGCAAGGAAGATGAATATATAAATATAAATTCTAAAGCATAGAAAACGGGATTCGGAATCATATTTTTTAAAAAGTTACAACAAAACAAAAACATAAAGCTTCTTAAGTTTCTTTTTATAAATTAACCTCCTAGTTCTATCAATTCCATCCATCCTCCCCCAAAGAATGAGGTAACAGAAAAGGGACAACATATGTGCTCATTGGCTTCTATATATATATATATATATATATAGCTAGTTAAATTTAATTTTCATGTTGTCAGAGCTTGTTTGTAAAATTTAGAGGGTTTCTACTTGAAACGAATATTATAATTTCCACGATCCATAAGATATGCTTCTACCACATTAACTGAAATTTTTGACCATATATTAAGTAATTAGCTATTGCATTTAACACCGATCTATAATTTAAAAAAAAAAACATCACCAATTCATTGTAAACCACCATACCATACAATTCATTGGCAATATGCCTGTACAAGAAGTCCAATACAATCAAACATGCAGTCTGTGCATAAGGATAATAAGAATACTAAGATATTGTTAAATTGCAATTATCAAAAACAGTTTCAATTCTTTTCCTATGAAGGAATAATTCACCTTTGGAGCATCAGAGATCAAGGAAAGTGAACAACCCAAGTGTATTTTTCATGCATGCTTCAGTCATTCAATTTGCCTTTCATGCATTCAATTCCTGACAGATTTCTTAAGCCTTTCAAGTGAAATAGATGCAAGTAATTCAAACAACAGCAAATAACCAACGCAGCAAAATAACTGCATTTACTTGGCAACAATTTTGTGAAGTGGGCTAAAAAAAGAACTGATAATCACATGTGCAACACGCATGTAGAGGAAGGTATGCAATTGTGTTTTTATTGGTGTGTATTTAGAATATATTATTGTGTAAAAGATGTTTTTAACATTCTATGAACAATAATAGGTAGAGGTAGACCTAAAAAGACTTCATTAGAAAATATTAGAAATGATCTTTCTTTATTAGATTTAAATGAGAATTTGAATTTTAACATGACACAATGGAGAAAAAGGATTCATGTAGCCGACCCCACGTAGTGGGACAAAACAAAGGCTTGATATTGTTGCTGTTGTATGAACAATAATGCATAGAAAGAACCACACTAGTATATACTCATGTGCATCTTCCTCAATGTGCGCATTACTAACCTAATAATCATTCATAAAAAAAAAGTAGCTTAATCTAAAAGTAAATGCAGCTACTACAAATCAAACAAAAACACCAAAGTACTATTACCTTCACCACAAAAAAGGAAAGTAGTTAATACAATTTTCAGGTGAAGCAAATTTACTGTAAAGTAAATCCCTGCAAAGTAAATACAATAAGCTTGGTAGCATTTTCATTGCTGCAGGTTTCTAAATAGAATGAATTATGGAAGCAAACGTTATCGACTTTAAGGCTCTGTTTTGATTGACGGAATTGAAAGATTGAAAATAAATATGAAACTAAGTGGAAATAATAAAGGAATTTATTTGAAATTAGCTTTTACTGTATTGTTTGGTCGAGGAGAAATTCAGTGGTTTTTTCTTTGTTGTTTGATTGATGAGAAATTGATTTTTTATTTCTCTTGAGGGACATGGGAATCACAACTATGATCTTATAAATTTTATTTTCCATTTTTCACTAGGATTGGATAAGAGACTGTCAATGAAAAAGAACATTTGTTAATATTCATTACATTGAACCTAAACACTTAATATAGAGAAGAATGAATTTGCTTTTCCTTCAATTCATCAAAACAAAATGTATCCTAAATGGCTACAAGTAGGAATTAATTCAAATTGGATTTAGTAAATCCTAAAAGCTAATAAACTATTTGGCATGATAGATGCTAAATTTAGCTAAGCCCTTATAAAATGTTTGCAGATATTTTCAAATTTTTTGGGTATAATGAAAGAGAAGAAGAATGAAGGTGGAGGGTTGCGTTAGGTAGTCGACAGCCAGCGTAAAACTTGTCGAACAATAATGACATGAATCCTTTAAGAAATTGTGTTAATGCTAGGGCGTCCCCTGGAAGCGACGCGCTGTATGGCCTGAATACAGTGACAAGTGTGCAAGGGCCGCTGCACCGGCGCCCGGGTGCAGTGTTAAATAGGCAAGGGTTCCCACATCAAGGACGGATGTGGGCAAAGAAGCTAGTCCATGATACTAAAATTAGGATAGGAACTTGGAATATAGGTTCCCTTACAGAAAAATTAAAGGAATTAATAGATATTATGATTCATAGGAAGTTAAATATTTTGTGCATTCAGGAAACTAAATAGGTTGGAGATAAGGCTAAAGAAATTGATAGTTTAGGTTTTAAACTTTGGTATTCGGGTAGGAGTCGTACTAGAAATGGTGTAGGTGTTATTATAGATAAGAGTTTAAAGGATAATGTTATAAAAATTAATAGGATTGGAGATAGAATTATAGCTTTAAAGATTGTTATTGATGATAAGATTGTTAATATTATAAGTGCTTATGCTTCTCAAGTAGGTTTGGATATGAGCTCTAAATTAAATTTTTGGAATGACTTAGAAGAATTAATACAAAATATACCTCTTGAAGAAAGAGTTTTTATTGGAGGAGATTTAAATGGACATGTTGGTAGAGAGGTAGATGATTTTAAAAGCATTCATGGTGGCCATGGATTCGGAACGACGAATGAAGGTGGCAAGACCATATTGGATTTTTGTTTAGCTTATGATTTTTTAATTGCTAATATTTTATTTAAGAAAATGAATGAGCATCTCATCACTTATAAAAATGGATATAATACAACCCAGATTGACTATTTTCTTATTAGAAAATCAAATCGTTTAGAGTGCAAAGATTGTAAAGTTATTCCGAGTGAAAATTTATGTACCCAACATCGATTATTAGTTTTGGACTTTAAGATAAAGGGGCATAAAATAAAAAATAAAGTAAAATAATTTTCTAGGATTAAATGGGGGCTTTTAAAGAATATTAACAAAAATATTTTTGGAAATAAGATTTTAGATCTTAAGATTTTGTCTGTGCATGAGGATGCTAATATTATGTGGGAAAAAGTGGCTAGTGATATTAAGAATATTGCAAAAGATGTCCTTGGAGTATCAAATGGAAAAGCTCCCAATAGTAAAAATAGTTGGTGGTGGAATCCTAATGTGCAAGAAAAAATTAAAAATAAAAAGCTTTGTTATAAAAATTGGTTTAATTTTAAAAATTCTGATAATTGGGAAATATATAAAGTGGCTCGTAAGGATGCTAAGAAAGCAATATGCGATGCAAAGGCATTAGCTTTTAGTGATTTATATAATAGATTAGATACTAAAGAGGGAGAAATATATATGTATAAGTTAGCCAAACAAAGAGATAGGAGTAGTAAGGATTTAGTTCAAGTGAAGTGTATTAATGATGAAGATCAAAAAATACTTTTCTTAGAAGATGATATTCAACAAAGATGAATGAGATATTTTGCTAAACTTTTTAATGAAGATTGTGAAAATAAGATTGACTATAGTGACCTTAGCACCCTAGATGAAAATAAAGATTTATGTTTTTATCGGCGTATTAGTAAATCTGAAGTTAGAGAGGCTTTAAAGAAAATGAATGGTGGAAAAGCTATTGGACCTGATGATATTTCAATAGAGGTATGGAAATGCTTAGGAGATGAAGGAATTTCATGGCTTACTAAACTTTTTAATACTATTTTGAAGACTAAGAAGATGCCAGATGAGTGGAGAATGAGTGTGTTAATTCCTATTTTTAAGAATAAAGGTGATGTACAAGATTGTGCGAATTATAGAGGTATTAAGTTAATGTGTCATACTTTAAAACTATGGGAGCGAGTTTTGGAGCATAGGTTGCGGCGTGATACTAATGTTTCTCAAAATCAATTTGGATTCATGCTGGGTAGGTCGACTATGGAAGCCATACATTTATTAAGAGGTTTGATGGAGAAATATAGAGAAAATAAGGATGATCTACATATGATATTTATTGATTTAGAAAAAGCATATGATAAAGTTCCAAGAGAAGTGCTATGGAGAGTTCTTGAAAAGAAAGGAGTCAATAATGCTTATATTCAAATCATTAAAGATATGTATGCAGGAGCTATTACTTGTGTTCAAACACAAGGTGGATTGACCAAGTATTTCCCTATTTCGGTTGGGTTACATCAAGGATCAGCCTTAAGCCCATATCTTTTTGCTTTAGTCATGGATGTTCTCACTAGACATTTGCAAGAGGATGTACCTTGGTGTATGCTTTTTGCTGATGATATTCTTCTTGTTGATAAGACTAGAGAGGGAGTTGAAGGTAAACTTGAATTATGGAGGTCAACTTTAGAGTCTAAAGGTTTTCGCTTGAGTAGATCTAAAACGGAATATATGGAGTGCAATTTTAGTAGTAATAGACCTAGTGAGGGGATTGTGACTTTGGGCGATCAAGTCATTAATAAGAGTACACGTTTTAAATATCTTGGATCTATTGTTCAGAGTGATGGTGAAATAGATGGGGATATTATCAGCAGAATTCAAGTTGGATGGTTGAAGTGGAGGAATGCATCGGGCTTGTTATGTGATAGAAATGTACCCCTCAAACTTAAGGGAAAATTCTATAAGATGGTAGTGAGGCCTGCAATGCTTTATGGTGCCGAATGTTGGCCTTTAAAAGAGAAAGCATAATACTAAGTTAAGTGTGGCAGAGATGAGGATGCTCAGGTGGATGAGTGGCTTTACCCTTAGAGATAGGATACGAAATGAGCATATACGTGAAAAGGTTGGAGTAGCTCCAGTAGAAGATAAGATTAGAGAAAGTCGCCTTAGATGGTTTGGTCACATAAAACGGCGGCCTTGCGATGACCCGGTTAGGAGAGTAGAGGTATTAGATTTGACTTATGTTAAGAAAGGTAGGGGTAGACCTAAAAAGACTTGGTTAGAAAATATTAGGAATGACCTTTCTTTATTAGATTTAAACGAGAATTTAACTTTTAATAGGACACAATGGAGAAAAAGGATTCATGTAGCCGACCCCACGTAGTGGGATAAAGGCTTGATGTTGTTGTTGTTGTTGTAATGAAAGAGAAGAAGAAGCAAATCGAGTAGAAGTGTCTCTTAAATCCTCCATGCCTGAGGATTTACTAAATCCGAAACTAAGCTTAAAATAGGGGGAAAGCAGGAGGATTTAAGAAAGTGTTAGGATTTTTGTGGCTTAAAAAACTGTTTGGCAAGATTTAACCTAAATCCCGGCTGGCCCCAAAAAGTTAGCTTCCATGTGATTTCTTCAAATTTTCATTAAGCAAAGAAGTCCCAGACAACATTAGCTTTCAAGAGAAAGGTTTAAGGCAATAACAGCTGAAAATGCTATATAGGGCACCAATCTAACATTTTTGTTTCTGTAATACAAATGCAGAAGCATATCCCTTCACAACCAAGAAATGAATCACCATAAAACTACAATTAAAAATATTCCCCATTACTAAATAAAAATTGCAAAAGAAGAACTTGAGACAAACGAGACAAAAACACGATCTTTCCCCTTCCCAAATAAAATAATCAAAGCCCTACAATCCCTACAAACCAACATTCACCAAAACAATAAGCCACCACGAAGGTTTCCACATTCACGATATATGTCGTTTCCCACCGAATCATTCAACTCGCATCGATCTATTTCTTGGACAGAAAGTAATGGAGATCACCTGTTGCTGCTTCGCGACCTGCTCTCTGAGCTTGCTCGCCTGCTTCCTTAGCTTGTCCATTGCAATCACCACTGAACCCTGTAAGAACCCAAATCGAAGCAGATAGGTAAAATCCCTGAATTCCTCTCTCTCTCTCTCTCTCTCTCGTTCTGCAAGTGATGCGAGCACAGTAGAAGACTCGACGCGGGATTTACTAGTTGTCGTTCATTAGATAATCTACATTAGATAATTGTAAAGTTAGTGTAGTAAAAATAAAAAAAAAAAATTAAGTTTGTTCTAAATATTATAAGTATTTTTGAAAATAGTATAAATTTTTTTTAAAGTTTGTTCTAAATATTATAAGTATTTTTTAAAATAGTATATATTTTTTTTAAGTTTGTTCTAAATATTAAGTATTTTTTAATAGTATAATTTTTTTTAAAGTTTGTTTAAATATTATAAGTATTTTTGAAAATAGTATATTAATTTTTTACAATCCTCACATATTATTAGATATGATTAAACCAATAATTTTTAATCACCAAAATTTTGAAAAATAATAAAAATTTTGTAAAAAATAATAGTAAATAAAAAATTTTATTTCAATCTCAAAAATCAAAATAGTCAGAAAGGGTTGAAAGCTAAGCACCTCAAAGGATTATTTAAATGATAAAATTTATGTGTTAAAAATATAAACTCTATTATTTTGAGTGCCCCGCGCTTAAATTGCTTGATAATTAATAACGATTATTTCATATGATAGCATATTATAGCGAATGATCGCTTTTTCTTAGGCTCAATAAAGATAAAAAAATGGATAAAAATTTTTCATATTAAAAATAAATAAATAAATTGATTTTCAAAATGTTTTATGTCTTACAATAATATATTTTAATTAAAATCCAATCTTCCACATGAGAAGACATTATCATATTGCAAATTTGTTTAATTATGATTAATAAATTCAAATTATTAAATTTCGGCCAAAAGTGAAATGTTTAAATTATTTTGGTCCTGTTTTGATGAAAATTGAATATAATATAGCCTAAAATTTCAGTTGGGAAAAATGGAAAAAGAGTTATCTAGATTTATTTAAATGTCTTTAATCATAAATTTTGAAATATTAAGGAGAAATTTGCAAATCTTGATAATTATCTTCCTATATTATTATTTTGAAGTGTTTTCATTCTTTTTTTTTTTAATTTAAATATTACAAATCTTGAAGAGCTTTCATTCTTTGAATCCTCTATTTATGTTAGTTTATATATGACGAACACAACAATAATATTAATCCGAGCCTCAACATCTATTAAAGTAAAATTTATCGAATAATTAAGACATGAAGAATACAAGCCAGCTTAATTAAAAATAATAACATACATAATGGGTCTTTTATGCACATCAATTAATGATTGACAATATATTCTTTTAAGTTATCTAATACCTTATTGCGTTTCTTCAAGTTATTTATTTAATCAATTAATATAAAATTAATGATATGATCTCACTGAAGTTTCGTTTGAGGAACTTTTTTATTGTTTCTTAAAGCAACTTTATAGAACAAAAAAATTAATTTTTGTACTAAAAATCTGCTTTTAAAAAAGCCATTCCAAACGAAGCAGAAGTGGCTCAAAAGCATTTGCAACTTATAGGAGAGGACAAGAGGTTATACAAATAATAAATCTGGACAAAATAGAAAAGTGAAGTAACCAATGCTACACACTAAAATCGAAATTGCTGAAGGCAGAATAACATACTAAAAACATTATGATATTGAATGTTTCTTTATCCTCCAAAAGGATTTGCTGAACTTTGTTTGCTTTAAAAACTATCCATGTGTTTGAGAATGGCTTTGTGAAAATCTGCCACTGGTTAGTAATTGAACTGAAAAACTTTAAAGAATTTTCAGACCATGTAAGTCATGCCTACTTGCATCAAATGTGTGTGTGAGAATGCTCAAAGTTGCTATCCCTCTTCTGCAATTCTTCCTCAAGAAGGCATAGAAGTAGTTTATAATCAGCTTTTTGAAAAACCAAGAGTCTTTCCTGGCTCTAATATCTCCATGACCAAGAAGGTAAACTACCCCTGACTCCTTTGCCTTGTGTATGAAGGAGAGCTCACTCTCCAGGCTCTTTCCTGGATCTGTAACAGCATCATCTATGGCCTGAGAAAATGAAGAACTAGCTTCCGAGCTTTGTTTTTTCGAGGCACTCGTAATCGGAAAGAAGAGGAACGCCGAGGGAATAAATGCTGCCATTTGGAGCGACAAGAACACTTGAAGAAAATGATGTTTCTGCTTCAGAATCAGAATCGCCATCCTCGTCGCTTTCTAAAGAGCGTTCTTGGGCTTCTCGACGAATGAATTTTTCAAGGCTTTCGATCAGAAGTTGTTCAAAGATCTGGTGATGCTCCTTCCGCACATCTTTGTAGCCATACCTATAGGAAACAAGCTTAAGTAAAGGGCGCTCTGTTGCAAATCATATTGAAAGGAAGCAGTTTAAGTTCATTGGAAGGTTTGCTGGTGCTCATTAGGATTGTAAAAAAAAAAGGGTTGTTAGTGTTCGTTAGGATTGTCAAAAAAAATAAAAAAGTTTGTTTGTGTTCAATAGTATTTGGCTCAACATTTAATTTATCCTTCATATTTTGTCTTTCAAGTATTGGCATGAGGAGGATTATTAGGCTTGCAAATGAAAGGAATGATCTCTATCACTATTGAGAATGTAAATATCAAGAAAAGTACATACAACATTTAGTATTAACATCTGAGAATCATGTTCATCATTCAAAAAATTCAATATGGGAGAATTTCTATGTGATGTTTGTGAATTAGCACAACACGAATACATTAATTTTTCAATGAGTGATACAAGAACTCTTATTCATTTTTCACTTATTCATAAATATTATATGGGGACTATCCTTTACATCTAACATCCATGGGGCTTGATAGTTTATATCCTTTAACGATGATAACACCTGTATGTCATGAATTTTTTTATTATAAGTCAAAGATTGATCTTAGTATCATCTTTCCTACCATTTCATTATGGTCAAATATCAATTTGGTGTTTCAATATTAGAAGAGATAGATCTCAAAACACTGTGACAACTTAACCATTTTATCACCTTGTACTTCCCAAAAAAAAAGTACAAAAGTCCTCATGTGCATGTACACTCCATTAAAATGGGATTGATGAACGAAAAAACAAACACCTACTTGCTCATACAAGTGATCTCTTTTTTTTTAATAAATATCCCAAAATAATTGGGTGTGAAACAACTATAACAATCGCGAACATCATAAACTATTTACCTATAAAGGTTGTTTCGATTCAAGAGTTCTACACAAATTCTAAACAAGTTTTTGCCCATTTCAAGACCTCATACATTGTTCTCAAAATATTTAAAAGTGTTGTCTTTGCTCATAAATATTTCTAAAATAGGCAAAAACTTAATCCTAGAGAAATTAAATATAATTTTATTAACTATTCTCCAATGCAAAAAATAAAAAATAAACAAATGCTATCACCCCCCCCCCCCCCCCCCCCCCCTAAAGAAGAATGGAACAAGCTCGCAAGATTTCCTGGGGAGATGAGAAGGAGAATGGAACAAGCTCGCAAGCTTTTCCTCAATAAAACCCGTAGGTTTACATTTCCAAAAATCAATCACATAACATTTAGGCAAAGGGGGGGTCAACTCAAACCCAAAATAAGTTGGTTTTGACTTCCCTTGAGCTTAAAAGCTCAATAAAATTTGAGCTGAAATTTAGCTCATTTATGAGCTGGTTTTTAGTTCATTTATTGAACTAAGGGTTAGCTCATTATTAGCTAAGTTTTAGTTCATAGTTATCTTTTAATTAATGTAATTTTATAGTTTTTTATGTCTTAATTTAAGTTATCCCTTGGGATTCCAAAATGGCTTTAGGAATCCCAAGGAAGTTTGTTTTCCCATGTCGTTGCTCCTTGGCTTCCACGGTTGGCTGTTGTTTTCCATGCATGGCTCCTTGGTTCTCACGGTGGCTGATGGTTTTCCGAACTGAGGGCCTTCCCGTGGCTTTTGGTGCGTCAGTTCCGTGCGGCCTCTTGGGTTCCCGTGGCTGCTTCTTCGGTTTCCTGGGCTGGGTTGTTTTGCCGTGAAAAGCAAGGGGGCTTTTCCATGGCTTGTGATGTTGGGTTCTTGTGGAAATTTATTTAAGTGTTTGTTTGTATTCCCCTTTCATAAATATGAGGGGTTATGTATTGTTTTAAAAAGAGTGAAATATGAATTTTTGAAAAGAAATATGCAGATTTTATTGGAGAAGCTTGCAAGCTTTGTCCACCTTCTTCTCCCACCTCCTTTGGAAATCTTGCGAGCTCTTTCCACCCTTCTTCTCGGCTTCTAACCTCTTTTGTCTCTCCGCAAGTGACCACCCCACATGTATCCTTCGTCTCTAAGTAAAGCAAGTTTAGGGTGTCTTACTATTAGATTCAAGTTTGTTAGTCGTTTAATTTCGTTTAGGGTGCAGTGTTAAATAGGCAAGGGTTCCCGCATCAAGGACGGATGTGGGCAAAGAAGCTAGTCCATGATACTAAAATTAGGATAGGAACTTGGAATATAGGTTCCCTTACAGGTAAATTAATGGAGTTAATAGATATTATGATTCATAGGAAATTAAATATTTTATGCATTCAGGAAACTAAGTGGGTTGGAGAGAAGGCCAAGGAAATCGATAGTTTAGGATTTAAACTTTGGTATTCGGGTAGGAGTCGTACTAGAAATGGTGTAGGTGTCATTATAGATAAGAGTTTAAAGGATAATGTTATAAAAATTAATAGGATTGGTGATAGAATTATAGCTTTAAAGATTGTTGTTGAGGATAAGATTGTTAATATTATAAGTGCTTATGCTCCTCAAGTAGGTTTAGATATAAGTTCTAAATTAAAATTTTGGAATGACTTAGAAGAATTAATACAAAATATACCTCTTGAAGAAAGAGTTTTTATTGGAGGAGATTTAAATGGACATGTTGGTAAAGAGGTAGTTGATTTTAAAAGCATTCATGGTGGCCATGGATTTGGAACGACGAATGAAGGTGGCAAGACCATATTAGATTTTTGTTTAGCTTATGATTTTTCAATTGCTAATACCTTATTTAAGAAAAGGAATGAGCATCTCATCACTTATAAAAATGGATGTAGTACAACCCAGATTGACTATTTTCTTATTAGAAAATTAAACCGTTTAGATTGCAAAGATTGTAAAGTTATTCCGAGTGAAAGTTTATGTACCCAACATCGATTATTAGTTTTGGACTTTAAGATAAAGGGGCATAAAATAAAAAATAAAGTAAAACGTTTTTCGAGGATTAGATGGGGGCATTTAAAGAATATTAACCAAAATATTTTTGTGAGTAAGATTTTAGATCTTAAGATTTTGTCTGTGCATGAGGATGCTAATGTTATGTGGGAAAAAAGTGACTAGTGATATTAAGAATATTGCAAAAGATGTGCTTGGAGTATCTAAGGGAAAAGCTCCTAATAGTAAAAATAGTTGGTGGTGGAATCCAATTGTGCAAGAAAAGATTAAAAATAAGAAGATTTGTTATAAAAAATTGGTTTAATTTTAAAAATTCTGATAATTGGGAATTATATAAAGTGGCTCGTAAGGATTCTAAGAAAGCAATATGCGATGCAAAGACATTAGCTTTTAGCGATTTATATAATAGATTAAATACTAAGGAGGGAGAAAGATATATGTATAAGTTAGCCAAACAAAGAGATAGGAGTAGTAAGGATTTAGTTCAAGTGAAGTGTATTAAGGATGAAGATCAAAAAATACTTTTCTTAGAAGATGATATTCAACAAAGGTGATGAGATATTTTGCTAAACTTTTTAATGAAGAGTGTGAAAATAAGATTGACTATAGTGACCTTAGCACCCTAAATGAAAGTAAAGATTTCTGTTTTTATCGGCGTATTAGTAAAACTGAAGTTAGAGAGGCTTTAAATAGAATGAAGGGTGGAAAAGCTGTTGGACCTGATGATATTCCAATAGAGGTGTGGAAATGCTTAGGAGATGAAGGGATTTCTTGGCTTACTAAACTTTTTAATACTATTTTGAAGACTAAAAAGATGCCAGATGAGTGGAGAATGAGTGTATTAATTCCTATTTTTAAAGAATAAAGGCGATGCACAGGATTGCACGAATTATAGAGGTATTAAGTTAATGTGTCATACTTTAAAATTATGGGAGCGAGTTATAGAGCATAGGTTGCGGCGTGATACTAATGTTTCTCAAAATCAATTTGGATTTATGCCGGGTAGGTCGACTATGGAAGCCATACATTTATTCAGAGGTTTGATGGAAAAATATAGAGGAAATAAGGAGGATCTACATATGATATTTATTGATTTAGAAAAAGCATATGATAAAGTTCCAAGAGAAGTGCTATGGAGAGTTCTTGATAAGAAAGGAGTCAATAATGCTTATATTCAAATCATTAAAGATATGTATGCAGGAGCTATTACTTGTGTTCAAACACAAGGTGGTTTGACCAAGTATTTCCCTATTTCGGTTGGGTTACATCAAGGATCAGCCTTAAGCCCATATCTATTTGCTTTAGTCATGGATGTTCTCACTAGACATTTGCAAGATGATGTACCTTGGTGTATGCTTTTTTGCTGATGATATTCTTCTTGTTGATAAGACTAGAGAGGGAATTGAAGGTAAACTTGAATTATGGAGGTCAACCTTAGAGTCTAAAGGTTTTCGCTTGAGTAGATCTAAAACAGAATATATGGAGTGTAATTTTAGCAGTAATAGTCCTAGTGAGGGGATTGTGACTTTGGGCGATCAAGTCATTAATAAGAGTACACGTTTTAGGTATCTTGGATCTATTGTTCAGAGTGATGGTGAAATAGATGGGGATATTATCAGCAGAATTCAAGTTGGATGGTTGAAGTGGCGGAATGCATCGGGCTTGTTATGTGATAGAAATGTACCCCTCAAACTTAAGGGAAAATTCTATAAGATGGTAGTGAGGCCTGCAATGCTTTATGGTGCCGAATGTTGGCCATTAAAAGAGAAGCATAATACTAAGTTAAGTGTGGCAGAGATGAGGATGCTTAGATGGATGAGTGGCTTTACCCTTAGAGATAGGATACGAAATGAGCATATACGTGAAAAGGTTGGAGTAGCTCCAGTAGAAGATAAGATTAGACAGAGTCCGCCTTAGATGGTTTGGTCACATAAAAAGGCGGCCTTCCGACGACCCAGTTAGGAGAGTAGAGGTATTAGATTTGACTTGTGTTAAGAAAGGTAGGGGTAGACCTAAAAAGACTTGGTTAGAAAATATTAGGAATGACCTTTCTTTATTAGATTTAAACGAGAATTTGGCTTTTAATAGGACACAATGGAGAAAAAGGATTCATGTAGCCGACCCCACGTAGTGGGATAAAGGCTTGATGTTGTTGTTGTTGTTGTTGTTGTTGAAAGTTTTGTTTTTTAATTTCTAAGTCTGTTTTAGATTGAAATGTAAGAGTTTGTTCATCTTATTACATAGGAGTTTCTTATTTTCGTTACCTTTGTGGGCTGAGGTTCTCGGGTCCCCCATCCCCCGGAATTTTTGCCCGCATCATGTATGATTTGTGGATGATAATGAGGTCATACCATCTTAGTTGCAACAAGATGATCTAAATGCTGATTTCTTCGATGGGAGAGCGAAACAAGAGAATTACTTCTAACACAAGCCTACAACAATAAAAATTTTTAAAAAAATGTATCTATAAAAATTTAAGTATTTAAAGTTATCTTAAACTTTAATTAATATTCTTAATTTTTTATTGAATATTACTAATTAGGGAAGATGAAGATGATCGACATTAAAGAAGAAGAAAAAGAATGGGAGAACTTAAGACTCAACCGAAGATGAGACAGGAAAGAAAACTATTTAGTATAATGATGACTCCAATGAAGACTCCCTGAGTAATGAGAGTGATGAGGACTTTTGATTACTTGTTACATTCTTAAGTAGATCATCAGATGTTGCAATATTGGATAAAAGGAGGTAAGAGAGAAACTTATTATGCTAAACTTGTTTGAAGTGTTATTTTTTTTTATATATTATGTTATTTTATTTGATTTCATGTTACTTTAATTAATTCATGTTTGCATTACATTTCTACTTTGCACAATTTGCTACTTGATATATATACAAATTATTACTTCTTACCATATTAGAATGTTAATATATCATTTTTTAACATATTAATTGATTGTGATGTTACTATATGACTTCTTACCATCATTTTACTTCACAAATTTTTTTATTGTGAGACTTATGCCTCAAAATGCTTTGAGATTTACATCTTGCCTAATGGATAAAAAACATCTCAATACCCAATTGCAAAATTTCAAACCTTGATTTGAAGGAAACCAAGAATAAAAGAATTCTATTTAAAAAAATGAGAGGATTTGACTCTTAAAGAATACAAAGATGCAGATTATGTGAATTATATAATTGTCAAATGGTCAACTTTAAGGTATTGCACATTTGAAAAAAGTGATCTAGTGTCTTGAAGAAGAAAGAAATAAAATATGGTAGCAAGATCTAACATAGAAGCCAAATTTGAATATGTAGCACGAGAAACTTATAAATTATTATTGTTAAAAATTATCCTGAAAGATTTAGAAGTTGAGAGAAAATGAATTATGAGGCTCTATTGTGATAACAAGTTATCTATTAATATTGCACATAATTCTATGTAATATGCTATAAAAAGCATATTGAAGTTGAAAGGCAATTTACAAAAGAGGAGCTAGTAAGAGGTCTAATATATACTCCATTTACAACCACGGGAGAATAAATTACTGATATTGTCGCCAACAAATTATCAGGGGCAATCTTTCAAAAATTATGAGGCGATCTTGGAGTTGATGACATCCATTTATTTGCTTGAGATAAAGAGTGAAACAAATGCATAATTTTGCCAACTTGGACCTACTCACCAAGGCTATCATTCTCTTTCCTTCCTTCCTCCCCATGTCACCAATTAATCAATGGAATCCCTACTTATAACTAATCAATCCATAAACTATTCTAATTGCTTTATAATTATTATTCAACCTAATCAACAATTCACGAGCTATTATAATTATTATGTAATTATTATTACTTGATTTTATTTGTTTCATATTAGAATCTCTCTTAAGATTGTAAAAATACTAAATAAATATTAGAATTAAGCACTCAATCGGCTCGCACCAATTCTTGTCAAAAATACTAATCATATAGAAGCTACTTATGAATCAGATGGAACATAGCTTAATCAACTAATGGATCACAACTAAAATACATGAATGAGATCATCTGCCCAAAAAATATTTAAAAGCCAAAACTTTTTGAGTTTGGATCATGCTCCTACTATCCAATTCAAGTTCCTTTGGTTGTATGCAAATTAGTTGATTGAAATGAAAAGGAAAAAAAACAAGTTCCTTTGGTTGTAGTAGCATTTCAATTTGCAGCAATACAGATATTACAAGCAGATAAACAATTTCTTTTTTGCTCTATACAAAGCATTATAGATATAGGGTTTTAAAAACTGCGCATATGAATCTTTACTAAAGATTGTAATTAACAAAAAATATTTAGGATAAAACCCTACAACTAACTATTGATGGACAGTCTAATTCATGCTATACGAAGAAACACCTTATTAGACTCAATCATGAATCAACCTTCACGCAAAATGGTGCCTAAAGAGCTTCACAGAATTTCGCTTTACAGCAGATGGGGCGACCTCCTTTAGGTGATATCAAAGAAATTAAAGATGCAAAAAAGAACCTACAATCAAAATGATTGTGAAATCTACAATGATGAAAACAACCAATTGGGTGAAAAAAAAAAATTGGTGTATTTTTAATATTTATCTTATGTTTTATTCGCTCTCGGTATTTTAAATTATGGCATATAGTTCTCAACACAAACATCAACTTCTTTGGTCCCTACCTAATAGATAAAAATCTAAATATCATATATGAAGAAGTACAAAGCAATAAAATGATAAAAGACGGTTGAAACATGTAAACATAGCATGAAATCTATCAGCCAAGGATTTAAATTTAAACATAAATCAGTCACCATAACCAAGCAATCCTCACAATTTTAACTACAATTTATGAAGCGGGTTCTTTTATGTACCTAGCAATGCAACGGAACATGTGATAGCTCTTGGGGCAGACACGTCGGAAAAGAAACCTCTCATTCTGTGGTACCACGGGAACGGGAACATACTTAATGGACACAAAAATGATCATGGAGTGAATGGCTGGAAGGGTAGTTAGAAAGTGTCCAAATATTGCAGGGATCCCTTTCACCAATTCATTGTAAACTAACCCCATACCAGGGGCTCTGATAGTACCAAGATTGCAACCAAGTTTCAGCATTAAATCCATTGACAACTTCCGCTTGACCTCAGTTTCATACTTCATCTTGCTGCCATAATTCCATATAGACATAATCATAAACAAAACTGCAGCAAACAACAACAAAACCCAGCTTCCATCCCTCACTCCGCCCAAAACTGATGAGAAGAAAAGCAATTCCAAGCCCACGTAGAAAATAAAATAGAATAACACCAGGAAAATGTTGATTTGCCATATAAGAAGCATAATAATGGTTACGAGGACTGTGGTCACCATCATAACTCCAACTTCAGCAATGCCTGCAGCAGAGCTCAATATTAAAATTCAAAGGGCTCTGGAAGTAATATCATAATATAGAATTTATTATACACACAAAAGCCTTTTATAGAACATAGAAAAATAAAGCACCGTTATAAAAACTGAAAACAAAATCAAAGATGTTAAACAAAAAAAGGAAAATGTTTATTATGTCATCCAAATTATCATAACACCTTTTATTTTTTTTATTCTCTGATTAAAAGTCATGCCTTTCTTTTTATGGAAATATGAATAATGCAAAACAATTAGATGAAAATTTGAACAAGCATGAATATCAAGTACTCTTCAAACAGAAATAACCAATGAAATGTGGAGAACAACACAGTAATAGAAATTTAATCATCTGAGATGACAGCAGTAACTCAAGGAACTAAAGGGTCATTTAATTTTTTCTTGTAGCAGACTTTTAAGGTTAAGTTGTAATTTCACGTTAGCATAAGACTAAGAAATGAATAATATTAAAGTACTATTTTTTCAATATTCACTTTGAACTTTGGGTTGATTAACTTGCCGCACACAATTTCTAAATTTAACTGTTGTTATGAAATTTCAATAAATTAGAATTCACATGGACTAAAATAACCTTGACAATAAGAGCAAGACTTAAAATCTAGGCCATTTGTTTCTAATCACTTTTTTTGGAAACATGGAGTGAACCGGACTATTTCTCTTTCCAGTTTGCTATGAATGCATGCTTGCATACTTCAAAACAAATGCAGTGCTTGGTTTTTTATTTTTTTCATAAGATTTAAAACAGCAAAACTCATCATTTGAGCCAACTTAATCTGGGAAATAATTTATTACAAACAGATGAGAACAAACTAACAGGATGTGGTTAAATTCAAGATCACAAAAAAGAGAACACAAAATGACTCATTTTATCTCAAATATTAAGCTACAAGCTAACTTTTTAGGAAGTGTAAGCAAGGATATTTTCGATCAAATAAATGGTATTTACCTGCATGCATACTAATATCATTTGCATCTACCTTGATAGATAATGTAACCGATCTCGAACATAATCAAAATAAATGAAAGAAGGATGAAAGTACAGTACCGTATGCATTGCCGATCTTATTTATACTTCCAAAAGTGGCAACAAATCCAAGACAAAAGACCAGTAGAAACCAGTTTACAACTGGAATATATATATGGCCCATGAACTTTCGGGAAGTGTGTATTATTTTAAGGCGAGGAAAACAGCCCAGGGCTGTTGCTTTCTTTATGCATGAAAAGGTTGCCGTTGTCATTGCCCTGCTTGCAATTAATGCAGCTATCATAGCCACAAAAAGTACTGGCCAGAAAACTCCACCTGCACACAACAATTACGAACTTTGTACCCGTCACCATGGAGTAACAACCATAAAGGCCAAAACATAAAGGTTCAGCAGCAAAAACTATACCACACTTATAAAGTCCCAAAAAAGAACATGATGCAATTGTTATTAGAGTATTAGTGACACAACCATGAGTAGCCAGAAAGATAAAAATAACAATAATAATAACATTAAGCTTTTATCCCATAATATAGGATCGGCTACATGAATCTTTTTTCTCTATTGTGTCAAAAACTATTTCATTTCTCGAGTAAAACTGAAGTTATAATTAGTAAATATATGAATTTGAATTATAAAGGACCCAACTCGAGCTATAGACTGGCTCACAACGGAGGTGGAATCAAAGATGGAAAATATGGAAATTGTAAGAAAGGCGGTTGAAGGCTGCACTAATGGTATTGGCTATTGGAGCGTAGGTAGAGACAGTGAGGTTGCAAGCAAGCAAGTGTATTGGGTTTGCGATCGAGCTAGCCATTGATAACAGAGAGCTGGAGGGTTGTAGGATCTTGAGAATATGTTTTTAGTTTACACTCATGTTAAATGAAATGAAATGTTCTATCATATCAAGAGAAGTAATTGAAAGTTGAGTAAATGAACTTGAATTCAAAGTAAAATTTTAATTCCAAATTACATGTGGTAGCTAGCAAGTAGATAAATCACTTGATGGTCGACTAAATAAAATAGCTAGATTTAAATTTAAATTTAAACTTAGTGCTACCTACAGCATGATATTTTTTATGAAATAGTGTCAATTCCAACAGGTGAACGACAAATTAAAATTTATAAAATTTAGATTTTAGTGATTTATATAATAGACTAAATACTAAAGAGGACGAAAGATGTATGCATAAGTTAACCGAGCAAAGAGATAGGAGAAATAAGGATTTAATTCAAATGAAGTGATTATGTATAGGAGTTGTTACAAGCGTTCAAACACAAGGTGGTTTGACCAAGTATTTTCCTATCTCAATTGGATGATGTCAAGGATCAATTTTAAGCCCGTATCTTTTTGCTTTAGTCATGGATGTTCTTGCTAGACATTTGCAAGAGGATGTACCTTGGTATATGTTTTTTGCTTATGATATTCTTCTTGTTGATTGATGAAAAGAAAATTATAGAGATCAATATTAGAGTCTAAATGTTTTCATTTGAGTAGATCTAAAACAAAAAGCATAGAGTGTAATTTTCATAATAATAGATCAAGATGTGAGATTGTAACATTGGGTGATCAAGTCATTAAAAAAAGTGCACATCTTAGATATCTCGGATCTATTGTTAGAAGCGATGGTGAAATAGATAGTGATATTACTAGTGGAAGTGGATGGTTGACGTGGAGGAATGCTTTGGCTCGTTATGTGATAGAAAAGTACCCTCAAACTTAAGGGAAAATTTTCTATGATGGTGGGGAGACCTATAATGCTTTATGGCATAGAATGTTCGCTATTAAAAGAGAAGCATAAAATTAAGTGTTGCAGAGATGAGAATACTCAGGTGGAAGAGTGGCTTTAAACTTAGATACACAATGCAAAACGAATATATGCGTGAAATGTTTGGAGCAGCTTCAGTGGCACATAAGATTAGAGAGAGTTGCCTTAGAATGGTTTGGTCAAATAAAATGTTAGCCTTTCGATGACCTTGCTAGGAGAGTAGATGTATTTGATCCAACTAATGCTAAGAAAAATAGAGATAGGCCTAATAAGACTTGATTAAAAATTATTATAAATGAACTTTTTTTAATTAAATTTAAATGATAATTTAACTCTTAACATGACAGAATGGGGAAAAAGAATTCATGTAACCAACCCCACGTAGTGAGATAATGGCTTGTTGTTGTTGTTATTATAGACTACCTAATCATGAGCACATGATTATGTAATAGACAAGATGATGAAAATATGCATGAGCTTTTCAGCTTACTCGGCATTGATGAAAAGAAAATCTGCTCATTCTGAGTAGGATTTTCCATGAGAAATGCAGCTTGGCCAAGGTAACCCAGCAACAGGCAGGGAAGAACCAGAAAAATGAAGGTCAACTGCACAAGTATATTAACATAATTGAAAAAAGAAAACACAAAAAAAAATGGACTGTCCCATAAATTTCTTTAAAACTATACCTGAACGGATCTAACTGAGAAATAACAGAGGTCTGCAAACATGGCTTCAGAACCTGAGAAACAAGTAATCCTAGAAGTTAATAATATTCAGCCATGTTTATCATACATTCATAGATTGCATTAGCGTAAAAATGCTAGCGAAAGAAGAAAATAGCTTTACATGAAGTCGAAAAGGAAAAGGTAAATTGCTTACTCAATATAACAAATAAATGCTATATCAATTAGTGCTTAATTAAAACAATCTTTTCAATGATTTGGACATATGACCTACAGGATCAATCATGCTATAATTAACCATGTCTGATGCGGACATCGACCAGAAGATTTGGCGCATCTATCACAAGAGGCGTCGTAAATCGACGGCTCTAATTTAAGTTGTCATTTATGAATTATTTTCTGCAATTTAGTTTCTATTTTATATTATTTCATGTTTTACCCCTAGGTTAATTTATTTGAGTGTTGTAGCCCAAGGGACAATTTTGTATTTTTTTATTTTCTCATGTTGTGGCCTATATATATGGCCTTTAGCTATTGTAATAGGATGATTAATTGGAAATGAAAATTTTGTGTTTTCCACACTTGTGTTCTTCTTGAGAGAGGACGAGAGTGAGATTTCTATGAGAGAAATCGAGAGTTTCACCAGCCGTAGGATGGGTCCGGGCTCGTGACGTGAAATCCCTTGGAGAAGGGCAAACGAATCACCCGTCAGTCTTCGGAAGAGTCAAAGGCTCGCGGTTTCTATCATTTTTATTTTCTATCGTTTGTTTCTATCTTTCGTTTTGTTTTTGTTTTGTTTCTTTTATTGCTCCCCGTAGTCGTATTCATCTTGTCATCTTTCCTCCTCCCCGCTCAACCCCTTGGCCAAACCTCCATACCAAGCTCCACAAATTTTTCCCCATAGCCGACGGCCACCTTCACCCGAAGATCCACCACCAACCGCCGGCCATGGCTCCCTAGCCGCCGGCCTCATCCTTTCCCCTCTTTCCTTGGATCTCCTAATTAGGGGTGCAGGATATTAGGAATTAATTTGAAATTCAAATTGTTTAAAATTTGAAATTCAAATTTCTTTCCTAATTTAGTCCACCTATTTTAGGAAAGGAATTAATTTAAATCCATTTGAATTTCAAATTCAAATTGGATTTATTTTATTACTTCCCTAATTCCTAAATTCAAACCAATGAGCATTAATCATACACGTTAATTTCCCCTTGATTCATGCAAGCAGCCGGCCCCCCTGGACTTAATTGAAATTTATTTCTAATTCATATCCCTCCCCCTTTGGAAATATTTCCTAACTCCCATGCCCTGGCCGAATTTTCTAAAGCCAGATTTCCTAATTTTTATTCCTAAGATAAACTCACTGGTTTAGGAAATAAAGCTTTCCCAAATCCATCAAT
Organism: Dendrobium officinale; assembly: GCA_019514585.1. Taxonomy (NCBI): domain Eukaryota; kingdom Viridiplantae; phylum Streptophyta; class Magnoliopsida; order Asparagales; family Orchidaceae; genus Dendrobium; species Dendrobium officinale. The sequence goes on from CM033689.1 coordinate 1,507,128, forward strand.
ATCCCGCTGGCCTTGCTCTCCCTCACCGCCTCACTTCCCTCCCTCTCATAACTTCCTTCCTATGCTATTACAGGAGTTGATTGGGAGCTTTAAATTCTCCCCCCAAGCCATTAATTCCTAAGCTTAGGGGTCCGAATTTTCCAAGCAGCTTTTGGAAACAAAATAGCTGAATAAAAAAATCTGAACTGTAAGGAATTAAATCCCGGTTTCCTGGTTTTCTCTCTTACCCGATCACCTCTCCCTCTCAAATTCCCTCTCTCCCAATTCAATATCTTGCTGGAATGAAAGCTTGATTTCTCCTTCCAATCCCCCTTGCTCCTAAGCCTAGAACCTGAGATTTCTCTCAGATTTTGGCTCCAAATCTCTCAGGTTTTGAATAAAAACCTGAAGAAAATTTCAAGATTTCCTGAAGGAGTAAAGCCCTACCTGTTCTACATCAATGTCGTGTGCTTTCTATTCTATACAAAAAAGGCCCAATTTAAAGTAAAGAACTAGTAAATTTGGACAGTCAAATATTAGCTGGCAGTTTAAATTTTTAGCCAATGAGAAGTTCCATTACAAGCTCAATATATGCAAGTAGTTTTATCGAATTTCAAATCATTCACTTACTTCAACTACTCATGATATGGATGTGGGAGCATCAACTCCGTTCCTTTGGGCTATTCAGGAGTGGGAGAATTTGTTGGATTCTATGAAAGAGGCTTTTTCATAGTTCATTTAGTATAAGGTAATTTAAGAAATCAAAATAACTTGGGAAGATGTTGGCATTGATAAAGATCAAATACAATTCATTGGGACCTTTTGCTTTCCCCAAGAAAATCCAAATATTCAAATCTCAGCTTTATCGTAATCAGAAATTTTGTCTCAGAAGCTTTCAAATATAAAATTTAAACATATTTTATTTATTTTGCAAGGAATCAAATCTTATACCACCAGTTCAGATGTGAAAACAATTCCAATGAATAAAGTTGGTCATTTGTTGATTGCCCTTGATCGCTGATAGCAAGGCTATGTTGAGATACATCTGAGCTCTGAAAATTCGCAATACTACCTTTGCCGAGAGAGTTTGAGTTTTTTGTTTATTTATCAATTTGTCAAAAGGCAGAATAGATTTGAAGATAAAATACTACCCAGATATTTGGACTTCATTTTACGAGGATTTTATGATTTTGATCCAATTTTTATATATGTGCAAGCCCCTTTGATTAATTATCCTTCTCGGTAACAAGAGAGAACTTTCAATTAAAGCTAGTTGTTAGAAACAAAATGCTTAGTAATATTATGTGGCAAATCACAAAGCTTGAATATACGCCATCTACATAACGGCCAATTGCACTGTAATATTATGTGTCCACCTAAAATAGTTGAGATGAGGTTTGTTAATTTTAAATAAGCTTAAATAAGCCAAACAACAATCTGCATGTCAGAACAAAATTTCATGCAAAGAAAAAATTTAGCTTGATTTGAGTGAAGTTCAGTGAATTTAGTCAAACTTTCATACCTGTTGCACTAAGTAGGCAACCTCCAAGTGCATTCCAAGCTTGAAAAGGATTTTTCTTAAAATAATGGTAGATGTAAAAAGGATTAAAGGCTCTGAAAGCCGTCATCCCATATTTAATAAGATTGAAAACCCCAATGCCTCCAAGACAACAGAACCATAAGAACAGGGCAGGACCAACACAAGCAAGCCCCATTTTGCTTGTTCCAAAACTTCTGTACACTAAATAATACTATAAGAAATGCAACTGTAATCATCACCACTTCACCTGAACAAAATAAAGAAACAAATAATAGATGAAAGGAAGTTCGATAAATCCATGGTTTCGCATGTGGAAAAAAACATTAAAAAATGATTGAAAGTAGTAATTTATCAAAACTTAACCTAAATATTTCTTTCATTTGCTAACCAAAAAGGTGGGATTTTGATAAACAAAACAAGTACGTGCTGTTTTCCTTCTTCCCAATAAATTGAAGTGACTGAATGCATATAAAAAAACAGACATATTTCTCAAATCTTCAATATTCAAAATGTTATCCAGTAAGAATATTCTATAGATTAAGTATTATTATATGTACTAACAACACTCACTAAATTGTACTGCGCTAATAGACCTCTGCGATATGGAGACCAGCAAACACATCAAATAACTTGTCAAAAACTATTACAAGCATCATTGCGTCAATGAAGAATATGAAAAAGCACATGATTAATTAGAGTGAAGATTCTATATTTCATTTAAATTTTATATTTTATAATTAATATTTTATAAATACATTTGGTTCAAGGCCCAGGGGTAATTTTACTTTAAAATATGAATGTCATCTAATATGTACTATCCATATATTGTCCAAAAAGAAATAGACGAAGGCAGTAATATTTTTCTATGAATAATTGATATGCTCCAATACAATTCTAGAGCTCTACTTACTAATGAGAAAGTCTGTGGTGATAATATTTCTAGTTTTTTATGTCAAAAAACAATTACAAGGTCTAATATACAAGTGAAGGATGGACGTATGGAGGATTCCAATAGTCTATTTTAGGAACCTAAATTAAAGCAAATAATAGGAAACTTTAATGAAATATCTCAGAGAATAAGAAAATAAAAGTCAATACTGCTACATCAAAGGAATAGGAAAATATTGTATTATTCATTATGTTATTGCATCTGAATGGCATATTAACTATAAGGGCTGACAGGAATAGCAAAACACTGTATATTCATAACGTTATTGCATGTGAATGGCATGTAAATTGTAATGGATGACATTCAAAGATCAATACCTTGAACAGACATTAATCAAACGAGACTAATATAAAAGATCTAGGGGAAGCCCAAAATATTCTAAAGATGATACCGAACAATAAAAATGCCACATATTTTAGGCCTTTTACAATCACAATATATTGAAAAGCTATTGGACATGTTCAATATGACAGTCCAGGACTCCAAGTACGATGCTCGCTACCCATTTAGATTGATTAAAGAAACAAATGTCATAAAAGGAAAAGGAGCACATGGCCAAAGTCCCCTATGCTTCAATTGTTGGATCAGTCATTAAATTAAGCAATGATGTACACTAGACCAAGTTTTGCACAAGAAATGGGAGTCATCATATAACCAAGAAGTACTACGGAGTACATTGATTGAGATCTATGCAGAAACCTAGACACAAGGAGTACTACGGATGACATCTATAAACTAGATTTGCATAGCATATAGTTGGGTGTTACTATTACATAAGATAGTTGTATTATCAATCTATCACGAAACCCAGTAAAAATATGGTTTGGCTCAGAAGCTTTCTGGAAGAACTAAATAGATTACAAGGAGGTCCTAAACTCTTTTGTAACAACCAAAATGTCATTCACTGAGCAAAGAATGTCCTCTCCACTATCTTAAAAAGCACATAAAACTTAAGTACCACTATAAACACAATTTGCTCAAAGGAAATGCCCTACAGCTTGTCAAGTTCAAGGGGCAGAAAACTTCACTAATATTCTCACAAATGTAATGCAAACAGAAATGTTGAGGCCATATGAAGCCTCAATTAACCTCTTTGAATGATGATTTTGAGATGTAGCACAGAGAGGTATTTTAAAATTGACCACTAAGCAGGTAAATAAAGAAATTTGATCTCTAATTCTACTAAAGAATACCACACACACACACACACCCCCCAAAAAAAAAATAATAATAATAATAACTATAAGATATAATTGAGATTTCCTATTAATTTCAAATATAGGTTGGCATTTGTAAATATATGATTAAATTCTTCTATGGGTTATGAGATATTTTTTTTAATGCAAAATAGTATAACCCAATAATGAAACGAGTACACAAGCGGCAATTACAATGAATTTTCAAATTCAAAATGTAAAAATAAAGAAGACAATAATGGGTAACCATGTGATAGATCATTAAATATCTATTTGATAGACAAAGAGATCAATGATAAGCACTCATTTAGCCTAGTGAATATTTGAGGGTGACAATTTTTTTCTTATTTCATCCCCCTTCTAAAAAAGAGGATTGGAAACCTCTTAGCCACTTGGATTCAATACTTGAAAGGCTAATGTTTGAACCAAAAGGCTACTTAGACTCGATTGCATCAATATCCTTGACAATAGTAATGAGAACACGGGCTAACTCCACTGGAGAATTTTAATAAAAATTGTAAAAACTTGAAAGATCTTTTTATTAATTTTATGATATCAAGTCATTATATTATCACTATAAATAGAACCTTAGAATGAAGGTCTTGGCATCCCTTTACAATAAACAAGAAAAAGAAAATATAGAGAGCGAAGGAAAGGGGCTTTCATCCGAGAAGGAAAGGGAAAAGAAGTTTTTCGAATATTTGTACAAGAATCTTTAGGCTCTTCAAGAGGGAAAAGGTACTAATATTTGTTATTCTAGTAATATGAAAGTATCACAGTCATAAACACACATTTAGATGTTGTCCAATGAGTTATAAATAGGGAAAGCATAAGCTGATAGAGTTTGTTAACTACAAAGGAAACGTCAGGACATGTGAAGGTAATATTTTGGAGTGCAACATAACTTGACTATATTGATAGACATAGAAGAGAAGAGTGATCAACATAGATGTGGGCATTGGGGTAGATAAAATGTTGGCAACCTACATGTGATGTTCAAAAGGTAGATTATGAATATACTTCTGCTAAGATAAGAGGTTACCATGCTTTACGGGTGGGACTTCAATTCTTACGAAATAATGAAAATTCCTAAGATCTTGATGAAAAATAAATCATTCAAAGCTCTAATAATAATAATTTCTAATAAGAATAATAATATCAACATAGATAAAGATGAAGAGGATGGCGTATTGTTTCCGATAAGTAAAATAACAAAGGATCCAGCTTGGATACCACAAATCCAAATTGAAGAAAGGTGTAAAGTATATTATGTCATACTCAAAGAGCATCAAGAAGACGATAGATAGCATCATGCAACTTACACAAATGTTGATAAAATTATGGGTGAATGAAACAAGGTGATCATCGATTGAATATAAAATCATCTAATATCCCTTATAGATATGCATTATTTACATTTAATTGATAGAGAGGCTAGTTGCAACCGACAACAATATACAGGATGATACTTACGGTTGTAATTTTACAATAAAGACGGAAATTGAATGAAAATCAACACCTAGGTGTTGTGGAAAACCTTTGGTTTGAGCCATATTTGTCAACAGAGCCATTGACGTTTCTGCTTGATCTTGAAAATCCACTAGTAATCAATAATGTTTTGTTGATTGGTGATAGGCAGCATGCCTAAGTATTGTCGGGACACGTGCTCAAATTCCTCAAACATGTCTTATCTCCATATACCTAATTAAATTTCAGTGTTTTTAAGTAATAACATTAGTTCCAAATCCAAAGGATGTTTTGGTGGTCACAAGGTAATCAAATATTTGTTTGGATTTGCAAGTTGAAACCTAATATGACTAGGTCAAAGAGTTTGTGTGAATGTATAAGTGGAGAGGTGGAAGGTGAGGAGTCACTGATTATGGTGGATATGGGAGAATCTAGTTATGATGTAAAGTTAGAGACAATAATGGGAGATGTGAGGGAGAATTTGTAGGCTAGATTGATTGATGAAGTTTTACACAAAAGAGCAATAGAATAAAAAAAAAATAGAATGGGTGTCGAGTTAGAATTCAATTTCAACAAACACTACATTTTGATAATGTAACCATTAGAGGTGGAAGGATCATAATGTTGCAAGATGGAGTAAATGAGAAAAGACAAAGTTAGAACATGGGCTCAAGTTTCTTGTGTGCAAAAGTTTTTAATCAAGAATGACATAGGCAGCCAAAACTGTGAGTTTAAAGTCATTTGGCCAATTGTTAAGGAGGGTTTTTAAGAGAGAATTGTTTTGATTAATAGTAAACATGCGAGTAATAAAAAACATTGTTGTTTGACAATCGTCAGTCTAGAATTGTAGTAGTGCCTCCTCATTATAAAAAAGAGTGAGGGTTGTTTCCATAATAGAATGATGACATCTTCAGCCAAGCCAACAAGTTGGGATGTATAAGGATTGAATGTGTTAAATAACATATTTTCATAGTACATAATGAAGATCTTTATATTATACACTGCCATCTAAGTAGCTTACGCAGATGGAGGTATCGAAGTACTTTCAACAAGATCATTTAATCGTTCAAAAATATTTGTTACATTGGATTTGTGTTTCGAGGGAAGAGCCGTATATATTTGCCTATTTGGCATAGCGATCAATAAAGACAGCATATAATTGGAAGTGATCATAAGAGCTGGTTGGAAATTTTAGTATTTTTGAGCTTGTTAGAATAGAAAACCCAAATCGAAGATGGTGACTTCTATTACAAAAGCAAGCATTACATGGATCAATAAAAAGATTTATTTTTGACGTTTGACGTAAAGAGAATTTCGGTGGATAATAGATGAGATGCCATTGTCATTTTGGAGCAATGGTGGCTAGTAGTTATTGTGGAGAGGAAGATGGCCACAGGTTTCCACTATTCTAATCAGAGCAGTGTTGTGTTTGCAAAGCCTTCACAATAAAATGAGAAAAAAAAAAATACAATGGGTATTTTGTTGTGTTTACAAAATTGAGATGGAGATAGTAATTTTTTATGAAGTGCAAGAGCACACAACATGCCATTAAATGAAAGAAGATTTAGAAGAATGAAGAGTAGTGGTGCCAAGGTATGTGATTGAAATATTTCCATCATCACTAACAATAAAGTCCTCAAGACCATTGTATTATGACATTATTGAGATATTTTGAGAGTTGAATGTCATGTGGTGTGAAGTTGTAAAGCCAAATACACAAGTGCCATTGTTGTATAGTAGAATTCGTCTACTGATATGCCTGAGTATGAACAGAAGGTGTTGTCTTGGAGCAAAAAATAATTGTGATATGCCTAAATTTGTCACAAAGTTGACATAGAACTCAATTGCAATTAGTATTGGAAGAAGTTCACCAATTTCTTTTGTTCTGAGATCAGCAAGGATGATAATTACCAACAAGTCTTCTTTACAGATTTCGGTACTAAAAATTACTATGTAGACCCTTTTTGTTATAGTTAGGATGTCTACATTTCTTGCTGGATCCCTTTGGATCAAATTGAAGATTAAATCACATCACACAAACATACTTTACATTGTTTATCCTAGGATTTGGATAACTTCATGATGGAGAGCAAGGTATGTCAAGATGAGTTGTTGATTCAAATAAAATAAGTTTCTCATATAAAGGATAAGAAAATAATAGGCACTTTATAGAGCCCCATATTTAAAGAATTAAAAAATTAGAAAGAAAAAATTGCGATTAAAAGAATTCCCAACTTCTGGTTTGCAAGAAGTATTTCATCAATTGAACATACTGAAGTAATAAAGTTTGTTGTAATAATAAATCACATTCATATACTATCATTCACAAAACAATAAATAGCAAACCTTTGAACATGTTTTCTTCTCTTAAAATAATGAGAAAACCAATTTAAATAAAAAGGACACCGAAAAGTACAAAGCATGTTTCCAAAACTTTCAGGATATGTTTAGTGATACTTTAGTTCCCTTGATTAACCCATTTGTCAATCAACAAATGAATTCATTGTCTTACAAAATAAAAGTATGGAATAACTAATTAAACTCCTCTATATGTTGCAATAGATATTTACTAAGCCGCATCAAAACTAGTTGAGAAACTAAATAACATTCATCATATTCAACATTATCTGATTTGTGAAAAAAGAAATTCAATATGTAAATCATCATTCAACATGTTCAACATTATCTGATTTGCCAAAAAAGAAATTCAATATGTAAATCATATATTTCAGCAAAAAACCAAGGACTACACATTAAAAGTAAAATAAAAAGAAAATCACCTTGTTCAACACTGGCAATTCCAACCTTGAGTCCATTCACAGCTGACATGACTGCATATCAAATACAAGAAAAGTTAAGCTCATAAAAATAAATTAAAAGACAGGTAGCCTTAGAATAGGCTCTTTCACTTCTTCTTATTTGAAAAAAAATAGATCAGTCTAAGCAACGGTGGAACTAGACAGGAGATGGTGTGGCTCTTGCTCTCCCTATATTAAAAAAAAAAAATCCCCTGTAACTAGAAATAATATTAGAATAAGTTCTTCCACTTCTTATTTGAAATCCTAATCCTATCAGTAAACCTAAGTATCACCTCCTCAAAAACATCAATAGAAAAATTCAAAAACATAAACAAACCTGACATCGCTGGCGTGACAACACCGCCAGCTATCACCATGGCAGTACCAAACAGCACCAAGATTAAAAGCAGTTTTTTAAGTATTGCAGAGGTTTCAAGATGCTCCTTGAGTTTTAAAGACCTCTCCAACTCAGCTGATGGAACTTTCAATCTGAAACTTGAAATGCGAGCATCAGAAGGCAATTGGTTTGGAAGAAGACTGGCTTTTGCATTTCTGCATATCAAGGAATACAGAGCAAATGTCCCCCCTGCAAATAGCAGTTTAATAAAACTATGATTCTTGATTTAAGATTCAAGAATACTAGAGACAGCAACCTTCTTATATCCTTAACCATACCTTCTCCATCATCATTACCCCAGAGCACTATCAACGTGTACTTCACCAGTGGAATAATGATCAAAGTGTATAGAACAAGAGAGAGTGCTCCAAGAACATCTTCCTTCTCAGAAATTGGATATTTATTAAACATGATATCAAAAGTATAGAGCGGACTAGTTCCAACATCCCCAAATACCACTCCAAGAGTCTGAAGAACCAGTATAAGGCTCCCACCCAAATTAAAGTCCTGAAATTTATTGTAATAAGTTTGAGAAAGAAGACATCTCGTATTTTATTGTCTTCTAGGATCAAAACAATGTAAAAGCCGCAAGTTCTGTCAAAATACCGAAAGATTTTTCATTTACATTGAAGTATCTAGAAACATGTATTAGGGAGAAAAAAGAAGAAGAAGAAGAGGAAAAGGAATGCTAATACATAAGCTCATCAGTGAGACTAGTATCAGTTCGACATGCTATTTTCCCGCTACAAACTCCTTACAATGATGGTCAATACATAAAAAAAATAAAATAAAAATAAAAAATTCAGACATAATATGATAAGGGAACTTGTTTACCTACCTCGTAATCATGCCTCTGGACTCCAGGAACCTCAAGCGCCTCGACATCAAAGGAATCAATCCTAGGGCCGGTCCTGATCAGCCTTTGCTCACCATTATCCTCTTCCTCGGACTCATAGCTGTTTCGTACTCCACCGTCCTCGGAGTCGTCCTCCTCCTGAAAAACCCATCTAGATTCGGTCGAATCCATCTTCACCAAACCACCATTCGCCCTATCCGAACCCTCCGCCATTAGATTCTGTTTCACAAGGATCCCCAAAATCGTCTTTAAACCACCGCAATCCCCATCCTTGAGTGAAGTTCCATGAAACCAACAAGTTCAAACATCACACAATCAATAACACAAACCCTGAAATCCAGAGCAGAAAAATGAGACCGAGTGATTTTTCGATTCGATCAGCTTCGGATTCGTGCGAAACTGATGGAATCAAATTACATGGTGCAGCACAAAATGGCGCTGAAGGAAGTACGGGAATGTAAATGGAAGAGATAATTGAGTAGGGATAACGCTTGAATTTGATGAAATCAGAATTTTCTGGCGAGAAAAACGTTTGTGAGCTTCAGAGAAAGAGGGTTTTCTACTTTTCTGATCAAAATATTACAAGCAAAAAAGATTAAAAACAAAATAAAATAAAACAGAAAAGAATTTGATGCTTCAATCTCTCTTCAACGCTTCGACAGAGAAAGTCTGGAGATTGATGGGGGAAGACATAGGCCGTAAAAGTTTCTAACTTGCCGACGCATAGGTTTTAAGGAATAAAAAAAAGGGTAGTTACATACACAACCAAAAATTCAAAATTATCTAGTTTATACGTCCAAAACATAAATCTTATTTTCCTATTATTGACATTGACACGATCCAAAAATATTTAGACACGAAAATTGTGGATTAGGATCAATTTGGACTCGAAACGGGTTGGGTTTGGGTTCAATGAATTGACCTGTTTCAAAAATCGGGTTGGATTTAGATTGAACAAGCAACGAAGAAATCCGAAATTGACCCGAAAATCTTTAATTGACCCTTTTCTAACTCCAAAATCGGATATTGACCCATTTTTGACCCGAAAAGTTGCAATTTTTTGTCCTTCCCGGGTCATTTAGGTTGTGTAGTGTTGACCCTGACTTGAAACCGGTCCGATTCGGGTTAACCCGAATATTGTCGTGTTAGTTCCGGATTCGACCGAAACCCCACCCATGACCTGAAATTGACACTCCTACTCCTAATACATACTTTTTTTTTTGGAATGGGGGTATCAATCGACTACCACTACAAAGAGAGCGCTTAGTGGCGTAACTAATCCCTCGACGGAACCTAGCGAGACCACTCACCGGCATCGGACCCACACTTGCTTTGCCCCCATTGAAGAGGCGAGGCAGTAGTAGTGGAGATTCGAACCCGGGATGGGGGTTCCCAACCGTGCTCGCCCACCAACCACTCTAAGCCTCGGTGGGTAATAATACTTTTTTAAATAACAAAAAAATATCATTATCTTGTCATTAACTTCCACACCATCCTTCCATCATCATGATTTTCTCAACTCTTCTTTATCATCGAGGGTTTAAAGACACTTTCAATAAATTTGACAATAATTTAGAAAATTTTGAAAACATTTATAGATATTGTACATTGAATATTTGAGATAATATAAGGAGAATTTATCATCTTAGTATTATATGACATTTTTGCAGAAGATATAAATTGAAAATAACACATAATAACTAGAAGATTTTTATGTGGAAAACTTGAGAACAGAAAAAAAATAAATCAAAAGGCTTAATTCAGCTAAAATGATTTAGTTTGTGAGAGTCAATGGTTGTAAAGTGCTCAATTTCTCATAAACGAGGAATTTATTAATATAATGTAATATAGATAAAAATATCTCATATGATGAGTGTTGAAGTCTTGATATGTTTAAGTTATCATCTCATAATGATGTGCAGCCATCTTACTCATTCTCTTTATAGTATGGGAGATCGAGCAATCAATAAGACATGCATTAGATATTAGTTGCTGAAAAATATCAAAAGTTTGTGGTCGTCAAGCAACAGGGGACCAATGTTACAAGACAATCAATGTTGGAAGTTGGTTAGTGATCGTTGATCGCCTCGATTACTTTCTAGGTATATGGGGAGATCAAGCAATTAAGAAGATAGTCATTAAACATCTATGGCTGACAGACATCAATCATAGGTCATTAATAAGTGTTATATAATTATTGACAATAAAAGATTAAGGTCAAGCAATGCCACCTTATTGGCTTGGCCCTCTTCTTATAGAACAAGAGATTGATCAACTAAAAAAGATTATTATCGTAAGTTAGTTTGTGGTAGGTGTCCAATAATGATTAATGAGAAATGTCAAAGTCATGTGACATCAGATGGTCGACTAGATTGCTCTCATTAAAGTCTGGGAGGTCAAGTGATTGAGAAAACTAACATAAGATGTTAGTGGATGACATTCACTGAATGTCAGTCATTAGTTGATGTCAAGTGATGTTCAACATGGAATGCCAATGGTTGGATGATGATTGGCAATCTAGTTGATCATTCTACAAATATGAGTGGCGAACAAGTAAGAAAAAGTAGTATCAAATGTCGACATTTGTTGTTAGGTCATTGTCAAATTGTAATGTCATGGGATAGCTAATGGCCTATAGTTAGCTCAATTATTTATTCTAATAAAAGGGTATATTAAGCAATCAAAGACGATTATCAAATATCAGTGCTAGACAGATGACAGGGTGTCGATCGTTAATAAGCCTTAGATGATGATTGATAGAAATATTAAAAGTTGAGTGATGTTTGGTGGTTATCTTAATTTGTTTCTTGATAAGAAGAGAGATAAGGTGACTAAGAAGGAGAATACATTGGTTGACGGACACCGAGTGATATTTATTGGCAAGCATAGAACAATGTTTATTTAGAAAAAATTGGATGATGATAGAGGTTGGCATTAGTTTATGACCTAGGTTAATTAGTGGTAATGATGGAATCAATGTTTGTTGATAACAAACATCAATTGATGACAACAACATGCATCAATGTTGATTGTTGATTGACATTTGATAATGATCAACATAGCTCTAGAAATCTCTACATCCTCTAATTCTATCGACTAAAAAGTTTTTTTTTCCTTAAGTGTATATAAATATGACATATTGTAGATTTTTAAAGAGGATATTATGATCATTTTCTCCTAAAATATGGACACTCTATACAATAGTCAATAAAGAAACCTTTTGATTATTTAATGAAAACACATTGATCTCTTAATTATTCCATAATTGAGAGATCTTAAATTTATTAGATTTTTCTTATTGATATCGATATTTTGAGTATACCACAAAAAATGAAGGATATTTGAACTAAATATATTTTTAATTATGCTACATAAGTGCCTGATTTAGATGCACTAAATTTTTGTTTAAATATGTTGGGTAGAGTTAGATGATCTCAGAATCAATTCTAAAGTTGTTAGACCAAATATTCATGTGTTATGAGATAACTTCACTAGAAATTAGATTTTTTTTTTTTATTTAACTATTTGAATATTGATTATTGAGTTAGTCTTGAACTTTAAAAACCAATTTAAAAGATAACTGAAATTACAATCCTAAAATCATAGATGTGACAAAAAATTAAAGTACTAGAGTGAAATAATATACTTAAAGAAAAAAGATAAGTTGCATATAGAATTTTCCTCTTTCGTGTATCCCTTTAAAAGTCGAAGCATTTAAACTACCAAATAAATAATGTAGGAGGAATCAACAAATATGATGACCAATCAAATATGAAATATTGGAAGGTTTAATCTCTAACCCTAAGTGACATCATAGGCTCAAAGCACACCGCATTATGCATGCTCCGTTTCTGAGCCCAAAGAAGGAAGTGTTGAGGCTAGAGTTTATAGGGTTTTGGCCATTTCCATTGAGAATGAAATTGGCGGGTGGGGAGGGAGAACACATATTAGTAGGATATTTGGAAGAGCGCTTCAAACCCATAACGGATTCATTGAAGGTTTATTCTTGAGTGCTTATGTGTCACTATTTGATATTTCTAGTTGATATTTAATTGCATGTCTTCCAAAATTAATTGAAAGCCTTTTCCCTTAGCGATGAGGCGGCCTAATGTTAAGGTTGAATCAATTTAGTTACAACCTATGAGCATGCAAGTTATTTCTTAGTGTAAATATCAAGTGGTGCTTTGAAAATTGGAGCATGTTATGCTCGGAGGATGTTGATCTTTTACTTCTTTAGTTTATGGTAGTTTTGACTTTCAGTCATAATAGATTTTCGGGTTAAGCCTATAATAAAATAATAACATATTCTTCTTCTTCGAGTTCATCAGTTCATTTTCGTAGTTGGTGGCTACTCTTCCTTTTAGTCACTAACATAGAAAATTTGATGTTTCCATCATCATATCTAATTTTATATTGTCAAAAGCAAAGCTCTATGTAGACTACATGGTTTTATGGCTTATGCTAAATATGGCTCTCCTACTTTGTGTGGAAGAAGTGCATATCTCAGAAGAATAATAAAGAGATTTTATAAATTTGGAATTTGAAAAGGAAATAATAAATGAATTAAATTTTAATTCAAATATTTTAACACTATATATTTAACATATATAAAAAAATTCTTTTTGAATTTAAATTACAACAAATACAGAGTTTTAGTGATAGAATTCTAATATAAATTCAATAAATATGAATTTTAAAATTTCATTTAAAAATCCAAGAATTTCCAAGAAGTCTTATGAAAATGTTAATAGAAAATTTTCAAATATTTTCATTCAGTGCATGCGTTAAATAATATATATTAGGCTAACATTACAAGAGATTATGCAATTTAATAAAAGATTAAAGAGGCCTTTTAAGAAAATAAAAAAATTATTTGTCTTTGATTGTTTCAACATATCTTTAAAATATTTCATGCAAGACTATTATATAATAATTCACTAAAGCATGAAAAAAAATTACTAATATAATAAATAAGACAACATTAATTCTTCAACCATTTCAAAATTTAGAATAATTTGTCCACATTAATTTTATTTTTGTTATCAATTTATATATTTTTTCCCAAAAATGCATGAAAAAATTTTTAATTGTAATATTCTGATTAAATTTTAATTAAAATAATCTCAATATTGATTTTGAGATATGTGCAATCATTTTAAGCTTTGTTTGAAATGACTTCCTTGCTCTTTCTAAATTAGCATTTTAATAAAAAATTTCTAATTCAAATAGTTTTTATATTAAAAAATTACTTTAAAAATAATAAAAAAGCTATCACAAATAAAGTCTTTATAAATTTTTAAATTTAATAAATTTGAGATCCATTCTTATTAAATTTAAGTATTAATATCCTAACTAATTTTTTCCCACTTGCAAAAACTAAAAATCAATAGCAAAAAAATTCTCCAAAACATTTCCATCCATTCATTTCCAATGAAACACCACCACTAAATAAAAAGGAAATAAATAAAAAAAGCTAAAGTTCTTCATGATAAGAAAAGTAAAAATCCATAAAATAACAATTATTTTGCACAAAATTTTAAAAAAGGTTCTATGATATTATTTAAAAAATAATTCCAAATATTGTGACAACTTGCCCTTTAATATAGCAAATGGTCAATTCAAGAAACATCTCCATCAAATATAAATTTAGTAGGGAATAACTAGATTATGCCCTATTAATGAAGCTTTAAACAACCACCACAAAAAATAAAAAATAACAAGGTCATGATATTCATATAAAAAATTTGATTTTGATGAATTCCAAATTTATTAAATTTATTTTGATATAAATATAATATAAATTTTGATTTTATGCATTATAGAAAAAAAAATGGTATTTCCGGCAAACAAAAGCCATCGAAAATTAACGTTATTTGTTGGAAATATTGACTTTCAAGTGGACTTCCTATGGAAAATGGGTCGACGATAAAAAGCGAGTCGGAAACATGTTTCTGATGGAAATAAGATCATCAGAAATAGTTATGGCGAATTTACCGACGGTTTTCCGGCAAAAACATAGTCTTAAAAAAGATGATTTCATATTATTGTTTTTGGCAGGATTTTCGCCGGTTATTTCCGCAGAGATAACCGACGGGTATCATGCTGAACCTTCCAGTGGAAAAATATTATTGGAAACGTTGCAACAATTTGTCGTATAGTAGTTACCGACAGATAATTTGTCGAAAATCAGCTAAAAACATGTACCAGAAACAAACAAAAAACAGTAATCCCTCTTAAATATTCTACATCACAACAATCCTGCAATGCATGCATATATCATATGCATATGTCAACTACATTTCAAACAAAAATACTAGTGCTATAAGTAATAATATATGATCACAAAAAACATATTCTGCATACCAAATAGTTATAATATAAACATCAAATTCATTACACAATAAAAACAAACCATTAAATGTACATATACATAATAATAAAATATCCAGTAAGAACAAAAAAAATCGAATTAGAATTTGTTTTGTCATTCTCCTCCTTTGTTGATACCAGCAACTTTCTACTGAACTGCTCCCTCATTCTCTGCAACTACTCTAATATTTGATTTTGTGGCATCTATATCTACATTTGCAAGTCAGCTTGTGATTTTCAGGCTTGATCTAACCACTTGTTGGCTGTACAAGGTATCATGGTTTTCTGCTGAGAACTTGGAGCCACCAGAGGTCTGCCCCTCATATGCAACATGAATCATTTTTCTCCATTATGTCATGTTAAGAGTCAAACTCTCATAATCAGGTCATCAGAAGACAGATATTTTATGTGACCAAACCATCTAAGATGACTCTTTCTAATCCTAACTATCAATTGAGCTAGTTTAAACTTTTAATGTATATGCACTGTTCTTATTCTATCACTAAAAGTAAACCCACTCAACCACATGATCATCTTCATCTTAGCTATACTTAAATTAATTGTATGCTTTTGTTTTAATGGCCAACATTCTACGCCATAAAGCAATACATGTCCTACAATTATTTTATCCCTTAAGTTTGAGGGGTACATTTCTATCATAAATTAAAACTGCAAAAAGCTTACCAAGCTACCATAGAATAGCATACAAGATGGCGGATGACTACACGTTGAGGCGGCGGACAGCTATAGCATGACGAGGCGGTGAACGGCGTGAATGACGACGACAAACCATGGGCAACGACTCATGCGAACGAGAGCGATGAACATGCAGGTAAAAATTATGAGCAAACGACTAAAAATGGGGCTTACTCCGGCAGAATCTATGGTGGCTTGTCATCTAAAAATATTTCCGGTGACTATTCCGCCGAAAAATAGTTGTCGGTTTAAGTAAGCTTGTGGATATTCCGCCGTAATATTTTCGACTCAATTTTCGCCATTAAATTTTGTTGGCTTAAAATAATCGGCCGACCCAACTGATAGGCCACAGGAAAATTGCCAACAGTATATCAGCCAGAAAAACCATTCTGATTAAAACACAATTTTTAATTCATATTACAATTACCTCAAAATAAATTTAATAATTTTAAAACCATTCTGATTAAAGCACAATTTTTTATTCATATCATATTGCTTTCTAATATTAAAAATTGTTGTATGACTTCTTACCCCCATCACACTCAAACAGAGCTACATTTTCATCACATAAATTTGTAAAAATTAATAAAAAAATTATAGTCAACTAAAAATATGACAAAAATATTTAAAAAATTATCCCAAAAGTACAATAAAGAACAACCCAAATGACAAAAAAGTATATAACATTGGCAAATCCATACAGTACTACAATGGCACACAAGCCTTGTTCAAAAGAAAGGATGATCGCATGATCATACCAGAATTACCAGAAACCTCTTCTCCTCCTATGAAGGAGAGAGAACTGAAGTGAAAGGGGAACTCACCATACCAATCAAGAACCATAGCATCTGAGAGCCTATTCACTACACTATACAACCTTCCATCAAAACTTAGAAGCCAATCTACCCCCAACATAGAAGGATCAAGCAAGAATAATGAAGAACCAGTACTTAGAACCTACCAAGTACCATCTCATCTTAGTGCATTGATGAAAGCAAGCAGAGAATCGACATCACGGCTCTCTGAAGGATATTTGATTGGCCTTGAGGCATGGTTGGGGAAGAAGAGGATGGTGGGGAAGCTGCCAAGCTGAAGTTCCTGCTTGGCAAAAGGTTTCTGTTCCCCATCAGCACGGAATTTCCCAACCTTGACACCTGAACCATGGAGCTTCTCAGCTAGTTCAACGTAGGAAGATTCCATAGCCTGGCAGAACTGGCACCAGGGGGCATAGAGGACAACTAGCCATGGCTCCTTCCTGTTCTCCAACTTGAGCAAGTTCTCAATTCCAGGCCTGGTAAGGTTAACAATGGCTTGGGTGCTGAAAATATCAGATATGTTGCTTACACCATTGACAGTAACAGCTCCTTTTCCATTAGCAGCATGGTTTTGTGAATTTTCTTGAGAAATGTTGCCTTTGTGAAGGCCACATTCTTTTGCCTTTGCATCCTCCCACCACCACCTTCCTTCCCTCTCGTGCTGACCCGGCAATACTGGTCTCGTGCATGGCTCGCAGCCTATGGACACATAACCCTGTCATCATTTATAGAAGATGAGTATGGTGTAACTTGTAAGTACTTATTGCATAGGAATTTTCCTCAAAGAGTTTCTTCACAGTTTCATTACCTGAGAATGGAGAGAGTTAACGGGAACATCCATGGTTCTGAGAAAGTTCCAGATGTCCTTTCCATCCACATTTGCTACTGGATTCCACTTTATTAAGCTACCTGCACCACCATCCAATCCTTCAAATGAAGGATCAACCTGCAAGAAACATTCACAAGCTCAGGTAAGACTCTTATTTGACCAGTTTAAGACAATTGGAATGCATTCTTTTGACATTCCATTAGTGTTTAGGGTGAGCATATCTAAAAAATTGAAGGGAATACAAATACATTCTACTTATTATTAACTCATTTTCTCCTCAAACAAGCAAGTGGCTGAAAACAAATTTCAATTCGATTCCTTTAACTTGCGAACGATAATACTGAATAGAAAATAGTTCACATAATCAAGACGAGCAAAGAAATGGATGAAAGTGAACATAATCATACAACAACAACATCAAGTCTTTGTCCCACTACATGGGATCGGCTACATGAATCCTTTTTCGCCATTGTGTTATGTTAAAAGTCAAATTCTCATTTAAATCTAATAAAGAAATATCATTTCTAATATTTTTCTAACCAAGTCTTTTTAGATCTACCTCTACCTTTCTTAACATAAGTCAAATCTAATACCTCAACTTTCCTAACCAGATCATCGGAAGGCCTCCATTTAATGTGACCAAACCATCTAAGGCGACTCTCTCTAATCTTATCTTTCACTGGAGCTACTCCAACCTTTTCACGTATATGCTCATTCCTTATCCTATCTATAAGGGTAAAGCCACGCATCCACCTAAGCATCCTCATGTCTGCAACACTTAACTTAGTATTATGCTTCTCTTTTAATGGCCAACATTAGGCACCATAAAGCATTGCACCATAATGGAAGAATAGTAGCATTAGTGGGTACCTGGACAACAGGGATGTTAGCTCTGGTGCCTGGTGACTGATCCTTTCTCTGCCCAGTAATCCAGGCTTTAAAACCTTTAAGAGCCCTTCTCAAGGGTCTAACCTTCCTCACCCCTGCAACACTCCTGGTGTCCATCCTCATAGAAAGAGAATAAATCCCTTGGTCCTCACAAGAGCCTGAACCTCGACTGAATCGGGGAACATATATTTCGATATGAATACCATAGTGCTTCTCGACAACATCAAAGAACTGGTAGGTCTCAGGATTCAGCCTGCCGGTGTCGAGGCTGAAGACCCGGAAGGGCCGTCCGGTCAAATGAGCATACTCTATCAAAGCAACATCCTCTGCCCCACTGCAACAAGAGCAAGCAACGGTAAACAAAACATGAAAAACCAAGCATTTCTTCTAAATTCATGTAAGAACTCAAAAAACACCAGTAACTAATGATTTAGATGATTACAGAGAATAATTGTCTAATTGA
Source organism: Dendrobium officinale (assembly GCA_019514585.1). NCBI lineage: Eukaryota > Viridiplantae > Streptophyta > Magnoliopsida > Asparagales > Orchidaceae > Dendrobium > Dendrobium officinale. Next base: position 1,526,370 of record CM033689.1, read on the forward strand.
CTCAAATTGAAATGGGACTGAAATCTGCATTTCCAATATTTGCTAAATCCTACTCTCGAGTTAAACCCAAGTAGCCAAACAACCTCTCAAGCAAAAACATCTGCAATTACCAAGGAAATGAACTGTGTAGCAAAATTTTACTTCAACAATGTACTTATAACATACAAAAGAGTTAATTTGCACGCAACAATATGTTAAAGAAGTGCATGACCAGATTTCTAGAAATCCATAAGTAAATTCAATCAGTGATAAACAACTTTCACTTCCCTGAAACCCTCTTATTTTCACAGTAATTATTAGGTCATCAAGGCTGGCAAAATTACATTTTTAATCGCTAATTCAATGTGTTTCACATTATATTACCAGAAAAAAAGAACCACAAAAAAGGTGCTAATTGCATTTTACCAGAAAAAATAACATTTTTTTAAGAGATTTCCTCCAGTGAAATATCTTAACTTAAACTAGAAGCTGAGAACAGTAAGGAGAATTCAGAAGTATGTAAGAGTTGAAAAAGAAACGGGAAAAAAAACAACAGACGCCAACAAATTTTAAATTACTGATTAAAATAAAAGTTTGAAAATTTAGATTCCAATATGCCCTCATCAAACCCAAATCTCCCAATTCTCACCAAAAACTAAGCAATCAAAAATTGAGCACAAAAAAAGATAAATGAAATCAGAAACAAACCTGAAAGCAATCGCAATATCATCCCCAAACATCTCCAGAGCCCTATCAATGATAGCAAGCGGCGAAGCATGCTCCATCTCCTTCGCCAGCTGCTCATAGCTCACCTCGCTGACCTCCTCCTTCTCCTCCGTCACAGTTGCCGCCACAGATTCCATCTTTCTCCGCGGCTCCAACGCCTGCGCGGGCCGCACTGCCCACCGCCTCCGACCGCTCAGCGCCTCCGCAGGCGCCGCAACCATATCAAACTGCCTCACAGACCCAGCTTTTCCCCCTGCTCGAAATCACAAATCACTCATAAACCAAAGCAACCGAAGCAAGCCAAGACGCAAAATTTATGCAATCTGCATACCTCTGAGCTCGCGCTGGACGATAGCATGCGAAGAAATTGCAGAAGCAGAGGCCATTGAAAACGAATTAGTTCTTAGAACTGAACTCCGCCTTGTAATATGTTTCCTTTGGGTTTAAAATTGTGATTTTTTTTTTTTTCTTGAGAGGTTGCAGAGATGGAGGGAGGGATTAATAGGAAGAGGAGAAGGGGAGCCGTTTCATGACGAAATGAATGTAGACGGGATTGCGTCCGTAGCGCAGTAGCTGACGTGGTAGGTTTTAATTGGATGGAGAAAGCGCGCGGGCGAGAGCCGCTTGCCTCGCACCGGTGAGAGTGCGTAAGGGGTCGCGTGGCCGCCCTGAGGGCGGTCAAAAGATGCAAATCATGTAATTGCTATTTTACATTTATACCCCTTTAAAAGTGCTATTTTTACATTAAAAAATTATTCTCGTATGGAATTTCCATTTTGCTTCTCAATGGGAATAATTTTATATTATGATATTAATTTTTATTGGGATAAATTTTATTGAGGATGATTAATTATATATTTCAATTTTAATAACTATAAAATTATTTTGATTATTCTTAAAATTTAAAATTTTATGTGATATTAATTTAAAATCATCCTTTTTCAATTTAAATAAATTTATAATAAAAATAAGTGTCTTGAACCTATCGACATCACAAATCATCTAATTTGAGTCAAAATGAACCCAAATCAAAAACTTGAAATATATTTTAAAATATTTGAATATTAAATGAATGGTCAAATGCCTCCAAATCTTACACACATACAGTTAAATTGTGCTGGTCAACGAATGAATCTAACGAGCCTAAAATCATTATATTCTGATATCATTGAGATGCTCAAATAATCACCACTGACGATCACATTCAGTAATCACCGCTACAACTACATAGCTTTCATCATTTGAGTATTGTCACATAACTACTAAAACTTAATATTTTTATTAAAGTTCAACTGCCCGTTGGTGGACACCTGACTTCTTGAATCCCTATAACGAGAATCAAATAGTTAATTTCAATTATGCAATCAAAACTAGGTATTATAGTTTTGCCTCTTTTTAAACTTTCCATGCAAAAAAATTTTCTAATATCTTATAACATTTATTTGTTCGTGCTAAATCTTTATACAAACCTAAAATATTAAATACGCACTTTACCATTACAATACATATATTTTTTTATTATGTTTAATAAATAAATAAATATATATAATTAAAATATTAATACACCTCATAATCAATTTATTTTCAAGTTATTTCATCTTATTTTGAAAGCATCTGTATATGAATGTGATTTGTATGTTGAAAGAGGAAGATAGCTATTTTTGTGGTGTTAAAGGAGAGAAATTATGTCATTGTATAAGGTATATCTCATGCAATTATAGTTTCAATCAATACCCTCTAATTATTTAATAAAAGCATTTTTTGTACATTTGAATGATTGAGAAATTGAATTATTTTACAATCATGCAACTAATCAATTATCAATGTCTTAATTTGGATCAATTGCTTATATATGGATTATTATTTATAGTAAATATTTTCATGCCTAACAAGAGAGAGAGAGAGAGAGAGAGAGAGAGAGAGAGAGAGAGAGAGAGAGAGAGAGAGAAATGATGTGATGGATATCCATATATCTATTTTTTTTTTATTAACTTCCAAAATTTTGAAATATATGATTAATAAATTATATATATATACATTCAAGCAAAGGGTGTAAGGTAAGCTGACTCATGAGTTAACTCAAACTTAGCATGGTAAATGGTTCGTAAGTCAAGCACAATGAGCTATGCTTAAGCCAACTACAACTTGACTTGTTAACTCACAAGCCGGTTCAATTAAAAAATATTCATGTTGAATACTTGAATACACTTCAAATTTATTAGAATTCAAAAGTTTTAAGTATAAAATTATTAATATATATATATATATATATTTAAAAATTATATCACGCTTTTTTATATTAAGTGATTCTTTATTATTGATCTTCTAATTTTCATTTTTTCTTGTAATTTTATTATAATAATTATTGAATCACAATCATTCTCTCTTTCATTATAAATGAGGTGGCTCGTGAGATGACTCAAGCTCATAGAATTAAGCTCAAGCTCAAAGTTTTATTTTTTATAATATTTAGCCAATTAAGTCAAACTCACACACACATCACATACACAAACTTCAAATCCGAGACCACTTGATTGATAGCTCAAACTCCCAACTCACAAATCAAGATAAGATATGTTCGAGCTCAAACTCAATTAATTAATTAAGCTCAAGCTAACTCATTTACACCCTTAATTCAAGCTATATTTAAATTAGTTAAAGAGCCATGTCGAGCTCAAGCTAATCTAGATTTTTAGTATATGCACACTATATTAACAAATTTTAAATGAGCCAACTCAAGCTAATGAGTCGGTCCAAACCTTGAAATAATATTGGCTTGTTAGCTCACCAAGTTCAACTCACAAAACTCAATCCAAACAAATTCACGAGTCGATCTAACTTAATTACAACCATATTAGAATATATACATCAAAACAACAAAGCTTAAGAGGTTTTCAGAAGACAACTAAGAAGATTTATTCAAAAGGAATGGAAAGGATAAGCTCAACAACAGATGTTTGGGGTCCATCCCCTGTCTATTCCTTATATGGTTATCGATACTACATTTTTTTTATTGACCATGACACTCAATTATGCTGGTTATATCTCACGCATTCCGAAAATGAAACTCTTACTAAATTTCAACAATTTGTCAATATGGTGAAAAATCAATTGAACTCTCCTATAAAAACCTTCCTATCTGAAGGAGGAGGGGAATTCACAATTCATGCCTTCAAACAATTTCTTCTTACTCATGGCATTTGTCATGAGTTAAGTTGTCCCTATACCACTTAGCAAAATGGAGTCTCCGAAAGAAAACACCGTCACCTCCTCGATACAACACGCACTCTACCACATGCTGCAAATCTCCCTCCTCACTTCTGGGCTGAAGCTGTTCAAACCCCAAATTACCTAATAAACCAACTGCCAACTTCCTCTCTCAATTTTCAAATTCCATTCAATCTTCTCCAAGGTCACCCACCCAACTATGAGCATCTCAAATCCTTTGGAATCCTATGTTTTCCATGTCTACAACCTTAAGCTCCTTACAAACTTGCACCTTACTCCAATGCCTGCATATTCCTTAGATACTCCTCCTCTCACAAAGGATATTGCTGCCACAACCCACAAACCCAAAAACTATATATTTCTCATCATGTTCTCTTTCATGAGAAGCACTTTCCCTCAACAAACAATACTGTCTTCACCACTCCTTACACAACCAACTCATACACCTCACCACTTCTCTTAACTCCAACATCCACCTAATCTACCAAACAAAACCCAACACATCAACAACCATCACTATCCTCTCCCAATACATTACAGAATGACACCTACCCACTTGAATAACCCTCTAATGCTATCTCTCTGCCACCCAAAGTACAACAATCCAATTCTCCTCCTTATCCGGTCCCAGCATCCTCTCACCGTATGCAGACAAGACTTAGAACAGGCCATCTTAAACCCAAAAAAGATATTTGATCTACTTGTTATTACAGATTCTACTCTCACCCCATCATGCTATATTTAAGCATCCATATTCAAACAAGCTCCACGTCAATGGTTTCACAAGCTCACATCATTCCTCATTCATTTTGGCTTTCGGTTCAACAAAGCCAACCCATCCTTACTTGTATACCACACCCAAGAAGTTCAACTCAACCTACTGATATATGTTGACGATATACTTTTAATAGTTAATCATCCTAGCACCATCGAGATACTCCTATCTCAACTATAGCATACATTTGCTTTAAAACAGTTAGGCTCAGCCAACCTCTTCCTTGGAATTCAAATAAACCACACCTCCACTGAGGCATTTCTACATCAATCTCACTGTACCACAGACATCCTGCACTCTTTAGGCTTCAACTCGTGTAGACCAGTCAGCACTCCTATTTCTCCAAAAAGCTCCCGGACGGTCTCCAATCAAATTTCATATGAAAATCTAACTCTCAATCGTCAGCTAGCAGGATCGTTGTAATACCTTATAGGGATAAGGCCTGATATTGCCTTTGCAACCAACATCATATGCCAACATATGCATAATCCGACCATCAACGATAATCAGAATCTCAAGCGTCTTCTTCAATATCTCAAAGGAACACAAGATTTTGGGCTTCCAATTTCATCAGGCCAACTCAACCTCACCACCTATAGTGATGCAGATTGGGCATCAAACACTACAGACAGGAAGTCTATCTTGGGCTTTTGCAGCTACCTTGGCAACAATCTCATTTCTTGGAGCATCAAGAAACAAACTACGGTGGAGAAATCATCTACTGAAGCAGAATATTATGCTCTAGCCTCTACCACATCAAATGTTCTCTGGTTACGCCATCTACTTGAAGACTTTCAATCTTCTCAATCTCAGCCCATTATAATATACTGTGATAATGTATAAATCTTAGCTCTTGCAAACAATCTAGTCTTCCACACTAGGATAAAACACATTGAGATAAATCACCACTTCATTAGAGATTTCCTTAAGAAATAGGCTATTGAGGTATCACATACCAGCTCTATAGATCAACCGGTAAATATCCTCACCAAACCTCTGCCAACCAATAGATTCATTGCTCTACACACTAAATTAACTATCTATCCACCAGATACTTAATTTGAGGGGGATTATTAACACACCAAATATAATAAACCTATGGCTTACACTGAGTAACATAATCCATCCAGATTAGTAGCACTCCTCCACTTGCCTACAACACTCAGTTTGGCATTAACAAATTTTTGATATTCCTTAACCTCCTATCTTCTATGTATGGACCTCCGAAAGAGCACCGCTCGTGGGGTCCGAATGCAAAGGATACGGTCGCACTATCCCGTAGGACAAAACGATCGCAGGCCTTTACACTCGACACGAATAGGTCGATGGAAGGGCAGATTAGACAGTACATACCACTAACCATTGAGGATAGAGGCTCTCGCTAATACACCCTGATGGGTAATAATATACACGACCTGATTACAATCACGGGTTTCCCTCACCCAATGCAATAGCTTGAGTGGGGTTTAGTAGATGTGGGGCCAAGTTTCCCACGGGCGCAAGCCCCTGTGGCTAATTATATCTCAGGCCAGAGCCCGAGAAAACTCTCGTTTAAAGACCATACATTATCCTTCCCAAAAATGGGATTGTCACGAGGGTATAGACTAAGAAGTCCTACTCAAAAGGGAAGAAAGGTCCCAAAGGGCTAAATCGACATGCATGGTTCACACCAGCATTCGGAGGCTCTAGGATACTAAAGAGAAACTAGGGAAAATAAAAGTCAGGCAATCGACACATACGTGAGAGAAGGATAGAGGTGGCGTCATCTTGTGATACAAATAAGTAGGATTTATAGTCTCCTAAGAGAAGTGACCTACCTAATATTTAAGGCATACTACGAGACTGAATATAGTAGCCTTAAATCTTAAATCTAGCTTGGGCTTAGTGTTCTACACACACTAACACCCGTGTCCTAACTAATGCAGTGCAAAGAACTGGACTTACCCAGGCCTGGATTGGGTAGACATCTAACCACCTAATCGCTTTAAAACAATACTGTCAAGTTAATTATGAGAGATGAGTGGATGGTACAGTTTCTAGAAATATGACCGACATCTAGAGACTTTCCTAATTGGTTATGGACTTATATGGGATAAATGCTCCTAGCTAATGTAATTAAAATTTAATTTAGTTGGTTGCTAATGCAATGCATGCTAGTTGAAAGGTCTAAATAGTGTATGCATTGGATTTTAAAAATAGGCTTATTAGAAAATAATTTTTAGAAGGAGACTAGACTTCCCCAGGTCCGTCACTTCATCCTCATAGGCCAGATTATCCAGACTCTACCAGTAGGCGGGGAAGTGTCTCAAAGAAGGAGAAAGAAGAAATACAACATTATGCATGCGACCCCGGATAGTTCTGGTAGTTCCCTAGGTTCGTTAAATTTCTATGTTATTTAAATCTTAAAATTTTAAATATTAGTTATGATTAAAAGAGTTTTTGTAGTCCTTAGAAGAGCCTAACGAATTCCAGGCTAAAGCAAAGGCGACATGCAAGAAAGAAAATCTAGAAAAAGCAAGTAATTTCTACTGCACAAATCAGATAAGCAGATAAATATAAATCAAACAAATCAACTAAATATCCATAGGCCAACTGCCCTTTAATTACAACCCAGGGTATGAAGAAAGTAAAGTGGCCGGGCACCACTACCAACAACTCGGATTTCTAAGCCAATGACAAACGCAAATGACTTTGAGTGGGATATTGGGTCTTCAAATCTTCAGCTCTTCAGTCTTCTTCTCTTTTGACTCCTTGGATATCTCCTCCTTGGACTCCTTGGATCTCTCCTCCTTAGACTCCTTGGAAATCTCCTCCTTGGACTCCTTGGATACATCATGGCTTGAATATCCAAACAAAGAGACAATTCTCCCTTGATAAGGAGCATTACCTTTTTTCTTTGGATATCTAAAGCCATCAAACTCAATCTTCCAAATGGAAGAAGGCTCTCCCCTATGAGGATGCCTTCTTCTTTTGGAATTCGAGTTGGAAAAGAATATCCACACTCAAATCTCATTTTCACAACTCTTTACAAGTTATTACAAATTTTACATAAATAGAAATCAGTAAATCTAAAATCACCTGCAAGGTTATCCTAATAAAAACCCATACAGTTATAATATCTCAAGCAGTTATATAAGGAATAAAACAAATGCACATCACAGTCAAACTTGGTCATGCTCATAATGATTGAGGGCTAATGCAGCTTCTAAAGCACCTATAACAGTCATAATTTAATGATTTTAGCCCTCATTTTATTAAGGGGGCTAAGGAAGCACCTGCATAAGACATTATTAAAAATCATGATAGTGCCCCCCTTTTAGCATAACATGAGCATGACCACCTGCAAGAAGAACAGTATATATGTGTCGTTCCTAACCTAGGAGTAAATCTAATGTACAACACATCATATCCAGAATGCAGGAAAAGTAAGCAAACACACCAATCAATTCCATATAGCATGCAGCGAAAACCACAAAAAGTTCCGGCACACAGCAGAAAGAAATAAACACCGGCCTAGCCTAAGTCTAGAAGTGGTGCCCTAACAAACAATTTTACGTGTGTGTATGGCTGGTGTGGCTTGGATATGTCCTAATATGGGTAGTTAGTTAAAGTTACCTAAAGTTCAGGTTTGTTATAGGCTAGAAAAGAAAATTTTAATTAAAGTTTAAATATTAATAAATTAGGATCAATTTTAATTAATTTAGTTTGTTGATCAATTTTAAAAGCTTAGGATAATGATATTTGAAATTTAAATTGTATTAGTCAAATTTGGAAAGTCCCGGGTCCTCCTAAGTACTAATTTGATGGGGTCAAAAAGGTCACTATGGGAAAGGGGCTAGATTTGGGGTTCTTGACACTTTAGGTAAATACCAAACCTTAAGGTGAGTAGTTAGATAGGTAGGACGTTGAATTTGGAGTTTCATATGCAAAGTTATGAATTTTTCAAGTTTCTGGCCCTTAGACTATAGGTTCGGGTTAACCAAAAAGTTGACTTTCTAATTTAAGTTAGTTTTTGGAATATTAATATTTTTAATAAATACTAGACCCTAATAGGAGTCTAATTCAAGTGAGTTTTCCTAATTTAAAATTTTCTACAATTAGTTATGATTTTCTAAAGATAGGGTAATTATTGAATTATCTAAAATTACCTAATTAAGGGCTGATTTTAAGGTTTTGATCCAAATCAGCTCCAAACTAATTGGAATCACCCCCAAAGGTCAGAAATGACCTGAGAAAGTGATCCCAAGTATTTGGGAAAAATTTGGGATTTTTAATAATTTTTAATGATTTATCAGGGAAAAAGGTAATTTCTATCTAAGGTTAAATTAAGGGTCAACCTAAAGTCAAACTAAGGAGTCCTATCTATCTCAAGTTAAGGGCTAAATTCTTGACAATTTGAGATATTATGGATATTTTTTCTGAGTTGAAATATATTTATTGTAGTTTTTAGAAGGTATCGGGGCCCTTTTTACCAAGTAAATTGAGGTTGGTTAATTAAGGGGTTCAATAACTCTTAAAAATTCATAGAAAATTCTAAGAGGTTCAAGATGTCTCTAAGTTTAAATGTAGAAGTTTTCATATAAATCAGTGATCTATCATAGCTCCTAAAAATTTTCCAATTTTGCTAGACGGATCCTTAATTATTGTCCTTAAGGTGTCACTGTGTTATAGGAATTTAAACTGAAGTTTATACTAACCCTTGGGTTTACAATGCATGGTAACACACAAAAGCAGTAAACACACCATGTCCTTAGATCTAGGAGAGCCTAAACTAAGTAGTGGTGCACCCTACACATACAAACTACGACTAACAAGAAAGTAGGTAAACCTAAAGAAGAGATTTGTGAATGATTGAGACTCAATCTTCCACTAATCCACTCTCCCATGATTGCTCTTCACACATAAGATCCATGTCTAAAATTTCATGCATGGTGGGTCTACAAAAAAATGGGATTTAAAATATAAGTAATTTTAAAATAATTTAAAATACTTATATAATTATATAGATTTTGGAATTAAGGTAATTTAAAATAAATCAATTTGTATTAAATAAATATATGGAAGATCCACTGACCACCCAATCAAGGTTTCAAAAAGGATTTAAAAATAAGTTTTAATTTGAAAATAATTATACTAATAATTATTTAAATAATATCAAAATGCTTACATACTAAAGTAAAGCAAACATCTGTCCATAGAGTAAAAAATAAATTTTTAAAATGCTTTTAAAATAAAATATGCATTTTTCTGAAAAAATCAAGGGGCTACACGCCGAAAACGGATTTAAAATGAAGAAGATACGATTTTTCTAATTTTTAATACAATAAAGGCTATTTTAAGATAATTTCAAAATAATAATACTTAAAATAGAATAATAAGGGTAATAATAAAAATAAATGATTCAAATATTACCTAAAATAGTAAAAATAACTTTAATAATAATAATAAAATAATCATAAAAAGAAAATAACTTAGATTATTAAAATAGTTATAATATAATAATAATAAAACACTATTTAAAATAATAATAATAATAAAACTTAAAATAGCCAAAATAAATAATAAGAATAATAGTAATAGTAAAATAACATTAATAATAATAATAATAATAATAATAATAATAATATAAAAATAATAATAAAAAAAATTCACTATTTTTTCAAATAATTAAATAAATATAAATTATTTTTAAATAAAATTAATTTTAAAATATCAGGATGAAAAAACGAGCGATTCGATATATTATACGTATTTTTTTGATAAATATATAATTTTTAATAATTATTTAAACATTATGTATTTAAAAATAAATTTAAATTTAATTTAAAACTAAAATGGCGGCGACCTCCCTCGAGCTGACACGTGGTGAACCAGGGTTCGTCCCGCGGTTCCGGGATGCGTTTCCAATGATTGTGCCGCCAGCTCAATCATTACGACGTGATTAGCGGTGGCGGTCACGACTTATCCACGTCGGCACGCAATATGAGTCGTTCGATCGAGCGCGGTTCGGATCGACGGCTCCGATTGAGCCACGCAGATGGCGGAACAGCAGGACGGGACCGTGCGGTCATGCCAGACCGCGGAGCGATCGAATGCCAACCGTTGATCAAAAGATCAACGGTTGAGATCATTCTCCCACTCGGAATAGGGTGAACCCGAAGAGCTAGGGTGTTTTTTACCCCGTTCTCGTGATCGGGACAATGAAATCGCATGAAATTTTAGATCTAGACTCCATACATGAAGAGCAATGTTGGGGAAGTATTATTTTTATCTTAAACGTAATGTGTAAAGAGTTATTTAACTCTAAGTGATCTCATTCCACACGGTGGATTCAGACGATCTTGGGCTTGTTGAACTCATAAACTCCCCACGAACAATTTCCCTCTTGAACTCGAGCTCCGAAACGGCCTCAATCGACGGGAAGAAGCCTTAGAAGGATTTTGGTCTCGGGTTGCCAGGGTTCTCGCCGCCGGTGAGCGTTGGACGGTAGGGTTTGACTTGGAAAAGGTGGGGGATCGTGGTGAGAGCTCTCTTACCGAATCTCAGAAGTTGGGGACGTCTATAGAGAAACCAAGAGCCAAAAGTCCTAAATTTGACCTAAATTTTGATATTTAAAGAGCTTAATCCCTTCATGGACGACCAAGATCTCATCTACCTTCAATTAGGAGGGAAATTGAGTCATGATGGTCGTGGTTTCAAATTGAAATAACTAGGGGGCTTTAAATCTCAATAATGGACACTTAAATAGGTTTAAATGGATTGATTTTACCCATTAAGGGCTTGGTTTGACCAAGTCAAAGTTTGACTTGGACAAACCAGCCAATTAGGCCAGAGAGGAGGTGGATTGGGCTCATGAATATGTTTGAATCGATTTGAATTGAACTTAGGCTCAAAGGGGTCTAATAGGTCAACCTAGGTTGACCTGGTCAACCAGGTTGACCCGGGGCACAAGAGTGGGGCCAGTAGGTTGGGTCTGGCCCACTGAGTCCAGTGGAGGAGAGAATTCGAGCCAGGAAAGTTTGAAATTGATTTGAAGTCGATCATAAGGAAATCAGGGTCAATTGGGGTCAACCAGGTTGACCCAAGACCTAGGTCTTGGGCACAACAGACTCAGTTTGACCCACTGAACCCATCGGAAAGGGTCTTGGGTCTGGCTTGGTCAAATTGACGAAGTCAACCCCTTGGTCCAAGGGTTTTGGCCAAAATCAAGGTCAATACTATGTTTTATTATAAAATCTTCCCATCATTTGTATTGGACATTGAGTTAAGCAATACAATATATTATTTATGCTATATTATCTTCTTTCTTAGTCATAACAGGTGTTCTGTTACTAATTGGTTTAAGTAACTATCCTTTTACTTTTATTTTTAATGGTTTTGATTTCTGCAGGTTTTATCTCTTTCAAATTTATAAAAAAATGCACTATCTCCTAATTTTGTAAGCTTCACCACATAACTTTTGATATGCTATAAATTTGATTATTCTGAATTATTTGATATAATTTTCTTGCATTTTTATATGTTAAATTTATATATAAGAATTTTTCTGTGAAATGTGTGTGAAAAGGAATACTGAAAAGGGGTGGAAAAGCGATGTACTGTGATTTGATATGATAAACTAAAATGTATAATGTGTTGAAGTGATTGATATGAATTGTAATGTAATACGACAATGTGATACTGATCAGGGCTAAAAGTATGTACTGAATGAAGTGTAAGAGTACTAATATATAGTCCGAAAATTATCTTGATTGGGCACGAATCTTGAAGCAAAATCAAGTTTGAAATTTTTAAAAATTAAATCAGATACCATATGAACTCCGATTTCATCAGAATTATAGTCAAACGGAACGTCTCAGAAATATAAATCCAACAACACCAAATTTGACTCAATCCAAGCCTAAATGGGTCCAAATTGAAGACTCAAAGCACATTTGGAAGATTCAAACCATAATTTGGATTACTAAATGGTTTTCAAATGTGACATGCTTATAGTTGAATCGAGCATCTCGATGAAACAAATCCAACGAGCATAATATCACCAAACTTTGATATCACTATGGCACTCAAATACTTGATTAATGGTCCATGAATAAGGGATTCAACATTAGCCATCCATTCAAACTACTCCCAATCTACCCTTGATCTTCCTCTTATTTATTGGTCATGCCACTCTAAAAAAATTATAAATTGACCCCTTATTCTTCATGGAGGGGGGAGGAGGAAAGAGGCCCAAAAAAGAAGAGAAGGAAGAGTTATCTTACCACCAAGCTCCTCCTAGACCACCTCCCGGCCATCGAACGACGTCGGAGTTCTGCCTGTCGTTGTATTTCTTCATGACACCGGGCTTTCGCCAGTCGTTGAATTTCTATCCAACGCCGAACTTCTGCTCGTTGTTGGACTTTTTTCCGTCGTCAAACTTTCTTCATATTTATACTTGACCTTAGACTTTTTCCCAACGCCGGACTTCCACCCATCATCGATCTTCTACCTGAAGCCGGACTTCCACATGTCTCCATACTTTTTCCAGCCATCATCCTTTCATCGGCTTTTACCTGACACCGGACTTCCATCCCTCATCGAATTTCTACCCAAAGATAGACTTCTGCCAATTGTCAGACTTCACCAGATTCACTGTTACTGTTACTAATACTGTGAATGCTACTATGATTATTATTGATATGGATCACTATTACTGATACAGTGACTGATGATGTAATAGATTGTAATGTGATGTGTTATAAGATGAGTAATTGGTATATATAATTAGCATAGGATATTGATGCATAGCTTTTGTTATATGATTTACAACATTTTTATTTTTTGTTGATTTCAACTATAATATTTTGATTACTTGCTGGAAAATTAGCTCATTACATGATTTAAATAATTTTAGCTAAGGAACCTCCACCTTGAGGTAATGTATGCAATGGTGATATCATAATTTATTTTAGTCTTTAGTTTCGTATTATTTTGTAACTATTGTGACTATTATACATACTATTTTAGACTCATTTGTTATGATATAATTTTGGACTATAAAAATGCAAATTATGTTTTTGGATGTTTATTGATTTTATTTAATGTAATTAATTAGTAATGCATATAAAAATTGATATATTAGCAAATAAATAGAATGAAATATCAATATAATAGAGAGAGAAAATGAAAAATCATTCCACTAAAGATCCCAGGGCATGCCAATTTGTCTAAAGATGAGTTATTAAACTAAAATGCAAGTTAGTTTCCATTTTCCAGCCCCTAAAATTTCCCAAAAATAAGTGAACACTTTGATGCCATGATGGGTTTTCAATTTTGATCATTTAGGTAAGCATCCAATGTCTTTATAAGGGGAAATTATTAGGTGTGGAGTCCAAACATAGCTTTATGTCTGGAGTCCAATAAAATCACGACACTTGGCATGTACATGTGGATATTAATTTTTATTTCATTTTTTATCCTTTTCTTGCCAGCCTGACCGATCTGGCCCAAAATATTCATGATTGAATCTAGGGTTTTGAATTAGCACTTTTTTTAATTGAAATTCCAAGAAACTTCCATAATTTTTAGGATTTAAGTTAAAAATACATCATAGCTGTTGAGAAAGAAGAAATGAGGAAAAGCTGATGAAGATGAAGACTAGTTTAGAGAAGGAAAAGTTGATGAAGATGGCGTTATGCAAACATCCAAGAAGAGGAAGAGGAATAATTGAAGTTGAAAGAAGAACAAGTTGCATGAAGGATAGTTTTTTTTGTATATTTAGTGAATATGTTAGGGGTTCTGAGGGGGCAGCTCCCCCTAGCGGGGTTCAACATGCAGTTGTAAAAGTAATTTTGAAGTTATATTTGTTTTTAAAGTTTATAAGTCGTTTTTATTCCGTAATTTGCAGTAGTAAAAGTGTATTCATTTGTACTCCATAATTTTCAGTGACATTTTTATTCATTTCAAAGCTTTATCATCTTTTTCACAACTATGTTACAAAAACTTTAAAGCTTTCTCAGCTTGTTTATATGCCCTAGCTTCTCTCTTCCACTCAATACCATTTGGTATCCCTTAGTATCGAGTGGTACCAAGCATTGGTACTAAGAGTATTACTTATTGAGAGATACCGAGCAGTGCCCAGCATAGTTATTTAGTATTGCTTATTAAGAGGTACCGAGCGGTTCTGAGCATTACCGAGCGATATCGAACAGTACTAAGCGACACCAAGCATTGGTACCGAGCGGTACCAAACATTGGTACTGAGCGGTAACAACTAGTATCGAGTGGTACCAAGCGGTACCGAGCAGTACTGAGCAATACCGAGCATTGGTATTGAGAGTTCATTGGTATAACTATTCAATATCATTAAGGGATGTGCACCAAAATTTTAATATAACATCTAATATAACATATACACAGGGGTACACAGCATCTGCATTGAAAAAAATATCAATAAAATAAAGCATATCTATCTTTCCAGTTAGTGTATAGAAAAAAACTATCAATATACAAATAATACTTCAAAATTATATATTCCCTAACTGTATAGAAAAAACTATTATTTCTCATTTCTTCATCGATTTTTCCTCCAAACTAGTCTTCAACTTCATCGGCTTCTCCTCCTAACCAATCTTCATCTTATAGGCTTTACCTTATCCAAATCAATCTTCATCTTCATCGACCTCTCCTCCTCCAAATAAATATTCATCTTCATCACCTTGACCTCCTCCACACTAGTCTTCATCTTCATCAGTTTTCCCTTATTTTTCTCTCTCAATAGCTATGAAATATTTTTTTGAGCTAAAATCTTAAAAAAAATATGATTTTCTCATTGTATTTCATTTAAAAAAAGAGCATCAATGCCCAGCCCTAAAATTTGAACAAGATTTGTTCTAGGTTGGGTTAGTTGGGCTGACAAAAAAATATTAAATAAAAAATAGAAAATAATACCTAATAGATGTTGCAATTTTATTGGAGTCTGAACACAAAGCTACATCCAGACTCTACACCTAATAATTTCTCCTTTATAAGGCACAAAATATTCCATTTTGGATAACTAGTTAATACTAAATTATGATCAAGCCTTTTCTTTCACTAAGTATGGGGAAGTCTAACAACAAAATGCAAATTAAGGCTTAGTTTGAAACAACTTTCTTACTGATTATTGAAGTAACTTTGTTATTAAAAAATTGAACTATAACATCACTTTAAGAAGCAATATGAAATTCATCCCAAGCGAAGCCTAAAAATAAAGAAAAGAACAGCGTTTCCATCACCAGAATCATCAAAAGGAGGTACTTAAAAAGAATCAGTAAGTCGAGTTCGTTGGAGTTTATGGCAGCTATAATTGTCAGCAAACTACATGCAATTTTTTTATCATTACCAGTTGTGGGCCTCCGTAAGGACACCTTCTCAACGGGGACAGAATGTAAAGGGTATGATCGTACTATCCCATATGACAAAACGGTTGTAGGCCTTTATACTATTCACAAGTGGCAAAATGGAGGGAAGATGAGATCATACATATGATTAATCATTGAGAATAACAGCTTTCACCTACACACCTTGATATGTAATGATATGTATAACCTAATCAATGTCAAGAGATTTCCCCCATCTGATTGTTGACCTCATTTTTCTGTGAGGTCACTGTGACCCTTTCTTGGACTCTAGACCTTATGGTTTCCTAGATCCTAGATTCATTCTATACTCTAGATCTTAGGATCCTTCTAGTCTTTGGGACTTAGGATCAATTTAGATCTTAGATCAATCCAAACCCAACATTTCAAACCAAATCTTTGGGTTAAGGACTCAGGTTCTGAAACCCCTTCTAGATGAGGGTTAATTAATTAAGTGACTTAAAGGATCTTAAAAATTTCTATAACATTCTTGGGAGTATGAAATATCTAAGTTTAAATGATTTAAGTTTCATGTCATTTAAAGGTGTATCTTAATTTCTAAAATTTCTCAAAGTTTTTTAGACAGATCCTTAATTATTGTACTTAAAGTGTCACTAAATTGAATATGTTCAAATTAAGTGTCATAAGTAACCCTTGGATAACATAGGTAAATGCAACACACAATCACAATCTATGTCCTTAGAACTAAAAGAATCAAGGCAAGGTGCTCTTGTATCCTAAATATTTAAAAATTAAATAATAATTAATATGATTAATAATTTGATTAGTGAATAATAAAGTACAACAATTCACTAATCATTATCCATAAATTGTATTCAAATGTTCAATCTATGTTTAAAATTTCAAAAGGATCATTAAACATTTCAAAATTTAAGAATATATATACATATATATATATATATGTATATATATATATATATATATTAAAATATACATATATTAACCCATATATATAAATATAAGTTTTAAAATAAAAAAATTAAAATATTTTTTAGAGATCCCTTAATCGTTTTAAAATAATTTTAAAATAATTCAAAATAAGTTTTTAATTTTGAAAATATTTAATATAATATTTAATGAAATATTAATATAATTAAAAAATAACAATTAATTAATATAAATAAAAATTTAATCCTTTTAAATAAATTTAAAATTAAAAAAATGAATTTTCTAAAAATTTTTAAGATATTATATTAATTTTTATGATTTAAATAGAATTTAATATGAATAATTAAAGTTTAAGGTAATTAAAAGGCATTTAAAATAATTTTAAAATAAATAATATTGAAAAAACATTATTAAATTAAATTAAATTAAATCATCAATAGTTTCTAAAATTCTAAAATATTTAAAATAATGTTTACTTAAAAATTTTAAAAATTATTTGAATTTAGTTTAATTAATATTAATTAAAATTTTAATATATAATTAGTTAAAAATAATTTAAAATATAATATATATCTTAAATTAATTTAATTTTAAATTAAAATATTTTAAAATATTTTTATGAAAAATATTTATTCCAAAATATTAATATTTAATAATCAAATATTAATTAATTATTTCAATACTTAAATAACCTAAATGATTCAAATGATTTTGAGTGCTTTTTAAATGTTTTTTTATTTTCAAATATTAAAAAATAAGCTTTATAACCTAATTAAAGTATTTAAGATAAAATTTTAAATTTTGAAAAAAATTATGTTGATGTTTAAGTAAATATTAATTAAAATATTTAAAAATAAGAGTTTTAAAATAATTTAAAATAATTTTAATTTTAAATTAAATATCTTAAAATTCTAAGTTTTTTTTTTGTATATTATATGTAATTGTTGGATTTAAAAGTAAATTTTAATAATTATTTAAAGAAATTTGAATTTTAAAAGGATTTAAAAATAATTAAAACTTAATAAAAGTGGTAGCGGTTAGGCACACTTTGGGCTCCTATTTATCTTTTCAAGCCGAGGTAATCATTGCCATTGATTAAGCGATGGCACAAATGATTGTGCAAAAAACTACGCCGGAGCTTATCCTTATCAATGCGTTCTCCCGGCCATTCGATCGTCCGCGATTTGGATTGGATGGTGTTGATCACGTCAGACAGAAGGAACGCTCACAGGATCTAATCTACGGTCAAATGACTCTGTGGAATGGCTTGATTTGGGCCGTTGATCGCGAGAGAGATCAATGGCCAAGAAAACGTATACTAAGAGTACATTACGAAATAACCTTAGAGAGGATTTTTTTGTCTTATTCTCTTGATCAGATTAATCAATTTTGGTGAAATTTTAAACCTAGTTCTCTTGATTGAATAGATCAATTTTGATGAAATTTTAAACCTAGACTCTATTCATGAACATAAATCATGGGGGTGTGATAGAACTTTTCAAAACACTATAAATCAAAAGCTATTTTACCCTATGTGTCATAAGCAAGGATTTGAGATTTTACCTAGTCAAAATGTTGGATTCAAGAGATCTTGGGCTTGTTGCACTTGTAGATTGTCCATGCTCTTACTTGTAGAAGAAATCATGGCCTAAAATGCTCTAGATCAATGGCAAATCTACTTGGACAGAACAAGGGCTCAGTTCGTCGAAAGCTCACCATCGATGGGGTTTGACCGATCGAATTTGACTTGGGAGAAGTGGAGGAAGATAAGGGGAGCTCAATGGAACCAAAAATCGGACTTGAGGAAGCTTAGGGCAAAAGTAATCAAAAGTCAAAAAAGAAGTCCTCTATAATGATGCCTTAGACCCTTATTTATAGCCCCCAACCCTATGATGAATAGCTAGGTTGCCTCCTAGGGTTAATTAGGAGGGATCTAAGCTCCCTTTGTCGTATTTTGGGTCAAGGGGATGCTTGGAGGGGTTTTAAATGCTAAAGGGATCATGGATTTGAGCTAAATAGGCCAAGTTTGACCAAATCATGGTTGTGTTGACCAAGCCAAGTTTTGACTAAGTTAACATGATCAATCAAGTCCAAATTGATTAGGGATTGAGCTCAAGGGAATTTGAAATTGATTTTAATTCAAATAAGGATAATTTAGGCTAGTTTGGTCAACTTAGGTTGACTTCATCAAGTAGGTTGAAAAAAAATGGTGTAATTAAATTGTCATGAAAACATCAAAGAAAACATTAGAACTAAATATGAAGAAATATATAGATATTTTAGGGCAAGTTAGGACAAACGGTTTTTTAGGGGGGGGGGGGGGGGGGGGGGGGGCCAAAAATAAATTTTTAGGAGGGGCAAAAAAATTTTTTATCACTCTCTTATAAAATAATTTGTTTTTTGAGGGGGGGGGGGGGGCAATTGCCCCATCTAAGGAACTTGTGGTTCCGCCAGTGCCCCAAAGGGGAGTATTTATTGTTGTGTGAGGGAGAGATGAAGAGCCACTTCAAATTAATGAGAATTTATTCATTTTTAAAATTCAAAAGAGCATCATTAAGTGAAATAATGATGACGAGATGAATAGCCACTTCAAATTAATGAGAATTCATTAATTTTTAGAATTCAAAAAGGCATCATTAAGTAGAATAATGATGAGGAGATGAAGAGCCACTTCAAATTAATAAGAATTTTAATTTTTAGAATTCAAAAGGGCATCATTAAGTGGAATAATGATGAAGAGATAAAGAGCCTCTTTAAATTAATGAAAATTCATAAAATTATAAATTCAAAAGGGCATCATTTAGTGGAACAATGATGAAAGAATTCTAAAAGATTTTAATGAAAAAAATTCTCAGAGGCTTTATTACATATTTTCGGACTTCTAGAAATTCGATGTCCAAAAATAGGGGGAAATTGATACGTCGTCAAAAAATTATCTTAATCAGGCACGAATCTTGAAGCAAAATCAAGTTGGAAGCTTCAAGAATTAAATTTGAGATGATCCGAACTCTGATTTATGTAAACTTACAGTCAAACTGAGCGTCTCGAAAACATGAACCCACCAACACCAAAATCGACCCAATCCAAGCCAAAATGAGTCCAAATTAAAGACTCGAATTACTTTTGGAAGGAACAAATCACAATTTGGGTTACGAAACGATTTCCAATCGTGACATGCTTATAGTCAAATCGGGTAGCTCGACGAGATGAATCCAACGAGCTCAAGATCATCATATTTTGATATCATTAAGATAACTAAAGATCCATTGAATGGTGCATGATCGCAGGAATCAAGATCGGCCGTCCATCCGAACCACTCCCAATTTACCCTTGATCTTCCATTTATTTATGAGCCATGCCACTTAAGAATTATATAAATAGAACCCCATTTCCTATTATTTTTATTATTATTTTTTGGGTGGGAAGGGGGGGGGGGGGGGGGGGGGGGGGGGGGGGGGGGGGGGCAAGGGAGAAATAAGGAAGAAAACTCAAAACTCCACCCGCTAGCTCATCATAAACCATCGCCGAAGTTTTTCCGCACCACTGCCGGAGTTCTGCTGCACCACCCCCATGTTCTGTCGACCACCACAAAACCATCAAAGGACGTCAAAGTGCCACCTGAAGCCGGAGTGCCCTCTGACGCTGAAGTGCCACTACTAGACCACCGACTAACACCGGATTGCTACCGGACCACCACCTGAGGCTCAGACTTCTGCCGGACCACCACCTGATATCGAGAGTTTTTCCAGAGTGCCGCCCTTCTACAACGGTCTTTATGACCCCTATCTATTGCCAATTTCGATCTTTCTAACCACAGTCTCCTACCGACTATGATCCTTATGACCTCTGTCACCTACTACGGTCATTCCGACTTCCCTCACCAGATAATGACCTTTCTGACCCCAATCTCCTGCCAACTATGATCCTTCCGACTTTCGTCGCCTACTACGGTTCTTCTTACCTCCCTCGTTAGACAACAGTCTTTTTAACCCAATTCTCCTACTGACTACGGTCCTTCGACCCCCGTCGCCTACTAAGTCCTTCAGACTTCCCTCGTCAGACAACAGTCTTTCTAATCCCAGTTTCCTGCCAACTACGGTCCTTCCGACCTCCCTCGCTAGACAACAGTATTTCTGACCCCAGTCTTCTGCCGACTACAGTCCTTCTAACTTCCGTCGCCTAATACAATCTTTTTTACCTTTATCCTATAGATTATGGTCATAGCAACCAAACAAATATGTTTATATTGATTATTGTAACTTCTACCATATAATGCACTCTATATGATGTGCATTTGTGATATCAAGCCAAGGCATTCTCCCAAGGAAGGGCCTCATTTAAAATCAACTGCAAATACTAGTTGATTATTTCAAACTTGGTCAGGCCCCGTGGTTTTTCCCCTTTTTAAGGTGTTTCGATGTAAAAATTATGGTGTCTCTTATAAATGTTGCACTCTCTCTCTTTCATTTGTTTGTGTACTAGATATTCATACAAAGCTAAGATGTTAAACTATATACTTCTCTAAAGTTACGAATATTCCAGGACGTAGCAGTTATAGAAATTAAAAATAAATGTTAAATCTTAGAAAAATCTGAATAATTATTTTGGGGGAGTAAATTTATTTGTACAAACTTTCCATCAACTTTTTCATCCATGCTTGAACCATTACAGACAAATTTTAAGAAAAAAAAACAAACAAATAAATATTAACCATAATTAATTTGTCCAAATTTATGAATTGTTTATAAATTAGATAAATATAGATTATATTATATTAAAATTAAAAATATATATATATATTATTTTTTTACCTTATGATTTTTGTTTGTTTTTCTTTCCTTAAAAATTGTATATGCTGGTTCAAGCATGGATAAAAAATTTGATGGGAAGTTTATCAAAACAAATCTACTCCCCCAAATGAGCCAAAACTATAATTAAGCAGAACTAACAGCAGGAATTAAACCGTTAGTTGAACTTCATTATTGAAACACTTTAAAACGTTAGTTGAATTTCATTTTAAAAATAAATGCATGTATATTTACTACATTAAGCCAAGACCTTCCCCTGATAAAGAGCCTCATTTCTAATCAACTACAAGCGCAAGCAAATTTATTCAAACTAGGCATCTGTTATGGTTTTTCCACTTTTTATAGTTGTCCACATAAAATATTTAGTATCCCTTAATGGATTTTACATCTCTATCTATTATTTGTATGTGTGCTGGATATTCGTACAAAGTGAAAATGTTAAGCCATTTATCTCTGTAATACCTCTAATGTTCTAGCTCTTTTTTATTTAAACCTTATATTAAAAATATACATAAAATAATATCAAACCCGTAAGCCAATAAAGTTTACATGATATTTAGAAACAAAACACAAAAAGAAAAAAAAATACAAATACATTACACAATTCTCGGAGCTAGAGATCACAGTCAGTGAGCGATAGTTGTCAGAGATTGTGGTCGGCGTGCGACGGTGATCAGAGAAATCGTAGTTGTTAAATCCCTGCGGCTGTCCAACCGAATTCAAGATTCAAGATGACGTGTGGCTTATACTAATTTGTGATTAATTATTGTATTCTCTTTTCTATTCTATATATAGCTTAGTTTTGTACCGAGACAAAATATGAAATACATTTGTTTAGTTTTCCATTTCCTTCCTATGTCTCATTCTGCTTTTCTCCTTTTCTTTTCTTCCGTTGTATCTTTCATGGTATCAGAGCAGGTCACCTGGTGACCGCCGTGGTGTTCGTCTCACTCCGCTAATGGATACCTATTCTTCTACCCTAGCTGCCGCTGCACCCGAGGACACCAGCACCTCCGTTGTCAATCTTGATCTTCAACCCATCCCTCACCAGCTGAAGTTTCTTATGTGTAACATCAAGAGCATCATCTCTATCACCCTTACCATTGAAAACTACCCAATATGGTGCTCTCAAGTCGTCAAACTATTTCGGGCCAATGACTTTGAGCAATTTCTTAATGGGAGCTGTTCTTGCCCTTCCTCGCAAGCCCTGACATCTTCTTCTTCCCTTACCCGTCAATCTTGGACCCTTATCGATCAAAACCTATCCGCAGCCTTATACTCAGTCATCTCTCCCAATCTTCTCCCCTATGTCCTATCTTTGGATCGATGAACTAAAATCTGGGATACGCTTGCCCGTTGTCTTCAATCATCAACTCAATACCGCACCATACAACTCCGCAACGAACTCCATAATCTGTCCATGAAAAATAAAATTATGTCTCAATACCTTCTTGCCATTAAATCGAAAGTAGATGACATAGCTGCTACGGGATCACCGCTCGATCCTGAAGATGTTATACTTTATACTTTAAATGGCCTTCTCGCCCAATATCAATCTTTCAAAACAACGATTCGAATGAATCTTCAACCTATAAGTCTTGATAATTTATACACTCTACTGTGCAGTGAGGAGCAAAATATTGCTCAAGAAACATCGAAAGAATTACAATCTCTTCAAATTTCTAATGCTCCCATGGTGCTTGCTACGTCTCGCGGACGCAATCGTGGTCGCACCCCTTCTAACTACGGCCGCCCACCCTTATTAAATCAGTCTTTCCGCAAGCACTTGAACAAACCGTTCTCTACCAACATAACGTGCCAAATTTGCTCTAAAACTGGACATTCTGCAATTCGTTGTTGGTACCGGCATGACCCCTCCTACTCCGAAGAAGCTCAGAACACCGCACTCTTCTCTTCATTCGACAGACCAAACTTGTATGATTGGTTACTTGATAGCGGTGCTACTACACACCTCACTTCTGATTTATTGTAGGTTCAATCCGCAAAGCCTTTCACGGGAACACAATAAATCACCTTGGGCAACGGTCATCAACTCCCTATCCATCACTCCGGCAATGTCATTCTTCCCACCCCTACCGGTAACCTTTGCTTGGATTATCTATATCTTGTTCCAAACTTATCGTTTAATCTTATTTCTATTAACCGCCTTCTTCTTAAGGGTCCCTGCCTTAATGAGCTATACCCTATTCGATCATCTTCCCACTACCCGCAGCACTTAGCTCTTCTCTCAACTCAATATGTTGTTCCCAATCTTTGAAACAAGCATCTTGGTCATCCCGCTTCATCTACTCTTCAACAACTGAAAAGCTTCATTCCATCTTTATGTAGTTTCAATTCTACTCATTGTAACTCTTATCGGCTAGCAAAAAGCCATTGTTTAACATTTAATAAATCTACCTCAAATAGCATGTATCCCTTTGCTTTAGTTCATTCGGACGTTTGGTGTCCTTCTCCTACTACGTCGATGCAAGGATTTAAATACTATGTTTCATTCATAGATGATTTTTCAAAATTTTGTTGGGTCTATCCTATTTTAAATAAATCAGATGTTATTTCCAAATTTGTTGAATTCAATAAAATGATAAACCGGCAATTCAACACAACCATTAAGATTTTTTGCTCAGACGGTGGTGGTGAGTTCATTAACAAACACTTTTAAATCTTATGCAAACAATGGGGCATAATCCATCAATTTACTTGCCCCTACACCCCTCTCAAAATGGCGTTGCCGAGTGAAAGCATAACCACATCCTTGAAACGACTCGTAGTCTTCTCATCGAAGCTCATCCCCACAATCCCTGTGGGTCGATGCTCTTCTTACGTCCTTATACCTTATAAATTGTTTTCCCTCTCACTCTCTCCAACATCATAGCCCCTATCACATTCTCTACCAAAAATTCGCCAACTACAAGCATCTCAAGATATTCAGCTGCTTATGCTACCCTCCATACTCCACCACTAAAGTCTCATCCATATCAACACCCTGTGTCTCTGTCGAATATGCCAACTCTCACAAGGGCTATGGATGTCTCAACCCGACAACTGGCAAAGTCTATACTTCCCGCCATGTCATCTTCAACAAAACTATCTTCCCATATCAAAATCTCTCTACTCACATCCCATCCACTTCTACTCTTAATTTCATACCACCTCTCACTTTGGTTCCCACCTCCTTAACCAACATAATTAACTGCACCAGTCCTACCTCATCATCGCAACCTGATATCACTAATCTTTCCAATCCTGATCCTACTCCAGAAATTAAATCTTCTATGATCAATTCTCCTGCGCCTCAACCTATTCCTCAAACCAATTCTCATCTGATGCAAACCCGATTTAAAATCGATCATCTAAAGCCCAAAACCATTTTTAATCTCTTCCACTCTACCCTTACCCACAATCCCACATCCTACACTAAAGCTGTCAAACATGAACATCGGTGCACCGCCATGTCACAAGAATTACAAGCCCTTAAATCCCAGGGCACCTAGGATCTTGTCCCACCTAATCCCAATCAAAATGTGCTCGGCTGCAAATGGACTTTACGCACCAAATATCTTGCCGATGGCACAATTGCTCGATACAATGCCCACCTGGTCGCAGGATTTAACCAAGAATATGGTTTAGACTACACATAAACCTTCAACCGTGTCGTCAAAATGCCAACCATCAAAATTCTTCTCGTCATTGCTCTTCATCATAATTGGCCCATTCATCAACTGAACGTGTCTAACACATTCCTTCACGGACAACTAACATACACTGTTCATATGAAACAACCAATAGGTTTTACCGATACTATTCACCCTGAACACGTTTGTCGCCTCAAGAAAGCCCTTTATGGTCTTAAGCAGTCCCCACGGGAATGGTTCGCCACTCTCTCTAGCCACCTCCAAACTCTTGGATTTCCTCTCTTCTCATCTATACCAACAATGGCATCTTTATGTACTTCTTGGTCTACGTTGATGACATCCTCCTCACCGAAAACTACAAAAACACAATCAACCAACTTATTTCTAATCTCAATTCAAAGTTTACCATGTGGGATCTTGGCACCATCTCACAATTTCTGGGTATTCAAGTTGTTCACACAACTTATGGGCTCCACCTCAACCAAAGTAGGTTTGCTTAAACCATTCTTTCTCGTGCAGGTATGTTAAATTGCAAACTAGTTTTAAACCTTCTCAATTAAAATATTAAAGTACTAACACAAATTCTGCTTCTTTTTCCAATCCTTTGCTCGGATCTCTCCAATACCTAACTCTAACGAGGTCGGACATCGCCTTCGCCGTCAACAAAGTCTGCCAAAATATGTAAAATGCTCTCAACAACCACTTTGAAGCACTCAAACGCCTACTCTGTTACATTCAAGGAACTTTGCACATCGGTCTCCCGTTATTTCGAGACAACCATACTCTTCGATCTTATGTTGACTCTCACTGGGCTGGTGACTCCGCCGACCGCAAATCTACAATGGTTTATTGCAACTTCCTCGGGTCCTCCCTCATCTCTTGTAGTGCTAAGAAACAAAATGTCGTATCACGCTCCACCACCGAAGCCGAGTATCGAGCACTCGCTTCCGCAATAACGGAAGTTACTTGGATCCGCAACCTTCTTCACGAGTTAAACTGCTCTCAGCCCTCTGCTACTCCACTTTCTTGCGACAACACTTCAGCAATAGCCTTAGCCAACAATCCTATTTTTCATGCTCGAACTAAGCACTTGAAGTCGATTGTCACTACATCCGTAACTACATCAAAGACAAAACCATTCAAGTTCATCACATTTCTACACAAGATCAGATCGCCCATCTACTAACAAAACCTCTATCAATAGCTTGATTTCAACTATTATCTAGCAAACTAATCACTGCCAAAGACGCTCCAATTTGAGGGGCCTGTTAACTCACTCTAGCTGTCCAGCCGAATTCAAGATTCAAGATGATACGTGGCTTATACTCATTTGTGATTAATTCTTGTATTTCATCTGTTTAGTTTTCCATTTCCTTCCTGTGTCTCGTTCTTCTTTTCTCCGTTCCTGTTCTTCGGTCGCAGCTTTCAGTAGTTGGCTTGAATGAGTTTCCTAAGAGCATTGCATAATGAGTTGAAGGCAAACAAACATATATTCGATCATGTTGGACTTGTTTAACAGCTCGATGCATAACATATTAGATATTTTTATAAATTTTTAACTATTATGTACTTCAAGAGTATTCAATTCAACCTTAAATCCAGCTCAAAACACCAAAAATAACTATAAGTAAACACCAAATCATAGCTCAAAGACAGCTTGTTTTACCTGGGAGAAAAATGCTATAGTTGATGCACCGGCAGAAAATCTCTTTTTTGAAATGACAGTTAGCTCTGCTTAATTGTATCAATAATGAAGTTCAACTAACGTTTTAATTCCTGCGGTTAGTTCTGCTTAATTATAATTTTGGCTCATTTGTAATCAATGACGGAGCCAGAATTTTTTTTGGGGCAAAGACGTATGGATTGATAAAATTAGAGTAAAAATTATTTTATCACTTTATAGAAAATTTATGTCGTTCTGAACTACACCTTTTCCTATTTTTTTGTTTTAAGCGCACTAATAGTTATTAGTAGAGAATGTTTTCTGTTTTTAGCGGTGGCATCAGGAGAAAGTTAGATATACCTAAACAGTCAACAGAGAAGGTAAAGACAGTTTGCTTTAATTTCATTATCAATAGAAATATAATTTTATCTACAGCAATCTGCATTCTATTCTTTCATTCTGCATCATGAAGCCAGGCGAAGAAGGAAGCAGATGTAAGTTCTGTCAACTTATATTTTTTTCTGTCTTCCTTATATATTTTTA
Source organism: Dendrobium officinale (assembly GCA_019514585.1). Lineage (NCBI taxonomy): Eukaryota > Viridiplantae > Streptophyta > Magnoliopsida > Asparagales > Orchidaceae > Dendrobium > Dendrobium officinale. Next base: position 1,554,035 of record CM033689.1, read on the forward strand.
TTTTTCTGTCAAACGCGCCGATGTTTGAATAAACTGATCAATATGATATAAATGACTAAATGATCAGTCGAGCATCAACAAATTTGATCAGTATTTAAGGTTGGATTGAATAGTACTTTTGAAGTATTCGAATATATGTTTGTTTTCCTTCAACTCATTATGAAATGCTCTTAGGAAATGCATTCATGCAAGTTCTGCTTGTTTAACGATCAAGTCTAGCTAATATAAGTTTCTTAAGTTGAATGCGAGATCATTAGTAGGGTTGCAAATGAACCGAGCCAAGTCAAGTATGTAAGTGTTTATGTTTGAGTTCGTTTATCATTAGCTTGTTCAAGTTCAGTTCGTGTTTGATTCGAGTTTTATTGTTTGTGTTCATGTTTGATTCGTTTAATTTAAGAGTGTTCATGTTTGGTTCATGTTTGGTTCATTTAATGCTTATCGAGCTTTAAACAAACAAGCCTTAACGAGCTATATTCATGAATATATTTAACAAACAATCTATTGAACAAATAAACATTAAATTTGTTCATGAACATCTTAAACAAACAATCTAGCAAACATGGAAAAATGTGAAATGTCTTTTGTTCAGAAAATTAAATTTATAATAAAAGCAATTGTCTATTTAAAATAAAATTATTATTAATTTATAAGAATATATTCTTAAATGAAGCTTACCTGTTATAATTCTCTCCATTCGAGCTTTTATCGAGCTTAATGCCGAGTTTGTTCACGAACATCAAATGATGTTGTTCATGAACATAAATGAACCGAACACATTAGTGTTCAAGCTTGTTTATTTAATGATCGAGTATTTAAAATATTATTCAAGTTTGTGTTAAACGATCACAAACGAGCTTTAATCGAACCGAGCATCGAGTAGCTCGTCGAATGCTTGGTTCGCTTGCAACCCTAATCGTCAGAAATCATTTTAAGTATTTACTCTTACAGGACTCATCAATATAAAATATTATAAGACCTCCTAATAAAATTTTCTCTTGTATGTACTGGTTTTTTAGCCCCACCCACAGCCATTGACATCAAGGATAGAGGTCAATCATTCCGTCATCGGAGTAGAAAACAAAGAGATCCACAATCAACATTTTGTAATCCGATAAAAAAGATGATAGAAGAAGAAGAACACAACTTGACTAGGAGCCCAAACAATGACGCTGACATCCGCGATGCAGGAAAAGGACTATCACTCTCAGTAAAGAATACTCGAGCAAGGCGTAAACCCATATGGCATAAGGATTTTCATATGGAGATATGATACAAAAAAAAATGTTTTATTTGAAAATAAAGAAATGGATATATATATCAGCGTGTATGTGTGCATGTGTGTATGTGACCGGGTTGACTCGGACCCGACCCATTTTTTGAACGGGTCGAAAGTTGAGACCTGAACCCATCCATTTGTTAAACGGTCGACCATAATACGGATTTACCAGGTCGGGTTCAGGTCGGTTGTCAGGCCGTGTAATTGACACCCCTAATATGTGTGTGTGCATGTGTATGTGTGCTCTATCAAACAGGAGTTTTCTTCAGCTGTTAATTTATTAGGTAATATTTTATATCGAAAGCTTAAAGCCTGTGACCTTTGATCAGTGCTACTGTGCCACCAAGCAGATATAATTGGCCTTGACTAATTACAACAGCAATAGTTTTTTGCCATAGCTTTTTTCCTATAATTTGCGTGGCTCAGATTTTGCTAATGTTGATGATCACCTTGTCCAGCTTTTTTAATTAAGTCATGCTTCTTTTTCTATAATAAAGAATATAAATGTTCCTATTATTTAATCAAACAATAATACCATGAAATTATAAATAAATTTAAACGGGCTTAAAATTTTATGATAAGTTATTGGTAGGGCTGCAAACGAACCGAGTCGAGCCGAGTATGTGAGTGTTCATGTTTGTGTTTGTTTAACATTAGCTTGTTTATGTTTGGTTTGTGTTTGATTCAAGCTTTATTATTTGTGTTCATGTTTGGTTCGTTTAATTTAAGGGTGTTCATGTTTGGTTCATGTTCGTTTGTTTAGTGCTTATCGAGCTTTAAACGAGCTATGTTCGTGAACATATCTCACAAACAATCTATTAAACAAGCAAACATTAAATTTGTTCATAAACATTCTAAACAAACAATCTAACAAACATGGACAAATATGAAATATTTCTTGTTTATGAAATAAAATTTCTAAAATAAAAGCAGTTGTATATTTAAAATGAAAATATGATTAATTTATATGAACATATGTTATAATATTTTATTACTTTAAAATTTATTAATAAAAAATAATTATATTAAATTATGGTATAATTAAAGTTTTTATATTTAATCGAACTCGAATTGAGCTTTTTATCGAGCTTGTTCATGAACATCAACTGATGTTGTTCGCGAACATAAACGAGCTGAACGCATTAGTGTTCAAGCTTGTTTATTTAAGAATCGAGTATTTAAAATATTGTTCAAGTTTGTTTGTTAGTTAATTAAACGATCATGAACGAGCTTTAATCGAACCGAACAACGAGTAGTTCGTCGAACGTTTGGTTCGCTTGCAGCCCTAGTTATTGGTCTTATTCCTAACATCTGGGAATTCTCTTATAAGCTTTTTTTTTTAAATTTATTTAATATATTTTTTATTTCTTTTAAAAATAATTAATAATTTTAGAAGCAAGGTTTAAAATAAATAAAATTTTATATGAAGTATTCTTTGAGTCATCCTTAAAATCAAAGAATTATTTAAACAAGATATATTGTTGGACGCATGTCGTGGGGTACTCGAGCTATATATATATATATATATATAATCCTTAAGCCATATGGGTTTACGCATTGCTCGTGTATCCTATACTGACAGTGATAGCCCTTTCCCTGCATCGCAGGAGTCATCGCCATTGTTTGGGCTCATATTCAAGTTGTGTTCTTCTTCTTCTAATATGTTTTTTATCGGATTACAAAATGTAGATTGTGGATCTCTTTGTTTTCTGCTCGAGGTTTGCAGAACTTGAATGAGTTTCTTAAGAGCATTTCCTAATGAGTTGAAGGCAAACAAACATATATTCGATCTTGTTGGTCTCGTTTAACAGCTCCACACATAACATGATAGATATACTTCAACAAAAGTACTATTCAATCCAACCTTAAATCCAGATCAAATTTGCTGATGCTCGGCTCATTTATATCATAAAATTCAGTGACAATTCTACTTAATTTTATTATTTTTCTAAGCATCTTTTCTCTTGCCAAAAATGACATATAATTGTAAAAATATGCTAACTTTTATTATTATACCCATATAAAATTAGGCATACATATAAATTAAGCACACATAAAGACAAATTTCATACACACACATATATATTAATTATATGCTCATGTGCCCACTCATTATTCACAAACATGCACATCAAGCATATACGCAAGCTCATAAATGTTTTTACTTGCTTTGCTTTGGAAAGATACAAAGCAAATGAAATTGTAATTTATTTGGTAAAGTTTGAAATTATTGACTTTTGAATTTTAATTTTGGAATTGAGCATATCATTTGAAATGATATATTATTCCAGAAGGCGGAGATAAAATTTCCTAATAGATTCAAATTCAAAATTGTGAATTTCATGTTGAATATCATAGTCAAATTCAAAAGGAAACTAAATATGATCCCGAGGGGTCAAAATGATATTCGATCAAATATTTGGCTAAGATAATCTGGACGAGTTATCATTAATTTCAGATTCAAAGGCATGATGATAAATGATATATCTTTCTGGGTAAAGAAAATATCACTTATTAACCATGGTTTGAATATAAAGATAATGATCGTCGTTGATTTTCTTGATTTTTTTCAAAGAAAATTAATTAATTTTTAAATGGATTTTGGGTCTTTAAATCTCCTACAAATGCAGGTCTTCGTGTTAATTATATAGTATGAATTTGAGATTTCTACGAAAACTTTCGATTAAATTAATGATAGAATTTTCATTTACAATTTTTAAGGAGTGATACGAAAAGAGTAATATCAATTGATTGAATGAATATTTGATATGTAGTAATAATAAAAAAGTTTTGAAGATTACAAAGAGGTTTAATTCTATAAATAAATGTAGCCTAAGAGGGCAAGGTAGACAAAAAAGACTAACTCTTCGAGGTACGAGATATCTATGATATCATGTCAATCAGAACCTTTTTTTTAGGGATGTTAGGGGATTCGAGCGCGGATGAGAGGGTAGGAAGAGCTTTCGTCGACCATCTGGCCGATTACCCGGTCTCAATCAGAACCTTTGCCTAACACTTATATAGAAAATAATATGCATAATAGAAGGAAACTTTTAAGTGAATCAAGTAATCACATCAAGCCTAATAAGTAATCTATAATTGCATTCCTAAACTACAAATATTTATATATACACTACCTAATTATATATTCTTTTGCCTTAATTTGCAAAATGATAATTATTACAAATTATAATAAATGTTAGTTATTATTTGGCTAACATTGCTCACTACAACAATGAATTAAATTAAATTGTAAATATTTCATAAATATACTAATTAATTTTATAGATGTGAAATTTTTTAAATATTTCAACTCATACTTTCTATTGATCTTGTCCGCTTACTCCAGCCGTTTCTCCATCTACAGATCACCCATTTCAATGCAGTCACCGGACAGCGTCCAGAGGCGAATCAGGACGCGCCACATCATTTTTTTGCTATGTATCGGTCCTGTGTACCGGATGACGTGGCGCATCCTGATACGGCTCTAGACCGTCCAATGATCACATAATAATTTATCTAATTACACCCCTATCAGAATATTAGATCAAAACAACAAAAGTGTAAGAGATTTCCAACAGATAGCTAAGAAGATTTATTCAAAAGGAATGGAAAGGATAAGCTCAACAAGCTTCCTTCAGTTTGAACAAAATTGAGAATAGAACAAATAAAATACTACTTGCTACCTTTCAGGCTCTACTTTGTCTTCAGGGAAGTTCACAGAAATCATCAACAACAATCTTCTTTGAGACCAAGTGATCAGCTAACTACATAGGAAGGAAATGGTGCAAGCAATGAACAATACAATTATTGTTCTTAGAACAACTGAGAATTTGAAGTGGTGGCCTTCCCTCATTCCTCTTCTCAGTCTCCAACAGCAGATTTCCTCTGCACTGCTGCTCTCTGTTGTGTTTCTTCCAGTCTTGGTGATGTTACTAATCTGTTTACTGTCAGATAAGCAATGTAAGCCACTGTAAAGGATGAGGTGGGGTGGGCCACCTGGATGGCCGGTGGGTTTGGGACGGCTTTTTTGCGGTTTCTTAAACTGCTTTAAGAAACAATAAGTAAATTGTCCCAAACAGAAGTCTAAGACTCAATTCAATCACTTCCAAACACTAAGACTTTGTTTGAGACAACTTTCTTATTACTTCTTAAAACAACTTTCTAGTACAAAAATTAAAAATTTTGTACAAGAAAGTTGCTTCAAGAAGCAATAAGAAAGCCATCCTAAATGAAATCTTAAAGTCGAAAAAAATTGACACTTAATAGATGCCATGACAATATAGCAACCATTTTTCTAAGATATAATAGACTTCGATAGTTTTAAGAATGAAATGAGGCAAATATAAATTATATCATGATACTTTAAAAGAAAGCATAAACAGGAAATGAACTCTGTAGTAACCAAGGAAATAAAAATATTGCAGGGTAAAAGAATAATAGAAGTGAAATGAATGGATCCCAGACCCAACTCCTGCTAAGCAGAGTTCTAAAATCAGCTACTTTCTCACTATGAGCAACCGATTTACTAGTGTTTCAGGTCAGACTATCGCAATTAGAAGAACATTACTAGATGAGTGAAACCCTTTCCATTTTTTTGAAATTTAGGCTTCGTTTGGGATGACTTTCTTTATGTTTCTTAAAACAGTTTTTTAGTATAAAAATTTTAATTTTTTACTAAAAACTGCTTTATGAAGCAGTAAAAATCCGTCCCAAACGAAACCTTAACTATAAAAAAGTGCCTACCAACTAAAAATCTGCTGTAGCCCACCAAAAATTGGAACCTCGAATGAACATTCTTCATACTTGCCATGATTGAAAGAAAATTGTAATATAAGTAATGCATCAATAAATTCTGTGTTTTTTCCACTAAAGTTAATAGGGCGCATATGCTCGACATTTTCAATTTATCATATTAAGACATGCCAAGAACCATATTTAGCACCAATGACCAGGATGCAGATGAGTAGAGCTAGCTTGAATCACCCTTAACTTGAGCATGACTAAATAATCAAGTTCGGGATCAATTCTAAAAAATTCAGTTACTAATGAGCGACTTCTTTAAAATTAGAGAATACAATTCTAATTCCAGATGAAGCTACAATAAAATGATTAAAAAAAAAGATAAATTTGGATATAAAACAAAAGAAATTAGTTGAGAAAGTGAGACCTAGCTTTTAAATATTATAACTTCATACTTAAACCTCCTGAAGTTAAATATATTTTAAGTGTATTTTATATTATATTTTTAAATGAGTTGACTAGTGAACAGATGAGTGGAGTCAAGACTAGCTCATCAAGCCACCACATGAATCGGCTTGACTCAATTATAACCCTACCTATAGGGATCACCTTTGGGGAACCAATGTTGTAGATTATTATCATGATCTTTAAAAAAAATCAGATAGTAATGAAAATTTGCCTCACCTTCCAGGAAAGATGCAGTCGTCATGACCTGAACAAAAAGCCCACTATTTCGTTAGATATCACATCAATGAAACAAAATATAAAAGTGACATTTGAGAACTTAAATGAAACTAAATCAATGAAGGAGATGCTTTTCAGATTAACAAGAAATAGCTGTTCGTACAGTGCTTGGTGCAAAGTTATCTTTTAACCCGATAAAAAATTGCAACTTTAATGGTTTAAAACGATTAAAGAACAAGTCATTCAAACAATATTGGGGAGAGTCATAAGAGATCATAAAATACTTACCAAATGATATCAAGACTTATCCCATAAATGTGAACTGAGAAAACACATCTGCATATTCAGTTTACACAAACATATTGCATTCATAGAGTTTGAAGAATTAAAATTAATGTCTTCCTTGCGAATTCTTAGGGTTGCAGGGAGGCAAAACCTAAAGATAGAGGGAAAGCCCCTTGAGAGGAAAACCTTACTTTTGCTGTTGATTGAAACGTCTGGCAGGACAATAAAACTATAAATCTGCTTAACATATTAATATATAAACTAAGTTTCAGCTAATTTGTAAATCATATCAGATCAAAATGTGTTATGTTGATGTGAGTTAATGCAAATAAGTAACATTTACAGAAGAATTTCAAAAGGCATACTTCTATGTGTAAGTCTCTTCATAGCCCATGCAAATTCATGTTCATAACTGAGACGAGAGAGAAAGAGAAACTACGCCATTTTCTGAAGAAAATAAGTTCTAAGAGCCAGTACAAGCCTGGCGTAATGTTTCAACTACAACCTAAAGTTCCAATAACATAACTAAAACCCTCAAATTATATAGCAGGTACCACAAAATTAAAACCTCGCAATTTTCTGAAGAAAAGAAGTTCTATGAGCCGGTACAAGCCTGGCGTAATGCTTCACCACCTACTCCTCATGAATGAAGAGGGTTTAAGCTCTCCAATGGAGAGCTGCAGCACACTCTTTGATAGGGAATTAAGTTCTTTAGTACTACCATGCTGGTGTCAAAAAACTTCAATCCAAGCAGCATCAGCTGGATCTAGTTATTGAAAAGATCTCTCTTTGAATCAGCCCTTCATCATCTAGGAGGTTGAAAGAGACTTCAGTAAAGAAAACTCTGGATTTTATTTTTCCCAATCTTAGACATTTTCGCACAGAAAATCTCCGTTTTCAGACCTCGGCCAATCATGAGGTAACAATTGAAGAATAGCAGTCATCTGGCATACCCATGCCGGTCAAAAGATCACAAAGGGTTGCTCAATCACTTCCCAACAGACGAGTGATATCAGAGATGAGGTCATTAGCACACCCTCCCTTTGAGATCCATAGCTTGGAAATAGACATGCTACAAGCTAACATGGTAATCACTGCAACTTTCCCAAGGCAAAAGAATCCTCATCACTCCATAAATAAGGTTGTAGTTGAGGAAATGGGCATAATGGTACAGTGAGAGGAAATCCTTATACAAAACCCAAATAAAGAAGGGCAATTCCAGCTTCTTCCACTAAAAACACTATTCTCCTTAACACTTGTCTTCCTACACACCTTCGATTGCCTAAAGTAGTTCTAAACATAAACAGTCTCAAACTCATGTGCAATCTAGCGCAATCTAGCATCTTCAAACTGAATCTATCTCGTACGAGGTTTCTCCCTCTCTCTCACCTCCTCTCTATCTGGCTCATAAAATCACACACATTTCCCCATATCAAGGTGTGGTCACCAGATCACTTGGTCTTCTTCTTCAAAGGCTCCAAATATTTGAGCTTCAAAGAAACTCTTATTGAGTTCGAAGTTTGAGCAGTTAATTAAACCAGTCTTATGAAAAGACCCTATGCATTTGCAACTACTCTGGTTCACCATCCAGAGTTGTTATAACAAGGCCCACTATCAATAAGAGAAGATAAGCTTATACAATTCACAAAGGTTAATGATGAATTTGTCCAAGTTATCTTTTTAATTAGGCAAAATTGGTCATGTATGATTCATAATATTTTATGAAAGTTATGCCTAGAATGAGAGTTACACCAGTTTAATAAACATGGCTGGGTTGGGGTAAGCCTCGAACATGGAAGCAGGCCAATTTCACTATGAACATTTAACGTACCAACCCCCACCATCCCTCCCTTCAAAGCAGGGTACTAAAAGAATAACTCCTCATGGGTAATCTTTTACTCGAATGTTGATTCCAATTCACCAATAGTTAAAAAAAAAAAAGGTTTTTAATGCAAACAAAAGCAGCACATATAAAAAATCATATGATAAGAAAATAGTATTTGGCTGTAAAAGACAACCACCAGCCTTGTTTAGCATACAATAAAATAGCAAACATAAAAAAATCACATGGTTAAAAAAAATGTTATCATTTCAATGGCATTTCAAAATTTCTAGTTGCAATGTTTTAAAATTTTAAAAAATGTCGGACAATTAAAAAGTCATGGATATATAAGTTTAGGGCTGTTTTGTTGCAAGATTTATCTATGATTTATCCTAACTCTTATCAAACCATTATTTGAATCATATAAATCATACTACATTATTGAATCTAGTTATCCTCACATTTAGGGAAGTAGGACTTGAGAGATTTGCACAACTTTTCCTCACTAACCTCTTATTCTCCTTCCTATTTGTCAAACATTTTACTAGAATTAAATCAACACCTATAACGTTAAAAAAATGTTCAGGATTTAAATCCTATAGTGTCAAATAGGTGGTTTGGACTTTGGACATATCCAAAGAAGGATAGAAAATGTACCTATTAAACGATTAGATAAAATTAAGATAAGAGGATTATGAAAAAAAGTTACATACAATACTACGTGCATAGAATTTAGTTCAAAACTATTTGTAAAAGATAGATTTAACGCCTCAATCTGTGCTGAAAAATGAAAGTTCATATAGCCAATCCAAATAGTTAGTGTAGAACTAAGGATGATGATAACGATGACGGAAATTCACATAAAAAAGAATCCAAGCCTAACCATAACAATTACAGTTTCCCACATGATGTAGAACTTGAAAAGGAAATCAAGAGTTCGAAGAACCAGAGCTCTGAACAACTCACTTGGATCCGTCGTAGTCACCATGGCAGCCCCCTGGAAGTAGCAAGAGCCTAAAACCTTCTCTTCCTTCTGATAATAACTATCAAAAGCATAGGAAGCATGTCGCCTCACATTATTCGGATCATAACAACTCTCACCCGGCTGTATCTCCGAGCAATTAGCCCTCCCTGGCCCGCATGCCCAATCCAAAGCCGCCTGCAATGCCTTCATATCTGCCCCGTCGGCGGCAACACAGAATGTCCTGTTCGTAGAATCATTAGCCAAAAACCCCCCACTCCCTTCCACATTCAGAAGATACACAGGCGTCCCATTGCCATAAAAAAGCCCCCAGTGCTTCTCCGACTCTGGCCCAGGCCGCTGGTCCTCGTTGAACAGCTCGTAAATGTAGACTGACGCGGTCTGTTCCGGCACCAGAGGGGTTCCGGCGCGGTCGACCAACACATGCTTGATCAAATTGGAGTTGTAGGTGTCAGCATTGTCTTTGTTCGCGAAGGGCTCGATTTTTTTATCGCCGGCGGAGGGCCAGCCAGTTTCAGTCACAACAATGGGAATGTGAGAGAAATTGAGGCTGCGAAGGGCAAATCGAGCCGCGTCGAGCATGGCGTCAAAGAGGTTGGTGTAGTGGAGGAGGGTGTTGGGGTCTATTTCTTCTTTGGAAGGTGGGAGGGGTTTGAAGAGGGCGGAGTCAAGAGGAATTATGCCGCGGGAGCGCATGAAGGTGTAGTAAGGGTAGAGGTTGAGCATGAAAGGGGAGTTGGTGGAGGATAGGAAGGTGAGGAGAGGAAGAAGGAAATTAGGGGTTAGGGTTTGGTTGAAGAAGGCTTGGGAAGGGGGGAAGGGGTTGAGGATGATGGAGAAAGGTAGGGGAGTGGAGATCGGGATGTGGGAATGGAGACCGGAGATGGCGGAAGATAAGGATCGAAGAGCGGGGAGGAGAAGAGAGGTGGAAACGGAAGCAGAGAAGTCGTCGCCCACGGCGATGGCGGAGATGGAGGTGATGAAGGGGAGGATGATGCGAGAGGCCCATGAAGAGGCCGAGGAAGGGGATGAGGCGAAGGCGAGGAGAAGGGAGTTTGGGACGGTGATGAGGATGCGTACACCGGTGGAGTTGAGGGCGGCGAGAAGAGAAACGTGAAGGGTTGGAAAGGCGTACGTGCGTGATGCTCTGGGAGACAAGGAATCGGGCGAGGTCGGTGGGAGGAAGAAGGCCGGAAACGTCTTCGCCGATCACAACGCCTACGAAAGGAGGTTCTCCACCGCCGTTACTGCCTCCGGAGTTCGCCGCTGCGGAGAGGTACAGTGAAGCGTGAGAGGAGAAACAGGATAGTGGAGGAAGACGAAGAGGGCGAGCTTACCGGAAGTGAGGAGAGTGAAGGAGAGGATGAAGAGGAGAGTGGAGAGAATGGAGGCCATGGGGAGGAGATCTGGTTCTGCGAGTTTTGAGAACCAGAGGTAGGTGGTGGCATTCTTTTATGCCTCTTAGGTGTTTGATGAAATGGGTGATCTGTAGGTGGGGAAACAACTGAGAAACTTGTGAGAGAGAGAAGCAGTGGTGGAATACAAAATAATAGAGGTTGACAGAGGAAGCGGACAAGAGCAGTAGAAATAGCTCAATTTGTCACATCTTTAAAATTAATAAATAATTAACTTTGGCCAGGTGAATGGTTTCTCGTCTAGGGTTTTTTCTCCTTTGCTGAGCTTCTCCTCCGCCGCCTCTCCTCCGGCTCTGCCGGAGGCATCTTCTGCATGGAGACGTCTCTCCTCTCCTCGGATTTTCCTCCCCTCTCTTCAACTGGTGTAGTTGCTCCGGCCTCCTTGCGCAACTGTAATCAGATTTGCGCTCCTAGTAACTCCTCTGCCCCTAAAGTCTTCAGCTTTTCTCATCACCCGTCCGAGCCAGAAATTATTCCCTTCTCTAATGAGAAGTTAGCTAAGGGTGGTGACGAATGGAGTCTTTGTCTTGTTGGTTACTCTATAGGTCGAAGACCTTTCTATGAAGCTTTGTTAGGAGCGATTAACAAAACGTGGTCTCTTAAAGGTTCTCTACAGCTCTTATCGCTCAGTGATGATTTTTTTCTTCTGCGATTTTCCTGTGTGGAAGATTTTGACATGGCTTGGTCAAAAGGAGTTTGGTTTTTGCTTGGGAAGCCTTTTGTTCTGCAGAAATGGCATCCCAAGTTCAAGCCAAAGCGAGAGAATTTTTCGGAAGTTCCTATCTGGGTTAAAATCCATGATCTCCCTATGGCTTGTTGGAATTCGGAAGGCATTTCAAGAATAGCTAGTAAAATCGGTGTCCCGCTTGCTGCTGACCAACTCATGGAGCAAAAGACGAGGTTGACTTTTACTAGGATCTGTGTTCTTGTGGACTGTAATGCAACCTACCCTGATGTTATCAAAGTTTCTCTAGATGATGATGTGGTGGAATTAAAGGTACAATATGAATGGAGACCAGTACCTTGTGAACACTGTAAGTCTTTAGTTCACTTTTCTTCTTTTTGTCCCACGATTCCTTCTTCAGCTGGAACGGATTCAAGGCCACAATTTCCGAACTATAGAGGTCGGAGCAATAGCAAAAAACCCACAAATCGTGTTCCCTCCAGACCTCACACTGCCTCAAGACCTCCACGTTCAGAATCCAGACCTAAAGAACCAGTTACCACTACGATTACTATTGATAATACCCCTTCACCCTTTATCCCTACTCATACCAACAGTATTGGGCTTCCCCTTCACTATCAAGCCCACTCTCCTCCCCCATCTACTAGTAAAATTAATACCGAGTCTTCTCTTAAGACTGTCGAAAAGCAGAATATTGCTATTCCACCACATTCTGGATCTTCTAAGGAGGATCTTTTTGATGTTTCTATTGTTGCCAGCATTCCAAATTTGAATATACCAACTGAAGAAATTTCTGAATCTTCTTCCTCTCGGTTGCCATCTACAAGCATCACATCTCCAAATAAATTTGAGATTTTAAACTCTCAAATTGAAACGGAACAACAAGATTCTATGGTTGTGTCTAATGATGAAGTTGTTATCCCTCAAAAACAAACAGAGAAAAGCAAAAAACAAACCTCCTCCGACAATTCCAAAAAATCTGCAAAGGGTAAGCAGAGTAAAAAATCCCACTCTAAAGCCAATTCTTAATGTCTCTCCCTTCCATTGGTGTGTGGAATGTTCGTGGTTTTAATCGGCCTGAAAAAGTTTTAAGTTGTAAAAAGCTTATTAATTCTTTCAAGCTTGATATGCTGTGTTTGTTGGAGACCCGTATACATGCTCCTTCTCTTCTCGACCCCTTTTTTGAGTCTTCTCACTCTCTCTTCCCGAATGAAGTTAGTCTCAACAACTTTAATCTTTGCTCCTCTGGGAGGATTTGGATTAAATGGGATGAAAATAAGTTAAATTTTGTTCCAACTCTGGTTACCTCACAGCTGATTAATGGGTTGGTTACTGTTGGTAGTCTCCCCCCATTCCATATTTCTATTGTTTATGATTCTAACAATGCAACTGGCAGAAAGGATCTTGGTCATCTTTAAACATGGTAGCTCCTTCCTCTGATCTTCCTTGGGCTATCTTTGGGGATTTCAACTGTTGTCGGTTTGCTAATGAAAAATTGGGTGGATCTGCTATACATCATTCACATCTGGTGGATATCAACAATATGATCTTTGCAAATTGTTTGGTGGATATGTATTCAGTGGGTAACTTTTTTACTTGGTATAATCAGCAAGCTTTAAATCCTATTTTTATAAAGTTAGATCGTGCCCTTGTTAATGAGGTTTGGATGAAAAAATTTCCTAATGCTTACTGCTCCTTTTAAAATCTGTCCTGTTCGGATCATTCCCCCATTATCTTACACTCTGGGGTTTCCTTTAAGCCTCATCATCGTTTTATGTTTAAGAATTTCTGGACTAAAAATGACAGATTTTGGGCTTATCTTTTAAATGCAATCTCTTTGCCTTTAGTTGGTAACCCTTTATCTCATTTTTGTTATGTTCTTAGACATTTAAAAGGTGCTATTAAAAATCAAGATTGGGAAAACTCTAACTCCCTTAATACTCAGCTTGAGTCTCTTCATGATAAGCAACAGAACATTCTTGATCTTCTTATGAGCAACCCCTTGGATGGTTCTCTTGCTGCCTCTCTTAAAGACACAAATTTGCAAATTTCGGATGTCTCTTCAAAGCGCAGGCTAGTTGGATTATTCAAAGAGCCAAATTAAATTGGTTGCAACACAGTGAAGATGACATTAAATTTCTGTATGGGAAAATCAGAAGTCGTATTGGTAGTTCTAAATCACTTGTCAACTTATTTATTGCTAATCACAATATGGAGAAAGGAGATGTGATCAATTCCATTATCAAGCATTTTCAGGATCTGTTTAATCCTGCTCCACCTTCTTGTACTAATTTATTTTCTCTTCCAATTGGTACTATTATTCCTGATGCTTATGCTAATTTGCTTGTTTCTCCCATTTTGGATGATGAAATCAAAGCTATTGTCTTCAAAGGTTCTTCTAAATCTTCACCAGGTCCTAACGGGTTCAATTATCACTTCTATAAATCGACCTGGCACGTTATTGGACCTCTTGTTTGCAAAGCCATCAGATTTTTTTTCTTTAAAGGATATCTCCCTAGTGGTATTAAAGCCACTGCTCTTGCAATTATTCACAAACATAGAAATGCTGTGGCTATTTCAGATTATAGGCCCATCTCATTGTGCAACACTCTATACAAAATCATTGCCAAGATCATTGCTCATAGAATGAGCTCAATTATGCCTATTATTGTTAAAGAAACTCAAGCTGGATTTGGTAAGGCTAGATTATCAACTGATAGTATTCTTCTTGCTAGTGATATTCTCTCTTTTGTCAATAAGAAAGGAGCTGGTAACATGTTTTGTGCCAAGATTGATATCAAAAAGGCTTTTGATTCTGTTTTCAGATAATTTTTACTCGATCGTATGATGCAAAAAGGTTTCCCTAAGCCTTTCATTAACTGAATAAAGGCGTGTATTTCAAATGTTAATTTTTCTGTGATCTTTGAAGGTGCATTGGAAGGTTTTTTCTCCTCGTCTGCAGGACTTAGGCAAGGTTGCCCCCTAAGCCCTTTCCTTTTTTGCTTAGTTATGGATGCTTTCTCCAATCTGCTTGATGAAAGAGGTTTCAAAGGTTTTAAAGTTGATAACTTTCATATATCTCATCTTTTATATGCGGATGATGTCTTAATCTTGGGAGATGCTACATTAGATAACTGTAGAATTCTTTCTGCTACTCTTAAAGAATTTGCAAATGTTTCTTGGTTGCATATTAATTATGATAAATGTTCTGTGATGTTTTCTAAGAACACTAGAAATAGGGATTTGCTTTGCCAAGCTTTATCTATTTGTAATGTCAGTTATAAATTAGTATACCTTGGCATCCCTATCTCCTTCACAAGACTAAAAGTTGAAGATTTCTTGCCTTTGATGGATAAAATTCATAAGAAATTTACGGGGTGGAAGGCCAATCTTTTATCATTTGCTGGGAGATTACAGTATTTAAAGTTTACCATCCACAATACTATTGCTTATTGGATTAGAGGTTCCATCTTACCAAAGATTGTTTTTAAGTTTTTTATAAAAACTTGTTCCAAATTTCTGTTTTTTGGAGACATCACTAGCCTTAAAAAACTGCACATGGTCTCTTGGGATTCTGTTTGTTTGCCTAAACAGAAAGGGGGTTTGGGTATCCCCTTGATTAATGCACTTTAGTTTGCCTTTAACTGCTCTGTCATATGGCGTATGTATAACTGTTCTTCCCCTTTATCCAATTGGTTATCTGCTCATTATATTTATCCTTGGAGACCTCCTTCTACTAAAGATAGCAAATTCTGGATTTCAATTTGTAAAACTGCAGTATCTGTCAAGAAGAATTTCACTTTTATTATTACTCCAAATGCATCCATTTCTGTATGCTAGGATCATTGGTGCAACAACACTACTTTGGCTGAGTTTGTGGGTGGTGCGTCTTTGGATTATTTCCTGCATCCTTTTTTGAAGAGTTATATCTCTAACTCTAGCTGGGTTTTTAATAGTCTCACTCCTCAAAGTTTGAAAACTGCTCTTGATAGTTTTCAAATTGTGGAGTCTGCTAGCTCCTGTTTGCTGTGGAAGAATGGTCCTAAACCCAAATTTAAAGACTTTGTGGAGGATTACTATATGGACTTTTCTGATTGTAGCTGGCACAAGTTTATCTGGCACAAAAAGCATATTTTGAAAAACTCTATCTATGTTTGGCTTGCTATGGTTGGGGGTTTAAAAACCCAGGATGCTCTTAGGCACAGAAACATTTATGTACCGGTGGTTTGCTCCCTATGCAACTCAATATCTGAGTCAGTTAATCATCTTTTCTTTGAGTGCACATATTCATTTGATATTCTTAACTCTTTAATTCCTGCAACTAGGAATTTTCTGTTAAGACCAACCATTTTGCAATTTTTTAACTGGATGGATAATGAATTCTCTGGAGCGTTTTTGAGCTTTTATTTGCTGATGGTATGCTCAATTATATATCAATTATGGAGAGAGAGGAATAATAGGAGATTTGGTAATGAAATTCGTAGTTCTTCTTCACTGCTGTTTTATGTGAAGAAAGTGGTAACTGCTAAAGTTTACAAATGGAAAAATTCTGATGGGCTGTTGGGGAATTTTTGAATGCTTGGTGCATAAGGAGTTTGTATTTTCTGGTGGTTTGGAGCTTTTCCAGGACAATGATGAAGCTCCTTATACTGACCTTTTCGACTTTCCCCCCTTGGACGGTCTTCGGGCAACCAGGGGTTATTTGGATCTCTCTTTTATCCTCCGAGTCCTGGTTAATTGAAATTTGGAGCTATTTGGAGAAGTCTGGTATTGGCATTGCTGCTGCTTCTTTCTGGTTGTCTGTTGTTTCCAGGTTCGGACTCTTCTATGCGACTGAAGCTTATCTGGAATTGCTTGATCGCTGGATATTTGGTGGACTGGATTATTTACTGTTGTTACTAAATTTTTTTGGATCCTCCGTGTTTTATGATTGGGATCTTCTCTTTTGGAAAATTGTCTTTCTTTAATGTTTTAGTTGAGGTTTCTTTTTTGTATTGGGAAGTATAGTTGAGGTTTTTACTTAGATCTTACATAAGTTTTTGTTATTTTGCTTATGTAAGGTAGTCTTTTACTTGTAATTTTATTGTTACATGTAACTTTTTCTCTTTCAATGAAATATATGGGCTTATGCCCCAAAATTTCCCAAAAACAAAAATTAATAAATATATTTATGAATTATTTAAAATTTGAGGGATTTACATCTATATCATTTTATTTAATACTATTTATATATCTAATATCTAAAATTTTAATATTACATAACTATCTCTCATAGAACAAATATGATTACATGAAATGAAATATTAAAGTTTATAGGGTGGCATGGGTGATAAGAATGAAATATAAGAGTGATATATTTGATATTAAAATTTTATATGAGTGGTAATAATGTAATATTAAAATTTTAGGTGTTAGAAATATAAATAGCATGAAGTAAAGTGGTATGTATGTAAATCCCCCTTAAAATTTTGATTTAATTCATGTATTTGGGGTTGATTTTGTAAATTATTTATCTTCATTGATTTATGTAGATTTGTAATGTTAAATTGCTATATTAATATTTATATTTTTTTTATTATTAAAAATATTGAAATTGTCAAAATAATGAAAAAGTTAGTAGGCATGGAAATATCAAGACATTATATTTCATAGACATAAGCTTTTTGGGTAGAAAATGAATTATTTAAAATAAAACCCAATAGAGAAAATAATTATTTAAAATAATCTTTTACCAATAATAAATGCCTTCCATGCTCTTCACATAAGAGAAATTTGATCATGTTCCCACTTAAGTGCTATACATTGATTAATGCGCATTTGGCTAGTAGAGCAATTGCATAAGATGAGAGATTATATCATCTAACAATGTGCAAATCAAGCATCCATTGGTGTAGTGAGCAATATTAGCCAAATAATAACTAATATTTATTATAATTTGTAATGATTATCATTTTGCTAATTAAGGCTATAGAATATATACAATTATGTAGTGTATCTATTAAATATTTGTAGTTTAGGAATGTCATTATAGATTAGTTAGGCTAGATATGATTACTTGATTTACTTAAAAATTTCCTTGTGTTATGTTTATTATTTTCTATATAAGTGTAAGGGCAAGGTTTTTAATTGACATGGTATTAGAGATATCTCGTTCCCAACAGAACTTGTCTACCTTACTGTGAAACCCCTTAAGTAAAAAAGAAGTTAAACTCTTAAACATAGATGTGCCTTTTGGTGTAATGGTTGAAAATCATTTAAGAAACTTTGTAGTCTAGCGTGCTCATCCTATAGCTATTTAGGGATGTGTGACCTACTGGGAAGTTACACCAACAAGATAAAATAGTGAGGCTCTTAGGTCAAAGCAGACAATATCTCGATAGTTAAGAGTTTGAGCTGTTACACTTTCTCTCTTAGGAAATGTTTATTTTTCCTTATCTTGTTGTTTATCTTTGCTATGTTCTCAATTTTTACTAGTCTCTCAATTCTAGTATTTAAATACCTACCAAAGTCATCTTCCAACTTCGCCTTCATGAGTTTGACATCTCTAGTTAGTGAGCACCCTACACCTTAAAAGAGTATGACTCCAATATGTCTTCAACCAGTTCAAGCACTAGACACCTGCAAATGCCTTTGTGACACCAGCTAGCAAATACGAACTCTATACTTTTAGTAGGTTAACTTTCTTGTCACCTTTTGTCATAGTGTGAAAGATTTTTAATTTTTGTATTAGATCAACTTGTTGGGTTATATGTTCGATTAGTTTAATTTGGATGCCATATGGTTACTTTGCTTAAGTGATGATATATGTTATGAAAGCATGTCTTTTATGTATGTAAGTGGATTTTTATATTATTAGAGTGGAATTGCATTAACTTAGCTTTTGGGAGGATTTACACGCATATCATATAATACATGTTTAACACTCATAATATCATATTTATTTCTATTATGCATAATTGAGGACACACACGTTCAAGGGAAGGAGCTACCACAGTTAATCAAGGCCGCACAAGCAAGGCGCAAACCTGTTTGACTTAAGGACCTTCATGTAGAGAAAATATGAAAAAAGTGATTTCTTGTTACTTTTTGTCCTAGATTGAAAATTTTCTAATTTTTGTTGTAGTATGAACTGATCTACTTGTTCGGCTATATGCTGGATTAGTTTAATTTGGACGCCATATTTGTACTTTGTTTAAGTGATGATATATGCATATGAATGCTTGCCTTTTATGTATAGAAGTGGATTTTTATGTTTTTAGTGTGGAAGTGCCTTAATTTTTGAAAGGATTCACATACATATCATATAATACTATTCTATTTATATATCTAACACTCAAGATATTATATTTACTTCTATAATGCATAAAACACTCATTTAAAACACCACTATGCTACTCTCCATTCATTTACTGTTCACCCACAATGCATGAACTCACCTTGCTCAAAGCCGTACTATTCATTCATTCAATTGAAATACCCACAATTATCTTTTGACCGATTTTGAGGACTTTTATGAAATTTTCTTCCACTATTTGGTCCTTTATGGAAAGTGAGTGAGTGTGCCATACATGATAAATTGAATTTAAAATAAAATTGTAGATCTTGCAAAAAGCCCTTTGTTTTTAATGAACATCTTGAACTCATTTTTATCGATATAGCACTTGTTGATTAATGAAAAAATTAGCTTCCATAATTAGAACAAATTTAGGTTCTATAAGTCTAGCTACCATCATTCCCAAAGGGAAAAATCAAGTTAATGAATTGGTATTAAACCCCTCATGAATTAAAGAAAAATAATTAAATTTTGGGTGAAAATAATGCATAAACAACGAAGAAAAAAGAGAGAAAAAAACTTACTCATTTGCTGCTCTTCAAGCTACCACAAAGAGCTTCCCAAGATAATATCCTGAACCACAGTCAATGGCTGTTATATAATACAAAACCTAAATCTTTTACCCTTTTAAATAAACACAACAATCTTTTCATCCTTCTTAAACATTTTCCTAATTATACACTAGCTGATGGAGATATTCATAGACATTACATTAATTACTTGAAAAAATGTAATTAAAATTCTTTATTAGTGTGTGTGTGTGTGTGTGTATATATATACACACACACACACACTCGTGCACCCTTTCTTGCATGTTCAGCTCTCGCCCTCTCTCGGCTAGGGCTGAGCCCTAGCCGCTGATTTTGTGAGTTTTTTCGTGTGTTCTCTTGTGATTTTGTTTGGATTTTCTTATGTTCACTAGCTCCCTTCTTTTACTCTTTTTTTTTTTTGTTTTTTTTTGCGGTTTTGTGTGGGTTTTCTCATGGCATCCATCTTTAAGCACAACAATCCTGACTTTCTTGCTTGTCTGAACCCTTCTAAATCTTTCAAAGATGTGTTAGTTTATTCTGATTCTTCAGTGGAATTTTCAGATCTGAAAGAGACTACGCTTGGAGGTTTGCCGACGTTATGAGTCTCTGAGGTTGAAGTTCTGCAACTTGCTAAGCCATTTGATTATGCTTTAGTTGGAAAGTTTCTGCTTTGTCGGCCGGCACTAGATTCAATTAGAAAATTATTTTTCAATCTCAAATTGTCGGGGTGATTTTTCTGTCACTCTTTTGGATCAAAAGAATGTTATGATCAAGCTTGTTAATGATCTTGATTATGATAGGGTCTTTACGCATATATCTTACTTTGTTTATGGGTGTTTTATGAAGTTGATAAAATTGACCCCTTTTAGGAACAAAGATTAGTACTTTGGCGCTTCTTCTGCTCTCTTGCTGATTTTTGAATCCCGCTCCCGGGCTTCTTCCGCTCCGGCCAAATGACGTCGGAGGGACACCGGCCACCTTTAGCCGGTGATTCCTTCAACGTCCGTCAAGTGAAACCTCTATTGTCGAAGAATTTTTGTCGTTTTGATGTGGGTTTTTCTCCACCTGCATTTGGTGACCCTGAACTTGAGATCAAATCAAGAATCAGTTGTCCCCTTGTCATTAAGAAAGGGAATAATCAATTCCCTCCCAAACTTCCTGAAGTTATCGGCAAAGGCAAGGGCATTTTGTCTGGATGTTGTGGTTTGGTGAATAATGTCGTCTCAGGTGATAAAATTGATGATATGGATAAATTGGTTTTTGTACAAGTAAAATCTCTTATTCATGGTCAGGAGTCTTCCACCTCGAAGAAGATTGAAGATACAGGGGAAATTCTGGGTTTCCAAATTGAATCGGATTCGCTTAAGGTTCGTGGTTGTAACGATGGAGTTCTTGGGAACTGCTCTGATCAAAAGACTATGTTAGAGCCACTTAAGTTGGGATTAAACACTGCTGTTAATAATGCCTGGAATAAGAAATCCAACATCAATGTCTCTGATCTTGATCTTGGTAAAGATTTTTTAGAAGATGGTTCTATCGTCAAGCTTCATACTGGAAATGAAATGGATAACTCTAATAGATTACAGAAGTCCCTGGTTCTAAAAATATTTGGAGACAACATCCCTTTTCACATCATTAGCATAGAACTGAGGAAGCAATGGGGAACTTTTGGAAAGTTTCATTTAACTATGCTAGGAATGGGACGTGTTCTTTGTTCCTTTGAAGAACCTGCTAGCTTGGATTTAGTCCTAACTTAGGGTCCATGGTATGTAGTAGGTATGGACAAATGGTCTCCAGCTTTTTCACCTGAATCTTTCAAAGGTCTTACTGCTCCAATGTGGATCCGTTTTCCCAATCTCCCGTTACAATGCTGGGACGAGATTAATGTGTGCAGAATAGCATCCATGGTAGGAAAACCTTATTTGGTTGATGGAAATATGTTCCAATGGGGGAGGAGAGAATTTGTAAGAGTTTGTGTTCGTGTCAAACTGGATGAAAAGCTTCCTCTAGGTGTTTGGGTTGAGGGCAACCTAGGCAAATTCTATCAGAATATTGAGTATGAGAGATTATCGACTTTTTGCTTCAGGTGTGGGAAGATTGGTCACTTGGAGTTGAATTGTTCTAATGGTATTTTGAATTCTAACAAGTTGGCTATTGCTGCTAATGTCCAACCCAAGACAATGGATCCTATAGCTGTTAATAAGGGTATGGCAGCCTCTACAGCAGAGTTTGGAGACAAATATGGGCCTTGGATTCATGTCAAGTATGGGAAAAAACCTTTTAGAAATCTTAAACCAAGGTCGTTCACTATGAATTTACAGAGCAATAATGCTAGCAAGGAGGTTGCTGCAGTCCCAAAAGTTGATTCCTTTCATGAATCAAGTGATGCTGATAACCATCTCCCAGTTATGGATTTCTCTGATAAACTGGTAGCTGATTCTGATGTTTTTAATGCCAATGTTGAGAAACAAGGGGTTCAGATATTAAAATACCTTGACAGCATGGCCAAGGTTGTAGAGTTTGGTATTAAAAATTCTGTTGAGTCTATTACCTCAGTTGAAGCTTTAAATCTGTCTATCAATTCTGTTTCATAACCCACTGTTGTTATGGGTAAGAATTCTGTCAATTCTATTATTGTTAACAATAGATTTGATATTCTTAATTTAGCTGTGGAGGAAGTAGGAATTCTTGCTATAGACAAGGATAATGACATTGAAATCTTAAAGTCTATTGCTATGTCAGAATCTGCTAAAACTCTGACTGATAGTAATTTGGATAGTTGCTACTCTGCTTATAAAAAGAAACCTAAAGGTTCTAAACAACTGAAAAGTTTAGGACCCATTAAAGTGGCTACTCGTACCAGAAAGTCGGAAGGAGAAGTAAAGGTCAAAGTGGGAAATTCTTCCCCTCTTAACCACTAATGGATTCCTTAATTTTTTGGAATTGTAGAGGAGCCATGAAGAGAAAGGCTTCTCTATATCTTAAGGGGGTGGTGAGGGATTATGATGCTTTTTTTTGTAGGGTTACTTGAAACAAAATTGGAGTCTTTTGATAACAGAGATGCTGTGTCTTTAATTGGCAATAGGTGGGATTTTCTACATGTCCCTTCCATTGGTCTATCAAGTGGTATTGTTGTAATTTGGAAGAAGAACATTGTTTCCTTTAGAATGCTGGAATTTTCTTCTCGGTTTATTATTGGTGATTTGGAAGTCCCTAATAAAGGGAAATGGAGAGTGGCAACCATTTATGGGAGCACAGATGCTTGTAAAAGGAGAAGTTTGTGGGAGAGCTTGAGTAAATATTCCAATACTAACGTGCCTTTAATTTTGGGCAGAGACTTCAATTGTTTACTTTCAAGGGATGATAAGAGGGGTGGAAGAAGGTTTTATCTCTCTTTGGGCTCTAAAGAGATGAAACAATTCTTAATTTGTAATGATCTTTATGAAATTGGCTTTGTTGGACCAAGATTTACTTGGTGTAACAACAAAGTTGGTGGAGATCACATCTTGGAAAGGCTGGACAGATGCTTTGTTAATCCTGTGGGTTTAAATTTATCTCAACATTTGTTGGTTAAGCATTTACCTAGAGTGGCCTAGGACCACTGTCTGATCATGATAAAGCTTTTTCAGAATTTCTCTGCAGCTAAGAGAAGTATGAAGTTTGAAGATATCTGGGCTTCTTATCCAGGTTCAGTTACAGTTGTTAAAAAAAATCTGGAATTCGAAGGTTCAGGGAAATCCTCCTCAAATTCTCAATACGAAACTGAAGAGAACTCTCAGGTCATTGTTCTTTTGGAGTAGAGAAAAGCATAAAAGTCTATCTCAGCTGAAAAAAAAAGTTAAAGATGGAAATTCTAGAGATCCAAACTAAAGAAGCTGAGGAAGGTAACCTCACTGCAGAGGAGATCTGGCTTCTCAAATGCAAAATCAGCGAGCTGAATTCTACGTTGGCCCGTCTGAATACGTGGTGGCGTCAATGGGCGAAAGTTAAGTGGAACTCTGAAGGGGATTATAATACTAGATTCTTTCAGTCTTATGCCAATGCTAGAATAAATCAGAATTTTATCACGTGCATCAAGAATAAAGATGGTTTTCTGGAGGAAGAGCAAGGTAAAATAGAGGAGACTTTGTTGGAATTCTTTAAACACAAGTGGCGTCAAAGAGATATATGTTTGGATGGATAGCCTGAAGCTTGGAATTCTATCTTAGAAGAAGACTTCAATTTGTTGAGTAGGGAATTTTCTTTATCAGAAGTGGAGTTGGCGATTGAGCAAACAGGTGGCTTCACAGCTCCTGGTAGTGACGGGATAACTTACTCATTTATCAAGAGCTATGGGAAGATTATACAGGCTGATTTCTGGAGTGCACCGCATTTTTTTTCTTACTGCTGATATGAACAAGTCTTGGAAGGAGACTCTTATTATATTAATCCAGAAAGTTTGCAATCCCTCTTCTCCCTCAAATTACAGACCAATCAGCTTATGTAACACAATTTACAAAATTGCTGCTAAAGTCCTGGTTAATAGGATGTCTTCCATCATTCCAAAACTCATTTCTAAGGAGCAAGCGGCGTTTATCACTAGGGTCTTTATATGATCATGCTCTCTTGGCTCAAGAAATTTTCCATAAGTTTAGGTATTCTAAATCTTGCAAAGGTTTAGTTTCTTTTAAAATTGACATGGAACAAGCTTATGATTCCATGGATTGGCAAACTTTGAGAAAAGTTTTAAATACTTGTGGTTTTCCTACTTGCTTCTCTAATTTAATTATGGAATGCGTTAGTGATCCATATTTCACCTTATTAATTAATGGTAACCATACTACTCGGATTGAAGCAAGAAGTGGTTTCAGACAAGGTTGCCCCTTGTCACCATTCCTTTACATTCTCTGTTCGCAACTTTTGTCCAATGGCCTTAAGAAGAATGGTGATATTGGTATTCAAATTATCCCCAATGGGCCTAAGATTTCTCATCTGCTCTACGTAGATGATGTCTTAATTTTTTCTGAAGCCAATAAGAAAAGTGTTAAGCTGATCAATTCTACTCTTAATAATTTATGTGCTTGGACGGACCAATTGATCAATAAAGATAAGTCGGTTATCTTGTTTGGAAGTTCTGTCAAGAGGAGGAAAAATAGAGCTTTATCCCGTATTATGGGGTTTAAGGTAGTGAAAGAATTTAACTACCTTGGGACTAAGATTGCATTGAGAAGATTGGTGAAGTTGGATTTTCAATTCATCATTGATAAAGTGTTGAATATGCTAAACACTTGGGGTAGTAAATATATCTCTTTGGCGGGTAAAATAACTTTGGTTAAATCAGTCCTGCTCTCTTACCCAACTTTCCATTCGACCCTCTCGTTAATTCCAAAAAAGTTTATTATATGAGATTGAGAAGCTTTGTAGGAATTTTTTATGGCATAAAAATGATGGAGGTTATGGTCTTCACTATGTGGATTGGAATACTTTGTGTCAACCGATCATTATGGGTGGTCGTGGCTTACGTTCTTGTTCAAAGAAGATCAGCCCACTTAGAGCCAAATTAGCTTGGAATTACATTCATAATAAAGACTCTTTGCTTCATAGTATTCTGTATCCTAAGTATGGTGACATCTGGAACCGTAATGGTGGTATGAAACTTTACTCAACAGCTTGGAAATTGCTTTTAGATGGGTGGAAAGCTCTAAAGCCATTTGTCAGATGGACCATTTCTACAGGTGATTCTATCAACATCTATGAGAATATCTGGATAATGGATAGACAGATTAATAGGTGGCCTACTTTCATTGTTCCTGAAGCTATTGATGAAGAAAATGCTACAGTCAATAAGCTAATCCTTGAAGGTAATTGGAATAATCTTGAGCTGGAAAGAAGATGCGGAGTTGATCTAATGAAGCTTATTTGTAGCATCAAAATTTGTTCATACCTGGGTGAGGATCGGCTTGAATTGGTTATAAAATAACTCTGGAAAATCCATATCTGCCTTAGCCTCTTTGGCATTGGCAGATTATAACCCGACTCAAGCTTACTGGAAATGAATTAAAAAATCTAAACTCAATGCTAGAGTTGAGAATTTCTGGTGGAGAATGTTTAACAACTCTATTCCTACCTTCAAATTTCTTTCCTATAGAAGATTGCAAGCTGATAGTCTCTGTCCTAAAGGCTGTAATGAAGTTGAAGTTTTACATCATATTTCTAACAGCTGCAGTAAAATTAAGGAAGTTTTTGGTCACTTAAATAATTGGGGTTTTGACATTAAGAGCTGCCATTCTTTTGCTGATAGATGTAATTGGCTGGAGAAACAGAGCTTTTTTATAATCAATCTCTTTTGTAGTACCATTTATCTCATTTGGAAGGATAGGTGCGGAATGGTGTTTGGTAAAACTAGAAAAAGTCCTCTGTTTATTGCTACTGAAGCAATTGGATTTGCTTCTTCTTCGGTAATCTGTAAACATCAGAATTCGGGCCGGTTGGTTGTCAATCAACAAGAATTGTTGGATAAATCTTGGCATCCTCCTCCACTCGATTGGATCAAATTCAATGTTGATGCTTCTTTGCTTTGCTCGTACAAAGGAGGTGTTGCAGGAGTATGCCGAGACCACATAGGAAGATTACTGCTAGCCTTTGGGAGATCATGTGTTCATTGGGACATAGCTCATTTGGAGTTATTGGCTATCAAAACTATTAATGAGATATTCAAAGATTGGATGCTTGAGTATAATGGTATTATCATCGAAGGTGATAGTATCAACATCATTAATCTCATTCATAAGAAGAGCAAAGCTGGATTGGAAGGTATGGAAGATCTCTCTTTTACTAAAAACTTTAACCATGTCATTTGTAATTGGGTTAGTTGTGATAGTAATAAGTTAGCAAATCTTTGTGCTAACTATGCTATTCTTTATTCTTTTGATCGGGAAGATGTTACCTTGAATAAGATTCCTCCTATTTTTCTTGATATGTTAAAGGAGGAATCGGTTGGTTGTTTGCTCTAGTCTCTTTTTAATAATATTTGCTGCTTCTTGCTTTCTTCAAAAAAAAAAAAAAAAAAAGAATGTTCTTTTAGGACTTGTAATCTTAGTTTTTAATTAATGCATAGATTCCTAAGTGAATTTTCTCTCTCTATACATATATACACATATGTGCTATAATATTTTATAATTACATTTGTAATTAATGTAATGTCTATGAATATCTCCATCAATTTTATATTTTATAAATGGTAAAATATAAAATTTAAATGAAATATAGAATTTAATTTATGGGAAAGAAGGAAAACAGCACGTGTACTAATAAAAAAATTTAATTACATTTTTTTCAAATAATTATAGTAACGTTTATGAATATCTCCATGAGCTTGTGTATAATTAGGAAAATGTTTAAGAAGAATGAAAAGATTGTTGTGATTATTTAAAACCTGTAAAAGATTTAGGTTTTATATTAATTTAATTATAATTTTCTTGATCATTATGTAGCAGTCATTGATTGTGATTCAGGATATTATCCTAAGTTAGGAAAATAACACTTATGCCACTCTCTTTTCTTCTTAGTGATAATTTTCTAGCTTGAAGAGCAGCAAATGAGTAAGTTTTTTTTTGTATTTTTTTTTTTAATTCGTTTTTTAAGCGTTATTTTTATTTTCTACCAAATTTTAATTATTTTTCTTTAATTCATTAGGGTGATTTACTTTAAAATAGAGCTCTACATACTGAAGAGAAATTATGTGACTAGAATATTTCTAACTATTTTCGGCAGGTTAGAATGTTGCGGATTGGAACATTCGCCTTCGCGCCAGTAGAGAGATATAAAATCTAACATCTTAGTTTTATACGAAAATTCAGCACATTGACAGATAAATAAAAGAGGTGCAAGAGTCATAAGTGACACTAATATTTTTACGTGGAAAATCCTAAAAATGAAAAAAATTATGGGGGCTAGCCCAGTTTAAATGATTTCACTAGTATTTGCAGTCAATTACAAATGAGGTCCTTCATTGGAGGAAGGCTTTGATTTGATGTAGCAAATATACATCATATAGAGTGCAATACATGGTGGAAATTGGAAGAATAAATATTGATA
Source organism: Dendrobium officinale (assembly GCA_019514585.1). Lineage (NCBI taxonomy): Eukaryota > Viridiplantae > Streptophyta > Magnoliopsida > Asparagales > Orchidaceae > Dendrobium > Dendrobium officinale. Next base: position 1,581,866 of record CM033689.1, read on the forward strand.
TGTTCGTTTGGTCGGCGGGACCATAGTTGGTGGGCGACGAAGGTCAAAAGAACCGTAGTCGGTGGCGACGGAGGTTGGAAAGACCGTTGTACGTCTAGCGAAGAATGTCAGAAGGACCGTAATTGGCGAGTGGCAGAGGTTAGAAAGACAATTGTCTAGCGACATAGGTCAGAAGGACCGTACTTGGCATCCTAGTGGAGGACCAACAATGGTTGGCCATGAGAGGAAGTCCAACGGTTGTCGGCGGCCGCGTGGAAGTCCGGCAGTAGTCGACGGCCGAATAGTGGTCCGACAACGGCCAGGCAAAAGCCTGACGGAGGTATGCGGCCGAGTGGAAATCTGACAGTGGTCGGCGGCTAGGAGGTCGTCTGAATACGGTCAGGCCAAAGTCCAACGGCCCGGCGGTGGTTCGATAGCGGTCGACGGTCGGGTAGTTGTCTGACGATGGTCACCTCTTTGAGACATTTATTTTGGCTATAAATTTGCTAAAATTGAAATTCAAATGATCACAAGTTTAATTTTGAAAATTTCCAACTTGAATATGCCTCAAAATTTGTGCAAGATCAAGAAATTTTTTGGTGACGTATAAAGAATAATATATTCATATTTTATAATATTTCTTTTGCTAGTCTCCATTTGGTTTAGAATAACAGTACATTACCCAATAATAATAATTATTATTATTATTATTATATATATATATATATATATATATATATATATATATATATATATATCAGTTTTCTAATGCTTTCGTTTTGGGTGGAGCCGCTTTGCTTGGGCTTTTGCCCTAGCCGCCTCCGTCTCCGTCTCCGTCTCTCTCAGCCTTCTTCTTATGGCGAATAAATGGCTTGACCCTGGTTTTCTTGAGGGTAAGAATCACTCCAAATCCTTCAAAGATGTGTTGTCTGGATCTGATGCCTCTAAGGTTTTTCCGGATCTACGAGTTTCTACGATTCGGGGTATGCCGGCTTTGTAGATCTCGAAGGATGAAGTTCTGCATCTTGCGAAACCTTTTGAGTTTGCTTTAGTGTGGAAATTTTTCGCTTAAGCGGCCGGCTCTGGACTCGATACGTAGGTTTTTTTTCAACCTCAAATTATCGGGTGAGTTCTCTGTTACTCTTTTGGATCAGTCTAATGTCTTGATCAAGCTTACGAATGACCTCGACTATGGTATGGTTTTTGCACATCGATCCTATTTCATTTTTGGATGTTTTATGAAAGTGATAAAGTGGTCGCCTCTCCTAGATCTTTCGGAGGAGTCACTGATTGTCCCTGTCTGAATTTCTTTCCCGGGGCTTTGTCCTCACCTGTTCTCTCTTCGCATTCCTTTTGGTTCGGGTTCCCTTTTTGGCCGTTCGATTCACACCGATAATGCCACGGCTGTTGGTTCGCGACCTTCAGTTGCTCGTATTCTTGTTTAAATTGACATTTCCAGAACCTACCCTGATTCTGTTTGGCTGGGTCCAAATAATCTAGGGTATATTCAGAAAGTGGTTTTTGAAGGAGTGCCTAGTTTCTGTCCTCATTGTAAAGCCGTGGGTCACAAGAAGTTGGAATGTATTAAGTTATTCCCTCATTTGAGGGAGGCTGTGGATTTGGCTCAACCGCCGGTGGCTTCTGTTTCTGATCCCAAAGTGAACTCTATTTCTCTAGCTCTAATCGACCCCTCTTGTCCTACGATCTGTGATGACTCCGTCCCTGTCGTTGGGTGTGTTAATCCTGTGTGTGTTTCTCCTGATGGTCAGGAGGTGTCTATTATTGCTATTAATTCAAGTAGTGTTGATCATGTTGTTGGGGGTGTTGATGATAGTTTGGGGGTTAACAATGTCACTTTGGACTCTGGTTTAGCCTGTAGTGTTTCTGTTTTTAGAGTTTTGGCTGATTTGCCTGTTGGTTATCATGATAATGCTGGTGTGGAGACCGACGCTTTTTCTGATGTGGTATTACCTATTTCTGCGATTGCTAATTCGTTGGTAGATTTGAATTTGGTTGATGTTGATGCCCCCTCGGGTTGCACTCGGTTTTCTCTTTGTGTCCCTGCTGTTGTGGGTGGAGGGGATCATGTTTCTGTGAAGAATAATGGTGCTACTTGCTGTGGGAACTCTGTTGGTTCTCCTTTACCTAATGTTTAGGTGGTGTCTTGTGAGGCTTTTGTTGGTGGTGATGTTAATTCGAGTGAAGGTTTGGTTATTCCTAATTCTTTTGTGGAAGTGCCTGTGAACTTAATCGAACCCTAAGCTATGGTGTATCATGTGGGTGATAATTCTGGGGTGGATGTGCGATTTCATCATGATTGGCTTCACTATTCGTCTGAAGCTGAGTCTGATTCCTCCTAGGAGCATTGTGGAGGTTTTGATCCTGGACAAGATTTTAAATTGGTTCGTGACCGGCCGATCTTTGTCGGTTCTCGTGGGAGGCCCCGTGGGAGGGGCAGACGGGGTCGGTAGTTGTTTTGCCCCCTGTTTTTCTCTCTGGTTGGTTTTTTTCTCGCTGATTCGATCGAGTTTTTGGTTGGTCGTGGATGTGTTGGGCTATGATGTGGCTGGGGCTCGTTTCTTCGTTGTCATGGCTCATGACAACCTTTGGTGTTGATCTTTTGTTGCCTTGGCTGGTCGGTTGGATTGTTTTCTTCGCGGTGTTCTTCACCAAATTGAAGGGTATGTGCGTGGCTTCGGGGAAGCTTGGAGCATCGGCCAATTATTGAACCTTCTGGTTGTTTCTTTTTGTATTTTCTTCTACTATTTTTCTTTTGCTTCATGGCCTCTTGTAATTCTATTTTGATTTAATATAATTTTTTGTTTTGGAATATATATATATATATATATATATATATATATATATATATATATATATATATATATATATATATATATATATATATATATATATTCATGCACAAGAGTTCAACAGAGATAAGACATATTCTTAATGTGTATATATGAATCGGATGTACAAAAATGTAAATTAATTTATTATAAACTTAATATTGGTTATTTTATATTTAAAGTTTTTATTTTAAATCTCTGTTAGTTGAATAATTTAAAATAATTAAAATAAATTATATATAATATGAAGCATTGAAAATTTTGTTGTGCACTACATATAAATTAAAACCATATATATTGAAATTTTAAATTTCATATATTAAATTAATGAATAATTTTTTTACTTTTTATTTAAATAATATTTATTAATAAAAAATTAAGTAAAAATAAAAAGTAAGTTATCTAATATTTACCCTATAGCAGAACTAACATCATTTACATTTTTGCCCTAATTTTATCAATACGTAGGTCTCTGCCCATCCTACCTTCCAAACAGCTCTTGCGAATCGCGTCTTCCCGACTCCCCCAGTCACATTCGATGTGCAGCCTTTGGCCCTTCGTCTTCGCATATTGCAGTTGCAGCTTTCATCTTTGCCTCGTCTAGTCCTCTTCGTCCTCATCTTCTTCTGTACGATATTCTTGCTGGTTTGAAGAGGTCACCATTCTTGGCAGCCCTCAGCCCGATTTAATGTAACCTTTATCTAATCTTTTTTTTTTTAATGATTTGTTTTTAACGCTCTGAGAACCCATGATTCTAAAGATTATTTTATAAAAAAAATTATTGTTGTTTTTATTTAATTAATTAAAAATTTATCCAGATGGCTTATATAATAGTATTTATATAACACAAATAATTAAGGATTAACCTGTCGATCGGTTAGCTTTCATTAATTGCCTTCATCCACAATAGCAACTTCTTGATAATATTTAATGGTTAAATGATATGATCAACTTTCTACCAGGTAAAACTCTGTAGACGAATATAGTTTCAATGACCTGTTATCATGCTGCTAAGTCTTCAACTCTGTTTAGAATTATGCTTCTCTTACTTTCTTTTTCAATAAATTCTTCAATTTGCAATAACAGTACATGAAATACTACGTGCATGAAACCTTAAAGCTTCTATGAGGTCTATGATGCAAAATATATAACAATTATTGAATCAGCTATGTCACACAGGCGAGAGAATCGAAGAATTTATTGAAAAAGACAGTAAGAGAAGCATTGCACGCAACATCAGGTTTAATTCTAAACAGAGTTGAAGACTTAGCAGCATGATAACAGGTCATTTAAACTATATTCGTCTACAGAGTTTTACCTGGTAGAAAGTTGATCATATCATTTAACCATTAAATATTATCAAGAAGTTGTTATTGTGGATGAAGGAAATTAATGAAAACTAACCCATCCACGATTATTCTTGCATATATTACATTAACAAAGTCTCCAATGGACAAAATTAGGTGCTCTCATTGCACATGTATTTCCACTAATAAAACATAAGAAAGAAGAAATGTTGCAAAAAAAAATAAAGCAAGAAAACTATATTATGTTGCAGATTACCCAACTAAGCCATCAATTGCACCCAAAAAAAATTGTTTTATTTCTTGAAAACGGATATTAAGATAAGATTGAATAAAAAAAAAGCATTTTCTTTATATGTCGTTGCTTCATCGATTGCTCTTTTGCTAGTTCATTTCATGCCCCGTTTGATCTTTTTACCTTTCTTTTTTTTGTTTGGAGAAAACTTACCCATAGGCCTACCCGTTAATATAAAACTAAATTACAAGTCTTTAATAGGGATCTACTGTTCACTACTACTCCGACGAGCTACAAACAAAAAGAAAATAAACCTACGAGCCAAAGATCCCTCCTAATTACAATCATAAAGAAGTAAAGACAAGTCCTAAAATAAAAAGAACTAGGGAGGCCAGGAGCCAACACCCAAAAGAGGAGATCATGAAATGATATTCATTGAAGCTCGAAGGATCCCTGCAAAAAGAACGATCAAAAAAATAAGCCAAAGCTTAGATCAACCTTAGGTACCAGGTGTTGATCATCACCTGCAAAAAGAAAGATGACTTGCACAGAATCCAACAAAAAATAATAGAAAATGAAACACAAAAAGTAAATTAAAAACCAGGACAGGATCATGCAATCGAGGAATGCAAGAACATCACCAATTAACCAAAGAGAAGCAGAATAGCAGCTCAAAATACTCACAGGAAAGCCAGCTGAAACCAGCCACCAAAGCCAAAACCCCTAAAACAAACATAAAACAAGAAAAACCCAGCAGCCAAAACCCTCAATAACCCCACCGAGACCAACTAGCCCAAAAAACACAACAGCCAAAAAGAACGCTAGTAATCCCAAAGGGGAGATCTAATCCAGAAAAAACCCCATCAACCCAACCAAATGCCACACAACAGCTAGAGAAAACACCAACCAACTGGGAATCAACCAGGCCATCAAGCAGGAGGAGATCAGAAGACATCCTCTCAACAAACTAGACAGAAAAACCAAAGAGAACTAGAACAACATGTCAAAAAACTCACAAGAAAGAATAAACCATTCATAATTCTTGGTTCCCTCCCAATCAAATCAGTCATCTTTTCCTAAATGAACCATTCATAATTTCATCCCAATCAAATCAGCACACTTTCCCTAAATAAACCTTTTCTAATTAGTTTCCCTTAATTCCTCTCCCTTACATTATGTATAATAGATCCCTTAAGCCTCACAAGGGGAGCTAAAATTCCCCTTCCTGCTGTCGTTGGTTCCGCCCAACCAAATGGATGGTTCGGCCTAGGCTGGGTTGACTGACTAGGCTGGTCTGGGTCAGGCGTATCAAAACGATCATTCTTCATACTAATTAAATACAACTTATAGTAAGATGCTCCCATTATTCTCCCACATTGTAGAGAAGTTAGGTCTTCATTGAAAGAAAATTATAATTTCAGTAATGTACCAATGAATTCTATGTTTTTGCTACTATAGACAAATAGGGCGCAAAAGCTCCACATTATCAATTTATAATATTAAGACGTACCAAAAAACATATCTAGCACCTATAACTAGGGGTGCAAATGATTAGAGCTAGCTTGAGTCAGCCTTAACTTGAAAATGACTCTCTCCTCCCTCTATTTGGCTCCATAATCACACATATTCCCCATATCAATGGTGTGGCCACCAGAACCCTTGGTCTTCTTCTTCAAAGGCTCCAAATATTTGAGCTTCTAAGAAACTCCAATTGAGTTCAAAGTTTGAGATGTTAATTCAACCAGTCTTATGAAAAGCCCCTATGCTTCTGCAACTACTCTGGTTCACCCTCAAGGGTTGTTATAACTAGGTCCACTGTCAAAAAGAGAACATAAGCTTATACAATTCACAAAGGTTAATGATGAATTTATCCAAGTTATCTTTTTAATCAAGTGAAATTGGCCATATTTGATTCATAATGTTTTATGAAAGTTATGTCTAGAATAAGAGTTACACCAGTTTAATTAACGCGGTTGGGTTGGGGTAAACATCGAACATGGCGACCTGCCAATTTTACTCTGAGCATTTCATGTAGCAATCCCCCACCACCCCTCCCTTCAAAAAAAGGGTACTAATACAATAACTCCTCATGGGTAATCTTTTACTCAAATGCTGATTCCAAATCACTATTAATTAAAAAAAAAATTAATACAGACAAAAAATGACAAACATAAAAAATCATATGATAAAAAAATAGTATTTGGCTGTAAAAGACAACCACAATACAGCCTATGACAAAAGAAAGATGTTCAGCATACAACAAAATAACAAACATAAAAAGTCATATGGTTAAAAAATTCTTATCAATTCTATGGCATTACAAAATTTCTAGTCGAAATGTTTTTTAAATTTTAAAAAGTATTGGAAAATTAAAAAGTCATTGATACTTAAGTTTAAGATTGGTTTGTTGTCAGATTTGTCCTAAATCTTATCAAACCAAATTTTTAACCATATAAATCATACTACATTAATAAATCTAGTTATCATCCCATTTAGGTTAAATCCAAGATTTAGAAAATATTGAGGAAGTAGGATTTAAGAGAATTTACACAATTTCTCCTCACTGGCCTCTTTTCCTCTTTCCTACAAATGCTAAATTTTAAAAATATTTGTCAAACATTTTACTAGAATTTAATCAATATAACACCTATAACGTTAAACAATTTTCAGGATATAAAGCCTATAGTGTCAAACAGGTGGAAGATATACCTATTAAATGAATAGATAAAATTAATATAAGAGGATTATGAATAAATGTTCAATGCAAGACTACATGCATAGAACTTAGTTCAACATGATTCGTAAAAGATAGATTTAACGCCTCAATCTGTGCTAAAAAATGAAGGCTCATATAGCCAACCCAAATAGTTAATGTAAGACTAAGGGGCTATTTGGTATGCGGAATTAGGCCCGATTTGGGCGAAATCTAGCCAAACGGCCTAAAAATGCAAATCCAAATCTCACGGTAAATGAAAGCCATGGTTGATGGAAAAAGACCACTTCTTGCGCTAAATCCCGGATTTCGCAAATCCACCGATTCAACTTCTTATTCATGCGAGAGGAGGAAGTCTGAATGAAGTCCAAACATTTCCAGCTATTTTTAGGAGTGTCAATTCGGGTCAACCCGTCGGGTTCGGGTCGAACCCGACCCGACACGGATCTAAATGGGTCAACCCGAACTCGACCCATTTGCAAAAACAGGTCGGGCATTTCAACACAGACACGACCCGGCCAGGTTGCCAGGTTGACCCGACTCGACCCGCGACCCGGCAGTGGGCGACGTGTGAGGGTTCGGAATCGGCAGCGGCGAAGGCGCGCTGGCGCGGGCGCGGCAGGCTGCAGCAGCGGGCAGCGCGGGGCAGCGGCGACGACGCGGGCGGCAGCGGCACGCGGGTTCGGCAGCGCTGGCTGGCAGCGGCACGCGGGTTCGCCAGCGGGCAGGGCAGCGCGGGCTGGGGGCCGGGCAGCGCGGGCAGTGGCCGGGCAGCGATAAATTCAATTTTTTTTAAATAAACGGGTTTGCGGGTTGACCCGGCAACCCGCCGGGTAACCCGAACCCGACCCATTTGATAAACGGGTTGAATTTGAGAACCCGAACCCGGTCCAACCCAGATTTTCCGGGTCGGGTTTTCGGGTCGTGTCAAATATTGACACCCCTGGCTATTTTTCTTACTCTTCACTCGCTCCTCTTCAGAACAGCTCACACACCATGGTCGCTTATACTCCCTCATCTCTACCTCTCGCTATTATAAAACAAACTGTTCGGCTCCTAACATTCGCACATCCAGCATAAGCAATCGCCCTAGAGAAAAGCAACGGCGTGAAGATCGGCAGTAGGTATGACTCCTTAATTTCATATCTGATTTTCATGCTAGGATATCCATGGTTAAGGCTAATATTCATCTGTTGTTTTCTCCTATTTGCATATTGTCCGTTTTTTTTCTCGATTCATGATTCTCGGCAGCTATTCGCACAGGCCTATTATGTTTCTGTGTTGTGATATTTAATTTGCTAGAGTGGTGTGATAGTACGACGTTGTGTTAGTAACATGACACTTAACGAATATGTGGCTGTTGACCTCATTTTTGTATATGGTCACTAAGACCCTTCCAGAAGCCAGATTTAATCCTAGACCCTAGAATCCACTCTAGACCTTAGGATCTTTCCTAGAACTAAACCTTAGGGCCTACTCTAGAGCCTAGGATTCCCTTAGATCCTAGATCCTAAAACCCTTTTAGATCTTAGGACCGATCTAGACTCAAATCAATTCCCACCCTTGATCAACCTCAACCTCAAATCAATTCCTACCTTTGATCAACTCCAACTTCAATTTGATTCCTACCCTTAATCAATTCAAATCTCAAACTTCATCCAATTCAAATCCAAATTAATTCAAGTTTCAAACATATCCAAACTTTGATCCAATCAATTTGACAATCCAATCTTCAACTTAGACTTTGATCCAAACTTCAATCTAGCTTTGACCCTATCCATTCATTAACAACCACCACATGATTGTTAATGATTTGGATACTTCAATATTAATTACTTGAGCTTAAAATCCATTCCAAATCCAGAAACCCAGACTCAAATCCAAATCCTTAAGGCCTTGTCCTAAAGACCCTTTTCAGTGAATTCTCAAACATTTTTAAAACCCAATCAAATGACCTCCGATTCAGGGTCTATCACTTGCAAAGTGATAAGACATGTCTCTAGAGGCTGCCCTCCAATTTTGAGCCCATTCTGAGGTCTCTAACCTCAAAATCTGAATTAAAATCCAAAGGCTGTAAAACCTTCAAATATTTACAGCCCATGCCACTGAACCTAACCCCTTTTGAGATTTTGACCTTGGATCCCTTATCCAAGCCTCCAATCACTTCCAGACCTTTGAATTTAACCCATTGAGCAGTAAACTGCATTTTTCAGACCCATTTTGACCATAGTTGACCAATAGGTCAAAATTGACCAAAATACCCCTATGGGACTCAAATGGGGATTTCAAGCCAAATGAGCTCCAAATGGGATGCAACCACCTCCAACAAATTCCAAATGTCATTTCAAATCTTTTGAACCTATTTCCAACCCTTGAGTCAACTTGGTTGACTAAGTCAACTGGTTTGACCCAAGAGGCCCTTTAAGGGTCCAAATGGGTGTTTTGACCCAAATGACCTTTTTAAGCCAACCAACTACCTCCATTGGTCTTAAAATATTATTTCAAACCTGTTGAGCCCAAACCCAGACCCTGGGTCAACCTGGTTGACCAGGTCAACCCAGGTTGACCAAACAGGCCCTTAAGGCTCAAATAGGGATTTTGACCAATTTGACCTCCCCAGACCTAGGGACCACCTCCAATGATTTTCAGATACCATTTTAAATTTGTCCAGCCCAGACTCACCCCTTGGGTCAACCTGGTTGACCCAGTCAAACATAGGTTGACCCAAGTTCCCCTTAAGACTTTAAATGTTTCATTTTAACCCATTCAACTCATTTGACTCCTTTCAAGCTTCAAATTAACTCCTATTCATGGCTCAATCACCTCTTAACCATTGGTAAATCAAATCCAAATCAATTTGGCTAAGTCAACATTTTGATTTTGGTCAAGCTTGTGGGTTTAGATCAAAACCACCACTAGCATTTGATCAAATCCCTATCAAGCTTTCAAATCATTCCTTTTAATTCCTTGACTCTTGCCAAATACACCATGAACCAAGTCATGGTCATTTTGACCAAGTCAACACACTTGTAAACTTGGTCAAACTAGCTCAAGCTCCCTTACTTGCATTCAAACCTTAAATCCTAATTGTCAAAACCTCTCCAAGTTCAATCCAACCTGCATCCATGACCTTCTACTGCCACCTCAGCACCCTTGACCTTTTGACTGGTCAATTCGGTCAACAAAAGGTTTATGGAGGAGCCCCATGGTCAAACTCACATGTGAGCCTCCTTCTCACTAATCTAGGCATCTAGGTTAGTCCTAAATGAGAGATAAAGCTCTCTAATAGGCTCTCTAATCAAACCCAGCCCTTGGTTTAGCCTTAAATGGCAGTGGTCCCCCCCCCCCCCCCACTCCCAAAGCTATCCAATGGTTGGAGGGCCTTTCCCAGCCTTTCTTCCTGCCACCTGACAGCTTGGGACACTTGTCCCTCATCAGGGAGAGGCCCCTGATGCATCCCAGCCCATCCATTTGGCTTGAGGATGTTTGAATAGGAGAAAAGTGCCCTAAGGCCTCTCACTCTCCATCTAGCTTCTCTCACCATCTCAAGTCTCCCCAGCCGAGCTCTCTGCTCATAAAACCTCTCAACCATCTCCTCTTCATTTTCCGAGCCAAAACCACCCGTCCAAAGCTGCCGCCGGTGAGGATTCCGGCCAACCGAAGCATTTCCAGTTCAAACGCTTCTACCTCTCGATCGGCTGCATTTCAGGACGTGGATTCAACAGGACAAATAAACGTGGACAGTCTACAAGTTCAGAGAATCCAAAAACGGATTAATCCGTCCATTGAGTAAGGTATAATCTCAAACCCTAGTTAGACTCACTTAGTTCAAATTAGCTTTTCAATAAGCGCTTTTAATACCTTAAAAATATATCCCCATTAGTGCTCTTCACAAGGGTAATCTATGCTTAAAATTTCAAGTCAAATGGTTGATTATATTGAGAGAGACGAGTCAAAAATCGATTTTAGGGCTTCGGTTCCGGTTTAACCCCAGGCATGCGTATTCTGGACCGTTAATCGCTCGATCAAACGGTCCAGATCGAGCCATTCCATGCATGTACCGGGCGTGTATTAGATCCGGCAGCTCAAGTTGATGTCCGGCTCAATCCTGGCCGCCCGCTCAGAACCGCGGGATCAAATCTCCGCCGCCTGATCTCTGCCCGCGGAGATCGAACACGGGATTTGATCTCCGCCGCTGGATCAAACCCGTGTTGATCCAACGGCTGCTGTGCTAGGCTGACGTGTTTAAGTGGAAAACGCGTGGACCCCCGCTTGACCGCCGCCTTCCACCTGGCCCAATCACACGCTGCCGCGTGTAAATCCCGAATTAAGGCTTCGTTTTAATTATATTTAATTATAGAATCTTTAAAAAATTTATAGTAAATAAAAAAATATAAGTCCAAAAAAAATCATATAATATATCAAACTGCTCAGTTTTCCAGAGGCTTTAATTTAAAAATAAAATTGCTTTAAAATATTCTATATATTTTAAGTAATTTAAAATACAAACTATTTGATTATTTTAATTATCGTTTAATAAAAAAAAAAATCCAAATATTCTCAAAATTCTAATAAGAATATTTTAGTCCTTTTGTAACTTTCAGAGCATAATTCTAAATTTATTTGAGGGAATTATGGTAATAATTTGAATTATTTAATTATATTTAATATTTAATTAGTATATAATTAAATATCTTATCAAATATTTTAAAAAAAATTAAAAATTTATTTTTTTAAAATAGTTTGAAAATCAGTGGGTCTCTCTCAACCCCTCAAAATTTATTTATTTTAATAATATTTTCAATCATTTTATTTTAAAATATATATATTTACATATATATGTATTTATATATTTGTATAATTTAAAATCTACTTTTAAATTATATATGTTTAAATCCTCAAAAAAAAAATTGGAGAGATCCCCTTTGGAATTTTAAGCATGGGTTGAATATATGAATTGAATTTATGGGGAATTGATTAGTGAATAATTGCATGTTAATTATTCACTAATCATATCATTAGCCATCTTAACTAATGTTATTTCTTGCATGCTTAGGAAACACACACCACTTAGTCTAAGGCTCTCCTAGATTTAGGTATTGAATGTGTTTATGTGGTTCATGCATGCCTTATGTATTGAGTATGAGGGTTAGTTCAAACATTGATTCAAGCCCATTAAATTAGTGACACAATTAAGGACAATAATTAAGGACCCATGCATAGAAAACTTAGAAAAATTCCCATAATTAGGATTCATTCTCCCTTGAGTTGAAACTTTGAACAATTGAACTTAGTGACACCCTCAACCCCTAGGGAAATGTTCACTGATTTTTGAGATCATTAGGTCCCCTAATTAATTTTCTAAGACTTAAACCTTTAATTAAGCCCTTTAAAACTTCTAAAAATTGTAATAAATCCAATTTAAGTCCAAAAATTACATATAAACCCTCAAACTGACCAGAATTCAGTCCTTAATCTATGAAAATTGAAACCAACTTAATTTGACAGCAAATTTAAGCATAGTTTAATTTTAAGTGAAATCCTTTTTTTATTAATATTAATTAATTAATAATAATTAAAAATCCCAAAAACTTCCCAAACACTTGGGGATCCCTTCTTAGGTCATTCCTGACCTTTGGAGGTGTTTTCAAAGGAGTTAGGAACTCATTCGGAGCAAAATCCCAAAAAGGCTCTCTAATTAAGCAATTTTAAAATTCACTAAATACCTCAAATTTCAAACCTTCATAACTAATTCAAGAAAAATCCAAATTGACCAAACTCACTTGCATTCAACTCCTAATAAGGTCTAATATTTATTAAAAATGTTAAACTCCAGAAATCTGCAATATTTCAAAAAGTCGACAAATTGGTCAAACCATAGTTAAAACTAATTCAAAACTTCAAACCTTCGTAATAAAATGCAGAAAAATCCGTTTTCAACGTACTTACCTTCTAACTGATCGTAGTAAGGTCTAGTATTTTAATAAAATGTAAAAATTCCAGAAAACACCCTTAATCCAAAAGTCAACTTTTCAACCCTTTAATTAAATGATTAAAATATTCCAAAACTCGTAAAACTCCAAATTCACTTTAAAACTCCAGAATTCGTTAGTAACTCTTAAAATCAGTAATCAACCAACCTTTAATAAAATTCATTAATTTTCAAACCTTAATCAAGTTAAAACACTTAATTATATCGGGTACCACTGGGTAACCCAGGCCTACGAGGCTATTAGTTTAGCCCCAAGGAAGGTGAAATAAACTTCACGGCCTCGGTGTGAAACAAAGGTGGTATCCAACAAATAATTTAATAAGTCTTTTAAAAATTGATTTTAAATCATTAATATCTACAGTTTAATTAAATATCCCTTAAGCCTTTCAACCAATCAAACTTGAAACAACTTTAACTAATAATCCTATTTAGGACATATCAAACCCACACGACCTTTTACACACACTTTAGATGTTGTGCTAGGATCACCAACTCTAGATCTAGGTTAGGCCGGTGTTTACTTTACTGCTGTGTGCCGGATTTTTCGTAGTTTTCACTGCATGTTGTGGATGAAATTGCTTTGCTGTGTCTGCTTACTTTTTCTGTACTCTGTGGATGGATTGATGTGTTTGGCGACTAGATTACCCTTAGGTTAGGTACGATCTGGATGTTGACACAGTTTTCTGCAGGTGGCCACGCTCATGCAGGGCAGTATAAAAAGGGGGCTAAATCAATAAAAAAATTATTATCAATTGTTATATCTCTTTGCACAGGTGCTTCAGCTGCTAAAGCCCCCCCCCAAATAAAAAGAGCGTGGCCAGTGTGTTTACTTTCTTTTCTGCTCATATATAACTGCTTGGGAATAATTTTTTTTTTATATTAATTGCTTAGGATAACCCTGCAGGTGAGTTTAGATTTTTTTTTTTATTTTGATGTCAACGTAATTTGTATAATTATTAAGTGTTGTGAAAGTTAAGTTTGAGTTTGGGATACATAGATCCAAAGCTTGGATTCCAAAGAGGAAAGGATACCCCTTTGGGGAACACTCCTTTTCCATTTGGAAATCCAAATTTGGATCATACCTCTTCCTTACCCAAAGAGGAAGGAGTGGCCTTCCCCTTAGAGGGAAGTGCCCTCTTATCCATTTGGGTAATCTACTACGAAGATTCCAAGAAGATTGAAGAAAAGGAGTCCAAAGAAGAATGAAATTGAAGATTCGAAGACTTGAAGATTGAGAGTATCCCACTCAAAATAACTTGCGTCATTACTAGGCTTAGAATCCGGGTTGTTGTCAGTGGTGCCCGGCCACTTTACTTTCTGCAATATTCTGGTTTGTAATAAGCAAGGCAACTTTGCCTATGGACATTTATTAATTAATTTATATTTGATGTGATGATTTGATTGCCTTTAGGATTACTTGTTTTTACTAGTTTTTTGGCGATTGTGTGCCGCTTTTGTTTTCGCCTGGATACGTGAGGCTCGTGAGGGTGTGAAAAATTTTATATTCATAACCTTAAAAGTCTAAATTTAGTGAGTCTAAATAACATAGAAAGCTAACGAATCTAGGGAATTAGCCGGGGATCGACCCCGGGGTCGCATGCATATTTTTGCATTCTTCTTTCCTTGTTTTAGACCCTTCCCCGCCTGCGGGTAGAGTCCGGATAGTCTGACCTATGAGGACGAGGTGCCGGACCCGGGGAAGTCCAGTCTTCTAAAAAATTATTTTATAAGCCTGTTTTTAAAAAATTTCAAGCATATTTGATTTGAGGTTATTAACCAGCATGCATTGCATTAGATACAAATTAAAGAGTCAAAATTTCAATTTCATAGTCCTTAGCATTTTAGCACCCAACATAAGTCCAAGGGGCCAATTAGGAAAATCTCTAGACGTCGGCCCCGCCTCTCCAAAAACTTTAATTACAACGTCCCTACCACTCTTTCATAAAAGACCGGACTCATCTCTTTTAAATCGATTAGGTGATTAGCTGGCTCCCCAATCCAGGCCGGGGTAAGTCCAGACCTTGCACATACATACATTAGTTAGGATCGGACGACTGTGGTCCAGTGTCCAAAATAGATTTAGGATCCGGGGCAGATCTTTGATTATAAGACCCCAAATTTCGGGAATCTAATCCCAAATTTCTAATAAAATACTCAACTCTAATTAAAGCTTCATTTCAATCCTAAAACATAAAGCCCAACACTTAGATTAAGTTAGGATACTTCCGGATGGTTCCGGAATCTCAAAGTATCCCCTACCTCTCTTCCTTTGAATCTGTTAATAAGTGCTCAATTTTGATCCATTCCCTTTTGAGTTTCCAGAATTCACTTCTCTTTTTGATATCACTCCTAGAAAATCTAACAAAATTTTGCCGTTATTTTAATCGAGAGTTTTCGTAGGAGACCTTGTTTTCTTACGATATAATTAACTACGAGGGCTTGCGCTCGTAGGAGATTTAGAACCCCACACACCTGATTTTAAAATTGATTTTAAAACTTCACTAGATTTTCTTTGGGAAAAGTTAATGAATGATCGTCGTCGTTGCATTAGAAGAATTATCGTAGAATGGTGTCATTTCCATTTAGGGAGATACATCCTTCTTCGATAAGGCTTTGGATGTGAATGCGACGATCATATTTTTTTTTTTTTGATATTGTAATTGGGTATTTAGTTGAACTCTACTTTGTTCCCTCGGGGCCATATGAAGTTCTCTTTAGAACCCGATCATAATATTCAAGATGTGTTCACATAATTCTAAGCCTGAACACCGTTATGAAAGTTTATCTTCGTCCTTCGGGGTGATATATTCTTTCTAACGAGTTGATTCGACCTTAGAATTAGAATTCGACCTTAATCTTAAAATCCCCAAAGAAAACTAATATTTTTCAAAACATGTTTTCAAAATTCCACCAACAGTGGCTAGTAGTGAAACTTTCCCAGAAACAAACTATAAAAAATCATCTTTACTTCATGATCATGTTAGTTTTGCACTGGATAAATCGAGTCGATTGACAACGAATCACAACGAATCCTCAAACATGATTTACATAGCTTCTACTTGGAACAAAAACAGTAAAATTCACTTCCCAAATGGTAATCATGCATATTAGAAATAGTTGCTATAAATGTTAAATGGGCTCCATGGATACTATTAAAATGTATTCTTTGAAATTTGTACAGCAAAAAAGAAACATTTTTTGAAAGGCAAAACGGCGCAACGGTCATCGGCCACCACTCAAGTGGACATTATGGATGATATGCTAAATGGTCTCCATGGATACTATTAAAATGTATTATTTAAAATTCACTTCCCAAATGATTACTTGGATTTCATTTAATTTCTACTTTCATTTTGCTTCTGTGGTAAGAACAGAAACCAATACAAAGGTATGTTTGGATGATGAATCTGGATAGCTTTTTTCATAATTTGCTTTAAAAAAGCTTTCAATTAGTAGTCTTGATTTATTTCATGCATGAACTTTAGATTATTAAACGTATTGAACAAATTTTTGTAGAACAACATGCCTCATTTCTTGCGTGGAGTTTTTCCTGAGGAGTTATGCGAACTAATAGATGAGCATGTACAGTTGAGCAATGCAATTCAAAATATTACGCCAACTCTTTTAAGTGACAGTAGCTCGTCCGACGAAGAGACGAACACACCAAGACCTATGTTCACTAGATGTTACATAGGCGAACAATATGTAATTGATTTTCTTTATGGGTATCCATTACGTGCTTACAACTCTTTCAGAATTTCAGCAGACGCGTTTCATCAACTAATGGAGTTGCTAGAAAGTCGTTCTCTACTTAGTCATACAAAAAATATTTTAGTTCAAGAGCAATTGACTATTTTTCTACGGGGTATAACACATGCACATAGTTACAGATAGTTGTGCTAGTTCTTTCAACATTCTCTTGAAATAGTTAGTTGGTATTTTAATTTGGTCATGCGTGCCATAATTTCTTTAGCTAATGAATTTATAATGATGCCAAGTGCGGAAGCAGCGAAAGCAGAATGCCACTCTTATGTACGTTTGAATCATAACTTTTATCCATTCTTCGAGAATGTTGTTGGAGTTATTGATGGAACTCACATTCCAACAATTGTTAACAAAAACTTACAAAATCGGTATCGTAATAGGAAGGGGTTCACTTCTCAGAACGTCATTGCTGCAATATCATTTAATAGGCAATTCGTCTATGTGGGTTCTAGTTGAGAAGGATCAGCTGCTGATATGAGAGTTTTACGATGGACAATCGAAGAAGGTGATTTTAAAGTTCTACCTGATATATATTTTCTTATTGATTCTGGATACGCAAACACAGATAAACTAATTGCACCATTCAGAGGGTATCAGTATCACTTGGCTGAATACCGTGCAGATGCTTCTCGAAGGTACTCTGTTGCACAGGAGCTATATAACCATTGTCATGCCCAACTACGAAATGTAGTTGAGAGGACATTCGGCATATGGAAAGAAAGGTTCCAAGTTTTGACTCACATGCGTCAATTTCCACTTAAGTTTCAGGCTGATATTGTTATTGCATGTGCAGTCTTGCATAACTTTATGGGAGTTATCACGGCCATGACATTTACTTCAACATATCACAAACTGAAATGCATCATGACAGTGAGTTGGGTGAGATTCAAGCTATTGACGATGACCCAAATTTGTATGCAGGTGCTGGAGAAAGAGTATTGAGTGATGGTTTAAGACATTTAATTGCAACAAATATGTGGGCATGATGCCCGGGTAAGTCTCTCTGGTATTAAGCTTAAAATCTTTAGATTTTTCATAATTTTAAACTTTTAACAAGCAACTCCATTTGCAGGTAGCAAGCCAGCGAAGTCGTTCAACTGGATAACCTGCAATTTTGAACACATTGAAGATGCAATAAACTTTAATTTATTTGCAATTCACTTTATGTTATTGTTGTATTTCAATTGAAACTTTGTTGTATTTTATTTGAACTTTGATTGTTCTACTTTAATTATTGAAGAAATGAATGTTAAATCTTTTAACTGCCTTAAATCCTGACTTGCATAGCCAAACAGTCACACAAGATTTAACTGAATTTATCATGAATGTTACCAAACAGTTTTTAGGATTTAACCCCCCCCCCCCACCCAAGGATTTCATAAAATCTGGATTTGAAGGATTTATGAAATCATAACAACTCTCACCCGGCTGTATCTCCGAGCAATTAGTCCTCCCCGGCCCGCATGCCCGATCCAAAGCCGCCTGCAATGCCTTCATATCTGCCCCGTCGGCGGCAATACAGAATGTCCTGTTCGTAGAATCATTAGCCGGATACGTACGTCTTCACCAATCAACATGCCTATGAAATGATGTTCTCCACCGCCTTTATTGTCTTCAGAGTTCGCCGCTGCGGAGAGAGTGAGTAAAACGTGAGAGAAGAAACAGGAGAGTGGAGGAAGACGAAGAAACAGGAGGTGGTGGCATTCTTTTATGCCTTTTAGGTGTTTGATGAAATGGGTGATCTGTAGGTGGAGAAACGGCTCAGTAAGCGGACAAGAGCAATATAAAGTAAATATTTAAAAAAAATTCACATCTATAAAATTAATAAATATATTTATGAAATATTTACAATTTAATTTAATTCATTGATGTAGTGAGGAATATTAGCAAAATAATAACTAACATTCATTATAATTTATAATAATTATCATTCTGCAAATTAAGGCAAAATAATATATATATAATTAGGTAGTGTATCTATAAATATTTGTAGTTTAGAAATGCAATTATAGATTACTTATTAGGCTAGATATGATTATTTGATTCACTTAAAAGTTTCCTTCTATTATGCATATTATTTTATATATAAGTGTAAGGCAAAGGATTCTGATTGAGAACCGGTAAGCAACCAGATGGTCGACGGAAGATCTTCCTCCCCTCTCACCCCGTGCTCGAATCCCCTAACGTCCCAAAAAAGGATATTGATTGACATGATATCAGAGATATATCGTACCTCGAAGAGCTAGTCTTTTTTGTCTACCTTGCCCTCTTAACCTATATTTATTTATAGAATTGAGCTTCTTCATAATCTTCAAAACTTTATGATTATTACTACATATCAAATATTCATTCAATCAATTGAAATTACCCACAATCATCTTTTGATCGATTTTGTGGACATCTATGAAATTTTCTTTCATATAGTATTTAAAACAAAAGTTAGTATTTTATTAAAAGAGAGACAATGAAAAACAATTAGCAAGAGCAAAGGACATCTATGATTTTGTGCATGCATAAAATTACCCACAATCATCTTTTGATCAATTTTGAGGACATCTATGATTTTATCAGAGATTTAAAGTGTTAATTAACTAGACACTTTAGATATCATATTTACTTCTATAACTCATAGAACTCTCTTCTAAAATACCACTATGTTACTCTCCATTCATTACCCACTTGGCCGCAATGCATGTACTCACTTTGCTCAAGGCCATACAAAATCTCTTTTACCGCATGGCTTAAACACTTTGCTCGAGATTTGGCGAACAAACTTCGGTTGAGTCTTTAATCTAGTTGCTAGATGAAGTGAAGTCACCGGCTTGTCAGGTTGAAGCCCCCAATGTGATACTTCAGAATCTAATTTGAAAGAATTAATAATACTCCTTATGATTTGGTGTTCACTAATATTTATTTTTGGTGTTTTGTTTCTAAATATCATGTAAACTTAATTGGCACCAATGATTTTTTAGTGATATTTTTTTATGAATTTTTTTTTTTCGGATTTTCCTTTTGAGTTTCTCATGAATAAAACTTCCTGGTGTACGTTCTGTTAATGAATATACATGGACATGGAGGACATAGGTCAATCAGTCCGTCATCAGAGCATAAAACAAAGACATCCACAATCTACATTTTGTAATACGATGAAAATAGTATTAGAAGAAGATGAAACGAAAGAGGTAATTCTCAGAACGAATTACCTCTTCCATTTCATCTTCTTCTAATATCTTTTTCATGGGATTACAAATGTAGATTGTGGATATCTTTGTTTTCTACTCCCATGACGGAAATATTGACCTCTGTCCTCCATTGCGATGGCTGTGGGTGTGGCTAAACAACCACATAAGAGAAAATTTTATAAGAAGACCTCATAATATTTTATATTACTAAAATAAAAATTTTAAAGGAAAAAAATTGTCCTAGGCAAGGTGCTATCTATGGTGTACTTAAGGTTACTATTTAGTTTTATTTTTACAGATCTTCAGGGGAAAGGCCTTAGATCAATATAGCAAAAGTACATTACACGATTGATTAGAAATGAGGCTCTTCCTCAGGGAAAGGCCTTAGCTCAATGTAGCAAAAATATATCATAACAAATACATTACACGGTTCTCGGAGAGATCGTAGCCGGCGAGCGATGGTTGTCAGAGAGATCATGATCAACTATTAAAAAGTCACAGGTTTTAAGCTTTCGTCATAAAATATTACCTAAACATACATGCACACTTACACACATGCTATTTCTTTATTTTCAAAATAAAACAAAATTTTTATCATTTCTCCATATGAAAATCCTTATGCCATATGTTTACGACTTGCTCGTGTATATTACTAAAACAAAATTTTATACTAGGCAAAATCATGGCTTTCCTAGCAATTGACTGCTTATACGGCAACCCCTCATGGATTTGTACCCATAGCATTAGGGGTGTCAATATTTGACACGACACAAAAATTCGACTCAGACCCAACCCGAAAAATTCGGGTTGGACCCATCCCGATTTCAAAACGGGTCGGATTCAGGTTCCCGTATTCGACCAGTTTGAAAAAAAAGGGACGGGTTCGGGTTGACCCGACGGGTTGCCGGGTCAACTCGAAAACCCGTTTAATTTATAAAATTTGGATTCCCGCCCGCTACCCCGACCCGCACTGCTGCCCCGCAGCCCCAGCCTCCCGCGCTGCTGCTCGATCCCCGCGCCGCTGCCACGCGTGCCCACGCCCACGTCGGCGTGCCCCGTGCAAGACCTCGCGTGTCGCGTCCGCCACCTCGCCCGCCGTCCGCCTGCCGCTGTTCCGACTTTCCTGCGCCAGCAAAATCCAAATCCAGGTCGAATTGGGTCAACCCGGCAACCCAACGGGTCGGGTCCGAGTTCGATTATTCGACCCGTTTACCTACAGGGGTGGGGTTAGGGTCGACTCGATTGAAGCTCTAATTTACCAATCACAAATTAGAATGATTTAATTTTGAAATTAACATACACAAAGTGAAAGAAGCTCTAATTTACCATTTATTATGATTTGCTATACTTTTTTATTTTTTTTTTATAGATTGGTATGTGATGCAGTGGATATTACTTGGTTTACCATCATACTGTTGATTGAACTACTAGATCTATAGGTAGGCTTCAACGTAGCATATTTTACTAACCAATAGCCATAATGGTACAATAGTTTTCATTAGGGGTGTCAATTTCGGATCACGGGTCGGGTTCGGGTCGAACCTGAACTGACCCGGGTGCAAACAGGTCGACCCTAACCCGACCTGAGAAGAGAAACGGGTCGAAAATCCGAACCCGGACCCGACCCGGCGGGTTGCCGGGTTAACCCGACCTGACCCGCGCGGCAGAGAAGAGCTCGGTTTCGCGGCAGCGGGCGGCACTCGGCAGCGGGCGCGCAGCGTAGCGCGCGGGGCGCGACAGCGGGTGCGCAAGCGCGGCAGCGGGCAGCGCGGGGTAGCGGGGGCAGCATCGCGCGGTGCGCTGGGCAGAAACGGGCGGCGCTCGTGGCAGCGAGCAGCGTGGGCGGGGCAGCGGGCAGCGGGCGGAGGCAGTGGGCAGCGGGCGGGAATCCATTTTTTTTTTAAATAAACGGGTTTTCGGGTTGACCCGGCAACCCTCCGGGTCAACCCGAACCCGACCCGTTTTTTCAAACCGGTCGAATCTGCGAACCCGAACCCGACCCATTTTTCAAACGGGTCGGGTCCAACCCGGATTTTCCGGGTCGGGTTTTCGTGTCGTGTCAAATATTGACACCCCTAGTTTTCATGCATGCATGAAGTTTGTTGAATCCGCTAATGTTTGTAATTACTAGTTCACTCACACTCTGCGAAAAAAAAAAAAGTCTAGGGTTTCCGAGCGCGCTCTTCGCCTCTCGTTCTACTTTATTCCCTAACCCTCCAGCTTCTTGCGATTTTAGCCGTTATGGGTGCAAATCGCTTACGGGGTCCTGGATTCTTGGATGGTAAGCCAAAATCTGGGTCTTTACGGGATGCTTTGGCCGGTGAAGCTCCTCCTTCAGAGTTTTCGCCATTGAGGGTTTCTTCCCATCACAGTCTCCTGCTTTACTTATTTCGGATGAGGAACTTCATGCTCTTGCTGTGCCTTTTGAGTTTGCTATTGTAGGAAAATTTTCAGGCTGTCGCCCGCCCCTAGATTTTATTCGAAATTTTTTTTTTCAATCTTAAGCTTGGCAGTGCTTTTCCTGTTACAGTTTTGAACCCTAAAAATATTTTGATTAAGCTTGTGAATGATCTAGATTATGGTTTTGATTAAAAAAATATATCTTTAAGTATATATAGTTTTGAAAAATATTTAATTATCTTTGGGATATTTAATTTTTAAAATTTTGAAATTGAATGCATCATTATGAATAGTATATCACCTCGGGAGGTGATCATATCGTTCTCTAACGAGTTCATATTTTAAAATTTTAAATTCATCCAAATTATCGTAGTCAAACTCAAGGAGGAACGACATATGATCTCGAAAGATCAAAAAGACGTTCAATCAATTGTTTAACTATAATAATTCGGATAAGAGATTGTTAATTTCATAATCAAAATAATGATAATAAAATAATATATCTTCCCAAAGAAAGATGATATTACCTATTATTGATTATTTTAATATGACGATAACGATCGCCATTTTTGTTTGAATTCCCAAAGATAATTAATTGAAGGTTTTTGAAAAATTAATTTTTAAATATTAGATCTGGGTTTCTAAATCTCCTACAAGCGCAAGCCCTCGTAGTTAATTACATCGTAGGAAATCGGAAATTTTCCTACGAAAACTCTCGATTAAAATAGCGATATAAATTTCATTTAAGATTTCAAAGTTGTATGTCAAAGGAGATAAAGGGTTAGAAATTCAAATGGGGTTGGGTCAAATTTGAAGACTTATTTTCGAATCCAAAGGGAGAAAAGTAGGAGGTGTTTTGAGATTCTGAATTACTTCAGAAACACCCCAGCCTATCCTAATTGTTGGGCTCGAATTTGATTGAAATAGATTCTTTAATTTGAATGATCAATTTTATTAGAAAGCGAGATTCAAATCCCGGAGGTTGAGGTCTTATAGCCCGAGCCAGCCTCGGAACCTAAATCTAAATTGGGTACTAAAAAGTGACCCGAGCCTAGCTAGTGCAATGCATATCTGGACTTACCTCGGCCTGGATTGGGGAGCCAGCTAAACCACCTAGGCGCTTTAAAATCATGTATCAAGTCATTTAATGTTAGAATGGGTAGGGATGTTGTTTAAGAAAGGTTTTTTGAGAACGGGGCCGACATCTAGAGCGGATCCTAATTGGCCCCTTTGACTTATGTTGGGTTTAATGCTTAAGCTAATGTAATTAAAGATTTAATTCGTTATTAATCTAATGCATGCTGATCGACTCGATTAAAAGATTGAATTTGAATTAAGGCTATGAAATGAGGACTCCCGGCGGTCCCGGGCTTACTTCTTAAATTCGTTAGAATTTCTATATGAGCCTAAATGTTTTAATTTAATTTAAGTAGAAAAAGTTTTATTAAGTCCTTAAGAGCCTAAAATCGTACTCCAGGTCAAATCAAAATCGGCATGCAGGTAAAAAGACTATAAAAATAGGTAGTTCTACTGCACAATCAATTAAATAAATCAATCAAATTAAATGCTCAAATTGAAAGTCCATATGGCAAGTGCCACTTATTATTACATCCAGAATTGCAGAAAAGTAAAGTGGCCGAGCACCACTAACTACAACCCGGATTTCTAATCCTAAGACTCAAGTGACTTTGAGAATGGGTCTTCTCGTTATCCACTTCTTCGTCCTTCTGCTGCTTCTTGGATCGTCGAGTCCGGATATCCAAATGAAAGAAACTCCCCCTTGAACGGAGTGTTATCTTTTCTCTTTGGATATTTCAAAACCATCCTAATTTGGAGCTCCAAATGGATAGGGACTCTCCCCTGAGGGATGTCCCTTCCTCTTTGGATTCCAAATTGGATGTTACCCCATCTCAAATCACTTGAAATTACAACACAAATCAAATCAAATTTACATTAATCAAAATTAAAAAAAAAATCTAGACTCGATCCTGCAGGGTTATCCTAATAATCAACAGTTGTATATACAGTCCCAAGCAGTTAATATTTGATCTCAAGCAGTTGATATATGAATCTCAAGCAATTAATATATTCGAAATTTAAAGTGCTCAACAGATTGCAGTAAATAAATAAACAATCAATCAATTCTAAACTAGCAAACAGCATGCAGTGAAAACTCGAAAATCCGGCACACAGCGAGAAAAGTAAACACCGGCCTAGCCTAGAAACTAGAGTCGGTTATCCTAGCAAACCATCTAAAGTGTGTGAGGTAGGCTGTGTGGTTTTGATATGTCCTAAATAGGATCATTAATTAAAGTAGATTAAGGTTCAATTGGTTGATAGGCTTAAGGGAAATTTAATTAAAGTTTAAGTATTAATAGTTTGAAGTCAATTTTAAGATTGATTCTTAATTATTGATTGAATACCACCTTTGTTTCACACCGAGGCCGTGAAGTTTATTTCACCTTCCTTGGGGCTAATTTAATAGCCTCGTAGGCCTGGGTTACCCAGTGGTACCCAGTATAGTTAAGTAATTTGATTCGATTAAGATTTGAAAATTAATGAATTTTAATTAAGGTTGGTTGATTACTGATTTTGAGGTTAATTAAACATTTCTGGAGTTTTAAAGTGAATTTGAGTTTTATGAATTTTCTGAATATTTTAATCATTTAATTAAAGGGTCAAAAGTTGACTTTTTGATTAAACTCAAATTCTGGAAATTTTGTATTTTATTAAAATACTAGACCTTGCTACGATCAGTTAGAAGGTAAGTTCGTTGAAATCGGATTTTTCTACATTTTATTACGAAGGTTTGAAGTTTTGAACTAGTTTTGACATAGAGTTGACTAATTTGTTGACTTTTTGAATTTAATGCTTTTCTGGAAGTTTAATATTTTTAATAAATATTAGTCATTATTATGAGTTGAATGCAAGTGATTTTGTTCAATTTGGATTTTTCTTGAATTAGTTATGAGGGTTTGAAGTTTATGTATTTATTAGAATTTTCAAAATTGTTTAATTAAAGGGCCTTTTTGGGATTTTGCTCCAAATGAGTTCCCAACTCCTTGAAATCAACTCCAAAGGTCAGGAATGACCTAGGGAGAGATTCCCAAGTGTTTGGGAAATTTTTGGAATTTTTTAATTATTATTAATTAATTATTTTAATTAAATATTCAATTTCACTTAAAATTCAATTAAGGTTTAACTTGCTGTCAATTAAAATTTGTTTTAATTTTCATTGGTTAAGGATTCAAAACTGGTCAGTTAGAGGGGTTAAACATAATTTTTGGATTTAAATTGGATTTATTACAATTTCTGGAAGGTTTAAAGGCTTAATTAAGGTTTAAACTTAGGAAAATTAATTAGGTGGGCTTAATAACCTATAAAACCAGTGAAAATTTTCCCTAAGGCTGAGAATGTCACTATGTTTGAAATGTTCAAGTTTCAAGTTCAAATAAGGTGTATCCTAATCACAATGTATTTTCTAAGTTATCTAATCAAAGTCTTTAATTGTTGTCCTTAGTGACACTAAGTTTAATAGGTTTGAATTGAAGTTTTGACTAACCCTTGGACAAATATGACATAAGCACATAGAATAACAATCAAATCCTAAATCTAGGAGAGCCTTAGACTAAGTGCGAGTGTGTGTACCCTAAACATGCATAGATTAACACAAAACACATAATTAAAGACTAGATTAGTGAACAATTAAAATACGATTGTTCACTAATCACCCCCATTAATTCTATTCATCCATATTCAGTCAATATTTAAAGTTTCAAGGTGGATCTCTCAAAGGTAAAGATTTAAATTCATATAGTTTTAAAATAGGTTTTAAAATAGACCTATATATGTATATATATAAAGATAAAATCATACATACATAAATATATATTTTAAAATAAGATAATTAAAAATATTATCAAAATTATTTTAATATATCAATGAGAGATCCTCTGATTATTTAAAAATAATTTTTTTTTTGAAAGTTTGGATTTATTTTAATCGAATAATAATGAAAATGGTCAAACAATCAATTTTTAAAATTACTCAAAATATATAGCTTATTTTAAAGTAATTTTATTTTTAAATTAAAGGTCTTGAAAATATGAACAATCTGATATATAATACTTAATTTTCTAAAAAGTATTTAATTTTTAATATTTTTTTGAAGGTTCTGGTAATTAAATGGTTTTAATCTTTAATTAAAACCCTGATTAACAGGTAATGGCAGCGGAAATGCCACGTGGCCGCTCGAGAACGCGCGGCGGCGGTCTGCCACGCGTCAGCTGTGGACGGCTTCACGCGGTTTCGACTTATCCGCGTCAGCGGATTGTGATGGCTGTTAGATCCGCACCGGCTTCATCAGACGGCGGAGATCAGATCCCGTCGTTTGATCTCGACTAAGAGAGATCGGACGGCTGGATTGAGATCCCGTGGTTCTGATTCAACGGCGGAGATCGCCTCGGACGGGAAGGTAACCCCGTGATCACGTGGCTGGTTGATCAAAGCAGCAGAGTAGCTTGATCTGGACCGTTGATCGCGCGATCAACGGTGCAGAAAACGTACAGTTCATGCAGGTTTCGAACCGAGGCCCTAATCAACTAAAACGGCTCGTTCGTTCGATATAGTCAATAAAAAAACTTGAAATTTAAAATATAGATTAATATGGTGAACAGAATTAATGGGGAACAAATTCCATAGATTAACAAACAGTTCTGTAAAAGTTAATTAAAACTAAGTGTTTTAACCTAGGGTTTAGGATTATACCTTATCCAATGAACGATTTTTGACGTTTGAGGGCTTGTTGAACTTGTTGATCGTCCTAGATCATTTCTACAGAAGACTCCAATGGATGAAGAGGTCTGGATCTGGAGCTATAAACCTGGGACGGTCTTTAGGCTCGGTTTGGCCGGAATCTCACCGCCGGCCGCCGTAAATCGCCGGTTTTTGACGTGGGGGATGGAGAGGTAACCCCCAAGAGCTAAAACGAAATTAGCTCTGGTCTGGAGAGGGATTGAGTGGTGAGAGAGAGCTAGATGGAGAATGACGGCTTAACATAGGGTTTTACCCTATTCAACCTTCTCCAAGCCAAAGGGACGGTCTTGATCGACCTAGGGGCTATCTAGGATGCTTCCACGTGGCCTGGAGCAGTTGGAAAGGCTGGGAGAAGGACAGTGAGGTGGAAAGCCTCTCTTGGTCCCCACTTGAGCATATGGGAGGATTGAGAGCCGTTGGATCCCAATCCAAGGGCTAAGAACAGCCTTTAGAATATTCTAGAAATTGTTTGAACAGCTGGGATTAAAAGGGCTTCAAATATATGCCATGTCATTAAGGATTTAACTCACTTAGTGACTCTTTGACAATTTGTTGACTGGTTTGACCAGTCAACAGGTCAAGTCTAGCTAAGGTGGCAGCTAGGTGGCATGGAGTAGGGTTTTAAGAGCTGTTTGAGTGAAATCTTGAGGGTTCAAATGAGAATGCATGGTGGTTTGATTAAAACTTTGGATATTTAACCAAGTATATGAATTGACTTGGTCAACTAGACCATGATTTGACTCATGCTAGACTTAGAGAGGTCCAAAGCATGAGATTGAAGGGTCTCTAACATTTGAAAATCTTAATTGAATTGGATTTTGATTGGGATTTGAATCTTGAGTTGATTTGGTCAACCTAGGTTGACTGAGTCAACCAAGTTGACCCAAAGGGTGAGTCTGGGCTGAACAGGTTTGAAAAGGTATTTGGAGACCATTGAAGGTGATCCCAAAGTCTGGGGAGGTCAATTCGATCAAAATACCCTTTTTGATACCTAAGGGCCTGTTTGGTCAACCTAGGTTGACTTGGTCAACAAGGTTGACCCAGGGTCTGGATTTGGGTCAAACAGGTTTGGTTTGATATTTGAAACTTGCTGGAAGTGGTTCCAAGCAATTCGGAGGTCGTTTGGTTGGAAATCAATATTTGAGCCCCTAAGGGGTATTTTGGTGATTTTGACCCCTGGTCAACTGGGGGTCAAAGTGGGTCAACCAAAATACAGTTTAATGTTTAATATGTCAGGATTAAATGTTTGAAAGTGATTAGAGGCTTCGGAGGAGGCTCTAAGGTCTGGATCCACTAGGTGGCAGGTCCAGTGGCATAGGCCGTAAATATTTGAAGATTTTACAGCCTATGAATATTGATTAAGTTTCTGGGGTTAGAGACCTCAGAATGGGCTCAAATTTGGAGAGTTGCCTCCATAGACATGTCTCATCAGTATGCAACTGACAGACTCTGAATCGGAGGTCATTTGATTAAGTTTGAAGTGTTTTAAAAATTCACTGGAAAAGGTCTTTAGGACAGGGTCTTAAGACTTAGCATTTGGGTCTAGTTCTTTGGATTTGATCTGAATTTTGAATTATCTATATCATTCATAATCATTTAAATGATCATAACTGATATGATAAGATTAAAGCTTGATTAAAGACAAAACCAAGGTTTGAACTAGATATAGAGATTTTGATAGATTTAAAGTCTGGATTTGCTTAAAGTTTAAAATGATTTAAGGTCTGGATTTTGATTGAAGCTTGAATTTAATTGAAATCTAGATTTGCTTAAGATCAGGATTTATTTGAAGTCTGGATTGATCTGAGATCTAAAGTAATCTCAAGGTCTGGATTGATCTAAGGTCCAAGCAGCTCCTAAGGCCTAAGAAGATCATAGGGTTTGAAATCTAGGAGAATCTTAGGGTTTAGAATAAATCCTAAGATCTGAAGTCTAGAAAAGTCCTAAGGTCTAGAGTAGATCCTAAGATCTGAAATTTGTCTGGAAGAATCCTAGGGTCTAGAGTAGATCCTAGGGCCTGGAATCTAGAAGGATCCTAGGATCTAGAATAGATCCTAAGGTCTGGATCTAGGAGAATCCTAGGTTTTAGATTGATATGAAAGAATCCTAAGGTCAAGATAGATCCTAGGATCTAGAGTCTAGATTGATGTAGGGTCAGGATTGATCTGGAGTCTGGATGGGTCCCTAGTGACCTCATACAAAAATGAGGTCAACAGATTACTGTAGAGTTTTTTTCTCATCGGTCTTATTTCATATCCAACTGTTTTATGAAACTCTTTAAATGGACTCCTCATTTTGATGTTAGTGCAGAATCGCCTATTGTCCATATTTGAGTTTCCTTTCCAAATCTTCGTCCGCATTTGTTCTCCCCCTGCATCTTGCATGGCTTGGGATCTATGTTTGGAAGGCCCTTAAGGATCGATATGCCATGGTGAATGTTACTCGACCCTCTGTTTCTTGTATTTTGGTTGAGTTGGATGTGACCAAACGATATGCTAAACAAGTCTGACGAAAATTTAAAATTTGACGACGTATGAGGTTGTGACGACACACAAATTAAGTAAAAAAATGATAAATAAATAATAATAAATAATGGTAATAAAGAATAATAAATAGATATAAATAATAAAATATAATATACTATTAACATTTCTCCATATAAGGTAAATATAAATAGAAATTTAATATTATCATTTGAATTTAAATATAGACCTAAATTCTGCACATATATTTTTATGCTATATTAATATGTAATTATCTATATTTTCATGATACATTTATGTAACCTTATAATTTTTAAAATATTATGATTTTTTTTTTAATAATCAGTAGATATAAAATTCTGGGAGCTTTTTGTTCTAAATTTTGCTAATATATAAGTACAAAGTATTTATTCATTATCTTTAAAATAAGGGTAAGTGCATAATTTTAAATAAATATAGGGGTTTTTACATGTATGACACTTAAAACTATCATATTTATCTATTAAACACCTAAAGTTACCTATTCACTAATATATCACCTCAAAACCTTTAACTTAATAAAAAAAAACCACTCCGTTCGCTCCCGTCACAGCAGACGTCGCAACTCCGCCCTCTCCGACCTCGTTCGCCTCTGTTAATAATCTCTCAGGTGAGATCCCTGTTGAAACGCTCTCTGAGATCTCTGATCTAAGGATCATGCAGCTCTCATTCAACAATTTCTCTGACGAGCTACCCAAATCCCTCTTTAATCTCACCAAGCTGGAAGTTCTTGATTTCAGCTCCAATGCCTTATCTGGCTTCATCCCCCTTATATTTGGCAGCAGCTTAAGGGAGATCCATTTGCAGAGTAATCTCTTCACCGGCCCCATTCCAGCAACTCTGAGCAACTGCTCGAATCTTGTTTCCATCGACCTCATCTTTAATTACCTCACCGGGAAGATCCCTTCCTCCATCACTACTCTTCCTTTCCTCCAGGATCTTATCATGTGGCATAACCTCCTTGAAGCCAGATTCCCGGTGAGGTAATTAAAGCTGAGGTCGATGGAAACAAGATTCGAACAGTTGCTCAGAGTTGCTAGAATGGGGCCGGTGAAGAGATTGCTTTGCAAATGAATCTCCCTTAAGCTGCTGCCAAATATAAGGGGGATGAAGCTGAAATCAAGAACTTCCAGCTTGGTGAGATTAAAGAGGGATTTGGGTAGCTCGCCGGAGAAATTGTTGAAAGAGAGTTGCAGGATCCTTAGATCAGAGATCTCAGAGAGCGTTTCAATAGGGATCTCACCTGAGAGGTTATTAACAGAGGCGAACGAGGTCGGAGCGGGCGGAGTTGCGACGTCTGCTGTGACGGGAGCGAACGGGAACGAACGTAATGGTTTTTTTGATTAAGTTAAAGGTTTTGAGGTGGTATTGTGGGTCTCCGAAAGGATTCCGCTCGTGGGGTTCGAATGCAAAGAGTACGATCACACTATCCCGTGGGACAAAGTGGTCGTAGACCTTTACAATCGACACAAGCAGGCCGATGGAAGAGCAGATGAAATTATAGATACGATTAGCCATGGAGAATAGCGGGTTTTCACCTACGCACCTTGATGGATAATAATATCTATAACCCTAAATTCATGAGATTTCCCCCATTCGATACATCAGCTCGAATGAGGTTTATTTGATTGTGGGGATCAGTTTCCTACAGGCGCAAGCCCCCGTAGTTAATTACATCTTAGACCTCGGTCTAAGAAAACTCTCGATTAAGGATGTTAGATTATCTCCTCTGATGGGTTTAGTGCAAGGGAATTTCTAGGCTTCCTAATCAAAGGGGAATGTCCCAACTTGGTTCAATCAAATCATGCGTGGTTTAGTCAACATCCGGCCGGCTAGGAGAAGTGGAAACTAGAGAAAAAGAAGAGAGGCAAAGCATCTCAAGCAAGCATGAGAGAAAGAAGGAAGTGGCGTCATTTGTGTGACGCAGATGGGTAGGACTTATAGTCTCCGAAAGAATGGAGAACTTACCCACCAATAAGGTGTATAGATGTACCCTTATACCTCCCACCTTTAGACCCTAAATCTATAAAAGATGTAGTATTGTACACACAACACTAACATCTACGACCTAACTAATGCAGTCCTGGACTTATTCCTTGCCTGACAAAGGAAGCCAACTAAAACCACCTAGTCGTATAAAATCCATATAATCCGGTCCATATGAAGAAGGGTGGGTAGTTTAGACACTGAAATTTGGGATCGACAACTAGAGAAATTCCCTAAGTGATCCCACACTTATGAATGACACTATGCTTCTAAAACTAATGCAATCAAATTTAATTAGTTTCTAATACAATTTATGTTGGTTAAAGTCTCCAAATCAGAAATGCATGAAATTTTAAAAATGCTTATAAAAAAAATAGTTTTTGAATGACTAAACTTCCCCAAGTCCGGCACTTCATCCTCATAGGCCAGATTATCCGGACTCTACCCGTAGGAGGGGAAGTTTATCTAAAAGGTGAGAGAATGCGTGCATGCCACCCCGGACGATTCCAGCTATTCCCAAGAATCGTTATGTTTCTACGTGAGTTAATCTTAAATTTTATTAAATAATTGCAAGTAGAAGAATTTTTATCCCTAGAAGAGCCTAACGGTCAGACACAAGCACATGCAAGAAAGAAATCTATAAAAAGCATACTGGTTCTACTGCGCAATCAATATAAATAAAACATAACAAAGCAACAAAATCCCACGGAAAAGAGTGTCCATGGCAAGTGCCATACAATATTACATCCCAGAGTACAGTAAGTAATGGTGGCCGGGCTCCACCGACAACAACCCGGAAACGATGCAAATCTTAAAATAAGGCATTTTTATATTTCTTCAGTCTTCTTCTTCTCTTCTTTGATTCGTCTTTGGATCGTCTTCGTTCTTCCTTCTGGCTTCTCGTAGTGACTCCTCCAAAAGGATACCCAAATGAAAAAGGAAATCCCCTGTAGGGGTTTACTTTTCTCTTTGAGTTCCTCGTAGTGAGTGCTCCAAAAGAATATCCAAATGAAAAAAGAAACCCCTTGTAGGGGTTTACTTTTCCCTTTGGACTCCTACATTTTTAAAATGCCTTATTTTAATGATTTTCACAACATTTACATCTCCAATATAT
The DNA here is from genome assembly GCA_019514585.1 of Dendrobium officinale. Classification (NCBI taxonomy): domain Eukaryota; kingdom Viridiplantae; phylum Streptophyta; class Magnoliopsida; order Asparagales; family Orchidaceae; genus Dendrobium; species Dendrobium officinale. Next base: position 1,614,722 of record CM033689.1, read on the forward strand.
CACATTAATAAAAATAGAAAAATCTAGACTTTCCTGCAGGGGTTATCCTAAGCAGTTATAATAAAATTTCACCCAAGCAGTTATATATATGAATTAAAATGCTCATATCAATCACTTGGTCGTGCTATTATTATTGGGGGCTAAGCAGCTGAAGCAGGTACCTAAAGCAGTTATATATAATTTATTAATTTTTAGTCCCCTTTAGCGCTATATGAGCACGGCCACCTGCAGGGAGACAACATTAGTATAAAAGAGCGTGCCTAGCCTATGGGTATTCTAACGTCACAACCACAGTGCAGAAAGAAAAGCTAAAAGAAAGCAGTACAAAAACGACACAGCAGAAAAGCTATAACAGGTAGCAAAAATAACAACCAGCACACGAGTCACATGCAGAGCGTCACAACAAAATACAGAAAAGTAAAGCAGAACAACAGCCTAACTTAAAGCAAATAGTCGTGTCCTAGCAAACTCATCTATGTGTGTGTCGGCTGTGTGGTTTTGGTAGGTCCTATATAGGATGATTTAGTTAAAGTTGTTTGTATTTTATTTGTTGAAAGAAGTTAAGAAATTTTAGTTAAAATTCAAATCTTAGTATTTTAGGGTTGATTTAGGAATATTTTATTTTTATTTTTTGATTAATCATCACCTTTGTTTCACACCGAGGCCGTGAGGTTTATTTCACACTCCTTGGGGCTAACTTAATAGCCTCGTAGGCCTGGGTTACCCAGTGATAATTAACTTTGTTGAATTATTGCAGTTGGTTATGAAAAGAAAAGAAAAAGGTAGATTAAATATTTTATTAGTCAAATTTGTTGGTTGATTTTAGAGTTTGTTCTAAAGTTTGATATTTAGAAGTGTATTATCCTAATGAATTTTAAATCAGAATTTGATTCCCTAATTAAATCTACATCTTTTAGGTTTTAGAATGGTTAAAAGTCAATTATTAAATTAATTGAATTATATTTAGGCTTATATTTTAGATTTAAGATTTAATAATTATAAAAAAAATATATATTTAATTATAATTTGATTAAGGATTGGGTGTTTTAAAATATTTTACGCATTAAATTAGAGTTGATTGGTTGATTATTAGTGAATTAAAGAAAAGCCAAAATCTAAAAAAAAAAAAAACGTGTCACTAAGTTTTTGTTGTAAATGTCTCTATCCTATAGGGAGCATGCATCCTAAGTCTATATTCTCTAAGACTTGGTCCTTAATTTTTGTCCTTATATGTCACTAGTGTTGTAGGGTTAAAAATAGTGTTTTCTAATTCCTAAGACTTCTATACGGATGTCGCAGGGTTTTAGGGTTCTAATAAAAATAAAACAAAAACAATTCTAAATATAATTGAAGTTTCTACAAGGCCCTAAGAGTAGGAGGCGTACAATCAACTAGGCCCCTAAAGGTTTTCTAAGTCTTAGAAAGCTTACAGCACCGGGGGCTATGACCTGGTGGTTCCGCCCGTAGCGCCCCTACCGGAATGAATAGGGGCGACTGATGCTCGGATCCGGTTGTCCTAGCTCCAGCTCCAAGTGCTCCTTATTCCTCACTTTCCAAAAGAGTACCTCGCAACATAAAAGAAAAATAGGTATTAGAGCAGTTCTACAAATAAATAACAGTGTAAGGAAATGAAAAATGCAATAAAAACTAGAACGTACCTTTTATTATTTATCGAGTCGTATGTCTGTAGATTTTCCTCAGTTTGTAGGTGTGTAGTACCAAAATACGAGAGAAACAGTGAAGAAACTAACAAAACTAAGCAAAAGACAACTAAATGCGAAGAATATAAAAAAACGAAAATCAAATACAAAAAGGGGTGTAGGCATTGTTGTTATTGGATACACTTCGTAGAAGTCAAGTGCATCCTATAACAGCAACAATGCCCTTTGCTGTTCCCACTCCAAACGAGGCACTTGATACGTTTGACTCGATTACTCCCAATACACCTTAAACCAAGGCCAAATCGACTAAGGGAAATGTACTTCTAAGACCAGACTTGAGCCTAGATTCTCTATGGTTTTGCACTCATCCAAAAAATTCTATATTTTAGAGACTGACATCCAAAGGAGAACCCAAGGGAGCAAGGACTGTCTTGCTCCAAAGAAGACATTAAAGACCTCTAACATAAAGCTCCTTAAGGTTTTAAATCCTACCAACTCACTTTTGAAATAAACATTAAAATAATCTAACTCAAATGAAGAAATCATAATCATTCTCAAAAAAGCGCTAAGGGACACTACTACACAAGTCTAAGAAAATCCAACATGACTTGCAAGAACCTCTAAACTAAGTGTCACACAAAACCCTATAAAAGTCATCTACCAAAAATCACTATTTTTGTTTTGACACAAAACCCTACCAAAATACCTAATAATCAAGTGCTTCTCCTCTTTATTTGGAGTGGGGTATGAACATAGCTCTCCAACGAGAAAGTTGTATAAAACTTCTCGTTGTAAAGCTCTCACCATAAAACATTCACAAAACCTTTCTAAATTTTATTTTATTTTAAATGAAAATACTCGCGAAGAAACAACGAGAGTAAACTATCTATACTTATATAAACCTTTATCTAAAAGGATCATAGATGTACATAATAAATCTAGTAAGAACTCTCAAACTCATCCCAATCAATTTATAACTAATGAAATACATAAAGAAGGTTTGGAACCTACAAATGGACTAACTAAGCATGTATCAAATTATTTTGTCTCCATCCAAAATTATCATAGTGAAATCAAGCCAATGTGATGTTGAGAGTTGAAGTTGTGACATGCAATCAAATTGACTTGCTTAGTGTTGAAGCTCGACCAAAGTATGAATATTGATACTCGCCTATCTCTTTTCTACCCGAGAAAACATGCCAAGTAGATTGCCAATAAAAGAGAGTATAGCATGTATATTTTCTAACATTTGTTTCTAGCAAATTTTGTGAGAGCATCATGGGTGCCTATTAGTTGAGAATGAAATGCACATCTCTCTTTAACTGAAACCGTAAGGGAAAGTGTACCGTCACATCTTACACAATTTTATATTCAGTCCAAATATATATTTTTTTTAAAGAGTGAACCATGCATAACCTTTCAACAAGTCTTTATATTTCGCTAAATATCAAATGTAGATAGTCATTCTTTGCCAAAAGTAAATAAAGAAGTAAAGTTGCACTAATCCTCCACAAATATCCATTATAAAACTATATGAAAGACGCAGGGATTCTAATACAAGAACTATGAATGATTTGTCCAAATGTCACAAAGCCTTCTATGTAAACAAGACAACGGTGATAAAACTTTCCGAAATCTGCACTTCTCTTTCACAAAGCTAGCGAGAAAACGTCTCACAAAAGCTATAGAAATTTCACAACAAAGCAATGACAAACCTACCCAAATGCCATAAGAACTCTAATGTGAAAATAGCAAAAATATTTCCAAAATCTGCACTCTTTTCTTAAAAAATCTGCATTTGTTTCTTACCAAAAACAGGGGAAAAACTTCATAAAAGATGTAGGAACTTCTACAGAACAATCAATAAAAGATTCACTCAGGTGCCATAGGTATTCTTATGTAAAAAAAAAGTGACACAACTTCAAATTCTGCGCTTGTTTTCTTACAAAAACAATGAGAAAAGCTTACAAAAATTATAGGAATCTCTACTAAGAAGCCGTGCAAGATTCACTTAAAAGCGGTGAGGATTCTTATGTAAAGAAAGAACAATAGGAGCCTTAAAATCTGCACTTGTCCATTTGCAAAAATAGCTTGGGATTCAAATCGAATCATAAAAACTGCACTCGTCCTAGCGCGATGTCATTGCACAAGAAAATTAAGAGCTTAAATATTTCGACGATAGACATAAAACTCGTCTCCATAGGTTGATTACAAATGTATAAGAGCTCTAGATTGTCATTAGGTTATTACGCCACTAAATATTTCAACTAACTCTTTAACCCAAATTTTCATAAGCATTCATCCAACTACAAAATTTTAAATCAACAAGATATTCATGAAATTGATGTATTGTGATAGTATTACCTTCACTTGTAGCACATCTAATACAAGTTATCAAAGAACCTGATATAAGCTAGCTCGTATTCATGTAACACATGTAAACAAACATGCTCCTCATTTAAAATTTCCAAGGTAACTACAAGCATATGTGAAACAAAACATAAAAACAATGCATTGATATTTCTTCATTCTCAAAGCATGAAGAATCCATTACTCATGCCAGATGTTACTTATGGTACAAATGAACATAAAGATTTGCTGACATGGTTATGACTATCCCATTAAAATTGAAACAAGATGAGAAAATGCCACAGTTTACTTCCACCGAGATACATATGTGAAAGTTAGAGAACAAAATCTACTTCATAAGAATAACTTGATGTCTTATTTGAAACATTCACAAAGCTTAATAAAGACGTGTCATATCTAGACAGGGAAAACTTCTCCAAAATTCTCTTAGTGAAGACTAAATATTTGATATTCTCGAAAGAAAAGCACTATTCATGATTCAAGGAATATATCGTCACTTTCTTAGCGACGAATCATAAAATTTATACAAGAGCTAACGGATCTTATGCCAAAAAAAAAAAAATTCTTTTAAGAAATAGAACTCATCGTATGAGAGCTTTATTCATATGATATAAGATCGCTCAAACCCATTGATTGGATAAATAAAAAAAAAAAACATTCTCGCTTGAACCTTCTCCCGCCATCCATAAAATCTACATGGATCGAATTGTATAAATGTTTTGCGTACAACTTCCACTCATATGAATGAACTAGCTCTCTACTTTCCCCAAATTCATGAATAATTTAGAAGCATAAACAAAATATCATCCCACTGCATCAACTCAATGTTTTTTTTTTTAGTGTATGCTAGTGTTATTCCTTAATAGGCATCACCACAAGCACCTTATATGCACTCAGCAAAGAATGCTAGGAGCTCTTCCTACTTACATATAAAATTCTGAAAACACATATAGCATGATACAAGCATAAATTTCCACAGATCCCTTTTTTTAAACATAAAAAGAATATGACTTCAAACCAACTAGATGCCATCATAAAACACATTCATACCCATGAGATCAACTAGCCTGATCTTCTGAACGAAACATTCGTAAAGTGGAGAGTATCTCACTCACAAAATTGCAAGAAATCAACCATAATAGGAAAGAATAAATTCTACCCAACTCTATGCAATCGGCTAATCATTCAACCCTCACTATTCTTGAAGAAAAGAAAGGGAAGGAGGAGAAGGAGGAAGATAACCTCGTAGGTCATTCGCCTAGGTCTTCTAAGCGAGAGATATAGAGGACGAGGGGGTAGGGAAGAAGTATACATGCTGCTATAAGAGAAGAGAAGGCGGCGAGCTCAGTACAAGCGTGCGAAACTGAGAGCTAGGAGGTGTCGTGGAGATCGGCTCTAATTCGTGCACAGGGAGCGATGGTTGGGTTCGGTCCAGGCATGCGGAGCAGGGAAGCCGGCGACCCAGGCAGCTGAGTGAAGCGTCGGCTTCGTTGGGGACGTCGGAACAAAGAAACGGACGAAGGCTTCGGCTCCCACTTGGGTTCCGATCGGAGGGGGTTCCGTCGCCTAGCTCGCGAACAGGGAGAGGGAGATCGGGTTGGTTCGTGCGAACAGAGAAGGCTGGCTTCGGGCTGGGGTTTTGCGAACTTGAGGGGATCGAGAGGGAGAGAGCGGCTTCGAAGGGCTGGGCCTGAGCGAGCGAGAGAAAGTTTTTTTTTTTGTGACTTCCGCCTGGGAGCTTCAGAACCGAGAGAGAAAGAGCGGGGGAAGCCTGAGTGAGCAGGAGAGGGAGAGGATTCGGAAGAAGTCTGTCGAGGAAGAGCCTTCGCTTCGAGTAAATTGAACTCAGTCGCCATAAGAGGAATCCCGCCTTCTCACTGTCTCTCGCTTCGGTCTCCAAAATCTCCCCGAAAGAAGCTTCTGCCCTGCTCGATGTCTGCCTGAATCGTAGAAAATCGTTGAGGCGCGCGATTTCGGCTAAAACGAAGATTTCGTTTTAATCAAAGCCGTCGAGACGATTACTGGATTTAGGGAAAGGATTCAAAAAAATTTAGAAAGTCAAATGGCATTTACTAGGCTCAAATTGAGCTAAATCAAACTAAAATTGGCTAAGATTGGGTTAAGCTCGAGTCCGAATTTGGCTCGATTCAAGTCGAATTTGGTTCGAGCCGACGCGACGAATTTAATTGGATGAAATTGAAATCAGAATAATGATCAATTTAAATCAAATTAGCACGACGCGACCGAATCAAACTAATCGAGTCTAATTGAACACATTCGAGTCTGATCCGGCTCGAGTCGGGTCGATTCGAGCTTGAATTGGGCTCGACGGGGTTTAATTAGATCGGTCGAAAGTGCTCGAGCACACTCGAGCCAAAAACGAGGTCAACAGGTATATTAGTAAATAGGTAACTTTTATGTGTTTAGTAGATAAATATGATAGTTTTAAGTGGTATAATTGACCTTTTCTTTCATAAATAGCCATGGTAGTTATGACAATAATGAAATCAATAAATGACGATGATAAAATTAAGTTGAAGATTAAGGCTTAGTCTCATAATGAATAAAATGTCGCTAAACTTGGCTTTAAATACAAAATGCACATTTCTTAACATAGTGCGCTATCATTCCGAAACAACTTGCCACTATTTAAAAACCTCTAAGCAAGAAGAAGAGGAAGAGAAGAAGAAGGGAAGAAGAAGAGAAGGGGAAGGAGAATCAGCTCCTCCTCGACCACCACCGGAGTTCTTCCTGCCGCCTGAACAAGCTGGAATTCTGTCGGACATTTGGGAGAACACCATAATTCTGCCCAACTTCCATGGGATGCTTAAATTCTTCCCAATTAACGACAGAGTTCCCTCCTAACGCCAAAACTCCGCCCAAGTGATGCCGGAATTCTCCTTGGCCACCAACAGACGTCGGACTTATACCCGACGTCGGACCTTCACTCTTTGCCAAGTTTCTACCCGACGCCGAACTTCTACTGGTTATCGGATTTTTGCTGGACATATATCCGAAGATGAATTTCTTTCCATTGTTGGACTTCTACCTGACACTATTCTTCTGACCTTCTTTGTTAGACAATAGTCTTTCCGACCTCCATCGTCCGCCGGCTACAGTCCTCCTAACTTACGTCACCCGTCGACTACAGTCTTTCCAACCTCCGTCGCCCGCCGACTACGGTCCTCCTGACTAACGTTGCATACAGATTACGGTCCTTCCGACCTACATCACGAGACAATGGTCTTTATAAACTCTCTCCTGCAGATTATGGTCCTTCCGACCTCCATCACCTACAATGGCTCTTCCAACCAAATAAACATGTCTATGTTGATTATTGTAACTCCCACCATGTAATACGCTCTCTATGATGTACGTTTGTAACATCAAGCTAAGGCTTTCTCTTTAAGAAAGGGCCTCATTTGTAATCATCTGCAATACTTGTAGATTCATTCAAACTGGGCTAGGCCCCGTGGTTTTTCCCTCTTTTCAGAGGTTTTCCACGTAAAAATCTTGGTGTCTCATAAATGCTAGACGCTTTCTCTTATCTAATTGCGTGTCGAATTTTCTTACAACGCTAAGAAGTTAAACTTTATATTTCTCTACCGCCGCGAATTCTCCAGGACGCAACAATGAAGATAAACAAAAATTTTCACTAAATAGCTTTTAGTATATTGTAAAATATAATATTCTAGTAACGTTAGTATGAATAAGTTTAAAATTTTCAAATGTATTTTTAGTTGTATGAGGTTTTAAGCATTTTAACGGGTATTGACACTGACAGAAGTTGCTACATAATTATTAAAATTTTCAAATATTTATGTGGACATTGCGTATGTACAATTTTGTGAGTTGTAACTATTGAAATGTTAACACAAGTTTCATCCTAGAAAACACTACTAGTTGCTTGTTGACCCCTACAAACCAAAACATGCGAAAGAGACAAACACAACGGTTTAAGAAACACAGGCATTGACGTGACCAGTCACTTAAAGGACCAACCGACCCCCCGATTGCCAAAAAGATTGCGTCGTTGTGATCAGAGCATCTAATTTGCCTAAGTAGGAACCTCTAGAACCATATCAATGAAAATGGACGATCGACACCCAAAATTGACGCGCGAAATCGCCCAAATGTCATTTGACAATACTGTCCTGGTAAAAAAAATGAACTTAAGTTTGCGTTTGATTCTTCAATATAAATAGATAGGAGTCAACACAGCTTAAATCATAAAAAGAGTATACAGTCGCGGCGTCGATCGAAATATTTATTTTAATACATTCATATTAGATCTTCAAGACCTATAAATAATGAAAATTCAATAACAAAGATAAAAAAAAAACCATTAATGAAACTGATCCTCTATCGGCAAGTTGACATAGTCAATAAAGTTCAATCCACAAAATAAAATTGTTCATCAAACCTCGATGATGGCCGTATTGATTTAAAATCTCAATCAGAGGGGATCCTTAATTATTTAAAAATGCCCTCACAAATTCCCGAATGCCCATGAAATCCAAATTTTCAAAAATTACCAAAATCTAAAATATTTAAAATTAAAATTGAATCATCAAATATTTAAATCAAAATATATCCATCTTCACAATAATTTATCAAGGCGGAAAAGTTAAAAAATATACTTCAGCTCATAAAGTGCTAGTGTCTGGTTAAGAATATAATTATGATTTATCTCAAACAGCCTCTTGATAATAAGGATGTGGCATTAGTCCTCTAACTAATGATTTGATTAGATGGCTCCACAAAGCCAAATTGGCACCATGTGGTTAACAATTATAACCTCGACTCTCTGACCTAGTGGCTTGGTCTAATGACTCCACTATATCATGGTTACGGTATAGCCCGTATGTTCCTCAATGGCTACAAATTCTTGAGATATGAGCTAATAGGATATAATCAATAAGACACAAAGCCCTTGTAGCTAAAGTGGATTCGAATTTATCTTCTTAGAAAAATATTCATCCCAGATCTACAAGGTTCCCTTGGACGACACAACCCATGATTACCAATAAGGATTCTTCTATTAGGTTGGATCGACTACCTCCTCTGATATATTGAAAACATCAATAATGCTTCGATTATGTGACAGCACCATTGAGAAAGTAATGTGTAAACTTAATTCTTGGGGAGCTAGGTGGCTTTCTCTGGCTGGAAGAATTCTTCTCATCAGAACTGCATATTCGAGCATGATTGCTTATCAGGTAGCACACTCCCTCATTCCTAAAAGCATTTTAATGAAAGTTGAAAAAATTTGTTGGAATTTCTTGTGGCACAAAGATAATGGCAAACAAGGTTTACATTATATTGCTTGGGATACTCTATGCTTACCCACCAGCTTAGGGGGATTTGGCATCCATGGAGCTGCGGAGAGATAGGGTCCATTAAGATCGAGAATGGCGTGGATGTTTTTACAGAACAAGAATTCTCTACTCCATAAAATTCTTTTCAAAAAATTTGGAGCCAAAATATAGGAGGAAGGCGTGAAGAGAGGAGCGACTACTACTTGGAAAATTATTAAAGAGGGTATTGATTATCCGAAACCAGTTGTTAGATGGCAGGTTAATAATGGTCATAGTATCAATATCAATGCTGACAATTGGATTTTAGATAGAAGCCTCAACAGATGGCCTGCTACGTGCAATACGATTGACATTGATGACAAGAAGGTTTCCTTTCTTATGGACGAAGAGGGTAATTGGAATTCAAAAAAATTATCTGAATTCTTTTCAGAAGATATGGTAAAGCTTATAAAGCAAATAGAGAAGGGGATGAATAATATAAAGGACAAAATTGAGCTTGTTCATACCAATACACGGAAAATTGTGTTAGCATTATGTGCTGAAGCAAATAGTGTTCAAACTGATAGTAAGTATAGCAAGTTTAAGTGGCTGAAGAAGTTAAAAGTGGACCAGAAAGTCTACCTTTTCTGGTGGAGAGAATTGAATGTTGCTTTACCAACGAAGGAGTGGTTATGCTACAGAAGATTGGCTAATACTACTGAATGTCCGAGAGGATGTCATGAGAATGAAGACACAGAACACATTATCATCAATTGTAGCATGCTAAAGGTTTTATTACAGAAACTGAGAAGCTGTGGTTTCAATGTCCCTTCATTCCAAGATTTGGATGAATGTACTATGGCACTAAAACAGAGAGCTGATAAGGGAATTGTTAAGATTTATGTTTTGGCAGTTTACTATAGTTTTTTGATCAAGGAATATGGTCAAGCACGATAATTCTAAAATTCCCATTGCTTACACTGCTGTAGAAATTATTTCCCATGTTTCTCACCTTCAGTCAAATCCAATTGAAACGAACTGGAACACCAACCAGCCGACGCTGTCCAAATCTTGGTGTCCCCCTCCCCACGGTTGGATTAAACTGAACGTTGATGCAGCTCTATATGTTAATAACATGGCGGGTATAACACGTGTACTAAGAGATTGCAAAGGTAGAATGTTATGTGCTTATGGTAGGAAGTTAATTCATTGGGGCATTGCATATCTGGAACTCAAAGCTATTCTTTCATTTGGAAACTACATTCAAAGTTGGTTTTGTGAATACAATGGAATAATCATTGAAGGAGACAATGTGAATATTATAAAGATGCTTCAAGATACAGTCAACATGAAGACAATCAAAGGTACTAAGCTGGATCTATCTTTTTTACAAGTTTTCAACAACATCACTTTCCTTTTTACTCATAGAAATTGTAATAAGACGGCTGATTTTTATTCCAAATTTGCTATGTTAGGAAATTTTCTTGGGATTCTTTTATAGAAACAGATCTTCCTACAAGTTTTTTACACTTGTTTAGGAAGGACTACCCGTTGTAAGTTTTTTTCATTCTTTTATTAATGCATTTTGCATCTTCTATTAAAAAAAATGTGAATAAAAAGAAGAAAATGCAAGTGATTTCCCATTGTTAAATTTATGTGCATTTCACCACTTTGTGATATGTTACATTCTAGTTATACACGTTGAATATTTTAATATTTCTATGATACTATCTTTCTATGCCAATATTCTAATGGTTATATATCGATATTCCTGAAAATATATGCAAAAAGGGAAATAATAATATTTCTGTACTCATGTTTGGATGTGTCTACAAAAAGAGAAAGAATGATGTTTTCATGCTTATGCAAGAGGAAGTTTAAGCGACTGATTATTGATGCTTATGTAAATTCTATATATTCATTTTTTTTGATATATTATACTTTAGTTATATATGTTGGAAGTTAAAAATCTTTGTGCCAATAAGTTTGCAAAATATAAGTGACAGGAAAAGAGGATAAAAATGCTGCTAGTTGGTGGTTTATGTTTAATGTGCATATAAGTAGGGGTATAATATCTGGAGAACTTATATAATTATCCAATGTGCATTGATACACTTAAACAAATGTTATATGAGAGTGAAAGTTGAGGTATAAGGAGTGAAGGAACATGTATACAAATGGAGGTGTAAGTGAAAGTGGAGGTGCAATGAGATATCACGAAATGTGAAATGTGAATTTTTTTTTTTTATGTAATTCATTTTTTACATTATGTTCAAGTAAACTTTTATTTATTTTTTTATATGTTCCTATTGTTGGTCAATATATAACTATAGTTGACACTAGTTGTATTGATGTTTTCTACTCATTTAATATTTAATTATTTTATGATTTATTATAATATAGATATTAAATTATTTAATAAGTTTAATGTAGTCTAATGAGCATGTATGCTCCTCAATGGCTACAAATTCTTGAGATATGGTTCAATATGATATAATCAATAAGACACAAAGTCCTAGTAGCTAAGGTGGATTCAAATTTATATTCTTAGAAAACTATTCATCACAGGTCTACAAGGTTCCCTTGGACGACACAACCCATGACTGCCGGTGAGGATTCTTCTATCAGATTGGGTGGACTACCTCCTCTAACAAAGTAGACCAGGGACCACGATGACCTGGAACCACGGAACCATGGGATCTTGATTGAGTTCATCATTATTCAACCCCCCACCATCTACTTTAAGTGCAAGATGGTGAAATTTCCAAATTTAAATAACAAGTCTCCAAAATTGAACCCATGCTGCTACTATATACAGATACTTCATATATGTATTAATGACTAGCTTTGATCAAAAGTTCTCTCTCTCTCATTATCAAGAGGAAAAATTAACTATTGGGGCTTCTGCCTATAGGAAACTAGAACTCGGATATAAAGTCCTTATAAAATGAGGGCGAAATCTCTCGGTAGTGTCTTATTTCAAACCCAATCTTTTTTTCTAAAAATGTACCTCGAAACTTAATTCGTTTAAAATCTCCCGAAAGAGGAGAGGCCGAGCACGAATTTTCATAGCCCACATTACTTGTATAACTTTTATTATATCTAACGATGATATGCTAGTTACTATTTATATATATTGAAAACACCAATAATGCTTCAATTATATATGTGCCTGAAATGTGAATAAAAAGAAGAAAATGCAAGTGACTCGCCATTTTCAAATTTATGTTCATTTCATCACGTTGTGATATGTTACATTCTAGTTATACATGTTGAATATTTTAATATTTCTATGATATTATCTTTCTATGTCAATATTCTAATGGTTATATAACGATATGCTTGAAAATATATGCAAAAAAGGAAATAATAATATTTTTGTACTCGTGTTTGGATGTGTCTACAAAAAGAGAAAGAATGATGTTTTCATGCTTATGCAAGAGGAAGTTTAAGCGACTAATTTTTGATGCTTATGTACATTCAATGTATTTATTTTTTTGATATATTATATTTTAATTATATATGTTGTAAGTTAAAATCTTTATGTCAATGAGTTTGCAAATATAAGTGACAAGAAAGGAGGATAAAAACGCTGGTGGTTGGTGGTTTATGTTTAATGTGGATACAAGTAGGGGTATAAGATCTCGAGCACTTTTGTAATTATCCATGTGCATTGATACACTTAAACAAATGTGATATGAGAGTGAAAGTTGAGGTATAAGGAGTGAAGGAACATGTATACAAATGGAGGTGTAAGTGAAAGTACATGTGCAATGAGATATCAGGAAATGTGAAATGTGAAATTTTTTTTTTTTTTATGTATTTCATTTTTTTACATTATGTTCAGGTAAAATTTTATTTATTTTTTTTATATGTTCCTATTGTTGGTCAATATATAACTACAGATGACACTAGTTGTATTATGTTTTCTACTCATTTAATATTTAATTATAATATAATTTATTCTAATATAGATATTGAATTATTTAATAAGTTTAATGTAGTATAATGAGCATGTGTCGCTTACTCCCATTTACCTATATGATATTTCAAAAGGGTAAGGCCCTACTTAGGGGGATATAATTAATAAGGGTTGAAGTCCAAGATTTAGGTTTGTTTCTTATATAGATGTATTATTTTGGCAAATGGATTATTGCATGCATATTGATTTAAAAGAAATTGTATTTTGTTCATTTGATATCATTCTTTTGATAATATGATTGAAGCAAAATAAAATGATGATGAAAATATTTGTGATTACTATTATTTGATGTCTTTGGAAGGCTCCATGTTATGAATATTGATTAAAAGAAAAAGAAAAAAATTCCTTCCAACTTTGGTATTGGATCATGATAGGTTGTATCAAAGCAATGATTATTGGAATAATTGATCAATAACTAGAACCATATGAATGATCACATAGGAATGATTAGTGGATAAGTGATGATGGCTAATGGTAACTTAAAAGTTAGTTTCATGTATGCCCTTATATATAATATGTTGGGATCTTGCATATGTTTAATAGATATAGGTATTGAGAAGCCATGAATCTCCAAGATCAAGATGTAATAGATGGACAAAATTTCCGTCATGTGGAGGCAATACAGTGCACAATTGGTACTATGACTTCAGACTCAATGATGCAGTTTGTTAGTTTAATGGCTTAGGTGACAGACGACATGCTTAGTAGGATATCTATTTCAAAAATGGAGAAGTAAGATGTTTCTTTGAGTTGCTATATATTTTTGTGTCCATGTTCTAGTTTTTTTTTTTTCCTAATAGATTTTGGTTGTTTTAATGATCTAGTGGTTGGAATGATCTATTGCTTTATTATTTGGCGGTCGAATGCTTACTTCTACTATTACATAAACTTTAGAAAATCTTTTAGCTTTTCCTTCACAAGTTTTTTAGGCAATTAAGGCCTCACAAGTATCTGTATTACCCTAGTTTAATTATGTTTGACACAAATGTTTTTTATTTGTAAATATTGAAAAATATGTGAAATTAGCTTATTATCTTTACGGTGATTCAATGTATCTTTATTATCATTGGCAAACATGCATGCATAGGCAAAGAATTTTCTTATTTTATTTCTTAAGTATTTATGACACAAAGCCCTCTAAATCATAAGATAACAATAATCATAAATATTTTCATCATCTTTTTGTTTTACTTTATACCGTCAAAAGAATAATATAAAACAATTCAGGATTCATTTCGTTCAGAATACATAATAGAAAATAACATCAAACATATCATTTAGAATACACCTCATATTTCATAATGCCTTTACTTAATTCTATTATCCATCAACCCCTTATAACTTCACTATAACTTATACCTCCATTTATTAATCCGACATTTGTCAAGAAGTATCATATGTACAAATTGATAAATCTTATATGTTCACATGCCCTTATAAATCCACTTGCATTTCATCTTTTTTCTCTCCTTTCACGTTGTTTTAATATATGAATATAGAAACATCAACACTTTCAATATATATGAATAAAATTCAACATGATACATAAACAAATGAAATTTCACATGTACAAAAGAAATAATAGTGTGGACGTGGAACATTTAACATTAATAAATTAAAAAATCATTTACTGGTGTTTGGTGACATTCATAATATCATTTTGAAATATTTATCATTATGTAGCAATTTCTTTTAATATTAAAATGCTAAATAAAATGCTTAAAATATTGCATAACTCAAACTACTCGGTAAAGATCTATATTTTTTTTTCAATATAACTAGAACTTTCTATTTTACCACATGTCAAAAAATAACATGAAAAGTTCATAAATCCTTATAAATTTGTGTTTGTGTGGGTCTCCAAAAGGATTCTGCTCACAGTAAATAAAATACAAAGAGTACGATCGTACTGTCCCATAGGACAAAACTGTTGTAAATCTTTACACTCAACGCAAGCAGGCCAATAGAAGAGAAGATGGAGTCATACATATGATTAGTCATGGAGGATAGCGGCATTCACTTATACACCTCGATAGATAATAATATGTATGACCCAAAATTTTTGAGATTTCTCTCATTTGATACATCAGTTGGAATGAGGTTTATTTGATATGAGTATCGATTTCTGATGGATGCAAGCCCTCGTGATTAATTACATCTTAAGCATTGACCTAAGAAAACTCTCGATTAAGGATGATAAATTATTCTCTCTAGGGATTTGGTGCATAGGAAATTTCCAAAGCTCTCCTAATCCAAAAGAAGATTGGCTCAAATGTCTATTTCAGCATATGCAGATCATATAATCACTCGACCGATCAAAATAAGAGAAACTAGAAGAGAAGTTACTTCATACCACATGTGTGAGGGAAAGATGGAAGTGGTGCCATCAAAGTGAAGCGGATGGGTAGGATTTATAGTCTCTTAATAATGGAGGGCTTATCCACCAATAAGGCATGCAATGATATACTAATACCGTCAGCTTTTGATCTAAGATATAAAAGGGGCGTAATGTACACCAAGTATTGACACCCTCGACCTAACTAATGCAAGACACTATGAAGAGACTAATAACTTAAACCTTATTAGGGATCTAAATAGCTTCGACCTAGATTTACCACCTTGCTTAGAAAGGGGTACCAGCTAAACATCACATATTATATCAAATTCATAATATTTAGTCTTATGCAAATGCAAGAGTGGTGGGAGGCATAGAAATAAAAATGGGCACAAGGTCTAAAAATGAATAGTACTATGCTTTATGCAAGGTGAACTATCCCTCTATGTTATAAAAATAAAATCTATATGCTTGGACTTAAGGTTATGCATGATATAGGTAGAGCCAATCAGGACTGGCTAATAATCACTATTAAATGAACAAGGCTTATTTATTATCATTTTAAAAAGTGACCCTTAAGGGGTTCATGCAGTAATTTTGAGAAATTGATTGATTTTAAACGTTATGTTCATTTTTATCTTGCTTAAATGAATTTTAGTTTTATAGAAAATTTAACATCCTAAGGAGTTTAACATAAAGACTCCTTTCGAGCCACCCCAAAGCCAAATAGAGTAATAAACTTAGAAAAAAGCATGAACTTCTAATGCGCGAATAAAGTAGACGCATTATCACATTAAAAATATCAACCAAAGTGTCCAAAGTTTATGGTAAGTACCACTTATTATATAACCCAAAATGCTGAAAAGAGTGGTCGGGCCCCACCGACAACAACCCGGATTCTATCCTATGAAATAACACAACTCTTGAAAATTAGACTTTTTTATCTTGGTCTTCTTATCCTTTCATTGTATTCCTTCTTTCAAGCTCGTCGTGGTACATCATTTGTTTGTATCAAACCTAATAAAATAAAATAGCAAAATTCCTGACACAAATGATGAAATTGAAATCTAAAAGTAGAGTAATAATAGTCTACCTAGAGACGAACAACTTTCCCAACTGATCTGTTAAGCACTCCGAGGGAAAATTTTTCACTTATCATGTTCTCTTTTCTAATTCTAATTATAAGTTAAGTATAAAAGTATTAAATTCTAATATATATATATATATATATATATATATATATATATATATATATATATATAGTGCGTGTGAATAATCAAACCGGCCAGTGATCTCAATAGAAGTCCTTATGGAGAAAAATATGGAAGATGAATAAAGACATTATATGTTGGAATTAATAGTTATTCAAATCAACTTTTCCCTTTCCATTTTCCACCTCAAAATATAAATCCCTACCATTTTTCCCTCAAATAATTACTATTTCTGAATGGTGATATTTATACACATCATATTTTGTACAATCAATTCTAACAAAGAAGGAAAACATCAAATATAATTTATTTAGTTTATATTATAATTTTATTGCCATTTTTTAATATAAGTTTGTATATATATATCCTATTATTTAGCTGGAATGATATGAGAAAAATTCTTACATAAAAAATTATATGTTCTTAAATATTGAAAAAATAACTATTATTCATATTATAAAAAATAATTAAAAAAAAAGTATGACTTGTAAACATGAAAATTTTCATCATGGCTCACAAAAGTTTTAATTTCTATGATTTATATAACTTTTTGCTTTTACATATGGTAGGAGCTCATATGATATTTGAATGCTATTCTTTAATGACTTTTAATTATATGTATTTCTTATACTCATTTAATTTTTTTTATATTATATTTAGATTAATTTATTATGTTTAATATTATATTGAATATGAAATTAACTTGTTTAATTATTTAAACAAAAACTTTGAACCGGTTGGCTTTAGAAAATCAATATTAGTTCACCAGTTGAACTAGTGGTTCTTATTAGTTTAGCCCGATTTAATAAAAGTCGGTTCTTAAATTAGATCGGCATGTCCATCTAATTGGTTTCGATTGAATAGTCGTATTGGCTAGTCATTCCCTAGCCCCACACATCCCCATGGCCATGGTGGAACATGGAGGTCAATCATTTTGATCATTGAAGAAGAAATAAAAGAGAACCACCATTTTTTTATTGGATAACAAAATGGAGATTGTGGAGAGAGAGAGAGAGAGAGAGAGAGAGAGAGAGAGAGAGAGAGAGAGAGAGAGAGAGAGAGAGAAATTACTTTATAAGAATAATACACATAAAAAGTTTGAAGTTTTTATTTTCTACACTTACATTTGCAGTGGTGTCAAAAACAACTCAGCTTTGGTGTCAATGCGCTTCACATTCCTCAAATGCCCAAATCAGATTCCCATCCCTCGACCTAACTACAAGATCAAACGAAAAACATCAAATTCAAAAACCAAAACTAATTACATTCCAAAATTATAAATCTCTTTCAAAATCAAGTAGATATCTCCCCTTCCAATCTTACATCATTACATGTGTTGTGTGAAGCATCCTAAAAAGGAAGAGAAGGATGCAAGTGGAATCGTTGAACTGCAACGTTGAATGCGGGATAAGAGGAACAGCAGGTTAACCCGGGTTGGCTTTGGGTTTCCGGGTCAACCCGAATCAACCTAATTTTACAAACGGGTCAGAATTCCAAATTCAACCCTCTTTTCAAACGAGTTGACCTTAACCTGAAATTTTTAGGGTTTAGGTTCGAATCGGATTTTCGGGTTGTGTCAAATATTGACACCCCTAACTTCACGCACATATGTAAGATTAGAAGGGGAGATATCTGCTCGATTTTGAAAAGCAATTTATAATTTTGGAATGTAATTAGTTTTGGTTTTGATTTCAATGTTTTTCGTTTGATCTTGGAGTTAGGTTGAGGGATGAGAACCTGATTTAGGCATTTGAGGAATGTGAAGGACGATGGTGAAATGTGCCGCATCCTTGAGGGGGTGGACGAGGCGAACAGCGGTGTTGTCGGAGGAAGTTATAAGGTCCTCTTCCCAGGTCCTCTTCCCAAATTGCGTGAGGCTGTGTAAATCATGTCGTGTCGGGTTGACCCGGGCCCCAAGCAAGTCAGGTTTGGGTCTAAGAATCTAACATGTTTTTAAAAACGGGTCGAAATCAGGTTAGATCAAATAGTGCCAGATCAATTTCAATTTTGATTCGAACTCAACCCAAAACCCGATTTTAACAACCATTTCTTTTTACACGGAAATGATCTAAAGGGACAAAACAATAATAAAAAAAAAAAACTAACATACAAATGTGCAAAAAAAAAAAAAATCTCCACCTTAGTTCGAGAGAGTGAGAGAGAGAGAGTGAGAGTGAGAGTGAGAGAGAGAAGAAATATATAGGAAAGAGAAGGCTTCTTCTTATCCATATCTCACTTCCTCTCTCTCTCCTCTCACTTACTATCTACCATCTTCACCAATTTCAAAGCTCCGTTAACCAATCACCTGAATCTTCGGTTTAATAATTCAACAACCTTTTCCTTCCCCAACTCTTCTTCCTCTCTCCTCTCCTCGATCTATTCTCGTTTTCTATACATAAGGTAAGGTTGCATTCGTACAGAGATATCTCTGTATTTCCACCCTATAATAATAAAAATCCCTCCTTTGTACCTCTGCTGTAATAAATCCCCATGAATTATCCATTCGATCATTCAATTTTGTTCTCCTTCTCTTCTTCATGGAAGAAGAATTTGATCAAGAGGAGATTCTGGCTACGGTGAGAGAGCCCAAAGATGATTCCTTAGAGGAGATTTGGGCCGTACTGAGAGACAAAACGAGGAATTACTATCCATTTAGCCCATTAGCTACAAGGCCCATTCTTTTGATCAAAAGTATTAAAAAAAACAAATTGCTTGAAAACATTGTGTATAAGAACATAAATGTCATTAATGTGTATTGTATATTACAAAGATATAATTAATTAATTAACATAATTGATTCAACCAAAAATCAAATAGGTACATATGTTAACTCTTTGTTGAGTTAACATATCATAAAATTAGGGGGTGTCAAAATAAGTTAACGAGTTGGATTTCAGGTCCAACTAAAAGTTGACTCGACCCAAATCTAGCTAATCCATGCTCGACACATTTAATAAATCGATTAAGAAGGTGAATCTGATCCTAGCCTACTGGCAAATAGAATAACTTGAACTCGACCTGATAACCTATTTTGATTAAATTTTTTTTTTATAACTTGTTAATAACAGAAGTTATGTTAAATGATAAAAAATAAGAAGATCATAGCAATAAGTAAAAGAATTTAAGGAAAAAACTATTAAACTGGTCAAAATTGGGTTTCTGGGTCAACTCAAACCCAGTTTATTTAAACAATGAATCAAAATTTCGGACAAGCACCAACCCATTTATTAATAGGTCAATCCAAACCAATTTTTTTTTGGGTCGGGTTCAGGTTGGTTAAGCGGTTCAAGTAATTTTTTAACACCTTTACATAAAACATCCCTAAATGAAACCTAATCCATTTTTAATAAATTAAATTACTTATCCTACATGCAATGTTGTCAAAGAAGACACCTAAATAAATAAATAAAAACTAATTAAATAAGCCAAGACTTAATCACTTCAATAATGACCATTAAAAGAAAAACAAAACATAATTAACTTTATCCTAAAGTCAATATCATCATCATTAATCTTATCTTATCATCTTAACCACACCACAAAATGGCCCCACCCAAGAATTCCTAAACCCTAGCATTCAAATCAAAATCAATCAAACATGCAATTTGAATAATTTCAATATGCACCCTTAGGTAATATAAAATTCATCAAATTTGACAAATTGAAAACACTCACCTTCATCATTGTATTGCATTAATACTTCTAATGTGGGCCCAAATTGGCTCATGTAATTGCACTTAATTGAGGTGTAAAATGCAATCAATGTGCCATTAAAACTACCAAATATGATTAGCACATCCAACCACCACATTTTCTATATTTTCAAATCACTTTCCTTTCCTTTCCTTTTCTTCTCTTCAAATCAATTGATGTTAGAGGGCATTTAATTAGGCTTTTCATACTCATAAATTTATTATAAATAATATAAATTTTTTAAGCTAAAAATAGTTTTTTTATCAAATAAGTATGTTTTATGAATTGATTAATTGCAGCTATTTCTAGATGATTTCTAATATTATAAAATGAGACAAAAAGGTGAAATAAATGAGCATTAGAAAGAGGAAAATAGAGTAAATAAGAGATCTTATAAGTCACCATAAGTTTTTTGATGATTAAAAAATCTCTCTTTTTTAACACTAATAAGAACTTAATCAAGTAATTAGCTCCCTAATCCTTTTCATGTTTAGATTATGAAGTTGTCAATGAAAAAAAAACTTTTTAAACTTCATTTGAGACAATTTCTTTATTATTTTGCTTTGAAGATCATAATCATAATTTTTATTTTAGTCATTTTTTTTTTTCGTTACTTTTTTTTAGGAATGGGAAATCCACACGCTACCACCCCCAAAAGAGAGCAATTATTATATCCGGTGTCCGAATGCATTCAGAGACCAATAACCACGAGCCATGTCACGTAAAACTCGGTATTTTAGACTCGGTATTGCTCGGTATACATTCGGACCGTTCGATTTTTGACCGGATGTTACGTTTGACGGTGTGACTAATTCTTTGCTCACCTAAAAGAGGCACCCACCCTAAAAAAACCCCTGACCAACACTTAATTGGAACCCACATAAAAGACTGCCTCTCGGGAGGAACCGGGCAGGGATGGGAACAATTATTACGTCCTCCGACCGAATGTAGAGAAACATTCAGGCAAAAATCGCACGGTACCGAGGTGTACCGAGTTTTTTGCCTGCGACCGAATGTTTCTCTCATTCGGTTGACCGAACCAAATAAAACTTGCAGGGATGAAGGGTTCCCAATCTTTCTCCTTTTGTCACTTCAAAAATTTACTTTCTCACAGCTTTATAAAGAAAAAGAAAGTTGTCAAATGAAGCATTAATCAAACAATGGCAAATTATTTTTTTTTTTTTGGCAAAATTTTCGGTATCATAATACATTAAAATAAAACTAAAAAAATTATTAAAAATAATTATTTCATTTTCAAACTCAAAATAGATTAAAATAAAATATCGCTTTCTCAAACCTTTTTTTTTTTTCATCTAAAAAACGCTAACCGAGTCCTTACAAAAAAAAAAGAGTAGAAAATGATGAAGATGGTAGCAGAGGAGCCGAGAAAACTCACAGTTTCAGAAATAAAATAGAAATCATTCAAAACTGTTAGGATTCCAATCGATTAATTAACACACTAATCCGTTATATTAAGCCAAATTACCCGAACAAAATCATCTCACCCCTGCCTGGAAACGAAGAAATCAGAGAAAAAAAAAACTTAGATCACAGAACAAAAGACAATAATTTACAGCAAAAAAAACATGCAACAAAAGTCGCCATTAATACTGCTAATGAAAAGCTTTACTCTAAGAATCCAGTTCTGGTAAGAACTGCATTCCTGACTTTACGTTGATCCCTGCCTTTAAGTGTTCTTCCTTCCCCTTCACAAACAGAGAAAGAGGAGATTTGATTCCTCTCCAGCTTCTTCGCAATCCACTCATGAGGAGGAACTCTGTCTTCTTCCTCATCTTCTTCTTCATCTTCTGTTTCGCTTCTTTTGAAGATATTAGACCAGTTGGGAATTGTAACAGGTGCAGATTGCCGAATCAGTGCTGTACTACTGCTGTTGTCTTCACCAACTGTATTATTTGATCTCGGTATCTTCCTGTGATTTTTTTGATTGGTAACTACGATTATAAGAAAAAAAGTTTATTACTTTGGAGTACCTGGAAGCAGAGGAAGCTTTCATGGAAGAGAAAAAGGAGCCATCTTTGAGCTTTCTGGTCTTCAAGGAATCATCTTTTGTCTCTCTCACCATAGCCCAAATCTCCTCTTCATCAAATTCTTCTTCCATGAAGAAGAGAAGGTGAACAAAATCGAAAATTGAATGATCGAATGGATAATTCTGCTGAGTAGCTCCCAACGCATGGGAATTTATTACAGCAGACGTGCAAAGGAGGGATTTTTATTATTTTAGGGTGGAAAAACAGAGACAGTGGAGTGGAAATATCTCTGCAAAACTGCAACCTTATCTACAGAAAAGCAGAACAGAGAAGAGGAGAGAGAGAGAGAGAGGAAGAAAGAGTTGGGGAAGGAAAAGGTTGTTGAATTATTAAACTGAAGAATCAGGTGATTGGCTAATGGAGCTTTGAAATTGGTGAAGATGGTGGACAGTAAGTGAGAGAAAGAGAGGAAGTGAGATATGGATAAGACGAAGCCTTCTCTTTCCTCTATGTCTCCTCTCTGTCGCACTCTCTCTCTCTCTCTCCGTTCTACTCTGTTCTTCCTGTGTTTCGTCTGTGTTCCTAACTCTGTTTTCTTTTTTGAAAGAGGAGAAGTGTTATTTTCACAACCTTTAAAGTTAGGTCCACTTTATATTTTTCATATTTTATATAAGAGTTATAATGCACCGACACTATATAATAAATAAATTATAATTTATTTAAAAAAAATTCAAATACGTATTCAATACGTATAAATAACGAATTTTGAAATAATAAGTTCAACCTATGCTACTAATAGATCAACATATGTCACATGAATTTATTTTTTAGTTTGCCTATAATTGATTTGATTTTTTATAATCCTTAAATACAAAGGTTTTGAAAATTCAGATGTTTGATTGAAAAAACTGAGTAAAAGCAAATGGAAGAAACTTCTAATAAGATTGTGAACTTTCGCAAGCAACAATCAAGAGTGTTCAAGTATCGATTGGATAGATAGCTCCTACGACTTGGGCTTTTAAGTGCTTTGGCCACCTCCCCTAGGAAGAGGAAGAATACTTCAATAGATTTCACAAGCGGGGGACTTGGTCCCCTCAAGTGCTTAATGAGTGACCTATTTTCATTGGTTTGTATTGGGTTTTGTTGCGTAATACAAATCAATTAAGGGGTCATCCTTTCTCACTTGAGGGGTTTCTTTCATTATGTTTATGTCTGCGGCTTGATTTGGGGTGCTTATCAAGTTGTATCCCTTCCCCTTTTGTATTTGGGAAGTGGAAGTCTTTCCCCCACAAACTTTGTTTCCCTCCGTGTATCCTTCTTTTACTTTTGTAACCAAATAGGCTTCAAGCCACTTTGCAACTTGCAAGCAACCAAATACAAAAATTAAACTCCTAGATTTCTTTTACGAATATTTCAAACATTTGGTTTTACTTTACAATATGCATATCCAAAGTCGCTCATTGCTTGGCTCAATCCAAATCAACTCTTCTTGAAGCAAACTAATAATGGGCTCATTGAGGAATATGATCAATCAACAATGATCAATTGAAACTCACCCCAATCAAGGGGGTCACTTGCCTAAATTTGAGGAGCCACTCAACCTAACCAGAGGAACCACTTGCGCCATCTAGAGGGGTCATTCTCCAAAGCCTATGAAGTCATTCGTCTCGATTATAAGAACCACTGGCCTAAGCTCGATGAGTCCATTGAGGGATCACCAGTCAAAGTTTTTGTATTCACTCAATACAACTCGAGACGCCAATCACCTAAGCCTAACGAGCTACTCGCACATGGCGTGCAGGGTCAGGAACCTCATCAGCAAGTTGGCATTCTCTTTTGAAGGTTGTGATCTCTCTTTTGAAGATTGTGACCACACTTAACTGATCATCAACTTCTAAAACCGATTGTGTGCTGAGCTTTTTACATGCACTCAGTGGCTCATAATCCTCGTATGCATATTCGAGCTCTAACCACAAATTCCACATATCTATAATTATCTTATCATGTAATTTTATTTATTTATTTGTGAAGTCATACTATAGCTTCTTGCCAAAATCCAATAAATATTAGGTCAAATGGACATATTACACAAATGTTCATTTTGAACATTTAAATTTCTCATCGTTTCGCTCTTTAGAATTATCTCTTTTTATTTTCCTTTCTATATTTGATGTTCTATCAAAATATTGATAAGTCCCCTCAAACACTATTTTCATATTATCACGATCAGATCTAAATCAATCACTTTATATATTTAAATATATCAAAAATTCAAATACAAGTAACTAAACAACCCCTTAACTTATTGGGTAGCCAATGCAACCAAGCTAAAATGAGCTTGATCTTTTAAGGCAAAAATAAAATATATATATATATATATATATATATATATATATATATATATATATATATATATATATATATATATATATATATATATATATATCATTTTTTTTATTAAACCCAAGCGAGTACAATATTTGTATTATATTAACATACAAATAATATGTTATTCAATATTTGGACAATGCTCTTGCATTACAAAGTATGTTCTTCATTATTTATCTGTAGTCATCCATGGAGCAAAATTGGAGTGAGTTTAACACAATTTAATATTACTTATTTATTATTTTTATTTAATAGAAATTTGATTAGAAATTAAATTTTATTAAGTTTAGGTGGTTCAAAATTATTATAAATTTTATTTGATATTTCAATTAAGAATGTTTGGGACCAATTTTTTGCTGGTTTGAATTTCATATCAACTTATAATTTATTTTTAGTTATTATTTTATCATTGTTTTCAATAAATATTTATATTAAGAAACTATTTTTTACAGAAACTTTCAAAAAAATTATGTTTTTTCAATTGCTTTACAAACATCTTTAAAAAAAATGCACTCGTGCTAAATAGATCATAAATGATATATTATATATTAAAAAACATGCATACAATTTGAGCCAACTTTATTAATAGAATTTATTTAAGATTATTGCATGGACCTTTTTTTTTATGCCATATCACTTCTAAAAATTACAAATTAGTGCTTTTTCTATAAGATATTTATTTTGGATTCATCTTATTTTCTTTATTTTTGCTAATTCAATTTGATTATTTTCTATTAAGATCTTATTACTATAAGATTACAGTGAAAATCATTTTCTTGTTATTATAAAATGAAATCTTTCTATTAAAAAATTACTATTATTATTATTTTTTTCATAAAAAATATAAATATAGACTTAAATAATAAATCAAAAAGGTAATATTTCTCTTTTTATGAGAATTTATTTAAAAAATAGTTCAAAAAAGTACTGAAATAGTGCCTGAATCAATGCCTGAAAATATCTAAATCATCTTTATCTAAAGGCCCTTGTGGTTCTTCATATTTTCATCCATGCCATGCATTTCTATGGATTAAAAGGGGGTGAATTTTGAAAAATATTCAACCAATTAGCTTCCTAATCACGCTCTAATTGTACTCATTATTAGTAAAATTATACCATTAATCCTTTTTAATATTGATAGAGCTTGATTAGGAGCTTCAAACTAGAATATAGTTCTCTATTTTTTTCCCAATTTTATTTGAACCATCCTATTCAGAAATAAAAAATTTTTGAGATGAGAAATTATTACTTCAAACCATTCATAAAATTTTAAAAAATAATTATAAGAAAAAATATTATTAGAGAAATATTTATAAACTAACAGCATCTCTTATTAAAAATTATAAGATTAAGGAGAAGATTATTGATGGAAAATTAAGGCTTCGTTTGAGATAGATTTTGGCAATTGTTTTTTTTTTTTTTTTTCGTTACTTCCAAGATATTTTTATACTTGAAATATGCTTTTGAAAGCAATAAGAAAACTATCTAAACAAAGCCTAAAAAATATTTAATGTTTAATTTTGCATCCTCATTTGAGGAAATCTGTTGTTCCTAAATTGATTCCAGTGTCTGCTGATAATGACCCTATTATCGTGAAAAATTCTGATAATATTGCTTTGAATGATCATAATGTGGTGCTTGATAATGTGCTTTAGGAAACGAGTTATTGGCCTCTCCTACTATACCGTTAATTGAAGGCATGTGTGTTAATAATAAGGTTGACTCTCCTATGGTTACTCCTATTTCTAATTCTTTCAATTTCTTGGAAAGTCGGGGTAACAATTTGGAAAAATCAGGATCTATGTCTGATATTTTTGGTAAGCAATTAGTCTCTTCTTCTAATGATATTAGCTAGTAAGCTAGTTGATGGATGTGTTGACGTGGACAATATCGTGCCTTTTACATCTAAACATATGACTTATAGTAATATTTCTTTTGATGGGCTGGATGTTGCTAATTGAACCTCTATTATTGATTTACATGTTTCTCCGATGCACGATGTTTCGTGTGTTAATTTGGAGCATTTTGATGACCCTATAGATCACTCCAATTGGATGGAGGATTTATTGGGTCATATGTGTTGTGATGGTGATCCCTATAGGAGTTGTCCTAATGTGTCTTTAGAGGATTTTGATTTGAATGTGGTGAAAATTGATAGATTTGGATTCTCTATGGAGTTAGGAAAGAAAAATAAGAAGAATACTTTGAGTTGCTGGTAGTGCTGGTTGGTGGTTCTTTATGGGCTTCTCTTTTCCCTTGTTGGATCCTTTTCCTGGTTGGTTTTTGGTGCTCCATTGTACATCTAGTTTTAAACTTCTTTTTTAGGGTTGGCTTCTGGCCTCCTTTTTTTTCCTCTTTTTCTATTGCTTTTTGTAATAGGTATGATCATTTGCTCTTAGGTTCTGCTTCAAATGTTGTATAAATGTAAGCTTTTGATCCTTTAAAGACTTGTGCCTATCTTTTATAATTAACGTGTGTTTTAACAAAAAAAAAAGGAGAGATATTCATCAAAAAAATTTAAAATATTCAGTCATAATTGAATTGATCTTTGTTTATGCCATTTTGTTAAAGAAAACTTCAATGATTTCAGAATTCATAGTTCTAAGATTTTTAGAAAATTATTTTTCAAATTAGGGTTTATGATTTGAATTGGATTCTTGCATTAACTACAATATTTGATGGAAAATTTTCAAAAATCTTATTTAATCCTTGGAATTGAGACAAGCTTGCTAGAATTATCATTGTACATCATCTACCTATTATAAGCCTTTCACATGAAAAGTGTGATGTGGATTCCGCACATAATAATTTTTCTTTTGAAAAGGGAGACAGAGGGAAAAAAATTATATCAGCATATCTTAATAAAAATTAAATCAAGATGTGCTTGAAAAATTTTATATTTACTTTAACATTAATGTTATATAAATTCAAACTTAATCGAGTTGCATATTGAATAATAATATATTTATGATATGAAAAAAATGAAAAGGTCAATAATTAAATTTGTTAACTTATATATTAAAAATAAGAAATATTTAGGAGTAATTTCTAATAAATGTGAGTGTTACTTAAAGTTTAAAATTAATGAATTTTTTGTACTTTAATAAAATAAAAAAAATTATTTAAATTATTGGTATATGTGTTATATGAGTATAATAAG
Source organism: Dendrobium officinale (assembly GCA_019514585.1). Taxonomy (NCBI): domain Eukaryota; kingdom Viridiplantae; phylum Streptophyta; class Magnoliopsida; order Asparagales; family Orchidaceae; genus Dendrobium; species Dendrobium officinale. The sequence goes on from CM033689.1 coordinate 1,642,807, forward strand.
CCAATTTGCTAAATTAATCTATAAATTAGATGAAAATATCAAATTCTAGCATTCTATTACATTAGATATATGTTTATTTATGTAAAATCATATATCCCAACTAAAAAATAATAATATTGAAAGGTTAACATCAAAGCAAAGCAATGGAGAATATCAAATTAGTTTTTTTAATGAATTAAGCTTATGTATAAGGCCTTATTTTAATCCAGACTTCTGACCTAATTTTTTTTTTTTTTAAATTGAAGCTAAGTTTTTTAAGCTGATTTTGATCTGAGAACAAATTTGCTTCATATAAAATTTAAGCTTACAATGATTTTTTTTTAATTATTATTGCACTAAAGTTAAAGGTTTTCATTATTATAACTCACAATTTGTAAAATTATCAATTTTTTTCTATATGCATTAACTTAATAGGTTGTTAATTATAACACTATGAAAACACATTTATTATTAATTAATTATATTTTAAGCTTTTTTCTTTTTTAGTTTTTAAAGCACTTTTCTTAGCTGCACTTTCAAAAATATTTTTTCAAGACAAAAAATATGTTGTTAAAAGCACTTTTTCTAACTATTTTTCTTACCATGAATACAGTTGAAAACTATTCTGAATAAAGCCTTAGGATTTGTTTGGATGGAAGTGGTGTTTCATAAAGTTGGTTGCGAAATTCTGTGGATAAAACAACATTGTCATTATAGTTGCAGAAAGCCGCTTTCCATCACAGAAATTTTTGCAAAGCAATGAGAAAGCAGCAAGAAAATATCAGTCAAACAAAATTATAATTGTCGTATGAAAAATAAGCAGCCCGAAAGCTATTCCAAACAGACCCTTACTATGTTGTTAATTATCACAATATGAAAAGCACATTTATGATTAATTATACAAACTAAACAAAAATAATTTTGTGAAGTTTCTCTTTACATTTGCTTTAAAAATTTTCTTAACTATTTTAATTAGTATAAAATGCATCTTAAAGACAAGAGAACATTTTTTTTAAATAACTAAAAATATTAATATAAAGCAACACACAAATCAAGAAGTAAATAACAAAATGAAACAAAACAAACTAAATTAATCAGGCAAAAAAATAAATAAAATTGTATTTGATAAAGAGGTGAATAAAATTAATTATAATAATCATGATTACAAAATATAATTATATATTCCAACTTGCTATACTTCTATCATTATGCTCACTTGTTCTTATGGTAAAGAACTCAAATTCAAGTCTGGTCTTATATAATGATTTAATCTATTCATTGACTCTAATTGTAAAGTTAATGAGTCAGATACAAACTTTATGCTTTTTTTAATAAATAAAAATATAATTAAATCTATATATGTCATTGTTATAAGATGTAGTTAGATTGATGACTCCATTAATTATTATAATCATTATTTAAATATTTATTTCTCCTAAGGGCTTATGTCAATGCCTTTAATTAGATTGAAAATATATTTTTAAAAAAATTATAGTTTTGAAAATAAAGTCAAACTATTAAATGATTTTTGAGAGGGTTTGTCAATTTTAAAATCAATTTTTTTTTTAATTACATCAAATTAAATGATAAATTTAACAATTTTTTTTTTTAAATATATTACTCAATTTGAAGAAACTAAATGAACCCTTAGTATTAAAAAAAATTATTATTTATGTTTAATATTTTCCTTCAGTTAACATAAGTATGCAATTAATTAAAACTAATTATTCTATGTGGACGCCGAACGCAACTCTATGTCCAGATGCCGCAGTACAGAGAAGTACCGAGCCGCGGTACAATAAAAGGGTGACGCGGTGCATTTTATTGGTCTCTGGATGGCGTTCGGCGTCCGCACAGAATAATTTTTCCTATTATTTCCTATTCTATTTATTTAGGATAGTTTTTTTCACTACTTTGCTTTTCAGACCTCAACCCTAATTTTGTGCGAGTACTGTTTTTCAGAAATTTATGTGTACAAAGTTGTCTTTTACAATCAAATTAGCAAATTTGTGGTAGCTGTAAGAAAGTAAGTTTTCAAAATTTTTAAAATATTTATATTTATAATATCCATAGCAACTTCCAAACTTCCCCTATAATAACTTAAGAATCATCTTTATAAAATATTATAGCAGTCCCAAACAGACCCTAAGCTATTCATTAAATATATATATATATATATATATATATATATATATATATATATATATATATATATATATATATATATATATATATATATATATATTTACCTTTTCTTGGTGAAATAGTAATTGGCTTTCAGTTAAACAGAATAAATAGAATATCACATTAGAATCAAAGCATAGTGTTGTCATTAAAATGGTTTTATATATTTTCTCTACTTCTGTTGAACTCTTCTTTTATTGACATTTGTATTAACTTATAAAAAAAAATATTTAGTGGTCATATATTTACATGCTTGACAATTTCATAACTAATGAATATAATTAAGAGCTAATCAAAATAATTAACAAAAAGGAAGAATAAGTTAATTATCAATTAACTATTTTAAGTATAATTAGCCTTCCAAGTTAAACAAACCAATCAACTTCCAAAAACTTTATTATTGAAGGACAATTTAATTATATTTTTGGGATTTAGGGTTTAGGGTACCTTCTATCTTCTTTCAAGATGAATGGAATCAAATTGGTTGGCAAAGCCAAGGAAGAAAGATCCAGACTCCAATGCAAAGGTTTCTTAATTAGCTCCTTAGGCAAGAAGCTAGCTAGACCAATAACATAACAAAAATAATTAACTAGCTTGTTTGATCTCCTAATCACATTTCACAAATGAGAACATAAAAATAAATTTTCTTAAGTTACTAATGGTAATTTTAGATTTTTTTAAAGAAAAGTTGAATATCTATCATATTTTTAGAGATTTGATACATAAGTTTTTCTATGTAAGATATGAATTTTCTTTCTGATCAATGCTAGCTATATGATATATGATGAGCAATGAATATCAAACTATGAAGGTAATATTGATGAGTTAATTTTAGTATTGGATTGATCTCACGAAAATGATTAAATAAATACTACAATTTCACTTAATCATTCAATACTCTATGACAATGGATATTTTATACATATTGCCGCTTCGATCTAACAACCAGTGTCATCTGGCGTCAAACAACTAATGTCTGACATCATCAAATTCCCAATGACACCATAAATTTATCATCATATCATTTTGTCACGTAACCAGTATCTAACTCTTTATTATCGTTAACATCCATACATGTATCCTTTCTTCATCACATATGAAGGATCTTCCTCCTAGTATAAACAAATATAGGTCTTCTATGTTGTGAATATTTATTTTCCAATTCTAATTAAAAACTCCCTTTTCACAAATAAGTTTTACTGGTGAATATTATGTTTATTAGAAAAGGCTCCATGAATTTTCCTTCATATTGTATTCCTTTATATATTACAAATAAACCTTTATTTTTTGTGTTGTAAAGATGGCTTCTTCAATTTTGTAGAGGGGCATTTACTTTAACTAAAGACTTGATCAGTACTTCTGATACTCTTTTGATTAGTCAATACCTCATATTTATCCTCTATGAACTTTCCATGTAAACAATCTAACATTCCATATTATTTCTACAATTTACTATGACATCAAAGCTGAGCTGCTTAATCCTGTCAACTTCAAGCCAGATTAATTTCATATGGTAGTTAGTATGGCTATATATGTGTAATGTTCCTTATGTTGGATGCAGCCTATTATGTTGCTACAGTTGTCTATAAATATATAGCTAATGCTTATAATAGAGGATGATTAATAAGATTTGAGTTGAGATTTGTTTCATTTATGTATCCTGAAGCGTATTCATATGATGGTTTCTTTCCAAGAAAGAATTCTTGGAGTTGTGTCGAACTATGTCGGATCGTCATTGAGCTCCTCTCTTGTCCGGTCTCATACTATAATATGAACATTCATTAGAAACTAAGATGCACACAACATCCTCCACATTATTTAATTAACTTCAAATTCTTATACATACTCTTTTAAGAACTGTCTGAAAGCAACAATTTCAACTTGATGAACACACCATGTGCTTGTCCTTACAAAAGCCAAGCACTTGTGTTATTGTTCTATCATTATATGCACAAATCCAGTAGTTCCTTGTTCATTTCCTAATTAACAAAAACTTTATGACATTTGAACAGTATTTTGGAATAATTGCTTAGCACTAAATAACATAATGGTTTTTCATGATCAACCGCTCAATCAAAAGCTTTCAGTATGAAAATTAATGAGTTACAATGTAATAAACATCAATAAACAACAGAGGTCTGAAGTCGGAATAAGCAATAAACATCAATAAAAGCAGGGTAGATTGTTGTCAAAATAGATGCAATAGGGGGAAACATAGAGAAACAAATGGTTCACCTATTTCATCTCAATCTCAACCTGCTGCATTAGTCTTCAATCTTAATGTCATCATCCATTCAAATTAATTTCCACTAATATTCACTTGGATCGAGTTGATTAAAGTTTCGTTTGGGACGATTTTCTTATTGTTTTTTAAAGCAGCTTTTTAGTAGAAAAATTAGAAGTTTTATGCTAAAAGATTGTTTTAAGAAGCAGTAAGAAAGTTGTGGCAAGCAAAACTTAAATCGTCTCAAAAACTTGAACCAGTTTTTAATAAAAAGTCATTAGCCAAGAACCAACTCTGAACTCCCCTGAAGGTCTCAATTCAACCGAGATAGGATTTCATCCACTTGAACTAGGATTAGTTGTAAGTCGCCCTACAATACCACACTATTGAATTTGCCACCAAAGATAACTGCTCAACTAGGCTTTTCACTCAAAGCACTCGAACCAGAATAGTCGCCCACTGCACAACTAGTTATACATCGAGGAAAGAAAACAACAAGATACAGTTGGATCTTCAATTGGAGAGGAAGATCATTCTCTCCCAATCTCTAGCCGGAGACTAGAGCCCAAGCAAAACCAAAAGAAACAACAAAGTCTGCAAAATACATCATAACCCTAACCCTATAATATAAATTACTACTTAAAGCTAAAGCAAACAACAAATCCCTAAATAGCCTCCAGAATTTGAAATTTTCCTCCCAAATCCTTCTTAATTAAAGTCATAACACCCCAATTAAGAGGGCTAGACCCCACCCCGTGTCCAACCCCCCACATCAGGCACCTGGAATAGACCCGAACAGTCCAGGTGGAACCGGTTCAGCTGGCTCCTCAAGAGCCGGTCTAGCAGCATCCAAAGAATATATTGCCCTGCCATTATAGAGAGTACCTGGCAATTCACCTTGATGATACAACAAAGCACAAAACTCACACCAAAAAGGCATCAGGGAAAATCAATTTTACCAATTCTGTAATAACACTAATAAACAATCGTATTCTTAATTTGTTTAAAACCTGTTCTGAATTTAGCCTCCAACAATAACAGCTGATTGCATTCAAACAATCATATTTTTTGGGACAAAACATTTAGCAAATAGAATTTAATATAAAGAAAACTTATTTCAATTTTTGATATTAAAGTTCACATGCATGACTCTGATTATAAACCATTTTGCCTATTTTAACTTATAATAGAAAAAGGCATAAATTTTGGGTGGGAATAGACTTATTTAAATTGATTATGATGAGTTTAAGACTTTGTTTGGGACGGCTTTTTTATTGCTTCTTAAAATAGCTTTTTAGTTTAAAAATTATAATTTTTATGCTAAAAAGTTGCTTTAAGAAGCAGTAAAAAAATCATCACAAAAGAAGCCTAAAAGTCAGAGATTTATGTTTTATTTAGGACAAATTTCTTATTATTTTATGAAGCAGGTTTTTAGTACAAAATTTTCTAATTTAAATTTTTTTTAACATTAAAAAGCTGCTTTAAGAAACCTATGTCTACAAGAGAGGAGAGATAAATTAATGCATAACTAAGGAGCCATGCAAACGGGAAACATATAGGTCACAAGAAAATGCTCTTTCCTGAAGCCATGTCCATTCAATTTCACTACAAAGAGAAGCATCAACTTTCTCAAAGCCAATTATTTCAAATGAGATAAATTAATGCATAACTAACAAGTTTTCAGTAAGATGCCAGTCCTTCAAAAGAAATGGGAATGTAAGTAATAGACCAAAAAATGATGTGAACAGGATAAGGAAACTAATTATGCAACTTCAGCAAGTATTATAACCATCACCAGCAGATCTTGGCTCCCAACTTGAATGTTTTGGCAGTGTTCGGATGACAAGAACTTGATTGAAATAAATAATAAAAGAGTTTAAAAGCTTAAAGCAATGGCTGTAAACTCATAAAAAATCCACAATTTGTTGAAATGGTTGTACTCTAACATGTCTTATCAATCTCCCCCTCACAAAAGAGCTCTCCATGTCCCGCTCCCCCAACAAATAAAATTTTTTTCACTATGAAGGTACTCAAAAAGAAGTCCAAAACATATATCCATAGCTGCAATCATTGAAGAAAGCTTGCAGTTTGCAATCATAAATCAAAATTTCATAAATGGAAGAAGTATAAGACAACATAGATATCTGAAGAATTCTCTTACAAGAAAGTCATATCCAGCATTATTTCTTCATTTGGAACCAAATAGATATAAAGAAAACATTTTCCTTTACACAGAGCATAGAAACCAGACTATATAAGGGCTTCAGCTCCGGCCACAATCTCCAAAATTTCACCAGTAATCTTAGCTTGCCGTTTCCGATTATAAGCCATGGAAAGATTCTTCTTCAGCTCAATAGCATTATCCGTCGCACTGCTCATAGCACTCATCCTGGCCGCAAGCTCACTCGCCAATGACTCCTGAAGAGCTCTCAGAATCTGGCTGTTCAGATACAAGGGAAGCAATGCATCCAGAATTTGAACAGGATCCTGCTCAAATTGCAAAATTGGTGAAAACGCCGGCGTAGGAGTCCTCACCGTCTCCCTCTCCACAGTCAATTTCCCTTCCTTTGTCGTCAATCGAAAAAGCTCATCCTCAGCAGCATCAACACAAACACCATTGATGTCACAAATCTCTCCCTTCGGGGATAGGGGCAACAGTGTATGAATCACAGGATCAGATTTCACCAAGGACACAAATTTCGTATACAAAAGCTCAACTTTATCAACCTCCTCGGAAACAAAAAGGGAAAAAACGTCATCTGCTATGGCCTGCGCGTCCTTGGTGGTAGGAAGATTACCGAGATCGAGAAATCGATCGACTGGAATGTGAGGCCGGCGTAGGAAATACGTATTCCCCTTCTTCCCAACCGAAATGACTATGAAATCGAGACCTAGGACTTTGATTTCGGCTATTCGAGATTCCGCTTTCTTTAAGACGGCGTTGTTGAATCCACCGCAGAGGCCGCGGTCGCCGGTGACGACGACGAGGGCCAGCTTGCGAACAGGGCGGACTTTGGTGAGGGGGACATCGATGTCGTCGGTTTGAAGTTGGGTGTTGATGTTGTATAGGACTTCTACGAGGGTTTCGGAGAAGGGCCGGGACGAGACGACGGCCTCCTGAGCACGTCGGACTTTGGCGGCGGCGACGAGTTTCATGGCTTCGGTGATCTTTTGCGTGTTTTTCACGGAGTCAATGCGGTCGCGGAGGTCGCGAAGGCTACAGTGGATGGTGGTGGAGGGACGAGGGGTGGTGGGGGCTAGTGGGGAGGGGAGGAAGGAGGAGAGAGAGGAGAGCGAGGAGTGCGATGAGAGGTGGGATAGTTTGTGAGAAGGGAAGATGGAGAGGTGAGAGGAAGACATGGTGAGACTGAGCTGTTCTGAGTTTCCTCTCTCTCTCTCAGTGGAAGAAGCAAAAGCAGCAAGTTTTCTGATTGTCGCGGCTTTCGTTCCTTTGTGGAGGATAATGAGAGGTGGAGGGAGGAGGAGGAGATTGGGTTGGGATAAGGGGAGATTTTTGACCGTTTAGGGAAGGGATTTTTTTTTTTTTTTTTTATAATCTGTTTGATTAGGATAATATATGATTTGTGATTAATGCTGATATTTACATTTTAAAAATTATATAAATTATGAAATCAGAAGTTTTAAATATTATTTTAAGAAAGTTCTGAACTCTGATTTTTGCATGCCTATATTTGATATGATTATATAATCAACATAAGTCATCAATATTAAAAATATTCAAATGTTAATATAATTAAAATTTCTGAAATTTTTTAAAAGCATTGAATGAACTCTAATTTTACATAATTTTAATTGAAATAAGGCTCATTAAAGAAATTTCAATGATTGTAAAATTAGACTAATTTAAGTTTTCATTTGAGTTATTAAATAGTCAAAAAAATTATAAAATTTATAAATCATGCCCCACCATCAAGATTCATCTCACATTTCTCTAGGCCATCACTTATACTATCATAATCACTCATCCGAGTCATCATAAATGTCTATCCTAGTTAAAACTTTTATAAAAAAATCTTATATCCCAATTAACGGCCTAAGACGAATGAATCAATTGTAAATAGACTAAGGCTTCGTTTGGGATGGCTTCCTTGCTGCTTCTCAGCTTTCTAGTACAAAAATAAAAAATTTTGTACTATAAAACTGCTTTAAGAATCAACAAAGAAAGCCGTCCTAAACAAAGTGTAAATCTCATGCAATTTGTGAATGAAGGTCTAACCTCCAAAACTTAAGATATATAGACCATAAATTGTAAGTCATTTATAGTGTTAGATTGCTCTCCCAGAGATGAATATTTTACACCTAAAATGACAATAGGTGACCAACAAAACTTGGGTAGAAAACTTCAGCCAATTAGCACATACTCCTATAGGCCTCTAATGAGAGAATGTCTTCTTCAGCACTTCATATTCATTTATTATTCTTAAGCTTCTTTATCAAGTGGTTATAGCTCTGTCATCTCTAATGTTGAATTGCATTATGTTAATTATTTGATTCCCTCATTGGCTCGACACTGAGTTGCTCTTCTAATGGCTGCTTCTTGGCCCATCAATCAATCAAATAATCTTTGAGATGGACTCCATTAATGAGCTTCTCAAACAAGGATCTCATCATGTGACCCTTCTCAACATTGTGGCCATGATCATTATGGTATAATAAAAAATTAGACTCTTCTTAAGGGAAAATTATTCTGTACGGACTCCAAATGCCGAGGATCGTCTGGATTGCTGCTTATTTATTGAGTATTTACTGTTTATTTTAAAATACTCAGTAAGTAAGCAGCAAATTAGCAAAAGTCAGCAAATATTCAATCAATACTCAGCAAAAACTCATCAAATACTCACAAATGATAATTTGTTGAGTATTTACTATATATATCTAAAAATGCATAGTAAATATGCAATAAATACTCAACAAATAAACAACAATCCGAATGATCCTCTGCATTTAGAGTCCACATAGAATAATTTCCTCTTCTTAAGATTCATATGTCTTCTTATGCATTAGCATTGTCCATTTGAAGTATTTCTTTCTCATTATCTTCAAATTAACTCTAAGCTCATATTTCTTCTCATGCATTAAGACAGGCCATTTAAAATACTCCTTCGTATAGATCGCACCATGATAATTGTAAAAGGTCGGTTCAAATGAGGTAGATGAGACAAAATCTTTCTAGATGAAGCGAGGTTAGCCTTCTTTACTTGATGTGGCAAGGTTTGCCACAACGACTTCATTGATGAGAGAAAATAAGCCCTTAAATATTTTTGGTGTTGAGGTAACATAAAAAATGTTCTCCATTTTGCTAGCAAGCTCTACTAACCTATATAATGGCAATTTCATTACAAAGCAACATACATAAATTATGTGAATATTTTATACATTAGAAGAAAAAATTTCAATCCATATGATATAACACAACAATACCAAGCAAAGCAACCAGAAATAATGGAGCCTTTATACCTTCCTCATTCTTTATAGAAACTTCAAGGAATGTATTATACAAAGAAAGGAAATCAGAAAGAAGAGCTTCCATTTATTACTGAGTTAATATCAAACGCTTTATCCTACCAAAGCACAAAAGAGAGAATCCAGTGAAAAAAGGTACAAAAGAAGGAGAAAGGAAGAAAAAATAGACAGCCCTCAGATTAAGCAAAAGCTCAAAATCAAACTATACACCTCAAATACTAGATTGCAATTTCACTTTTTGCATTTTCTTCCTACCACAAATGTTTAAATTGCAGGTAAACTCTTCAGAGGCAGATTAGGCATGCCTAGCTGGTTGCGGAAGTCCACTTCTCATCATTGCACAGAATTCTTCATAGTTTATTCTTCCATCCTGAAGTTATTACATGGAACCATTGTCAAGAACAGCACAGGCACTACACATAATAAGGGAAATTTGAATATTTGTTTAAATTCTATATTTGAACCATTGTAATTTTCTTGGGTTTTGTTGAATCAATAGGAGTTCATAAATCCAATTTATTAACCAGAATTGTACATAACCCTGTTAATTTTTCTAAGGCTTCATCAAATCCAGTTCATTTTACTCAGATTTGTAGCTTCAATGTTTACAAAAGTTGGAAAAAAAAGTATTCTACTTCACAAAGGAGTAAAACTGTTAAGGAACAAAAATACAAATTTTCCACATAATAAAACATTGGGTATGAACACTTACATTGTCAGTGTCAACCTCTAATATTATTTCCTTTATTGTTGCTGCATCACCCACACCATGTTCCTCCATTGCAGTTTCAAGTTCATCTCTTGTGATGAATCTGAAGATAATTGCAGGAATATCAAAAGCAATAAGTGAGCTATTAATCTTGGTACTGAGCCGTAGCTAAATAGTTTATCAGTGCAAATAGAGATAACATCTCACTTGCAGTAGACTCACCCACTATTATCTTTATCAAAATACTGAAAGGCGCCATATAAGTTCTCCTCCCTTTCCAACTTGTGCCTATGCATTGTGGCAGTTATAAATTCAATGTAGTCAATGGTCCCATCGCCGTCTACGTCGGCCTGAGAGAGAAAAATCATTTATTTATGAGAAAATTAAGTAAAGAGGACAAACATAGATATTTATATGTTATGGATCAACTTACAGCATCCATTAGCTGTTTTACTTCAGCTTCAGAAAGCTTTGAACCAAGCCGCGCCAAACCCGTCTTTAGCTCTTCATATGTAATGGTACCACTACCGTCGGTGTCCATATTAGCGAACATTTGCTTTAGCCCCTTAATTTCTTCCTCAGAGAAGGTTTCCGCGATAACCTTAAATTTGCTCAAATATCAGGAATGTAATGCAAATAGTTGGGATAATGATGCGGAGCATTTTAGTCATAGTATTCTTTAAGAGTACTTTATTTAAGTTTTTTACAAGTTTATTACTAGTTTCTAGAATGTTCTTAAAAATACTCCTTAGGACTAGCTTATTACAAGTTTCTAGAATATTCTTATTAGCCTATAAATAGGCAAAGTATTGTAGAAAGAAGATATTGAAGAAAATATATTCTCTTTGAAGCTTTTTTGAAGCTTAGTTCTTGTCTTTGTTTCCTGGATTGGAATTACCTTCAAGCAGGTCCGATTCTTCCGACGATCACCACATCAGATAAGACTAATGATGATGATATCATGAATGTAATAAGAGGGTATTTGTTTCAATATGATTTAAAGGTGAGTGTTATGTGTCAAATATTGCATGCTTAGTTCAATGTTATTGTGTTATTGTGTTTAAAAACATCTACATGATCAAAGTTATGATTTTGTGAGACTTGAGATGTTACTGTGTTAAGATATAAATGTCTATTTAAGATGTTGGCAAAAATCAACAACTAGCCTCAAACAACATGGCATTACATTGCTAAGTCTGTAAACCAAACAGAAGATGTATTAGTCAAGAGCATTTTATAGACCAACCTTCAAGGCCAATTTCTTTAGCTTATTCATCGCTCGGAATTGCTTCATCCTAGTTAGAACTGCACTATCTATGGGTTTATCAGATGCGTCGCCGCCTTCTCTAATCCAAGGATGCTCTGAAATATAACCATACAAAAAGCTAATCTAAGAATGTAGATGATGTGAAGTGATAGAAACACAAAACTCCAAAAAATGAACACAAACCAAGAACTTGAGCTGAAGTAATTCTCTTTTTCGGGTCCTGGGTAAGCATTTTCCTAACCAGATCCTTAGCACTCGCTGAAATAGATGGCCAGGGTGAACTTTCAAAGTCAATCTCACCTTGCAAGATAGAATCAAATATTCCCTTTTCGGTTTCTGCAATGGAAAATTTAAAAGATGTTGAAAATGCAATATAAGAAGCTTATAGCTAGCATGCATAAAATACACTATGAATCATGTATCACCTGCCCAGAAAGGAGGCACACCACTGAGAAGAATGTAGAGAATAACTCCTGCACTCCAGATATCTATTTCTTTACCATAGCTACGTTTCAGTACTTCTGGAGCAACATAATAAGCGCTTCCAACAATATCTTTATAAACTTTTCCTGTATGGAGTTCATGAAAGTTCAGTGCTTATTGATGGACTAAAGTACATTCATAATGAAGAAATATGGACAAAAGCAAATGAGAAGAAGGTTGGAATCACAATAAAATGATAAAAACTTATGATTGTGAAAACTCTAATTCACATCATTTCAAGATTTTTAAGTCCACAAGAGAGGGTTATTATTTAAGGTGCCATTTGGGATCTATTTCTATTTTAATTATAATTTTTATTTTAAAAAAGAACGCCTGGTTTGTAGCTGTTTTTATTTTTTTGTTTTTGAAAACAAATTAAGTTATATTTGAAAAAGCCAATAAAACAGAATATAAGATTAAAGACTGTAAAAATGATATAAATACAAGAATGTTATCATTAAAAAGCAATTCATCCACTAGATTCAAATCAGGTTTGGGACTTCTTACTGCTTCTTAAAGCTGCTTTCTAGTACAAAAGTTTTAATTTTTATACTACAAAGCTACTTTAAGAAGTAGTAAGAAAGCTATCCCAAATGAAGCCTCAGTCAGCAGCGGAGCCCTGCATTGGGTACCCATACCCACAACCACTCATGTACTCACCCATTCCCAATGGACATGGGTGGTTATGGGTACGCCCATAACCTCATGGGTGGGGGTATGAGTGGGTACTCATTATTGGGAGATAAACCGATTTACATTATTAATCACCGTATGCAGTATATTACAATAATCCTCAATAGACAGTGAACAACATTGAGCCGCACTGCGACTACAATAAATTTTGATATGTAGCTTGAAAGTTTGCAGTCAGAGTAATGGGCAACAACCTCAAGGCCATCAATCCGTAACATACTGCATTCAAAAAGCATGGAAAGTGGGTGGATATAGGTGGGTACGACATCCCGAAAGCCACTATGGGTGGGCATGGGTGGGCAAAGCCTGCCCATGCAGAGCATGGATATCCAATGGGTACCCAACTAGGACCCCATGTAGGGCTTTGGTCAACAGGTAATAGTTATAGCAATTCTCATGTTATAAGCATGACATATCAATATGCAAGTGAAAAAGTGCTTTTAAATGGGAGAAAAAAAGACCTTCCTCGATGAAAACCGAGAGCCCAAAATCAGTTGCCTTAAGCATAGCCCCCTCATCCTTGGTTGCAAGCAAGAAGTTCTCAGGCTTGAGATCCCTGTGCATAACACCCATGAAATGACAAATATTCACCACATTGACTATGTCCCTGCAAATACTCGCAGCCGCTCGCTCTGAGTAATGGCCCTTCGCAATTATTCGATCAAAGAGCTCTCCACCAGCACAAAGCTCCATCACAAGATGAACTGAATTCCTGTCCTCATATGAGCCCTTGAATTCTACAATATTTGATTGACCTGTTAAGTGTTGCAAGATTTGCATCTCCCTCTTGATATCCTCCTTATCATTTTTATGAACAAGTTTGCGCTTTGAGATCGACTTGCAGGCGTAAGAATGGCCTGTGGCAATCTCCTTGCAGAAATAGGTGACGCCGAATTGGCCGCGGCCAAGCTCCTTGCCGAGTGAATAATGGCTGCGAACATCCTCAAATGGCTTGCCAAGGATTGTGTTATTGGTTGGGGCAGGCTTGGGTGGAGATGCAATCGGTGGGTTTGGCTTAGCCGGAGATGGTGGAGCATAATGGGTTTCCGGCGATGGACGTGAGGGTTTCACCGGTTGTACCGTCGCGGGAGGCTGGTGGGAATGGCCATTGGCTTCCAACCCTGTTCTTTTCCCTTTTCCGCAGCAAGATCCCATCTTTCTTCTTCCACAGTCGATACTTTTGATTTTGATATTGGATTCAACTTCTTTCTAGGAAACCTTGATGATCCAGATCTTTACAAAATCTGGAGTTTTAAACGCAGGGAAAAGAGCATGTTTAGGGTTTGAACTTCGAATAAAAACTCAAGCCAGATAAGAAATCCCGTGAAGTTTTCTAAAAGACAGCCGAGAAAAGAGACACCTTGCAAGTTAAAATAAGATCAAAATGGAGAGAAACAATGCAAAGGAACAGGATAAAACCGATAAAATTTTGAATTTGCTTCAAACGCTCTCCAGAAATTTCACGCCAAGAAAAAAGTAGAGGAGGAGAGGGCTGGTTTTTCAGCTTTTGAATACCAATTAACCCCAAGCAAAGAAAAGAAATCGCGTGAAGCTTTCTCAAGATACAAAAAACCAAGAAAAGGCGACACCTTGCAAGTTAAGAAGATATCAAAATGGCCAAAATCATTTCTTTTCTTTTTTTTCCTTTCAGTGGAAGAATGATGGGAAGGAACCGCGTTATCCAAATTAAAAAAATAATGACAGGAACGATTCGGAATCTGATAAAATGTACAAAGGAGGAAGAAATGGAAAGGAAAGCCTGTTAGCCGCCATATTGCGTTAACAGATCAGTGGCAGATGGAAGTTAGGCTCTTTCCAACGAAAAAATGATTCACGGCCATTATTTTATTTAAATTCCTAAATTTAGGATTGGAATGTGGGACGAACGATGAAGTCTTATAAAGTAAAGAAGAAGCTGGACGGTAAATATAATTTTATTCCGTTAACCAGTGATTAAGCGCCATGTGTTTTCGTGGGAGATTAAAGAATGTGACCGTGAACATGAATGAGTCTACAGAAATAGGAGGCGTTCTATGGAGCTCCATCATTCATGGATCCGTTTTGGTCATATAAATAAATAATTGTAATTAATTTTAAAATAAATATGTTTATAATGATATGAATATAATATAAATTAATTTTGTAAATTTAAGAAATTTATGACTCACGCTAGGGGTGTCAATTTTTGACACGACCCGAAACATAATCCGAACCCGACCCGAAAAAATCCGGGTTAGGGTCAACTCGAACCCGAAATGAGTCGGGTTCGGGTTCAACAAATCAACCCATTTTAAAAATCATGTCAGGTTCGGGTTGACCCAGTAACCTGAAAATGACCCGATATTAACACGAAAACTGCTATTTGACCTGAAAACCCGAGATTGACCCTTTTTTTTACCCGAAAAATCAAATATTGATCCTATTTTTGACCCGAAAACTAGCAATTTTAGGTCAACTTCGGGTCATTCGTGTCGGGTTGGGTTGACCTGAACCTGAATCAGGCCGGGTTCGGATTGACCCGAATAATGCCGAATCAGTTTCGGGTTCGACCAGAACCCGACCCGTTGACCCGAATTGACACCCCTAACTCACGCTATTAAAAAATATGATTAGAATATCATGAGTCTAATTTGTTTGTATTATAATAGTTTTTATAAGACTTTGGCTTATTTTTTGTTTGGAATATTTAGATCATTTAAGACAAATTCATACACACAATGCATATACAAGGACTCGAACACAAGATCTTTTAGTTGTAAGCTTAAGCTCTCAACCAAGAGGCTAATGTGAGCTGTGTTAAGACTTCAGCTTCGTTTGGGATGGGTTTCTTACTACTTCTTAAAACAGTTTTTAAGCACAAAAGTTTTAATTTTTGTACTAAAAAGCTGCTTCATGAAGCAAGAAGAAAGCCGTCCCAAATGCATGCTTAATTATTTACAATGATTGTTGGTTGTTGAGAGAGATTTTGTTATTTATTATTAATATAATTTTATGATTTTTTTACAGTATCATGATTTGTTGATCATGAGGGCGTAGAATTAGATTTTGTTTGGGATATCTTTTTAATTTTTTTTTTCTTTTTAGACCATAACTATAATTTCTATTTAGCTACTATTTTTTCATTGCTTAAAAAAAAATGTTGTAATAGGAAGCTACTTGCTTTCTACAATAGCTTTAAAAAAAGATAATTTTTTCATAGCAGGTACAGAATCACATTTATAAAAAATTACAACCGTCTCAAATGAATCCTTAATGCTCTTCCTAATCTAACAAAAATAGAGCAAAGTTACACTGAGAAAGCTATGAGTCAATTTATCTTCAAATTTGGAGCCCAACCAATTCAAATTCATAGCCCAACCTGGCTCAAATTTATAGTCCAACCCAGCCCAAATTCACATTCTAACTTGTATAGTTTTCATGTAACTTTTTTAGTCTCATATCAAAGGGGAGTTTGACATAGTTGTCTTTAACTCTTTATATAGTATGAAGTACACACATCTTACAAGAAAATACGTATGTAAGATGACATTCATATACCATGGTTAAGTTTATCTTAGTTTCTAATACAAACATTTTAAATATATAAAAATATTTAATAAACTAAAATATATTCTCTTACATTTTTCTTCAATTTCCATCATGGGTGTGAAAAGTGCAAACCACACGATTCACAGAACACGTGCGAATGGAGTTCATTGGTATCTCCTACTCCGCATGTCTGCTTACCCCTCAAGAGAAAACAAGAAATACTCAAATAATAGTATAACAAGAGCCGGAAAATTATTAAGTATAATGACCAATGGTAATCATAACAGAAAAGTCATGGAACACGTGCGAAGAGGAAGGAGGACCGGTTGACTTGCAACGACCTTATAAGCTACCCCACATTTCAAATAAATACAATTATGAACCATCTTATAAAAAATTCATATTAACTGGAAATAAAACTTGAAAAGGGATCAAATAAATTTATATTATTTGTTTATAGAATCATTTTAAGTACTTATTAATATATTACGTTAATATATGAAATTATCATTACTATATTTATTATGATTCATAAGTATTAATCTTGATACATTGTAAAAAAATTATCTTAATCGGGCGCGAATCACCTTCGCCGGACCATTGTCTGGCGCCGTTGCTCCGCCGGATCACCACTTAAAGCCTTGTGCTCCATCAGGCCACCACGTGAGGCCCGGACTTCCACCGGACCACCACATGACGCCCAGACTTCTTCTGGGCCACCACTTGATGCCGAGAGTTCTCCTGAAGTATTGCCCTCCTACTACGGTCCTCCCGACCTCCGTCGCCTACTATGGTCACTCCGACCTCCATCACCAGACAAAAATCTTTCAGACCCTGGTCTCCTACCAACAACGGTCTTTCAGACTCCTATCTCCTGCTTACTACGGTCCTTCCGACCTCCTTCGCCTACTATGGTCACTCCGACCTCCATCAACAGACAACGGTCTTTCAGACTCCTATCTCCTGTCGACTATGGTCCTCCCAACCTCCGTCGCCTACTATGGTCACTCCGACCTCCATCACTAGACATCGGCCTTTCAGACCCCGGTCCCCTACTGACTACGGTCCTTCCGACCCCGTCGCCTACTATGGACCTTCCGACCTCCATCAAAAGACAACGGTTTTTCTGACCCCGGTCTCCTGCCGACTACGGTCCTTCCGACCTCCATCGCCTACTACGGTCGTTCCGACCTACATCGCCAAATAACGATCTTTCTGACCTTGTTCTCCTGCCGACTACGGTCATTCTGACCTCCATCACCTACTATGGTCATTCCAACCTCCATCAACATACAACGATTTTTTTGACCCCGGTCTCCTGCCGACTACGGTCTTTCTGACCTCCGTCGCCTACTATGGTCCTTCCGACCTCCATCAACAGACAACGGTCGTTCTAACCCTGGTCTCCTGCCGACTAAGGTCCTTCCGACCTCCATCGCCTACTACGGTCGTTCCGAACTACATCGCCAAATAACGATCGTTCTGATCTCTATCTCCTGCAGACTACGGTCCTTCCGACTTTCGTCGCCTTCAATGGTCTTTACGACCAAATAAACATGCCTATGTTGATTATTGTAACTCCCATCATGTAATGCGCTCTATATGACGTACATTTGTAACATCATGCCAATGTCTTCTCCCTAAGAAGGACCTCATTTGTAATCGACTGCAAATACTAGTGGATTCATCAAATTGGGCCATGCCCCATGGTTTTCCCCCCTTTTCAGAGGTTTCCACGTAAAAATTTTAGTGTCTCTTATAAGAACAATTATTACGTCCTCCGACCGGATGCTTCTTGCATCCGGTCAACCGAACCAAATAAAAATCCCTCTTATAAATGCTACACCCTCTCTCTCTTATCTGATTGTGTGCTGGATCTTCGTATAATGCTAAGACGTTAAACTTTATATTTTCTCTACCACCGCGAATACTCTAGGACCCAACAAATCTGAATGGTAATTATAAATATTTTTGGTGGGGTGTTATATTCATTGTCAAATTGTTGTGTGAAATGAAGACTTATTTATATATTTTTGATATAATGTTTTATTTATTTTTATCAAAATTCTAAATGTTATATTAAACAACATAAAATGATCGCTTTGATTTTTGATAATATCAAAATGAAATGATTTTAGACTCATTTGATTTACCTCATTGAGATACATGCATTAAAAATTTTAAATGAAATTTAGACTATCTTGATATTGATTATAAAAAATTCTAATTTGAATAATTGCATCATGATTCATAATTTATCGAATTATTTTGTGGTTGAAAGATTGTTCTCCAGAGAATAAATCTTTCAATATAATTGAAATTGATGGCCTATTATCATCATTTATTGGTGGGCTTAAAGTTAATAAATAAGTAATAGTTAGTGCTTAAACTAAGTATCTTGAAATAATTCTAGTTACTATATATTATAAAATAATTCTAGTTACTATATTTTTCCACATTAATTAATACAATTAGCACCTAATGACATCCATATGTCCACTAATATGCTAATCAAACTAACTTGGATGGTTCTCTCTTATAAGTCATAACTAATTATCTTAGTATTCTTACTCTCCTTCAATATTTCATTAGTTCTAAGTCATCCCTCTTAAATCACTTTCACCTTTGAATGAAAAATTGCTTTGTGAAATATGTTTAGACTTAGGCTTTGTTTGGGACGACTTTTTTATTGCTTCTTAAAGCAGCTTCTTAGTATAAAAATTAAAATTTTTGTACTAGAAAGCTGCTTTAAGAAACAGAAAGAAAGCCATCCCAAATGAAGCCTTTAGGCTTCGTTTGGGACGGATTTTTTGCTGCTTCTTAAAGCAGCTTTCTAGTTCAATAATTAAAATTTTTGTACTAAAAAAAAAGTGCTTTAAGAAGCAATAAAAAAACCATCCCAAACGGCTTCGTTTGGAACAACTTTCTTCTTGCTTTCTAAAACAGTTTTTTAGTGGAAAAAATTCTTGAATTTGAAATTTTTGTATTAGAAAGTTGTTTTAAAAAGCAGTACGAAAGCTATCCCAAACGAAACCTTAATGAAGAAAGTATCCTGAACAATAATGAAATTAATTAAAATTATTAAAATTCATAATTAAAAAACTCATTGATGCCAATTATCTCATAATGAAATTGTAATTTTCTTAAAGCAAACATTAAGAATAGTGATGCCATAATAATATTTGAGTCAAACAATAATAATGTTTGAAATTTGCTATCTAGTTCAATTTGGATGCATTTGAAGATAATTAAATTTAGCCAATTTCCACATACAATGTAAACTCTCAGCCAATGCCACCGCCACTGATCACCACCTATCCCCTGTAGCACGACTTTGATCACTGACTGTCACAACCATCATCAATCATTACTACTAGCAGACACTATCATCGACCACCAGCCACCACCATCGTTAGACTTTTCATTACATTTATTTTACTTCAAATCAAATAAAAAATAATTTTTTATATTTATTTTACACTCATACAAATAACTCAAAATATTTTTTTTTTTTAAATTATATGCTATTTACTCTGTATTCCTTTTCCAGCAATGCAAACGGCCCAGCATGTAACATCTTTTATTGAACAAAGCCTTCCATTGGTGGACATGGGCTACGAAGGCTACAATGGTAATTGTTTGGCCCATGGGCTTTAGGTTAATTTGGAATTCCTCAGATCGTGGATGAGGCGGTGGCCAGATCCGCCTTAACAGATGACTGCGCCCGCTTTTCTCTGAGCTCTCTTAAAGCGTTTTCATCTGTTTCTTTCCTCCCGCATCTAACCTTCACTGCTCGATTTTCAGGTATCTTTCATCCCTAATTTTATAGAAGTATCAGTCCAATCGAATTTTCCGTTTATTTTTCTGGTTTTCTTCTTACTTTGTATAAATTTTTAATGAAATTTCTGATACGAATCAGGCTAGCATTTAGATTTTGAGACGAATAATTTCATTATTCGCATCGATTTCTTTATGGCTTTGGGTTTTTTATATTTGGTTTCGGTTAATTCATGATGTTTCTGAGATTTTATGGACGTCTGTGCTTGAGATTTTGTTTGCCTGGGAGATTAACGTTAGTTTTTGCAGGAAATTTTAATTAGGTTTTGTTAGGGTTTAATTTGTTTCTGTTTGTTCGTCGATGCTTTTTATCTTCTACTTTAATGGATTCAGCTTGTTTATGTTTCCGGATTCGAGATTTGGTAGATTGGTTTGCTTGCACCCGATTTGTCCGGGAACTGTGCGATTGTTATATTTCGAATCTCCGTGGACTTTGTTTTTTAAATAATGTTTATTGTTAGATCGACAAGTTTGTGTTGAGTTGAGTTCTCAGATTTAGGAATTCTAGGTCTTTTTTTTTTAATGAATTATAGGCTTGTTAGCTCATCTGTGCAATTAGAAGTAGTTTTTTTTTTTTTTCTTTCTTTTGACGGGTTTATGAGGAACAAAAGCATTTGATTTTTGTTGAGTAACTTCTTAGTTGCTGGTAGAGATTACATTCGAAATTTTAAGATGGTTAACTGCAGGATGGATACAAATTCACCTTTAGAGACTACTGATGGCTTCAATGAAGAAGTTAGGGAGACTCTAGCTGAAAAAGTGGACTTAAATACATTTAAAAGCGAAGAAGCTCCACATAATGAAATGAAAGTTTTTTCAGACGAGGGCTATGCGAGTCCCCCAGTGCCTTTGTCTGAGGCTAGTGAGGAGGAGGCGCAATATACATTGAAAGAGTCTAATTTAGTAGATTCTTCATTGCCAGTAAATGAATTAGATGAAGCTGAGAGAAAAACATCTGATTATTGCATTGAAAGAGTGGGAAGCCGTGATGAGGATTATGAGAAAGAGAAACATGAGGATGATCTTGATGCTGATACAGATGTTAAAGACTATGTAGAAGATGGAGATTTCAATCACCATCATAAAAGTTTTTCGGATGAAGGAGACAATGACCACTATGATTCAATCGGTAGGGAGTATTATGAAAAGCCTACCACACAGTCTTCTACCCTCAATGATGCCACAAATGCCAACTATGACCAAGTCTCTGTTGACCTTCAGAATGAACGAATTGAAGCTAATGAGGAACTAGATGATGAAAACTTGAACCTGAACTCTGTGCGACAAAGTCAACTGAGAGGAGGTGATTACTCTTCCGAGATGGCGACACTTGAAAATGGAAGAATGGTATGGGAAAACTCTAGCCTGCAATCTACTCAAGAAACTCGAAATGCTTCAATATCTCCTGAGAGACAATTATCTATTTCTGCAGAACGATCTCCTCATAGCCAATTACCTCCCAAAGGCCATACTTCTCCCAAGCAAGACATGCCATCCCCTTCAAATTTTGACTTGAAATCAGCACCTTCTCCACAATCATCAAGAAGAAAACATTCTTCATCCCCTGGAAAAGGAAACTTGGGTCACAATAGAACTTCTCGAGACCATTTATCTCCTTCCAAGAGGCCAAAATCTCCTTCTGAAAGGGTATCAAAGAGAGAATCTCACAATAGGATTGATTCTCCGAGGAGACGGTTATCACGATCCCCTCGTAAGCATGACTCTCCACGAAGGAGAGGAAGATCAGTGTCAAAATCACCTATGAGGAGAAGGGGTTCTCCTGGACACCAAAGAGACCGGCAACGCAGTCGATCAAGATCTCCAATTTCAAGGAATCGCAAAATAAGATCACCAAGGTATCCCTGTCTTCATTTCTATTTACATAATTCATTGTTGATTTTTTTTCTTGGTCCTTTGGTAGTTCAACTTAATTAGTTTATACTCTATGCTAGAAGAACGCGAGACCTTTATTTTGAATAGGTTATTTTCTAAGAACCAATAGGCTTATATCTAAAAAATTTGCTTACTTGGGTGGTAAACTTCATGGCACCTGTTGCTTGAACAATCAGTTTGAGACTTAAAAATACTAGTATGTTTTACTTAACTTTTGGCTGGAGTATTCAAGGAAGGCAACATATATGCATGTCCTAGCTTTTAATGTTTGAGACTATAGGGCAATACTGTGTGTATGTCTAACCATAATTTTCTTGTATTATTTGGTTCAAAAGTTTTTGATAAGTCTGAAAGATGTATGTTGTGTTTCTGACATTTTGGCATATTTCGTTAAACACATTAGTATGTTATGTAAAAGCTAGCCATGGAAAAGATTTAATCTGATTGTAGTATTAAACTTAAAAGAAAAAATATTCATAATCAAATCAAAATGATACTATCTAAACTTTATCTAAATGTTTTTGATACATTGCTTTTATTTATCATGCCACATCTCACTCAAGACAGAAGTTTCAACATCTTTCTGGGTATGGGAGATCTTATGTGCATCTAATATCATGCTATTAAAAACTTAAAACATATTGATGTGCATAACTAAAGACCTTTGAATTCTTTGCAAAATCTTTATGTATCAGCTTGCAAAATACGCACTCATATTTTCTTACCAAAATATGTAAACCAATATATATATATATATATATATATATATATATATATATATATGGGCATGTCTGATTTATCTATCAATAATTAATTAAAATTATTGAAAAATCAATCTCCATCAATTCTTCCTCCATTAATGTTCCACCAACGCAACAGACCTCCACCTTCCTTGTTCACTTGATGACTCCTTAGTGATCCATGGGATTATTTCTGCCACCTCATTAATTTGTGGATTTTGTAATAATTAATATATGATTTATATGTTTCCTGATAGGATATCCTCAAGTATTAATATTACACAAATATTGGAATAAACCAATCAACCAATTCTTGTAATGGTATTTGAGTTTTAGGTTTTTTTTCTTAGCATTGTCATACGCTACAACCTTCCTTGCTGGGTTGCCTAAATTTTACAAATCTTTTTTATTAAACTGCATTCTTTTGCTATAATTGCAACCTTTTTTATTATATTGTTGCAAATATTTCCCATTATTGCATCATTTATTGCGGCATTGCTGCAAATTGGCCCCAGTGTGCAACCTTCATCATGCATTGCCACAAACATTTTCGATTGTTGCAGCCTTCATCACTTCGTTGCCCTTTTTTTGTACGGTTGCTATGACCTCGTTGACTGCATTGTCGCTTTTTTTTTTTCTATTTTTTTCTTTGTGTAAAATTATTATTTTCCTTTCTATGGACAACAACAATAATATCGACATTCCCTTGGTCTCCGGTTCTCTTGGAATTGAAGGATATAATCTAAATTTAATAGGAGCGTGGCAAACATCCATTCAATATACTAGATGAATGGAAATAACCATCTAAAATGATTGCAATTGGTTTGCAGGATCTTAAAAGGAAGAAGAATATTGGGCCATTTTAATGACAGAGAAGACAAAATATACTCTTAAGAGCACATGAAAAAACATCTATAGCAAATGAGTAATTTGCAAGCATAGAAATTCTGAACCTGAACTGTCCTACAACATATAGTAAAATCTCCAGTGTACGACTTCTTGAACAACTGATGCAGCTTGAGCTTGAAGCTGCATAAGTTGCCAATGCTTATCATGATTGAAATTATTATAAACACTTCTGTGTTTAGGTTTAAAAACCAATAGAGTAGTTTGAATCCTTTCTTATTGCAACAATCACTGATCACTTTTGCAAGTTGTAATATAGAATCGTAGCAGGGTGCCTAGTTGAAGACTAAGTTTTTTACCATTTTCACTTATCATTTGCTTAAGCTATAATGCCTTTGTAGAGTTTTATTTTAAAACAATGAATCATAGTAAGTTGGGAAAAAAGTACGAGTATATTTGAAAGAACTCAATATTAAGTGTATTATGCTACATTTTTAGCAATTTTTTATTGGGAGAACCTTGTAAAAGATATAGTTGAAGTTGCATGTGCAAGATACTATTGGAAACTTGTGAGTTTTGTGTATGAAAAAAGATAGAGTTCATGGCGTTTTATGACATAATTATTTGTAAGAGGTGCTCTAATTCAAGCGCCATATAGAATTTAAGAAAATAGAGAACCAGGAGAGAAAATTGTTAGACCGGTCCATTGGACCGGTCCATGTGGGACTGGCCCGTGCGAAACAGGCGGAGAACGCCTCTCCTGTATGAGGGGCGCAAGCTGCCCGATTCAAAGGAGCTTTTTGGGAAGGTTTTTGAAGGGAGTTTGGAGGGAAATTTTAAAGTAGGGGTTTTTAAGAGAATTCCTTTTGAATTATATGCATTAAATACTTTGTTTTTTCCTTGGGTTATGGCATCTTGAATTTGGCTGATTTTGAGATCTCTTAGGTTTAGGTTTTGGGCTCTAGGTTTGTCTAGAGATTGGGTGAGATCGATCATCCTCTCGAATAAAGGATCACTTGTATCTTGTTGTTTTCTTATGTTAGTTGATTTCTTGTAATGAAATCTACTGTTTTCCCTGATTTTCATTGGAATTTGGAAGTTTCTCGCTGTTTTCCGAAGATTGATAGGAAATACTTGAGATCTACAAGTGTTTCCTATCAAAAATGTCAAAACATGATTGTGTGTTCGCGGTGAAGTTTCTTTTTAAGATGATGAAGAATGAAGGATTTATGAAAACCATATTTATTTTTCTTGTATATTTGGCTAATATTTATTTACCCCACATATATTGTTATGATCGGTCACTTATTCTTTTGGTTGTTTATCTGTACGCAGCAGCAAGTCTGATCCTTTTTTGTTGTGAACTTTGGCAATTCAGGGGTCAGTCTCCAAGGCGTAGATCCCCTCCTAACTACAGGTCTCGTCAACGTTCATCAAGGAGGCCATGGTCCCCTCCTGCTAATCGCAACACAGGAATTGGTCGGCCTGGTAAAAATTTATTTATTGCAGGTTTTAGTTATGTGACTACAGAAAGAGATCTGGAGAGGAAGTTCTCCAAGTTTGGCCGTGTCACTGATGTTCGCATTGTCCGGGATAAACTGTAATTTACTTTACCCTAAATGCCTATATTTATGACATTCAAAACATGGCTAGGAGCGTTTATCTTAAAGATCTAAACTGTTAACCAGTTCATTTCTAATCAATTATAGTGAATTTGAAGGTTTATCCTGCAAAATTTCTGTATTTATGACATTCGAAATGAGTCAGCAAGTTCCAAATTTTCTTGTCTATGTAAATTGTTGCTCATTCCAATATGAAAATGGCTTCGTTAAACGCCTGCTTATAGAACTTTTGTTTTGGTATTTGTAAATTTTTCTGAAAATGTTTGGTAGCATTCTCTTGCCAGTTTTTCAGTGAGTTGTAGGCAATTTTATTCTTCATTTGTTGGATACAGCATTCTTCTACAGCGAAGCAATTGTACTTTAGTGCTACAGTTATTTCCCATAGATATAATCGTCCTTTATTGTGCTTGTACATGTTTTTACTATATAAATATTATTGTTCTTGTGCACTCCAATGATATGAATGATGTTTCTCAATAATTCTTTTAGTATGTGATAGGAAACAAGTGCAGAAATCACAAAAGTAGTGGCTAAAATTTGTAATTTCAGCAAGCACCAAGCAAAAATTGAAGAAATCCCTTGGCAAATAAATAGAGAAACTTGATAATTGATGAAAAGTGGAAGAAAACAATAAGGATACAATGGATCTTCAATTCAAGAGGAAGATCTGACTCTCCCAATCTCTAGCCGGTGGCTAGAGCCCGAGCAAACCTAAAGAACTCTTAAATTCAGCAAAACACATGCATAACCCTAACCTTACGATGAGAATAACTATTAAAAGCAAACAACACAAAGTAAAAAGTCTAAACATCCCTTCAAATTCAAATCGCCCACTCATTCGGCCCTCTATCTCTCTTCCGCGACACGTGGACCTCCTCCCAAGGGGGGCGGGATTGCCTGGGTGGAACCAGGCTTTTGCTTGGTATAAATTTGGGTAGGTCCCATTTTGACCGGCGGAACCGGCCCCTCCTAGGCCAGTCTAACAATACATCCCTCTCAAAGAACCACCTTATCCTCAAAGTGGAAGGACGGAAATTGATGTTTCATCCGCTCATATGGCTCCCAAGTAGCATCGTACTCATGTAGGTTTTTCCACTTAATCAACACTTCCTTACTTCCTCCCTCCCCCTGCCATACTCTTACCAACTCCAGTGGTTCCAAAATCACCTCCAAATCCTCAGTCAGCGTCACTAGTAACTTTGAAATTGAGGTGTGATCCCTAATAGCTCTCCTCAAGTAGCATTGTTCTTGGTGATGTCGCCCGGTCACCATCCTCTGCTCTAGTAAGTACTTCAAGCTCCGTTGGTCAGTCCTGATGATGAAATGCCGGCCTAGCAAGTACAACTACCACTTTTGGAGAGCCAATACAATAGCAACAAATTCCCTCTCATAGGTTGACTTTAGTCTATCTCTAGCTATCAAAACCTAGTTGAAATAGTCTATGAGTTTGTGATTTTGCATGAGCACTACCCCAAACCCATATCCTGAGGCATCAGTCTCTACCGTGAACATCTGATTGAAATTGGATAGTGCTAGGACCAGAATCATGGTCATGTTTGTCTTCAATCTCTCAAAGGCCTGAGTAGCTGCCTCTCTCCACAAGAAGTTATTCTTCTTCAATTGCTCTGCCAGAGACCAAGCAATGGTATTGTATTCCCTCACGAACCTCATGTAGTATCCCGCCAATCCTAAGAAACCCCTTAGTTCCCTTAGGTTTGTTGGTAGAGTTCATTTCAGCATTGCCTCGATCTTGGCCAGATAAGTGGCCACCCCTTCTTGGGATACCACGTGCCTCAAGTACCCTGCACTCGGCTGTGCAAAACAATACTTCTTCAGATTGGCCCTCAACTGATGCTCCTGTAACACCTCTAAGATCGCCCTTAGATGCTCCAAATGCTCATCACTGGACTTGTTATATACCAATATGTCATAAAAAATCATAACAAACTTCCTGAGGTAAGGTAGGAACACCTTGTTCCTGAGGGATTGGAAGGTAGCAGTGACATTGGTGAGACCAAATGACATCACCAAAAACTCATAATGTCCCTTGTGTGATATGAAAGTTGTCTTTGAAACATCTTCCTCTCTCATCCCGATCTGATGGTATCCGGACTTTAGGTCCACCTTTGTGAATATCACCGCTCCACAAAGCTCATATAGCATCTCATCTATTACTATGATAAGAAATTTGTCTGGCACAATCTCCTTATTCAGGACTCGGTAATCCACATAAAACCGCCAACTTTCATCTATTTTTTACGCTCGGTTTGATGATCCCTGCCTCCAACATCTCCCAAATCAGCTTCTCATTCTCATATTTCTGGATTTGGGAGTAGCGATAAGGCCTGCCATTGATCGGTGATACCCCCTCCCTTAGCATGATGACATGCTCCTATCCCCTCTATGGTGGCAATCCCTGATGTGGCTGAAAAACCTCACGGAACTGCTGTATAATCGGTAGTACCGAAAGAGGGATGTCCCCCCTTCTTCCCCTCTAATCCCTTCCAAGCTTTGTAGCTCCACCAGAAATCCTCCTCCCACCTCCTCTATGGCTCTTACCATTGTTTTTAGTGACACTATGGCTTTTGAGAGTCCTGCATCTCCCTTAATCACCATCCTCTTCCCTTCCACCATCAACTCCACTGTCAGCATCCCCCAAATCACCTTGGTATTCCTCTTGATCTGCAACCATCTCATCTTCATGGTGACATCAGTG
This sequence comes from Dendrobium officinale, assembly GCA_019514585.1. Taxonomy (NCBI): domain Eukaryota; kingdom Viridiplantae; phylum Streptophyta; class Magnoliopsida; order Asparagales; family Orchidaceae; genus Dendrobium; species Dendrobium officinale. The sequence continues at coordinate 1,671,012 of CM033689.1, forward strand.
CTCTCCAACTTCAATGGGAGAAAATTCTTCCTCACCTAGATCCGCTATATGGTCAAGACTATTCCCCTACACACCTCTCTACTTATCACCATCTTCTCCGTCCCTATCATCATCCCATAACACCATGTGTCCACCAATTTTAGCCCCAATTGGTTTACGGCCTGGTTGGAGGAAGTTGTGAGTGGCCCCACTATCTATCAGCACCACTACCTCCTTGTTTGCTATTTCTCCTCTCACCGTCATAGTATGATTTGGAGTGAACCCCACCACTGAGTTCAAGGAGATCACAGTCATGTCTAAATGAAGCTTTTCCTCCTCCGCCGATACCTCACTCCCACCTCCCTTCTCAGCTTCCTTGTCATTATAGACAGTGAGAACCTGAAGAGTTCGGTCCTTATACCTATGCTCTGTCATATACTTCTCATCACATCTGAAACATAACCCCTTTGCCCGCTTATCCTATTATAACTCTGGATTTTTTAGTCACTTGAAGTCCCCCCCCCCCCTAAGCCTCTTCATGAAATTCCCCTCAAATTCTTTCTCTAAGATTCCCCTCAGTCTCCCTGATAGCAGCTCAAACTTCTCCCGGTACTCCATAACTGTTCCCTCCAGAGTGAGGGCATATAATTGCTCATGAATGTCTCCTTCTCATATTGCTCGGAAACATTCCAACAAACATTCCTTAAATTATCCTAATAAGTATATCGGATACCTAGCCTCCCTGCATTAGAACTTAGCTAGGGCTTTCCCTTCCAAACATAGACCCGCCGCCATGAGTTTTTCCTCATCAGTCAGCCATTGATGGCAAAGTACCGTTCTACCCAGTACACCCAACCCTGATCATCGTCCCCTTCAAACACTGACATCTTTAGCTTCCTTGCTCTTGCATCCATACCTGAATGATTTCTTCCCTTGTTGGTTCCCCATTGTATTGTTGTGATTCCCTTCCTTCCTCCCTTGATTGATTTTGACCCCATGACTCCCCCTAACCATGCCCTTCTCCATTTCACTTCTCCCCATGCCTAGGTAATCTCCCAAAAGGGTCGGCTTCCCTTCTATTTGTTGTCCTCCCTTCAGAATACCCCGATCCACCCACCAACGGTGCTCCACACGGCGGTCCTTGATGAAAAACACTCTCCACTTCATCGTTGTCCTCTGGAATCTCCTTTTCTCGTGGTTCCACCCTAGGAATCGCCGGTTATGCTTTCGATTGCATCTCAAGCATCTTTCTCATCATCTCTTCAAAGTTCCCAAAGTGGCTCTCGGTGGCCTAGAGTTTTCAGAATATTTTTCCTCTACTCCAACCTTGAGTTGTTCCATCTCGTCCTCCAATGCCTCCATCCTTTTTACTGCCATTAATTAGATCTAGGTTCCAAACCAAGAAAAAAGCAAAAAATCAGCAAATCTAGTCTTCAAATGGAGAAAATCAGCAATACGGGAAAAAAAATACAGCAGAAATCTGCGATGAGGACTTAAATTTCAGCACAGGACACCGCTCTAACACCAATTTGATAGGAAACAAATACATAAATCATAAAATTAGTGTCTGAAATTTGGAATTTCAACAAACACCAAGCAGAAATTGAAGAAATCCCTTGGCAAATCAATAGAAAAATTTGATAATTGATGAAAAGTGAAAGAAAACAAGTATGATACAATGAATCTTCAATTTGAGAGGAAGATCTGGCTCTACCAATCTCTAGCTGGTGGCTAGAGCCCAAGCAAACCTAGAGAACTTCTAAATTCAGCAAAGCACAAGCATAACCCTAACCCTACCATGAGAATAACTATTAAAACCAACAATACAAATTACAAAGTCTAATCAACCCTTCAAATTCAAATCTCCTGCTTATTAGCCCTTTCTCTCTCCCTTCCTTAATGCGTGGACCCCACCCGAAGGGGGGCATGGACTTGCCTGGGCAAAACCAGGCTTTCGCCTAGTATAAAACTTGGGCGGTCCTTGTCATCAACAAGAAAGTTAATTCTTATTTTCTTTCAATCATTTCCTTTTATTGTTTATCGAAATGATCATGGTATAACTTCAGATCTCTATGCAATATTAATGTTATTCTGCCTTATTTCTTTCTAATGTTTGGGCCCTTTTTCCCAAGTCTCTCTTTCCCCATATGGCCATATCCATTATTTATCTCAAATTTTTGTGGTTATTTATCTCAAATTTTTGGGCGGTCCTTGTCATCAACAAGAAGGTTAATTCTTATTTTCTAATGAAAGGCTTCTGTTTACAATCTTAAGCCACTTCCTTCATCAATAATGGCATGGAGAATAAAAATTATTTGTTCTTCCTACAAGAATTAGATGAGGATGCTCAAGTGGATGAGTGGCTTTGCTTTTAGAGATAGGATACGAAATGAGAATATACGTGAAAAGGTTGGAGTAGCTCCAGTGGAAGATAAGATTAGAGAAAGTCACCTTAGATGGTTTGGTCGCATAAAATAAATGCTTTCCGATGACCCTATTAGGAAAATAGAGGTATTAGATTTGACTTATGTTAAGAAAGGTAGATGTAGACCTAAAAAGATTTGGTTACAAAATATTAGAAATGACATTTATTAGATTTAAATGAGAATTTAACTTTTAACAGGGCACAATTGAGAAAAAGTATTCATATAGTTGACCCCATATAGTGGGATAAAGGCTTGATATTGTTGTTGTTGTCGTCGTCGTCTTCCTACAAGAATTGTGAAGTTGTAGAACTTTGTGATGCGGACTTGGTATTTTTCATAGCTTGTGGGTTTTGTTCTAGATCTTCTAGTTTTGGCTGGCAAAGGATGAACTAGGTACTTTTCATAGCATTCGAGTTATGTTACGTGCCATATACCCCTATAATATTGAAATTTGTGGCGTCGTTCAGCTTTTTAGGATCAGTCTTAATATCTCACAGATGTCTTGTTTGAGATGGAGTTGGTTTTGTTTTAGCAGATGAAACAACTTAATGCTCCAGATGCTTTTCCCATAATCTATTGAAGACTTAGATATCATCTAGATAGACAATAATAAAGTTATACAAGTGTAATAATTGAATATTATTCATCAGCTTCATGAATATAATTATGAAGCTTCATGAATATAAGTACCCTTGTTTGGTCTTCAATGCATTCATTTATGTATCTATCTCATTATTGCGCACCTAATGATAACCATATTTGAGATTCGATTTGATGAATATACTTGTGCGTTTCAATTGATCCAATTAGTAGGCAATGCGGGACAGATAATATTTTTTTACTGTTATTTTATTGAGACATTGATTCTTGACTCACTGTCTTCCTTTTCATGCTTCCTTGGGACTATGTCAACACAAACTTCATTTTTCACGCTTCTTTGGGGCCATAACATTAGGCGATCCACAAGGTGAATCGCTAGGATGAGTTACTCCATTCTTCAACAACTCCATAACACGCTCTATGATCTCTTCATTCGCAATGGCCGAGTTTCGATACATCGGCATATTTGGTATCAAGTGCATATCATGCTTTATAGGTCACTTTTGTGGCAACCATACCTCTTGAAAGATTGGTGCATATTTCTCCAATCAGTTTCTATGGTTATAAATCCCTAGTTTTGTTCAATGTTGAAAGAGCAAAACTCTTTTTTTCCTTTATGATGGGACTGATAAGCATAAGTCTAAATTTTTGTGCGGCATTAAAATGTTTGCTTGGTCTGTTGTCATGGCATCCGCTACTTGTACACCATAGTCTTTCTTCAATAAGCTCTGTTTCTTATTTTTAGTCATCTGACATTAATAGGGATGACAATATACAATTGCACACCTATTATGCATGTATGAGATCTCTAAGATGACACTAGAATTACCTTTCATAGCATTTCATCTATGTAGTCTTTGGTTATTATTAATTTTTGTCAACATTGGCGGTCAATCCTCATCATGGACCCTTTTTATATTTAGATCCAAAGGAAGGCTTGGATAAAGATGATGTCCAACCATAAATTTTAAATCATAATGTTAGAAATGAGATTCTTCTGGTTGTTGGTATTAATGATACAAATACTTTTTATATGACCTAGAACTCAAAGTGAAAAGTTCTTGTGTGTTCAGGTTAGATGATTACCACACCACTATATTAATTGGTTTTATACACGTACAAAGTGAAAAGCACCCATGACAAGGTGAAATAAGCCTCTAACAAATTGATACATGCATCCAACTTTTCGGTGTTAATTATCTCCACCTTGGCTTCTATTTGAATGGTCATATCCTTCCTTTGTAAGTGATAGTTATATTGTCAACTTATCTTCTCCGGTCATATTTGCATCTAGTATAGAAAGAAGATTATGACTTGGTTCACTAGTCGTGGTGGTGGTAATTTGCATCCTCATCTATTGCATTATGGTGACCATCTACTCCACAGTCTAGCCACTTGATCTGTTACATTTGGGTTAGAATTATTATTAATTATTGATTGATTTCTTATTCTTCTTCCTCCGAGTTCTTTCTTGACTCTTGGTGCTTCTTCTTGATTCGAAGGGGTTCTCTTTTGCCTATACATTCCTTTTTCGTTTTGCAACATTCTCCAATTATGTGATGCTTTGATACCAACTTGATCTGCATACTAATTTCTTTATTGAGTTTTTTGGATTTAGCACTCTCCCTGATTTCAATTTTTCTTTCATTGAACATCAGAAATAAAGTGTCATTTTAGGACTTGATGACTTCAAAGCAGTACTGCAGTCACTATTATTTACCTATTTGATTGAATGAACTCTTGATTCAACGGCTGAAATCCTTCAAAATTACAATAGTAGTAGCTTCAGAGCAACATGAATATATGGCAAGTAAAATAACAGTTGTTGTGAAACCCCTTAAATAAAATAAGTTAAACTGTTAAACATCGAGACGTCTTTTGGTGTGATAGTTGAAATTTCATCAAGAAAATTTTGCAATTAAGTGTACTCATCCCGGAGAAATCCTGGGATGGGTGATCTCTAGGAAAGTTACACCATCATGAAAAAATCATGAGACTTTTAGGTCAAAGCAGACAATATCTCAATAGTTAAGAGTTTGAGCTGTTACAAATGATATTAGAACAATAATACACCAGCCGGAAAATGGGAACAAAGTTATAAAAATACAAATTGTTATGCCATGGGAAACACCTCTTAAGTCCTGTATGGGACAAAAGGGTTATGTGGTAGGAGTCACCACTTGAACTTGTAACGGCCACTTCTAGAATCCTATATATCTAATGAATGATTCTGGGATAAAGATACTAACAAGAATGTCAGTTGCTTAAGTGAGAGATATTGTAAAATCCCTTAAGTAAAATAAGTTAAACTCTTAAACATCGAGACGCCTTTTGTGGTAATGGTTGAAATTTCATTAAGAATTTCCGAAGTTAAGCTTACTCCTCTCGACGGGTTATCTTATTGGAAGTTACACCAACACGACAAAATCGTGAGGCCCTTATGCCAAATGATATCAGAGCAATAATAATACACCAACTGGAAGATGAGAACTAAATTTCATATAACACAAAGTGTTACGCCATGGGAGCCATCTCTTAAATCATGTGTGGGACAAAGGGTTACGTGGCAAGAGTCACCACTTGAACTTGTAGGGGCCACCTCTAGAATCCTAGATGCTTGATGGATGATTCTGGGATAAATATACTAACAAGGACGTTCATTGCTTAAGTGAGGGAGATTGTAAAACTCCTTGAGTGAAATAAGCTAAACTCTTAACATCGATACACCTTTTGTGGTAATGGTTGAAATTTTATTAAGAAATTTCGTAGTTAAGCGTGCTCATCCTGAAGAAATCCTGGGTTGGGTGATCTCCTGGGAAGTTACACCAACAAGGCAAAATCGTGAGGCCAGTATGCCAAAGCGGACTATATCTCGATAGTTAAGAATTTGGGTTGTTACAGTTGCAACAATGAACAACAAATAACAGGTGCAACAAAAACGAAAATCTAGTAAAAATTTATTAAATAGTAACAATAACAACTACAATTAAATAATAATCTTACTTATTAGTGACGAAAGGAATTTCTAGATTTCAACAAATATTAGACTTCAAAAAGGTAGAAAAGAATTTCTAGATTTCAACAAATATCAGACTTGAAAAAGGGAGAATAGTCGGTTTTTGAGAGAGAAGAGAAGCTAGATGAGTTGAAGGAAATAGTTCACTTTATTGATTCATCCTAAATAACAAATTGGAAGGGCTTTTTATAGCCAAAATGATAGTATGCTATCCAAATAAGCAAAACAACATACCTAAGGCCAAGATGAGCTATTCAATACTATTAACCTTTATCTAAATTCTTATCACACTTTATTTAAATGTTTACAAGGAAAATACCTAGATAGTATTCTTAAGAATTATCTTCTTTTGATGAGGGAGATTTCCTCGGTTTGAATTGTAGCGGATTGATTTGATTTTCCTTTATTTCCTCATCCTTTTGTGGTTCTGCCTCCTTTTAGAAGAGTTGGTTGAATTATTCAGTATTTTTTATTTTTCCTTTCATAATATTCTAAGTCTACTTCATGTGTCATTTATGATAAAAATAGTGGCTTTCTTTGTGTATTTGGCGGATGTCTAACCTTAGAAGGACATATTAAAGTTTTCTCACAATACTAAAAGGTAGGATTCGACGCTATGATACTAAATTATGATCTGAAACATAGCAAGATATACTTCGTATCCAATCTTCTTAATGGATGGGATTACAATAGGACATTTTTTTTATTCAGATTGACTACTCAATCAAGGAAAATCAAAGCGATAATTTAATTTGGTTGGTCTAACAAACTTTAGGTAAATTCTTGATAAAACTTAGAACCTATTAGACACAAAGGATTTACTTGTAGAAACTTAGGGACTCTCTATTAGATATATCCTAAATACAAAGTAAGAAATTGTAAAGAAATCTCATGTATTTTGAATTTAGTGTAGATGTTTAGTTGAATGTATTCCAAATGCAATGAAACAAAAATTTCCATTTATTTTGATGAAATTCAAAAATGGTTTACATATCAAGGTCATGGTGGGAATGAGGTCAGACGTTAATTAGGTGAGGGCAAAGGCACCTGAACATGAGGGCAAAACGCAAGTTGTAGGAGTAGAGGTTGCGTGGTTTGTTAGAGGCAGATTCGTCTGGGTGGAGAGCACCAATTATTAGGTTGTATTCGAGGCAGAGGGAAAAGGTGGAGTCACAAGGGATCCAACATCGCAGGAGGCGCTTCACAATTATTTCTCTTCCAATCAAACTATTGAATTTTCAATACCCCCAACATTTTGTTTTCTCTACATTCCGAATACATTTAAAGAACCAACTCTGTGGTGAGTGGGATACCGATCATATAAGCTTGGGAAAACTTTCTATTTGCATGTTTATCATCAATCTTTCATCTTTTACACTAATTTAGAGAGCAAATTGCATCGACTAGGCTCAGATCTTCAATGTATTCATGCTGTCAGTGGCTGAAACAACGAAGTTGTTGTTTTCCTGCTCTGAGAACACTTTGCATGCTGAGACAGAGAGAGAGATGGGAGACTGGAAGGCTTTAGAGAGATGATAGGAGAAGCTAGATGAGTCAAAATAAATAATTCGTTTCATTTATTTATCCCAAAAAAAAGGAATTCAAAGGCTATTTATAGCCCCAAAACATTACTCATGCAAGATGTAAATGTTTATGAAATTTATTTAAATGTTTAAACGAAGTACTTTGCAAAATATTCTAAGAATTATCTTCTTTTGATATGGGCAACTAGGGGAGCGAGATTTCTGTGCTGTGAATTTTGGAAGAGTAACTCTATTCTTTTTAAATATTGGAAGGTTAACTTGCATTTTCTTTTCTCCCCCTTCCTTTAATGTATTTGGTGGAATTTTCTTATCTTCTCTGTGAGAATACTGCTTTGAAGTTAATCTTGAATATCTCCTGCTTAGCCGCCTCCTTCATTTCGGTAATTTAAATTGATAATTTTGCAATTAGTCATCTATTTTTACTTATTTGGACTTCATTACCTGATCTTATTTTGATAAAGTTTGGTTTGATGAAGGAACCATCTAGAAAATAGAAACTTATTTTGCTCTCTAATTTTATGAGCGCCTTTTGGATGAATGAATTCAAAAAGATCCTTCATCAGGATTCTCCTGTATGACATCTTCTGTCTATTCAGGTTTTTAAACTTGAATGATCTTCTAAAATTTAGGGTTCGGGTCCAGAAAACCATCCCGTTTGCAAAAACGGGTCGGGTTAGGGTTGACCCAATTAATGCTGGGTCAATTTCAGATTTGACCCGAACCCCACCCGTGACCCGAAATTGACACCCCTATTCTAAATTCTTTTTAATACTGCCAAGTTATATTTGATACTGCTATTTTATCTGTCTTTTAAAATTAGCTGTAAATTCACAAGCTTAATACTATCATTTACTATTATTTAGTGCTCCAAAATGTTATTTTACAACAAAAAAATGATACCTCCCGTATTGTTCATTTTACTATTTACAGAACAGGTGATTCCCGTGGCTTCGGATTTCTATCCTTGGAAAAGGATGAACACGCTGATGCAGCAATACGTGCTGTGGACCAGACTGAGTGGAATGGTAGGATTCTCCTGGTGGAGAAATCCAAGTCCTCTTCGCGCTGAAGCTTTTTCTTGTATTTTACTCAGAGAATGAGGGATTACCATCCAATCTCAGTACCTGTAGTTCTTCCAAATATATGGCACCGATAAAGATTTTATGGCAAGTATGACTTGAAAAACCTCAGCTTTTGTATTACAGTTTTCCTCTTTGTCAAACTAGACAAGTAATATCTCAAATTTTAGTAACTTGGATGTCTTTTTTTTCAATCTCTGTTCACTTTTAAATTTCTGAAACCTTAAACTTACTGTTAAATCTAATAAGAAGGTGTTTGTTTTGTTAAAAGAAATTGCATGAAATCCTCTTTGATGCTTCACCTGCAGATTGAAACAAAAGACACTCTGTACCCTCTTTTTGAATGTTTTGGAACCTCTAAATTAGCGATGGCAAAATACTCATTGACTGAACCAGCTTCTTCCTAATTAGTCCCTGTGGAGTTCCCTACTACTACTAAACTAAAAAGGTTCAAGTTTTCAGCTTGGATTAAGCTTGCCAGAGCAGTTTATGGTGAAGAAATACATTTAAATGGCTTGCATCTTTTAGTTCATAAATTTTTCAAATTAATATCACCTTCCCTAGAAACTTTATTTTGTTCCTGCAGGCAATTATTTAGCTTGCATAGAACCACAAGACTGTACCTTTTGCTCATTTCTGCCACATTAGGGAGATGATTGCAGCTTCTCGAACTTTTTCCCATCGTTAGGCTTCATGTTCAGGCTGAGTGACACAGGCTTATCAAGCTTACTATTCCTTTTTGAAGCCAATGGATGAATGAGTAATATCTGCTGAAATTCATTTCATAATTTGTTTTCTTGGAGCATATGGTACATTTTTTATGATATTGGTCAAGTATTGTGAAATTTTTCTTCTTTTTTTTTTCTTACATACATTGAGTGTCAAGGTAATCCAGGGCATCTGGGACAGTTTTCTTGCTATTTTATTTTGACGAGCACCATCACTTTGTTATTACTTTCTTTTTCTGCGGCGAATTAGAGCTTTCCACAGCTAGATTTGTTAGAGATTGATGATTGTAAGAAAATTATTGTCCAATTTTTTTCCGATGGAAGAGATTTAGTTTATAATACCCAAAAAAATCTTTGATAATCATACTTTTCTTACAAGAGTGTCTAAGTTAAATCAAATCTAATCAACTGATTTATGAAAAAATCTAAATAAAATCCATAATTATTATGAAAATATACACATTGTAGAAATAATCTGTGATATTAGTATAAAGAAATAAATGATTTATGTTGTTACTTTACTCCTGTACTTATGAATTTAGAATATTCATCAAACTTATTGTGGATTATGCTCTTTCTGTTGAGTTCCCCCATATTTGATCACAAATAGTTTGTCTCATCCATTGTTGCTGTGACTGTTCTCAATTGCTGATGTTTCATGCTATTACTGTTTGTAATACTAATAAAGAGTAATTATATTAATATTTTTTTTTTGTTTTTTTTTTTTTCATTTTAGAATTGGGTAAATTTAGTTTTGATCATATTTGATTCGATCATTTTCAATTAGATGATTTGAGTGTATAGTTTAGGTGGGATTGTATAAATTCAACCGTCTTCTCTCAGCCACATGATATATTTTGGACGGCAGGGATTTAATGTAAAGAAAATCATAGAGGTTTTATAAAATCATATTATAGATTAAATACTAGTCGTCCAAAGTGGCAGATATTTGATCGGTGGCAAGCATAGATGTATGATTCACACTTTAGTTGTAGAGGATATGGATCTTATATATTATTGTTTAGTTTGATTTGACTTAATTTAATTTATTAAGACTTTATATTTAGATTAAATTAATTTTATGGAATGTTATAAATAAAATAATATGTTTTTTATTTGAATTTTTTTAAGTTTTTTGTTTTTATATATACCATATTACTTATTAGGTTGATGCATGCTAATGATGTTAACACTGGTGATTGCCAACATTGTTGCTTATTGTCACTCCTAATGCTGATGTAAGTGAATTTTTGTCACGAAATTATAATTTCTTTGATCATTGTTATTTGACTACAATCATTCAACTATGAATTTTTTATCATTAATAAAAAAATTGATGTCTCTTATAATTTCTTTTATGCATGTGCGAATACAATTTTTTTTTTATAAAACTAAAATGCCACTAAGGCTGCGTTTGGTTGTCTGATATTTTTTGTAAAAGATAGTTTTAAAAATATTGGTTGAAGAAAAGGGGGTTTCTACTACATAAGCAAATATAAAAAACTTATCTAAACAGTAAAAAATGTTCTGAAAAAAGTAATTTTACAGAAGCGTCGCATATAATTATGCTGTTTCGAAACAGAAAAAGTGAAATTAAACCGTCTCAAACGAGGCCTAAATTGTCTAGCACAACAACATAAATTTTCAATAAATTACTTATTTCTTCTCATTTAAAATTTTAATTCTATTATTGGCTGTGTTAGGCTTATTTTAGAGAATCAATCTCATGCTCAATAAAAAACAAATCAAACCTAAAATTTATTATCATAATTTTGTACTTCAATCCTTCAAATTCCATTATTGGCAAAAATACTCTATATTAAATTTATTAAACTAGTGAGTCTCAAGTTGTCGGTTAGGATAATTTTATAAATTTATAATTTCTATTAAGTTCTTGACAAAAGATCCATTGTCGTCTAGTCCGGTTAGGATATCTGGCTTTCACCCAGACGACCCGGGTTCAAATCCCGGCAATGGAAATTCGGTATTGTCATATTTTTTATTGCATTTCTTAATTAATTGACATCTTTTGCAATTCCTTGTGTAATATAATTTAAATAAATTTACTATTTTCGTAACAATAGAAACATATATAAAATAATATATATATACCTTTACTTTTTTTTTTTGAAATATTTATATCAACAAAAATGCATATTATTTAATTATATTATGAGATTTTATTCGTACAAAATTGAGTCTCAAAGTACAAATCCACAAACACGACACACGTGTACTAATATCAATCATCGAACCTATGTCATCCCCATAAACAAAGTTCTCATCAACAAGGCTAAAGTAGAGGCGATTAGGGGTTTAAGTGAGTCAAGTTGACTCATGAGCCGGCTTGATAAATGGCTTGTGAGTTGAGCTCAATGACCTAACAAGCCAAACTTTAGCTAACTTTGACTCGACTCGTTAGCTCGTGAGCCAACTCGTTTTAAAAATATCAATATAAAATTTACTTAAAATGTATTAAAAACCAAGATTTTTAAGTATAAAGTTATAAAAAAAATGTCTTATAATTATATCTCAATTTCTTAAATAAAGTGATTCTTTATTATTTTTTATAATTTGTATTTTTTTTTACTATTTTATTAGAATAATTGCTAAAATCATAATCATTTTCTCTCTTTCATACTCAACAAACCAAATCGAACTCCTAGAATAAAGTTTGAGCCCAAGCTCGAACTCAATTAATTAATCAACCTCAAGCTCAGGCCAGGGTGACTAAAGCTCGACTCGACTTAACTCGTTTATACCTCTACATGCAATACATTACTAGCTAGGCTAGATTTGATAATTCTTAAAAATAAAATAATAATAATAATAATATCATGAATCTAAACCCTTAATGAACATGTATGAAGCTATGGAATCATTTTGACTATCTAATTAAAAAAATAATTGCATATTATTTATCCTTTGTATTTAAAATTTAAAATGTGGTTGGTGGAATGATGGAGATTTTAGCCTAAATATTGCAATAAGTCAACTACCTAATATTATTTTTATCATTATATTTAATTGTTATGGTTATTTTTTTTATTAATTATTCTTTCTTATCTTTTGCTCCACTAAAGAATGAGAGTGTTGATTAATAGCTTTGGGTGATGCTAATTGCTACATTTTATAAATCCAAATTTTATGATGAATTTTTAATAATTAGGTGATCATTTTTGCCAAATTTTAGGGTTTATATGTAATATCTCCTAATTTATAATTATTTCTCCCACTAAGAAGGAAATTTTGGGTATTTTTGCAACTTGGTTTTTGTCCATATTATGGTAGGTAGGCAAAGTACATAATGACTTGTAAGGATTGGCCTAAGTTAGGCAATATTTCACCTACCATCAATAGTTATAATATTATAAGTTTCTTTTAAAAAAAATTATTAATAATAAATATATTTAACTCATATTTATATAATTTTAAAATTTTATATGATATAATTTTGATCTCAATAAACTTTTATATAAATAGATTATTTTAAAATTAATATAATATATAAAGTTTTTGTTGCGTCCTGGAATATTCGCGGCGGTAGAGAAATATTTAGTTTAACGTCTTAGCGTTGTACGAAGATCCAGCACACAATCAGATAAGTGAGAGGGTGTAGCGTTCATAAGAGACACCAAAGTTTTTACGTGGAAAACCCCTGAAAAAGGGGGAAAAACCACGGGGGCCTGGCCCGGTTTGAATGAATCCACTAGTATTTGTAGTCGATTACAAATGAGGCCCTTCCTTAGGAGAAGGCCTTGGATTGATGTATCAAATGTACATCATATAGATTGCATTACATGGTAAGAGTTACATATACATGTTTGTTTGGCCTGAAGGACCGTGGTCGGCAGGAGACCGGAGTCGGCAGGAGACCTGGGTCAGAAAGACCGTTGTCTGTTGATGGAGGTCGGACGGACCGTATTAGGCGACAGTGGTCAGAAGGACCGTAGGCGGTAGGAGATAAGAAGTCAGGTGTTAGTCCCAGTGTCACTTGGAAGATCGGATGTTGATGGTCTGGCCTTGAGTAGGACGTCGGGTCTTAAGCAGGATGTTAGGTCTTCAGCAGGACGTCGGGTCTTCAGCAGGACGTCGGGACTTCACCAGGACGTCGGGACTTAACTTCGGGCCTTGAACAAGACGTCGGGTCTTTGGCAGGAAGTAGGGACTGAGTGTCAGGCCTTGAACAAGACGTCGGGTCTTTGGCAGGATGTAGGGACTGAGTGTCGGGCCTTGAACAAGACGTCGGGTCTTTTGGCAGGACGTCGGGGATGAACGTCGGGCCTTAAGGTGTGGTGGTCCGGCGAGGTTTTGTGGTGGTCCGGCGAGGTTCCTGCGGTGGTCCGGCGGTGATCCTACGAGATTCCTGCGGTGGTCCGGCGGTGGTCCGGCAAGATTCTGCGGTGGTCCGGCGGTGGTCCGGCGGCTGTCGAGGAGGAACTCCTTCCTTCTCTTCTCTTCTTCTCTCTCTTGCTTAGATCCTCTCTTATGAGAAATGAGGGCTCTATTTATAGATTTTCTGGAGTGGCATGGCCCGTAAATAGGCATGAGATCAGGGGCGAATAGGGAGTGGTCCAATGGACGGCCGATATCGAATCCTTTGATCATGTACCGTTTGTTGGGCATTTGAAGGCCTTAATGATGTCAAAATTCTGCGATCTTGGGCTCGTTGGATTCGTCTCGTCGAGCCGTTCGATCCGAGTATAAGCTCGTCAAAATCGGAGACCGTTTGGTAACTCAAATTGCAGTTTGAACCTTCCAACAGCGCTCTGAGCCCTTGATTCGGACTCATTTGGGCTCGGATTGGGTTGATCTTGGTGTCGTTGGGTTCGTATTTCCGAGACGCTCAGTTTGACTGTAAGCTCGCTGAAATCAGAGTTCGAGTGCGCCCAAAATTAATTTTTGTAGTTTCCAACTAGCTTTTGCCTCGAGATTCGTGCCAGATCAAGCTAATTTTGTGATGCCGTATCAGTTGCCCCCCTATTTTCGGACGTCGAAGCTTCAGAAGTCCGAAAATACTTGTCACGAATTTTAGAGAATTTTTCCGATTGAGTCAGAATTGATCTTACGTGTGGGGGCTCCGAAATGCTTTGAAAGTGTCAAAATCGAGTCCGGAACGTCGAAATATGTGTCCGGGGACCCCAAAAATGTCGAATTCGGACTTGTCAGGACGAAAAACGGGCCCAAAAATGGACCGGGCGGCCGAACCGGCCAGACCGCCCGGCCGGCCTTCCGGCCGGCGGCTGCCGCCGCCGCTGGCGGCGCGGAACAGTGGCTGCCGGCCACTCTCGCGCGGGCGCGCGCGACTCGCGCGCGCGGGATGCCCCACGCGGTCGCCTGGCCGCTCCGCGGCCTCCCCTGGCCGCTCCGCGGCTCCTGCCGGCCCGCCTAGCCGCTCCGCGGCCTCCCCCTGGCCGCTCCGCGGCACCTGCCGGCCCGCCTGGCCGTGCCGAGGTCCGCCTGGACCGTTCCGCGGTCCGCCTGGACCGTTCCTCGGTCCGCCTGGACCGCTCCGCTGCGGTTGCTGCCGGCGGCCAGCCAAAGGCTGGCCGTGATCCGCGTGATTTTCCACGCGGATTGGTGCGCTGTCAGTGGTTTTTTCGGGAGAGAGGTGTGTCGGTTCGGCCCACCGACATTGTGGGCCCTACATGCACGAAAATAGCATTTTTTGGCTATTTTTGGGTTCAAAAAATTCCGAAAAAATCCCAAAAAATTCTAAAAAATTTGGAAATTTTTTAGAAAAATAGAAAAATTCTGAAATGGCAATAACTCCCCTCCTTTCTCTCCAAAACCTATAAATAGCCCCCTTAGGCCTTTAGAAAACTTGCACATCTTTTTCTTTTCCTATTTCTTTTCTCCCTCTGTCCTTTCTATTGAGGCCTTCCCTCGATTTTTCGAGGCCCCTCTCTTGGCAAGGAAGTCCGGAGATTTCCCCTCATTCTCTTCTCCCTCTGTCCTTTCCATTGAGGCCTTCCCTCGATTTTTCGAGGCCCCTCTCTTGGCAAGGAAGTTCGGAGATTTCCCCTCCTTCTCTTCTCCCTCTGTCCTTTCCATTGAGGCCTTGCCCTCGATTTTTCGAGGCCCCTTGGTTGGCAAGGGAAGTTCGGAGATTTCCCATCCTTCTCCGGAGACCCTAGTCGGCCTTTCCGTATTGTCGGCCTTCCCTCGATTTTTCGAGGCCCCTCTCTTGGCAAGGAAGTCCAACGAAGGTTGGAGAAGTACTCTCTTTTTCTTCAAGAGATCTTGTGGAGTCCGATGTTTGGTGGTTCGATATGCAGGTCGGATAGACGTCGTGTAAGGAGAGAAAGTTGGAATAATGAGGGCATAAGTCAGCGTCGGGGAGAAGTATGATGACAGGTAGGAATTTAACGTCGGGTAGTCATACAACGTCGGGTAGGCACCGAAAAGACTCGTCGGGGTAGAAAGTCTATTAACGAGTAGAAGTCCGACGATAGGGTAGAAGTACTGAAGTCGGGTAGAAGTTCGGCAGCGTCGGGTAGAAGACCAATGAAAGATTGTCGACGGGGGCAGAAGTCCGATGACGAGTAGAAGTCCGCTGACGAGTGGAAGTTCGACGACAGGGAGAAGTTCGACGTCGTGTAGAAGTACGGCCTCGGGCAGAAGTCCGATGAAAGTTCGTCGACGTGCAGAAGTCCGACGACGAGTAGAAGTCCGCTGACGAGCAGAAGTTCGACGACAAGGTGAAGTCCGACGTCGTGTAGAAGTCCGTTAAAGAGCAGGGGTTCGAGAACACAAGGTGAAGTCCGATCGACGTGCAGAAGTCTGTCGGAGTAGAAGTCCGCTAACGAGCAGAAGTCGACGACGATGGAGAAGTCCGATGACGGGTAGAGTCCGACGACAGGCAAATTTCGGCGTTGTGTATTAGTCCGTCGAAAGTCCTGCAAGGCAAAAGTTTAGCGCAGGAGGAAATTCAAAATCGGGAAGAATTTTAACATTATGGAGAAGTCAGATAGAAGTCTATTGACGACATTCTAGCGACGTTAACCAAGGACGTGAGACTTTTCCGAGGTTGTAAGTCGGAGCCCTGCGCGACGACGTTAACCTGTGTGGAAGAGGCCGGGAGAATCCACCAAGGATGTAGGACCTTTCCGAGGTTGTATGCCGGAGCCTTTGCTCGACGACGTTAACCTGTGTGGAAGAGGCCGGGAGAATCCACCAAGGATGTAGGACCTTTCCGAGATTGTATGCCGGAGCCTTTGCTCGACGACGTTAACCTGTGTGGAAGAGGTCGGGAGAATCCACCAAGGATGTAAGACCTATCCTAGGTTGTATGTCGGAGCCTTTGCTCGACGACGTTAACCTGTGTGGAAGAGGTCGGGAGAATCCACTAAGGATGTGAGACCTTTCCGAGGTTGTATGCCGGAGCCCTGCTCGACGACGTTAACCTGTGTGGAAGAGGTCGAGAGAATCCACTAAGGATGTGAGACCTTTCCGAGGTTGTATGCCGGAGCCCTGCTCGACGACGTTAACCTGTGTGGAAGAGGCCGGGAGAATCCACCAAGGATGTAAGACCTTTCCGAGGTTGTATGTCGGAGCCTTTGCTCGACGACGTTAACCTGTGTGGAAGAGGTCGAGAGAATCCACCAAGGATGTAAGACCTTTCCGAGGTTGTATGTCGGAGTCTTTGCTCGACGACGTTAACCTGTATGGAAGAGGTCGGGAGAATCCACCAAGGATGTGAGACCTTTCTGAGGTTGTATGTCGGAGCCTTTGCTCGACGACGTTAACCTGTGTAGAAGAGGTCGGGAGAATCCACCAAGGATGTGAGACCTTTCTGAGGTTGTATGTCGGAGCCTTTGCTCGACGACGTTAACCTGTGTAGAAGAGGTCGAATCGAATCCCCCTGGGATCGATTTTACCTTGATTGGGAGAGGGCGAATGCCGCGTGTATCCCGAATCAAAGATGAAGAATGGTCTATTTTAGACCGTTACTGTCTTTTTGAGGTCGAGGTTAAGACCTTGCCCAAGGAGTAGAAGCCCAATATGGGACTGTTTAAAGCTTGCAATCGATTTGAAGTATCATCGCATTTGCTCGAATATTCCTGAAATATCATCCTGATATATAAAGCATTAGAGGATCTTTTTGACCAGAATTGTGGTCAAAGTTGCCCCCCAGTCCGCATTTCATGCAACAATGACTGATGTCAGGAAGTTGATAAGAGCGATCTTTTGAGATTGGAGCAAAAGTTGCCCCCCAGTCGGGAATCACTTTCCCACAGACGGCGCCAAACTGTTGCGTCCTGGAATATTCGCGGCGGTAGAGAAATATTTAGTTTAACGTCTTAGCGTTGTACGAAGATCCAGCACACAATCAGATAAGTGAGAGGGTGTAGCGTTCATAAGAGACACCAAAGTTTTTACGTGGAAAACCCCTGAAAAAGGGGGAAAAACCACGGGGGCCTGGCCCGGTTTGAATGAATCCACTAGTATTTGTAGTCGATTACAAATGAGGCCCTTCCTTAGGAGAAGGCCTTGGATTGATGTATCAAATGTACATCATATAGATTGCATTACATGGTAAGAGTTACATATACATGTTTGTTTGGCCTGAAGGACCGTGGTCGGCAGGAGACCGGAGTCGGCAGGAGACCTGGGTCAGAAAGACCGTTGTCTGTTGATGGAGGTCGGACGGACCGTATTAGGCGACAGTGGTCAGAAGGACCGTAGGCGGTAGGAGATAAGAAGTCAGGTGTTAGTCCCAGTGTCACTTGGAAGATCGGATGTTGATGGTCTGGCCTTGAGTAGGACGTCGGGTCTTAAGCAGGATGTTAGGTCTTCAGCAGGACGTCGGGTCTTCAGCAGGACGTCGGGACTTCACCAGGACGTCGGGACTTAACTTCGGGCCTTGAACAAGACGTCGGGTCTTTGGCAGGAAGTAGGGACTGAGTGTCAGGCCTTGAACAAGACGTCGGGTCTTTGGCAAAATGTAGGGACTGAGTGTCGGGCCTTGAACAAGACGTCGGGTCTTTGGCAGGACGTCGGGGATGAACGTCGGGCCTTAAGGTGGTGGTCCGGCGAGGTTTTGTGGTGGTCCGGCGAGGTTCCTGCGGTGGTCCGGCGGTGATCCTACGAGATTCCTGCGGTGGTCCGGCGGTGGTCCGGCAAGATTCTGCGGTGGTCCGGCGGTGGTCCGGCGGCTGTCGAGGAGGAACTCCTTCCTTCTCTTCTCTTCTTCTCTCTCTTGCTTAGATCCTCTCTTATGAGAAATGAGGGCTCTATTTATAGATTTTCTGGAGTGGCATGGCCCGTAAATAGGCATGAGATCAGGGGCGAATAGGGAGTGGTCCAATGGACGGCCGATATCGAATCCTTTGATCATGTACCGTTTGTTGGGCATTTGAAGGCCTTAATGATGTCAAAATTCTGCGATCTTGGGCTCGTTGGATTCGTCTCGTCGAGCCGTTCGATCCGAGTATAAGCTCGTCAAAATCGGAGACCGTTTGGTAACTCAAATTGCAGTTTGAACCTTCCAACAGCGCTCTGAGCCCTTGATTCGGACTCATTTGGGCTCGGATTGGGTTGATCTTGGTGTCGTTGGGTTCGTATTTCCGAGACGCTCAGTTTGACTGTAAGCTCGCTGAAATCAGAGTTCGAGTGCGCCCAAAATTAATTTTTGTAGTTTCCAACTAGCTTTTGCCTCGAGATTCGTGCCAGATCAAGCTAATTTTGTGATGCCGTATCAGTTTTTATATTACATTTATCTCAAAATAAAATTTAATAATTTTTAAAATAAATTTAATTAAAAATTATATAATCCTATTTTGAGAATTTTTTTAATGAATTTAATAAATGCAATAAGTGCATTATTTAATAATTAATATCATGAAGTGAACTTAAAATAATTTTTAATTTCCACATGCAATAGTAAATTATAGTCGTGGCCTTCACCACGAGGGCACGTGATATGAGCACAGAGCACGTGATCATTCATCAAAATAAGTGGAAAAAAATATTCCATTCGAAGCCGCGTTCACACTTAGACCAACCAGAAGATTCCTTTCTTCTCCCCGTTCACACTTATCAAAAAAAAAAAACTCATTCCAGCAATGAAGCACAGCCTGCTGACCTGGTCGCATCGTGCCACGTAATACATCTGACGTGGCAATTGAGTGGCTTTCTTAACTTTTTTGCTATAAACACTTAAATAATTTAATTATTAGCAAACAGCCCTTTTTCTAGTCCTTTTCTTAAAATCTTCAATTACAGATATATCATATTTTGATAGTTCAGCAAATATCATTTATATATAATTAGCACTAAAAGGTAAAATTTTCCTATAATGAATTACTAACATACCTTTTAAATTATTGCATACTTATATATTTAATATCTATTCAAAAATATTAAAAGACAATCAAATCATTAAAAAATTATCAAAAAAATAATTATTGAAATTTAATTATTAATTTTGATAATTTGATTAATCAAAATATGATCACTAACAAAATTTGACTTTGCAAAGCTTAATCTTTTTTTTTTTAATAAAAAAAACATTTATCATAAATTAAAATAGGAGTTTAATTTCAGTACATATGGATTTATTCCCTTGAAAATCGCGTTCACACCTAGACCCAACAAAAAGATTCCTTCCACACACATATCAATAAATCCCCCATTATTCCATAAATCACGGACGTCCATTCTATACAGCCCATGGGCCGGCCCATTAAAGACCTATTCACCACCTGCCACTCAGGAATCCGACATGGCACATTGTTTGGTCAGCTGACCATTTAGCCGACCCCACCATCTATTTCCTTTCCTAGCATTTTATTTCTTCCCCACCCCCAACCCATCTATATAATATCCTCCCCTTCATCTCCCATAGCTCTCTCCACCACCTCCACTAACAACTAGAAGAAACCAAATGGGAAATTGCTCTCTCCGGCCGCCGGTGACTTGGGTCGACGACGAGCTTGATGACGACCCCGACGATGAACTTGATGATGAACTCAATGACGGTGAAAAAGACGAAAAATCTGCGACAAGACCGAGAGCGAGAATAGCTTCTTCTGCGACTAAAGTGAGGATCAAAATCAACAAGAAACAGTTGGAGGAGTTGCTGAGTACAGCTCAGGTTAAGAGTTTGTCGATCTTGGATCTGATGAGTATAGGTCAAGTGAGTTTTGAAGAGATCCAAATGCATTATTGGAGACCCGCACTCCAAAGCATCTCAGAGGAATATGATCAATGATCATATAATGATAATTTTGATGCTCATTGTGATAACAATTTTTAAATGTATATCTTATCTCATTTTGCAATCCTAATATAGAAGATGACAGTATGTTTCAATGTAAATTATATGATTTTGATTGTTTGTGGATATGTAATTTGGGTTACTTTGTAAGATTAGTGATTGTATTATTGGTTAACCTTCTTTTTCTTACTTAAAAAATGGTTTTAGTACCTAATTATCAAAGTATTAGGAGTGATTTACATCCATTGAATGTTAATAACTATTATTGATAATAATTTGCCAAAAATATTATTTTTTTAATGAAAATATTTTGATATTAGATATGTAAATATATAAGAATTAAATGATAATGATTTTGTAAGATTAGGTGAAGGCATTATCATATTTATTTTTACATAATAAATTATTTTAGTTCTTAATTGTCAAGTAGGGGAAGTAGAATAAAAGTTGTATAAATGAAGCTAAAAAAAAGTGGGTGAGGCACAAGATAGTGGTTAGATCATGGGGGCAATGAGGTGGGCCCAAGCATTAAATATAAATATTTATCAACTTAGACCATGACAAATAACATTTTTATATTTATTTTCTTAATTGTTGGGTGTGCCATATGCCAAGGAACTTTAATAGGATCAATTTACATATATATCCTCTTGGGTAGATCAGCAAATGTCAACTATTTGTATTTTTAATTTGCACTATTTTCTAGTTCTTGCAAGCTAATACAAAGAAGGGGTTAATCATATTAAAATTTTTAATTAAAAAAATAATAATAATAATTCTATTTTTTATGTGATTAAAATAAATTAGATTTTTTTTAATAGGGAGTTATTTTGAGTCTGACCAATTAGCTCTCCAATTATCTATGAAGTGAACATTTATGTAATAAGCAGTGTTATAATGATGTTTTCGATTGAAAAAGATGCTAAAATTAATAAGTCTGAATTAGCATAAATCATAATTTAATGAGATTTAGTTCAAACCATTAATAATTCAATGATAAGGCAATCAATGAGTTTGCTTTGAGATTAGTTCAACATACTATTTAAAGTGACGATGAAATAGATTAGATATAATTCAAATTGGGCTTGAAGTGGAGGAATGCATAGTGGCCTTACCCTTAGAGATATAAGATACGAGTCATTAGCCAAGTTTTTCATTTTTGTCACAAAAATTATTTATATTGACTTGTTGTATTTATTAGATGGTTGGTGAATGCATTCCAATTCAAGTACACTTTGTTCGAAAGTAAAGCATGTACACTTGTTCCGGGTGCATATCTTCTAATAACTGATTTCACAACTATGTAGGAAAACGTTTGCTTCAACGTCCAAATGACTATCCAAGAAGAGAGATATTGGATGTATAACAGATTGTTACCGGATCGAAGAGGATTGACATGTGAATTTATACAAGTAGTTGAGACTTTCATTCAAGTTGCATCTCAACTTCCTTCCTTTAAGTTCGATGGAATGTTTAGATATTCATGTATGTTCGAAGCATAAAAATCAAGCATTTATAAGCCCGATGATGTGAAAGTTGATTTCTATCGCAGGGGTTTTGCTCGACTAATGGATTTAGATCTCACATGGTGAGTACGAGCCACACAGAGATACTCATGCCGGTTCATCCACAACTTTTGAAATATTTGATAAAGATCAAATGACTAGACTGTTTGAAAAACTTATTTTTGATGTAGCATGTTTTAATTTAAGGGCTAGTATGGAAAAGCCACCAAATGCATAAACCAAAAAAATTCTTTTAGTTCCTACATGCAGCTCAAAAACAAATTTGGGACGATTGCAAAACTCATTTAGAATTATCAATTGCAGTGAGGATGCTAAGTATTAAAACTAAATATAATTTTCCTTGTGATTGTTTCAATGATTTCATTGGTCTTCTCAAGAAAACTAATTCAACGGATAATTTAATTCCCTCAGATTTATACCAAACGAAGAAATTAGTATCCAACTTGGGTCTCACTGCTATAAAAATTGATTGATTTATCAATGGATGTATGTTATACTACAAGAATGATGCAACAAAAGTTAATTATCGCACATGCAATGCACATCAATTTAAGCCAAACTCGGGAAAAAAGAGAACGTGGTAAAAAAAAAAAAATGATGTTCCATATTCCCGTTTATTTTTTGGAGTTTTGCAATAGAAATTTAATATAAAAAAAACTAATTCTAATATCAATATATTTTATGGATTTATTCTCGCAGGATGATTTTATACGAGTTTGAGAAAAATAAATCAGTCTACTGGTGAGGGATAATCTTCAGAATTGACCCAATATTCTGAGTATTATACATGATCAGATGTTGTTGGAGGTAGGCATAGGGGGGAGGGTATATGGCTTGGGTTCGCAAGGCTATGCTTATGAGGGTAATTCATCCACCTCAGTATTTTATGATCCAAGTGGAGCTGAAGAAAGTGTAAGTCAGAGGTTGCAGCGCTAACGAGAGAGATACAAGATTCAAAATGATATGGAAGCAGAGCTGCGATCCTATAGAGATGAAAATTAAAAGAAGAAAGAGTAAGAGCAGCACATGCATCACCAGACAATGAGGACACGGAGGATGATTAGTACTCTTATTTGTTTGATGAACTTATGTGTAAACTTATTTGGTTTAAACATTTGATTTGATGAACTTGTTCTATGTAATCAATGACTTTATTTGTTGAATTTAAACATTAGTATTCTTCTTTTGTTTGATGAGTTTATTTGTTTTGATGAACATTGTAGAAATTATAATAGTTGTGATTGATTATAGTGGTGTGTTGCTCATGTTCGTCAAAGCTTTGTTGCATATTTTGTGCAGGTTTAGACTTTAGGATAAATTTAGTAAATTATAGGGGGGTCTGTCAATTTTTTTTTCAGATGATATAGGTTTCCGGTGGTCAACTGACAGTTCCGCCCAGAAAACTCAATATCATACGGCTTTCAAAAGACGCTGGAATTTCAATAACGCGGTCGGTAATTACCGGCGGTTTACCGATGCTTGGCGGCGATTATCCGGTGAGATGCCGGTGGTTTAGCCGCCGGTACTTCATACGGTTCTGACAGCCGGTAACCGACGGTTTACCGGCGATGCACCGGTGGTTTGGACAACCGGTACGCCGCCGGTAACTAACCGGTGGTCACCGGCATTACCACCACCTTAAAGCTGCCGGAAACCGTTTCCTACGCCGTTTTTACCAGCGGTTTTTGTGCCGCCGGTGTTTTACAAAACCGCCATAAATCAATCGTTAACCGCCAGTAATAGCCATCGGTAATAGCTGAATTTCTTGTAGTGTAAAATGCTTGATGAGGTGAGATAATTTGTTTAAATAATAAATAAATAAAACACAATGTAGTGAAAGTTATTGAAGAAGGAGATGCAAATAATTCAAGAGAGCAAAGAACAATAAAGACTATAATTTCAAAAGATATTGTCATGTTATATCTTCCTACTACAATAGTTATATATATAATACAACAATAAAATTTCTAGAAAGTTCTAAAAATAGGTACAAAACAGATATATTATTCCTAAGACAAGCTATACTTAAGATGCACCGCATCACACAAGAGGCACATAAACATGCCATGATCTTTGGCTTGTCACATGGGTGTAGTGGAAGAAAATTAGGACATGAAATTTGATTGACAAGACATGTGATAATATTGAATCTAAAAATATCTTGGTATTAAAACATTGAATGAGTTGACCTCATAAAGTGTAGTTCTTTTGAGTTGAAAATAAATCAATCAGTAGGTTTTTTAATTAAATTTAGATTTTATTTGAGGCGGCTTTCTTATTGCTACTTAAAATAACTTTATAGTATAAAAATTTATACTAAAATAATGCTTTAATAAGCAATTAGAAAGTCGTCCCAAACGAAACCTTAATCTTCTTTTAGTTTAGGGTTTCTTATGAGTGATATTAGAAGATTTGATTGAGATCAAATGGTTAATACTTCAATAGATTTTAAAATTTTTAATATATTTAAAAGCTTTAATAGTTTCCATCATAAAATTAATTAAAAATTTATCTCAAAAATTTTGGTCATGATGAAATTCAAAATTATTTGATTTATTTTAAAAGAATTGTAATGCATATAGAATTTGTATGATATTGATCTAAAAATAAATTCAAGAGGAAGACTTTTATTGCACTAGAAATTAAGTGGGTTATTTTGCTTTTTTTAAAAGTGATATATATTCAATGAAAGTGAAGAGTTATTTTTATTTATTTATTTTTTTTTAGGGGATATTTTATTAATGTTGAGAGCTCTAATGAGAAAAAATGTATTGAAGTGTATAAGAATATTGTCTTTAATCTCACATATGATGTCAATTTTTTGAATTGAAAATAAATTTACTATATATGTTATAGATTTGATCTTAATATTAAATTCACACTCCCTATTACACATTCATTTGAGATGACTGTAGTTTTTTATAAAGACGGTAAAGCTGCTGTGAAGATGTTGCAGAAAGCAACTTCGAGCACAAAATTTTCTCATAAGCAGTTAAAAAGCAGCAATCAAACATAAACTATGATTACAATCTGAAAAACAAAGCAGTAATAAAATTGTCCCAAATGAAGCCTGAGTTGCAACTCAAATTGCATCTTAAAATTATGCCAATAAGCACGACCTCCAATTTAATGAGAACAATTACTTTGCCCTAATATGCTTCATTTTTGTCTTTCCATAGAGACAAAAATTTTATTAGTGGAAGTTAACAATTTTATCTCATTAGGATGGTAATTTGACATGAAATATATTTAATGTTTGGAGATTAGATAATTTAATAAATATGATATTAATTCCTAATTTAATTTGGTAAATATATTATTTATTCTTAATTGATTATTAAATACAACACATTGAGCTTAACTATAGTAGATCTTCTTTCTTAATACATAAAATAAGTGCTTGATAAATATTTGGGCTTCGTTTGAAATAGCTTTCTCACTATTTTATTTTTCATGTTGCAATCACAATTTTTATTTAGTTACTATTTTTAATAAAATTTTCAACTCGGAAATTAGTCTCCATCAACCATACAAAAAACTATTTTCTCCATAGCAATTTTACAACCACATATATAAAATATTATAATCGTCCCAAACGGACCCTTACTTTTCTAATTTTTTATTTTATTTTTATTTATTTTCCAATTGTGATTAGCATTATATTGTTTGAATTTCACATGAAATAAATTAACTCATAATTAGTGCTCATATGATGGTGGAAAGTTGAATGCTATACATAAATATTATTTATAATTTTACAATAAAAAAATAATCATAAATGTTCTCTAAGATCCTTAATCAATTGTTTTTTGTATTAATTAAAATTAGGAAGGAAATTTTTATAGTCTTTAGTAGAATTGTTCGTTGCATGTAGTAGAGGAATATATAAAGTTTAAAGTAGATAAGAAGATTTATCGCTACCACCTTATTGGGCCGTTCAGCTTGTGGGCCTTCTATAAAGGCCATGCTTTGTAGATCTATATGACTTAAAGTCTATTAAAGTCTAATATTGCTCACTTTGATCTGTTGGTTAAGAGCTTTGGCTATCAACCGAAAGGTCTTGAGTTCGAAGCCTACACATGTGATGTGTGCGTAAGTTTGCCTTAATTGACGTAAATGTTCCTAAACAAACTCTAACAAGTTAAACACAAACATAATATACATGAATAAGTTCAAATAAACAAAAGCTCTAACAAATTGAACAATAATAGAAGGCATACTCATTGAGCTGGACTCAGTTTGCACCTACACTTTTAAGATCATGGATCTATAAGAAGTTCAAAGTCAAATTCGGCACTAGCTAGGGCTGTGAAAATCGGGTCACGGGTCAGGTTCATGTCCAACCCGACATTGTTCGACTCGACCCGAACACGACCCGCTTCGAATATGTTTTACTAAGTTTTTATTTATTTATTTAAACCTAAATTAAATTAAGGTAATATTTACTTCAATCAATTTAAAAATAAATCAAACTTAATTCAATTTGGGCAACATGGTTTATTATTTTTTTGAAAATAGCATTTACTTATTTCATAACAATCTTTTAAAACCCTACTAAGTTAATTAAAAAAGGTCAATGAACCCAACCCGATTTTACAAACGGGTCGAAATCCCAAACCCGAATCCCATCCAGTTCGGGTTCGGGTTGACACATACCCGAAATTTTCGTGGTCAGGTTTAGGTTGAGTTTTTTGGCCGTGTCAAATATTAACACCCCTAACTCGAGCAATATAAGAATTAGTTCAAATTTGAGCTATGAACTTTTTTTAGTGTTTAGAACATTCACTTTAACATGACAGATAGGGCTGCAAGCGAACCAAACGTTCGACGAGCAACTCGTTGTTCGATTCGATTAAAGCTCGTTTGTGATCGTTTAATTAACTAAACAAACAAACTTGAACAATATTTTAAATACTCGATTCTTAAATAAACAAACTTGAACACTAATGCGTTCGGCTCATTTATGTTCGCGAACAACAGCATTTGAAGTTCGTGAACAAGCTCGACATTAAGCTCGATAAAAGCTCGATTCGTGTTCGATTTTGAACTTGTGAATAAGCTCGATAAAAATAATTAATATTTAACTATAGAATTAATAAATAGACAATTGCTTTTATTATAAATGTGTTCGCTCATAGAAATGTTCATGAACATGTCTGTTTGATAGTTAAAAAAATTTGTTAAATATGTTCGCGAATAAGCTCGATAAGCACTAAACGAACGAACATGAACTAAACACGAACCGAACATGAACTGAACACGAACCGAACATGAACACTCATTAATTTAAATGAACCAAACATGAACACAAACAATAAAGTTCGAACAAACATGAACCAAACTTGAACAAACTGATATTACATGAACACAAACATGAACACTCACATACTCGGCTCGGCTCGGTTCGTTTGCAGCCCTAATGACAGAGTTTCATCCAGAATGAATAAACAATATGAAAAAAACATTAGAGGCATATTTATCCAAACTAGACCATTCTAAGGCATCTAAAAATCTTTTTTTTTTCTTTAAAATGAATCCCAAAACCTGCTTTAAATAAACTAATCTACCCAAAACCAATGGAATATACATATATTAACAACCTCGTGCGGAGCTCATATAACCAAAAAAATCAAAATAAGAAGACAAAATATACTTACTATTTCATAAGATGCTGAATGCTGATCCCCCAAGCTGAAGCAAGCTGCGACAATAATTGGTTTGCTGAAGCCCCATAGATATCCTCCTGCAAGTCCATAGTAGATACTTCATGAAGGTTCAACAAAATTTCTCTCTTAACTTCCATAGGAATGCTAAGGAAATCTGCTCCATTCTCCGTTACCAGATTCATCAACTGGAAAGGGAAAATTACATCAGGCATAGGATGATAAGTCTCAAACAAATTCAGGAAAAAATGGGAAATTATTAGTGAATCTCAAGTATTTCTGAAAGCTTAATGCGCTTTCAGCTAATATTGGGAGAGCGGGCGGGCGAGCATTGGAAGATTCACCTTAAGGCTAAGGGGGACAATTGCCCTCCTGTAAAAATAAAAAAAATCTTTATTATATGATTCTTTAGGTAATTTGTCCCCCTCCATATTTTTTCTAGTCTTTATTACAATGATTTTTAGGCAATTGCACCCCCCGGCCCCCCTCTAAAAGTTTTAAAATACTATGATTTTTAGGCAATTGCCCTAACATACTAAACATATTGTATAGAGATGTTATTGTTAGGGAACGATGAACCAAATACAAAGAGAAATAGTAAAGAGACTCCAAAAATATACTTACAACCAAAAATTGTTATGAGGGCGCTGTCCCCGAAAACCCCCGCAGGGGCGCTGCTCCTTGACCCTCGACCTGACTGGGCAGGTCGAGCCTCGCCAGGGGGCGTTGCCCCCTTGGACCCCTGACATATCTGTGAAGCGTACAACGATGAACAAATAGGAGTCGATAGGTATCACCCTCGAAATAAATTTTGGTTGTAAGGATATTTAAAAAAAAAAAAAAACTCTGCACTTTTACTTATAAATTTGCCCCCCCTTAAAATTAAGGCTGGATCTGCCCCTGGTGGTGTTTTGGTAAATCTATGAATCAATGCTTTGGAAAAAAAGATAGACCTTGCAAATACCTGTTGAATCCAAGCAAATGCTATATCAAACAAGCTTTGTTCCAGCAGCAACTGCCCGACTGCATGCAATAGTTCAATAGCTACTTCATCTGAGAGCTCATTGATAACAGGCCCAGATCTTTCCATCAGCTTCAAAAGCATCACATCATCTCCCCTAGAAAGCACCTCTGCATATGCTGAATCCACATCACCAATACGAATTGAATCCATTGCACCCTCCTGGCCGGAATCGCCATCTGCCATGGCATCCATATCTTTTTCAGGAACTGGCCGTCGTGTTGCAGCTCGAGAGGTTCCATTATCGTCCCCAGCCACTCGAATAGCTTCCAAAGTAGCCTCATCCTTGGAGGCTTGCCAAACACTTCTTGCAGAGGGACCTTCGCCGAGCCTAAATGGTCCGTCAGCTTTGTCCCAAGCCCTCCGGCCGCTACCAACTTGATCGCCTCCATGTTCATTTCTTAGCAATCTACCACCAGCTGAAGAGGCCATTAGACCTCTCCTTGGAGCAGCGTGTGCATAGAATTCTTTTCCCCTTGATACAGAAGCCATGCCATCTGTTGACAGATACGGAATTCTACTTTCAGCTCCCCGGCCGAACTTTGAAGTGGTGGTCTTGAAGTCCATTGTAGTTGCTAAGGATCTTACTGGAGATCCTTCGAACCCCACAGTCATATTTCCTCCTCTCCTTCCAGAGGAAATTGACAAGTCTCGTGCCATTTCTTCAACAACTCTCTCAAGTCCATGAACTCGGTCTTCCAGGGTTATTAAGCTATCATGGGAGCCTTCCATGAAGTGCTGAAAAGATTTATAGAGCATAAATATCAATAACCTTGTCAAAACAAAGTGAAAATTCCAGTCAACTAAGCAAAGTTGGCGATATAAGGTAGAACCAATTTGTTCTGGTGATTAAGTTCCTGGGAATCCTGATAATCTAAGATAAATATGATTCATTATCATCCTCTCGGTTTCATTAATTCTTCTTAGTTTCGATAGATTTGCCGCTGCAATGCACCAATCTTTTCAGCTATTCCTCTGCCAACCATCTCAAGCCATTGATCTTTAAATCTGTGGGCTCTAAAAATTCTCATTTGGCCCTACTGTGAGAATTTTAGTTTAGTCAAATACTCAAATTTTTAGAAAGTATATTGGATTGCAAATAAAATATCACCCAGAAGGTATATTTTATGAGAACTTTATGATTCGATTCTTGGTCTCTCATAGGCATGCCTTAATAATATTACCCTCCTAGAAGGTATGTGAGGTGATATGACTTCACCTTGCCTTGCCTAATCAACTAGGCAAGCATCCAGCTTCCCTTTACACCGTTGCTTAATCTTTTTTATTTTTGCCACTGTCCATTTAGCATAGTCAATGTAATTTTATAAACCTGCCAAGGCATTTCTCCACTAAACTTAGATAGATAAAAATTCATAAGTTATAACGCATCATTATACTGTGACTGAAAGGAAATTTAATTCTGCTCTATGCATGCAAATCAGGAAGAAATAAATTAAATCCAATCTTAATGATCAAACACAAACCTGCAACATGTTCATAAGATATGCTTGTTGCCTCTCTAAGTGTGATAACTGCCTCTGAATGCCCAACCAATTTACTTTATTATTCATAAAAGAGCTTTCAACTAGACCATCAGTTCGTGAGATACTTGAACGGCTTGCGAAAGAACTCTGGGTTTAACTCTTTGTCTTTCAAAGAGGGTGCCTTTATCTTCAGTAAATCTGCAGCATTCTCTGGTAGGATGGTGCACTTTATGGGGGATAGAGGCGCACCCGCCAGTAGATGAAGAATCAGCAGATGAATCCTTCACAGATTCTGGTCTATCACTATTGAGATTCAAATCTTTACTGTCCAAATTCTCGTCAGAATGTCCTGATTCACCAACTGTAACACCGTGTAACACCCACGGAACACAAATAATAAACTTGAACTACATGAACACTAATGAGAGGCTCGCATTGTACCTTTCAAGCTCTCAGCTCCTTTATCTGAAATCTTCTTCCATAATTGTAAAGCCTCCATCACGCTCTCTCTCACGGGCTTAACCTGGTTAAAAAGAAATATGAGACATTGAACAAACTTGTAGCCAGAGTACCGATTTAAGAAAAACAGTCTTGAGCTATAAACATTCAATCTATTTGTGGAAGAAGATGTATTTGTATCACGTACCCTATAAAATCCATGAAAATAAGAAACATGAAAAATCACCTTATCAAAACGACAAGCCTCCAAAGAAGCAATAGTTTGAGATGCCCCATCAGCAATTAAATGGCTTGATTGGGAGGCCAACACACTGAATGTATCAGCAGCTGCTTTACGAGTTGCCCAATCATTATTCTCAAGACATTCTCGAACACTTTGCAGCACATTCGGCATACTCTGGGAACTGATTGCTCCAACCTGCAAGAATTTTGAGATTATTTTTTACAACCAATCCAAAACAAAGTGATGTAGGAACATCTTAGCCTATATTGTGCTTAGGGACTAGTTTATCTTCCTTGGTCTAGAGACTTCTATTTTCTTCATTAAATAGGTCTAATGTAAGGTTTTAAGGGCATTGAATGATATATTTTAGTCTTTGAAGCTTTGAAAAGCTCTCTTCCTCTTCTTCCCTGGATTGGGAATCTCAAATCCTTCTTGCAGGTATCATCTTCCGACGATCCACTACATCAGTTGGTATCAGAGCCTGGAGCTTGCGAAGATCGATGTATTGCAGAAGGTCGGCTGTCGACGACGTTCGAAGCCGTAGAACAAGGGCGGTCGACGAAGATCGACGCCGAATAAGATGGGCGGTCGACGAAGATCGCCACCGAAGGAGATGGGCGATCGACGATGATCGACGCCGAAGAAGACGAGAGATCGATGACTATCCGCCTCTCGAGCTTCCGCTGCAATGGCGTGATCCACCGCTGGAATACCCTTCCCTCTTCCACTTCGCTTCCCGCAAAGGGATCCGCAAGCAACCGGTTGTGGTTGACGACTACCCTCCACTCGAACTCCCTCTCCGATGGCGTGACCCGCCGCCGGAGTATCCGCCGCTCGAGCTTCCGCTGAAATGGCGCGATCCGCCTCTACCGATTACTTCGGTATCCGACTCCGTTCATCTTCAACGCAAACCTACCCGTGCACGTCCAGACGCCTCTGCTCAGCTCACTGGACCGATTCCAGCTCCTTCGCCGCCGGCAGCAGCCGACCAGACTCCCGCACATCCAACCTCCGATTCGCCGACCCGACATGTGCACGAGCTCGATCTATCACGACCATATCCCAGTCTCGTTGCCTGCTTCGACTCCGTCGAGATGGAGCTCCAGCTGGAGATTTGTCGTCTTCCTGCATTGCCTGCGGACGACAGCAAGGCAGTGCGGGTTCCGGACTCTGCCATG
The DNA here is from genome assembly GCA_019514585.1 of Dendrobium officinale. NCBI lineage: Eukaryota > Viridiplantae > Streptophyta > Magnoliopsida > Asparagales > Orchidaceae > Dendrobium > Dendrobium officinale. The sequence continues at coordinate 1,703,159 of CM033689.1, forward strand.
GAAGGAAATCATTCCAACTCCGTCGTTTACCCGGCCCCTCCTCCCGCCCGCGCAAGATCCGTCCCCTGCTGCTCACGCGAGACAGATGATGAGCGCGAGCCAACGCCTTGCGATGAGCGCGATTCCACGCCTGGATACGAGCGCATTTCAGCGCCTGGCGACGAGCGCATTTTCGCACCGAAGACAGTGACGCCTGGAGCAATCGCGATGCTCCTTTCCATTGGTGATCGGCAACTTGATTTGGATAAGCAACAGTCTATAGCTGCAAAAGCTGAGCCTAAGACAGAGAAAGATGCAGAATCTTTGTCCTTGACAAAGCAAATTCCAGGATGGTCTGATGGTATTCCTCCTTTTGGGTTTATGGCCCATGTTCCGCCACCACCTTTTGGTCTTGACGATGCAAGCACTAGTTCTTCCAAAGCAGTTCAGAGGTTATTTTCCTCACAACTCCGGCCAAAAGCGTTGTGCAACTCACTGTTATATTGCACAGATCGTGAATCACCATCAGCGGATGACAAGATTTCATCCATATTGGTCTGCAGCAGTTGTCATCCGATGCAGAAGGGAAACCTTCCTGCCAATCCATCCACCGATTCTTCACAGAAGAAGACAACTTCTGGTAGAAACAAATTTGTGAAGCTGGTGGAATGGACCGAGCCCTACTTGAGTAATAGCCGGAAGCTGCACTGCATCATGAATCCTGATGCGAATCATGGAGATGGAGAAACTAAGTTAAATGACAACTACAATGTTGGTGATGTGAATGATTTTACTGCGGGTGTGGAAATGCCAGGTTTAAATTCTACTGAAAATATTGATCCAACACGATGCTCACAAGTTGCTCGACGTAATGTCGCTGATGACTACGGTTATTTATTTCTTGGATCAAGTTCGGGCGTTGGAGAACGAATGCTTCTTAGAATACAGCAACAGGGACTTTATATCACTCCTAGAATTCTCATTGTGACCAGATTGCTGCCAGATGCCGTAGGAACTACTTGTGGTCAGCACCTTGAGAAGGTTATTGGTACAGAGCACACAGATTACTGCCAGATTTTTCGAGTTCCTTTCCGAACCGAGAACAGAATTATTCGGCAATGGATTTCATGCTTTGAAGTGTGGCCTTACCTTGAGACTTATGCTGATGATGTAGCAGACAAGTTGGTCGGAGAGCTTCTGGCAACGCCGGATCTCATAATTGGAAACTATAGTAATGGCAATCTTGTAGCATTTTTGTTGGCACACAAATTAGGAGTTACTCAGTATACAAAAGCCCATGCTCTGAAAAAAACCAAGTACCCAAATTCTGATATTTATTGGAAAAATTTTGAGGAACAATTCACTGCTGATCTTATTACCATGAACCATGCTGATTTCATAATCAAGAGTACCTTCCAAGAGTTCGCTGGAAGACAAGGACTATCGAGGCTATATGGCCATGACAGCAATCCGCAGACAACTCATGTGGTTTGGACTTTGGGTTATGTTATATCTGAAGTAACGAGGATAAGAACGGCGATTACTAGCACTGATGTTTTCTCACTCCGTAGATTTCTACGCGAGGACATGTACAAAAGAATTAAAATTTTTGATCCAGGAGGGTTACTCATGATTTCTACACCTATATCCTTACCATTGATAACCTCGACGGAGTCGAGCTTTTTAAACGCAAGGGGAGAATGATGTAGGAACATCTTAGCCTATATTGTGCTTAGGGACTAGTTTATCTTCCTTGGTCTAGAGACTTCTATTTTCTTCTTTAAATAGGTCTAATGTAAGGTTTTAAGGGCATTGAATGATATATTTTAGTCTTTGAAGCTTTGAAAAGCTCTCTTCCTCTTCTTCCCTGGATTGGGAATCTCAAATCCTTCTTGCAGGTATCATCTTCTGACGATCCACTACATCACAAAGCTATTCTAGGACATTTACTAGGATTAAAGATTTAGAAATCACAAACGCTTTAAACCATAATATGCTTTTGATAGGAAATACTTGAATATTTCAAGTAAACCCTAACAAAATTGATGAAAACAACGAGAAAACTTCACCAATCTAATGGAAAAACAGCAAAACAGTAGTTTTTTATGGTGAAAATCAAACAACGGAAACAAATAAACAAGATACCAGTGATCCTCAATTCGAGAGTAGGATCGTTCTCTCCCAATCCCAAGATGAATCTAAGGCCCAAGACACCAAGACAAGAACTACGAAAATCAGACACCAAAATAAAGAAGAACACTAACCCTATTTCCTCTCTCATACTTAAAGCATACAATTAATCATCATTTACTCCTTAAGTAAAAGAAGTTAAAAAAATTACAGATAATCATTAAAGCCAAAAGATAGATTAGCCCTTGCCATTTGCTCCTTTGGCTCCAAACATTTGAATTTGAATCTCTAGTAGACTCCACCTCCTTCTCTCTCTCTTGCCGCCGCCCCTTCTTTTGTAAAACTGAACCGGCCCATTAGAAGGGTCCGGTTGAAGCTGGGCATGTTCAGGCTGAACTGGCCTACCAATACCGCCCTCCCAAAGAACCTCCTATTCCTCAAGGTGAAAAGAAGGAAATTGATGCTTCATTCTCTCATAAGGCTCCCATGTCGCGTCGTAGTTCAGAAGATTCTTCCACTTGATCAGCACTTCCTTAGCTCCATCTTCTCTCTGGCGAACCCCCATAAGCTCCAATAGTTCTAAAACCACCTCTAGATCCTCAGTTAATATCACCAGTAACTCAGAGCTTGCTGCAGAAAAGCGACAAGCTGCATATCTTAATCTAAGAGTACTAAGCTAAGAAATTCTCGGAACTTATTATTAAGGAAAAAAAAACTTCAGTTGAAACTAGTAGTTAATGGCCAATTGGGTTTCAACATCACCCAGAAGAAATTTGGGACATGATGTGCAATTACTAACAAATGATTGAACTATCCATTTTAAAAATATGATCAGCTACTTAGATTATATCGTAAGATGGTATTTTATTTAAAATTGACGCAAGTTGACCGAGACTTTCTGCATTAATTTATGCTTAAACTTGTTTAGACAATCTTGTGATTGACTTATCATTGAAATTAATTATTAAATTTATGTCAAACTGTTTTTATCTGTAGATTACCATTAAGATTGTTACATAAGCTTGTCAAGTTGTCTTTTCTTTTGTCTTTAGTAGCTCTCAATAACCCAAACAAAACCAAAAAAAAAAACTTTATTTAGTTCCGAGACAGATTAACAGTGGTTTCAACAATACGCCAAAAGTTACGAGAAAGTGTAGGACTCAAACGGATAAATAATTGGTAGCTGTTGACTCTTTCATTCAGATGGCTTTGTCTGTGTCTATTTATAATTTAAAATCTTAAAGCCTGAAAACACTACAGTGATCTGGCACCTTAGAGAACTTCCAATGGTGAATGATCTGTGTGTTGGGGTTGGATTTAGGCTAATTGAGTGGAAATGAGGTAGATCACTGTTCTTTTCCTTATCTTAAAATTGCACTCTTGATTAGAATAAATTGCCCCCAAAATCATACAAAATCATCTAATCTACAAGAGATGATGATTAAAAAAAATTATTTTAAGAACAATTACCATGGTAAAAAAAGGAAAAATAATAGAAACCACAGGGGATGGCTGATATTCTATTTTTGGTAAGATTTCAGCAAAATTTAGCTTAAATCCAGACAAAAATTTTTCAGGTTATAATCCTCTCCAAATTTAATAAGATCTGGATTTTCAGGATTTACTAAAACCTACTTGAGTTAAATCCAACTTTAGCTTAATAGCCCTAGAAAACAAACACAAATTTTCGCCGAGTGATGCAAGTAATCGAAAAATAAATGGAACTTACCTAAAACTGCTCAAGTTGTCAGCTTGCATAATGCTGTCAAAATAAATAAATAAGAAAAAAACAAACAGCGAGCAGCAGGCCACTTCTTCTAAACCAGAATTCGCTTCATAGAATCCCAACGTCAGCACAGTATAGCACAGAGCAAACTGAAGAAAACGAACCTGGGCCAATTTCGAAAGCACAGACAGCAACGATCCCTTCGCAAGACAGCTCTGAGCTCCAATCATCTTACATATTCTAGGGCACAGCCTCTGAAACGCCGCAGCTCCGCCTCCCCCTCCCCCTCCCCCTCCTTCCACCACTTTCCCAAGACACATTGCCGCCCCCGCCTGCACCGTCTTACTCTGTTCCCCCATCACCTCCAATAACGGCTTCACAAACAAACTAGCAACCGGCGCCGCCGCCCCCGTCCGTCCATTTCCGGTTTCCTCAGCATTGGATCGGAGATAGATCGCCGCCAGGGAGCCAGCCGCATCCCCGCAAACGTCACGAAGTGAAGCGTCTGATACAGGATCCTTGAGTCGGCGAACAATGAGATTTATGATTTTGGGTAGATGAGCAGCGGCGGAGTCGGGGTATGCGGCGCAGAGAAGAGCGAGAAGGCGGATGGATTCGCGGCGGGCAACAATGGGGGAGCTGCGGGCACCGGTAGGGTCGCCAGGGGAAGGGATAGGATCGTGGAGTAGTGAGGAAAGGAACATAGGGAAGCCGTCAGCGGGAAGTGAGCTAATTATGCTTTCGAGATCGTCGACGGCGATCTGATGGGTGTCACGATCGGAGAGCTTCGAGAGAGAAGAGAGGATGCGGGATTTGAGATCAAGCATGGCGAGGTGGGAGGAGAGAGAAGATTGAGAAGGGGATTTGGAAGCTTTGGAAGAGGATCTGGTGGTCGAAGACATTTTTGCAGTGGGGAAGGAGCTGTGGAGAGCTAACGAAGGGGATCTCCAAGAAATGGGAAAGAGGAATAGTGGAGAATATTTGAACTTAGGATTGTGTATGTCAAAAATCTATTTTAATGAAAATTATATAACTAATAACTAATTATCTAAATATCTAATTATAGTTTTAACTTCTAATTACATTAAACTAATTTAATGATAATTATACAACTAATAAATTATAAAATGATAATTATACAACTAATAAATTATCAATATTAATTAAACTAATGTAATGATAATTAGACTACTAATTATTTAATTAAGCATAATTATATTACTTATTTATACTTGTTGCGTCCTGGAATATTCGCGGCGGTAGAGAAATATATGGTTTAACGTCTTAGCGTTGTACGAAGATCCAGCACACAATCAGATAAGTGAGAGAGTGTAGCGTTCATAAGAGACACCAAAGTTTTTACGTGGAAAACCCCTGAAAAAGGGGGAAAAACCACGGGGCCTGGCCCAGTTTGAATGAATCCACTAGTATTTGTAGTCGATTACAAATGAGGCCCTTTCTTGGGAGAAGGCCTTGGATTGATGTAGCAAATGTACATCATATAGATTGCATTACATGGTAAGAGTTACATATACAGGTTTGTTTGGCCTGAAGGACCGTGGTTGGCAGGAGACCGTAGTTGGCAGGAGACCTGGGTCAGAAAGACCGTTGTCTGGTGATGGAGGTCGGACGGACCGTAGTAGGCGACAGTGGTCAGAAGGACCGTAGGCGGTAGGAGATAAGGAGTCAGGTGTTAGTCCCAGTGTCACTTGGAAGATCGGATGTTGATGGTCTGGCCTTGAGTAGGACGTCGGGTCTTAAGCAGGACGTCAGGTCTTCAGCAGGACGTCGGGTCTTCAGCAGGACGTCGGGACTTAACGTCGGGCCTTGAACAAGACGTCGGGTCTTTGGCAGGAAGTAGGGACTGAGTGTCAGGCCTTGAACAAGACGTCGGGTCTTTGGCAGGATGTAGGGACTGAGTGTCGGGCCTTGAACAAGACGTCGGGTCTTTGGCAGGACGCCGGGGATGAACGTCAGGCCTTAAGGTGGTGGTCCGGCGAGGTTTTGCGGTGGTCCGGCGAGGTTCCTGCGGTGGTCCGGCGGTGGTCCGACGAGATTCCTGCGGTGGTCCGGCGGTGGTCCGGCGAGGTTCTGCTGTGGTCCGGCGGCTGTCGAGGAGGAACTCCTTCCTTCTCTTCTCTTCTTCTCTCTCTTGCTTAGATCCTTTCTTGTGAAGAATGAGGGCTCTATTTATAGATTTTCTGGAGTGGCATGGCCCGTAAATAGGCGTGAGATCAGGGGCGAATAGGGAGTGGTCAAATGGACGGCCGATATTGAATCCTATGACCGTGCACCGTTCGTTGGCCATTTGGAGGCCTTAGTGATGTCGAAATTGAGAAATTCTGTGATCTTGGGCTCGTTGGATTCGTCTCGTCGAGCCCTTCGATTCGAGTATAAGCTCGTCAAAATCGGAGTCCGTTTGGTAACTCAAATTGCTGTTTGAACCTTCCAACAGCACTTTAAGCCCTTGATTCAGACTCATTTGGGCTCGTATTGGGTCGATCTTGGTGTCGTTGGGTTCGTATTTCCGAGACGCTCAGTTTGACTGTAAGCTCCCTGAAATCGGAGTTCAGGTGCTCCCGGATTTAATTTTTGAAGTTTCCAACTTGATTTTTGCCTCAAGATTCGTGCCCGATCAAGTTAATTTTCGCATGACGTATCAATACTAATTATTAGATTAATTTAAAATCCAAGGTTTGGCTTTGTCTCTTTTCCTCATTGCCATTTCTTCGTGTTGTACATGCTTCGCACGACGGGAGCTCGCTCGCTATTTCCTTCTCTGCTGAAGGCGGAGGTACGCGAATGGAGTGAAAAAGAACCGGAGAAAGTTCTTCTTCACCTTATCAGCTAGACGGATGTCAGCGAAGCCCCATGAGCTGCTACCCAAGATCTTGCTTATTCCACTTTGCGAAGGTAATGATTTTTCTCTCTTTCGCTTGCTTATTTCTCAAAAAAATATGTATTTGTTATTATGAAATCTAATTGTATCAATCAACTGAGTTGTAGTTGACTCAGTTTAATTTCATCAATTGAGCTCGATACGAAGCTCGTTGAGGGTCATAGGGGGGCATCAGACGCCTGCTTGGGGGCAACGGGGAAAAGCCTCCTAAGAAAAAAAGAATTTTTAGAGCCCCAAGGAGCTGTGCAGAGCTCAGTACCGCAACATTGTGGACCAAATATAGGACAGAGATCCTAGTCTCGCAGCCCTACTAGTCCAACGTTGCGAGATGCTGCTAGCCTGCTGAGTCAGTTTCTTTCCTGCGGTTTTATGGTTGTAACTTAAAAAGGTATGTATTTGCATGAATTATTATTATTATTATTGATGATTTTCTTCATTTAATTTTTTAATTTTTAATTTATCATTAGATGTCTAAGTTTTGTTTAAATTTGGAGAAAGATTCATGAATAGAAAATATTTATAATAGTATGGTACCAAAGAGGGTTTTTCACGTGAGGTGCCCTGCTTCAGCGGACATGTGAAGGAATTTATTCGTCATTTATGCATGGGCTTTATATGGGCTATTTCTATAGGGCCCAAATTAATTTAGTAGTCCACATAACCATATAAGTTTTGACATTTTAAAAATATATTAAAAATTACATCTTTGAAATAATGCATAATAGTAATATTTATTGAGAGGTTTGATGAAGAAGTATAGAGAGTAAAGAGGATCTACATTGATATATTGACTTAGAGAAAGCAAATGATAAAGTTTCAAGAGAAACGTTATGGAGAGTTCTAGAAAAAAATGGGTTAATAATGCTTATATTCAAATCATTAAAGATATGTATATTGGAGTTGTTATGTGTGTTCAAACACAAGGTGGTTCGACCAAGTATTATCCAATTTCAGCCGGATTACATCAAGGATCAGCCTTAAGCCCATATATTTTTGCTTTAGTCATGGATGTTCTCACTAGACATTTGCAAGAGGTTTTACCTTGGTGTGTGCTTTTTGCTGATGATATTCTTCTTATTGATAAGATTAGAGAGGAAGTTAAAGGTAAACTTGAATTATGGAAGTCAACTTTAGATTTTAAAGGCTTTCGTTTTAGTAGATCTAAAACTGACTATATTGAATGTAATTTTATTAATTATATATCTAGTGGGGGATTGTGAATTTGGGTGATCAAGTCATTAATAAGAGTATATATTTTTGATATATTGGGCCTATTGTTCAAAACGATGGTGAAATAGATACGGATATTATTAGTAGAATTCAAGTTTGATGGTTGAAGTGGGAATTCATTGGGCTTGTTGTGTGATAGAAAAGTCCCCCTCAAACTTAAGTGAAAATTCTATAATATGGTTAATTAGACATGCAATACTTTATGGTGCATAATGTTGGTCATTATAAGAGAAGCATAATATTAAGTTAAGTGTTGTAAAGATGAGGATGCTCAGGTGGATGAGTTGCTTTACTCTTAGAGCCAAGATACGGAATGACAATATACGTGGAAAGGTTGAAGTAGTTTGTGACGCCCCAGGCATCCATAGTGAAAGGATTCGTCGACAGTCTTGATCAATAAATCCATTCCTGCTCCCTTGCTCGGACCTGAAATTGTTAACCACATATAATGAGCTTTACAAAGCCCAGCAGGTCACCTAATACCTATAACTGAAATCAAAGCACGGCGATGCTATCAATATGCATGTCAATCTATCAATCTGAATCAGTCAATGGTCAATGAGTCTATGCAGTGGAAATCAAATCAGTAGTCGATGCAATCCGAAAATCAATAGTCAATAAAACCAGTCAATGCAGCGGCAGGCAAATCAATCATTTCAATTCAATCAATCAATATCCGTCAATCAAATCAATACGGTCAAAATCAATGAAATCAGTCGAGAAAAGCAATACGGAACAATGAATCTATACGACAGTCAATACGGTACAGAAACAGTAGGCAGTAGTACGATGTCCATGTTCATGCTATCAATACAGTATCTATATCTATCAATGTCCATATCAATGCTCAGTAGTATCAATGTTCAGTTGTCAATCGATGAAATCAGTGAAATCGTACGATACAGTAAACCCGATCAAATCCGTAAAATCCGTAAATCAATACATTAAACATGCAATCAATACGATAATACTGAACAATGTATAATCAATGGTCATGTTGCTGTTGTAGAATTCATATTGCTGTTGTAGATATCAATACATTGGTTCTATGAAAAGAGTCATCACTCTATTGCCCGTCGGCCGCCCGTCGGCATATAATCTCCTTATGACTCCCATCGTTATATCCATGATCCATGATCTATGATTTAAAGGAAAGCCCGTCGGCCCACCATCCTGTACAGGTATCATCTCCAACCAATGTTCAACCAGGTTATACATGTTTCAGTATCAATAAGCAATCAATAATCAATATTAGAGCAATCATATCAATAATCATAGGCATATCGATTCAATCTATCAATTTCAGACAAATCAGAAATCATAAGAAAATCGGGCAGAGTAACAGTAGTCTATCGAATTTACACAAAAATACTGCAAAAAGACAAATTCTGAATTTCTCCAAATTACAACAGAATAACCACGGCATCAATGCAAGACTATCAATCTATAGAATCCAAATCAAATCAAGTCCTGATAATTTTCTATTCAATTAAAATCGCGTAGAATCAATTCCGACCGATAAAATCATCGTAGAAAATAGTCAAATCGTGTACAATATTCATATCTATAACATACTAAAAGTTGTGCGGTGAAAGTCGTGTCAATATAAAATCAGGTCAAAAGTTCGATTACAAAAACACAAAACAGTGCACAACTCGATCAAAATACAAAATCTTCGAAAACAGAAATAGGGTTCGGAGTCCTTACAGCGAGACAAACAAATCTTATAACAGCGTCGTCGGACGAAAAGAGCTCCGTGGCCTCCAAAACCAAGCTTCCTTCTTCTCTTCCTTCTCTTTCTCTCTCTTGCCTTTTCTCTCTCTCCAAAATGAATCCAAAATATCTAAAATCCGATATTTATTAACACTGATCGTCCTGGACGATCCAAAATTTCGTCCTGGTACGATGGGTTCTCTGGACAAATTTCGTACAGACGAAATCCAAATTCGTCCCGGGCGACTTGCTCTCTGGACAGATTTCGTACAGACGGATCGTCCCGACTGCTCCAGGTTCGTACAGACGAAAATGGCAGATTTCTTCACAAATTTCTTCAGTTCGTCCAGTACTAAATCCAGTTCGTACAGACGAACTGCACTAAAAAAAAAATCAGCTTTTTGAAGGATTTTACAATCTACCCACCTAAAAAAAATGTCGTCCTCGACATTTCCCTTAAGGGATCGAATGCAAAATCGATACAAAGCAAATCCGTCCAATCAAAACTCAAATCAAAATCAAATCGAATCAAAATCAAAATCAAAACTCGTCGGAATCCATACAGTCATTCAATGCATTCAATCATATGTCATTCAATATGTATGCAAAACGATACACTTGAAACAATCCATTCTATCAAACTATCAATCAAATCCTTTCACTACACTTGCTCTGATACCAATTGTGACGCCCCAGGCATCCATAGTGAAAGGATTCGTCGACAGTCTTGATCAATAAATCCATTCCTGCTCCCTTGCTCGGACCTGAAATTGTTAACCACATATATAATGAGCTTTACAAAGCCCAGCAGGTCACCTAATACCTATAACTGAAATCAAAGCACGGCGATGCTATCAATATGCATGTCAATCTATCAATCTGAATCAGTCAATGGTCAATGAGTCTATGCAGTGGAAATCAAATCAGTAGTCGATGCAATCCGAAAATCAATAGTCAATAAAACCAGTCAATGCAGCGGCAGGCAAATCAATCATTTCAATTCAATCAATCAATATCCGTCAATCAAATCAATACGGTCAAATCAATGAAATTAGTCGAGAAAAGCAATACGGAACAATGAATCTATACGACAGTCAATACGGTACAGAAACAGTAGGCAGTAGTACGATGTCCATGTTCATGCTATCAATACAGTATCTATATCTATCAATGTCCATATCAATGCTCAGTAGTATCAATGTTCAGTTGTCAATCGATGAAATCAGTGAAATCGTACGATACAGTAAACCCGATCAAATCCGTAAAATCCGTAAATCAATACATTAAACATGCAATCAATACGATAATACTGAATAATGTATAATCAATGGTCATGTTGCTGTTGTAGAATTCATATTGCTGTTGTAGATATCAATACATTGGTTCTATGAAAAGAGTCATCACTCTATTGCCCGTCGGCCGCCCGTCGGCATATAATCTCCTTATGACTCCCATCGTTATATCCATGATCCATGATCTATGATTTAAAGGAAAGCCCGTCGGCCCACCACCATCCTGTACAGGTATCATCTCCAACCAATGTTCAACCAGGTTATACATGTTTCAGTATCAATAAGCAATCAATAATCAATATTAGAGCAATCATATCAATAATCATAGGCATATCGATTCAATCTATCAATTTCAGACAAATCAGAAATCATAAGAAAAATCGGGCAGAGTAACAGTAGTCTATCGAATTTACACAAAAATACTGCAAAAAGACAAATTCTGAATTTCTCCAAATTACAACAGAATAACCACGGCATCAATGCAAGACTATCAATCTATAGAATCCAAATCAAATCAAGTCCTGATAATTTTCTATTCAATTAAAATCGCGTAGAATCAATTCCGACCGATAAAAAAATCATCGTAGAAAATAGTCAAATCGTGTACAATATTCATATCTATAACATACTAAAAGTTGTGCGGTGAAAGTCGTGTCAATATAAAATCAGGTCAAAAGTTCGATTACAAAAACACAAAACAGTGCACAACTCGATCAAAATACAAAATCTTCGAAAACAGAAATAGGGTTCGGAGTCCTTACAGCGAGACAAACAAATCTTATAACAGCGTCGTCGGACGAAAAGAGCTCCGTGGCCTCCAAAACCAAGCTTCCTTCTTCTCTTCCTTCTCTTTCTCTCTCTTGCCTTTTCTCTCTCTCTCCAAAATGAATCCAAAATATCTAAAATCCGATATTTATTAACACTGATCGTCCTGGACGATCCAAATTTCGTCCTGGTACGATGGGTTCTCTGGACAAATTTCGTACAGACGAAATCCAAATTCGTCCCGGGCGACTTGCTCTCTGGACAGATTTCGTACAGACGGATCGTCCCGACTGCTCCAGGTTCGTACAGACGAAAATGGCAGATTTCTTCACAAATTTCTTCAGTTCGTCCAGTACTAAATCCAGTTCGTACAGACGAACTGCACTAAAAAAAAAAAATCAGCTTTTTGAAGGATTTTACAATCTACCCACCTAAAAAAAATGTCGTCCTCGACATTTCCCTTAAGGGATCGAATGCAAAATCGATACAAAGCAAATCCGTCCAATCAAAAACTCAAATCAAAATCAAATCGAATCAAAATCAAAATCAAAACTCGTCGGAATCCATACAGTCATTCAATGCATTCAATCATATGTCATTCAATATGTATGCAAAACGATACACTTGAAACAATCCATTCTATCAAACTATCAATCAAATCCTTTCACTACACTTGCTCTGATACCAATTGTGACGCCCCAGGCATCCATAGTGAAAGGATTCGTCGACAGTCTTGATCAATAAATCCATTCCTGCTCCCTTGCTCGGACCTGAAATTGTTAACCACATATAATGAGCTTTACAAAGCCCAGCAGGTCACCTAATACCTATAACTGAAATCAAAGCACGGCGATGCTATCAATATGCATGTCAATCTATCAATCTGAATCAGTCAATGGTCAATGAGTCTATGCAGTGGAAATCAAATCAGTAGTCGATGCAATCCGAAAATCAATAGTCAATAAAACCAGTCAATGCAGCGGCAGGCAAATCAATCATTTCAATTCAATCAATCAATATCCGTCAATCAAATCAATACGGTCAAATCAATGAAATCAGTCGAGAAAAGCAATACGGAACAATGAATCTATACGACAGTCAATACAGTACAGAAACAGTAGGCAGTAGTACGATGTCCATGTTCATGCTATCAATACAGTATCTATATCTATCAATGTCCATATCAATGCTCAGTAGTATCAATGTTCAGTTGTCAATCGATGAAATCAGTGAAATCGTACGATACAGTAAACCCGATCAAATCCGTAAAATCCGTAAATCAATACATTAAACATGCAATCAATACGATAATACTGAATAATGTATAATCAATGGTCATGTTGCTGTTGTAGAATTCATATTGCTGTTGTAGATATCAATACATTGGTTCTATGAAAAGAGTCATCACTCTATTGCCCGTCGGCCGGCCGCCCGTCGGCATATAATCTCCTTATGACTCCCATCGTTATATCCATGATCCATGATCTATGATTTAAAGGAAAGCCCGTCGGCCCACCATCCTGTACAGGTATCATCTCCAACCAATGTTCAACCAGGTTATACATGTTTCAGTATCAATAAGCAATCAATAATCAATATTAGAGCAATCATATCAATAATCATAGGCATATCGATTCAATCTATCAATTTCAGACAAATCAGAAATCATAAGAAAATCGGGCAGAGTAACAGTAGTCTATCGAATTTACACAAAAATACTGCAAAAAGACAAATTCTGAATTTCTCCAAATTACAACAGAATAACCACGGCATCAATGCAAGACTATCAATCTATAGAATCCAAATCAAATCAAGTCCTGATAATTTTCTATTCAATTAAAATCGCGTAGAATCAATTCCGACCGATAAAATCATCGTAGAAAAATAGTCAAATCGTGTACAATATTCATATCTATAACATACTAAAAGTTGTGCGGTGAAAAGTCGTGTCAATATAAAATCAGGTCAAAAGTTCGATTACAAAAACACAAAACAGTGCACAACTCGATCAAAATACAAAATCTTCGAAAACAGAAATAGGGTTCGGAGTCCTTACAGCGAGACAAACAAATCTTATAACAGCGTCGTCGGACGAAAAAGAGCTCCGTGGCCTCCAAAACCAAGCTTCCTTCTTCTCTTCCTTCTCTTCTCTCTCTCTCTTGCCTTTTCTCTCTCTCCAAAAATGAATCCAAAATATCTAAAATCCGATATTTATTAACACTGATCGTCCTGGACGATCCAAATTTCGTCCTGGTACGATGGGTTCTCTGGACAAATTTCGTACAGACGAAATCCAAATTCGTCCCGGGCGACTTGCTCTCTGGACAGATTTCGTACAGACGGATCGTCCCGACTGCTCCAGGTTCGTACAGACGAAAATGGCAGATTTCTTCACAAATTTCTTCAGTTCGTCCAGTACTAAATCCAGTTCGTACAGACGAACTGCACTAAAAAAAAAAATCATCAGCTTTTTGAAGGATTTTACAATCTACCCACCTAAAAAAAAAAATGTCGTCCTCGACATTTCCCTTAAGGGATCGAATGCAAAATCGATACAAAGCAAATCCGTCCAATCAAAACTCAAATCAAAATCAAATCGAATCAAAATCAAAATCAAAACTCGTCGGAATCCATACAGTCATTCAATGCATTCAATCATATGTCATTCAATATGTATGCAAAACGATACACTTGAAACAATCCATTCTATCAAACTATCAATCAAATCCTTTCACTACACTTGCTCTGATACCAATTGTGACGCCCCAGGCATCCATAGTGAAAGGATTCGTCGACAGTCTTGATCAATAAATCCATTCCTGCTCCCTTGCTCGGACCTGAAATTGTTAACCACATATAATGAGCTTTACAAAGCCCAGCAGGTCACCTAATACCTATAACTGAAATCAAAGCACGGCGATGCTATCAATATGCATGTCAATCTATCAATCTGAATCAGTCAATGGTCAATGAGTCTATGCAGTGGAAATCAAATCAGTAGTCGATGCAATCCGAAAATCAATAGTCAATAAAACCAGTCAATGCAGCGGCAGACAAATCAATCATTTCAATTCAATCAATCAATATCCGTCAATCAAATCAATACGGTCAAATCAATGAAATCAGTCGAGAAAAGCAATACGGAACAATGAATCTATACGACAGTCAATACGGTACAGAAACAGTAGGCAGTAGTACGATGTCCATGTTCATGCTATCAATACAGTATATATATCTATCAATGTCCATATCAATGCTCTCAGTAGTATCAATGTTCAGTAGTCAATCGATGAAATCAGTGAAATCGTACGATACAGTAAACCCGATCAAATCCGTAAAATCCGTAAATCAATACATTAAACATGCAATCAATACGATAATACTGAACAATGTATAATCAATGGTCATGTTGCTGTTGTAGAATTCATATTGCTGTTGTAGATATCAATACATTGGTTCTATGAAAAGAGTCGTCACTCTATTGCCCGTCGGCCGCCCGTCGGCATATAATCTCCTTATGACTCCCATCGTTATATCCATGATCCATGATCTATGATTTAAAGGAAAGCCCGTCGGCCCACCATCCTGTACAGGTATCATCTCCAACCAATGTTCAACCAGGTTATACATGTTTCAGTATCAATAAGCAATCAATAATCAATATTAGAGCAATCATATCAATAATCATAGGCATATCGATTCAATCTATCAATTTCAGACAAATCAGAAATCATAAGAAAATCGGGCAGAGTAACAGTAGTCTATCGAATTTACACAAAAATCCTGCAAAAAGACAAATTCTGAATTTCTCCAAATTACAACAGAATAACCACGGCATCAATGCAAGACTATCAATCTATAGAATCCAAATCAAATCAAGTCCTGATAATTTTCTATTCAATTAAAATCGCGTAGAATCAATTCCGACCGATAAAATCATCGTAGAAAATAGTCAAATCGTGTACAATATTCATATCTATAACATACTAAAAGTTGTGCGGTGAAAGTCGTGTCAATATAAAATCAGGTCAAAAGTTCGATTACAAAAACACAAAACAGTGCACAACTCGATCAAAATACAAAATCTTCGAAAACAGAAGGAGTCCTTACAGCGAGACAAACAAATCTTCTAACAGCGTCGTCGGACGAAAAGAGCTCCGTGGCCTCCAAAACCAAGCTTCCTTCTTCTCTTCCTTCTCTTTCTCTCTCTTGCCTTTTCTCTCTCTCCAAAATGAATCCAAAATATCTAAAATCCGATATTTATTAACACTGATCGTCCTGGACGATCCAAATTTCGTCCTGGTACGATGGGTTCTCTGGACAAATTTCGTACAGACGAAATCCAAATTCGTCCCGGGCGACTTGCTCTCTGGACAGATTTCGTACAGACGGATCGTCCCGACTGCTCCAGGTTCGTACAGACGAAAAAATGGCAGATTTCTTCACAAATTTTCTTCAGTTCGTCCAGTACTAAATCCAGTTCGTACAGACGAACTGCACTAAAAAAAAATCAGCTTTTTGAAGGATTTTACAATCTACCCACCTAAAAAAAATGTCGTCCTCGACATTTCCCTTAAGGGATCGAATGCAAAATCGATACAAAGCAAATCCGTCCAATCAAAACTCAAATCAAAATCAAATCGAATCAAAATCAAAATCAAAACTCGTCGGAATCCATACAGTCATTCAATGCATTCAATCATATGTCATTCAATATGTATGCAAAACGATACACTTGAAACAATCCATTCTATCAAACTATCAATCAAATCCTTTCACTACACTTGCTCTGATACCAATTGTAACGCCCCAGGCATCCATAGTGAAAGGATTCGTCGACAGTCTTGATCAATAAATCCATTCCTGCTCCCTTGCTCGGACCTGAAATTGTTAACCACATATAATGAGCTTTACAAAGCCCAGCAGGTCACCTAATACCTATAACTGAAATCAAAGCACGGCGATGCTATCAATATGCATGTCAATCTATCAATCTGAATCAGTCAATGGTCAATGAGTCTATGCAGTGGAAATCAAATCAGTAGTCGATGCAATCCGAAAATCAATAGTCAATAAAACCAGTCAATGCAGCGGCAGACAAATCAATCATTTCAATTCAATCAATCAATATCCGTCAATCAAATCAATACGGTCAAATCAATGAAATCAGTCGAGAAAAGCAATACGGAACAATGAATCTATACGACAGTCAATACGGTACAGAAACAGTAGGCAGTAGTACGATGTCCATGTTCATGCTATCAATACAGTATCTATATCTATCAATGTCCATATCAATGCTCAGTAGTATCAATGTTCAGTAGTCAATCGATGAAATCAGTGAAATCGTACGATACAGTAAACCCGATCAAATCCGTAAATCAATACATTAAACATGCAATCAATACGATAATACTGAACAATGTATAATCAATGGTCATGTTGCTGTTGTAGAATTCATATTGCTGTTGTAGATATCAATACATTGGTTCTATGAAAAGAGTCGTCACTCTATTGCCCGTCGGCCGCCCCGTCGGCATATAATCTCCTTATGACTCCCATCGTTATATCCATGATCCATGATCTATGATTTAAAGGAAAGCCCGTCGGCCCACCATCCTGTACAGGTATCATCTCCAACCAATGTTCAACCAGGTTATACATGTTTCAGTATCAATAAGCAATCAATAATCAATATTAGAGCAATCATATCAATAATCATAGGCATATCGATTCAATCTATCAATTTCAGACAAATCAGAAATCATAAGAAAATCGGGCAGAGTAACAGTAGTCTATCGAATTTACACAAAAATCCTGCAAAAAAGACAAATTCTGAATTTCTCCAAATTACAACAGAATAACCACGGCATCAATGCAAGACTATCAATCTATAGAATCCAAATCAAATCAAGTCCTGATAATTTTCTATTCAATTAAAAATCGCGTAGAATCAATTCCGACCGATAAAATCATCGTAGAAAATAGTCAAATCGTGTACAATATTCATATCTATAACATACTAAAAGTTGTGCGGTGAAAGTCGTGTCAATATAAAATCAGGTCAAAAGTTCGATTACAAAAACACAAAACAGTGCACAACTCGATCAAAATACAAAATCTTCGAAAACAGAAATAGGGTTCGGAGTCCTTACAGCGAGACAAACAAATCTTCTAACAGCGTCGTCGGACGAAAAGAGCTCCGTGGCCTCCAAAACCAAGCTTCCTTCTTCTCTTCCTTCTCTTTCTCTCTCTTGCCTTTTCTCTCTCTCCAAAATGAATCCAAAATATCTAAAATCTGATATTTATTAACACTGATCGTCCTGGACGATCCAAATTTCGTCCTGGTACGATGGGTTCTCTGGACAAATTTCGTACAGACGAAATCCAAATTCGTCCCGGGCGACTTGCTCTCTGGACAGATTTCATACAGACGGATCGTCCCGACTGCTCCAGGTTCGTACAGACGAAAATGGCAGATTTCTTCACAAATTTCTTCAGTTCGTCCAGTACTAAATCCAGTTCGTACAGACGAACTGCACTAAAAAAAAATCAGCTTTTTGAAGGATTTTACAATCTACCCACCTAAAAAAAATGTCGTCCTCGACATTTCCCTTAAGGGATCGAATGCAAAATCGATACAAAGCAAATCCGTCCAATCAAAACTCAAATCAAAATCAAATCGAATCAAAATCAAAATCAAAACTCGTCGGAATCCATACAGTCATTCAATGCATTCAATCATATGTCATTCAATATGTATGCAAAACGATACACTTGAAACAATCCATTCTATCAAACTATCAATCAAATCCTTTCACTACACTTGCTCTGATACCAATTGTGACGCCCCAGGCATCCATAGTGAAAGGATTCGTCGACAGTCTTGATCAATAAATCCATTCCTGCTCCCTTGCTCGGACCTGAAATTGTTAACCACATATAATGAGCTTTACAAAGCCCAGCAGGTCACCTAATACCTATAACTGAAATCAAAGCACGGCGATGCTATCAATATGCATGTCAATCTATCAATCTGAATCAGTCAATGGTCAATGAGTCTATGCAGTGGAAATCAAATCAGTAGTCGATGCAATCCGAAAATCAATAGTCAATAAAACCAGTCAATGCAGCGGCAGACAAATCAATCATTTCAATTCAATCAATCAATATCCGTCAATCAAATCAATACGGTCAAATCAATGAAATCAGTCGAGAAAAGCAATACGGAACAATGAATCTATACGACAGTCAATACGGTACAGAAACAGTAGGCAGTAGTACGATGTCCATGTTCATGCTATCAATACAGTATCTATATCTATCAATGTCCATATCAATGCTCAGTAGTATCAATGTTCAGTAGTCAATCGATGAAATCAGTGAAATCGTACGATACAGTAAACCCGATCAAATCCGTAAAATCCGTAAATCAATACATTAAACATGCAATCAATACGATAATACTGAACAATGTATATAATCAATGGTCATGTTGCTGTTGTAGAATTCATATTGCTGTTGTAGATATCAATACATTGGTTCTATGAAAAGAGTCGTCACTCTATTGCCCGTCGGCCGCCCGTCGGCATATAATCTCCTTATGACTCCCATCGTTATATCCATGATCCATGATCTATGATTTAAAGGAAAGCCCGTCGGCCCACCATCCTGTACAGGTATCATCTCCAACCAATGTTCAACCAGGTTATACATGTTTCAGTATCAATAAGCAATCAATAATCAATATTAGAGCAATCATATCAATAATCATAGGCATATCGATTCAATCTATCAATTTCAGACAAATCAGAAATCATAAGAAAATCGGGCAGAGTAACAGTAGTCTATCGAATTTACACAAAAATCCTGCAAAAAGACAAATTCTGAATTTCTCCAAATTACAACAGAATAACCACGGCATCAATGCAAGACTATCAATCTATAGAATCCAAATCAAATCAAGTCCTGATAATTTTCTATTCAATTAAAATCGCGTAGAATCAATTCCGACCGATAAAATCATCGTAGAAAATAGTCAAATCGTGTACAATATTCATATCTATAACATACTAAAAGTTGTGCGGTGAAAGTCGTGTCAATATAAAATCAGGTCAAAAGTTCGATTACAAAAACACAAAACAGTGCACAACTCGATCAAAATACAAAATCTTCGAAAACAGAAATAGGGTTCGGAGTCCTTACAGCGAGACAAACAAATCTTCTAACAGCGTCGTCGGACGAAAAGAGCTCCGTGGCCTCCAAAACCAAGCTTCCTTCTTCTCTTCCTTCTCTTTCTCTCTCTTGCCTTTTCTCTCTCTCCAAAATGAATCCAAAATATCTAAAATCCGATATTTATTAACACTGATCGTCCTGGACGATCCAAATTTCGTCCTGGTACGATGGGTTCTCTGGACAAATTTCGTACAGACGAAATCCAAATTCGTTCCGGGCGACTTGCTCTCTGGACAGATTTCGTACAGACGGATCGTCCCGACTGCTCCAGTTTCGTACAGACGAAAATGGCAGATTTCTTCACAAATTTCTTCAGTTCGTCCAGTACTAAATCCAGTTCGTACAGACGAACTGCACTAAAAAAAAAAATCAGCTTTTTGAAGGATTTTACATAGTTCTAGTGGAAGATAAGATTAGAGAGAGACGGCTTAAATGGTTTGGTCACATAAAACGATGATCTTCTTGTTAAGAAAGTAGATGTATTAGATTTGATTTATATTAATAAAGGTATAGGTAGACCTAAAAAGACTTGGTTACTTGATTTAAATAAGAATTTAACTCTTAACATAACAAAATAGAAAAAAAAAAAAGATTCATGTTGCTGACCCCACAGAGTGAATAAAGGCTTGATGTTGTTGTTGTTATAATATTTTGCATGCAAAACAACTCATAACTATTAAAAAAATTTAATATAGATGATTGTATCCAACTATAAAAAATGGAATAAAAGAACCAATAAATAATGAAATATATCAAAAAATATGAAGCCAAAGAATATCCACATCTCGCATTTAGAAATAAAATTTTATGAAATTAAATTTAAGAACATATAAATTTTGATTTCAACAAACTAATGATGAAATTGAATGCCTCGACATTCCCATTGACACTAAATTGATCTGATCCGACTCTAAATGTGCCCAAGGCCAACCACTAGAAATATAATTAGAAACTTAATTGTGTGACTAAATAATCTCTGAATCTTTTATTCTTATAATCAAATCAAGCATTTGAACAAACCCAAAGAGCTCAAAATCATTCAATTTTGATATCATTACGACAACTAAATGCTAAAAGAATGGTTTATGATCAAGAGGATCAATGTGAGGTCAAATGATGGAGTGTTTCAAATTTTGGCTATATTTACAAAGAGTGTCACTCTAAAAAATCATAAATAGACTCATACTCTATATACGAAGAGAATACCTGGAGAGAGAAATAGAGTTTAAACCCCCAACTTGAGAACTAAGAGAGCTCGTAAACTTAAAGAGACTTAGAGCTCAATCGGATTAACATCATCTAGCTATAGCCATTTGACCATTATCGATAGACCAACACCAACATACCACAACCATCGTACCACCACCATTTCCATCAGGCCACCATAATCAAATTGCCTTGTCAAAACACTATCATCTGACCATCGTCATCAAATCTCTACCCTCTGACCACCAACTACAATCCTCTGAACACCATCACCATGATTGCATCCCACATATTTCCTAACTTCTAATTTATTTTGAGTAATAATATTCTAATCAAAATAAATTTAAAAATTACTTAATTTATTTTAAGACGTGTATGATATAAAAAATTAATAAAATCTATATTATATTTATATTTAAATAAATTCATTGATTTTTTAGACTTATCATATTAATCCCAAACTAATTTTTTTTAATATATTTTTTTTACTTCAAATCTATAACTTCGAAAACTTTCATTTTACAAATAATAACAATAAAAAAATCAAAGTAAAAAATCGTTATTATGAAAATTATTTTTAGGAATAAAGAGTTAGTAAAGGATAAGAATGGCAGCTCAGTTTATCCGTCTGATGATTCTATCTTCAATGGCTTTTCTTATAAATTTCTCCCTCGCAGAGTAGAAAATCAAAGAAAGCGCTTTGCCGGGTGAAGAAAGAAGATCAATGGCGCAGCCGGAGCTGTTTGAGCTCAGCAACGGGAGGATAACAGTGAGGCTGACCAACGTCGGCGCCTCCATCACTTCTCTTCTCGTCCCTGATTCCGAAGGTTAGGGTTTATTGGATTTGGTCATCTCCTGCAGGTTTCATCGTGATCTGATTTGATTGAGAATTTGAGATGGTCTATTTTGATTTCTGTTTGGATTTCAGGAAATGTGGCAGATGTAGTTCTAGGGTTTGACTCCCTTGATGCTTATGTGGTAAGTTGTAGGAAAGATCTTTTGGAATTTTTTGATGGGATTTTAATTTTGGTCATCTGGCTTCACTTGGGGTGTGAAAAAAATGAGGATTTTGATGCGTATGATATGGCAATTTGGTTTTTCTGTTGTGAGTGTTGAAAGCAAAGGATCAAAGGAACACAGCTCACCTTGGCTTGTTGGTTGAGAACTTATGTTTCTAACTAAGAGGCCTTGGATTCGAGTCTTTGTGTATGAGTTGTGTGTGTGAGTTTGACTTAAATGGCTTAAATGTCCCAAAAAAAAGGATCAAAGGAAGATTTTGACTAAACTTTTGGATTGACTGTATTTATTTAGTTATTTTTTATTCATTTGATTGATTACTTATTCTCATTTGTCCCATTTATGCTGCATTGATGATGAAATCTAAGATTCAGGTTTTATTTGGGACAATTTTTTTAATGCTTCTTAAAGCAGCTTTTAATAAAAAATTAAAATTTTTATGCTAAAAAACTGCTTTAAGAAGCAGCAAAAAAGCCGTCCCAAATGAAGTCTCAATTTGACTGAGTTAAAATTTATAGAGAGAAAGGAATTAGAAAGAAAATGAAAGGCTGCAATCATCCTCTTCATCATATTTTGTAGATTTTACCATTTTTGCATAGAAATACATAGATTTTTTTTTTACACTGCATTACAACAATTATTTCAATTTATGTTCATCTTTTTGGTTAGAATGACAATGCACCTTATTTTGGGTGCATTGTTGGCCGTGTGGCAAATCGGATCAAAGAAGGAAAATTTACTCTCAATGGTGTGGACTATTCATTGCCTATTAACAATGGCCCCAACAGCCTTCATGGTAAGTAATATATCTAGAATATAATCTCATGGAAGATAAATTTTGTCATGATTGATCTCAAAACCATTTAATTAGCTTTGAGATCCGTGTTATATAAATTTTCATTGATTAGACATTTACCATCTATATATATTGTATTCTCAACTCTTTGAATTTTTTTATTGGAAAGTAATTTTGATTCTTTGGAAGTATTTTGTATCTCCTTATCTATCAGGTGGGAGCAAGGGCTTTAACAAAGTGGTCTGGGAGGTTATAGATCACACAGATGGTGAGATGCCAGCCATAACATTCAAGTATCACAGTAAAGATGGAGAGGAAGGTAAAATCATTTGTTTCTCTGAAAAGATTCAGTTATAGAGGAAGGAAAATGTCAAGTAAATTTCTGTCATCCTTCTATATTTTGTAGGGTTGTTAGCAATTCAATCTTGAATTGACTCAAGCCTGGTTATAGGCTGGTTTGATCCCATCTCTTTCGATCCAAACATTCCTTGTTTACTTTAAAGACATGATCCTTTTTCAATCTCCTATGATGTGATAAATTATTAGTTTGATGTACATCCATGCAATCATACATGCATATGCATTTCGATCGGAGTTATACTTGGACACAATTTTTATTTCATTTGATTCAGATTTAGGCTTCATTTGGTACGGCTTTCTTACTGCTTCTTAAAGCAGTTTTTTAGTATAAAAATTTAATTGTTTGTACTAAAAAGTTGCTTTAAGAATCAGTAAGAAAGTTGTCCCAAATGAAGCCTTAGTTTATTAGCTGGCTCATTAGCTTCATTTTGAATCAAATTTTGAGTTAATTTTGCAACCCTAACCTTTGCCCATTTTAGGTTATCCTGGTGATGTTACAGTCACAGCAACATACTCCCTTCCTGCAAGCAACTCACTCAAACTTGAAATGGAGGCCACACCCAGTGGCAAAGCTACTCCAATCAGCCTTGCTCAGCACACTTACTGGAATCTAGCAGGTCACAACTCCGGCGACATTCTCGACCATTCTATTCAGATCTTTTCGCATCACATAACTCCAGTCGATCACAACTCAATTCCAACCGGCGAAATCGCTCCGGTCAAGAATACTCCCTTTGATTTCACACAAGAAAACAAAATTGGTACCACAATTGATCAAGTTCCAGGTGGCTATGATCATAACTATGTTGTTGATTACAGTGAAGAGAAATCTGGACTGAAGCATGTGGCTAAAGTGAAGGATTCTTCAAGTTCAAGAGTACTGAATCTATGGAGTGATGCACCTGGTGTGCAATTTTATACAGCTAACTATGTTAATGGTGTTTCTGGAAAAGAAGGATCAATCTATCAAAAACATGCAGGTTTATGTTTGGAGACTCAAGGATTTCCTAATGCAATTAATCAGCCAAATTTTCCTAATATTGTGGTTCAGGCTGGAGAGATATACAAGCATACAATGTTGTTTGATTTCTCAGCTGAATAGAGATTTGGTCTCTCCAATATTTTTTTATGAAACTTTGCATTGATGAGAAGAATGATTATTTTTAATGGTCAATAAGAAGTGGATGGTTAGATAATTGATGGGTTCTGTCATTTAAAACAATGTAACTGAATTACATATATATATAGTGTTTCTGGGTGATTTTACATTCAAATCAAAAATTTTCAAGCAAATATTATTATCTGCGCTAATTGAGCTTTATATTGCACTCATTTTATTTAAATCAAATTAAAAAAAATGACATGCATTCTTTATAATCATCTAAATAACTCTAAGTATCTTAAATATGATGTAATCTTTTCTTACTCCGTATTTTTTTATCATCCAACCAAATGGTCTCTGTAAACTTTAAAGATGGTTTCCTTGCTGTTCCTATGATTAGTATTTTATTGAACGATCATGCTTTATTGGGGAAATTATTCTATGCGGACGCCGTGGTGCATTATGGTTGGTCTTTGGACGGCGTTCGACATCCCCACAAAATAATTTGCCACTTTATAGGCATTGTAGAATTTTGCAATGTGTCAAGCTATAGATTCCACATACTAAATGGTCTTATTTGAGTTAGTTTACATGTGTCGAAACAAGCCAAATAAAATAAAATGAAACTTATTATTTTTGTTATGATTTGATATTTTGATGATAAAAATTTTCTAATCACATTTCTAATATAAATAAAAGTTGCTTTGAAGGACAAAAAGCAGAACCAATGAAGCCTTAAACCATAAGTAGAACAACAACCATGAAAATCTAAAGCGGGGAAGCATCTGCTTAAGCTATATTTCATCATGTGTCACTGTAGTCCAAGAGACCATAAATGATATTGAATTATTAGATAAAAACATCTACAAATCTGTATGAAGAACTCGTTACATTTTCTTTTTGAATAAGGATATCATTCCAAAAATAGTTTCTCAACATTTTTATAGCCTTTCTACGCATAAAACTTCCACTATATCATCTCATTTTCCTTCTCTATATGATGTATGTTTATTCATGTTGTATAAATTATCCATATTTTAAGTAGAACAAGGAAGGTGACATATGTACCTTAACTTTGGATGAGAGTTCAGTGCATGGTTTACAGCGATGTTAACCGTTGCGCCGTCTCGAAATAACATATCATATAAATCACAAATGAATCTGGAAAGTTCTTCTTCATCATTGTCATCCATGTCAATTGGACGAGCTTTCTCTATATCACTGTCCTCCCAATCGCTCGTAGGACTGGATGGTTCAGTTGGATCATCGTCGGCCTCATCATCACCAATCACAAATTTTCCGTTTTCAAAATCGCCGTATTCACCAGCGCCGTTAAGTGCCACAGATTCAGCATTAGGTGGTTCTAATGAGGACGCGATCACAGCTTTAGCTCCCATGTCAAGAAAGGCTTTCACCAAACTTGGAGCTGGGCCACATTTGCCTGTGCAGATTATAATTCTGTCTCTCCAAGATCCAACCTACAAATGGTGCCGGAAAAAAGAGGACAAAATAATTTTAGAAACATATATCATACGATTTTTATAGGAGCTGTTTGGTCTGGAGGTATTAGGAGCATATCGCATTTTATTATTCTACGTTTCAATTTCTTTTAGGAGCTTAATTTGAAGTAAAAGAAATGTCGGAAGTTTAACAACAACATCATCAAGCCTTTGTCCCATTACGTGGGGTCGGCTACATGAATCCTTTTTCTCCATTGTGTCTTGTTAAAAGTCAAATTATCGTTTAAATCTAATAAAGAAAGATCTTTTCTAATATTTTATAACCAAGTCTTTTTAGGTCTACTTCTATCTTTTTAAATATAAGCCAAATCGAATACCTCTATTTTTCTAACCGGGTCATCAGAAGGCCGTCGTTTTATGTGACCAAACCATCTAAGGCAGCTCTCTTATCTTATCAAAGGCAAGTAACAAATCTTACCATCCAGCGGACATCCTCAGATGACAAATGAATAGCTGGAAGTGTCCTTTCGAAACATATATGCGCCAATTTCCTGGTTATCCTCCATCACCTTCAATATAATGAGAATCATGAATAGTTCTGCACTATGCCGAATGCAATTAAATGAACATACTAAAAACTGGAATATACATACTTGAGTTTGGCGACCAATATAACGATGAAGAATACCACCAACTTCAAATTGTCGCCAATGGGCAACCAAATCTGATATAGAAAAAATCTTTGATAGGGAATAAAAGTCTTTTCTTTTGCGAACTCGCATCATCATTGATAGGCTCGACTTAACACTTCGGAGAAATTTATCTGCTAGCTCTCCAGGCTCAGCCACCACAAACACATCATTCTGCCAGCTGATGAAAAAAATTACTAATCACTACATGGTCCATTGACAGTAGGCAAAATCATATTAAAGCATTTAAAGAAAAGTATAACCTTAAGATTAACCCAGTGGAATCATTTTGCAGGGCTAGATGAATAATGCCGACTTGAGGCAAACTTTGTAGCTTCTCATTTAAAGAAAGTACATTAATGGAAGGCTGCCATGATAGTGGAGATGTAGGGGATGTTGCCTTCGCAACAGAATGACCGTCCAAACTAAGCGGTGGCACCAAATCAATACGGCTCATTCTCTGAGGACCACCTTCAGGACTATAAACAACTGGACTAGAGGGGAAGCTTCCTGTAAGCAATGGCGATGTGAAGGGAGTAGGAAATGAAGTTGTTGGCATAGAAAATCCTGAAGACCTGTTTGTAAGAGATAGCTTAATGCCAGTGCGAACACAAAATGCCTCAAGTGCTCGACCATGATTAACAACTTTTCCAGAGTCAAGATTATATGATGACTCTACAAGCAGGACCATCCGCCTCCACCCCAATGAAGGGCTGTCATCATCAAGCACTGTTAAGAAAACATTTTCATAAATCAATCATTACTTGTTCTCATAAGAAAAAGACAACATAGGGAAAGCCTGAAACAACACAAACCTGCATCTGAAAGTTTTGAGCTGTAAGCATAGCGACTCTTCAATTTCTCAGCCAATTTGTCCTCATTTGCATTCCTTGAAAGTAGACGTTCAAACAGACTCTCAAAAGCCAGACAGCTTTTCTGGATATACTCGTCAGTTGCAGCTTCCAATTTAAGCCAGACAGCAGGGTCAGTCTCATCTAGTTCCATACCACATCGCTCATCCACTGTAGTTAGGAGACCATGATTTCATTTACCACAGTTCACATGAAACAGAAATCAGAATCAGGGTTTTAATATTAAAATGACATTCTACAGGTCTAGTGCTAGACCTCAAGTAAGAAATCGGGGTAGAAGAGGACTTGCGGCCTTCTAAAAAAAAAATTAAAATGATTTCATCAGCTCAGAACACAACCACATTTACCTGGATTGAACCGGAAATACTGCATGTCAGGAAGCAAAGGCATCAATGTATCCATTGTTTCCTCCACCCGCTCAACTGAGCAAGCGCTCTCTATCAGTACTTGTCCTGTATCTAAATAACGCCACCCACCTTTCCGAACCTAGATTTTGTCAAAAACAAATAAAACCGGATTAGAAACATGAAGAACTTCTGACCATGATGGAAACAAAACCATTTTTTCAGTAATCTATGCATCTAAAATATAATGCAGTGTAAAATTTCCATTTAGTAGTTTCGAGATTCCCTGCAAATCCATATATTTGAAGCAAAAGACTCAATTTCTTACTTTGGTTGGAACTGAACAACACCCAACAGACACTAGGCAATCGATTCGAGCATCAGGCCACAAAAGCTGTGCTTCTCTAATGGCAAAAATTGTAGGATTATTTGCCAGAATAGCTCCATCTTGCCACCGATTTAAATCTTAAAGAAGACAAACAAAACAAAAGTTATTTTAGCAGCAGACTGCAGCGGAAAAAAAAAAAAACAAACAAACGTGCAAAGAAAACAAAAGCCTAAAGCAACATTCAGGAAGAGATTTGAAATCACCATCTGCAAAGTCATCAAGATAATAAGGAGCAGCAGAAGATGCTCTTATTGCTTCCCATATCCGGTGCTTGCAGCTCCCCATGAAGGCCCAATGATGACTACTATGTTGACCAACAGGACCTGCTGCGGTACCACAGGAGGCAGTACTTTCAGCCAACCCTGAGGACAACTCTGGGGTACCAACAGGATACTGAAAGAAAAAAAAAATCTACCATTACTACTAATATATACACAGAGAAAATAAGAATAACTTCACTGCCTAACTGGCAAACTGCACATATCAAGCATCCAGAGAAAAAAAACAAAGAACATTAAACTAAACATAAATTGGTAGGTACATACCATCAATATCTCATCAAAGTGAAATCCAAATAACAATATATCTACATAATGAGGAGGTTGAGATTTAGAAAATTTATTGCTGCAAGAAAGCGAACCCAAAAGGACTGGGATACAATATGGAAAGAAAGCCAAGCCAATAGGGAGGGTTCTGACAAAGAAAATTCTACAACCTCTTCTTTAAAAATAGCCTTTCTTGTGATCATTGATATATCGCATGACACAATGGAGCCAAGTCCTAGAAACTTTATCTGAAGCCCTTCACGATAAGTTCAAGAAGAATTTGAAGAGGAAGGTAGCCACGACAGTGGAATAGGATCAAATATTGGAATCGGTGAATCACTCAAACTCAGAGCATTTTCTTAATAGCATTGTTGAGGGAGAAGGGTTGAGTACGACACTTGTAATGTGAAAAGATGTTCAAATTACATATTCAAGTGAAGCAGGATGTGGTTAACACCATCTTCAACTTGGGGAGTCAAAAGAATCATATCTTGACAGGTTTTGGTTGAAAGGTTGGATCTTAAACCGCCTCCTCACTCAATTCTTATTCATGGGGATGGATTCAAAAGCACTTGAAAATGTTGAATGATCATTAGCGACATGATTGCTTTGCCAGCACTAGGACATACATCAACAACGAAGGGGTTTCTCTCAAAATATGTAAGATCATCTTTGAAAGCTCATATCTATGGAACTGAAATGCTACTTTCCACTGACGAGCACAATAATATCATCATCTCTCTCAAGATAATGTGAGGTGCACAATCAACAAGAGCAAGTGTTGTTAGTTCTTAGACATGGTTGTGGCTGGACTGGTGAAAAGGGCAACAAATGTGTGCAATTTTTTTATCATGTCATCTGTTTGATGAAAAGGGGGGCAAATGAAAATGCATAGGCATTTCAAAGAATAATAGAAGAAATTGAATTTTACATGAGCTATGAGGATTTAGACTATTGTTATTGGGGGGAAAAAATCAAGAGATTTTCAAGAGATAAAGAGGTTTGCCACATTGAAATGTGGAGATTAAGGCTTCGTTTGAGACGTCTTTCTTACTGCTTCTTAAAGCGGCTTGCCAGTTAAAAAATTTTAACTTTTGTACTAAAAATCCGCTTTAAGAAGCCGTAAGAAAACTATCCCAAACAAAGTCTAAGTCAACCTTCTCTTGAAATCTACTATGCATACCATTGGATGCACCACAGCTCTATGGTGGAGAACAAAGAAAAATAGAAGCAAGTAATAGAGTTGCTAGAGCAAGGAGTCATAAAGTCGAGCAGCTTATCATGTGAATCATCAATCATGATGGTGCCAAAGAAGAGCAAATGGTTTAAAAATATGTGTAGACTATCAAGCACTAATTAAGATTATGGTGAAGAATTAGTATACACACTTTCCAAAGAGGATGATTTTCTAGACCAACTATGTCCAGCTGAAGCATGACATAATCTTCACAAAGCTGGATTTGAAATTAAGCTACAACCAAGTCCAAATACAAAAAGAAGATATGTAAAGACTGCTCAAAACTAAACAAGGATTATTTGACTAGATAGTGATGTCATTAGACCTTTGCATGTGTCAACAATATTTATGTGCCTCATGAATGACATTATGACACCATTCATAAAGGATTTTGTGATGTTCTGCTTCTTCATCTACAATTAGACATTGGAGGAACATAACAAACGTGCAAAAAGTGCTTAGCCTCCGAAAAAGAACATAATCTTCCCAAATCTGAAGAAATGTGATTTTATAAAGAAGACTATTTTGCTTTGAAGTTGATGGTAGTGAGATTGCTATTAATCTTAAGAGATCAAAGTCATAAGAGATTGCCCTCAAGCATGGAAGTTGACCGATGTGTGGTGTTTTATAAGAGTGTGCCAATACATAATATAAGGTTGATTAGCAACTTCATTGTACTGCAATGCTTTAAGTGATAGAAAAAATACCCCTCAAACTTAAGGGAAAAATCTATAACATGGTAGTGAGATTGCTAATAATCTTAAGAGATCAAAGTCATAAGAGATTGCCCTCAAGCATGGAAGTTGATCGATGTGTGGTGTTTTATAAGAGTGTGCCAATACATAATATATAAGGTTGATTAGCAACTTCATTGTACTGCAATGCTTTATGTGATAGAAAAATACCCCTCAAACTTAAGAGAAAAATCTATAACATGCTAATGAGACCAGCAATGCTTGATGACACCGAATGTTGGTCATAAAAAGAGAAGCATAAAATTAAGTTAAGTGCTGCAAAGATGAAGATACTAAGGTCAATGAATGGCTTTACTCTTAGAAGTAGAATGTGAAACAAGTATACACATGAAAAGGTTGGAGTAGCTCTAGTGGCAGATAAAATTAGGGAGAATCACCTTAGATGACACAATGGAGAATAAAGATTATATAGCCAAAACCATTTAGTGGAATAAAGGCTTGCTGATGTTGTTGTTGTTGTAGAAACTTCATTATACTTACGAAAACACCACACAAAAATTCCTCCAGAAAGGAAAACATGAGTGCATTTTTTCTTTTTTAAAAAAAGAAGGTAATCGAGATGTCAGCTTTAACATTGACAAATTTGCAAAAAAATCATTTGAAGTTGAGGCTAATGATTATGGAAATGCACTCGAAAAAATTTTGATGCAATAAGGGAGACATGAAGCATACTATTTTGGTTGCTCCAAGGCGCAGAAAAATTATCTGTCCTATGATTAGAAATTTCTCGCACTTCACAAGGCACTGAAGTACTGGCAACCTAATCTACTTAAGAAAGAAATTGTAGTTCATACGAACCAAAAACCACTTCAATACTCTAAAGAAAAGTCAAAATTTTAGCAAGAGATATAATAAGTGAATGGTGCACCTACAACAATTTAATTTGGTCACTATGTACAAAAGGGAGTGCATAATAAGATGATGAGCATGCTCTCTCAACCACCAATGATTTAATGGCAATAATGCAACTACAACCATCTCGGCAAGAGAAATTGCAACTATGCACAAGCTTGACGAAAACTTTCACATAATTTTAGGAGCCTAAGATAAAGGATTTACCATCAAAAAGTGATTTCTATATAATGGGAATCACCTTTGTTTTCTAAAGATGTTAGTGGATGAAATAGATAAGAAAAGCACGCACTATTATGGTGGTTTGACACATTGGGCTGACAAAGATGATACAAAACATACAAAGACAATTGAATTAGCCAAGAATGCATCTTGAAGTGGCCAAATTCCTAAATAAATGTGTACTTAGTTGTACTCCAAACCCTTTAAACAAGAGGAAATGATTATGCACTCCTCTTCTTGTTCCGACTCATGCATGGGAGAGCATCTCCATAAACTTCATAAGAAGGTTGCCAATGACCAATAGCAATTACAACTAACTTTTGTTCTGATGAATAGGTTCTCGAAGGTGATAGTCCTCATGGCATGAAAATTGAACATTACGGGAGGAGGAGGAGCTTATTTAATCTTAAAGAATATTTTAATGCTTCAATTTATTGAGTTCAATCCTATCAAACAAAGTCTTCAGCTTTCTTAGTAGTTTTTGGAAGTATGTATGGGTCATAATGAATAATACTCATAGTACAATATTTCATCCACAAACATATGATCAAACCGAGCTCATCAACAGGATTGTTGTGCACCAGCTACTCAGAACACTAAAAGACATGCGATAAAAGCTAGTTATATGTTCAATTTGCATTCAAGGGGCAATGCACAATTCTATTAATAGAGCTCCATTTGAGGCATGCTTGAGATACTTGCCTCAAAATTCCTTTAATTTGGAGCTCTTAATAGAACCAACAATAACCCTAACTAATAGAGATGAAGATCTTGCGAGGGTGAAGAGATTAAAAAGGAATAAAAAAAGTCATTCAAAGATAGAGACACACAATTAATCAAGTTTCACATAAAAAACTTTGGGGTAAATTGCACTAGAATAATGATCCCAAGTTTTGGGGTAAACACATAAAAATAGCTTTTCTTATGATATAATGTTCACAATCCACATAAAAAAACCCTATGGACATAACTATGCGAAAAAATCAACTTGTTTCATTTTTTATCAATAGAGAAATTTAATATAACAAAAATTTTGCATGGCATTCACCTATAAAGATCAAATAAAAAAATTATGATTGATGTCAATCAAACCACCAAGCCAGTTATCCTTAGCAAACATTTTAACTCATAAATGCTCAGCAATTCATCAGGATAATTACGTGGGAACTCAGCCTCCTATTTGGCTGAACTTCAACGAGATTTAAAGTTGCATTGTCATACAAACCTCGTTCCTTCAAGTTAGACATGACATTTAAATAACAAACATTATGACCAAAATATGAATTTTAGCAAAAGAATATCTCATCCTGAGAAACCATATACAAACAAGAACAAAAAATGATGACATATTCAGCACACGAGGCTCCATCCATTTCAAGGACTCGAGAATGGTTTATGTTTTGCCTAAAGGTTGTTTTTGTGATTTGAACCTGTCAACGTTACAATGGAGGCAACCTAATCATTGCTCTATCCATGATCTAATCAATAGAATATTTTAATCCAAAAGTAATTAAAATAACAAAAATGTGTTGCAGTGGACGAACCTGATAGTTTCGGAATATAAATGGTTGAGCTGGTGCGACACTAACAAGAGTTGACACAACAAAAACCTTAGGGATCTTCTTCACAGCTGAATCTATTAGGAGATCACCATCCTCATCTGCACACATCTCTTTAAGCAACCTTTCAAATTGGTCTGCACTGTGCTGCATGAGAAAGTTTACTGAGCACAAAAGAGACCAAGGAAAAAGGAAAAGAAAAAAGTTCTCGCCTAAAATTCCATACCTTAGACCCGTGAACAACTACCCTAAACCTTTGAGATGAACTCTTGTATAGTTGATCCAGCTTCTCTCTCCAGCTTGCGGCTTCATTATCTTTGGAATAGGATCCGTAAACACAATTTTGCCTAGAGAATGAAAAATCAATAGCACTATTATGAGAAGGCATTGCACAATCTAACGAGAATAAATAAATAAAAAAGAAATGCCATGTAAGGGTGACTAATCATTGGTAATCACCTAGTTCTTTGTAAATTTCTTCACATTGATCCAGGGTCATCTGTTTAACTCCAAGAGCAATTGCAAGCATGCCACCAGTAGAAGTGCCACAAATAAGGTCAAATAATTCATGAATACGCTTGCCAGTGCCTTGTTCAATTTGTTTAAGCATCCGTACAGTTGCCAAACCCTTCATGCACCACCATCCATTGAAAGAATACGCAACCCTTGCTTTCCAACCGGCCTTCCTTTTATTGCCTTCCTCAAGCTTTCATTCTCACCTGTTGATAAATATAGAATGAACATGAATACAAGTTATTCATAAATAAATGGCGCTTCGTGTCTGAATCATGAAATAGAAATGACATGCCAAGAATGGCCAAAGCACGCGCAGCAGCCTTGCATATACGTGGCTCAGGTGCGACTGTCAGGCGTAGGAGAAGTTCACGCAAGTTTTCAGATTGAACTAGCATACGACGGTTCACGGGACAGAATGCTAAATTGCCAACAACTAATAATGCTAGCCGTTGAACCTGATAAAAAAAATCAAAGCCAAAATGCATGCCCTGGTTAGCAGTGGCTATTGTAAGCATTTCCCAGAAGCTCCAATTCAAATTGAAGTAGCATTACCACTATGTTCTTGTGTGCACAAAGTGCCTTAAGTGATTTCAGTACATCTTTTGTCAACATCTTCTGTGCAACGCTATCAGAAGCAAATGCCAAATTTACCATGACTTGCAAAAGAGACATTAACTCTTCTTGACCAACTGATTTAAGAGCAGACTCGATGGGTTGCATTATATCAGACTTAATCAACTGCATTGCCAAGGAAACATCTGATGCTAATGAAGAAAGAGCGGAACAAGCTTGTTCAACCTGAAATATGCGCTCGCCAATGCAAATGACGCTCTTGAATTAAAATATGCAAATAAACATTCTTAATCAAATTAGTTGACCTAAAAAAGAGCATACCACATGCCGGTTATCACTGCTTATCATGCTTATAAGCTGTCGTATGGCATTTTCTTCTTTATTAATGGCTAAACGATTATTGTGGTCTTGCATGAGTTTTGCTAGAGCAGATGCCAACAAGGGATGATGGCATGAAGAAAATCGGAAAATAAGAGAGAAGAAGGAGCTTAATTTGTGTTTTGATGCACTAAAGTAGCCGCTATTATCTGTCTGAAATCACAGGAGAGAAGGCTTAAGGTATATTCAAAAGTTAAGCAGCCCAAGAAAGATTTCAAACTGAAATCATTACCTCTATTTGCACGTTCACTGTTTTAATATTTTCCGTTGCCTCAATTCTAATATTGGCAAGAGATAAACGTCGAAGATTGTGCAATGGCAATATTTCAGGAAGGAACTCGAGTGGATTTACCATATAGTCTTAGAACTCGAAGCTCAGACATAGCCCTGCCATTAAACTGAAAAGATATTTTTAGCTTTATCGGCATATTCAAAAGGTATGAAAACCTATTAGCATAAGAGCTTTGCAGAGCATGCTGCTTATAGGATGACCTGAAATCCAGAAGTGGGCGAATGAGCTTGTTGTATTCAAGTGAAAGTTCAACTAGCATTACACACTGCCTCAACTCAACTGAAATGAATATATCCAATGTGATAAATGTGCAAGAAGAAATATATGAGGGGTTATGAATCGACCGGGAAAAAGTTTTTAAAAACAAATTATTACTTGAATTGGGCTTACCAGGCACAGATACCAGTATATTGTTGTCAGCTCTTAGCACTTTCAAACTTCTCAACTCACCAAGTTCAGGTGGAAGCTGTGCAAGTTTATTGTTATCCAGATAAAGCTTCTCAAGATGCGTAAGCTTCATCAACTCTACAGGCAATACCTGTTAACGCCAGAGAGATGAAGAAATGAACGCTTTTTATAGTAGTAGGCTAAAACTAACCACCAAGCAAGCGTGCCACACAAGCAAAGGTTTTACTTCAAAAATACAGTTTCTAAGATTAAGTAGCAATTGTAGGGTGTACCAAAGGCACACGTTTAATTACCCAGTCACAAGATAGAATCAAAGAACAAGGAAAAAATGCTAGATAACCTAGTAGATACTTGCACAAGCATGCACTGACAACTCTGGGAGCAAAAGCTGCATAATTAGAATAAATTGTTATAACTTTTCAAAAGAAGCTCGGTTAGAATTTTACAAGAATATAGTAGTCAATAGAGAAAAGAGAACAAGGAAGTGAACGAACTCAATGCGGATAAAATTTTAAAATAATACCGAATGATGCATAAGAAAGTTTCTGGAATGAACTCTAGGAACCATTATATAGGAATAATAAAAATATATGATCTAATTTATTGCATGTTATAAGTTTATACATGCTTCTTAGTTTTACAAATACCAGACAAGTGCCTACTTTTGCTAAGCCACCAACACATACCTAGATAAGCCATCTTGACTTTAACACCAAAATACTATTAATTCTGTTGATTTTTTAGTGCTTCACTCAGCTTTCTAGAAAACCAACAAGTAGAACCAGACAGCTGCAGCAAGCACGGGGAAGTGATACATGTAATTCCTTTTGAAATTGAGAAGAAATACAACTCATAATTGCAACACAAATGACAATAAGAAAGGTTCTTCCTTTATTTTTGCTGCAAAGCATGACTTTTAAAGTTGAATAATTGAAATGGCATATATCGATATGAAACTCCAACCACAACAACAATTATTGGCTTATTTAATGATTTCTTTAAGGCTTCATTTGGAATAGCTTTTGGCCATTGGTTTTTTTGCCTCTTTCAAGAAATTTTTTATGTTAGAAAGCTGCTTTAGAAAGCTACGAAGCCTAAAGCTCCTTTCTTCATTGAAGAAAAATTGAAGAAAAACAAGAAGTAAATCTTCATGATTTTGCTTACTGCCACTAATAAAATATGATAAAACTCATGGAACTCTATTAATTCTAATCAAAGAAGTTTAAAGCAGCTATTACGGTAGAAAAAGAAAAGGAAAATCAAAGATCCACTTTTGGAACCTCTTTTGGAACCAAGGAGTGGTACTAAAAAGTAAAAACATAACTCATATTACCTTTGCAACGCTCCTCTCTTGATTGAAGAAGAACATGAAGTAAGCCTTCACGATTTCACTTCCACTAACAAAATGTTATAAAGCTCATGGAACACAGTAGTCCACTCATAATTGAGTTTAGTCGACGAAGATTAAAAGCTACTACGGTAAAAAAAGGAGAAAAACCTGATTTTTATCAAAAGAAGTAGAGATACGAAATTCGAGAAAAATGGAACCTAATGGGGAAATATTGTAGTGAAGCGGTCCTAATTACGCGTCAAGATAATCTAAGTTTCAAGATCAACTCAATAAATAAGAGAAAACATCAGAACGAGGACTGCAATCTCCAAACATTCACGAAAAAAAGAACTCACCGATAAGCCGCATCCACAGAGATTCAGAACCGTCACGGCCCCCCAATGCTCCGACAAACCGGATAACCCATCTCTGCTCCCGTTGACGCAAGATCTGACCTTAGCAGCCGTGTCAAAACCCCGACCCCGTCGCTCTGTTGCCCCGACCCCGCCGCCTTATACATCGTCACGCCCCGCAGCGGCTCCCGCCTCTTCATCACCTTCATCAGCACGCCAACGAGGTCCTCCTCCCCGTCTCCACCGTTCTCATGAATATCAACGAGCACTGTGTCCTGAGGCGGGGGAAGCGCGACCATGAGCTGCGACTGGAGGCGGAGTGCGACCTGCTCCTCGTCATCTCCAGCCGACCACTCGAGATCGATCCGGAACCCGAGCTCGTTGGAGGAGGGACGAGGTTCTGGAGGCTGAGTAGGCAGGGAAGGAGGGGGCGGATCGTCAGCATTGTCGCTGGAGTCACCGTAGTCAAGTGTAAGGTGGAAGATCTCGGATGCTCGTTTCCAACCCAAGCTCCATGACATAGCTTGGGTGAACTTCGATGAGGAATAACAAGGTTAGGGTTTCGATGATCGGAGATGGAAGAAAGGGTACGGCGGCCGGGGACGATGGGGGTAAGTAAGGCGAGGGAGGACGGGTCGGCTACTCGGCTTCAGTTTTTCTTCGGTTTCGCCTGCTTCTCTTAACTCTTCGAGGTTATTACAAATAAACCCCCTCACATTAAAAAAATTGCAAACCTAGCCTCTGGTCTTTCTTAAAACTTAAAACAGCGTAAAGACTAAAAAACTTGACTTCTTATTTTTGTTATTTTGCTCTCAACTTCATTTGTGGCCATTTATATTTTTTTAATTATAATTTTAAACATATTTAAAAATAATACTTTTTTTCAAATCATTTTAAAAGAAATCAATATAAGTCGTTAAATAAAATGTTCTTAATTTTAGCTATATTAGTTTTGTTGCACGTATATTTTTGAATAAAAACTTAAAAATAAAAATTCATAATATAATATCTTTAATTATATATTTTACCTTTGTTGAAGACAATGGCAAAATATTTCAAAGAAGATAATATGAATTTATAGATTCCTTAAATTTTCTTAACATTGATCAAAAGAGTGGATAAATACCCCACCGGTTTAGATGGGTTGGTGGGAGTGCTTGATTGAGAACCCACCATCCCAAGTTCGAATCTCCTCTCATACGGCACGATTCCTTAAGTGGAGAGAAAATAACTGTGGGTCCTGCACCTGTGGGGTTGGTTATTGTTAGACTCGCCGAGAGATTAGTGGACATCATCAAGCGCGTCACAAGCTGACGTAACAACGGACCGATACCCCCGTTACAAAAAAAAAAGAAAAAAAAAGAGCGGATAAAAAAGCAATTATCTTCTTTTATAATCCAAAATAGATTTTTTCTTTCAAATTACAAATTAATCTACAACAAAAAATTAATACATGAAAATTGATCACTGCAATATATAAGAAATCTTCCATTATTAATTTTACTATATCAAACTATGCACATAGATAAGATCCATACAATAGTAAGAAATTTAAATTTTATTTGAGACGATTTTTTTTACTACCACATAAATCAGCTTTCTAATAAAACAATTTTAATTTTTATACTAAAAAATTATTTTAT
Source organism: Dendrobium officinale (assembly GCA_019514585.1). Classification (NCBI taxonomy): domain Eukaryota; kingdom Viridiplantae; phylum Streptophyta; class Magnoliopsida; order Asparagales; family Orchidaceae; genus Dendrobium; species Dendrobium officinale. Next base: position 1,742,025 of record CM033689.1, read on the forward strand.
GAAATAGTAAAAAAACTGTCACAAACAAAACTTAAAAGAATCCATGCAAAGTTAATCAAATATAAGTACATAAACATTAATAGCCAACTGCCATACTTTATAGTATCATGAAATGAAGAGGAAACTCCCTATGAATCTTTACTATAGACTAACTATAAATACATAACGCTAAGGGAACAATTATATATCTAAAGATTAGGAATCGAGTATTGTCAGGTTTGCAAGTCTTAGGCATTTTTTGGTTGTTGTTTCTTAAAACAACATTCTAGTACGAGTTAGAAAGCTGCTTTAAGAAATGGTAAGGAAAGTCATCTCAAATGAAGTATTAGGCTTCGTTTGGGGTGGCTTTTTTATTAGTTCTTGAAATAATTTTTATACCATGCTTCAAGAAGCAGCAAAAAGCTGGTTGTCCCAAATAAAACCTTAATCATCCCCATCGACGAATATAAATACATACTTGATACATCGTCAAAATTTATCTTGATCGGGCACAAATCTCGATGCAGAATTGAGTTGGAAACTTCTAAAATTAATCCGGAGACCATCTCAACTCCGATTTCAACAAGCTTATAGTCAAACTGAGCGTCTCGTAAATACGAATCCAACGACACCAAATTCAACTCAATCCGAGCCCAAATGAGCCCAAATTAAGGACTCCAAGCGCTGTTGTAAGCTTCGTAGCACTGTTTGAGTTACCAAACGGTGTCCGAATTTTAACGATCTTATACTCGAATCGAACGGCTCGACGAGAAGAATCCAACAAGCCTAAGATCACTGAATTCTGATATCACTAAGGCCCTCAAATGATCAACAAACGGTGCACGATCATAGGATTCAGCATCGGCCGTCCATTTGACCACTCCCAATTCGCCCTTGATCTCGCGACTATTTACGCGTCATGCCACTCCAGAAAATATATAAATAGAGCCCTCATTTCTCATGAGAGGGGGGGGGGGTCCAAGCAAGAGAGAGAAAAATAGAATAGAAGGAATAAGAGAAGGAGGAAGCTCCTCCTCGACGCCTCGCCGGACCACCGCAGAAGTCCAGCCGGACCACTGCAGGAACCTCGCCAAACCACCGCAGGAACCTCGCCGGACCACCACTGAAGCCTCACTGGAGTTTCATTGCACCACTGCCTTAAGGTCCGACGTTCAGTCCCCTACGTCCTGCTTAAAGTCTGACGTTCAGTCCCTACGTCTTGCTAAAGACCCGACGTCTTGCTTAAGGCCCGACGTTCAGTCCCTACGTCCTGCTGAAGACCCCGACGTCCTGCTTAAAGCTCGACGTTCAGTCCCTACGTTCTGCTGAAGACACGACGTCCTGTTTAAGGCCCGACGTTCAGTCTCTACGTCCTGCTGAAGACCCGGCGTCCTGCTTAAGGCCCGACGTTCTGTCCCTACGTCCTGCTGAAGACCCGACGTCCTGCTTAAGGCCCGATGTTCAGTCCATACGTCCTGCTGAAGACCTAACATCCTGCTTAAGGCCCGACATTCTTCTGAAGGCCCGACGTTCTGCTCAAGACCTGTCATTCAGGCCCGACATTCAGGTCCGACTTTCAGGCCTGACGTTTTTCTCAAGACCCGACGTTCTTCTCAAGGCCTGACATTCTGCTTAAGGCCCAACGTTCTTCTCAAGGCCTGACGTTCTGCTCAAGGCTCGACGTTTCAGCTCAAGGCCAGACTACCAACTAACACCCGAATTTCCAAGTGACGCCGGGTCTAACACTATACTTATATTCTGACCACAGACGCCTACTGTGGTCCTTCCAACCTCCATCAACAGACAACGATCTTTCAGACCACAGTCTCCTACCGACTACGGTCCTTCAGGTCTTCGTCGCCTACTATATCACTAGACAACGGTCTTTCAGACCACAGTCTCCTATCGAATACGGTCCTTCAGGCCTTCGTCGCCTACTACGATCCGTCCGACCTACATCACCAGACAACGGTCTTTCAGACCCCAGTCCCCTACCGACCATGGTCCTTTAGGAGTTCGTCGCCTACTGTAGTCCTTCCGACCTCCATCAACAGACAACGGTCTTTCTGAACCTGGTCTCCTGCCGACTACGGTCCTTCCGACCAGACAAACATGTATATGTAACTCCTACTATGTAATGCAATCTGTATGATGTACATTTGATACATCAGTCCAAGGCCTTCTCCCAAGGAAGGGCCTCATTTGTAATCGACTACAAATACTAGTGGATTCATTCAAACTGGGCCAGGCCCCGTGGTTTTTTTCCCTTTTCAGGAGTTTTTCACGTAAAAACTCTGGTGTCTCTTATAAACGCTACACCCTCTCTTTATCTGTGTGTGTGTTGGATCTTCATACAATGCTAAGATGTTAAACTTTATATTTCTCTACCACCGCGAATACTCCAAGACGCAACAATACTAATATGCGAAACATGTTCAATTATAGCGAAACGAATAAGTCATACTTTTTGGCAATCAATGGTTGCTTTTATTGAGTTATAATTTAATTGCACCAATGCAAGCATTGTCAAATCATCTAATTTAAAGAATTAGTTTAGATTGATTCAACAATGCTACAGTTAGTGAAGGTAAAATTCAAGTCCGTGACATTAATGATAGAAGAATCACAATTGTTGCCAGCATAGTTTAGAACCACAGGTGTAGGGGAAATTATTATGTGCTGATACCGAACGTCCTTCAAAGTGTTGAAGAGCTTGAGCTGTCCTTCTTCTCCTGTATCTTGCACACAACTTAAAAGCAGAGAAAACCATAACTGAAAAGAAGAAGAAAGAAATATGCAGAGAACCTCACGGAGCAGAGTGATGTGCTTCCAGCTTATATTGCCTTTACCAACCTTGACCAATACAAGGACCCAAAAAGTGGAAAGGGACCTCAACGGTGGAGATTAAAGCAGTTACAATCTAAAGGTGAAAAGCAAGTTTCTAGAAGGCAATAGAGGAAGCACTACTTCTTACAGGTAATGAATGCCTGAGCATAAGTACGATTGGAAGTAGAAAGGTTGGCTTGCTTATCTGTATTACTTTGATTATCACAATGCCCAATGAAAATGCGTCACGTCACCTACTACAACGGTATCGTGGCTCCGTACTGCTCTCGTACCGAGCTCGGTACTGCTCAGTAGTACTGGATGACATGGCTGCACCTGATTCGTCATTGGACGATAAACTGTGTCCGGTGTCTGCACATAATAATCTCTCCAGATGTAGACCCATTGATGCCACAAAGAAAAGAAAATGTTCTTATCATAAGCTGCATAGCAATGCATGGCAAAAGATTATATAAGGAAAGGCATTCAAGTTACAATGTCAAGAAAAAGCGGTTTCAACAAACCAAAATAAAAAAAAAATGATTCCTAGATCTAATGCAGCATTAGCATTAACAAAAACAGCTTCCTATGTTAGTTCCAGATATCATCACAACATTTTCACCTGTAAGGAAATTTAGCATACATGAATGTGAGAAAAAAAAGATATCAATTGTAGTATAAAGTGTAGTGAAGTGATGTAGATATAAAAGTTATCTAAAACAAGGTAAATGATTGAATTATACATTGAAATTCAACAATGTGTATGTGGCAAGAGAACTCCAAGCACCCCAAATGAAGTATACAGGACCTATAAGATTTGGCTTCAATATGCTTGCATTTTCCAATGTTATTTTTGGCTTTATCTTCCAATGTTGGGCTTTTGATGGAGGCTGCTACAATGCTAGAAAGATATGAAAGACTTGGGCAAAAGTGCACAATTTAGACTTCATTTGGAACAACTTTTTTACTTCTGTTTAAAGTAGCTTTCGAGTACAAAAAAAATTCACTCTCGTATTAGAAAACTTGTTTTAAGAAGCAATAAAAAAAACTGTCTCAAACGAAGCCTTAGTCAACTAAACAACAAAATCAGATATATATGAGAAAGAAAATCACTTACAACCATGGAGAGAGAAGCATATACTGGTCAATATTTGCTACAAAAAATCGGGATTTGCAAAATGCCTTCTTGATCACATCTGTAGCATAGCGTAGGTTGTGTAGTAGCAGTACTTTCACCATGTTACTTTGTGCAGCCCTGAAGGATTTTGTTTAACAAAAATAATAATTAATTAAAGTTTTTAAGAAATCAAAGACGCACAATTGATAAACAAAATTAAAGTAGCCACTAAGCTTACTTGGCCATTATGATCACACTCGGCACAATTGTAACAAGATATTTCAATTGGACCCCATAAGAGAAGTCTTGACTATCAATGTGCAGGGCAGGTTGAGTACCATGATAGGAAATCCTAGCAGCGAGGTTGCAAGCTTGCTCTCTGCTCAACTGTTAAGCAATAGGTGCTCACGGTCATTTGTTACACGTGCTACTGCTGCTGCTTCTTGAGAATGGAATATTTGTATTTGGTGTATGCGCACATGGGTTGTTATAACAACCTTTTGTATTCTTTCTCTCCACTAAGTTTTACGGTTATAAGTATTTCAACTGTGTTGGTTGTTAAAAAATGACTTAGGAAGATGAGTAAGAGAAAGCATCGCTGAGCTTCAATACTCTGCTTACTGTGTTTACTGTAATTCTTCATTTCTTCTATCTACTTTACGTCTCTAACATGGTATCAGAGTAAGTAGCAGTGATTCTGATGAATACATCATCTGCTATCGTCGACTGTGCAACCAGATAAAGCCGATGCAAATGGAGGAATGCTGGATGCGACCATTCCTTCTCAATTAAAGTTCTTAATGTCCAATGTGAAGAACATTGTTGCTACTCCTATTGACAGCGGAAAAACTATCCGACCTGGAAATCGCAAGTTGCCAAACTTTTTTCGTGCTTAATGGCTGTGAGGGGATTTCTCGATGGCACTGTTGCTTGTCCACCGAAATTTGTTTCTGATTCGAGCAGTTCTTCTCTCTTAAATCCACAATACACCTCTTGGGTTCTTATTGATCAGAATCTAGCTGCCACCCTTTACTCTGTTATTTCACCTGCTATTCTTCCGTATGTGTTAGATCTGGAACACTTGTACCGAAATCTAGAAATACAATCGCTAAACGGCTTCAGTCGTCGACTCGCTCACGCATTATGCAACTGTGAAATGAGTTGCAGCATCTTACATGAAAGACAAAATCGATGACAACTTATCTGTTGGAAGTAAAGCTGCTAAGGTCGATTTCCTTAGCAGCCGCTGGCACTTTGGTTTGTTGACGCTCGATTCAGAAGAAATCATTCATCACACTTTGAATGGTTTGCCAGCGGCTACTTATGAGGCGTTTAAAACAGCCATCCGCGCACGAATCTTCAGCCATTGTCACTTGATGACTTGTATACCTTATTATGCAGTGAAGAATGAATTTGGCTCATGAGGTCACACGCGAAATTACATTCGCTTCAGCTCATAGTCCTGCTACTGCCTTGTTGCATCTCGCGGTCTGGGGTCGTGGAAGGTTTAACAATTTCGTGGACCTACCTTACCATGTGTAAAATCATCTTCAAAGTACCTTCTCCAGTAGTCGTGGTGTTCGTTCCACTCGACTGTTTGTTGCCCTATGTTCAAATAAACTATTTTTAGTTGTGTCTATATTGCATTTCTGTCAAATTTGTCGGAAAAAAGGAATAAAAAAAGATAAAAAAAAAGGAAAAAAAAAAAATAAAAAAAGAAAAAGAAAAAAAAAGAAAAAAAAAAAGGAAAAACGAAAAAAAAAAAAAAAAAATAAAAAAAATAAAAAAAAAAAAATTGAAAGAAAAAAAAGAAAGGAAAAAACAAAAAGAAAAAAAAAGTAAAAAAAAAGTATAAGAAAAAAAAAAAAAACAAAAAATAAAAAAAAAAACGGTGAAAAAAACCAAAGCAAAAAAAAAAAAAAAAAAAAGAAAAAAAAAAAAAATAAAGCCCAAGAAAAACAAAAAAATAAAAAAAAAGAATAAAAACAGGACATTTCTAAAACTGACACCGTACTCACGATACTTTTTTGTCTAAGTGAAAGGTAGGGCTTTGGACTTCATTTAACTTTACGTCAATTTTTGTACTAACTCAGATTTTTTTGCGACAAAATTATTTTAATATCATATCATGCTTGACATTATCTTTACTCATACTTTAAATCAAATGTATAAAAAATATTATCCAGGAAGTTCTTTCCATTGTGCTAAACATCCTTGTTATGTCTTATCAAATTTGTTTCTCTAATCAGCTAATGCCACAAAACGACTTTTTTTTTAATTTGTGATAACACCATAACCCAGAAATTTAGACTTAATAGCATTGGAAAATATAATTGTTTAAATGTTCGGAAAGTCTCTGTAGTACATATCACCACTTAATCAGGGTGGAGGAGGTGATCGCTCAATTATGTTTTTTAACAAATAGCTTCCTTATTTCTTCTGAATGGTGCAGTAGCATGTAGAAACATGATCGGACAATCAACACTAAGTCATTTTTTCCATATTTTATGTGAAAGCTTTAATGTTTCCTTGTAGGAAGGACACGTGAAAATTTCCTGCTGTGTCCAAACAGACAAAAACATTAAGCTGGAAATCACAGATGGTTACAGAAAAGCAGTAAGGAGAAATTTTTGTTTTTTTAATTGTTACATATGTGAGCACTCATTCTTCCCATAATAATTTGAGGTCATCAATTAATGGTTGCAAAAAGATATCAATTTTTACTTTCAAATTATGTGGTCCAGGTATAATCAGAGTTAAGAACATGAACGAAGTAGTCATACACATCTCTGGTGAAAGGTTATATGGTATTAATATAACGGGCCAACAAGAGTACGGTGTAGCTGTTTTACTATAGGGAGTAAAACCATCGGTACATAATCCCAATCTTATGTTGTGGGGTTCAGCAGCAAATGAAGGATGCACTCGATCAAAATGTTTCCACGCTTCAGCATCTGATGGATGAGAAAGAACATCACTTTTTGCTATTTTCTCCTTATGCCATCTCATATGGCCTGCTGAACTCATTGGTGCATAGAGTCGCTGAAGTCTTGGAATGATTGGTAAATAAAATAAATGGAAATATGGCACATCTTTCTTTGGACGACGTTGTTTTCCCGAGTTTGGCTTAAACCGAGGAGTATTGCAGGTGCGACAAATAACTTCTGCTGCATCATCCTTATAGTATAACATACATCCATTGATACAACAATCAATTGTTGACCTCGATTTTTGCTCGAGCGTCATCTAGCATTTTCGATCGATTTAATTGAACTTTGCCGAGCCTAATTCGAGTTCAAATCGATCTAACTTGAGCTGGATTGGACTCGACTATGTTCATTTGGACCCGATTATTTTATTTCGATTGCTTTGGGCTCGATTCGATTTAAGCTTATTTCGTACAATTAAGTTCGTCGAGCCATCTCGAACCTGAATTGACCTAGATTTGACTTAGATTTGAACCCAATTCCAACCCAAATCTGAGCCAAATTCATTCATTTTAATTTAAACAAATCCCTAATTCACTTTCTGCTCAATTTAAATAATCTCCTAAATCCGGTAGTAGCTTCGGCGGCTGCGATCAAACGAAGTATTTGTTTCAGCCCAAATCCCGCTCCAAAGTTGATTCTCTGTATCTCGGGCAGGCGTCGAACAGCGAACGAAAGCTTTTCACAGTAATTTCGGAAGCTGGAGCACGGCGACGAGAATGCGCGGGCTTCCTCTTTTGGCGTCGGGCTCAATTTATTCGGAGCGAAGGCTTTGAGTTGGGCATCGACGCTCATTTTCTTTTTCTTTCTCTCTCACGCCCTCTCACTCCCTCTGGCTCTGTCCTTCGCTCAACCCGTCCGACTCCAAGCCCCTTGGCTCTCCCGACTTCGCGTGCCCGAACCGAGCTTGTCGCCTCGCCGACGACAGCCTGCCCCTGTTCTCCTCCTCCGACCTAGACCCAAAGCCGGCCTCCTCTGTCCGCACGAACCAGCCCGATCTCCCTCTCCCTGTTCGCGAGCTAGGTGACGGAATCCGTGCTCCTTCCGATCGGAACCCAAGCGGGAGCCAAAGCCTTCGTCCGTTTCTTTGTTCCGACGTCCCCAACGAAGCCGACGCTTCACTCAGCTGCTTGGATCGCCGGCTTCCCTGCTCCGCAGGCCTGGACCGAATCCAACCGTCGCTCCTTGTGCACGAATCAGAGCCGATCTCCACGGCACCTCCCATCTCTTAGTTTCGCACGCTTGTACTGAGCTCGCCGCCTTCTCTTCTCTTGTAGCAGCAGGTATACTTCTTCCCGACCCCCTCCTCCTCTCTATCTCTCGCTTAGAAGACCTAGGCGAATGACCTGCGAGGTTATCTTCCTTCTTATTCCTCCTTCTACTCCTTCCCTTTCTTTTCTTCAAGAATGGTGAGGGTTGAATGATTAGCCGATTGCATAGAGTTGGGTAGAATTTATTCTTTCCTGTTATGGTTGATTTCTTGCAATTTTGTGAGTGAGATACTCTTCACTTTATGAATGTTTCGTTCAGAAGATCAGGCTATTTGATCTCATGGGTATGAATGTGTTTTATAATGGCATCTAGTTGGTTTGAAATCATATTCTTTTTTGTGTTTTTTTTTTAAAAAAAAAAATCCATGGAAAGAAGAGCTCCTAGTATTCTTTTCTTAGTGCACATAAGGTGCTTGTGGTAATAACTATTAAGGAATAACACTAGCATACACCTGATAAAAAAAAAATGAAGTTGATGCAATTGGATGATATTTTGTTTATGCTTCTAAATCATTCATGAATTTGGGGAAAGTAGAGAGCTAGTTCATTCATATGAGTGGAAGTTGTATGCAAACATTTATACAATTCGATCCATGTAGATTTTATGGATGGCGGGAGAAGGTTCAAGCGAGAATGTTTTTTTCTTATTATTATTATTTGTCCAATCAATGGATTTGAGCGATCTTATATCATATGAATAAAAGCTCTCATGCGATGAGTTCTATTTCTTAAAAGAAATCTTTGGCATAAGATCCGTTAGCTTTTGTATAAATTTTAGGATTCGTCGTTAAGAAAGTGACGATATATTCCTTGAATCATGAATAGTGCTTTTCTTTCGAGAATATCAAATATTTAGCCTTCATTGAGAGGACTTTGGAGAAGTTTTCTTTGTTTGGATATGACACGTCTTTATTAAGCTTTGTGAATGTTTCAAATAAAATATCAAATTATTCTTATGAAATAGATTCGTTCTCTAACTTTCATAGGTGCATTTTATTGGAAGTGAACTGTGGCATTTTCTCATTTTGTTTCAATGTTTGATAGGGATAGTTATAACTATGTCAACAAACCTTTATGTCCATTTGGCATGAGTAATGGGTTCCTTTTACTTTGAAATAAAGAAAATGTCCGTGTTGTTAATGCATTCATATTTTGCTTCACATAGGCTTGTAGTGACCTTGGAGGTTTTCTCTAAAATGAGGAGCACGTTTGTTTTTTATGTGTTATATGAATACGAGCTAGCTTACATCAGATTCTTTGATAACCTGTGCTAGATGTGTTACAAGTGAAGGTAATGCTATTACAATACATTAGTTTCATGAATATCTTGTTGGTTAAGTTCTTTTCTTTTTTTTTTGGTTGGACGAATGTTTATGAATATTTGGGTTAAAGATTTAGTTGGAATTTTTTGTGGCATATAGCATGAAAGCGGAGTTTGTTGGGACATGTCTTCTAACCTTTGATGGAAATAAATTAATATCGAGTTCCCCTTTCCAATAGTCAATTTCTCATCATTAGTGTGTTGAGTTTTGGGGTTTGTGGTGGTTGAGTCCTCTCGTTATATAGCTTAAAAAAGCATGATGCTTTCTTTTCTCTTAAACATGTATGATGTTCTCATTTGTTAGTATCATTGGCTATATAGAGCTTGTAGAAAAACCATGTTTATAGATGAATTGTATTATTTCATGTGTTGCTTAAGGTAAGGCCTTATGTGTATGTGATAGAGGTATAGTCACTCTCTGTCAAAATGCAGAATTTTTATTATTAGCTCCCAAATTGCTTTGGAAGGACAAATATAAGTGCAGTTTTTCTATCGTTTTAAGCTTCCTCATTACCTTGGCCATAAGATAGTTGCTGTTTTTTTACTATTCTGAGCTTCCGGATTATTTTTGTTAGTGGAATACATGCCGATTTCTACTGGTTTCAAGTCCCAAAATGCTTTTGGAAACAAACGAGTGCAGTTTTTACTATTTTCATGTGTCGAATTGCTTTGGGAGAGAGTATAAAATGCAGGATTTTCATGGTTTTAGCCTCCAAATTATTTTAGGAACGACCCGAATGCAAGCTTTCACTTGTTTATGCTCTAAAATAGTTTTTGGAATGGATTGGAGACAATTTTTCTATATACTCATTAGTTAAGAGGCTTGCAATATCACATACTTTAACAAAAATGTTTATGAGCTTGGGTTGGAACTTTTATTAAACTTTTGTTGGCATATAGTAGAAAGGTTACAAACTCCTTTGGAAGTAGTCATGCACTTCATGTATTCGAAACAATTCATATGGTTAGAAGCATGTTTAGGTATGAAAGTTCATAGATGGTAAAGTATCTCTTTGTTTCATTTCTCCACTTGATTGAGTTTCATGGAAGTGGCATTGACAACTTTGTTTGAATATCTCAATGGATTGGTTTATGGTTGGAATGTCTTATAGAGTGATTCTTTTGTATTAGTATGAGAGGATAGATAGAGGCTTTATGAGTTGTTTTGCATCGAGAGATTTTGTTTTATGGATTTTGCGAATCGGCTTGTGTTGAGATTTTGTGTTTTTTTTTTTTTTTTTTTTTTTTTTGTTTTTGCGAATGTTTTATGATAAAAGCTATACAATGAGGGATTTTTATAAAACCTTCTCGTTGGAAAGCTTTGAGTTTTTTTTTAAGTATATATACCCCACTCCAAATGAGGGGAGAGGCACTTGGTTGGGGGTTGTCTCGGGTAGAATTTTGTGTCAAAAAGGATTTTTGGTAGAGAAGTTTTTGTGGAGCTTTTTGTGCCAAAACAAAAAAAAAATGAAAGGAGGAAATTCTGCGTAGATAGCTTTTAGGAGATTTTGCTTAGTAGTTCACTTGGAGATTCTTGCAAGTTATGTTGGGTTTGATTGGACTTATTTAGTATGATCCCTATAGTGTCATTTAGAGGTGATTAGTGCTTCCCTATTTGAATCAAATTCTTTTAGTGGTTATGGCTAAGGATGAATATTGGAGGTTTAGACTTTAGGAAGTTTTGGGTTAGACCCTTTTAGAGTCTCTTTCCATAAGATAGATTTGGAGTTTGAGATCTTAAGAAGCTTGGAGCTAGAAGATCTCTAATGCCTTTTTGGGAGTAAGATAGTTCTTACTTGTTTGGGTTAGATTCCTTTAGTGATAGCCTCTAAAAGTATAGAATTTTGGGAGAGATACAAAACAAAAGAAACCCTTATTTTGAATTTAGAATTGAGAGTCCATATCCTCTTAGTCGTTATAAGATTTGTTTAGAATGTGTTGTAGGTAGATGTCTTAATCGTATCAAGTGCCTCATTTGGAGTGGGAACAGCAAAGGGTATTGTTGATATAATAGGATGCACTTGACTTCTACGAAGTGTGTCCAATAACAATAATACCTACACCCCTTTTCGTATCGAATTTTCGTTCTTTCTCTTTTCACCGCTGTTTATTTGTATCTTACTCCGTTCGTTAGCTTTCTTCGTCGTTTTCTTCATGTCTTTGATTCTGCGCACCTACAAAATGAGGACAACCTAAAGAACAAGTGGCTCAACAAATAGCAAAAAGGTACGTTCTTTCCTTTCTTTTCTGCATTTTCATTCCTTCATTTTATTATTTATAGAACTGCTCTAATACCTCTCTTCTCTATGTCTTGCGAGGTACTTTTTGGAAAGCAATGGATAAGGAGCACCTAGAGCTGGAGCTAGGACAACCGGATCCGAGCATCAGTCGTCCCTACTCATCTAGTAGGGACGCTACGGGCGGAACCACCGGGTCGTAGCCCCCGGTGCTGTAAGCTTTCTAAAACTTAGAAAACCTTTAGGGGCCTAGATTGATTGTACGAATCCCAACCTTAGGGCCTTGTAGAAACTTCAATTATATATTTAGGATTGCTCTTGTTTTACTTTATTAGATCCCTTAAACCCTATGACATCCGTATAGAAGTCTCAGGAATTAGAAAACACTGTTTTTTAGCCCTACAACATTAGCGACACTTAAGGACAAAAACTAAGGACTGAGTCTTAGAAAATATAGACTTAGGATGCATGCTCCCTATAGGATAGAGACATTAAAACTTAAACTTAGTGACACGTTTTCCTAGGTTTGACTTTCTTTTAATTCACTAATAATCAACCAACTAAATTTAATCTAATTCTTAAAAAATCTATTAAAACACTTAATTCTTAATTAAGTTTTAATTAACATTCATAATCATTAAATCATAATTTTAAAATCATAAACCTAAATCAAATCTAATTAAATTAATAATTAACCCTTCACCAACTTAAGATTTAAAGAGATAGATTTAATTAGGAGATCAAATTGTGAATTAAAAAAATTAATTAGGATAAGATACTTATAAATATTAAAACCTTAATATAATTTCTAAAATCAATCAACAAACATGATTAATAAAATATTTAATCTACCTTTTTCTTCTCTTTTAATAACAAACTAAAGTAAATCAACAAAGTTAATTATCACTGGGTAACCCAGGCCTACGAGGCTATTAAGTTAGCCCCAAGGAGGGTGAAATAAACCTCACGGCCTCGGTGTGAAACAAAGGTGGTGGTTAATCAAACATTAAAAATAAAATATCCTAAAATCAATCCTAAAATACTAATATTTGAACTTCAACCAAAATCTTTCCTTTGTCCCTTTCAACAAACAAATAAAAAAAAATATATACAACTTTAACTAAATCATCCTATATAGGACCTATCAAAACCACACAGCTTTCACACACTTAGATGAGTTTGATAGGACACGACTATTAGCTCTAGGTTAGGCTGTTGTTCTGTTTTACTTTTCCTGCACTTTGTTGTGACGCTTTGCATGTGACCTGTGTGCTGGTTGTTCTTTTTTGCTACTTGTTGTAGCTTTTCTGCTGTGTTGTTTCCGTACTACTTTTTTCTAGTCTTCTTTTCTGCACTGTTGCTGTGACGTTAGAAGATACCCATAGGTTAGGTACGTTCTTTGATACTAATGCTGTCTTCTTGCAGGTGGCCGTGCTCATATAATGCTGCTAAAGGGGGATAAAATTAATAAATAATATATAACTGCTTTAGGTACCTGCTTCAGCTGCTTAGCCCCCAATAATCAGAGCACGGCCAAGTGATTGATGTGCGCATTTTAATTCACATATATAACTGCTTGGATGAAATTTTTATTATAACTGCTTAGGATAACCCCTGCAGGAGAGTCTAGATTTTTGTTTTTTATAGTGTCATGTATTTGATAGTAAATGTTGTGAAAATTTAAAATAAGGCATTTTTAAGGAGAAAGGAATCCAAAGGGAAAAGTAAACCCCTACAGGGGGTTTCCTTTTTCATTTGGATATCTTTTTGGAGCACTCATTACGAGGAGTCCAAAGGGAAAAGTAAACCCCTACAGGGGGTTTCCTTTTTCATTTGGATATCCTTTTGGGAGAGTCACTACGAGGAGCCCGAAGAGATCGAAGACGATCCAAAGACGAATCAAGGAAGAGAAGAAGAAGACTGAAGAAGTATAAAAAATGCCTTATTTTAAGATTTGCGTCGTTCCCGGGTTGTTGTCGGTGGAGCCCGGCCACCTTTACTTACTGTACTCCGTGATGTAATATTGTATGGCACTTGCCATGGACATTCTTTTTCGTGGGATTTTTGTTTTCTGTGTTGTGATTTACTTACCTTGCTTGCGCAGTAGAACCGGCATGCTTTTTATAGGTTTCTTTCTTGCATGTGCTTGTGTCTGACCGTTAGGCTCTTTAGGAATAAAATTTTTCTACTCGTAATTATTTAATAAAATTTAAGATTAACTCACATAGAAACATAACGACTCTAGGGAATAGCCGGAATCGTCCGGGGTGGCATACATGCATTCTCTCACCTCCTAGACAAATTTCCCCGCCTGCGGGTAGAGTCCGGATAATCTGGCCTATGAGGATGAAGTGCCGGACCTGGGGAAATTTAGTCATTCAAAAAATTATTTTTATAAGGCCTTTTTTAAAATTCATACATATTTGATTTGGAGACTTTAACCAGCATAAATTGCATTAGTAACTAATTAAAATAAAGAATTAATTGCATTAGTTTTAGGAGCATTGTACCTCTCATAAGTGTGGGATCACTTAGGAATTTCTCTAGTTTGTCGATCCCAAATTTCAATGTCTAAACTACCCTCCCCCATCATTCATACAGACTGGACAGCATAGATTTTATACGATTAGGTGGTTTTAGCTGGTTTCCTTTGTCAGACAAGGAGTAAGCCCAGATTGCATTAGCTAGGTCGTGGATGCTAGTGTTGTGTATACAGCACTACATCTCTTATAGATTTAGGATCTAAAGGTGAGTGGTACAGGTGTACCACTATACACCTTATTGGTGGGTAAGTTCTCCATTCTTTCGGAGACTATAAACCCTACCCATCTGCGTCGCACAGATGACGCCACTTCCTTCTTTCTCTCGTGCTTGTTTGAGATGCTTTGCCTCTCTTCTTTTTTCTCCAGTTTTCACCTCCCCTAGCCTGCCGGATGTTGATTGAACCACGCATGATTTGATTGAACCAAGTTGGGACATTCTTCTTTGATTAGGAAAGCCTAGAATTCACCCTTACACTAAATCCTTTAGAGGAGATAATCTAACGTCCTTAATCGAGAGTCTTCTTAGATCGAGATCTAAGATGTAATTAACTACGGGGGCTTGCGCCCGTAGGAAACCGATCCCCACAATCAAATAAACCTCATTCGAGCTGATGTATCGAATGGGGGAAATCTCGTTAATTTAGGGTTATAGATATTATTATCCATCGAGGTGCGTAGGTGAAAACCCCGCTATCCTCCATGGCTAATCGTATCTATAACTCCATCTGCTCTTCCATCGGCCTGCTTGTGTCGATTGTAAAGGCCTACGACCATTTTGCCCTTCGGGATAGTGTGATCGTATCCTTTGCATTCGAACTACACGAGCAGAATCCTTTCGGAGACCCACAGATTTCTGGCGACCACGGTGGGACAGGTTTCTCTCTCCATCTTCTTCGGATGTTAAATTATCTCCTTTTTGTGTGCACTCCGGGTTTAGTGTTCTTTAGTTAGGTTCTTCCTCTTCTAGCCTTTACGGGCTATTCTGTCCCTTTCTCTCTCGTTCCTTCCGGTGGTTTTGTTTTACGCTAATTGTTGCAGTTTGTGTCGGCAGACAGTGCAATGGCGTACTCCGGCCCTTCTGTTACTTTCTGTTTTGGCTCTGACTCGCGGGTGACACTCCCTGAGTCCCTGTTGACGAGCCCACCGGCGGGGGGGATCACCTTTGGATCCTTCACCGATTCGGCGTACGTCACTCTTGGCGGGCCGACCCCCTCCGAGGCTGCCGCATTCTCTCCCCCTCAAAGGAGAGGACGCGCAGCTATGAGACCTTTTGGACGACCCGTTGCTCGGCAGCTAGCCCAGGCACCCGTTCGTCCAGTTGCTGTTCGTGCGCAGCCAGTGCGCCCGGTGGTTAGGCAGCCAGTGCCTAGGCCACTTCCTGTTCACCCTGTTCGTCCAGCAGTCAGGCGGCCAGCGCCTGCTGCTCCAGTTGTTCGTGTGGCTCCGGCCCCTCAGCGCCGGCAGCCAGTCGTACCTTTACCTGCTGCCCCGGTAGAGGCCCCTCGTGCTCGAGTTTCCCCTCCTCCTTCCTCTTCGAGGAAGAGGGTGGCTCAGGCCGAGCTTCCTCCACCTCCTACCCGTCGGGTTTCTGTGTTCACCCGGCTCTCTCACCCCGAGATTGCCGAGGAGACCCCGACACCCCCTCAGTCAGTAGTCCCTGTTCCTCCAGTACCGTCTGTGGGTACTGATGTAGCGTCTTCTTCCACCTCCGGCCTTGGGAGAAGGGCTAGGAGAAATAGGAACAGGAGATTACGCTTGGCAGCGTCCGATGCAGCAGTTCAGCGGATGGCAGATTCTGTGGCTCAGCAGGAGCCGGTTCAGCAGAGGATGGTTCCCTTACAGCGGGAGCCACGTAGACGAGTAGTTACCCCAGTTCCTGATGTTGTAGTTGCCCCTGAGATCGACGCAGTCCAGGGAGGACGCTTTTCCCCTCTAGTACATAGTGGTGATGAGGAGGATGCTGCCCACATTGCAGCAGTCCCTCCTGTCCCCACTACTCTTCCTCGCGCTCGAGTCCCCAGGGATACTGTCACTCGGACCCTCACTCAGAGGATCCGAAGCATTATCCGTTCAGCGCGCGGTAGAGGGCGTGTTAGTGAGGAGAGGTTACTCCATCAGATCTCTCAGGTGCATTCTCAGTTGCAGCGACAGTCAGTTAGGCAGAGTTACCGGTGGCAGAGAGGACAGCCACCACGACAGCAGATTAGAGTTGTTCCTACTGATAGACCTCAGGCAGGTGCCCCTACTACTGGACGACGCCCTCGCCGTCATGGACGTCGCCCACAGTTAGAGCCTGTCCGATCCCAGCTTGAGTCAGTTGTCGTTGCCCCCTCCACTCAGTTAGATGTTCCTACCGGGTCCCGTCGTAGTAGATGGGTTTGGAGACGTCGGCAGGTGGATGAGCCTGTCGAGGCGAAGCAGACAGTTGGTACGATTCGGCGAGTTGATACAGTCCCTTCAGTGTCAGTGCCAGTTCAGATGGATGTTGATGCAGTAGGTGTTGATAGTAGTGCCCCGGCTCGAGTGGAGCCAGTTGCTGCTTCTAGTCCCCTTAGGATTTCTTTTCCTATGGGTCCGTACATAGACGCCCTTTGTCAGACCCTCTCCGATGATGACTTGCTTACAGAGGAGTCAGATGAGGACATCCCCGTTCACCGTGTTTGTGTTGTCACGAGACGAGGCACGTCAGATGAGCAGCATGAGCAGTATGATGATTTGGAGGAGCAAGGGGAGGCTGATGTACCTTCCACCTCAGCACAGGGTGGACCTCCCCGTTCAGTAGACACGGATGTCACAGTTTTGCAGTTACAGTCCCAGATGGCGGAGATGGCTAGAGCCAAGGCGGCGATGACTGCCCAGTTGACGGCGTTGGGGGCTACACCCCATGTCATGGATGTAGTTACCCCTACTACATCTAGAGACGAGCCAGTAGCACCACAGTCGCCAGCCCCAGAGCCTGTTAGAGTTGATAGGGTTCAGAGGACAGTTCCGATGTCTCCCCCAGCAGTACCTTCGAGTGTGCCAGTCCAGAGTCAGTCAGTACAATTGTCACCAGTTCAGATTCAGGACATGATTGCACAGAGAGTCGATCAGGCTATAGCTTCTAGAAAGTCTGGAGATTCTGTTAGTAGAGGTCGCCCCTACCCGGTAGAGTACGAGCGGGAGCCTTACCCCGCTGGTTTTGTTCCTCCCCGTTTCCGAGTGTTTGATGGGTTTGGAAACCCAAAACAACATGTGGCTCAATATCGGGCCATATGTTGTAACATTGGAGGAAACGATGCATTGATGTTGAGACTGTTTGTTAGTAGTTTAGGGGGAGTGGCATTTGAGTGGTATGCCGATCTCCCTAATGATTCAGTTCGCACTTTTGCTGAGATGGAGCAGTTATTTGTGCAGAGGTTCATTAGTACGGAGCATAGAGTGACTGTTGGTGAGTTGGTAGTGACCAGGCAGCGCCCTCATGAATCTCTACTTAACTATATAGTTAGGTGGAGAAACCTTAGTCTTCAGTGTGAACCTCAACTGCAAGAGCAGCATGCAGTTGAGATTCTATTGAAGAACATTGATGGTCCTATCGCTCCGTACCTGAAGGGTTTCAACATTCGAACCTTTCAGAAGTTGTTAACCAAAGTCACTAGCCTGCAGGACAGCATACCCAGTGCAGTCCCTCCTAAGGTTGAGAGTCAACCCCCGCGTAGACCTCAGCGTTTGGAGTTTTCCGGGGCACCACCTCCTAGGAAGGGGGAAGTGCATAGTACTTTTGATGCTCATGATAGGGGCAAGAGGCCCATGGTTAGTTCAGTACCACAGCGTCCACCACCACCACCACGACCTCAGTTTCAGCCCCGACCCCAGTTACCACCACCAGTACAGCCTCCTAGTCAGTTTCAGCCACGACCACAGGGTCAGCAGCCTAGGCCCTCTTATAGAACTCCTGAAAGCCAACAGTACTTACAAGAAAAGCTTAGCAAGGAGTATCCCTTTAAAAGGGAGAGTGTAAAGAAGATTTTCAAGTTTCTGATTAAGAAAAACATTCTGACATTTCCACCCAACAAGAGAGTAGAAGAGGAAGGGCAAACAGAGAATCCTTTGTATTGCCCATTTCATAAGCATATTGGCCATGTGATTGAAGATTGCTATGTGTTCAAAGATAGGGTGGAAAGCCTTATGGCTAGTGGTGAGATTCACTTGCAGGACAGTGATTTGGTACATCCTCGGGGCAATGTCGCTCAGATAGTTCAGATGGTTACTAGCTCCAGTCAGTATGACAGTCAGTGTGGTATTCAGAGCAGTGACAGTAGAGCACCTCTTAGTTCTGGGGAGGAGTGGCAGCTTGCACTCTCTCGCAAGACAAGGGGTATGATCAGACGGGCAGTTCAGAGTTCAGAGGCAGTTGAGAGGAGGCCCCCACAGGCCAAGTCGACAGTTGCCAGCCCAGTTCCTTTGCCACTTTCTTTTTCTTCTTCTGTTGTAGTGCCTACTGAGCACATTTCTTCTACTTCTACTTGTATTAGAAAGATGTATGAAAGAGAAAAATTTGTTGTAACTTCTGAGGGGAAGACAGGATCTCTTCCAGCACTTACGCTGAAGGATTTTGTTCTCCCTTCAACTGATGATGAATTAATGGAAGAAAACGATTCTGGCTACTTTTGGTGTCTTGCTCCTTCTAGTTCTACTTTTTCTAGCACTCGTTCTTCTTCTGTTTTATTTATTTCTGAAGATAATAATGATAATGATCCTCCTTTTGGAGAAGAGTTTGAGTGTGAGGAAGAGCCCGTGTTTGCTATTCCTGAAGGAGGTTGTTACATGGATTCAGAAGATGAATCCGAGAACACTCCTCAGTCACTTCTTAATGAACCAACACAAGCCATGTCACCTGAACCAAATGAGTCCTCTATTGAATCTGATTCAATACGAGAGATACAGTTGCGTTCAGGTAAGGTCCTACCACCTAAAATGGCTAAGAATAATAAAGAAAAAGATAGAAATATCATTACCCAACAAGATGATCCTATCCCTCCTCCTCAAGCACCTGCTAAGGAGAAGGAAAAAGGCCCTCAGTTGGATGTTGATTATAATGTGTTGGCTCATTTGAGAAAGATTCCTTCTCTCCTTAGTGTTTATGATGCACTTATGATGTCTTCTGACTTGAGAGAGACTTTGGTGAAAGCTTTGCTTGAACCAGAGTCTTATCAAGCCTTCTTTGCCACTGAGTCAGTTAAGGACGCATGCTATTTGAGAGAGATGCCATGCATTACCTTTTCAGACCAGGATCTCCTTTTAGGAACTTCCGATCATAACCGTCCCTTGTACGTCACCACTGAAGTAAATGGTTATGAGTTGAACAGGGTGCTCATTGACCAAGGAGCTTCAGTTAATATCCTTAATCATGCCACCCTAGAAAGCCTCTCCCTTGGACATTTGAAACTAACTTCAGACAAGATTATGCTGAAGGGTTTTAATGATCAGGGTCAGCGAGCTCTGGGTTCCATCACTTTGCCTTTACGTTTTGGAGATCTTTTAACTGAGGCAAAGTTTCATGTTATTGAGGCAGATACCTCATACAAGGCTCTCTTAGGAAGGCCTTGGATACATGAATATGGAATGGTGCCCTCTACACTGCACCAGTGCATGAAGTACATGAGGAATGACGTGGAGTTTTCCATCCTTGGAGATATTCAACCTTTTGCTGTGCATGAAGTCTCCATTTATGATGATGCCGAGCATTACATGCCTCGAAAAGCTCGTAGACCTCCCCCTGCCCAGTCACCGGTGATACCCGCTGGTATTGTACAGAGTCCTATGCAGCCACTTGCACAGGGTCCTATACAACCACTAGCACAGGGTCCATCACAGGTTGGGATTGGAGCAGATGTTTCCACTAAAGACCCGGATGAATCTTTATGATTTGTACTCAGGCGCGATGTTCCCCCTGGTAGAGGTAGAGGGTTGCGAGGTAGAGGTCGAGGTAGAGAGTCAGTTCGCCCTCCGAGGAACTTTGATACTCGAATCCCTCCTCCCCCGCACTTGTATACCTCTTCTTTAACGGTTGAGTCCGACTCTGATGATGAGATGATTGATATTCCTCGTCATTCAGTCCCTTCGCCCGCCTTTAGTGTTGATCACAATTCCTATCCCACATTCCATAGGAGTTTGATTCCTCAGGGTGGTTTGGTTGTTGATAGTGATTCAGACGACGACGGAGATGTCGGACGTCAGACTACTAGTCAACAATCCCTTTCTCGCCAGATGTACGGGATGAGAATTGAAGAATCTCCTCCTCAATCTTCCCTTACACCTTCCGTTAGTGTTCGTGGTGCACTACCTTTAGATAGGCGTTCGGTACAAGAGCTGCACACTCTCTATGTACCAGCACAGTCTGCGTGGCATGCATCTTTGTTCCATAGTGTAGGTGTCCCACAGAGTACTGATATACAGAATTCTGTGGAATCCACTGTGGATGATGAGATCATGCTAGTTCCCCGATACTTTTTTTCCCCTGCTGTTGATAACTTTGTTGAGCGAGGCATTGTCCCTTCGACTTGGTCAGGTAGACAGGCCCAACAGCAGGCCCGTATTTGGCGAACTGATTTTCCGAACTGGGCAAGGTATAGGCTATTCTCAAGAAGATCAGTCCCCTTCCGCCAACATTCGGGTTGTCTCTCATTCTTATCCGGTTGTTTCTATCTCCGATAATGAAGACCCGGAGGAGAATGAGGACAGGGTCCTTGATGCTCCACGTGAATTCGAAGATGGCGCCAGTTCTGCCATGGACGAATTGTGTGAGATTAATTTGGGCACTGAATCTGATCCTCGACCCATTTTTCATAGTGCTTTGTTATCCGAGTCAGAGGCTCAAGAGTATGTTGCACTCATTTCTGAGTTTAGAGATTGCTTTGCCTGGAACTACACAGAGATGCCCGGTTTAGATCCGGAAGTAGCAGTCCATAAGTTAGCTATTAGTCCTGATGCAGTCCCTGTTAAGCAGTCACCTCGTCGGATGAGGTTAGAGATTGAACAACAGGTGATCGCTGAGACTAAGAAGCTTATAGAAGCTGGTTTTGTTCGTGAAGAGAAGTATCCCACTTGGCTTGCCAATGTTGTTCCAGTCCGGAAGAAGAATGGTCAGATCCGTGTCTGTATTGACTTCCGTGATTTGAATAAGGCATGTCCTAAGGACGATTTTCCTCTTCCTATCCCTGAACTCATGGTTGATATTGCTTCGTCCCATAGCATTTTCTCCTTCATGGATGGTTCATCTGGTTACAATCAGATTAAGATGGCCCCTGAAGATGAGAAATTCACTGCTTTTCGCACCCCTATAGGTGTGTTTTGTTACAAGGTGATGCCCTTTGGCCTTAAGAATGCTGGTGCCACCTATCAACGTGCCATGACTATCATTTTTTGATGAGTTGATTCATGAGCAAGTTGAATGCTATGTGGATGATTTAGTGGTCAAAAGCAAGGTCCGTAGTGATCACCTCCGAGACCTACGAATCGTTTTTGAGCGCTTAAGAAAGCATGATTTGAAGATGAATCCCTTAAAGTGTGCATTTGGAGTTAGTGCAGGAAAGTTTCTTGGTTTTATTGTTCGCTATCGTGGCATTGAGATTGACCCCTCCATGATCAAAGCCATAGTGGACTTGAAACCTCCTAGGAGTCTTACCCAGTTGAGATCTTTTCAGGGTAAGCTCGCTTTCTTGCGGAGATTTATCTCCAATCTTGCCGGTAGATGTCATCCCTTTGCTGCTTTAGCGAAGAAGGATGCCCGTTTTCATTGGGATAAGAATTGTCAGGAGGCCTTTGAGAGCATAAAGCGCTACTTGATAAATCCCCCAGTGTTAGCTGCACCCATCCCTGGTAAACCATTGATTCTTTACACTACTGCCTTGGATGAGTCGCTTGGTGCACTTTTAGCTCAAGAGAATGAGGAAGGCAAAGAAAAACGCCTTGTACTACCTTAGCAGACGATTAATTCCTGCAGAGCTAAAATATCCGGCGATGGAAAAGCAGTGTTTGGCTTTGATTTTTGCTGTGCAGAAGCTTAGACACTATATGCTCTCACACAAGATCAGTTTGATTTCTCGAGTCAATCCTTTGCAGTACCTGATGACCCGTCCGACTTTGTCAGGTCGTCTAGCACGATGGTCCATGATTTTACTGCAGTTTGACATTACTTTTGTCCCTCAGCGGGCCGTCAAAGGACAGGCTCTAGCTGACTTTCTTGCCTCTCACCCGATCCCTGCAGATTCTCCACTTAATGACGATTTGCCCGACGAATTAGTCATGAGTGTGGAAGAGCAGGAGTCCCCTACTTGGGAGTTTTACTTTGATGGAGCTTCTTCCATCAAATCACTACGTCCTCACGAAACTCCTGTTGTTAGAGTAGGTTTGGGGCTTATTTTTGTCTCCTGAAGGCCACACCCTTCGTTACTCCTACAGTCTTTCAGAACCTCGTACCAATAATGAAGCTGAGTACGAAGCTTTAATTGTAGGACTTGAGTTGGCCATTCAGATGAGCATTATGCGGGTGAAGATTTTTGTAGATTCCCAACTAATTATTAATCAAGTTGCTGGAATTTTTAAAGTTTCTCAAACCTGAGCTCTTGCCTTACCACGACAAGGCAATGGAACTCCTGTGTTTGATTCCTGACGTAACTTTAGTTAGAGTCCCTCGATCTGAAAACGGTAGAGCAGATGCGCTAGCTAAACTTGCTAAGGAGTTGGCTGACCCGAATGGAGATCCGGTGTCGGTTATTGTCCAGTATCGTCAAGCCTTGTGTCCCGCGGACTTGTCTTCTCCCGATCAGACCCTCGCAGTGTATGCTGTTGAGGAAAAGTCCGATTGGAGAGTCCCCTTTGTTGAGTACTTGAAGCGTGGAAAGCTTCCAGATGATCGTTCTCTTGCCGCTCAAATTAGGAAGAGAGCTTTATCATTTTCATATGTGAATGAAACCCTATACCGACGCTCTTTCGATCAGATGTGGTTACGTTGCCTCAACAACGAGGAGGCTCGTAAGGTCATGGGCGAGGTGCACGAGGGACTTTGTGGTGCTCATCAGTCCGGACCTAAGATGAAGGTCAGAATTAAACGCCTAGGTTATTACTGGCCGACAATGATCCGTGATTGTATGGAGCACGCTAGGAAGTGCCACCAATGCCAGATTCATAATACTGTTATTCACCAACCTCCTAATCCGCTGCATCCCACTGTGTCTTCCTGGCCTTTTGAGAGTTGGGGCACGGATGTAGTGGGTCCTATTGACCCTCCTTCCTCTAAGGGTCATAGGTTTATTCTGGCTGCTACTGATTACTTCTCTAAGTGGGCAGAAGCTATCCCGCTTAAGGAAGTCAAATCAGAAGATGTGATGCGCTTCTTTCGCGATCATGTTGTCTACCGTTTTGGTGTTCCGCGCCGTATAATTTCGGATAACGGCCCGTCTTTTAGAAGCACCAAGATTGCTAGATTTGCCCGCTGCCATAACATAAATTGGCGGTATTCCTCGATTTACTATCCTAGGGCTAATGGTTTGGCTGAAGCATTCAATAAGACCTTAGTCCAGTTGATAAGAAAGATACTTGTGGCAAATAAAAGAGAATGGCACGACAAATTACCTGAAGCATTATGGGCTTATAGGACTACATACCGTACTCCTACTCAGTGTACACCATATGCTTTAGCTTTTGGGGTTGAAGCTGTCCTCCCACTGGAGGTTGAGCTCCCTTCGTTACGTATAGCAGTTAGCCACAATTTGTCTCGCGAGGATAATGCCCGACTACGGTTGGAAGAACTTGATGGTTTAGAAGAGCTCCGTTTGCAAGCTCATCAGAACCTTAAGTTGTACCAGGCCCGGATGGCCCAGGCTCATGATCGCCTCGTCCGACCCCGTGCTTTTCAGGTCGGTGAGTTAGTCCTTGTCCTGCGTAGGCCTATCATCTCGCGTCGTCGTCGAGGTGGTAAGTTCGAGCCCATTTGGGAAGGCCCATTTGTTGTAGAGCAAGTATACGAAGGTGGATCTTATTTGCTAGTTGATGCGAATGGTGTTCATCCCATGCCTGTCATTAATGGGCAGTACTTGAGAAAGTACTATGCTTGAGTTTGCACATCGCAAGGGGCATCCCCTCGCCACTTGTAAATATCCCTCTGTATAGATATAACTCTAAAGGATTTCTTGTACTTTTCGACAGTCCGTGGCCACGACGATTTGTCCTCTACCACGTGATGTTCGTCATGCAGAGTACGAGATCATCCTCAAGGGTTGTATGTAAATACGCTGTAGGGATGTTTGTGCTCACTTTCACATTCACTGATCACTTTGATATTGTTGCACAAAACTTCTTTTTAGTCCTCTCTTAAGAGTTGATTTTCCCCAGTTTCACTTGTCACCTTCAAGTGTGGTCTGGGATACCAAAACTAATAACTCGAATTTCAATGAAATATGATACTGGGTCCATCCTGGATCTATATTTGTCAAATATAGTGATGTCGATCCATGATCACTTTGTGAATTTCTTCAATAAATTATTGTTGGAATTTTTCTCTCTCCCCAGTTTTATTCATGTGGCGAATATGGCCTGCGTTATCAAAGTCAACAATTTTCCCCTCTCTTAAAAAAAAAAAAAAAAAAAAAAAAAAAAGCTCTTAGTTGAGTAGAATCGGTTGCCCTTGTCACAGGTGGAACCCGGTTCTACACTCCAAGAGCCCAAAAGTCCCTTAAAATTTTTTTCTTTCGAGAGGGAAGCTCTCAGTTGAGTAGAATCGGTTGCCCTTGTCACAGGCGGAACCCGGTTCTACGCTCAAAGAGCCCAAATTCCCTTCTGTCTCTCCTAAAGCATTTCGATGACTGCTTAGGAGACGACTGTGTCCACTTCTTCGATTATGGTTGTTCACTTTTAATGGGATGATGTTCTCCCTTATTTGTGATGTAGTACATCTGGCTATAGATGTTAACATCACTTCTTAGTGGATTTTGATCTTCTAGCAGAAAGTCGATCCACTACTACTCCCTTCAAATGATATATTTTCTCATTGAGATCTTGATTTTAGTTACAAGAACAGTCTCTTTTGAATACATAAATGTTGCTTGTACTTTTCACAGGGTCCCATTAGTTAGCATGGGTGTTACCACTGTGATTTCTTTAATAATCAATAATTTTTGAGATGATGATTGTTGTTCTCGATGGCAAGTGTGTCCCCTTGATATTTCTATTCATTCATTATGAGATTATTCTTTTTACACGGTCGTATATATATTCCTCTTTTTAGAGAGATGTATATCGATCGATTGCTTCATGATATGTGATTTTAATTTTACCCAAAGAAATACTACTTATATTTTAATTACTCATGGCCACGACGATTTGTCCTCTACCATGTGGTGATTAGAATATTAAGTTTGAAATTTCTTAGGTGATGGATTGCTTACTTCTCTTTCCCTCACAGCACCGCGCACATGTGCGTCGGGTGGTTGTAGAGGTGACTTTCACTCTTTGTCTCGCCGTTGCGAATATGGTCAGGCCAGACATTGAGTCTTTCTCCATTCACTGTTTCGATCTGGTCAGGTGAATGTGAGATTTTGTCTTTTGTCCTGCTGTTTCGATCTGGTCAGGCAGACATTAGACTTTTTGGGAAGCTCTTTATTCGCTGTTGCGAATATGGTCAGGTGAATATTGAGCTGTTCTCATTCGCCGTTGCGAATATGGTCAGGCGAATGCTGAACTCCCTTTCTCTTTCCCTTTTGTCTCGCTGTTTTGATCTGGTCAGGCGAACATTGGGTTGTCCTCACTCGCTGTTTCGATCTGGTCAGGTGAGTGTTGGACTTTTTCTTTTGTCCCACCGTTGCGAATATGGTCAGGTGGACATTAGACTTTCGGGAGGGCTCATTATTCGCTGTTGCGAATATGGTCAGGTGGATTTTGAGCCATTCTCATTCGCTGTTTCGATCTGGTCAGGCGAATGTTGACTCCCCTTTTTGGTTGGGTGCCCGACAGAGTCCCTGGGAGGCATACTTCACCACCTCTTCATTCCCCCTGTTTTATTTTCCTGTTTGGGGGTTGTTGAGTTTTCTGCTGATTCTTTGTTTCGCTGTTTCGATCTGGTCAGGCGAACATTGAGTCTTTCCCCATTCACTGTTTCGATCTGGTCAGGTGAATGCGGGATTTTCCTTTTCCCTTCCGCTCTGCTGTTTCGATCTGGTCAGGCAGACGGTCGGTTCTCTTTTTCTACTCATGTTCACTGTTTCGATCTTGTCAGGTGAGCATTGAGTCTTTCCCCATTCACTGTTTCGATCTGGTCAGGTGAATGCGGGATTTTCCTTTTCCCTTCCGCTCTGCTGTTTCGATCTGGTCAGGCAGACGGTTGGTTCTTCTCTTTTTCTACTCATGTTCACTGTTTCGATCTGGTCAAGTGAGCATTGAGTCTTTCTCCATTCACCGTTTCGATCTGGTCAGGTGAATGCGGGATCCTTCTTTTCCCTTCCGCTCTGCTGTTTCGATCTGGTCAGGCAGATGGTTGGTTCTCTCTTTTTCTACTCATGTTCACTGTTTCGATCTGGTCAGGTGAGCATCGAGTCTTTCTCCATTTTCGATCTGGTCAGGTGAATGTGAGATCCTTCTTTTCCCTTCCGCTCTGCTGTTTCGATTTGGTCAGGCAGACGGTTGGTTCTTTTCTTTCTCTGCTCATGTTCACTGTTTCGATCCGGTCAGGTGAACATCTAGCCTTTCTCCATTCACTGTTTCGATCTGGTCAGGTGAATGTGAGATTTTTCTTCTTCCTTTTGCTCTGCTGTTTCGATCTGGTCAGGCAGACGGTTGATTCTCTTTTTCTACTCGTGTTTACCGTTTCGATCTGGTCAGGTGAGCATTGAGTCTTTCCCCATTCACTGTTTCGATTTGATCAGGTGAATGTGGGATCTTTCTTTTCCCTTCTTCTTCTGTTTCGCCGTTTCGATCTGGTCAGACAGACAGATGATTTCTCTATATTTGATTACTCTCCCTTATTGCTTTTTCTTTGATTATTGTTCTTTATTATTTCCTTTGATTTCCAAGTTACTCCTGATTTCCCTTCTTGTCACGTCATCTTAGACTTATTTCCTAGATGATCGTTGAGTTTCCTTTGGGCCCTTTATGATCTTGTTTCGATTCTACTCCTGTGAGCATTAAATTTTCTTTCTCCTATTCTGTCATTGTTATTGGGGAGATAGTTGAGCTACTTTCTTTGATTCACTCTCATCGTCGATTTCGTTTCCTTGCCTGACCCTAGAGTTGCATCTTCCTAGAGCTAGGAAGGTCAACGCCAACATATTCTACGGTTCACTTGTTATTCACCGCATATGTTGGGGGGGTCCATTTGTTGACCTCGATTTTTGCTCGAGCGTCATCTAGCATTTTCGATCGATTTAATTGAACTTTTCCGAGCCTAATTCGAGTTCAAATCGATCTAACTTGAGCTGGATTGGACTCGACTATGTTCATTTGGACCCGATTATTTTATTTCGATTGCTTTGGGCTCGATTCGATTTAAGCTTATTTCGTACAATTAAGTTCGTCGAGCCGTCTCGAACCTGAATTGACCTAGATTTGACTTTAGATTTGAACCCAATTCCAACCCAAATCTGAGCCAAATTCATTCATTTTAATTTAAACAAATCCCTAATTCACTTTCTGCTCAATTTAAATAATCTCCTAAATCCGGTAGTAGCTTCGGCGGCTGCGATCAAACGAAGTATTTGTTTCAGCCCAAATCCCGCTCCAAAGTTGATTCTCTGTATCTCGGGCAGGCGTCGAAACAGCGAACGAAAGCTTTTCACAACAGTAATTTTCGGAAGCTGGAGCACGGCGACGAGAATGCGCGGGCTTCCCTCTTTTGGCGTCGGGCTCAATTTATTCGGAGCGAAGGCTTTGAGTTGGGCATCGACGCTCATTTTCTTTTTCTTTCTCTCTCACGCCCACTCCTCACTCCCTCTGGCTCTGTCCTTCGCTCAACCCGTCCGACTCCAAGCCCCTTGGCTCTCCCGACTTCGCGTGCCCGAACCGAGCTTGTCGCCTCGCCGACGACAGCCTGCCCCTGTTCTCCTCCTCCGACCTAGACCCAAAGCCGGCCTCCTCTGTCCGCACGAACCAGCCCGATCTCCCTCTCCCTGTTAGCGAGCTAGGTGACGGAATCCGTGCTCCTTCCGATCGGAACCCAAGCGGGAGCCAAAGCCTTCGTCCGTTTCTTTGTTTCCGACGTCCCCAACGAAGCCGACGCTTCACTCAGCTGCTTGGATCGCTGGCTTCCCTGCTCCGCAGGCCTGGACTGAATCCAACCGTCGCTCCTTGTGCACGAATCAGAGCCGATCTCCACGGCACCTCCCATCTCTTAGTTTCGCACGCTTGTACTGAGCTCGCCGCCTTCTCTTCTCTTGTAGCAGCAGGGTATAACTTCTTCCCCGACCCTCCTCCTCTCGATCTCTCGCTTAGAAGACCTAGGGCGAATGACCTGCGAGGTTATCTTCCTTCTTATTTCCTCCTTCTACTCCTTCCCTTTCTTTTCTTCAAGAATGGTGAGGGTTGAATGATTAGCCGATTGCATAGAGTTGGGTAGAATTTATTCTTTCCTGTTATGGTTGATTTCTTGCAATTTTGTGAGTGAGATACTCTTCACTTTATGAATGTTTCGTTCAGAAGATCAGGCTATTTGATCTCTTGGGTATGAATGTGTGTTTTATAATGGCATCTAGTTGGTTTGAAATCATATTCTTTTTTGTGTTTTTTTTTTAAAAAAAAAAAATCCATGGAAAGAAGAGCTCCTAGTATTCTTTTCCTAGTGCACATAAGGTGCTTGTGGTAATAACTATTAAGGAAAATAACACTAGCATACACCTGATAAAAAAAAAAAATGAAGTTGATGCAATTGGATGATATTTTGTTTATGCTTCTAAATCATTCATGAATTTGGGGAAAGTAGAGAGCTAGTTCATTCATATGAGTGGAAGTTGTATGCAAACATTTATACAATTCGATCCATGTAGATTTTTATGGATGGCGGGAGAAGGGTTCAAGCGAGAATGTTTTTTTCTTATTATTATTATTTGTCCAATCAATGGATTTGAGCGATCTTATATCATATGAATAAAAGCTCTCATGCGATGAGTTCTATTTTCTTAAAAGAAATCTTTGGCATAAGATCCGTTAGCTTTTGTATAAATTTTAGGATTCGTCGTTAAGAAAAGTGACGATATATTCCTTGAATCATGAATAGTGCTTTTCTTTCGAGAATATCAAATATTTAGCCTTCATTGAGAGGACTTTGGAGAAGTTTTTCTTTGTTTGGATATGACACGTCTTTATTAAGCTTTGTGAATGTTTCAAATAAAAATATCAAATTATTCTTATGAAATAGATTCGTTCTCTAAACTTTCATAGGTGCATTTTTATTGGAAGTGAACTGTGGCATTTTTCTCATTTTGTTTCAATGTTTGATAGGGATAGTTATAACTATGTCAACAAACCTTTATGTCCATTTGGCATGAGTAATGGGTTCCTTTTACTTTGAAATAAAGAAAATGTCCGTGTTGTTAATGCAGTTTAAGTATGGATTAAGTTGTATAAATGCAAGCACAAATGTATGAGATATGTTCTAATTCTAAATCAAAAATAATCTATTCTAAACCATACATGGGAGAGACTCCAAGACAATCAATAAAACTTGTTGCTCATTCTAAAAGAAAGTTCGTTCAGTATCGCCATTTCAGAAAAATATATCCATTGCAAAACATACATTCAACATCTCAAAACCTTTCCCAAAAAGTTTTCAACAAAATAATTCTTTCATAGAAAAATAATATGGTAAAAGTTCTCTAATCCTAGTGAGCGTATTTCAAATTCCCAAACAATATATATAAAAGAAAGATTATAAAGCTTTCAATCGCCCATTCACACCCTTCGATTCACATTAAAAATAAAGCCAGATAACAGAATCACACAAAACATACAACCTTTCCACCAAACTTCCCTACCTACACATTGTATGCCATCAAATATTTAAGAAATCACCTTTAACTCAAAACTATAAATTTGCTTTAATACATTATTAAATATTTATAATCACTGATGTTTTATGGCCATGAACAACCCATCAAGCCTACACAATCAAATTCATAAACTATTGACCAATGAATGACATATGGAATAAAATAAGGTGAGAAAATAACTCCATGCAGTTTCTATGGAAGATGCCCAACTCATTCACCAAGCCCCTTATTTTTTTTAAACCTCAACGATATCAAACATCATGTACATTCACAAAGAAAAACATTAGCAATTACAATTTAAATCAAATCATTCAGTATTACATAAGGAGTTGCTCTCGGCGTAAGTATTTAACACTTTCCAACATGCACCACTTTGTGATTTTTTTTTTTTTACATTAAATGATTTTTAATAATAGATAGATCCTTAAAACCCTTTCAACATAAAACTTGGCTCAACTCTTAAAGTTTAATGTAGAGAAAATTTCCATGCTTCAAGCCAACAAACATATGAAAAGATCTTCCCAAATCTAAATTCCATTCCCAAAAGTAAACCTTTCTCAAGACAAAGCAAACAGATCCTTCATAGGAAAGTTCTAGCAAATCAACATTCATAGGTCAAAGATTCAAACAACTCTTGAGTCATAAGAAACACTTTGCAGCGAACTATTTCCTTTCCAAAATAATTTGAAACCAAATATACAAAACCGTTACTTATCATTGAGAGGAGGAGATGCAACGTTAATCGTTAGCGATGTTCAAATAAACCAAAGAAAACTTCTTGTATTTGACCAAAAGTCCGAAGTGAATTAAGAACAAAATTTCGCCCTTCCAAAAAAAAAATGAGATAAATCAACAAATTGAGTGGAAATATAAATCAATACA
Source organism: Dendrobium officinale (assembly GCA_019514585.1). Taxonomy (NCBI): domain Eukaryota; kingdom Viridiplantae; phylum Streptophyta; class Magnoliopsida; order Asparagales; family Orchidaceae; genus Dendrobium; species Dendrobium officinale. The sequence goes on from CM033689.1 coordinate 1,773,201, forward strand.
CAATACCCAAAATCAACTATGCAAGTTATCATGAAACCTACTATGGAGAGTGAATACATTTACTTAGAAATCAATAGGGCTAAGAGTGCAATGACAGATACACTCCAAAGCCTCACAAAACTACTTGAAATTCTACAAAACTCATTACCAATATCACTATTTGGAAGAGCATTAAACATTACAATAGGGTTTTTTTAGAATTAATTTCACTAGCATAAATATGTAAAGGAACGACATGGCTCAAAACTTTATAAGTCATGAACCAAATATTCAAATCTTTGCTTAAAAACATTTCATCGAACACCTCAAATGCATGGTTTACTGAAGAAGAAACACGACCTCCTTATAAGCCTTCAAGGTTCACATCTAAAACTTCTAAAAGGTATGGCATAACTCAAGCACAACTCAATACATAGTTACCCACTTTAAACAAACCAAATTCTTAGCAAATAATAGTTTCCATATTTTTTAAAAGCAATAAAACATCACTTGAGAATTAAATGAACAAAACAAAATAACAAGAGATGGTGGTAAGTGTTTTGCTAAACTAATTCTAACAAGGATCAAATCATCCCAACCATGCATTAATGAGATATACTAACTTGATGAGGAAAAATAAGAAGAAAAATGGAAGACCAGAAAAAAAAGAAGAAGTAAAAAGAAGAAATTGAAGAAGAAAGGAGAAGAAATAACAGAAGAAAAGAGGAGAGGAGAGTAAGGAGGGGAAAGAATACTCATAGCGAGGAGTTCGATTTTGGAGAGAACGACGTCGGGATCGCTAGAGCTGGCGTCGAGATTGGTAAGGATGGCGTCGGGATCGGAGAGGGAGGTCGAGACAGGTCCAGGCGTGCGGCGACAGGAACTCGTCAGGTTCGGAATTCACGGATAGGGCGTCGGGCTGGAGTTTCGCGAACACAAGGAGGCCGGCGTCATCGAGCTGGCTTCGGGTTCGGGATGGAAGGGCAAGCCGGCGGAGGGGGTCTGACTGGGTCGTGCGAAATCGAGAGGGAGAGAGGGGTTTCTTGCGTGAGAGGGAGGCGTGGAGCGAATGAGGAAGAGAAGGGGTTCGGTCCTTCTCTGATTTCCAAACTGGAGAAGATCGAGAGCCAAGGAAAACCAGGGAGTCGCACGGGAGAGAGCTGGGCATGAGAGAGGAGGTAGGAGGGAGTTTTTTTTTTTTTTTTTGAGAGAGAGAGCCTTCCTCTCGAGTAAATCGTGTCTGGTTGCCGAAAAAAGAAGCCCGCACCTCATCTCCTCTGGGTTTGGCTTTCAAAATTATGTCCGAAGAAGACCTGTTCACTGCTCGATGTCTGCCCCCCAGCCGCAGAAGATCCCTGAGATACGGGATTTAGGCTGAACGAAGATTTCGTTTCATCTAAGCCGTTGAGCAAATTACCAGATTTAGGAAATAGATTCAAAATATTTAGAAAGTTCAACAGATTTTAATGGAATTAAATTGAGTTGAATCAAGTTAAAATTGGCTCGAATCGGGTTAGACTCGAGTCCGAATTTTACTCGATTTGAGTCAATTCAGGCTTGAGCTGGCTCGATAAAATTGGCTAAACAAAATCGGGTCCAAAATAATGAATAATTCAAATTAAATCAAGTATGACGCAATAAAAATAAATTAATCGAGTTTAATTGAACTCATTCGAGTCTGATCCGGCTCGAGTCGGGTCGATTCGAGCTCGAATTGGGCTTGACGGAGTTCAATTAAACCGATCAAAGGTGCTCGAGCATGATCGAGCCAAAATCGAGGTCAACAGACGGACCCCCAACATATACGGAGAACAATGGGTGAATCGTATATGTTGGTGTTGACCTTCCTAACTCTAGGAAGGTACAACCCTAAGGTCGACTAAAGAAAGTCCTTAAGAAAAATGCAATCAACTAATGAGAACAAAATCAACAAGTCAATCATTCGTCCAACCAAAGTGGGAGGATAAGAGAAGAAAAATCTCAAAGAACCAAGTAGAATTCAACGATCACCTACGACGAATATCTAAGATGATACGAAGAGAAAAGAATTCAATAACGACTTGAAAATCAAAGGAAATACCATAGAACAATAATCAAAGAAAAACAATAAGGGAGAGTAATCAAATATAGAGAAATCATCTGTCTGCCTGACCAGATCGAAACAGCAGAACATAAGAAGAAGTGAAGGTCTCACATTCACCTGACCAGATCGAAACAGTGAATAGAGAGAACTCAGTGCTCACCTGACCAGATCGAAACGGTGAACAAGAGTAGAAAAAGAAAAGAGCCAACAGTCTGCCTGACCAGATCGAAACAGCAGAGCGGAAGGGAAAAGAAAAGAAAAAAAATCCGCATTCACCTGACCAGATCGAAACATTGAATGAGGAACGACTCAATGCTCACCTGACCAGATCGAAACAGTGAACACGAGTAAAAAAAGAGAACCAACCGCCTGCCTGACCAGATCGAAACAACAGAGCGGAAGGGAAAAGGAAAACCCCACATTCACCTGACCAGATCAAAACAATGAATGGGGAAAGACTCAATGCTCACATGACCAGATCGAAACAGTGAAAAAAGAGAAGAACCAACCGTCTGCATGACCAGATCGAAACAGCAGAGCGGAAGGGAAAAGCAAAATCCCACATTCACCTGACCAGATTGAAACAGTGAATGGAGAAAAACTCAATGCTCACCTGACCAGATCGAAACAGTGAAAAAAGAAAAGAACCAACCGTCTGCCTGACCAGATCGAAACAGCAGAGCGGAAGGGAAAAGCAAAATCCCGCATTCACCTGACCAGATCGAAATAGTGAATGGGGAAAGACTCAATGCTCACCTGACCAGATCAAAATAGTGAACACGAGTAGAAAAGGAAGAGAGTTCTACATTTGTCTTACCATATTCGCAACAGCAAAATGAGAACAGCTCAATATCCACCTGACCATATTCGCAACAGCGAATAATGAGCTTCCCAAAAGGTCTAATACCCGCATGACCAGATCGAAACAGCAGAACAGAAGACGAAGTCCAACATTCACCTGACCAGATCGAAACAGTGAATGAGGACGACTCGATGTTCGTCTGACCAGATCGAAACAGCGAAACAAAGAATCAGTAGAAAATTCAACAACCCCCAAACAGGAAAATAAAACAGGGGGAATGAAGAGGTGGTGAAGTATTGCCTCCCAGGGACTCTGTCGGGCACCCAACCAGAAAGGGGAGTCAACATTCGCCTGACCAGATCGAAACAGCGAATGAGAATGGCTCAAAATCCACCTGACCATATTCGCAACAGCGAATAATGAGCCCTCCCGAAAGTCTAATGTCCACCTGACCATATTCACAACGGTGGAACAAAAGAAAAAGTCCAACATTCATCTGCCCAGATCGAAACAGTGAATGAGGATAACCCAATGTTCGCCTGACCAGATCGAAACAGCGAGACAAAGGGGGAAAGAGAAAGGGAGTTCAGCATTCGCCTGACCATATTCGCAACGGCGAATGAGAACAGCTCAATATCCACCTGACCATATTCGCAACAGCGAATAAAGAGCTTCCCAAAAGGTCTAATGTCTGCCTGACCAGATCGAAACAGCAGGACAAAAGACAAAATCCAACACTCACCTGACCAGATCGAAACAGTGAATGAGGATGACTCAATGTCTGCCTGACCATATTCGAAACGACGAAACAAAGAGTGAAAGTCACCTCTACAACCACCCAACACACATGTGCGTGGTGCTGTGAGGGAAAGAAAAGCAAGTAATCCATCATCTAAGAAATCTCAAACTTATATTTTAATTACCACATGATAGAGGATAAATCATCGTGACCATGAGTGATCAAAACATAAGTAGGACTTCTTAGGATAAAATTGAAATCCCACAACATGAGGCAATCGATCGATATACATCTCTTTAAAAAGAGGAACATATATACGACCGTGTAGAAAGGAAAATATCATAGAAGTGACAAGGGGACACACTTGTCACTAAGAATCGTAATCATATTAAGGATTAATGATCACTAGAAGAAATCACAGTGGTAGCACCCGTGCTAACTGATGGGACCCTGTGAGAAGTACAAGCAACATTTGTGCATTCAGAAGAGGCTGCTCTTATAACTAAAAGCAAGATCTCAATGAGAAAATATATCATTTGAAAGAAGTAGCGGATTGACTTTCTGCTAGAAGATCAAAATCCACTAAAAAGTGATGTTAACATCTAGAGCCAGGTGTACCACATCACGAGTAAGGGAGAACAACATCCCTTTAAAAGTAAACAATTATAATCGAAGAATTGAAAACACGGTCACCTCCTAAGCAATCATCGAAATGCTTTGAGGAGAGATAGAATGGAATTTGGAGGGACTTTGGGCTCTTGGAGCGTAGAACCGGGTTCCACCTGTGACAAGGGCAACCGATTCTTTCTCAATTAAGAGCTTCCCTCATTTTTTTTTTACATTGTATTCACAGATATAGATTAAGTACATCGGAACCATAAAGAGAGGAAAATTGTTGGCTTTGATATCCCAAGCCATACTCGCCACATGAGTAAAACTGGGGAGAGAAAAATTACAACAATTTGTAGAAAAATTCACCAAGTGACAATGGATCAACATCACTATATTTGCCAAATATAGACCAAGGATGGACCCAGTATCACATTCCATAGAAATTCGAGTTAGTAGTTTTGGTATCCCAAACCACACTTGAAGGGGACAAGTGAAACTGGGGAAAGTCAACCCTTATAGGGGTTAGAGAGGTGATTTTGAGCAACAACACCAAAGTAACTAGTGAATGTGAACGTAAGCACAAACATCCCTACGGCGTATTTACATACAACCTTTAAAGACAATCTCATACTTTGCATGACGAACATCACGTGGTAGAGGACAAATCGTCGTGGCCACGGACTGCCGAAAAGTACGAGAAAATCTTCAAAGTTATATCTATACAGAGGGATATTTACAAGTTGCGGGGGATGCCCCTTGCGATGTGCAAACTCAAGCGTAGTACTTTCTCAAGTATTGCCCATTAATGACAGGCATGGGATGAACACCATTCGCATCGACTAGCAAATAAGATCCATCCTCGTATACTTGCTCTACAACAAATGGGCCCTCCCAAATGGGCTCAAACTTACCACCTCGAAGACGACGCGAGATGATAGGCCTACGCAAGACAAGAACTAATTCACCGACCTGAAAAGCACGGGGTCGGACGAGGCGATCATGAGCTTGGGCCATCCGGGCCTGGTACAACTTAAGGTTCTGATGAGCTTGTAAACAGAGCTCTTCTAAACCATCAAGTTCTTCCAACCGTAGTCGGGCATTATCCTCACGAGATAAATTGTGGCTAACTGCTACACGCAACGAAGGGAGCTCAACCTCTAGTGGGAGGACAGCTTCAACCCCAAAAGCTAAAGCATATGGTGTACACTGAGTAGGAGTACGGTATGTAGTCCTATAAGTCCATAATGTTTCAGGTAATTTGTCGTGCCATTCTCTTTTATTTGCCATAAGTATTTTTCTTATCAATTGGACTAAGGTCTTATTGAATGCTTCAACCAAACCATTAGCCCTAGGATAGTAAATCGAGGAATACCGCCAATTTATGTTATGGCGACGGGCAAATCTAGCGATTTTAGTGCTTCTAAAAGACGGGCTGTTATCCGAAATTATACGGCGCGGAACACCAAAACGGTAGACAACATGATCGCGGAAGAAGCGCATCACATCTTCTGATTTGACTTCTTTAAACAGGATAGCTTCTGCCCACTTAGAGAAGTAATCAGTAGCAGCCAAAATAAACCTATAACCCTTAGAGGAAGGAGGGTCAATAGGACCTACCACATCTGTGCCCCAACTCTCAAAAGGCCAAGAAGACACAGTGGGGTGCAACGTATTAGGAGGTTGGTGAATAACAATATTATGAATCTAGCACTGGTGGCACTTCCTAGCGTGCTCCATGCAATCACGGATCATCGTCGGCCAATAATAACCAAGGCGTTTAATTCTGACCTTCATCTTAGGTCCGGACTGATGAGCACCACAAAGTCCCTCATGTACTTCGCCCATGATCTTACAAGCCTCCTCATTGTTGAGGCAACGCAACCACATCTGGTCAAAAGAACGTCGGTACAGAGTTTCATTCACATAGGAGAAGGACAAAGCTCTCTTCCTAATCTGAGCGGCAAGAGAGCGGTCATCCGGAAGTTTACCACGCTTCAAGTACTCCACAAAAGGGACTCTCCAATCTGACTCTTCCTCAACAGCGCACACCGTGAGGGTCTTATCGGGAGAAGACAAGTCCGCGGGACACAAGGCTTATCGGTATTGAACAACAATCGACACCGGATTTCCATTCGGGTCGGCCAACTCCTTAGCAAGTTTAGCTAGTGCATCCGCTCTACCATTTTCAGATCGAGGGACTCTAACTAAAGTTACTTCCGGGATCAAACACAAGAGCTCCATTGCCTTGTTGTGATAAGGCAAGAGCTCGGGTTTGAGAACTTTGAAAATTCCAGCAACTTGATTAATAATTAGTTGAGAATTCCCAAAAATCTTTACCCGCACAATGCTCATCTGAATGGCCAACTCAAGTCCTACAATTAAAGCTTCGTACTCAGCTTCATTATTGGTACGAGGTTCTGAAAGACTGTAGGAGTAACGAAGGGTGTGGCCTTCATGAGACACGAAAACAAGCCCCAAACCTACCCTAACAACAGGAGTTTCGTAAGGACGTAGAGATTTGATGGAAGAAGCTCCATCAAAGTAAAACTCCCAAGTAGGGGACTCCTGCTCTTTCACACTCATGACTAATTCATCGGGCAAATCGTCATTAAGTGGGTAATCCGCAGGGATCGGGTGAGAGGCAAGAAAGTCAGCTAGAGCCTGTCCTTTGACGGCCCGTTGAGGGACAAAAGTAATATCAAACTGCAGTAAAATCATAGACCAACGTGCTAGACGACCTGACAAAGTCGGACGGGTCATTAGGTACCGCAAAGGATTGACTCGAGAAATCAAACTGATCTTGTGTGAGAGCATATAGTGTCTAAGCTTCTGCACAGCAAATATCAAAGCTAAACACTGCTTTTTCATTGCCGGGTATTTTAGCTCTGCAGGAATCAAACGTTTGCTAAGGTAGTACAAGGCATTCTCTTTGCCTTCCTCATTTTCTTGAGCTAAAAGTGCACCAAACGACTCATCCAAAGCAGTAGTGTAAAGAATCAACGGTTTACCAGGGATGGGTGCAGCTAACACTGGGGGATTCGTCAGGTAGCGCTTTATACTCTCAAAGGCCTCCTGATAATTCCTATCCCAATGAAAACGGACATCTTTCTTCGCTAGAGCAGCAAAGAGATGACATCTACCGGCAAGATTGGAGATAAATCTCTGCAAGAAAGCAAGCTTACCCTGAAAAGATCTCAACTGGGTAAAACTCCTAGGAGGTTTCAAGTCCACTATGGCTTTGATCATGGAGGGATCAATCTCAATGCCACGATAGAGAATAATGAAACCAAGAAACTTCCCTGCAGTGACACCGAATGCGCACTTTAAGGGGTTCATCTTCAAATCATGCTTTTTTAAGCGCTCAAAAACGATTCGTAGGTCTCGGAGGTGATCACTACGAACCTTGCTTTTGACCACTAAATCATCCACATAACATTCAACTTGCTCATTAATCAACTCATCAAAAATGACTGTCATGGCACGTTGATAAGTGGCCCCGGCATTCTTGAGGCCAAAGGGCATCACCTTGTAACAAAACACACCTATAGGGGTGCGGAAAGCAGTGAATTTCTCATCTTCAGGGGCCATCTTAATCTGATTATAACCAGATGAACCATCCATGAAGGAGAAAATACTATGGGACGAGGCAATATCAACCATGAGTTTAGGGATAGGAAGAGGAAAATCATCTTTAGGACATGCCTTATTCAAATCACGGAAGTCTATGCAGACACGGATCTGACCATTCTTCTTCCGGACTGGAACAACATTGGCAAGCCAAGTGGGATACTTCTCTTCACGAACAAAACCAGCTTCTATAAGCTTCTTAGTCTCGGCTATCACCTGTTGTTCAATCTCTAACCTCATCCGACGAGGTGACTGTTTAACAGGGACTGCATCAGGACTAATAGCTAACTTGTGGACTGCCACTTCTGGATCTAGACCGGGCATCTCTGTGTAGTTCCAGGCAAAGCAATCTCTAAACTCAGAAATGAGTGCAACATACTCTTGAGCCTCTGACTCGGATAACAAAGCACTATGAAAGATAGGCCGAGGATCTGATTCAGTGCCCAAATTGATCTCACACAATTCGTCCATGGCAGAACTGGCGCCATCTTCGAATTCACGTGGAGCTTCAAAGACCTTGTCCTCATTCTCTTCCGGATCTTCATTATCGGAGACAGAAATAACCGGATAGGAATGAGAGACAACCCGAATGTTGGCGGGAGGGGACTGACTCTCTTGAGAAAAGCCTATACCCTGCCCAATTCGAGGAAAATCAGTTCGCCAAATACGGGCCTGTTGTTGGGCCTGTCTACCTGACCAAGTCGAAGGGACAATGCCTCGCTCAACAAAGTTATCAACAGCAGGGGAAAAGTATCGGGGAACTGGCATGATCTCATCGTCCACAGTGGATTCCACAGGATCCTGTATGTCAGTATTCTGTGGGACACCTACACTATGGAACAACGATGCATGCCAAGCAGATTGTAGTGGCACATAGAGAGTGTGCAGCTCTTGTACAGAGCGCCTATCTAGGGGCGGTCAGCCACGAACACTAGCGGAAGGTGTAGGGGAAAATTGAGGAGGAGATTCCTCAATTCTCATCCCGTACATCTGGCGAGAAAGAGATTGTTGACTAGTAGTCTGACGTCCGATATCTCCGTCGTCGTCTGAATCACTATCAACAATCAAATCACCCTGAGGTATCAAATTCCTATGAAACATGGGATAGGAGTTATGATCAACACTAAAGGCAGGCGAAGGGACTGAATGACGAGGAATATCAATCATCTCATCATCAGAGTCAGACTCAACAGTCAAAGAAGAAGTGTACAAGTGCGAGGGAGGAGGGATTCGAGTATCAAAGTTCCTCGGAGGGCGAACTGACTCTCTACCTCGACCTCTACCCCGCAATCCTCTACCTCTACCAGGGGGAACATCGCGTCTAACTACAAACCGTAAAGATTCATCCAGGTCTGCAGTGGAAACATCTGCCTCAATCCCAACCTGTGATGGACCCTGTACTAGTGGTTGTATAGGACCCTGTGCAAGTGACTGCATAGGAAGAAATCTGTGGGTCTCCGAAAGGATTCTGCTCGTGTGGTTCGAATGTAAAGAGTACGATCACACTGTCGCGTAGCACAAAGTGGTCGTAGACCTTTACAATCGACACAAGCAGGCCGATGAAAGAGCAGATGAAGTTATAGATACGATTAGCCATGGAGGATAGCGGCTTTCACCTACCAACCTCGATGGATAATAATATCTATAACCCAAAATTCACGAGATTTCCCCTATTCGATACATCAGTTCGAATAGGGTTTATTTGATTGTGGGGATCCGTTTCCTACGGGCGTAAATCCCCGTATTTAATTACATCTTAGACCTCGGTCTAAAAAGACTCTCGATTAAGAATGTTAGATTATCTTCTTGAATGGGTTTAGTTTAAGGGAATTTTCTAGGCTTTCCTAATCAAAGGGGAATGTCCAAATTTGGTTCGATCAATACATGGGGTTCATTCAACATCCGGCCAGTCTAAGGAAGAGAAAACTGGAGAAAAGAAAGAGGCAACGCATTCAAACAAGTATGAGAGAGAGAAGGAAGTGGCGTCATCTGTGTGACGCAGATGGGTAGGATTTATAGTCTCCGAAAGAATGGAGAACTTACCCGCCAATAAGGTGTATGGAGGTACACTTGTACCCCCCCACCTTTAGACCCTAAATCTATAAAAGATGTAGTGTTGTACACACAACACTAACATCTACGACCTAACTAATGCAATCCTGGACTTATTCCTTGTCTGACAAAGAAAGCCAGCTAAAATCTCCTAATCATATAAAATCTATATAATCCATCATCTAAGAAATCCCAAACTTATATTTTAGTTACCACATGGTAGAGGACAAATCGTCGTGACCATGAGTAATTAAAACCTAAGTAGAACTTCTTAGGGTAAAATTGAAATCACATATCATAAAGCAATCGATCGATGTATATCTCCCTGAAAAGAGGAACATACAAACAGCCGAGTAGAAAGAAAAATCTCACAATGAGGGAACAGCAATAGAAGTGACAAGGGGATACACTTGCCACTTAAGAACCACAACCATATTAAGGATCAATAATCACTAAAGGAATCACAGTAGTAACACCCATGCTAATTGATGGGGCCCTATGAAAAGTACGAGCAATATTTATGTACTCAAAATAGGCTGCTCTTATAACTAAAAGTGAAATCTCAATGAGAAAATATATCATTTGAAAGAAGTAGCGGATCGACTTTCTGCTAAAAGATCAAAATTCACTAAAAAGTGATGTTAACATCTAGAGCCAGATGTACCACATCACTAGTAAAGGAGCACAACCATAATCGAAGAAATGAACATACAGTCATCTCCTACATAATCATTGAAATATTTTAAGGAGAGACAGGAGGGAATTTGGAGGGACTTTGGGCTCTTGGAGCGTAGAACCGGGTTCCACCTGTGACAAGAGCAACCGATTCTTTCTCAACTAAAAGCTTCTCTCTTTTTTTTTTTTTTTTTTTTTTTTTTGCAGATATAGATCAAGTATACTTGAACATAAAGAGGGGAAAATTGCTGTCTTTGATATCCCAGGCCATACTCGCCACATGAGTAAAACTGGGGAGAGAGAAAAATTACAATAATTTGTAGAAAAATTCACCAAGTGACAATGGATCAACATCACTATATTTGACAAATATAAACCAAGTATGGACCCAATATCACATTCCATAGAAATTCAAGCTAGTTTTGGTATCCCAGACCACACTTGAAGGGGACAAGTGAAACTGAGGAAAGTCAACCCTTATAGGGGTTAGAGAGGTGATTTTGAGCAACAACACCAAAGTGACTAGTGAATGTGAACGTAAGCACAAACATCCATACGACATATTTACATACAACCTTTAAAGACAATCTCATATTTTGCATGACGAACATCACGTGGTAGAGGACAAATCGTCGTGGCCACGGACTGCCGAAAAGTACAAGAAATCTTTCAAAGTTATATCTATACAGAGGAATATTTACAAGTGGCGGGAGATGCCCCTTGTGATATGTGAACTCAAGCGTAGTACTTTCTCAAGTACTGCCCATTAATGACGGGCATAGGATGGACACCATTCGCATCAACTAGCAAGTAAGATCCACCTTCGTATACTTGCTCTACAACAAATGGGCCTTCCCAAATGGGCTCGAATTTACCACCTCGACGACGACGCGAGATGATAGGCCTACGCAGGACAAGGACTAACTCACCGACCTGAAAAGCACGTGGTCGGACAAGGCGATCATGGGCTTGGGCCATCCGGGCCTGGTACAACTTAAGGTTCTGATGAGCTTGCAAACGGAACTCTTCTAAACCATCAAGTTCTTCCAACTGTAGTCGGGCATTATCCTCGCGAGACAAATTGTGGCTAACTGCTACACACAATGAAGGGAGCTTAACCTCTAGTGGGAGGATAGCTTCAACCCCAAAAGCTAAAGCATATGGTGTACACTGAGTAGGAGTACGATATGTAGTCCTATAAGTCCATAATGCTTCAGGTAATTTGTCGTGTCATTCTCTTTTATTTGCCACAAGTTTCTTTCTTATCAATTGAACTAAGGTCTTATTGAATGCTTCAACCAAACCATTAGCCCTAGGATAGTAAATCGAGGAATACCGCCAATTTATGTTATGGCGGCAGGCAAATCTAGCGATTTTAGTGCTTCTAAAAGATGGACCGTTATCTGAAATTATACGGCGCGGAACACCAAAGCGGTAAATAACATGATCGCGAAAGAAACGCATCACATCTTCTGATTTGACTTCTTTAAGCGGGATAGCTTCTACCCACTTAGAGAAGTAATCAGTAGCAGCCAGAATAAACCTATGACCCTTAGAGGAAGGAGGGTCAATAGAACCTAACACATCTGTGCCCCAACTCTCAAAAGGCCAAGAAGATACAGTGGGGTGCAACGGATTAAGAGGTTGGTGAATAACAGTATTATGAATCTGGCATTGGTGACACTTCCTAGCATGCTCCATACAATCACGGATCATCGTCGGCCAGTAATAACCAAATCGTTTAATTCTGACCTTCATCTTAGGTCCGGACTGATGAGCACCACAAAGTCCCTCATGTACTTCGCTCATGACCTTACGAGCCTCCTCGTTGTTGAGGCAACGCAACCACATCTGGTCAAAAGAGCGTCGGTACAGGGTTTCATTCACATAGGAGAAGGACAAAGCTCTCTTCCTAATTTGAGTGGCAAGAGAACGATCATCCGGAAGCTTTCCACACTTCAAATACTCAATGAAGGGGACTCTCCAATCTGACTCTTCCTCAACAGCGCACACTGTGAGGGTCTAACCGGGAGAAGACAAGTCCGCGGGACACAAGGCTTGTCGGTACTGAACAACAACCGATACCGGATTTCCATTCGGGTTAGCCAACTCTTTAGCAAGTTTAGCTAGTGCATCCGCTCTACCATTCTCAGATCGAGGGACTCTAACTAAAGTTACTTTAGGGATCAAACACAAGAGCTCCATTGCCCTATCGTGTTAAGGCAAGAGCTCATGTTTGAGAACTTTGAAAATTCCAGCCACTTGATTAATGATTAGTTGGGAATCTCCAAAGATTTTCACCCGCACAATACTCATCTGAATGGCCAACTCAAGTCCTACAATTAAGGCTTCGTACTCAGCTTCATTATTAGTACGAGGTTCTAAAAAACTATAGGAGTAACGAAGGGTGTGACCTTCAGGAGATAAAAACAAGCCCCAAACCTACCATAACAACAGGAGTTTCATAAGAACGTAGTGATTTGATGGAAGAAGCTCCATCAAAGTAAAACTCCCAAGTAGGGGACTCCTGCTCCTCTACACTCATGACTAGTTCATCAGGCAAATCGTCATTAAGTGAAGAATCTGCAGGGATCGGGTGAGAAGCGAGAAAGTCAGCTAGAGACTGTCCTTTGACGGCCCGCTAAGGGACAAAAGTAATATCAAACTGCAGTAAAATTATGGACCAACGTGCTAGACGACCTGACGAAGTCGGACGGGTCATCAGGTACTGCAAAGGGTTGACTCGAGAAATCAGACTGATCTTATGTGAGAGCATATAGTGTCTAAGCTTCTGCATAGCAAAGATCAAAGCCAAACACTGCTTTTTCATTGCCGGATATTTTAGCTCTGCAGGAATCAAACGTCTGCTAAGGTAATACAAGACATTCTCTTTGCCTTATTCATTTTCTTGAGCTAAAAGTGCACCAAGTGACTCATCCAAGGAAGTAGTGTAGATGATCAACGGTCTACCAGGGATGGGTGCAGCTAACACTGGGGGACTAATCAGGTAGCGTTTTATGCTCTCAAAGGCCTCCTGACAACTCTTATCCCAATAGAAGCGGGCGTCTTTCTTTACTAGAGCAGCAAAAGGGATGACATCTACCGGCTAGATTGGAGATAAATCTCCGCAAGAAAGCGAGCTTACCCTGAAAAGACCTCAACTGGGTAAGACTCCTAGGGGGTTTCAAATCTACTATGGCCTTAATCATGAAGGGATCAATTTCAATGCCACGATAGCGAACAATGAAACCCAGAAATTTCCCCGCAGTGACACCGAATGCGCACTTTAAGGGATTCATCTTCAAATCATGATTTCTTAAGCATTCAAAAACGATTCGTAGATCTTAGAGGTGATCACTACGGACCTTGCTTTTGATCACTAAGTCATCCACATAGCATTCAACCTGCTCATGAATCAACTCATCAAAAATGATATAGTCATGGCACGCTGGTAGGTGGCCCCGGCATTCTTGAGACCAAAGGGCATCACTTTGTAATAAAACACACCTATAGGGGTGCGAAAGGCAGTGAATTTCTCATCTTCAGGGGCCATCTTAATCTGATTGTAACCAGATGAACCATCCATGAAGGAGAAAATGCTATGGGACGAAGCAATATCAACCATGAGTTCAGGGATAGGAAGAGGAAAATCATCTTTAGGACATACCTTATTCAAATCACGGAAGTCTATACAGACACGGATCTGACCATTCTTCTTCCGGACTGGAATAATATTGGCAAGCCAAGTGGGATACTTCTCTTCCCGAACAAAACCAGCTTCTATAAGCTTCTTAGTCTCAGCGATCACCTGTTGTTCAATCTCTAACCTCATCCGACGAGGTGACTGCTTAACAGGGACTACATCAGGACTAATAGTTAACTTGTGGACTGCTACTTCTGGATCTAAACCGGGCATCTCTATATAGTTCCAGGCAAAGCAATCTCTGAACTCAGAAATGAGTGCAACATACTCTTGAGCCTCTGACTCGGATAACAAAGCACTATGAAATATAGGCCGAGGATCCGATTCAGTGCCCAAATTAATCTCACACAACTCATCCATGGCAGAACTGGCGCCATCTTCGAATTCTCGTGGAGCTTCAAGGACCCTGTCCTCATTCTCCTCCGGGTCTTCATCGTCGGAGATGGAAACGACCGGATAAGAATGAGAAACAACATGAATGTTAGCGGAAGGGGACTGATTCTCTTGAGAATAACTTATACCCTGCCCAATTCGAGGGAAATCGGTTCGCCAAATACGGGCCTGCTGTTGGGCCTGTCTACCTGACCAAGTCGAAGGGACAATGCCTCGCTCAACAAAGCTGTCAACAGCAGAGGAGAAGTATCGGGGAACTGGCATGATCTCATCATCCACATTTTATTCCACAGGATCCTGTATGTCAGTATTCTGTGGGACACCTACACTATGGAACAACGATGCATGCCAAGCAGATTGTGCTGGCACATAGAGAGTGTGCAGCTCTTTTACAGAGCGCCTATCTAAGGGCGGTGCACCACGAACACTGGCGGAAGGTGTAGGGGAAGATTGAGGAGGAGATTCCTCAATTCTTATCCCGTACATCTGGCGAGAAAGGGATTGTTGACTAGTAGTCTGACGTCCGACATCTCCGTCGTCGTCTGAATCACTATCAACAATCAAACTACACTGAGGAATCAAACTCCTATGGAAAGTGGGATAGGAATTGTGATCAACACTAAAGGCGGGTGAAGGGACTGAATGACGAGGAATATCAATCATCTCATCGTCAGAGTCAGACTCAACAGTCAAAGAAGAAGTGTACAAGTGCGAGGGAGGAGGGATTCGAGTATCAAAGTTTCTCGGAGGGCAAACTGACTCTCTACCTCGACCTCTACCCCGCAATCCTCTACCTCTACCAGGGGGAACATCGCGTCTAACTACAAACCGTAAAGATTCATCCAGGTCTGCAGTGGAAACATCTGCCTCAATCCCAACCTGTGATGGACCCTGTGCTAGTGGTTGTATAGAACCCTGTGCAAGTGACTGCATAGGACCCTGTACAACACTAGTGGGTATCACTGGTGACTGGGCAGGGGGAGGCCTACGAGCTTTCTGAGGCATGTAATGCTCGGCGTCATCGTAAACAGAGACCTCGTGTACGGCAAAGGGTTGAGTATCTCCAGGGATGGAAAACTCTACGTCATTCCTCATATACTTCATGCATTGGTGCAGTGTAGAGGGCACCATTCCATTTTCTTGTATCCAAGGCCTTCCTAAGAGAGCCTTGTATGAGGTATCCGTCTCAATAACATGAAACTTCGCCTCAGTCAAAAGATCTTCAAAACGTAAAGGCAAAGTGATGGAACCTAGAGCTCGCTGACCTTGATCATTAAAACCCTTCAGCATAATCTTATCCGAAGTTAGTTTCAAATGTCCAAGAGAGAGGCTCTCTAAGGTGGCATGATTAAGGATATTAACTGAAGCTCCTTGGTCAATGAGGACCATATTCAACTCATAACCATTTACTTCAGTGGTGACGTACAAGGGACGGGTGTGATCAGAAGTTCCCAAGAGAAGATCCTGGTCTGAAAAGGTAATGCATGGCATCTCTCTCAAATAGCATGCATCCTTAACTGACTCAGTTGCAAAGAAGGCTTGATAAGACTCTGATTCAAGCAAAACTTTCACTAAAGTCTCTCTCAAGTCGGAAGACATCATAAGTGCATCGTAAACACTAAGAAGGGAAGGAATCTTTCTCAAATGAGCCAACACATTGTAATCAACATTCAACTGAGGGCCTTTTCCCTTCTCCTTAGCAGGTGCTTGAGGAGGAGGAATAGGATCATCCTGTTGGGTAATGATATTTTTATCTTTTTTTTTATTATTCTTAGCCATTTTAGGTGATAGGACCTTACCTGAACGCAATTGTATCTCTCGTATCGAGTCAGACTCAATAGAGGACTCATTTGGTTCAAGTGACATGGCTTGTGTTGGTTCAACAAAAAGTGGTTGGGAAGTGTTCTCGGATTCATCCTCAGAATCCATGTAACAACCTCCTTCAGGAATAGCGAACACAGGCTCCTCCTCACACTCAAACTCTTCTCCATAAGAGAGACCATCATCATTATCAGAAATAAATAAAATATGAGAAGAACGAGTACTAGAAGAAGTAGAACTAAAAGGAGCAAGACACCAAAAGTAGCCAGAATCATTTTCTTTCATTAATTCATCATCAGTTGAAGGGAGAACAAAATCCTTCAGCGTAAGTACTGGAAGAGATCCTGTCTTCCCCTCAGAAGTTACAACAAATTTCTCTCTTTCATACATCTTTCTAATACAAGGAGAAGTAAACGAAATGTGCTCAGTAGGCACTACAACAGAAGAATAAAAAGAAACTGGCAAAGGAACTGGGCTGGCAACTGTCGACTTGGCCTATGGGGACCTCCTATCAACTGCCTCTGAACTCTGAACTGCCCGTCTAATTATACCCCTTGTCTTGCGAGAGAGTGCAAGCTGCCACTCCTCCCCAGAACTAAGAGGTGCTCTACTGTCACTGCTCTGAACACCACACTGACTGTCACACTGACTGGAGCTAGTAATCATCTGAGCTATCTGAGCAACCTTACCTCGAGGATGCACCAAATCGCTATCTTGCAAGTGAATCTCACCACTAGCCATAAGACTCTCCACCCTATCCTTGAACACATAGTAATCTTCAATCACATGACCAATATACTTATGAAATGGACAATACAGAGGATGCTCTGTTTGCCCTTCCTCTTCTACTCTTTTGTTGGGTGGAAATGTCAAAATATTTTTCTTAACCAGAAACTTGAAAATCTTCTTTACACTCTCCCTTTTAAAGGGATACTCCTTGCTAAGCTTCTCTTGTAAGTATTGTTGGCTTTCTGGAGTTCTATAAGAGGGCATAGGATGCTGACCTTGTGGTCGTGGCTGAAACTGACCAGGAGGCTGTACTGGTGGTGGTAACTAAGGTCGGGACTGAAACTGAGGTCGTGATGGTGGTGGGCGCTGTGGTACTGAATCAACCATGGGCCTCTTGCCCCTATCATGAGCATCAGAAGTACTATGCACCTCTCCCTTCCTAGGAGGTGGTGCCCCATAAAACTCCAAACGCTGAGGTCTACGCGGGGGTTGACTCTCAACCTTAGGAGGGACTGCAGTGGGTATGCTGTCCTGCAGGCTAGTGACTTTGGTTAGCAATTTCTGAAAGGTTTGGATGCTGAAGCCTTTCAGATAAGGAGCAATAGGACCATCAATATTCTTCAACAGAATCTCAACTACATGCTGCTCTTGCAGTTGAGGTTCACACTGAAGAATAAGGTTTCTCCACCTAACTATATAGTTAAGCAGAGACTCGTGGGAGCGCTGTCTGGTCACTACCAACTCACCAAGAGTCACTCTATGCTCTGTACTAATGAACCTCTACACAAATAACTACTCCATCTCAGCAAAAGTGCGAACTGAATCATTAGGGAGATCGGCATACCACTCAAATGCCACTCCCCCTAAGCTACTAACAAACAGTCTCAGCATCAATGCATCATTTCCTCCAATGTTACAACATATGGCCCGATACTGAGCCACATGTTGTTTTGGGTTTCCAAATCCATCAAAAACTCGAAATCGGGGAGGAACAAAACCAGCGGGGTAAGGCTCCCGCTCGTACTCTACCGGGTAGGGGCGACCTCTACTAACAGAATCTCAAGACTTTCTAGAAGCAATAGCCTGATCAACCCTCTGTGCAATCATGTAATGAATCTGAACTGGTGACAACTGCACTGACTGATTTTGGACTGGTACACTCAAAGGTACTGCTGGGGGAGACATCGGAACTGCCCTTTGAACTCTATCAACTCTAACAGGCTCTGGGGCTGACGACTGTGGTGCTGCTGGCTCGTCTCTGGATGTAGTAGGAGTACCTACATCCATGACATGGGGTGTAGCCCCCAACGCCGTCAACTAGGCAGTCATCGCCGCCATGGCTCTAACCATCTCCGCCATCTGGGACTGCAACTGCAGAACTGTAACATCCGTGTCTACTGAACGAGGAGGTCCACCTTGTGCTGAGGTGGAAGGTACATCAGCCTCCCCTTGCTCCTCTAAATCATCGTACTGCTCATGCTGCTCATCTGACGTGCCTCGTCTCGTGACAACACAAATACGATGAACGGGGACGTCCTCGTCTGACTCCTCTGTAAGCAAGTCATCATCGGAGAGGGTCTGACAAAGGGCATCTATGTACGGACCCATAGGAAAAGAAATCCTAAGGGGACTAGAAGCAGCAACTGGCTCCACTCGAGCCGGGGCACTACTATCAACATCTACTGCATCAACATCCATCTGAACTGGTACTGACACTGAAGGGACTGTGTCAACTCGCTGAATCGTACCAACTGTCTGCTCCGTCTCGACAGGCTCGTCCACCTGCCGACGTCTCCAAACCCATCTACTACGACGGGACCCGGTAGGAACATCTAACTGAGTGGAGGGGGCAACAACAACTGACTCAAGCTGGGATCGGACAGGCTCTAACTGTGGGCGACGTCCATGACGGCGAGGGCGTCGTCCAACAGCAGGGGCACCTGCCTGAGGTCTATCAGTGGGAACAACTCTAGTCTGCTATCGTGGTGGCTGTCCTCTCTGCCACCGATAACTCTGTCTGACTGACTGTCGCTGCAACTGAGAATGCACCTGAGAGATCTGATGGAGTAACCTCTCCTCACTAACACGCCCTCTACCGCGCGCTGAACGGATAATGCTTCGGATCCTCTGAGTGAGGGTCCGAGTGACAGTATCCCTGGGGACTCGAGCGCGAGGAAGAGTAGTGGGGACAGGAGGGGCTGCTGCAATATGGGCAGCGTCCTCCTCATCACCACTATGCACTAGAGGGGAAACGCGTCCTCCCTGAACTGCATTGATCTCAGGGGCGACTACAACATCAGGAACTGGGGTAACTACTCGTCTACGTGGCTCCCGCTGTAAGGGAACCATCCTCTGCTGAATTGGCTCCTGTTGAGCCAAAGAATCCGCCATCCGCTGGACTGCTGCATCAGACGCTGCCGAGCGTAATCTCCTGTTCCTATTTCTCCTAGCCCTTCTCCCAAGACCGGAGGTGGAAGAAGACGCTACATCAGTACCCACAGACGGTACTGGAGGAACAGGGACTACTGACTGAGGGGGTGTCGGGGTCTCCTCGGCAATCTCAGGGTGAGAGAGCCGGGTGAACACAGAAACCCGACGGGTAGGAGGTGGAGGAAGCTCGGCCTGAGCCACCCTCTTCCTCGAAGAGGAAGGAGGAGGGGAAACTCGAGCACGAGGGGCCTCTATCGGGGCAGCAGGTAAAGGTACGACTAGCTGCCGGCGCTGAGGGGCCGGAGCCATACGAACAACTAGAGCAGCAGGCGCTGGCCGCCTGACTGCTAGACGAACAGGGTGAACAGGAAGTGGCCTAGGCACTGGCTGCCTAACCACCGGGCGCACTGGCTGCGCACGAACAGCAACTGGACGAACGGGTGCCCGGGCTGGCTGCCGAGCAACGGGTCATCCGAAAGGTCTCATAGCTGCGCATCCTCTCCTTTGAGGGGGAGAGAATGCGGCAGCCTCGGAGGGGGTCGGCCCGCCAAGAGTGACGTACGTCGAATCGGTGAAGGATCCAAAGGTGATCCCCCCCGCCGGTGGGCTCGTCAATAGGGACTCAGGGAGTGTCACCCGTGAGTCAGAGCCAAAATAGAAGGTAACGGACGGACCTGAATATGCCATTTCTACTGTCTGCTGACACAAATAATAATAATTAGCGTAAACAAAAGCACCGGAAGGAACGAGAAAGAAAGGGACGGAATAGCCTGTAAAGGCTAGAAGAGGAAGAACCTAACTAAGGAACACTAAACCCGGAGTGCACACAAAAGGAGATAAAATAACATCCAAAGATGGAGAGAGAAACCTGTCCCACCGTGGTCGCCAGAAATCTGTGGGTCTCCGAAAGGATTCCGTTCGTGTGGTTCGAATGCAAAGGGTACGATCACACTATCCCGTAGGATAAAATGGTCGTAGGCCTTTACAATCGACACAAGCAGGCCGATGGAAGAGCAGATGGAATTATAGATACGATTAGCCATGGAGGATAGCGGGTTTTCACCTACGCACCTCGATGGATAATAATATCCATAACCCTAAATTCACGAGATTTCCCCCATTCGATACATCATCTCGAATGGAGTTTATTTGATTGTGGGGATCGATTTCCTACAGGCGCAAGCCCCCGTAGTTAATTACATCCTAAGCCTTGACTTAGGAAAACTCTCGATTAAGGATGTTAGATTATCTCCTATAATGGGTTTAGTGCAGGGGAATTTCTAGGCTTCCTAATCAAAGGAGAATGTCCCAACTTGGCTCAATCAAATCATACGTGGTTCAGTCAACATTCGGCCGGTCCAAAGAAGAAGAAACTGGAGAAAAAGAGAAGAGACAATACACGCATACATGCACGAAGGGAAGGAGGAGGTGGCGTCATCTATGTGACGCAAATGGGTAGGATTTATAGCCTCTGAAAAAGTAGAGAACTAACCCACCAATTGCTAGTCATGTAGAATTTAAAACCAAATACAATACTCTACATGTGTATGTAGAAGCTTCACACGGTAATTTCATATGCAAAGTTATAAATCATGCTTAAAAAAAAGTTACAAATTCATGCTTTCAGATTTTATACCTAATGGCATGTATAGGTGTATAAAGAGATCTTGCTTGTTCTATTTTCCCTTTGCAAATGTAAATGAAACAATACATGAATAAATTCTCCAATGATTTCGTCTTTCTTAACTAAGCAAACTTCCAAACAACAACACATTATAGGAGCCTATGGAAATGTAGATAGATGCTCTTGAAAGTTGCAAATGGGATTATAAAGCACATGCTAAGCTTCTCATTAAATCAAGTGAAGCTCACAAATAAATCATTAAGACACATGGAGATTCACTAACAAACTTTTATGGCGATATTAACAAGTTTAAGTATGGATGAAGTTGTATAAATGCAAGCACAAATGTATGAGATTTTCTAATCAAAATATTCTATTCTAACCATACATGGGAGAGACTCCAAGACATTATAAAACTTGTTGCTCATTCTAAAAGAAAAGTTCGTTCAAGTATCGCCATTTCAGAAAAAAAATAGTCATTGAAAAACATACATTCAACATCTCAAACCTTTCCAAAAGTTTTCAAGACAAAATAAGTCTTCATGAATATATGTAAAAGTTCTCTAATCCTAGTGAGGTATGTCAAATTACCACAAATTTATATAAAAGAAAGTTATAAAGCTTTCATGCCCATTCACCCCTTCGATTCACATTAAAATAAAGCTCAAGATAACAAATCAACACAAACATATAACCTTTCCACCAAACTTCCAACCTACACATTGTATGCCATGAAATATTTAAGAAATCACTTAACTCAAAACTATAAATTTGCTTTCATACTTTACTAAATATTTATAATCAATGATGTGTTTATGGCTCATGACAACCCATCAAGCCTACACAATCAAATTCATAAACTTGACCAATGAATGACATTTGGAATAAAATTTGGGTGTGAAAATAACTCATGCAGTTTCTATGGAAGATGCCAACTCATTCTCCAAGTCCCTTTTTTTTTAACCTTCAACGAGATCTACCATGCATGTACATCACAAGAGATAAAACTTTAGCAATTACAATTAATCAAATCTTTCGTATTACATAAGGAGTTGCTCTCGGCGTAAGTATTTAACACTTTCCAACATGCACCACTTTGTGATTTTTTTTTACATTAAATGATTTTTAATAATAGATAGACCCTTAAAACCCTTTCAACATAAAACTTGGCTCAACTCTTAAAGTTTAATGTAGAGAAAATTTCCATGCTTCAAGCCAACAAACATATGAAAAGATCTTCCCAAATCTAAATTCCATTCCCAAAAGTAAACCTTTCTCAAGACAAAGCAAACAGATCATTCATAGGAAAGTTCTAGCAAATCAACATTCATAGGTCAAAGATTCAAACAACTCTTGAGTCATAAGAAACACTTTGCAGCGAACTATTTCCTTTCCAAAATAATTTGAAACCAAATATACAAAACCGTTACTTATCATTGAGAGGAGGAGATGCAACGTTAATCGTTAGCGATGTTCAAATAAACCAAAGAAAACTTCTTGTATTTGACCAAAAGTCCGAAGTGAATTAAGAACAAAATTTCGCCCTTGCAAAAAAAAAATGAGATAAATCAACAAATTGAGTGGAAATATAAATCAATACACAATACCTAAAATCAACTATGCAAGTTATCATGAAACCTACTATGGAGAGTGAATACATTTACTTAGAAATCAATAGGGCTAAGAGTGCAATGACACATACACTCCAAAGCCTCACAAAACTACTTGAAATTCTACAAAACTCATTACCAAATATCACTATTAGGAAGAGCATTAAACATTACCAGATAGGGTTTTTTAGATTTAATTTCACTAGCATAAATATGTAAAGGAACGACATGGCTCAAAGCTTTTATAAGTCATGAGCCAAATATTCAATCTTGCTTGTACCAAGCATTCAACGTAACACCTCTAAATGCATGGTTTACTGAAGAAGAAACACGACCTCCTTATAAGGCCTTCAAGGTTCACTACCTAAAACTTCTAAAAGGTATGCATAACTCAAGCACAAACTCAATACATAGTTACCCCTTTAAACAAACCAAATTCTTAGCAAATAACAGTTTCCATATGTTTTAAAAGCAATAAAACATCACTTGAGAATTAAATGAACAAACAAAATAACAAGAGATGGTGAGGTAAGTGTTTTGCTAAACTAATTCTAACAAGGATCGAAAGGTCATACCCAACCATGCAATAATTAATAACGAAACATGATGATGGAAAAATAAGAAGAAAAAAGGAAGACCAGAAGAAAAAAAGAAGGAAAATGAAGAAATTGAAAGAAGAAAGGAGAAGAAATAACAGAAGAAAAGAGAGAGGAGAAGTAAGGAGGGAAGATATCACAGCGAGGAGTTCGATATTGGAGAGAACGACGTCGGGATCGCTAGAGCTGCTTCATAGTGCTTTTGAATACCAAGATTGTTGTTACTAATCATAAATGGTTTTGTGTGTACAAGAATGAACAATTAATACGTCAAATTTATTCTTGATTTGTGCCATGTCTCTTAGAGTTCTAGGTGTGAATGACTTGAGGATCATAAGAGGCCATGTTGATCTTATAGCAAAGTATGCATGTTAGGTGTTTGTGATAACGGCTATTAAGAGTTGTTGGAATTTCCTTTTGATTAAAGTGGGAGTTTCATGAACTTTGGAAAGTTTGCGTTGTTTTGCCATGCCTTCTTCAATATACATATGTGTAAGTATATATAAAAGAGGGGTTTGGATGGTGATTATAGTGGATTGAACAACGTGTTTATTTCTCATTTCTTGTTGCTTAGTTTTGTTATCTCTTCTTGGTTATTAAGTGACGTCTTAGCCCTCTTGAATAATGATAGCGGTTATTGCTAGTCATAGATAGTTTCATAAAATATGGATGGAATTTACATGTTGATTTATATTATTCGGAGACGAGTTCTTTGTATGTGGAACTTGCATTTGTTCGCGAATCAACATAAAATATGGATGGAATTTACATGTTGATTTATATTATTCGGAGACGAGTTCTTTGTATGTGGAACTTGCATTTGTTCGCGAATCAAATCACATGACAATGGGAGTCTTTTAAAAAATGTGTGAGATTATTTCTTTGGCAAAATATATAGAGTTTTAGTTATGTTTATCTTCCTCTCTTTCATGAAATGATTCAAAGGAAAAAAGGAGCTAATTCCTCTATGCTCGTCTCTCTTGCATTGAACTACTTTGGTTTCCTTTTCTTTTTCTTTTGATTTACTTGTCTCATCTTCTCTTTGAAGAGGTTTGGTTGGTTTGGAGAATAGTGATTCTACACGTAGAGCTTTTTTTCCTTTGTTTAAAGCTCTTGGAAGTAATGAAAGATTTATTTCATGGTTAAAGAATTGACATATTTTGGGATTCTCTTGATGGTTAGAAGGAAGGGTACATGTGGTAAGATCTTTTATACATTTTTTTTTTTTGTTGTCGTTGCTACATCTCTTGGGTTGGATTTTGATGTTCTATGCCTTAACTTTATTTAGATTTGAGTTTATTCTTATGACATAAAGTATCGCCCTTAGCAAAGCATGGTTGCGAGCTTATGAATTTTATGGCATCGGTATGATAGTTTGAAGAAATCTAAAATCTTCTTGAAAATTAATGGAGATAACGAAAGCTCGCGCCTAGTTTTGAGCGAAATTTTCAATGTTATGGTGGTAGAATATTTCATATATTAAAATCATCCTTATGGTTTAAGAATTCATCTTTCCATAGAACTTTCCCCATTGCTTTTGTTTGAGTAACGTGCAGAATTTTATCGTTTTGGTGTTCCAAGTTGGTTTAGGAATAAGCCACATGAAGAATTTTACTTTTTTTTGGGTTCCAAATTGATTTGGGAGTGAACTATGTGTAGAAATTTATTGTTCTTTGTGACCCACATGCAGTTTTTTCAGTTTTTTTTTTTTTTTTTTAACATTTCATGTGTTCTAAGCTATTTTAGGAACGAATTATATGTAGATTTTCATCGCTTTTGTACTCCAAACTCTCTTGAGAAAGAAATGTGTTTATGCTTATTTCAAATAACACTAGTTTGTGAGATCCCTCCAAGTCTAATGCCTTGTAGCATCATACATTCTAACTCATTATTTCCATGCAATTGTGTTGTCCATTAATTGTTTTGCTTCTACCGGAATACTATTTTGGTGATTTACTCATCCACCGGAACTTGCATTACTAAATTTCACATGAAAAGTTCTGGATAGTTTTGTATTCACTTGCTATGCCTCACCAAGTCTAGAGAACCTTCATGTACTTAATGATTCATTCGAGTATGCGAGTCAATTGCATGCCTTATGTTGGGTGATTTTCTTTGAACAAAACATGAAGTTTATATTAGAAGATATTAATGTTCTCTTGTAGTAGAATTAATTTTCTATGAAAACATGCTTTCTCTTATTGTTACTTAGCTTTGAAGTTGGTTGGAAAGCACCATGAATCTCGTATTTGTGTGACTCATATCATAATAAAAAAAGACAACACGCTTAGTTATCAAAGTTAGTATGTGATGAAACATCTCTATACCTCCTCCTCTACTTGATTGAGTATTGTATGGAAATGCTAATCAACAATGGTATTTGGAAATTCTTATATGCCTTTTATTCCAAACATAGACTTGGCATGTAGTTGATTTAGCATTGGGTTGAATAATTGAAGAGTTTTCTTGAAGCATAATGAATACCCTTATATTATTGTTGCTTATTAGTTGTTGAGTTTTGTAGTTGTTAGATAATGACATAAATATGACATTGAGCCATGAGTAGATTTTGTTAAGTGATTCAAGCTGGGAATATTATGACTATATTTTGGCAAATTGGTTTGAAATGCAATAGTTTAATATCATGCGTTTTATCCCGTATTAAGCTCTCTAGTGAATTTCGCACGAGTTTGTGTTATGGTTGGGAGCCGTTTTTGAAAGCTTTGTGAATCGTTTTATGTTGCCAATTTGGAAAGTTGCTTTTGGCTGAAAGATGTCTGTTTTGCTTTGGTTGGAATGATTTATTAGTAGTTTTGGATTTGTTTCATGCGACGAATTTTATGGATGCTTTGCAATGAGAAGTTTTCTTTATAAAACTTTCTCATTGGAAGGCTTTATGTTTTCTACCCCACTCCAAATGAAAATTGAGACACTTGATTGTGGGTAGAATTTTGTGTCAAAATAGGGGATTTTGGTAAAAGATTTTGGTAGAGTTTTGTGCCAAACAAAATGAAAAGAGAAAGAGATTTTAGTAGATAACGTTTGGGGGGTTTTGTAGTAATTTATGTAGCGGTTCCTATAAATCATTTTGAGGTCTATAATTTTGTAGGTTGAGCTTGTATAGCAAGATCCCTTAGTGTCTTTCAAGAATAGCTAGTGCTTTCTTATTAGAATTAGAGTTTTCTTAATGTTTCTTCCTAAAAGAATGAGTTTAGGAGATTTTGGAATTTTGGGAAATTTATATTGATAAATGTTTAGTATCTTTTAATAGCTTCTTTGATTAGTCTCTACTTGCTTAGATTTTCCCCCCTTTTAGTATTAGTTCCTATAGAAAGAGAATCGTTGGGTGAATTTGAACATATAGAATTTCTAGATTTTAGATTGAGTTTTAGAGGTTAGTTTCCCTTAGTTGTTGTAGGCTTGGTTTAGAAAGTCTTTGTGAGTAGAGGTGTCAAAAAAATATCGAGTGTCTTGTTTGGAGTGGGAATAGCAAAGGGCATTGTTGATATTATAGGATGCATTTGACTGCTACGAAATGTATCCAATAACAACGATGCCTACACCCCTTTCTGTATCGGATTTTCGTTCTTTTTCTTTTCATTGCGTTTAGTCGTGTTTTACTTCGTCCGTTAGTTTTCTTTGCTACTTTTTCTGCATCTTGGTACAACACACCTACAAATTGGGGAGAATCCAAAAGACATAGGACTCAACAAGTAACAAAAGGTACGTTCTAGTTTTATTTTACTGCATTTCTATTTCTTTATATTATTATTTATAGAACTGCTCTAATACCTTTCTTTTTTATGTCGTGCGAGGTACCTTTCGGAATGCAATGAGCAAGGAGCTTTGGAGCATTCGGGGAGGGAGCTAGGACAACTGGATCCAAGCATCAGTCGTCCTTACTCATCTAGTAGGGGCGCTACGGGCGGAACCACCGGGTCGTAGCCCCCGGTGCTGTAAGCGTTCTAAAACTTAGGAAACCTTTAGGGGCCTAGATTGATTGTACGCCTCCCACCCTTAGGGCCTTGTAGAAACTTCAATTATATTTAGGATTGTTCTTGTTTTACTTTATTAGATCCCTTGAACCCTATGACATCCGTGTAGAAGTCTTAAGAATTAGAAAGCACCGCTTTTAGTCCTACAACATTAGCGACACTTAAGGACAAAAATTAAGGACCGAGTCTTAGAAAATATAGACTTAGGATGCATGCTCCCTATAGGATAGAGACATTAAAACTTAAACTTAGTGACACGTTTTCCTAGGTTTGACTTTCTTTTAATTCACTAATAATCAACCAACTAATTTTAATCTAATTCTTAAAAATCTATTAAAACACTCAATTCTTAATTAAGTTTTAATTAATATTCATAATCATTAAATCATAATTTTAAATCATTAACCTGAATCAAATCTAATTAAATTAATAATTAACCCTTCACCAACTTAAGATCTAAAAGAGGTAGATTTAATTAGGAGATCAAATTTTAAATTAAAATTCATTAGGATAAAACACTTCTAAATATCAAACTTTAGAATAACTCCTAAAACCAATCAATCAATTCGATTAATAAAATATTTAATACACCTTTTCCTTTTCTTTTAATAACAAACTAAAACAATAATTCAACAAAGTTAATTATCACTGGGTAACCCAGGCCTACGAGGCTATTAAGTTAGCCCCAAAGAGGGTGAAATAAACCTCACGGCCTCGGTGTGAAACAAAGGTGGTAATTAATCAAACATTAAAAATAAAAGATACCTGAAATCAACCCTAAAACACTAAGATTTGAATTCTAACTAAAATTTCCTTAGCCTCTTTCAACAAATTTAATACAAACAACTCTAACTAAATCATCCTATATAGGACCTACCAAAACCACACAGCCGACACACACATAGATGAGTTTGCTAGGACACGACTATTAGCTTTAGGTTAGGCTGTTGTGCTGCTTTACTTTTTTTCTGTACCTTGTTGTGACGCTCTGCATGTGACTCGTGTGCTGGTTGTTGTTTTTGCTACATGTTGTAGCTTTTCTGCTGTGTTATTTTTGTACTGCTTTCTTTTAGCTTTTCTTGCTGCACTGTGGTTGTGACGTTAGTATACCCATAGGTTAGGCACGCTCTTTTATACTAATGTTGTCTTCCTGCAGGTGGCCGTGCTCATATAATGCTGCTAAAAGGGGGGGCTAAAAATTAATAATTATTTATAACTGCTTTAGGTACCTGCTTCAGCTGCTTAGCCCCCAATAATCAGAGCACGGCCAAGTGATTGATGTGTGCATTTTAATTTATATATATAACTGCTTGGGTGAAATTTTTATTATAACTGCTTAAGATAACCCCTGCAGGAGAGTCTAGATTTTCTCTTTTCTGATGTAATGTATTTGATAGTAAATGTTGTGAAAATTTAAAATGAGGCATTTTTAAAGAGAAATGAATCCAAAGGGAAAAGTAAACCCCTACAGGGGGTTTCCTTTTTCATCTGGATATTCTTTTGGAGCACTCACTACGAGGAGTCCAAAGGGAAAAGTAAACCCCTACAGGGGGTTTCCTTTTTCATTTGGATATCCTTTTGGGAGAGTCACTACGAGGAGCCCGAAGAGATAAAGATGATCCAAAGATGAATCAAGGAAGAGAAGAAGAAGACTGAAGAAATATAAAAATGCCTTATTTTAAGATTTGCGTCATTTCCGGGTTGTTGCTGGTGGAGCCCGGCCACCTTTACTTACTGTACTATATGATGTAATATTGTATGGCACTTGCCATGGACACTCTTTTTCGTGGGATTTTGTTTCTGTGTTGTGATTTACTTACTTTGTTTGCGCAATAGAACCAGCATGCTTTTCACAGGTTTCTTTTTTGCATGTGCTTGTGTCTGACCGTTAGGCTCTTTAGGAATAAAATTTTTCTACTCGTAATTATTTAATAAAATTTAAGATTAACTCACATAGAAACATAACGACTCTAGGGAATAGCCGGAATCGTCCGGGGTGGCATACATGCATTCTCTCACCTCCTAGACAAATTTCCCCGCCTGCGGGTAGAGTCCGGATAATCTGGCCTATGAGGATGAAGTGCCGGACCTGGGGAAATTTAGTCATTCAAAAAATTATTTTATAAAGCCTTTTTAAAATTCATACATATCTGATTTGGAGACTTTAACCAGCATAAATTGCATTAGTAACTAATTAAAATTAAGATTTAATTGCATTAGTTTTAGGAGCATTATACCACTCATAAGTGTGGGATCAATTAGGAATTTCTCTAGTTTGTCGATCCCAAATTTCAGCGTCTAAACTACCCTCCCATCTTTCATACAGACTGGACAGCATGGATTTTATACGATTAGGTGGTTTTAGCTGGCTTCCTTTGTCAGACAAGGAGTAAGTCCAGATTGCATTAGTTAGGTCGTAGATATTAGTGTTGTGCGTGCAACACTACATCTTTTGTAGATTTAGGATCTAAAGGTGAGTGGTACGAGTGAACCACTATACACCTTATTGGTGGGTAAGCTTTCCTTCCTTCTGAAAGCTATAAATCCTACCCATCCGCGTCACACAGATGACGCCACCTCCCTCTTTCTCTCGTGCATGTCTGAGTGCGTTGTCCTTCTTCCTTTTCTCCAGTTTTCACTTCTTCTAGCCGGACGGATGTTGATTGAACCCCGTGTGATCTGATTGAGCCAATTGGGACCTTCTTCCCTTTGATTAGGAAAGCCTAGAAACCCCTTTGCACTAAACCCATTCAAGAAGATAATCTAACATCCTTAATCGAGAGTCTTCTTAGACCGAGGTCTAAGATGTAATTAACTACGGGGGCTTGCGCCCGTAGGAAACCGATCCCCACAATCAAATAAACCTCATTCGATGCTGATGTATCGAATGGGGGAAATCTCGTGAACTTTTGGGTTATAGATATTATTATCCATCGAGGTGTGTAGGTGAAAGCCACTATCCTCCATGGCTAATCGTATTTATAGCTCCATCTGCTCTTCCATCGGCCCGCTTGTGTCGATTGTAAAGGTCTACGACCATTTTGTCCTACGGGATAGTGTGATCGTACCCTTTGCATTCGAACCACACGAGCGGAATCCTTTCGGAGACCCACAGATTTCTGGCGACCACGGTGGGACGAGTTTCTCTCTCCATCTTCGGATGATTAAATTATCTCCTTTGGTGTGCACTCCGGGTTTAGTGTTCCTTAGATTAGGTTCCTCCTTTTCTAGCCTTTATAGGCTACTCTGTCCCTTTCCTTCTCGTTCTCTCCGGTGGTTTTCTTGTTTACGCTAATTCTTATTGTTTGTGTTTGCAACGCAGTAGAAATGGCTTATTCAGGTCCGTCCGTTACCTTCTGTTTTGGCTCTGACTCATGGGTGACACTCCCTGAGTCCCTGTTGACGAGCCCACCGGCGGGGGGGGGGGGGGGGGATCACCTTTGGATCCTTTACCGATTCGGCGTACATCACTCTTGGCGGGCCGACCCCCTCCGAGGCTGCCGCATTCTCTCCCCCTCAAAGGAGAGGACGCGCAGCTATGAGACCTTTTGGACGACCAGTTGCTCGGCAGCCGGCCCGGGCACCCGTTCGTCCAGTTGCTGTTCGTGCGCAGCCAGTGCGCCCGGTGGTTAGGCAGCCAGTGCCTAGGCCACTTCCTGTTCACCCTGTTCGTCCAGCGGTCAGGCGGCCAGCGCCTATCGCTCCTGTTGTTCGTGTGGCTCCGGCCCCTCAGCGCCGGCAGCCGGTCGTACCTTTACCTGCTGCCCCGGTAGAGGCCCCTCGTGCTCGAGTTTCCCCTCCTCCTTCCTCTTCGAGGAAGAGGGCGGCTCAGGCCGAGCTTCCTCCACCGCCCACCCGTCGGGTTTCTGTTTTCACCCGGTTGTCCCACCCTGAGATTGCCGAGGAGACCCCGACACCCCCTCAGTCAGTAGTCCCTGTTCCTCCAGTACAGCCTGTTGGTACTGATGTAGCTTCTTCCTCCACCTCCGGCCTTGGGAGAAGGGCTAGGAGGAATAGGAACAGGAGATTGCGCTTGGCAGCGTCCGATGCAGCAGTTCAGCGGATGGCAGATTCTGTGGCTCACCAGGAGCCAGTTCAGCAGAGGATGGTTCCCTTACAGCGGGAGCCACGTAGACGAGTAGTTACCCCCGTTCCTGATGTCGTAGTTGCCCCTGAGATCGACGCAGTCCAGGGAGGACGCTTTTCCCCTCTAGTGCATAGTGGTGACGAGGAGGACGCTGCCCACATTGCAGCAGCCCCTCCTGTCCCCACTACTCTTCCTCGCGCTCGAGTCCCCAGGGATACTGTCGCTCGGACCCTCACTCAGAGGATCCGAAACATTATCCGTTCAGCGCGCGGTAGAGGTCGTGTTAGTGAGGAGAGGTTACTCCATCAGATCTCTCAGGTGCATTCTCAGTTGCAGCGACAGTCAGTTAGGCAGAGTTACCGGTGGCAGAGAGGACAACCACCACGACAGCAGACTAGAGTTGTTCCTACTGTTAGACCTCAGGCAGGTGCCCCTGTTGTTGGACGACGCCCTCGCCGTCATGGACGTTGCCCACAGTTAGAGCCTGTCCGACCCCAACTTGGGTCAGTTGTCGTTGCCCCCTCCACTCAGTTAGATATTCCTACCGGGTCCCGTCGTAGTAGATGGGTTTGGAGACGTCGGCAGGTGGATGAGCCTGTTGAGACGGAGCAGACAGTTGGTACGATTCGGCGAGTTGATACAGTCCCTTCAGTGTCAGTGCCAGTTCAGATGGATGTTGATGCAATAGATGTTGATAGTAGTGCCCCGGCTCGAGTGGAGCCAGTTGCTTCTTCTAGTCCCCTTAGGATTTCTTTTCCTATGGGTCCGTACATAGATGCCCTTCGTCAGACCCTCTCCGATGATGACTTGCTTACAGAGGAGTCAGACGAAGACATCCCCGTTCACCGTGTTTGTGTTGTCACGAGACGAGGCACTTCAGATGAGCAGCATGATCAGTATGATGATTTAGAAGAGCAAGGGGAGGCCGATGTTCCTTCCACCTCAGCACAGGGTGGACCTCCCCGTTCAGTAGACACGGATGTTACAGTTCTGCAGTTACAGACTCAGATGGCGGAGATGGCTAGAGCCATGGCGGCGATGACCGCCCAGTTGACGGCGTTGGGGGCTACACCCCATGTCATGGATGTAGGTACTCCTACTATATCCAGAGACGAGCCAGTGGCACCACAGTCACCGGCCCCAGAGCCTGTTAGAGCTGACAGAATTCAGAGGACAGTTCCAGCATCTCCACCAGCAGTACAGTTGTGTGCACCAGTCCAGAGTCAGTCAGTTCAGCTGTCCCCTGTTCAGATTCAGGACATGATTGCACAGAGAGTTGACCAGGCTATTGCTTCTAGAAAGTCTGGGGATTCTGTTAGTAGAGGCCGCCCCTACCCGGTAGAGTATGAGCGGGAGCCTTACCCCGCTGGTTTTGTTCCTCCCCGCTTTCGAGTTTTTGATGGGTTTGGAAACCCAAAACAACATGTGGCTCAGTATCGGGCCATATGTTGTAATATTGGAGGAAATGATGCTTTGATGTTGAGACTGTTTGTTAGTAGTTTAGGGGGAGTGGCATTTG
Source organism: Dendrobium officinale (assembly GCA_019514585.1). Taxonomy (NCBI): domain Eukaryota; kingdom Viridiplantae; phylum Streptophyta; class Magnoliopsida; order Asparagales; family Orchidaceae; genus Dendrobium; species Dendrobium officinale. The sequence continues at coordinate 1,806,277 of CM033689.1, forward strand.
AGTGGTATGCCGATCTCCCTAATGATTCAGTTCGCACTTTTGCTGAGATGGAGCAGTTATTTGTGCAGAGGTTCATTAGTACAGAGCATAGAGTGACTGTTGGTGAGTTGGTAGTGACCAGGCAGCGTCCCCACGAGTCTCTACTTAACTATATAGTTAGGTGGAGAAACCTTAGTCTTCAGTGCGAACCTCAATTGCAAGAGCAGCATGCAGTTGAGATTCTGTTGAAGAATATTGATGGTCCTATTGCTCCTTATCTGAAAGGTTTCAGCATACGAACCTTTCAGAAGTTGCTAACCAAAGTCACTAGCCTGCAGGACAGCATACCCAGTGCAGTCCCTCCTAAGGTTGAGAGTCAACCCCCGCGTAGACCTCAGCGCTTGGAGTTTTCTGGGGCACCACCTCCTAGGAAGGGAGAGGTGCATAGTACTTCTGATGCTCATGATAAGGGCAAGAGGCCCATGGTTAGTTCAGTACCGCAGCGTCCACCACCACCACGACCTCAGTTTCAGCCCCGACCTCAGTTACCACCACCAGTACAGCCACCTGTTCAGTTTCAGCCACGACCACAGAGTCAGCAGCTTAGACCCTCCTATAGGACTCCAGAGAGTCAGCAGTTCCTACAGGAGAAGCTTAGCAAGGAATATCCCTTTAAAAGGGAGAGTATAAAGAAGATTTTTAAATTCCTTGTTAAGAAAGACATTTTGAGATTTCCATTTAATAAGAAGCCAGGAGAAGAAGGGCAAACAGATCATCCACTTTATTGTCCTTTTCATCGCCATATTGGACATGTCCTTGAAGATTGTTATGTGTTTAAAGATAAAGTGGAGAGTCTTATGGCAAATGGTGAGATCCACTTATAGGATAGTGATTTGGTAAATCCTCAAGGCAAGGTTGCTCAAGTTGTTCAGATGATTACCAGCTCCAGTCAGTGTGACAGTCAGTGTGATGTTCAGAGCAGTGATAGTAGAGCACCTCTTAGTTCTGGGGAGGAGTGGCAGCTTGCACTCTCTCGCAAGACAAGGGGTATGATCAGACGGACAGTTCAGAGTCCAGAGGCAGTTGAGAGGAGGCCCCCACAGGCCAAGTTGACAGTTGCCAGCCCGATTGCTTTGCCAGTTTCTTTTTCTTCTTCTGTTGTAGTGCCTACTGAGCACATTTCTTCTACTTCTACTTGTATTAGAAAGATGTATGAAAGAGAAAAATTTGTTGTAACTTCTGAGGGGAAGATAGGATCTCTTCCAGCACTTACGCTGAAGGATTTTGTTCTCCCTTCAACTGATGATGAATTAATGGAAGAAAACGATTCTGGCTATTTTTGGTGTCTTCCTTCTTCTAGTTCTACTTTCTCTAGCACTCGTTCTTCTTCTATTTTATTTATTTCTGATGATGATGTTGATCCTTCTTTTGGAGAAGAGTTTGAGTGTGAAGAAGAGCCTATGTTTGCTATTCCCGAAGGAGGTTGTTACATGAATTCAGAAGATGAATCCGAGAACACTCCTCAGTCACTTTTTGTTGAACCAACACAAGCCATGTTACCTGAACCAAATGAGTCCTCTATTGAATCTGATTCAATACGAGAGATACAGTTGCGTTCAGGAAAAGTCCTACCACCTAAAATGGCTAAAAATAATAAAGAGAAGGACAAAAATATCATTACTCAACAGGATGATCCCATCCCTCCTCCTCAAGCACCTGCTAAGGAGAAGGGAAAAGGCCCTCAGTTGGATGTTGATTACAATGTGTTGGCTCATTTAAGAAAGATCCCATCCCTTCTTAGTGTTTATGATGCACTAATGATGTCTTCCGACTTGAGAGAGACTTTGGTGAAAGCTTTGCTTGAACCAGAGTCTTATCAAACCTTCTTTGCCACTGAGTCGGTTAAGGATGCATGCTACTTGAGAGAGATGCCATGCATTACCTTTTCAGACCAGGATCTTCTCTTGGGAACTTCTGATCACAACCGTCCCTTGTACGTTACCGCTGAAGTAAATGGTTATGAGTTGAACAGGGTCCTCATTGACCAAGGAGCTTCAGTTAATATCCTTAATCATGCCACCCTGCAGAGTCTCTCCCTTGGTCACTTAAAGCTCACTTCAGATAAGATTATGCTGAAGGGTTTTAATGATCAAGGTCAACGAGCTCTGGGTTCCATCACTTTGCCTTTGCATTTTGGAGATCTTTTGACTGAGGCAAAGTTTCATGTTATTGAGGCAGATACCTCATACAAGGCTCTCTTAGGAAGGCCTTGGATACATGAATATGGAATGGTGCCCTCTACACTGCACCAGTGCATGAAGTATATGAGGAATGACGTAGAGTTTTCCATCCTTGGAGATATTCAACCTTTTGCTGTGCATGAAGTCTCCATTTATGATGATGCCGAGCATTACATGCCTCGAAAAGCTCGTAGACCTCCCCCTGCCCAGTCACCAGTGATACCCACTAGTAGTGTACAGAATCCTATGCAGTCACTTGCACAGGGTCCTATACAACCACTAGCACAGGGTCCATCACAGGTTGGGATTGAGGCAGATGTTTCCACTGAAGACCTGGATGAATCTTTACGGTTTGTACTCAGGCGCGATGTTCCCCCTGGTAGAGGTAGAGGATTGCGTGATAGAGGTCGAGGTAGAGAGTCAGTTCGCCCTCCGAGGAACTTTGATACTCGAATCCCTCCTCCCTCGCACTTGTACACTTCTTCTTTGATTGTTGAGTCTGACTCTGATGATGAGATGATTGATGTTCCTCGTCATTCAGTCCCTTTGCCCGCCTTTAGTGTTGATCACAATTCCTATCCCACATTTCATAGGAATTTGATACCTCAGGGTGGTTTTGTTGTTGATAGTGATTCAGACGACGACGGAGATGTTGGACGTCAGACTACTAGTCAACAATCCCTTTCTCGCCAGATGTACGGGATGAGAATTGAGGAATCTCCTCCTCAATCTTCCCCTACACCTTCCGCCAGTGTTCGTGGTGCACAACCCTTAGATAGGCGCTCTGTACAAGAGCTGCACACTCTCTATGTGCCAGCACAATCCGCTTGGCATGCATCGTTGTTCCATAGTGTCGGTATCCCACAGAGTACTGACATACAAGGTCCTGTGGAATCCACTGTGGATGACGAGATCATGCCAGTTCCCCGGTACTTTTCCCCTGCTGTTGATAATTTTGTTGAGCGAGGCATTGTCCCTTCGACTTGGTCAGGTAGACAGGCCCAACAGCAGGCCCGAATTTGGCGAACTGATTTTCCCCGAACTGGGCAGGGTATAGGCTATTCTTAAGAGAATCAGTCCCCTTTCGCCAACATTCATGTTGTTTCTCATTCTTATCCAGTCGTTTCCGTTGCTGATGATGAAGACCCGGAAGAGAATGAGGATAGGGTCCTTGAAGCTCCACAAGAATTCGAAGATGGCGCCAGTTCTGCCATGGACGAATTGTGTGAGGTGAATCTGGGCACTGAATCGGATCCTCGGCCTATCTTTCATAGTGCTTTGCTATCCGAATCAGAGGCTCAAGAGTATGTTGCACTCATTTCTGAGTTTAAAGATTATTTTGCCTGGAACTACACAGAGATGCCCGGTTTAGATCCGGAAGTAGCGGTCTATAAGTTAGCTATTAGTCCTGATGCAGTCCCTGTTAAGCAGTCACCTCGTTGGATGAGGTTAGAGATTGAACAACAGGTGATCGCTGAGACTAAGAAGCTTATAGAAGCTGGTTTTGTTCGTGAAGAAAAGTATCCCACTTGGCTTGCCAATGTTGTTCCAGTCCGGAAGAAGAATGGCCAGATCCGTGTCTGTATAGACTTCCGTGATTTGAATAAGGCATGTCCTAAAGATGATTTTCCTCTTCCTATCCCTGAACTTATGGTTGATATTGCTTCATCCCATAGCATTTTCTCCTTCATGGATGGTTCATCTGGTTACAATCAAATTAAGATGGCCCCTGAAGATGAGAAATTCACTGCCTTTCGCACCCCCATAGGTGTGTTTTGTTACAAGGTGATGCCCTTTGGCCTCAAGAATGCCGGGGCCACCTATCAGCGTGCCATGACAGTCATTTTTGATGAGTTGATTCATGAGCAGGTTGAGTGTTATGTGGACGATTTAGTGGTCAAAAACAAGGTCCGTAGTGATCACCTCCGAGACCTACGAATCATTTTTGAGCGCTTAAGAAAGCATAATTTGAAGATGAATCCCCTAAAGTGTGCATTTGGAGTTACTGCGGGGAAATTTTTGGGTTTTATTGTTCGCTACCGTGGCATTGAGATTGATCCCTCCATGATTAAGGCCATAGTGGACTTGAAACCCCCTAGGAGTCTTACCCAGTTGAGGTCTTTTCAGGGTAAGCTCGCTTTCTTGCGGAGATTTATCTCCAATCTTGCCGGTAGATGTCATCCCTTTGCTGCTTTAGCAAAGAAGGATGCCCGTTTTCATTGGGATAAGAGTTGTCAGAAGGCCTTTGAGAGCATAAAGCGCTACCTGATGAGTCCCCCAGTGTTAGCTGCACCCATCCCTGGTAGACCGTTGATCCTCTACACTACTGCCTTGGATGAGTCACTTGGTGCACTTTTAGCTCAAGGAAATGAGGAAGGCAAAGAGAATGCCTTGTACTACCTTAGCAGACGATTAATTCCTGCAGAGTTAAAATACCCGGCAATGGAAAAGCAGTGTTTGGCTTTGATCTTTGCTGTGCAGAAGCTTAGACACTATATGCTCTCACACAAGATCAGTTTGATTTCTCGAGTCAACCCTTTGCAGTACCTGATGACCCGTCCGACTTTGTCAGGTCGTCTAGCACGTTGGTCCATAATTTTACTGCAGTTTGATATTACTTTTGTCCCTCAGCGGACCGTCAAAGGACAGGCTCTAGCTGACTTTCTTGCCTCTCACCCGATCCCTGCAGATTCTCCACTTAATGACGATTTGCCCGATGAATTAGTCATGAGTGTGGAGGAGCAGGAGTCCCCTACCTGGGAGTTTTACTTTGATGGAGCCTCTTCCATCAAATCACTACGGCCTTACGAAACTCCTGTTGTTAGGATAGGTTTGGGGCTTGTTTTCGTGTCTCCTGAAGGCCACACCCTTCGTTACTCCTACAGCCTTTCTGAACCTCGTACAAACAATGAAGCCGAGTACGAAGCCTTGATTGTAGGACTAGAGTTGGCCATTCAGATGAGCATTGTGCGGGTGAAAATCTTTGGAGATTCCCAACTAATTATTAATCAAGTTGCTGGAATTTTCAAAGTTCTCAAACCTGAGCTCTTGCCTTACCACGATAGGGCAATGGAGCTCCTGTGTTTGATCCCTGAAGTAACTCTAGTTAGAGTCCCTCGATCTGAGAATGGTAGAGCGGATGCACTAGCTAAACTTGCTAAGGAGTTGGCTGACCCGAATGGAAATCCGGTGTCAGTTGTTGTTCAGTACCGACAAGCTCTGTGTCCCGCGGACTTGTCTTCTCCCGATCAGACCCTTGCAGTGTATGCTGTTGAGGAAGAGTCAGATTGGAGAGTCCCCTTTGTTGAGTACTTGAAGCGTGGAAAGCTTCCGGATGATCGTTCTCTTGCAGCTCAAATTAGGAAGAGAGCTTTGTCCTTTTCTTATGTGAATGAAACCCTGTACCGACGCTCTTTTGACCAGATGTGGTTGCGTTGTCTCAACAACGAGGAGGCTCGTAAGGTCATGGGCGAGGTACATGAGGGGCTTTGTGGTGCTCATCAGTCCGGACCTAAGATGAAGGTCAGAATTAAACGCCTTGGTTATTATTGGCCGACGATGATCCGTGATTGCATGGAACACGCTAGGAAGTGCCACCAATGCCAGATTCATAGTACTGTTATCCACCAACCTCCTAATCCGTTGCACCCCACTGTGTCTTCTTGGCCTTTTGAGAGTTGGGGCACGGATGTAGTGGGTCCTATTGACCCTCCTTCCTCTAAGTGTCATAGGTTTATTCTGGCTGCTATTGATTACTTCTCTAAGTGGGCAGAAGCTATCCCGCTTAAGGAAGTCAAATCAGAAGATGTGATGCGCTTCTTCCGCGATCATGTTGTATACTGTTTTGGTGTTCCGCGCCGTATAATTTCGGATAACGTCCCGTCTTTTAGAAGCACCAAAATCGCTAGATTTGCCCGCCGCCATAACATAAATTGGCGGTATTCCTCGATTTATTATCCCAGGGCTAATGGCTTGGCTGAAGCATTCAATAAGACCTTAGTCCAGTTGATAAGAAAAATTCTTGTGGCAAATAAAAGAGAATGGCACGACAAATTACCTGAAGCAATATGGGCCTATAGGACTACATACCGTACTCCTACTCAGTGTACACCATACGCTTTAGCTTTTGGGGTTGAAGCTGTCCTCCCACTAGAGGTTGAGCTCCCTTCATTGCGTGTAGCAGTTAGCCACAATTTGTCTCGCGAGGATAATGCCCGACTACGGTTGGAAGAACTTGATGGTTTAGAAGAGCTCCGTCTGCAAGCTCATCAGAACCTTAAGTTATACCAAGCCCGGATGGCCCAGGCCCATGATCGCCTCGTCCGACCCCGTGCCTTTCAGGTTGGTGAGTTAGTCCTTGTCTTGCGTAGGCCTATCATCTCGCGCCGTCGTAGAGGTGATAAGTTTGAGCCCATTTGGGAAGGCCCATTTGTCGTAGAGCAAGTATACGAAGGTGGATCTTATTTGCTAGTTGATGCGAATGGTGTTCATCCCATGCCTGTCATTAATGGGCAGTACTTGAGGAAGTACTACGCTTGAGTCTGCACATCACAAAGGGCATCTCCCGCCACTTGTAAATATCCTTCTGTATAGATATAACTTTAAAAGATTTCTTGTACTTTTCGGCAGTCCGTGGCCACGACGATTTGTCCTCTACCACGTGATGCTCGTCATACAAAGTATGAGATTATCTTTAAAAGTTGTATGTAAATACGCCGTAGGGATGTTTGTGCTTACGTTCACGTTCACTAATCACTTTGGTGTTGTTGCACAAAATCACCTTTCCAATCCTATAAGGGTTGACTTTCCCCAGTTTCACTTGTTATCTTCAAGTGTGGTCTGGGATATCAAAACTACTAACTCGAATCCTTTATGAAATGTAATACTAGGTCTATCCTTGATTTATACTTGTCAAATGTGACGATGTTGATCCATTGTCACTTTGTGAATTTCTCTACAAATTCTTGTTGTTGTAATATTTCTCTCCCCAGTTTTACTCATGTGGCGAGTATGGCCTGGGATATCAAAGCCAACAATTTTCCCCTCTCTATGTTCCAGTATGCTTGATATATAACTGTAAACATAAAAAAAAAAAAAAAAAAAAAAAAGAGGGAAGCTCTTAGTTGAGAAAGAATCGGTTGTCCTTGTCACAGGTGGAACCCGGTTCTAAGCTCCAAGAGCCCAAAATCCCTCCAGATTTCTTCCTTTCTCCCTCCTTAAAGCATGTTTGATTGATTGCTTAGGGGATGACTGAGTCCATTCCTTCCATTATCATCACTTATTAATTGGATGTTGCCCCCCCTTACTTGTGATGTGGTACATCTTATTCTAGATGTTAACATCATTTCTGAGTGGATTTTTGATCTCCTAGTAGAAAGTCAATCCATTTAGCAATATAATTTCTCAGTGAGAGCTTGCTTTCAGTTGTAAGAGCAATCTCTTTGAACGCATAAATATTGCTTATATCTCTCACAGGGTCCCAACAGTTAATTTGGGTGTTACCGCTGTGATTCCTCTTGTAATTATTAATCTTTGATGTGATTGTGACTCTTAGTGGCAAGCATGTTCCATCGCCACTTCACTCGCTCTTTTGATACGATATCTTTCTTCTTGCTTGGTTGTTTATATGTTCTTCTTTTTGGAGAGACGTATATCGACCGATTATTTCATGATGTTAATTTTACCTAAAGAAACTCTACTTGTATTTAAATTACTCATGGCTACGACGATTTGTCCTCTACCATGTGGTAACTAGAATATAAGTTTGAGATTTCTTGGATGATGATGAATTACCTATCTCTTTGTCTTCCTCACAGCACCACGCACATATGCGTTGGGGGGTTGTTAAGTGTTCTCTTTTTCCTACCGATGGACCTATGGTCGGGCAGGAATCTCACTGTTTCGGGGCCTATGGCCGAGCGAGGTTGTTCCTCTTCCCTTCACCGACAGACCTATGGTCGGGTGATTGTTGAGCTTACCTTTATTCTATCGACAGACCTATGGTCGGGTTGAGACTTTGCTGTCGGGCCTATGGCCGAGCAAGGGTGGATCTTTCCTCTTCATTCTATCGCCAGACCCATGGTTGGATAGATGTTGAGCTCCCCGTTTTGTCCCATCGACAGACCTATGGTCGGGTGGACATCGGGCTTTTGGTTGGTTATCCGACAGAGTCCCTGGGGGGTATACTTCACCACCTCTTCATTCCCCCTGTTTCCTTTTACCTGTTAGGGGGTTGTTGAGTTTTCACTTTATCTTACCGGCAGACCTATGGTCGGGTAGGAACCTTGCTGTTTCGGGGCCTATGGCCGAGCAAGGATGCTCTCTTTCTTCTACCGCCAGACCTATGGTCAGGTAGAAATTTCGCTGTTTCGGGGCCTATGGCCGAGCGAGTGTGCTTTCTTTTCACCGACAGACCGATGGTCGGGTGACTTTTCTTCTACCGACGGACCTATGGTCGGGTAGGAGCCTCGCTGTTTCGGGGCCTATGGCCGAGCGAGAGTGTTTCCTTTTCTCTTCACCGGCAGACCTATGGTCGGGTGACGGTTCTTCTACCGACAAACCTATGGTCGGGTAGGAGCCTCGCTGTTTCGGGGCCTATGGCCGAGCGAGTGTACTTCTTCTTTTTCTTCACCGACAGACCTATGGTCGGGTGACGGTTCTTCTACCGACAGACCTATGGTCGGGTAGGAACCTTGCTGTTTCGGGGCCTATGGCCGAGCGAGTGTGCTTTCTTTTTCACCGACAGACCTATGGTCGGGTGACCGTTCTTCTACCGGCAGACCTATGGTCGGGTAGGGATTTCGCTATTTCGGGGCCTATGGCCGAGCGAAGGTGCTTTCTTTGTCTCTTTCGTATCACCGCCGGACTGATGGTCGGGTGATCGTTGATCTTCTTTTCTCTTCCTCCCTGACTTTCATTTAGATTGATTATGGACCCTCTCTTTCTTCATTGCTTTGATATCCATTGATTGGTTTTAGAATTGATTGCATCTTCCCTTAGTGAATTAAGTTGCTTGACCTTAGAGTTGTATCTTCCTGAAGTTAGGAAGGTCAACGCCAACATATACGGTTCACTTGTTGTTCTCCGCATATGTTGGGGGTCCGTTTGTTGACCTCGTTTTTCGTCCGAGTAGCCTCAAGGAGCTTAGATCAATTTAATTGAGCCTCGTCGAGTTTAATTTGAGCTCGAATCGGCTCGACTTGAGCCGGATTAAACCCGACTACACTCGATTAACTTTGATTGATTTGTTTCGACCACGTCGAGCTTAAATTGATCGAAATTATTGTCGATTTTATGCTTAACTTTGTACGATTAGTTCTTCCGACCCGACTCGAGTCGGATCCGTTCAATTAGGCTCGATTAGTTCGATTTCGTCGCGCCGGCTCGAACCAAATTGACTCGGATCGAGTCAAATTCGGACTCGAGCTTAACCCAACCTTAGCCAATTTTAGTCTGATTCAGCCCGATTTGATCCCATTAGGAGCCATCTGACTTTTCGAGTTGTTCGAATTTGTCTCCTTGATCGGGAAATTTCTTCGACGGCTCGGATGAGGTGAGATCTGCGTTTCGGCCGAAATCGCGCGCCTCAGCGATCTTCTACGGTTCGGGCAGACGTCGAGCAGCGCGCGGACTTCTTTGGGGATGATTTCGGAAGCTGAAACAAAAGAGGGCGAGGCGCGGGCTTCCTACTTCGGCAAAGAAGCTCGATTTACTCGAGGAAAAGGCTCTCGGCTAGTTCTTCTTCTTCGGCCCCAAGCTCTCAATCCCGACCTCTTCCTCTCTCTCGCACCCAGCTCTCTCCGGACCCCTCTCTTTCTCTCCGCTCGTTCTCGCGCTCTCTGTCCCGAACCAGCTCTAGGAGACGGTCAAGAAGGAAGCCCCGTCCCTGTCCGAAGCTGAACCCGAAATCCTGTCCAAGACCGAGATTCCCGACGCCAGTCCCGCCTCTTCCGTCTCCCTTCGCTCGTTCGACGTCAGCTCCAGCGATCCCGAAGCCGCCCGATCTCCCCTGTTCGCGTGACCCTAGCACGTTGCTGGCCTCCCTGTGCTCGCTGGACCGAACCCGAGCCTTGGCCGCCCGTTCCTTTGAAGTCGCGAACTCCAGGTCAGGCCGAGAGACTCCCGCCCGAAACAGCCCAGGCCGGAATCGATCCCGTCGCCACCCGTCTGGACTAGACCCGACGCCTCCAGTCGTCCCGAACCCGACGATCCCGAAGCCGCACGCCCGGACCGACCTGGACCCCGTCTCCTCTGTCTTCGCCGACCGACTTCCTCCTAACCGCAGGTGAGTATCTCCCTTCTCCTCCCCTGCTTGATCTCCCATTTGTTCTTGTTCTTCTTCTTCTTCTTCCATTGATCTTCCTCTACCTTTCCCTCATTCTCTATTCAAAAAAAAAAAATCTGAGAATTACTTGAGTTTTCTCTTGTTATATGTGTACATTTGTTGGTGGAAGATTCAATACATGAGTCTTCAAAGTCTGATATGGATTGCTTATGGGATTTAGATCAAGCAAGTGGAATTTTCTTTTATATGATGGTTTATTTTCTGTTAAAATCGGCTTGACAAAGTGTTCAATGTCTTTTCTAGATGCTTAGTCTTATTATGGTGATTTGGGCATCAAGTGAAGCTTTAGTGCTTTTGAATACCAAGATTGTTGTTACTAATCATAAATGGGTTTTGTGTGTACAAGAATGAACAATTAATACGTCAAATTTATTCTTGATTTGTGCCATGTCTCTTAGAGTTCTAGGTGTGAATGACTTGAGGATCATAAGAGGCCATGTTGATCTTATAGCAAAGTATGCATGTTAGGTGTTTGTGATAACGGCTATTAAGAGTTGTTGGAATTTCCTTTTGATTAAAGTGGGAGTTTCATGAACTTTGGAAAGTTTGCGTTGTTTTGCCATGCCTTCTTCAATATATACATATGTGTAAGTATATATAAAAGAGGGGTTTGGATGGTGATTATAGTGGATTGAACAACGTGTTTATTTCTCATTTCTTGTTGCTTAGTTTTGTTATCTCTTCTTGGTTATTAAGTGACGTCTTAGCCCTCTTGAATAATGATAGCGGTTATTGCTAGTCATAGATAGTTTCATAAAATATGGATGTAATTTACATGTTGATTTATATTATTCGGAGACGAGTTCTTTGTATGTGGAACTTGCATTTGTTCGCGAATCAACATAAAATATGGATGGAATTTACATGTTGATTTATATTATTCGGAGACGAGTTCTTTGTATGTGGAACTTGCATTTGTTCGCGAATCAAATCACATGACAATGGGAGTCTTTTAAAAAATGTGTGAGATTATTTCTTTGGCAAAATATATAGAGTTTTAGTTATGTTTATCTTCCTCTCTTTCATGAAATCAGCCGGATTTACATCACGGATCAGCCTTAAACTCATATATTTTAGCTTTAGTCATGGATGTTCACACTAGACATTTTGCAAGAAGGTTTTACCTTGGTGTGTGATATTTGCTGATGATATTCTTCTTATTGCTAAGACTAGAGAGGAAGTTAAAGGTTAACACTTGGAATTATGGAAGTCAACTTTAGATTTTAAAGGCTTTCGTATTCGTAGATCTAAAACTGACTATATTGAATGTAATTTTAATAATATATATCTAGTGGGGAATGTGACTTTAGCTGAACAAGTCATTAAACGAGTTATATTTTTGATATATTGGGGGGCACTATGTTCAAAGCGCTGGTGACATCGATACGGCTATTATTAGTAGAAATTCAAGAGTTTGTTGGTTGAAGTGGACATTCCTTGGGCTTAAGTTGTGTGATAGAAAAGTCCCCCTCACACTTAATGTGAAAATTCTATAATATGGTTAATTAGACATGCCAATACTTTCTGGATGCCTACTGTTGGTCATTATAAGAGAAGCATAATATTCAGTTAAGTGTTGCAAAGCATGAGGCTGCTCCGGAGGATGCGTGCTTTACTCTTAGAGGCCAAGTACGGCATGAACCTATACGTCGAACAGGTTTGTTGAAGTTAGTTCTAGTGGAAGCTAGATTAGAGAGAGCCGGCCTTAATGTTTGGTCACCAAACCGATGGATCTTCATGTTAAGCAAGTCGATGTATTAGATTTGAATCTTCTTAATAAGGTATAGGTAGAACCTAAAACGACTTGGTTACATGAAATGGCCAATTCTTTATTAGCTTTAAATAAGAATTTATCTTAACATGACAAAATAGAAAAAAAAAAAAAAAAAGATTCATGGATGCAGCCCCCCACCGAGTGAATAACGGCTTGATGTCTGTTGTTGTTATTAATATTTTGCATGCAAATACAACTCATACTATTAACAAGTTAATATCGATGATGGTATCCAACTATGAAAATGGACATAATAAGAACCAATAAATAATGAAATATATCAAAAAATATGAAGCCAAAGAATATCCACATCTCGCATTTAGAAATAAAATTTTATGAAATTAAATTTTAAGAACATATAAATTTTGATTTCAACAAACTAATGATGAAATTGAATGCCTCGACATCCCCATTGACACTAAATTGATCTGATCCGACTCTAAATGTGCCCAAGGCCAACCACTAGAAATATAATTAGAAACTTCAGGAATTAATTGTGTGACTAAATAATCTCTGAATCTTTCATTCTTATAATCAAATCAAGCATTTGAACAAACCCAAAGAGCTCAAAATCATTCAATTTTGATATCATTACGACAACTAAATGCTAAAAGAATGGTTTATGATCAAGAGGATCAATGTGAGGTCAAATGATGGAGTGTTTCAAATTTTGGCTATATTTACAAAGAGTGTCACTCTAAAAAATCATAAATAGACTCATACTCTCTATACGAAGAGAATACCTGGAGAGAGAAATAGAGTTTAAACCCCCAACTTGAGAACTAAGAGAGTTCGTAAGCTTAAAGAGACTTAGAGCTCAATCGGACTACAATCATCAAGCTATAGTCCATTTGACCATTATCGATAGACCAACACCAACATACTACAACCATCGTACCACCACCATTTCACCATTTCCATCAGGCCACCATAATCAAACTGCCTTGTCAAAACACTATCATCTGACCATCGTCATCAAATCTCTACCCTCTGACCACCAACTACAATCCTCTGAACACCATCACCATGATTGCATCCCACATATTTCCTAACTTCTAATTTATTTTGAGTAATAATATTCTAATCAAAATAAATTTAAAAATTACTTAATTTATTTTAAGACGTGTATGATATAAAAAATTAATAAAATCTATATTATATTTATATTTAAATAAATTCATTGATTTTTAGACTTATCATATTAATCCCAAACTAATTTTTTTAATATATTTTTACTTCAAATCTATAACTTCGAAAACTTTCATTTTACAAATAATAACAATAAAAAAATCAAAGTAAAAAATCGTTATTATGAAAATTATTTTTAGGAATAAAGAGTTAGTAAAGGATAAGAATGGCAGCTCAGTTTATCCGTCTGATGATTCTATCTTCAATGGCTTTTCTTATAAATTTCTCCCTCGCAGAGTAGAAAATCAAAGAAAGCGCTTTGCCGGGTGAAGAAAGAAGATCAATGGCGCAGCCGGAGCTGTTTGAGCTCAGCAACGGGAGGATAACAGTGAGGCTGACCAACGTCGGCGCCGCCATCACTTCTCTTCTCGTCCCTGATTCCGAAGGTTAGGGTTTATTGGATTTGGTCATCTCCTGCAGGTTTCATCGTGATCTGATTTGATTGAGAATTTGAGATGGTCTATTTTGATTTCTGTTTGGATTTCAGGAAATGTGGCAGATGTAGTTCTAGGGTTTGACTCCCTTGATGCTTATGTGGTAAGTTGTAGGAAAGATCTTTTGGAATTTTTTGATGGGATTTTTAATTTTGGTCATCTGGCTTCACTTGGGGTGTGAAAAAAATGAGGATTTTGATGCGTATGATATGGCAATTTGGTTTTTCTGTTGTGAGTGTTGAAAGCAAAGGATCAAAGGAACACAGCTCACCTTGGCTTGTTGGTTGAGAACTTATGTTTCTAACTAAGAGGCCTTGGATTCGAGTCTTTGTGTATGAGTTGTGTGTGTGAGTTTGACTTAAATGGCCTAAATGTCCCAAAAAAAAGGATCAAAGGAAGATTTTGACTAAACTTTTGGATTGACTGTATTTATTTAGTTAGTATTTTTTATTCATTTGATTGATTACTTATTCTCATTTGTCCCATTTATGCTGCATTGATGATGAAATCTAAGATTCAGGTTTTATTTGGGACAATTTTTTTAATGCTTCTTAAAGCAGCTTTTAATAAAAAATTAAAATTTTTATGCTAAAAAACTGCTTTAAGAAGCAGCAAAAAAGCCGTCCCAAATGAAGTCTCAATTTGACTGAGTTAAAATTTATAGAGAGAAAGGAATTAGAAAGAAAATGAAAGGCTGCAATCATCCTCTTCATCATATTTTGTAGATTTTACCATTTTTGCATAGAAATACATAGATTTTTTTTTTTTACACTGCATTACAACAATTATTTCAATTTATGTTCATCTTTTTGGTTAGAATGACAATGCACCTTATTTTGGGTGCATTGTTGGCCGTGTGGCAAATCGGATCAAAGAAGGAAAATTTACTCTCAATGGTGTGGACTATTCATTGCCTATTAACAATGGCCCCAACAGCCTTCATGGTAAGTAATATATCTAGAATATAATCTCATGGAAAATAAATTTTGTCATGATTGATCTCAAAACCATTTAATTAGCTTTGAGATCCGTGTTATATAAATTTTCATTGATTAGACATTTACCATATATATATTGTATTCTCAACTCTTTGAATTTTTTTTATTGGAAAATAATTTTGATTCTTTGGAAGTATTTTGTATCTCCTTATCTATCAGGTGGGAGCAAGGGCTTTAACAAAGTGGTCTGGGAGGTTATAGATCACACAGATGGTGAGATGCCAGCCATAACATTCAAGTATCACAGTAAAGATGGAGAGGAAGGTAAAATCATTTGTTTCTCTGAAAAGATTCAGTTATAGAGGAAGGAAAATGTCAAGTAATTTTCAGTCATCCTTCTATATTTTGTAGGCTTGTTAGCAATTCAATCTTGAATTGACTCAAGCCTGGTTATAGGCTGGTTTGATCCCATCTCTTTCGATCCAAACATTCCTTGTTTACTTTAAAGACATGATCCTTTTTCAATCTCCTATGATGTGATAAATTATTAGTTTGATGTACATCCATGCAATCATACATGCATATGCATTTCGATCGGAGTTATACTTGGACACAATTTTTATTTCATTTGATTCGGATTTAGGCTTCATTTGGTACGGCTTTCTTACTGCTTCTTAAAGCAGTTTTTTAGTATAAAAATTTAATACTAAAAAGTTGCTTTAAGAATTAAAGAAAGTTGTCCCAAATAAAGCCTTAGTTTGTTAGCTGGCTCATTAGCTTCAAATTGAATCAAATTTTGAGTTAATTTTGCAACCCTAACCTTTGACCATTTTAGGTTATCCTGGTGATGTTACAGTCACAGCAACATACTCCCTTCCTTCAAGCAACTCACTCAAACTTGAAATGGTGGCCACACCCAGTGGCAAAGCTACTCCAATCAACCTTGCTCAGCACACTTACTGGAATCTAGCAGGTCACAACTCCGGCGACATTCTCGACCATTCTATTCAGATCTTTTCGCATCACATAACTCCAGTCGATCACAACTCAATTCCAACCGGCGAAATCGCTCCCGGTCAAGAATACTCCCTTTGATTTCACACAAGAAAACAAAATTGGTAGCACAATTGATCAAGTTCCAGGTGGCTATGATCATAACTATGTTGTTGATTACAGTGAAGAGAAATCTGGACTGAAGCATGTGGCTAAAGTGAAGGATTCTTCAAGTTCAAGAGAGTACTGAATCTATGGAGTGATGCACCTGGTGTGCAATTTTATACAGCTAACTATGTTAATGGTGTTTCTGGAAAAGAAGGATCAATCTATCAAAAACATGCAGGTTTATGTTTGGAGACTCAAGGATTTCCTAATGCAATTAATCAGCCAAATTTTCCTAATATTGTGGTTCAGGCTGGAGAGATATACAAGCATACAATGTTGTTTGATTTCTCAGCTGAATAGAGATTTGGTCTCTCCAATATTTTTTTATGAAACTTTGCATTGATGAGAACAATGATTATTTTTAATGGTCAATAAGAAGTGGATGGTTAGATAATTGATGGGTTATGTCATTTTGAACAATGTAACTGAATTACATATATAAAGTGTTTCTGGGTGATTTTACATTCAAATCAAAAATTTTTCAAGCAAATATTATTATCTGCACTAATTGAGTTTTATATTGCACTCATTTTATTTAAATCAAATTAAAAAAAATGACATGCATTCTTTATAAATCATCTAAATAACTCTAAATATCTTAAATATGATGTAATCTTTTCTTTCTCTGCATTTTTTTTTATCATCCGACCAAATGGTCTCTGTAAACTTTAAAGATGGCTTTCTTTGTTGTTCCTATGATTAATATTTTATTGTACGATCATGCTTTATAGGGGAAATTATTCTGTGTGATGCGAACGCCGTCCATAGACTAATCAGAATGCGTCATGTCAACAGTACCGAGTGCGGTATCAAACGGGGGTAATGTGGTTCGTTCTGATTGGTCTTTAGACGACGTTCCCCACACAAAATAATTTGCCGCTTTATAGGCATTGTAGAATTTTGCATTGTGTCAAGCTACAGATTCCACATAGTAAATGCTCTTATTTGAGTTAGTTTACAGGTGTCGAAACAAGCAAAAAAATAAAATGATTTGATATTTTTATGATGATAAAAAAAATTTTCTAATCACATTTCTAATATAAATAAAAGTTGCTTTGAAGGACAAAAAGCAGAACCAATGAAGCCTTAAACCATAAGTAGAACAACAACCATGAAAATCTAAAGCAGGGAAGCATCTGCTTAAGCTATATTTCATCATGTGTCACTGTAGTCCAAGAGACCATAAATGATATTGAATTATTAGATAAAAACATCTACAAATCTCTATGAAGAACTCGTTACATTTTCTTTTTGAATAAGGATATCATTCCAAAAATAGTTTCTCAACATTTTTATAGCCTTTCTACGCATATAAAACTTCCTCTATATCATCTCATTTTCCTTCTCTATATGATGTATGTTTATTCATGTTGTATAAATTATCCATATTTTAAGTAGTACAAGGAAGGTGACATATGTACCTTAACTTTGGATGAGAGTTCAGTGCATGGTTTACAGCGATGTTAACCGTTGCGCCGTCTCGAAATAACATATCATATAAATCACAAACGAATCTGGAAAGTTCTTCTTCATCATTGTCATCCATGTCAATTGGACGAGCTTTCTCCGTATCACTGTCCTCCCAATCGCTCGTAGGACTGGATGGTTCAGTTGGATCATCGTCGGCTTCATCATCACCAATCACAAATTTTCCGTTTTCAAAATCGCCGTATTCACCAGCGCCATTAAGTGCTACAGATTCAGCATTAGGTGGTTCTAATGAGGACGCGATCACAGCTTTAGCTCCCATGTCAAGAAAGGCTTTCACCAAACTTGGAGCTGGGCCACATTTGCCTGTGCAGATTATAATTCTGTCTCTCCAAGATCCAACCTACAAATGGTGCCGGAAAAAAGAGGACAAAATAATTTTAGAAACATATATCATACGATTTTTATAGGAGCTGTTTGGTCTGGAGGTATTAGGAGCATATCGCATTTTATTATTCTACGTTTCAATTTCTTTTAGGAGCTTAATTTGAAGTAAAAGAAATGTCGGAAGTTTAACAACAACATCATCAAGCCTTTGTCCCATTACGTGGGGTCGGCTACATGAATCCTTTTTCTCCATTGTGTCTTGTTAAAAGTCAAATTATCGTTTAAATCTAATAAAGAAAGATCTTTTCTAATATTTTATAACCAAGTCTTTTTTAGGTCTACTTCTATCTTTTTTAATATAAGCCAAATCGAATACCTCTATTTTTCTAACCGGGTCATCAGAAGGCCGTCGTTTTATGTGACCAAACCATCTAAGGCAGCTCTCTTATCTTATCAAAGGCAAGTAACAAATCTTACCATCCAGCGGACATCCTCAGATGACAAATGAATAGCTGGAAGTGTCCTTCGAAACATATATGCGCCAATTTCCTGGTTATCCTCCATCACCTTCAATATAATGAGAATCATGAATAGTTCTGCACTATGCCGAATGCAATTAAATGAACATACTAAAAACTGGAATATACATACTTGAGTTTGGCGACCAATATAACGATGAAGAATACCACCAACTTCAAATTGTCGCCAATGGGCAACCAAATCTGATATAGAAAAAATCTTTGATAGGGAATAAAAGTCTTTTCTTTTGCGAACTCGCATCATCATTGATAGGCTCGACTTAACACTTCGGAGAAATTTATCTGCTAGCTCTCCAGGCTCAGCCACCACAAACACATCATTCTGCCAGCTGATGAAAAATTACTAATCACTACATGGTCCATTGACAGTAGGCAAAATCATATTAAAGCATTTAAAGAAAAGTATAACCTTAAGATTAACCCAGTGGAATCATTTTGCAGGGCTAGATGAATAATGCCGACTTGAGGCAAACTTTGTAGCTTCTCATTTAAAGAAAGTACATTAATGGAAGGCTGCCATGATAGTGGAGATGTAGGGGATGTTGCCTTCGCAACAGAATGACCGTCCAAACTAAGCGGTGGCACCAAATCAATACGGCTCATTCTCTGAGGACCACCTTCAGGACTATAAACAACTGGACTAGAGGGGAAGCTTCCTGTAAGCAATGGCGATGTGAAGGGAGTAGGAAATGAAGTTGTTGGCATAGAAAATCCTGAAGACCTGTTTGTAAGAGATAGCTTAATGCCAGTGCGAACACAAAATGCCTCAAGTGCTCGACCATGATTAACAACTTTTCCAGAGTCAAGATTATATGATGACTCTACAAGCAGGACCATCCGCCTCCACCCCAATGAAGGGCTGTCATCATCAAGCACTGTTAAGAAAACATTTTCATAAATCAATCATTACTTGTTCTCATAAGAAAAAGACAACATAGGGAAAGCCTGAAACAACACAAACCTGCATCTGAAAGTTTTGAGCTGTAAGCATAGCGACTCTTCAATTTCTCAGCCAATTTGTCCTCATTTGCATTCCTTGAAAGTAGACGTTCAAACAGACTCTCAAAAGCCAGACAGCTTTTCTGGATATACTCGTCAGTTGCAGCTTCCAATTTAAGCCAGACAGCAGGGTCAGTCTCATCTAGTTCCATACCACATCGCTCATCCACTGTAGTTAGGAGACCATGATTTCATTTACCACAGTTCACATGAAACAGAAATCAGAATCAGGGTTTTAATATTAAAATGACATTCTACAGGTCTAGTGCTAGACCTCAAGTAAGAAATCGGGGTAGAAGAGGACTTGCGGCCTTCTAAAAACAAATTAAATGATTTCATCAGCTCAGAACACAACGACATTTACCTGGATTGAACCGGAAATACTGCATGTCAGGAAGCAAAGGCATCAATGTATCCATTGTTTCCTCCACCCGCTCAACTGAGCAAGCGCTCTCTATCAGTACTTGTCCTGTATCTAAATAACGCCACCCACCTTTCCGAACCTAGATTTTGTCAAAAACAAATAAAACCGGATTAGAAACATGAAGAACTTCTGACCATGATGGAAACAAAACCATTTTTTTCAGTAATCTATGCATCTAAAATATAATGCAGTGTAAAATTTCCATTTAGTAGTTTCGAGATTCCCTGCAAATCCATATATTTGAAGCAAAAGACTCAATTTCTTACTTTGGTTGGAACTGAACAACACCCAACAGACACTAGGCAATCGATTCGAGCATCAGGCCACAAAAGCTGTGCTTCTCTAATGGCAAAAATTGTAGGATTATTTGCCAGAATAGCTCCATCTTGCCACCGATTTAAATCTTAAAGAAGACAAACAAAACAAAAGTTATTTTAGCAGCAGACTGCAGCGGAAAAAAAAAAAAAAAACAAACAAAAACGTGCAAAGAAAACAAAAGCCTAAAGCAACATTCAGGAAGAGATTTGAAATCACCATCTGCAAAGTCATCAAGATAATAAGGAGCAGCAGAAGATGCTCTTATTGCTTCCCATATCCGGTGCTTGCAGCTCCCCATGAAGGCCCAATGATGACTACTATGTTGACCAACAGGACCTGCTGCGGTACCACAGGAGGCAGTACTTTCAGCCAACCCTGAGGACAACTCTGGGGTACCAACAGGATACTGAAAGAAAAAAAAAATCTACCATTACTACTAATATATACACAGAGAAATAAGAATAACTTCACTGCCTAACTGGCAAACTGCACATATCAAGCATCCAGAGAAAAAAAACAAAGAACATTAAACTAAACATAAATTGGTAGGTACATACCATCAATATCTCATCAAAGTGAAATCCAAATAACAATATATCTACATAATGAGGAGGTTGAGATTTAGAAAATTTATTGCTGCAAGAAAGCGAACCCAAAAGGACTGGGATACAATATGGAAAGAAAGCCAAGCCAATAGGGAGGGTTCTGACAAAGAAAATTCTACAACCTCTTCTTTAAAAATAGCCTTTCTTGTGATCATTGATATATCGCATGACACAATGGAGCCAAGTCCTAGAAACTTTATCTGAAGCCCTTCACGATAAGTTCAAGAAGAATTTGAAGAGGAAGGTAGCCACGACAGTGGAATAGGATCAAATATTGGAATCGGTGAATCACTCAAACTCAGAGCATTTTCTTAATAGCATTGTTGAGGGAGAAGGGTTGAGTACGACACTTGTAATGTGAAAAGATGTTCAAATTACATATTCAAGTGAAGCAGGATGTGGTTAACCCCATCTTCAACTTGGGGAGTCAAAAGAATCATATCTTGACAGGTTTGGTTGAAAGGTTGGATCTTAAACCGCCTCCTCACTCAATTCTTATTCATGGGGATGGATTCAAAAGCACTTGAAAATGTTGAATGATCATTAGCGACATGATTGCTTTGCCAGCACTAGGACATACATCAACAACGAAGGGGTTTCTCTCAAAATATGTAAGATCATCTTTGAAAGCTCATATCTATGGAACTGAAATGCTACTTTCCACTGACGAGCACAATAATATCATCATCTCTCTCAAGATAATGTGAGGTGCACAATCAACAAGAGCAAGTGTTGTTAGTTCTTAGACATGGTTGTGGCTGGACTGGTGAAAAGGGCAACAAATGTGTGCAATTTTTTTATCATGTCATCTGTTTGATGAAAAGGGGGGGCAAATGAAAATGCATAGGCATTTCAAAGAATAATAGAAGAAATTGAATTTTACATGAGCTATGAGGATTTAGACTATTGTTATTGGGGAAAAAATCAAGAGATTTTCAAGAGATAAGAGGTTTGCCACATTGAAATGTGGAGATTAAGGCTTCGTTTGAGACGTCTTTCTTACTGCTTCTTAAAGCGGCTTGCCAGTTAAAAAATTTTAACTTTTGTACTAAAAATCCGCTTTAAGAAGCCGTAAGAAAACTATCCCAAACAAAGTCTAAGTCAACCTTCTCTTGAAATCTACTATGCATACCATTGGATGCACCACAGCTCTATGGTGGAGAACAAAGAAAAATAGAAGCAAGTAATAGAGTTGCTAGAGCAAGGAGTCATAAAGTCGAGCAGCTTATCATGTGAATCATCAATCATGATGGTGCCAAAGAAGAGCAAATGGTTTAAAAAATATGTGTAGACTATCAAGCACTAATTAAGATTATGGTGAAGAATTAGTATACACTTTCCAAAGAGGATGATTTTCTAGACCAACTATGTCCAGCTGAAGCATGACATAATCTTCACAAAGCTGGATTTGAAATTAAGCTACAACCAAGTCCAAATACAAAAAGAAGATATGTAAAGACTGCTCAAAACTAAACAAGGATTATTTGACTAGATAGTGATGTCATTAGACCTTTGCATGTGTCAACAATATTTATGTGCCTCATGAATGACATTATGACACCATTCATAAAGGATTTTGTGATGTTCTGCTTCTTCATCTACAATTAGACATTGGAGGAACATAACAAACGTGCAAAAAGTGCTTAGCCTCCGAAAAAGAACATAATCTTCCCAAATCTGAAGAAATGTGATTTTATAAAGAAGACTATTTTGCTTTGAAGTTGATGGTAGTGAGATTGCTATTAATCTTAAGAGATCAAAGTCATAAGAGATTGCCCTCAAGCATGGAAGTTGATCGATGTGTGGTGTTTTATAAGAGTGTGCCAATACATAATATAAGGTTGATTAGCAACTTCATTGTACTGCAATGCTTTATGTGATAGAAAATACCCCTCAAACTTAAGAGAAAAATCTATAACATGCTAATGAGACCAGCAATGCTTGATGACACCGAATGTTGGTCATAAAAAGAGAAGCATAAAATTAAGTTAAGTGCTGCAAAGATGAAGATACTAAGGTCAATGAATGGCTTTACTCTTAGAAGTAGAATGTGAAACAAGTATACACATGAAAAGGTTGGAGTAGCTCTAGTGGCAGATAAAATTAGGGAGAATCACCTTAGATGACACAATGGAGAATAAAGATTATATAGCCAAAACCATTTAGTGGAATAAAGGCTTGCTGATGTTGTTGTTGTTGTAGAAACTTCATTATACTTACGAAAACACCACACAAAAATTCCTCCAGAAAGGAAAACATGAGTGCATTTTTTCTTTTTTAAAAAGAAGGTAATCGAGATGTCAGCTTTAACATTGACAAATTTGCAAAAAATCATTTGAAGTTGAGGCTAATGATTATGGAAATGCACTCGAAAAAATTTTGATGCAATAAGGGAGACATGAAGCATACTATTTTGGTTGCTCCAAGGCGCAGAAAAATTATTTGTCCTATGATTAGAAATTTCTCGCACTTCACAAGGCACTGAAGTACTGGCAACCTAATCTACTTAAGAAAGAAATTGTAGTTCATACGAACCAAAAACCACTTCAATACTCTAAAGAAAAGTCAAAATTTTAGCAAGAGATATAATAAGTGAATGGTGCACCTACAACAATTTAATTTGGTCACTATGTACAAAAGGGAGTGCATAATAAGATGATGAGCATGCTCTCTCTCAACCACCAATGATTTAATGGCAATAATGCAACTACAACCATCTCGGCAAGAGAAATTGCAACTATGCACAAGCTTGACGAAAACTTTCACATAATTTTAGGAGCCTAAGATAAAGGATTTACCATCAAAAAGTGATTTCTATATAATGGGAATCACCTTTGTTTCTAAAGATGTTAGTGGATGAAATAGATAAGAAAAGCACGCACTATTATGGTGGTTTGACACATTGGGCTGACAAAGATGATACAAAAAACATACAAAGACAATTGAATTAGCCAAGAATGCATCTTGAAGTGGCCAAATTCCTAAATAAATGTGTACTTAGTTGTACTCCAAACCCTTTAAACAAGAGGAAATGATTATGCACTCCTCTTCTTGTTCCGACTCATGCATGGGAGAGCATCTCCATAAACTTCATAAGAAGGTTGCCAATGACCAATAGCAATTACAACTAACTTTTGTTCTGATGAATAGGTTCTCGAAGGTGATAGTCCTCATGGCATGAAAAAATTGAACATTACGGGAGGAGGAGGAGCTTATTTAATCTTAAAGAATATTTTAATGCTTCAATTTATTGAGTTCAATCCTATCAAACAAAGTCTTCAGCTTTCTTAGTAGTTTTTGGAAGTATGTATGGGTCATAATGAATAATACTCATAGTACAATATTTCATCCACAAACATATGATCAAACCGAGCTCATCAACAGGATTGTTGTGCACCAGCTACTCAGAACACTAAAAGACATGCGATAAAAGCTAGTTATATGTTCAATTTGCATTCAAGGGGCAATGCACAATTCTATTAATAGAGCTCCATTTGAGGCATGCTTGAGATACTTGCCTCAAAATTCCTTTAATTTGGAGCTCTTAATAGAACCAACAATAACCCTAACTAATAGAGATGAAGATCTTGCGAGGGTGAAGAGATTAAAAAGGAATAAAAAAAGTCATTCAAAGATAGAGACACAATTAATCAAGTTTCACATAAAAAAAACTTTGGGGTAAATTGCACTAGAATAATGATCCCAAGTTTTGGGGTAAACACATAAAAATAGCTTTTCTTATGATATAATGTTCACAATCCACATAAAAAAACCCTATGGACATAACTATGCGAAAAAATCAACTTGTTTCATTTTTTATCAATAGAGAAATTTAATATAACAAAAATTTTGCATGGCATTCACCTATAAAGATCAAATAAAAAATTATGATTGATGTCAATCAAACCACCAAGCCAGTTATCCTTAGCAAACATTTTAACTCATAAATGCTCAGCAATTCATCAGGATAATTACGTGGGAACTCAGCCTCCTATTTAGCTGAACTTCAACGAGATTTAAAGTTGCATTGTCATACAAACCTCGTTCCTTCAAGTTAGACATGACATTTAAATAACAAACATTATGACCAAAATATGAATTTTAGCAAAAGAATATCTCATCCTGAGAAACCATATACAAACAAGAACAAAAAATGATGACATATTCAGCACACGAGGCTCCATCCATTTCAAGGACTCGAGAATGGTTTATGTTTTGCCTAAAGGTTGTTTTTGTGATTTGAACCTGTCAACGTTACAATGGAGGCAACCTAATCATTGCTCTATCCATGATCTAATCAATAGAATATTTTAATCCAAAAGTAATTAAAATAACAAAAATGTGTTGCAGTGGACGAACCTGATAGTTTCGGAATATAAATGGTTGAGCTGGTGCGACACTAACAAGAGTTGACACAACAAAAACCTTAGGGATCTTCTTCACAGCTGAATCTATTAGGAGATCACCATCCTCATCTGCACACATCTCTTTAAGCAACCTTTCAAATTGGTCTGCACTGTGCTGCATGAGAAAGTTTACTGAGCACAAAAGAGACCAAGGAAAAAGGAAAAGAAAAAAGTTCTCGCCTAAAATTCCATACCTTAGACCCGTGAACAACTACCCTAAACCTTTGAGATGAACTCTTGTATAGTTGATCCAGCTTCTCTCTCCAGCTTGCAGCTTCATTATCTTTTGGAATAGGATCCGTAAACACAATTTTGCCTAGAGAATGAAAAATCAATAGCACTATTATGAGAAGGCATTGCACAATCTAACGAGAATAAATAAATAAAAAAGAAATGCCATGTAAGGGTGACTAATCATTGGTAATCACCTAGTTCTTTGTAAATTTCTTCACATTGATCCAGGGTCATCTGTTTAACTCCAAGAGCAATTGCAAGCATGCCACCAGTAGAAGTGCCACAAATAAGGTCAAATAATTCATGAATACGCTTGCCAGTGCCTTGTTCAATTTGTTTAAGCATCCGTACAGTTGCCAAACCCTTCATGCCACCACCATCCATTGAAAGAATACGCAACCCTTGCTTTCCAACCGGCCTTCCTTTTATTGCCTTCCTCAAGCTTTCATTCTCACCTGTTGATAAATATAGAATGAACATGAATACAAGTTATTCATAAATAAATGGCGCTTCGTGTCTGAATCATGAAATAGAAATGACATGCCAAGAATGGCCAAAGCACGCGCAGCAGCCTTGCATATACGTGGCTCAGGTGCGACTGTCAGGCGTAGGAGAAGTTCACGCAAGTTTTCAGATTGAACTAGCATACGACGGTTCACGGGACAGAATGCTAAATTGCCAACAACTAATAATGCTAGCCGTTGAACCTGATAAAAAAAATCAAAGCCAAAATGCATGCCCTGGTTAGCAGTGGCTATTGTAAGCATTTCCCAGAAGCTCCAATTCAAATTGAAGTAGCATTACCACTATGTTCTTGTGTGCACAAAGTGCCTTAAGTGATTTCAGTACATCTTTTGTCAACATCTTCTGTGCAACGCTATCAGAAGCAAATGCCAAATTTACCATGACTTGCAAAAGAGACATTAACTCTTCTTGACCAACTGATTTAAGAGCAGACTCGATGGGTTGCATTATATCAGACTTAATCAACTGCATTGCCAAGGAAACATCTGATGCTAATGAAGAAAGAGCGCGGACCAAGCTTGTTCAACCTGAAATATGCGCTCGCCAATGCAAATGACGCTCTTGAATTAAAATATGCAAATAAACATTCTTAATCAAATTAGTTGACCTAAAAAAGAGCATACCACATGCCGGTTATCACTGCTTATCATGCTTATAAGCTGTCGTATGGCATTTTCTTCTTTATTAATGGCTAAACGATTATTGTGGTCTTGCATGAGTTTTGCTAGAGCAGATGCCAACAAGGGATGATGGCATGAAGAAAATCGGAAAATAAGAGAGAAGAAGGAGCTTAATTTGTGTTTTGATGCACTAAAGTAGCCGCTATTATCTGTCTGAAATCACAGGAGAGAAGGCTTAAGGTATATTCAAAAGTTAAGCAGCCCAAGAAAGATTTCAAACTGAAATCATTACCTCTATTTGCACGTTCACTGTTTTAATATTTTCCGTTGCCTCAATTCTAATATTGGCAAGAGATAAACGTCGAAGATTGTGCAATGGCAATATTTCAGGAAGGAACTCGAGTGGATTACCATATAGTCTTAGAACTCGAAGCTCAGACATAGCCCTGCCATTAAACTGAAAAGATATTTTAGCTTTATCGGCATATTCAAAAGGTATGAAAACCTATTAGCATAAGAGCTTTGCAGAGCATGCTGCTTATAGGATGACCTGAAATCCAGAAGTGGGCGAATGAGCTTGTTGTATTCAAGTGAAAGTTCAACTAGCATTACACACTGCCTCAACTCAACTGAAATGAATATATCCAATGTGATAAATGTGCAAGAAGAAATATATGAGGGGTTATGAATCGACCGGGAAAAAGTTTTTAAAAACAAATTATTACTTGAATTGGGCTTACCAGGCACAGATACCAGTATATTGTTGTCAGCTCTTAGCACTTTCAAACTTCTCAACTCACCAAGTTCAGGTGGAAGCTGTGCAAGTTTATTGTTATCCAGATAAAGCTTCTCAAGATGCGTAAGCTTCATCAACTCTACAGGCAATACCTGTTAACGCCAGAGAGATGAAGAAATGAACGCTTTTATAGTAGTAGGCTAAAACTAACCACCAAGCAAGCGTGCCACACAAGCAAAGGTTTTACTTCAAAAATACAGTTTCTAAGATTAAGTAGCAATTGTAGGGTGTACCAAAGGCACACGTTTAATTACCCAGTCACAAGATAGAATCAAAGAACAAGGAAAAAATGCTAGATAACCTAGTAGATACTTGCACAAGCATGCACTGACAACTCTGGGAGCAAAAGCTGCATAATTAGAATAAATTGTTATAACTTTTCAAAAGAAGCTCGGTTAGAATTTTACAAGAATATAGTAGTCAATAGAGAAAAGAGAACAAGGAAGTGAACGAACTCAATGCGGATAAAATTTTAAAATAATACCGAATGATGCATAAGAAAGTTTCTGGAATGAACTCTAGGAACCATTATATAGGAATAATAAAAATGTATGATCTAATTTATTGCATGTTATAAGTTTATACATGCTTCTTAGTTTTACAAATACCAGACAAGTGCCTACTTTTGCTAAGCCACCAACACATACCTAGATAAGCCATCTTGACTTTAACACCAAAATACTATTAATTCTGTTGATTTTTTAGTGCTTCACTCAGCTTTCTAGAAAACCAACAAGTAGAACCAGACAGCTGCAGCAAGCACGGGGAAGTGATACATGTAATTCCTTTTGAAATTGAGAAGAAATACAACTCATAATTGCAACACAAATGACAATAAGAAAGGTTCTTCCTTTATTTTTGCTGCAAAGCATGACTTTTAAAGTTGAATAATTGAAATGGCATATATCGATATGAAACTCCAACCACAACAACAATTATTGGCTTATTTAATGATTTCTTTAAGGCTTCATTTGGAATAGCTTTTGGCCATTGGTTTTTTTGCCTCTTTCAAGAAATTTTTATGTTAGAAAGCTGCTTTAGAAAGCTACGAAGCCTAAAGCTCCTTTCTTCATTGAAGAAAAATTGAAGAAAAACAAGAAGTAAATCTTCATGATTTTTCTTACTGCCACTAATAAAATATGATAAAACTCATGGAACTCTATTAATTCTAATCAAAGAAGTTTAAAGCAGCTATTACGGTAGAAAAAGAAAAGGAAAATCAAAGATCCACTTTTGGAACCTCTTTTGGAACCAAGGAGTGGTACTAAAAAGTAAAAACATAACTCATATTACCTTTGCAACGCTCCTCTCTTGATTGAAGAAGAACATGAAGTAAGCCTTCACGATTTCACTTCCACTAACAAAATGTTATAAAGCTCATGGAACACAGTAGTCCACTCATAATTGAGTTTAGTCGACGAAGATTAAAAGCTACTACGGTAAAAAAAGGAGAAAAACCTGATTTTTATCAAAAGAAGTAGAGATACGAAATTCGAGAAAAATGGAACCTAATGGGGAAATATTGTAGTGAAGCGGTCCTAATTACGCGTCAAGATAATCTAAGTTTCAAGATCAACTCAATAAATAAGAGAAAACATCAGAACGAGGACTGCAATCTCCAAACATTCACGAAAAAAAGAACTCACCGATAAGCCGCATCCACAGAGATTCAGAACCGTCACGGCCCCCCAATGCTCCGACAAACCGGATAACCCATCTCTGCTCCCCGTTGACGCAAGATCTGACCTTAGCAGCCGTGTCAAAACCCCGACCCCGTCGCTCTGTTGCCCCGACCCCGCCGCCTTATACATCGTCACGCCCCGCAGCGGCTCCCGCCTCTTCATCACCTTCATCAGCACGCCAACGAGGTCCTCCTCCCCGTCTCCACCGTTCTCATGAATATCAACGAGCACTGTGTCCTGAGGCGGGGGAAGCGCGACCATGAGCTGCGACTGGAGGCGGAGTGCGACCTGCTCCTCGTCATCTCCAGCCGACCACTCGAGATCGATCCGGAACCCGAGCTCGTTGGAGGAGGGACGAGGTTCTGGAGGCTGAGTAGGCAGGGAAGGAGGGGGCGGATCGTCAGCATTGTCGCTGGAGTCACCGTAGTCAAGTGTAAGGTGGAAGATCTCGGATGCTCGTTTCCAACCCAAGCTCCATGACATAGCTTGGGTGAACTTCGATGAGGAATAACAAGGTTAGGGTTTCGATGATCGGAGATGGAAGAAAGGGTACGGCGGCCGGGGACGATGGGGGTAAGTAAGGCGAGGGAGGACGGGTCGGCTACTCGGCTTCAGTTTTTCTTCGGTTTCGCCTGCTTCTCTTAACTCTTCGAGGTTATTACAAATAAACCCCCTCACATTAAAAAAATTGCAAACCTAGCCTCTGGTCTTTCTTAAAACTTAAAACAGCGTAAAGACTAAAAAACTTGACTTCTTATTTTTGTTATTTTGCTCTCAACTTCATTTGTGGCCATTTATATTTTTTTAATTATAATTTTAAACATATTTAAAAATAATACTTTTTTTCAAATCATTTTAAAAGAAATCAATATAAGTCGTTAAATAAAATGTTCTTAATTTTAGCTATATTAGTTTTGTTGCACGTATATTTTTGAATAAAAACTTAAAAATAAAAATTCATAATATAATATCTTTAATTATATATTTTTACCTTTGTTGAAGACAATGGCAAAATATTTCAAAGAAGATAATATGAATTTATAGATTCCTTAAATTTTCTTAACATTGATCAAAAGAGTGGATAAATACCCCACCGGTTTAGATGGGTTGGTGGGAGTGCTTGATTGAGAACCCACCATCCCAAGTTCGAATCTCCTCTCATACGGCACGATTCCTTAAGTGGAGAGAAAATAACTGTGGGTCCTGCACCTGTGGGGTTGGTTATTGTTAGACTCGCCGAGAGATTAGTGGACATCGTCAAGCGCGTCACAAGCTGACGTAACAACGGACCGATACCCCCGTTACAAAAAAAAAAAAGAAAAAAAAGAGCGGATAAAAAAACAATTATCTTCTTTTATAATCCAAAATAGATTTTTTCTTTCAAATTACAAATTAATCTACAACAAAAAATTAATACATGAAAATTGATCACTGCAATATATAAGAAATCTTCCATTATTAATTTACTATATCAACTATGCACATAGATAAGATCCATACAATAGTAAGAAATTTAAATTTTATTTGAGACGATTTTTTTTACTACCACATAAATCAGCTTTCTAATAAAACAATTTTAATTTTTATACTAAAAAATTATTTTATGAAATAGTAAAAAAACTGTCACAAACAAAACTTAAAAGAATCCATGCAAAGTTAATCAAATATAAGTACATAAACATTAATAGCCAACTGCCATACTTTATAGTATCATGAAATGAAGAGGAAACTCCCTATGAATCTTTACTATAGACTAACTATAAATACATAACGCTAAGGGAACAATTATATATCTAAAGATTAGGAATCGAGTATTGTCAGGTTTGCAAGTCTTAGGCATTTTTTGGTTGTTGTTTCTTAAAACAACATTCTAGTACGAGTTAGAAAGCTGCTTTAAGAAATGGTAAGGAAGTCATCTCAAATGAAGTATTAGGCTTCGTTTGGGGTGGCTTTTTTATTAGTTCTTGAAATAATTTTTATACCATGCTTCAAGAAGCAGCAAAAAGCTGGTTGTCCCAAATAAAACCTTAATCATCCCCATCGACGAATATAAATACATACTTGATACATCGTCAAAATTTATCTTGATCGGGCACAAATCTCGATGCAGAATTGAGTTGGAAACTTCTAAAATTAATCCGGAGACCATCTCAACTCCGATTTCAACAAGCTTATAGTCAAACTGAGCGTCTCGTAAATACGAATCCAACGACACCAAAATTCAACTCAATCCGAGCCCAAATGAGCCCAAATTAAGGACTCCAAGCGCTGTTGTAAGCTTCGTAGCACTGTTTGAGTTACCAAACGGTGTCCAATTTTAACGATCTTATACTCGAATCGAACGGCTCGACGAGAAGAATCCAACAAGCCTAAGATCACTGAATTCTGATATCACTAAGGCCCTCAAATGATCAACAAACGGTGCACGATCATAGGATTCAGCATCGGCCGTCCATTTGACCACTCCCAATTCGCCCTTGATCTCGCGACTATTTACGCGTCATGCCACTCCAGAAAATATATAAATAGAGCCCTCATTTCTCATGAGAGGGGGGGGGGGTCCAAGCAAGAGAGAGAAAAATAGAATAGAAGGAATAAGAGAAGGAGGAAGCTCCTCCTCGACGCCTCGCCGGACCACCGCAGAAGTCCAGCCGGACCACTGCAGGAACCTCGCCAAACCACCGCAGGAACCTCGCCGGACCACCACTGAAGCCTCACTGGAGTTTCATTGCACCACTGCCTTAAGGTCCGATGTTCAGTCCCTACGTCCTGCTTAAAGTCTGACGTTCAGTCCCTACGTCTTGCTAAAGACCCGACGTCTTGCTTAAGGCCCGACGTTCAGTCCCTACGTCCTGCTGAAGACCCGACGTCCTGCTTAAAGCTCGACGTTCAGTCCCTACGTTCTGCTGAAGACACGACGTCCTGCTTAAGGCCCGACGTTCAGTCTCTACGTCCTGCTGAAGACCCGGCGTCCTGCTTAAGGCCCGACGTTCTGTCCCTACGTCCTGCTGAAGACCCGACGTCCTGCTTAAGGCCCGATGTTCAGTCCATATGTCCTGCTGAAGACCTAACATCCTGCTTAAGGCCCGACATTCTTCTGAAGGCCCGACGTTCTGCTCAAGACCTGTCATTCAGGCCCGACGTTCAGGTCTGACTTTCAGGCCTGACGTTTTTCTCAAGACCCGACGTTCTTCTCAAGGCCTGACATTCTGCTTAAGGCCCAACGTTCTTCTCAAGGCCTGACGTTCTGCTCAAGGCTCGACGTTCAGCTCAAGGCCAGACTACCAACTAACACCCGAATTTCCAAGTGACGTCGGGTCTAACACTATACTTATATTCTGACCACAGACGCCTACTGTGGTCCTTCCAACCTCCATCAACAGACAACGGTCTTTCAGACCACAGTCTCCTACCGACTACGGTCATTCAGGTCTTCGTCGCCTACTATATCACTAGACAACGGTCTTTCAGACCACAGTCTCCTATCGAATACGGTCCTTCAGGCCTTCGTCGCCTACTACGATCCGTCCGACCTACATCACCAGACAACGGTCTTTCAGACCCCAGTACCCTACCGACCATGGTCCTTTAGGAGTTCGTCGCCTACTGTAGTCCTTCCGACCTCCATCAACAGACAACGGTCTTTCTGAACCTGGTCTCCTGCCGACTACGGTCCTTCCGACCAGACAAACATGTATATGTAACTCCTACTATGTAATGCAATCTGTATGATGTACATTTGATACATCAGTCCAAGGCCTTCTCCCAAGGAAGGGCCTCATTTGTAATCGACTACAAATACTAGTGGATTCATTCAAACTGGGCCAGGCCCCGTGGTTTTTTTCCCTTTTCAGGAGTTTTTCACGTAAAAACTCTGGTGTCTCTTATAAACGCTACACCCTCTCTTTATCTGTGTGTGTGTTGGATCTTCATACAATGCTAAGATGTTAAACTTTATATTTCTCTACCACCGCGAATACTCCAAGACGCAACAATACTAATATGCGAAACATGTTCAATTATAGCGAAACGAATAAGTCATACTTTTTGGCAATCAATGGTTGCTTTTATTGAGTTATAATTTAATTGCACCAATGCAAGCATTGTCAAATCATCTAATTTAAAGAATTAGTTTAGATTGATTCAACAATGCTACAGTTAGTGAAGGTAAATTCAAGTCCGTGACATTAATGATAGAAGAATCACAATTGTTGCCAGCATAGTTTAGAACCACAGGTGTAGGGGAAATTATTATGTGCTGATACCGAACGTCCTTCAAAGTGTTGAAGAGCTTGAGCTGTCCTTCTTCTCCTGTATCTGCACACAAGCTTAAAGCAGAGAAAACCATAACTGAAAAGAAGAAGAAAGAAATATGCAGAGAACCTCACGGAGCAGAGTGATGTGCTTCCAGCTTATATTGCCTTTACCAAACCTTGACCAATACAAGGACCCAAAAAGTGGAAAGGGACCTCAACGGTGGAGATTAAAGCAGTTACAATCTAAAGGTGAAAAGCAAGTTTCTAGAAGGCAATAGAGGAAGCACTACTTCTTACAGGTAATGAATGCCTGAGCATAAGTACGATTGGAAGTAGAAAGGTTGGCTTGCTTATCTGTATTACTTTGATTATCACAAAGCCCAATGAAAATGCGTCACGTCACCTACTACACGGTATCGTGGCTCCGTACTGCTCGGTACCGAGCTCGGTACTGCTCAGTACTGGATGACATGGCTGCACCTGATTCGTCATTGGACGATAAACTGTGTCCGGTGTCTGCACATAATAATCTCTCCAGATGTAGACCCATTGATGCCACAAAGAAAAGAAAATGTTCTTATCATAAGCTGCATAGCAATGCATGGCAAAAGATTATATAAGGAAAGGCATTCAAGTTACAATGTCAAGAAAAAGCGGTTCAACAAACCAAAATAAAAAAAAATGATTCCTAGATCTAATGCAGCATTAGCATTAACAAAACAGCTTCCTATGTTAGTTCCAGATATCATCACAACATTTTCACCTGTAAGGAAATTTAGCATACATGAATGTGAGCAAAAAAAGATATCAATTGTAGTATAAAGTGAATAGATGTAGATATAAAAGTTATCTAAACAAGGTAAATGATTGAATTATACATTGAAATTCAACAATGTCTGTGGCAAGAGAACTCCAAGCACCCCAAATGAAGTATACAGGACCTATAAGATTTGGCTTCAATATGCTTGCATTTTCCAATGTTATTTTTGGCTTTATCTTCCAATGTTGGGCTTTTGATGGAGGCTGCTACAATGCTAGAAAGATATGAAAGACTTGGGCAAAAGTGCACAATTTAGACTTCATTTGGAACAACTTTTTTACTTCTGTTTAAAGTAGCTTTCGAGTACAAAAAAAATTCACTCTCGTATTAGAAAACTTGTTTTAAGAAGCAATAAAAAAACTGTCTCAAACGAAGCCTTAGTCAACTAAACAACAAATCAGATATATATGAGAAAGCAAATCACTTACAACCATGGAGAGAGAAGCATATACTGGTCAATATTTGCTACAAAAATCGGGATTGCAAAATGCCCTTCTTGATCACATCTGTAGCATAGCGTAGGTTGTGTAGTAGCAGTACTTTCACCATGTTACTTTGTGCAGCCCTGAAGGATTTTGTTTAACAAAAATAATAATAATTAAAGTTTTTAAGAAATCAAAGACGCACAATTGATAAACAAATTAAAGTAGCCACTAAGCTTACTTGGCCATTATGATCACACTCGGCACAATTGTAACAAGATATTTCAATTGGACCCCATAAGAGAAGTCTTGACTATCAATGTGCAGGGAGTACCATGATAGGAATCCTAGCAGCGAGGTTGCAAGCTTGCTCTCTGCTCAACTGTTAAGCAATAGGTGCTCACGGTCATTTGTTACACGTGCTACTGCTGCTGCTTCTTGAGAATGGAATATTTGTATTTGGTGTATGCGCACATGGGTTGTTATAACAACCTTTTGTATTCTTCTCTCCACTAAGTTTTACGGTATAAGTATTTCACTGTGTTGTAAAACATGACTTAAGGAAGATGAGTAAGAGAAAGCATCGCTGAGCTTCAATACTCTGCTTACTGTGTTTACTGTATTCTTCATTTCTTCTATCTACTTTACGTCTCTAACATGGTATCAGAGTAGCAGTGATTCCTGATGAATACATCATCTGCATCGTCGACTGTGCAACCAGATAAAGTCGATGCAAATGGAGGAATGCTGGATGCGACCATTCCTTCTCAATTAAAGTTCTTAATGTCCAATGTGAAGAACATTGTTGCTACTCCTTTGACAGCGGAAAACTATCCGACCTGGAAATCGCAAGTTGCCAAACTTTTTCGTGCTAATGGCTGTGAGGGATTTCTCGATGGCACTGTTGCTTGTCCACCGAAATTTGTTTCTGATTCGAGCAGTTCTTCTCTCTTAAATCCACAATACACCTCTTGGGTTCTTATTGATCAGAATCTAGCTGCCACCCTTTACTCTGTTATTTCACCTGCTATTCTTCCGTATGTGTTAGATCTGGAACACTGTACCGAAATCTAGAATACAATCGCTAAACGGCTTCAGTCGTCGACTCGCTCACGCATTATGCAACTGTGAAATGAGTTGCAGCATCTTACCATGAAAGACAAATCGATGACAACTTATCTGTTGGAAGTAAAAGCTAAGGTCGATTCCTTAGCAGCCGCTGGTTTGACGCTCGATTCAGAAGAAATCATTCATCACACTTTGAATGGTTTGCCAGCTACTTATGAGGCGTTTAAAACAGCCATCCGCACGAATCTTCAGCCATTGTCACTTGATGACTTGTATACCTTATTATGCAGTGAAGAATTGAATTTGGCTCATGAGGTCACACGCGAATTACATTCGCTTCAGCTCACTAGTCCTGCTACTGCCCTTGTTGCATCTCGCGGTCGGGGTCGTGGAAGGTTTAACAATTCTCGTGGACGCTCACTTACCATGGTAAAATCATCTTCAGCTACCTCTCCCAGTAGTCGTGGTGGTCGTTCCACTCGACAGTTTGTTGCCTGTCAAATATGTGGAAAACCATGACACACCGCCGTTCGTTGTTGGTATCGCCATGACCCTCAATACACCAATGATCCGCCAAATTCTGCTCTGTTTACGTCTGCCAATTCTATGCCGGCCACTGAGTGGTTTCTGGATAGTGGAGCTTCATCTCATTTAACCGCTGATCCAAATCTTCTTCAGTATTCTCAATCATACAGCGGTTCAAATCAAGTTATACTCGGAAATGGTCAGTCCATTCCGATTCAAAATACCGGTAAAGGTATCCTACCCACTCCGGCAGGTAGCCTTCGATTATCTCAACTTCATCTTGTTCCAAATCTTTCCTTTAATCTTCTCTTTGTTCATCGTTTAGCTCATGATAATGATTGCGACATTTCTTTTACTTCTTCCGGCTATTCTATCAAGGACCGGAAGACTCAGCGGCCTCTTCTTCAGGGACCATGTATTAATGGCCTCTATCTAGTTTCTTCCTCTTCAGCGTCAATGTCCAAGCTTTCTTCACTTGCTTTAGTTTCTGCTCAAGTCGTTCTCGATCTGTGGGATCACCGGTTGGGGCATCCTGCGTTCAACACTTTATCTTCTTTAGCTCATAAAGTTTCGGTTATTTGTAAAACTGCAAACGCGTCGGTCTGTCATGTATGTCGTGTGGCCAAAAGCCATCGTCTTCCGTCTGTTTCTTCTTCAAGTCGTTGTAATGCGTCTTTTACATTAATACACTCAGATATTTGGGGTCCTTCTCCCACAACTTCTGCCTCTGGTTATCGCTATTACCTTTTGTTTATTGATGATTGCACTCGATACATTTGGGTATATCCTCTCCTAAAGAAATCTGATGCATTCTCAAAATTTTGTGAGTTTAAAAAGATGGTTGACTGTCAATTTCAAACTCCTATAAAAATTTTGCGAACAGATGGTGGAGGGGAATACCTAAATAATTCTTTTCAAATGTTTTTAAAACACCATGGCATTCTTCATCAGTATACATGTCCATATACACCATCTCAAAATGGTGTTTCTGAACGTAAACATCGCCATATCTGTGAAACCTTGCGTTCTCTGTTGCTTGCTGCTCATCTTCCTCATTATTTTTGGGTAGAAGCTCTGTTCACCACGGTTTATTTAATAAATCGATTGCCTTCCGTCAATACAGGCAATGTCTCTCCATATGACCTTCTTTATAAGACAGCTCCATCCTATGATCATCTTAAGGTATTTGGATGTTTATGTTATCCGTGGCTTCGTCCCTATGCCTCTCACAAACTTTCACCATTCTCTCGACCTTGTGTTTTTCTTGGCTACGCTCCCTTTCAGAAAGGTTATCGGTGCCTCGATCTCTCCACACATAAAATTTACATATCCTGTCATGTGGTGTTTAATGAGTCAGTTTTTCCTTTCTCTCAATCACCTAACTCTATGGCTTCATCTCAGTCTCCAGTTAATATTCCACCATTACTACTTGTTCCTACATATCATTCTTCTCCTGCTTTAAACCAGCCTTCGGTATTGTCTACTCCCTCTTCAAAATCACATTCAGTCAATTCTCCCACTAGTTCATCTAACTCCCTCTCTATTCATAGTCCACCTCTGTCTCAGCCAGTTATACAGCCTTCCTCCATTCCACGTCATCATCCCATGGCTACACGTCTTCAGCATGGTATCATAAAACCAAAACTTATTTTCAATCTTGCTCATCTCATATATCCAGAAGATCCTACCAGTTTTGTGCAGGCTTCTAAAATAGAGCATTGGCGAAAGGCGATGTCCACTGAATTTCAAGCTTTGCAGTCCCAAGGAACCTGGGACCTCGTTTCCAGCTTCTTCTGAAGCTCATAATGTGCTTGGTTGCAAATGGATTTATCGTACCAAACTCACATCTGCTGGGCAAATTGCTAGGTACAAGGCCCGTTTGGTTGCACAAGGCTTTAATCAAGCACCTGGCTTAGATTATCAAGAAACCTTTAGTCCCGTGGCAAAAATGCCTACGGTTCGTGTATTCATCCTTGTTGCTATCCATCATTCTTGGCCGATAGCTCAACTGGATATTTCAAATGCGTTTCTGCATGGATCACTTCCTGATCGAGTTTACATGAAACAGCCTCCGGGGTTTGTTGATTCACTATATCCAGATCATGTGTGATGTCTCAAGAAAGCCATCTATAGCTTAAAACAATCTCCTCGACAATGGTATGCCACATTGTCAACTCATCTTCAGAAATTTGGTTTTGAATTCAGTGATGCAGATCCGTCTCTTATGGTGTTTCGGTCCAATTCTAAATTTCTCTACATTTTAATATATGTGGATGATATTTTATAGACCGGCAATGATCAGGCAACACTAGATAGCTTGCTACTAGTTTACAAACTACATTTTCCATGCGGCATTTGGGATCTCTTTCTCAATTTCTTGGTATTCAGGTGACTGATACTTCCTATGGGGTACATTTAAACCAAACTCAATATGCTCGGTCCATTCTTCAGAAGGCTGGTATGGATAACAGCAAAAGTGTTTCTACTCCTATTGCGTCCAAATCTGCTTCAGATGCCCGAATTCAGCAACTGTTTCCTGATCTGGTTCTATACCGTCAGCTCGCTGGTTCATTACAATATTTAACACTCACTCTCCCGGACATTACCTTTGCTGTTCAGCAGATTTGCCAACACATGCATTCCCCACTACAATCTCATTTTGATCAGCTAAAACGTTTACTTCGGTTCATAAATGGTACGCTTACTCATGGACTTCCATTTTACCGAGATTCACTATCTCTTCATGGATATGTTGATTCTGATTGGGCTGGTGACTCCCGTGATCGTAAATCTGTTTCCGGGTATTGTAATTTTCTTGGCAAATCTATTATCTCCTGACAAGCAAAGAAACAATCCACCGTTGCTCGGTCTTCGACTGAAGCTGAATATCATGCTTTAGCCACTACTGCATCTGAGATTATTTGGCTTCGCAGATTACTTTCTGATTTCAACTCACCTCCAACAGCACCTACACCTTTATACTGTGTAATACTTCAGCAATTGCGTTTGCCAACAATCCTGTTTTTCATGCCAGAAATAAGCATATTGAAGTAGATTGTCACTTCATTCGGCATTGTATTCAGACTAAGCAGATTATAGTTCATCACTTGTCTACCCAGGATCAAATTGCTGATCTCTTCACAAAGTCTTTACCTATCAAGCAATTTAAATTTCTGTCTAGCAAACTGGTTACAGCCAACGCTTCATCAGTTTGACGGGGCGTGTTAAGCAATAGGTGCTCACGATCATTTGTTACACGTGCTACTGCTGCTGCTACTTGAGAATGGAATATTTGTATTGGGTGTATGCGCACATAGGTTGTTATAACAACCTTTTGTATTCTTCTCTCCACTAAGTTTTACGGTATAAGTATTTCACTGTGCTGTAAAACATGACTTAAGGAAGATGAGTAAGAGAAAGTATCGCTGAGCTTCAATACTCTGCTTACTGTATTCTTCATTTCTTCTATCTACTTTATGTCTCTAACATCAACATCCTTTACTTGTGCGAGCTCTTGTCGTGACTATCGATTCGAGAAGAATCACTTCGTAGATGAAGGCTCGTACAAGTAGGCGAAGACAGTTTTTTAGCTACTCTTTCAAAACTCTTCTCCATGTGAAGCGCGACTCTTTCAAAACTCTTCTCCACATTAAGCATGCCAAAGACGAAATGGCAGTTTGGGATCTAAAGAGGTGGTGAAGGAATGTCAGTAATATTGCCATATGAAGAGGTTATATCAAGAAAATAATATGAGCGATCAGACGGTCGGGATCTATTTTTATTTTACAGTTTGGGATCTGAAGAGGTGGTGATGGAATGGCGATACTATTGAGATCAGAAGATGTCATATTGGGGAAATGAATAGGGGCGATCAAACCGTTAAGATTTATTTTTACTTCAAAAATGAAAGGCTGACAAAGCAGAATCTGAAGAGGCGGTGAATGAATGGCAGTACTATTGCGATCTAAGGAATCGAGGAAACACCTCTCATTGGCCTATTGGTTGAGAGCTTAAGCTTCCAACTAAGAGGTTCAGGGTTCGAGTCTATGTGTATGCGTTGTGTGTGTGAGTTTGCCTTAAATGGCCTAAATGTCCAAAAAAAAAAAAAAAGAATCGAGGAAAATCAACTTGAAGGCCATGAAGTGAAGAAGCAGAGGGACTATAACGCTTTTTCTCTATTAGGGTTTTCTCCTTTTTTGGGCTGAGCTTCTTCTTCTCCGCCGCCCCTCCGGCTTTGCCGGAGGCTTCCCCTCATGGAGTCGACCCTTATTGCGTCTAACTTCCGGCCTCTCTCTTCTGTTGCAGCTGTGGCCCCATCCTCCTTGCAGAACTGGAGTCAAATCTTGACCCCCGATACTAGCTCTTCTTCTTCTAAAGCCTTTAGCTTTTCTCATCATCCTTCAGAACCTGAAATAATCCCTTTCTCTTGTGAGAAACTTGCTCAAGGGAGTGAGGACTGGAGTCTATGTCTTGTTGAATACTCCATAAGGCGTAGGCCTTATTATGAAGCTTTGTTGCATGCCATCAACAAAACTTGGTCTTTAAAAGGTTCCCTCAAGCTTCTTTCTCTCAACGATGGTTTCTTCTTACTGCAGTTTTCTTGCGCCGAATATTTTGAGATGGTATGGTTCAAAGGAGTGTGGTTCCTTCTTGGGAAGTCATTTGTCCTTCAAAAATGGCACCCTAAGTTCAAGCCGAAGATGGAAGACTTCTCTGCGGTGCCGATCTGGATTAAAATACATGACCTTCCTCTGGCTTGTTGGAACTCCGAAGGCATCTCTAGGATTGCTAGCAAAGTCGGTGTTCCTTTAGTTGCGGATTAGCTAACTGAGCAAAAAACTCGGCTTACTTTTGCTCGTATATGCATCATTGTTGACTGTAAGGCTACCTATCCTTATGTTATTAAAGTTTCTCTTGATGGGGATGTGATTGACTTAAGGGTGCAATATGAATGGAGACCTATTCCCTGTGAGCATTGCAAGTCTTTGGTTCATTACTCTTCCTCTTGCCCGCTGAACCCAAATCCTGTCATTAATGATCCTACGACTTCAAAGCCAAACGTGCTTGGTAGGAGTTTCAACAAGAAGCCTGGTAACAGGTTTCATTCCCGCTCTAGGCCTCCTAGGTCGGAAGGCAATAAATAAAGATGTTTCTAAAACTGGAATTGCAACTGCTGCTACTACTATTCCTGTGCACACTAATAGTATCAGGACAACTGGTACATTATCAAATCCACTCTCCTCCGCCGATTTCCAAAACTGCTATTACTCTGCCTTCTACTATTTGTTGAAGACCCTACCCATAATGTTATTCCACCTCTTGTTGATACAGCCTTTGTTGGTAACTCTTCTGATGCCATTAATGCTAGTATTCTGAATTTAAACATCCCCACAGAAGAACTGTTCACTTCCTCTACCTCTCTTTTGGCTTCAGGTCTGAAGCCGTCCACCAGCATTAACTCTCCTAATAAATTTGAGATCCTTAGCACTCAAAGTGAAACGGATTTGCTTGAGAAAGTGGCTTCCAGTGCTGATATTGTAGGGAATGATCTTAAGCAGCGGGTAAGGGGAAAAAACAAGCTACCTCTGAAATCACTAAGAAAGCTGCTAAGGGAAAGCTGAGTAAAAAATCCCAAACTCTTCAAATTTCTTGATGTTTCTTCCTTCCATTGGAGTGTGGAATGTTAGGGGATACAATCGTCCTGACAAAGTTCTTAGCTGCAAGCGTCTGATTCAGTCTTTTAATCTTGATATGCTCTGTCTTTTGGAAACCCGTGTTCATGCCTCCTCCCTCATGGATCCTTTTTTTGAATCTTCTCACCTGCTTTTTTTTCTAATGAAGACAGCTTTCATAATTTTAACCTGGCATCCTCTGGTAGGATATGGATTAAGTGGGATGCTAGTAAACTCAATTTTACTCCCTCACTTGTTACTTCTCAGCTGATTAATGGGATTGTTTTGGCTGGTAACTCTTCCCCTTTTCAGCTCTTATTGTCTATGCTGCCAACAATACTCTTGACAGAAAAGAGCTCTGGTCTTCTCTTTGCGCGGCTGCTCCCTCTGATGACATCCCGTGAATTGTTATTGGAGATTTTAAGTTATTGTCGTTATGCCTCGGATAAATCGGGAGGTTTGGCTCTTCATCATTCTAACTTAGTGGATATTAACAATATGATTTTTGTTAATAAGCTGGTGGATTTGAATGCGGTTGGTAGCCTTTACTCTTGGTATAACCAGCAAACTGCCAATCCAATTTTCATCAAATTTGACAGAGCTCTTGTTAATGAGTAATGGATTAAGAATTTCCCTAATTATTATAGCTCCTTCCAAAGTCCATCTTGTTCGGATCATTCTCCGATTATTCTGCATCCGGGAATGACTTTTCATTCTCACCACAGATTCCTCTTTAAGAACTTCTGGACTAAAAATGATAGATATTGGGTGTATCTTTTAAATGCTTTCTCTATGCCCGTGATTGGTAACCCTTTATCTCACCTCTGTTTTGTTCTTAGGCATTTAAAAGGGGATATTAAAAATCACCATTGGGCTAATTCCCAATCTCTCTCTGCTCAATTGGACGTTCTTCATGTCGAGCAATTAAACTCCCTTGAACAAATTCAATTGAACCCTTTGGATTTGTCTCTGGTGGCTTCCCTCAAAGAGACTAATCTTAAAATTGATGATGTTTCCTCTTCTCTTGCTAGCTGGATTATTCAAAGAGCCAAACTTAAATGGTTACATCATGGTGAAGATGACCTTAAATTCTTATATGCCAAGATCAGATGTAGGCAGGGGAGTTCTAAGTCGGTGGCTAATCTGTTTTCTTGTAATCCTGATTTATCTAGAGGGGTTTTACAATCCATTATTCAGTAGATTTGGATTCTTGGTCAAATTTACTTTCAATTCTTGAACATGTTTTGTTTTAAACTGCATTTCATATTTAGATTAAAAAATTCATTAGTGTCATTTTTTAAATCCAAATCATTTCTTGCTCCCGACAGTTAAAGAATATTCTTGTATTGCAATTTTTTTTGAATAAAAAATATATTTGACAAACTAGATGCTTTGTACGTGAGTTTATTGAAATTTTCTTTAAAATATTGTGCACATGTGTAATTATCCGAACAAGAGCATAATTACTATATTTCTCAAACTTGAGAGCTTTGTAATGTACATAAAGCATTATTTTATATCTTAGATGATTTGTTGCTGAAATCACCATTGGGTTTTTTTCTTCATTCAACCAATCCTAAAACTGGAGATGAAAGAGTCCTAATCAAAACAGAAGTCCTACTTGCTTCAAGTAGTAGATGTAGTATTTTTCTCATTTTATCAGATAGTTCAATAGATTTATCAATTTGAACTTGCATGATTTCTTTGGTTTTAAAATATGGGATATTCAGATTTTAATTCAGTTTTACATTTTGAAATGATCTCATATTGAAATTTAGTTTCA
The DNA here is from genome assembly GCA_019514585.1 of Dendrobium officinale. Lineage (NCBI taxonomy): Eukaryota > Viridiplantae > Streptophyta > Magnoliopsida > Asparagales > Orchidaceae > Dendrobium > Dendrobium officinale. Next base: position 1,849,844 of record CM033689.1, read on the forward strand.
TATTTTTATTTGGACTCTTCCTCAATTTTACTTTAAAATTCATGAACATGTTTTGGTGTCAATTTCTTTGTAGATTAGGATTTAAAAAAATAAATTTGGGGTCATTCTGTAATTGTAAATTGTCTGCTCTATTCGATCCATCATTTAAATATTATTTATGAGCTATAATATTTTCAATGAGGTCAAATTTGACAAGCTAGATACTTGTGTTGGCTTGTTTTCAATGAGGTCATTTAAAGAAACTGCAATCCTCCTCACTTTGATTATATTATAAATGCACCTATAAAACTGCCTTCTATTTTTAGGTCCTCGGTGGCAAGTATACAAGACACATTCGAGATGACAATGGTAGTAAACATAGGTATGCTGCAGCCTAATTTTGACGACGAATGAATTCGAAGAACTCATTAAAAGTTGTAGAAAATCTGAGAAAAAAAGGACGACCTTAGAGTTTGGCATGCAACAAAACACCTAGAGGGAAATTATAAAGCATAACAAAACTATCAACTCAAGTAAATTTTCTAAATAAAATTAGAAATCAGAAGAAAGCTATTCATCAGATTAAAACCAAACTATGAATATCATTTAAGTGGCTCAAAACAATGGAAATGACCAAACAATAAGATGATGAAATGAAAACTTGATCTTTTTTTGCAAGTAAACAGCAATTCCTTCACATGGAGGGTTTAAGCAACAGAGAGTATACACTACTACATGAATGAAAAATCGTGAATGCAAAGAAAACATATTACAGAAGCATAGGAACAACATAAATAGATAGAATCTGAAGTGAAGAGCAAGCTTTCTCAAGCAAGGATAGGCAGAAGCATGTAAGGATTTGAGCCCTCCAAAATCTGCAGTGAAGAAAAGAGAAGAAAGGAACTTTCAGGAACCACTGCTCCGCCTCATTTCCAAATGAGAAAGAGAAGACACAACTTTGTTCACAAGGACATACAAAACTTTATTTAAATACCTTATATCGATACTCGGAATGTGAGCAATCTTGTGCCGATCGGAGCCTCCCTCCTCTCCATAGCGCTCCTTTAACTCTCGATGACATCTCCCGAAAATTGATAGAATTTGCAAAGAGGGAGGAAGGTTCGGTAATTCCCGAAGCATAGGAACGTTCATAATACATAATTCCTCAAGTGAAGATAAGCTTTCCAAGAAGGAAGGGAGAAACTCCAAGGACGCGAGACACCTAAAGCCCAGCACAGAAAGAGAAGACCTAACTTTCAGAAACCACCGCTCCACCTCATTTGGAAATGAAACCACCTCATCATTATCCGAAATACTCAGCTTTTTTAAGGAGGCGATACTTTTCAATGGCTCCATTTGCAACACCGATGGATGACTTATACAGAGATAATCGAGTATGAGAGAAGAATTATTAGTGATATCCATTTCTCGATATCTCCCGAGAGAGATCAGATTGGGGCAATTTGTAATTCTCAATTCTCTTAGTGCTGCAAGTCTTGCTATTTCATCAGCCAGAGGAAGAGATGTAATGTTTGGACAGTCACAGACCTCTAATGTTTCAAGGGGAATAGGATTCGAATTGCTACACAAATTCAAAGTCGTCCACGCCATAGATCGCATCTCCAAGTTCTTGAGCTTAGAAGGCAAAGAGGGCAACTCTTTCAACTTCGGGCAGTTTTCTAGCACCAGATTAATTAAGCAAGGAAACAATCTTCAGCAGCTACTATGCCTCAAACCAATCCTCTAATGCTTCTAATTCGTAAATACGTAAAACCTCCAGCAATGGAAAGGCATCGTATTTATCATTCCCATTAAATTTACTTTCGAGCCATTTTACTTTCGGCATGTTCCGAAGTTCCAGTGACTTGAGGAAGGGAAGTTGCCCAAAAGGTGGAAGAGATTCACACTCCAAGAAATATGACAATTCGATTTTCTCTAGATTGTCGAGCACGTTGAGCATGAGATGACAATTATTAGTGGTCTCCACTTCTCGATATGTTCCGAGAGATCTCAGATTGGGGCAATTTAAAATTGTCAAGTATTTTAATGCTGCAAGTCTTGCTATTTCATCAGCCAGAGGAAGAGATGTAATTTTTGGACAGTGATTGACCCCTAATGATTCAAGGGGAATAGGATTCGAATTGCTACAAAAATTCAAAGTCGTCCACCTAATTCCTTCTATCTCCAAGTTCTTCAGCTTAGGAGGCAAAGAGGGCAACTCTTTCAACTTCGGGCAGTTTTCTAGCACCAGATAAATTAAGCAAGGAAACAAACATCCATCTTCAGCAGCTACTCCTGCCTCAAACCAATCCTCTAATGCTTCTAATCCGTCAATATGTAACTCCTCTAGCGAGGGAAAGGCAAGGTATTTATCATTCCCATTAAATTTACTTTCGAACCATTTTACTTTCGGCATGTTCCGAAGTTCCAGTGACTTGAGGAAGGGAAGTTGCCCAAAAGGTGGAAGAGATTCACACTCCAAGAAATCTGAAAAATTGATTTTCTCTAGATTGTCGAGCACGTTCATCCATATTGCAGACCTTACACCCATGTATCCGTTTATGCTCAGATTCCTTAGACATGTTGGTGGTTGAAGGTTGTCGAGCACATTCTCATCTAAATTGATGTTCCTCGAATCAGTGTTACTCCAACATAAGGTTAGATCTGTGAGCCTCGTCTTGGCACGTAATTTGGCACTACAAGCCTCCTCCACATTCTTAACATTTTCAAGACAATTGATTCTTAATTCGCAAAGATCATTCATATTCTCCAGCTCTTTAATTCTATACCCACTCACATCTCTAAGATCAATATTCAATTCTTGAAGAAACTTTAGCTTCCCAATCCCACATATCAATGAAATACAATGATGGGGCAACCACAAGGAACACAAGTTAGAAAGGTTATTTATGTCACCAGGTAAAAAATCATCTTTAGGTTGACTTTCTGTATAATCGCCACACCATAAGTATTGCAAGTGATAGAGAGTACTTAGAGATCTTGGCAGATTAGTAAACTTCTCATGGAAAAACGTCAAATATCGAAGATGTATCAAATTCCCAATATCCTCAGGTAACATTTCCAAGGCTGGAGCATATACGTATAATAAGCGTAGGCATCTCGATGCTTTGAAAATTTCAATTAGTGCGCTGCATATTTCCTGATTAGAAGCATTTTGGATCATGAAAAGAGAATGCAAATGTTTAACCTGCCCAATCTTTTTTATGATGTCTAGATTTGTAGTTTCAACATACAAGTGTCGAAGTGTCTTAGGAATTATAGAAGGCAACTTTGTACCATCCTCAACTCTTAAACATTCATGCATGGAAACTGATTGTGCCAATGCATGTATTAAATCATGCATCTTGTAGTAGCATCCTCCAAACTCTAAATCAAACTTATCAAAGAAAGATTTTTTAACCAAATCATCAAAATAGCTTCTTCCAATATCCTCTATAGTCCATTCTTGATCATGAGGTTGCTGAATGAAACCCAATGCAATCCATATTTTGACTAAACCATCTTTATGAAATATATGATCTTCTCGAAATATAGAACAAAATGCGAAACAATTTTGTAGATGTTTTGGGAGGAACGTATAGCTCAATCTTAAAATGAGAAAGATGTCATCTTGACCTGATTTTGGACTTACAAAATCGCTATTTAAAACTTTTGTCCAATGTCTTTCATTCAAGCTAGAATTCAAAACACCACCGATGACCTTAGCAGCCAATGGAGATCCTGAAAGCTTTTTAACAATCTCTCCAGCAATGGCTTTTAAATTTTTATGATCACCATGGGGGATCTCTACACCAGCAAATGCATGAGAATTGAGGAGCTGCAAACACTGATCTTCCTCCAAGCCCTCTAATTTGAATGTTTCCTTCTTCGTTTTAATCACCTTTGCAATCATAGTTGCAACCGAGTCCATTCGAGTTGTTACCAAAATCCCACTACCAATTTTCCCATAAGCTAGAGGAGCAAACACCTTCTCCCATTTGTTGATATCCTGGTTCTCCTCCTCCACCCAAATGTCATCCAGAATAAGCAAGAACTTCTTGGACCCAACAGCAATCCTAAGCATATCTTGAAGTGCATCAAGTGAATCCACATCAGGCTTCTTCTTATACAGTGATTCCAACATATGTTCAATGACTGTGTTCATATCAAAGTTGTTTGAAACACAAACCCACATTTTAAGATCAAATTCCTCTGTAATTTCATCTTTATAAACATGTTGCAATAGAGTTGTCTTCCCCATACCACCATGACCCACTATAGATAGAAGAGAAATGTTTCTGTCCTGATGCTCATTTGATAGCTTCTTCAACCACTGCGTAACATACTCCTTAGCCTCGCCTCTACCGAAGAGAACATTTGTAGTAGGCAAGGATCCTGTTTGACGTGTTTTGTAGAAATCAACCTCCTGCTCCTTCTGCTCCTTCATTGCGCTGTCAAAAAGATGAAGAAAAGTAGTAACATCAGCCGAAACTTTATCAAGTTTCTGCACAGCCTTCTCCAGTCGCTTCAAGTTGGGATCCCTTTTGAGAGCACGTTTGCCAATTTTGGCAAGTTTTTTCTTCATGGATTTCATCATGGAACGCACCTTTTTCAGCTTCTTGTTTTTGATCAACTGTTTTTCAAGTAGGAATTTCAAATAGGAAGCTAATGATCGAGCTTTCTTTTCTGATAGATTATCAAATAAAAAACAAATATAAAACACACCTTTGCTTCTTCCGTGTTTTTGGAGAGCTGTTCTTTATGTTTCATGTACTCCAACTCATCGAGCACATCATTTACCTCATCAAGAGCATCTCGCAGCTGCCAGATCCATTCGTTGAGACCCGGGTTCTGATCGCTAATTTGTGCTTGGTTTGCGGCAAAGACGACAGCTTTGATCTTCGGGTGGTTCTCTTGCAGCCTTTCAAGCTCCTCCTTCATGCCTGTCTGCCATCTGATTTGATCTTTAAAGTAATCAGAGCAAGCTTTGATGATCTCCTCCATGATCGGACCAACAAACCATCCAGCCACCTCCATAGCACCCAAGATTGAGGTAGAGAGAGCAGAACAACTGAACAGTAGGAGAAACGGATCAGATTGATTGGAAGAGATGAAGATTAGAGTTGATAGCCTTTAATAATTGAGAGAGAGAGAGAGAGAGAGAGAGAGAGAGAGAGAGAAGATTCAGATGCCAGACTTCAGTCGTCAAGTTTGATTTTTTGATGGGAATATCATTTTATTTATTATTATATATAAAGTAAGAAAAATGAATGTTTTTTTATAATTTGATACTAATTTATATTTTATATAATATAATTGAAGAAATTTGAATAAAATTTTGGACTTTTTTAAATGAGTTAAATGGGCTGATTTAAATTTTTTTTTTAATAAATTTACATTATTAATATCGAATATGTAATTAGTTAAATTTTCTCTTGAACTCAAGAAAAAATTTAATACAAATGAAATCTTATGCAACCTCAATTTAAGTAGACTTGGCTTAATTTTATTTGCTCTGACTCAACTCCAAAAATGAAAAAAAATGACGATTATAAATTTGATCTTTAGAAAGAGGAAAATAAAGCAAAGAATTGCCTATTGCCAAGAACATTATGGTTCTTGATAATGAGTTCTACTTCGTTAGTAATTTTATTCATAATATATTCAAATACAAAAAAAAAAAAAAAAAAAATTTGTAGAAAAATGGCTTAAATAACTCTTTGCACAGTACATTTCAAATAAAAATAATCCCTCCCAATTGATGCTCTTTACTTGTAGATCATAGGTCTAAAATTTCATTCGATTCCATGCATTAGATCGTTCGAACAAGTCAAAAAACGCTCTCTAGGGTGTTTTCGTAGTTCGGTCAGGCGTGCGAAACTTGAGCCATTGATCTCACGATCAACGATTGATTTCGTCGCGCGAATCTCACGTACAGCCGTGTAAGGGCTTCCATTGGGTTGAACTACCGTCTGACTCCATCTGGACCGTCGAATGAATACAGCGGGCGATCCGGCGTTGTCCGTCCCTGGCTGACGTGACTAAGTGCCACTGATTGCGGCAATCATTGGCAGCAGTGCCAATGATTGGCGTGCTTCGCTCCCCCAATCAGACAACGCCACGTAGCCCTAGCCGCCGCCATGCGTCTTTCCCAAGCAGCCGCCGCCGGATTAGGGGTTTAATTAGGATTTAATTAATTTTAAATGTATTTTAAATAGGAGAACTTTGAAAAATCGCCAAAAATTCAATATTGGGCCAAAAATTACGTGAAATACCTCGTTTTGCTCGTATCGTGGCCCCGTTAATTTAAATTTATTTTCACTTCAAAATTATAATTATATTTTTATTTATTTTAAAAAACAATAAAAAAACAATATCTTAATATTAATAAAGTTTACTTTTAATTATTTATTATTTACTATTATTATTATCTTTACTATTTTAATATTATAATTGTTATTACTTATTATTATTATTATTATTATTACTATTATTATTATTATTATTATTATTATTATTATTATTATTGTTATTATCTTAAAATTAAAATTTTTTTTTAATATTCCTTATTATCATTACTATTTTAAAACTATTATTATTATTATTTGATTAAATAAACACTAAATTTCAGAAATTTACTACTTTAATTTTTTTTTAAAGTTTTACTTTTAAATTGTAATTATTTTAAAACTATTTTAAAATTAACTTTTATTATTGTTAAACTTCAAAAATTCATATCTTTTTCGTTTCAAATTGAATTTTGGCGTACCATACCTCGTTCTTTTCAGAAAATTATAAAATTTATTTTAAAATTATTTACAAAAATTATTTCTTTCTATTTGGACAAATTTCTGTTTTATGCTATTATTTTGAGTATTTTAGTATTATTTATATAAGTATTATTATAATTATTTTAAAACTATTTTGAAACCTCATTAGGGTGGTTAGTGGGTCTCCCTATACTTATGTATTATTAGTTGGCTTATTTTTAATTACTTTATTTTCTAAAGATATATTTATATTTGTAAGTACTTTTAAATTATTTTTAAAACTACTTATAATTAAATTCTAACTCTTGGGAGATCCGCTATCGCATGAAATTTTAAACATGGATCCTATGTGTGAAGAGAAATCATGGGGGAGTGGGTTAGTGGATGGTTGAGTCCCAATCATTCACTAATCCCTTCATTAGGTGTCTTTCTTTTGCTTCTATTATAGTTTGCATGCGTAGGTTGCACCACCACTTAGTTTAGGCCCTCCTAGATCTAAGAACATGGTGTGTTTACTATTTTTATGTGTTACCATGCATTTATTACCTTGAGGGTTGGTGTGAACATCAGTTTAAACACATATAACATAGTGACACCCTAAGGACAATAATTAAGGACCCGTTTAGCGAACTTAGAATATTTCTATGAGCTATAATAGATACCGGATTGACATGAAAAATTCAACACTTGAACTTAGAGACATCTTGAACATCCCAGAATTTTCTAGGAATTTTTAGGGCTTGTTAAACCCCTTAATTAACCAACCCTAATTAACTTGTTAAATAGGACCTGATAGCCTTCTAAAAATTATAATAAATCCATTTTAGATCAGAAAATTATCTACCATACCTTGAATTGTTCAAAATCGGATCCTTGACCTTATATAAATAGGGTTCCTTAGTTTGACTTTAGGTTGACCCTTAATTTGACCTTAGGTAGAAATTATCTTTTTACCCCTAATAAATTATTAAAAATTATTAAAAATCCCAAATTTTCCCCAAGCAATTGGGATCACTTCCTTATATCATTTCTGACTTTTGGAGGTGATTCCAATCAGTTTGGAGCTGATTTGAGCAAAAACTATAAAATCAGCCATTTACTAGAGGATTTAGAGAATTTCATAAATACCCTGATTCTTAAAAAATTCATAACTAATTGTATAAAATTTTAAATTAGGCAAACTCACTTGCGTTAGACTCCTATTAGGCTCTAGTATTTATGAAAAATATTAGAATTCCAAAAACTCACATAAATTAGAAAGTCAACTTTTTGGTTAACCCCAGCCTAGAGTCTAGGGTCCGAAACTTCCAGAATTCATAACTTTGCCTAGAAAACTCCAAATTCAGTGTACTACCTGGCTAACTACTCATCCTGAGCCCTAGTTTTTTCCTAAGGTGTTAGAAACCTGAAACCTAGTATATTTCCCATAGTGACCTTTTAGATCCCCTCAGCCTAGTACTTAGGAGGACCCGGGACTTTACAAATTTGATTAATAGAATATGAACGTCAAATATCAATAACCTAAGCTCTTAAAACTGATCAACAAAATAAATTTACTAAAATTGATTCTAATTTATTAATATTTGAACCTTAATTAAAGTTCTCCTTTTCTGGCCTTCAACAAATCTGAATTTTAGGCAAATTTAACCAAATACCCAGCTTAGGACATATCCAAGCCACACAAGCCTTACACACACATAGAATAGTTTTCTAGGGCACCACTTCTAGACTTAGGCTAGGTCGGTGTTTATTTCTTTCTACTGTGTGCCGGAGCTTTTTGATGTTTTCATTATATGTTGTTTGAAATTGATTGGTGTGTTTGCTTATTTTTCCTGCACTCTTGATATACTGTAATGAGCGTTAGATGTAAACCTAGGTTAGGAATGACATATATATTGTTCTTCAATGCAGGTGATCATGCTCATGCTAATAAAAGGGGGGCACTGTCATGATTTCTAACAATGTCTTATGCAGGTGCTTTCTTAGCCCCCTAAATAAATAAGGGCTAAATAAAAATAAATATAACTGCTACAGGTGCTACAGGTGGACCGCTTAGCCCTCATGATTAAAAGCATGGCTTGGCACAGCTTTAATGGGTTGAGTTTTATTTTATATAAACTACTTGAGATGATTTTTACTAGGATGACCTTGCAGGGATCTTGGAATTTATTGTTTTCCTATTAATGTATATTTATTTGTAATATTGGTGAGAGTTGTGAAAGCAACTATGAGTGTGGATATTCTTATCCAACTCGAATCCCAAAAGAAGAAGGCATCCTCATTGGGGAGAGTCTTCTTCCATTTGAGAGATCAAGTTGGATGGCTTTAGATTTCCAAAGAGAAAAGACAATACCCCCCTATTGGGAAAGAAATTGTCTCTTCGTTTGGATGTTCAAGCTAAGACGGATCCAAGGAGTCTAAGGAGAAGTGATCAAAGGAGTCCAAGGAGAAGATACACATAAGACTAAAGATATTGAAGATTTAAAGACCTAATATCTCATTCAAAGTTGTTGGCGTCTATCATAGGCTTAGAAATCCGGGTTGTTGGCAGTGGTGTCTGACCACTTTATTTTCTACAGACCCTGGTTTGTAATAAGGGAACTTTTCCTATGGACATTTACTTGATTTATATTAATGTGTTTACTTGATTGCGCAGTAGAAATTACCTATTTTTCTAGGTTTTTTTCTTGCATGCCAATTTTGTTTTAGCCTGGATATCGTTAGGCTTTTTAAGGACTAAAATATTTTCTACTTATAATTAATGCTTTAAATTTAAGATTTAAATAATATAAAAGTCTAATGAATCTAGGGAACTGTCGAAATTGTCTGGGGTCGCATGCATATTACTGCATCTTTCTTTCCTTGTTATAAGACATCTCTCTGCCTGCGGGAAGAGTTCGAATAATCTAGCTTATGAGGATGAAGTGCCGGACCTAGGGAGACCCAGTATTTTCTAAAAATTATTTTTATATAAGCTTGTTTTTAAAATCCAAAGCATTTATAAGCTGACATTTCAACTAGCATGCTTTGCATTAGTAACTAATTAATTAAAATTTATATGCATTAACTAGAAGCATACGACCCAGCATAAGTCCAGAAATAATTAGGAAACTCTCTAGATGTCGGTCATATTTTTAAGAAACTGTATCACCCACCCATCTTTCATAAATGACTAGACAACATAATTTTGAATTGATTAGGTGGTTAACTGACTCCCCAATCCAAGCCGGGGTAAGTCCAGGTTTTGCATTGCATTAGTTAGGACATGGGTGTTAGTGTGTGTAGAACACAAAACCCAATCTTGATCTAGGATTCTATGCTACTACACTCGATCTCGTAGTATGCCTAAATAGTGGGTAGGTTCATTCCTTTCAGGGACTATAAATCATAGTTATCCGCGTCACAGGATGACGCGACCTCCATCTTTTCTCTCACGCATGTGATTGAGTGCTTGATTTTACTTTCTCCAGATTCTTCTTTAGTGCCCTAGAGCCTCCGAATGCTGGTATGAATCACGCATGCTAATTTAGCCCTTTGGGACCATTCTTTCCTTTGAGTAGGACTTCTTAGTCTATACCATTGTGACAATCCCACTTTTGGGAAGGATAATGTATGATCCTTAATCGAGAGTCTTCTTATGCTCTGGCCTGTGATATAATTAACCACGGGGTCTTACGCCCGTGGGAAACTCTGTCCACATCTACTAAACCCCACTCGAGCTGATGTATCGGGTGGGGAAAACCCGTGACTAGGTCGTGTATATTACTATCCATCGGGGTGTGTTGGCGAGAGCATCTATGCTCAATGGTTAGTCGTATGCACGATCCAATATGCTCTTCCATCGACCTATTCGTGTCGAGTGTAGAGGCCTGCGATCGTTTTGTCCTACGGGATAGTGCGGACGTACCCTCTGCGTTCGTACCCACGAGTGGTGCTCTTTCGGAGGTCCACACCCGTAAATATTAGGAAAGGGTTCATCCTTTATTGCATCTCAACGTCGATCTCCTCTGCAAGACTAGCTCTACCCATCCATCTCATGCAACCCCACTGACCCACAATCCTCCTATAATCATTGAGGAATTGGCTTACCCCGCCTTTAATTATACCCATAGTAATGTCCAATGTGATGAATTGCGACGTTTGGTCCAAATACAATTTACTTTAAAGCAAATAATATAAGATAGGTAAAAAATCCTCAATGGAATTTCGATTTTTTAAATTAATAAGCCAACATGCCCTAGATTGAATTAATTTGAATTTTCTAATTCTAAGCTCAAACTTTAAAAATTTATGTAAAATTATAGAGATATGTTACCCATCTTAATTAGATGAGTTTAATTGTTTAGGTCAAAGTTGTAATTTGCATGTAAATTTGAATGTTTATCAACATGAATATAAACAAAAAAAAAAAACATTTAACTTAAATTCTCCCAATAGTTTAAGAAAATAATCAATTAATTTTAAAATAATTGAATCATTTTTCTTATTTGGAATTCTCATTAGGAATGAAAATGGAAAATAGCAATGTTATTATTCAATGAGCATTTATAACATTTCAATTTCATTCTTCCCCCCTTTCCCCAAACTATGTCTAAATTACTAGTTGAAATTATTATAAATGTATATTAGAATGTTCATAATAGTTAAGAGAATTAATTATTTTAATACTAAATGAAAATACTGTACACAGAAAAATTATGTTTTTTTCATGAAAATTCATAAGGTCTAATTTAGTTGAAATGATTTTATTAAAATAAGTAATACATTAATAATGATCTCTTTCCGCATAGTCGATGAAAACATGAATATGATGTGATATATATATGACCAATGAAATATGATGAAAATAGAGGAGTCTTTGAATGCCTAAGTTGCTATGTTGTTGTGATGGCTCAAAGATAAAATATAAATTTATCTTTGATATTGTTGACCATCAATGACATAAAATGTGGCGACCGTGTTCGCCGCTATCATCATTAATGAATTCATCTTGTAGTGCTCGACGAACCAACAAAATCGTTTCATTAAACAATTGCCTCTTGGCCTATCAATATTATTGAGCCAATTGATTCTCCTTTTATGGTTCATATTTTTATATTGGTAACCATAAATTAATTATCTAAATGGGCAGAAGGTATCCCATTGCAATAAATATAAGGCAAGTGATGCATAGCAATTATTCAGGGATGATATCATTTATCAATTTAGACTGGCATATCAAATCATTTTTAATAATGAATTATCATTTAAAAGTACAAAGATTTTAAAATTTGATCATCATCGAAACATCAACTGACGATATTGTACCATCTACTATTCTAAAGTCAATGATTTAGCTAAAGCTTTTAATAAAATCTTAGTTCAATTAACTAAGAAAATCCTACATGCAAATAAAAAAAAAAAAGGTGTCATAATAAGTGGGCAAAAGTTTGACAAAATTCGACGCCCATTTTCTTGATTGCCAAACTCCGCTCCTATAAGGAGAATGACCGAGCAAGACTACTAGTCAATTTTTAATGCCCGATCTTCCCAATTGATCTTCGCCTGACATATACTAATATTTGACATTTGTTAACCATTGATACGCACCTTCCTGATCATCAATCTCCCCTCATATAAGGAGAAGGACAGAACCATCCATCATCAGCCAATGTTTCCAATCAAGCGCCATCAAATGCCAGTCAAAGTCCAACATTTATCATCAATCGACGTCTGATACACACTTAGTTGGTTATCACCCCCTCCCCCAAAAAACACCCAATAACAGCATTGATAGTTGTCTAATGTTCATGATCTATCATCACCTAACGCCTTCCAATCAACAAAACCTAATGTCAAACACGCACATTGGATGTTTGTCTTTAAGATCACCCAATCTCCTTAATTATAAAAATAGTGATTGATATGACTGCCCACCATCGCCTAATGACAACTCCGTCATTTTAAGAGTCAGCAACTCATATATATTCATTGTATTATGTTTTCTTCAGTTACAAGAAAATAACATTATTTATAATATTTGACTCTCACTAATAAAATTATTTCAATTGAGTTGGGCTTTATAATTATCCTCCTTTATAAGCTTTCTATGTAAAAAATCTCGTCTCTTATAAACTATTCTGACATATTTTATGTATATAAATTTTTATTTCAATTCTAAAACAAAATCTTTCTCTACCATCATGAATATTCTAATATACAATAATTTATATTTAATAAATATTTATGCAGTTAAATTATTATTCATTAACATCAACAATATAATGCTATTAAATCATATATTGATTTAATGACATATTAAATCAATACTTCATAAATAATATTATATTTATATTTCAGACAAGATATCTAGATATTGATCAAATCTATTAAAATCTACAATTAAAGCTATAAATAACATGCGATAATAATTGCTATATACTGAAGAACAATACACTTAAATTCTTATTCAATAGAGAACTTAACGGAACAAGTGAAATTTTTTTTCTTTGCAGCTAACTTTGGGTCACTCCAGTAACAACAAATGCTAGAAAGAACTCACCTGAGAGTTATTAAGACAGCCAAATACAACTATAAATATGCTTTTCATTCTCACTTCTTGTCAACCTATACGAGGCTGACACGTGTATACCGCTATCTCTACTGTAATAAGGACTTAGCACGAAATAATATTTCTTCTTCTTGTTACTGTTCATCTTCGTTCTCGAGCGCTCATCTACACGATAGATGAGTTTCCACATGGTATCAGACGGGTGCCGATTCTGACGAACGGCAATGGCAAATCAATCTTGCGCGTCGTCTTCTTCTCGACAAACTTCGGAAGTAGTAAAATCTACTCCGGCGATCTCACCGTCGCTCAAATTCGTGATTTCTAACCTCAAGCTACTGGTTCCTCATGCTCTTACTCCAGAAAATTTTCCCATCTGGAGTACCCAAATCGTCAAACTATTCAAGGCAAATGGGTTTGCTGAGTTTCTTGAACCGACAACAACTGATGAAAACGCCGATCCCAATCAAGATCCTCAAGAACGGGCTGCGTTGGATCAAAATCTTGCTACGGCAATTTGTTCCACGATATCGCCGGCAGTTTTACCGTATGTGATTCATCTTGAATCCACATCTGTCATATGGAGCACGCTTCATACTAGGTTCCAGTCGTCCAACCGATCCAAAGTAATTCAGCTCAAGCATGAGCTTCACAATGTCTCGATGCAGGGTATGACAATGATTCAGTACCTCACTGAGATCAAAAAGATCAATGATCACATATCCTCCGCTGGATCTACAATTGATCCTGAAGACGTGATAATTTACATTCTAAATGGACTTCCCGCTGAGTATCATGCTTTCACGACTTCAATCAGAACAATGCAATCGTCGCTATCTCTGGACAATCTTGATTCTCTTCTTATTAGTGAGGAGATTCATCTAAAATCCGCGGCGCTCAAATTTCCCAAGGCACCTGATAATCAAGCCGCTCTGTTCACTTACCGAGGCCGTGGTCGTCGTGGTCGCGGCAGACAAAATCCTGAAGCTGACCGAACCCATATGACCTCTTCGACTAGCAAATCGACCGGAGTCATATGTCAGATTTGCAAGAAGAAAGGTCACCAAGCCGACGCTTGCTGGCATCGGCTCAACCCAAACTATGTCCTCAATCAACAATCCGCAAAACAAGCTTCGGCTCTTCTTGCCAACACAGATGGTGCTTCTGCTACGGATTGGTATATCGACTTGGGTGCTTCATCCCATATGACAAACAAGATTGGCAATCTTGATAATGTCTATGAATACAATGGCTCTGACACGGTAACAATAGGGGATGGAAGGTCCGTTCCCATTGCTCATGCTGGAACGAGTATCCTTCCAACTCCATCCAGTAAGCTACTACTCTCCAAAATCCTTCATATTCCATCTCTCTCTTATAATTTACTCTCAATTTCAAATTTAGTAAAGGATAATCCGATTTCCATTACATTTGATGTTAATGGGTTTGTTTTTAAGGATCGGAGGACAAACCAACCTATCCTACACGGACCGTGTAAGGATGGTCTATACAAAATTGTTACTCATTCTTCACAGGAGCTCAAGGCGTTATCCGCTGACAAAGCCTACAAACCCGACTGGCATTCCCGATTAGGACATCCGAACAATCGGACGCTACAACTTATTTCCTCTGTTAATCCTGTTCTTAAAATTTCTGTTCCCAAATTTCTTTGTAATTCTTGCTTAGCATGTAAAGGTCACAAATTGCCATTTGATAACTCTACTAGTATAACAACCGCACCGTTACAATTAGTTCATTCTGATCTGTGGGGGCCCCGTCGCCCGTAGCCTCTAATCAAGGCTTTCAGTATTACATAATTTTTGTTGATGATTTTTCTAAATACGTTTGGTTATTTCCACTTATGTTTAAATCGGATGTAACGAAAACATTTATTCAATTTGTCACCCAAATCGAACGTCAGACTGATCGTAAATTAAAAGTTTTCTGAACTGACGGTGGCGGTGAATTCTTAAACAGGGAATTTCGTAATTTTACCTCTAATGCAGGCATTCTTCATCAAACCTCCTGCCCCTATACACCCGAACAAAACGGAACCGCTGAGAGAAAACACCGCCATATTGTTACAATCACTCGTACTCTTCTTCAGCAATCAGGACTACCGAATTCACATTGGCTCGATGCAGCACTTACTGCAACATACTTAATAAATCGAATGCCATCCTCCCACACTGCTACACTGACTCCGCTCCAACGCATGTTTGGCATCCTTCCGTCATACGCACACTTGCGTACTTTCGGCTGTGAATGCTATCCTCTTCTTCCTCCGACACAGCGTAACAAACTTTCTCCTACCTCTGCTCGGTGTATATTTATAGGATATTCAGACACTATGAAAGGTTACCGGTGTTTGAATACTGACAATAAAACAGTTATTATTTCTCGTCATGTTCGCTTTAATGAAAATGTTTTTCCTTGTAAAGCCACAGTTCCTGCAGGGAATTCTGCTCCAGCCACCATTCCGCCCTCCTTACTTCACCCAACCTCAATTCTGTCATCCAAGGAGGCGACTGTCTCTTCTTCCTCCTCGCAGCTTCTTCTGGCACAACAAGCCCGATATGATCAGCAAGTTCCCTCCGTCCTGTCAACATCTGCAGGATGTGGGGTTCAAGAACCAAATGCAGTTTCAGCTCCAAAATCAACACATCCTATGACCACTCGACTGAAAACCGGATCCCTTAAGCCAATAACCAAGCTAAATTTGATCCATGCTACACAACCACATACTGATCCAACAACATTTTCTGAAGCCAGCAAACATATCGAATGGTGAAAGGCAATGGAAGAAGAATTCTTCGCTTTACACAAGCAGGGCACCTGGGAACTTGTTGCACCGCCAGCAGATGCATCCATAATTGGATCAAAATGGACGTACCGAACAAAATTCAATTCGGATGGCTCCATTGCAAGATTCAAAGCTAGGCTCGTGGCTCAAGGAAACCAACAAGAATACGGCTTAAACTATCGAGATACTTTTAGTCCGGTAGCTAAGCTACCAACTATTCGAATTTTATTTACAATCGCATTGTTCTTCAAATGGTCCGTTCACCAATTAGATGTCGCCAATGCGTTTTTACATGGGGAGATCAACGAAATTGTATACATGAAACAGCCCAAAGGGTTTGAAGACTCTGCCTATCCGAATCACGTCTGCCGACTCCGCAAGGCCATCTATGGGTTAAGGCAAGCGCCACGGCAGTGGTACACTACATTTACGTCGTATCTCCTCAAGCTCGGCTTCACTCACAGTCAAGCAGATCCCTCACTGCTTCTTCTACATCGAGACAGGATTCAAATCTACCTGTTAGTTTATGTTGACGATATTCTGCTCACGGGTAATGACACGAAAACTATGATAGCTCTCGTAAATCAGCTCAAATCTCAATTTACTATGAAGGATCTCGGAACAGCTCATCAATTTCTTGGACTCCGAATCGATACTCATCCAGATAAGTATTTCATGTCTCAATCTGTTTATGCTCAATCTATTATAAACATTGCCGAATTGCAAAAATGCAATTCGGTGGCTAATCCGTGTACAAATAAATTGCCAGTTATCTCTTCTGACGCGGTACCCTGCTTCTCTCCACCGGTCTACCGTCAACTAATTGGATCTCTCCAATACTTGACTTTAACGCGTCCTGATATCGCATACGCAGTTAATATGCTCTCTCAACACATGCACAAACCGGAGATTCAACACACAATTCTGTTAAAGAAATTGATCCGATACATCAAAGGCACCATCGCTTTTGGTCTACCAATCACGCGTTCAACTCTTTTGCTTCGCACATTTTCTGACGCGGATATGGCCTCGGATCCTCTCACTCGCAAGTCGACGTCCGGTTTCTGTACCTTTCTCGGCGACACATTGGTGTCCTGGACTGTAAAGAAACAGCCAACGGTTTCAAGGTCATCAACAGAGTCCGAATACAGAGCGTTGGCTTCGGCAACGGCAGACACAATCTGGATTAAACGCCTTCTCGTCGAATTCCGCATCCCTCACGTTTCTCCAGTGGACATATTCTGTGATAACACATCCACTATAGCTCTGGCGAACAACCCTGTATTTCACGCAAGAACAAAACATATAGAGATTGATCAACGGTTCGTGAGAGATCATATTCAGACAGGAACAATTCGCCTCCTGCCCATCTGTACAGTGGATCAGGTCGCCGATATTCTCACTAAACCACTGGCAACTAAAAGATTTCTGCTCTTAAGATCCAAACTAACCATCACACAAGATGCTTAGCTTGAGGGGGAATATTAAGACAGCCAAATACAACTATAAATATGCTTTTCATTCTCACTTCTTGTCAACCTATACGAGGCTGACACGTGTATACCGCTATCTCTATTTAAACTCATTGTATCTCTGTAATAAGGACTTAGGGCATCTCCAACCGAACGCTAAACGACTGTATGGAGTCGTTCCCTTGATTTTCTATAGGATAATCCAACCGAAACTCCAAAATTTTCGCCATTTTTTTCGCAGGTGAACAGTGCGACGCCAATATTGGCGTCGCACTGTTCACTCACGCCATTTTTTCTCTCAACCCCGAAAAAAATTGCGCGAAAGGGAGAGCGATCGTATTACCTTCTCAAAAACACCTATTAATTTATTATTGAACTGATGGCGTTTGATTGGAGCATGGAACGCGCCATTTTGGAGTTTTTGCGTTACTTTGCCGTGAAAAATGAAGTTTTCGGTTGGAGATGCCCTTAACACGAAATAATATTTCTTCTTCTTGTTACTGTTCATCTTCGTTCTCGAGCGCTCATCTACACGATAGATGAGTTTCCACAAGAGTGATTACAGAATTGGCTTTGGTTCAAGTTATCAAATATCAGAGAGTGTGCTCAACTTCGTTGACGGTGGAAACAGCAAGACAGTACCGATAGCACCAACTACAAAAAAAAAAAAAAAAAAACACAGTAATTGTTAGAAGCTGAGGTAAATTCTTCTTCAATAGAGAACTTATTGCAACTTTTTTTTTTTTTAGCTAGATTTGGTTTTGGCGATCACAACAAATGCCACAAAAAACTCACCTGAGAGAATTACAGGATTGGCTTTGGTTCAGGATATCAAACATCAGAGAGAGTGCAGACCTTCACTGACAGTGGCTATAGCAAGGCAGCACAGATAACACAAACCCCAGAAATATGATGAGAGATCAAATAAGCTGCACTCAGTTGCAGCTTCTTTAGAAGAAGATGAGGCGACAAAGGTCTGTTCAAGTAAGCACCATTGGCTGATTCAGAAATAAGCTGGGTTCCATGGAAGGCTCTGCTTCCATGGGGACGATGAATCAATGTTCTGGCAGAGTTTCCGCAACCCATTCTTGCTAGTTGTTTTAGAGCCAATCAAGAAAGCCTAAAAAGGCAAAAGCAAGATGAAATCTCATTGCAAGCATTCTGCGGTGGGTTCTTGCATTTCCTTCTTCCCTCCTGGGGTTGAGATATAGTCAGCTGCAATGCCCCCTGAATCATAATTAGAAATGACTGTCTGCCAACCAACGAAGTTGGTGATCCTCAGGACATTGTAATCGATTAGCCTCAATAGCTTCTCCAAAACCTAGAAGGATTATTAGATATGCCTTGTGATTATCGGAGGAATAGGACCATTGTTCATAAAGATGTGCAACTCCTTTCTCATCTCAATAATGAAGAGATGAAAGTTTATTGAGAGATCGCCTAGCTTTTGAACCAAGATGGATTGGGTTTCACTACTGCAGAACAATTATTTCATTCGGGGCCTATTTCTTGCATTTCCTTCTTCCCTCGTGATGTTGAGATATGATCAGCTGCAATGCAGCATATTTAACTTGTTTTTCAAGTGGGATCCCTATACGCTCAATGAAGGCCTCCCAATACAAATAATCTTCAACATGCAAATGTCCTTCAAAAAATGGGATGTCAATTTTATAGTTCTCCTCGACAAGGCCTGGCAGAACTCAAATGGCCGTTAAGCTATCTCCAAAGATAAGAATTAAAGTCTCACGTACAGGTTTTAATCTTCCGAGTGGACAAACAAAAGTAAGAAGGTGATATCAGATTCGCAATAGAAGCCACAACTACTGATTGACAAGCCATGCAATCAAAAACATTGAGAAAAGAGAAAAAAAGGTCCGGCTTTAACCACTCTAATCTTCTTCTTCAACTCTGACCTTGACACTATGATTCTGTTTGGAACGTCTTTCTTACTGTTTTTTAAATCAGCTTTTTTTATAAAAATTAAAATTTTTATATAATTTTTGTAAAAAAAAACTGCTTTAAGAAACAGTTAGAAAGTCGTACCAAAGGAAGCCTATGTCCAACAAGCTATTTTCAAGCTTGATCTCTTTCACTAAGTTCATACTCCTAGGCCTACCTTTCCCTAAATGGTGTTTGCATGGAGAGTAACCAACAAGCATTGGCGAGCTACAACGCCAGCCTCTACCATTAACTAGTCTGCACCTCGAATCCTCCATTAAAAGAGCTAGTTTTTTCCTCTTATTTGTCGAAGACAATGCACTTGAGCTGTTTTGACAAAAAATAATACAGAATGGTCGGCTAAAAGGGGTTTTTTGTGGGTTTAAAAGTGTGATTTTGACTTTTAAAAAAAAAAAGACATTTGTTCTTCTCTTGCGACTCACGACCTCGAGCATTATTTTAAAAAATAATAAGAATGTCTTCCCAAACAGAAACATAAATGGAGTGGAAAATAAATTTATCATATTTAAAGTACTTTTCAACTTATCTGATTGAGCGTAAGAGAAATGCAATGGAATATGTGTTTGTATTTGACTTGAATTAAAATGATTTCAATGTACAAAGGTTATGCCAATGATTGATAGTAAGGACGGCGAACCGTGACTAAGAGCATCTCCAACCAAAAATCTCATTCTTTCCAAAATACCGTGAAACTACAAAATGCCGCGATTCATATCCAATCGAACGTCACTTTTCACACTTTTGCAGGTAACGGTCGTCATCTCTTTTTTTCCCGCGCCAAGTTTGGTAGAGAGGTAAAAATGGCGGAGGTGAACAGTGCAACGCCAATATTGGCGTCCCACTGTTCACACACATCCAAATAGCGGGAAATTTGAGATTCCGCTGGAGCTGGCCAGGGACGCCATTCAAGTGTTTGGAGTTCAGTTGGAGATACCCTAATAGGATACCAATATATGAGGTAGCCGTCACGATAGTGGGGATGATAACATTCGACAGTGGCATGTGATAGCCTAATGTGAATGGTGAATAGCTAATAAGTGTCGAGTTGCGGTAGGTGGCACCTATCATGGGCGGAGGGAAAAGCTTCACGTGTTTGCGGTGATGTATTTAGAGTTGGATGAATTTCAAATACATTAAAAATATTTTAATAATAAATTACAAATATAGTAAAAAATAATTTTTATATATATATTTTTTCATTTTTAACAAATCAAACGGCCCTTAAATGCGCTCTGTGCTTTTTAATGACTGCAATTGGTCTTGAACTATCAAATTACAAATTTTTTTTATTTTCCAAAAAAGAATTACAAATTTTTTTATATTTTTTTGGAGTCAGTTGGAGCACCGACGTATTACATCGAATATTAATGCTGGGGCCCAGCCCTTGAATGCTTAAAATTATTTATTTATTTTACTTATTGGCAGGATGAGTCTTATTTTAATATTTTATTTTGATTGGTCAAAATAAGTTAACTGAATATAAATTAAATAAAGTCAAAATTAAACCAATTAATAGAATCAGATAAATCAAATAAGATTAATTAGATTTTTTTCAATATTATACATATAATCAATTAAAAAATGAATTTTCTTAGTTTCTTAAAATATATTTTTTATATTTTTATTTTTATGTTAGTTTCTTAAAATATTAAATCAACAATGCCTTTATAAAATAAGATAATAAAAAAAAATTGTGACAATACTCGCCTTTAATTTTTTGTTGAGATTAGTGCTATATATAATATCCAATTATTACACTAATATCAATGCAAAATGCACTAGAATATTTTTATTTAGTTTTTTTAAAATAAGTGATATAGTGATACAAATGAATCATCACAAATATATTTATCAAGCATAATTGATAAAAAAATTGCAAAAATATAATATAAATAAATAATTAATTGTAGAGTCATTATGAGGAGAGTATTATATTATAACTATTTGAAATTTATTAAAATATTTATTTTAAACTATTTATAAATTAATTTTACATAAAAACCCACAACTTTAAAAAATAAAATAATAAATTATCATAAATCAGTAAATTTCTTAAGACATAAATTCAACAAGGTAATATTTTTCATAATATATTATTTATAATAAATATTGATTGGATATATTAAAATTATTTATAAATTTCTTTACTAAAAACAATGACTATTTAAATAATTAAAAAAAAATTGACAATCATTGATTGAATATTTAAAAATATATAAAAAATATTAAAAAAAGTGACATGGATTCCATTGCATGTTTGTAATGAAGTCCACATGCAGGTGTCCCATTTATTTTAATCAAGCTTTAATAACGTAAAGTATTTATTAAAATATTATTAATTTACATTAAAATATTATTTGGATGCCGAAGTAAGAAAAATATGAAAAAATTCAAAAACAGAGATTGTATAGTTGTTTCTATTTTCGCTTTTTTTTTGAAATTTCTTCAGCTGTAATTAAATAATTATTCTTAATTATATATTCCTGTCTTTTGTGATTGTGGAGAAGAGTGGTGTAAAAGCCCGATTTCCTTCCAGGATCGTCCAGGACAAAGTGGGATCGTCCGGGACGATCAGCACAAAATTTGTGGACAGAGGAGGTTCGCCCAGGACGAAATTTGGTTCGTCGGGACGAAATTTGTCCATAGAGCAAGTCGTTTAGAAACGATTAGACTTCGTCTGGACGAGATTTATCCAGAGGGCAAATCGTCCCGGGATGAATAGGATTCGTCCGGGACGTTCCTGTTTGATAAGCATCGGATTTGAGATATTTTTGAAGAGAGAGAAAAAGCAGGAGAGAGAAATAGAAGGAAAAAGAGAGGAAAGGCTGAATCTTTTCACTATAGACGCCTGAGATGTCACAAGTGGAGTCTTAGGTTTCGTTTGTGACAGCTTTTTTAGTGCTTTCTAAAAAAATTTTTTAATATTAAAATTGTTTGGATGTATCAAAAAAGTTGCGGTCAAAAACTGTCCCAAATGAAGCTTTATATCATTTATTATAAAATTGACTATTTCAATAGGGCTAGATCCCATGATCTTTCTCTTTTTTTTTTTTTTTTTTTTTTTTACCACGTAAAAAATTCATATGTCTCATACTACTTTTATTTGTGCGTATTAAATCTTTGTATAAAATTAAAATATTAAACATATTCTCTATGCCATTACAAACTTTCAAAAGTGTAGCACTTATATAAAATTATGTGTAATTTCTTAGATTAGTTCACATATTAACAAATTTATGGAAAAAAAAAAACAGATGTATGATCTTTATTAAATGAAAACTATCTATTAATAAATTAAATAGGAAGAGGTAGCACAAATATATTAATTCAATCTCAACCATACAATTCAAATTGAAAGGTGTCGTGCCTCACGATCTAATTCAGAAAGAATTGTATCTTTTATCTTTTATATTTACAACCATTTAATTAGAACTTACAAATTTCATAAAAACATTAAAAAAAAGAAAAAAAAAACAACATTTCATTTATATTTATTGAAAATGTACAACCCAGTACAAGCCCAAAATGCGACATATACAATAGCCATGGAATACAATAAACAAGCTCATCTCAATGAACACAGAACTACAAAATAGAAAGACTGCTAAAGATCAGAACATAGCTCATCCTCAAGCTTCCTTATTTTTTCCTGAAAATATGTAGCATTATAGTCCAACAAGTTTTCAATATCTATAATTTAAGTTAATACATATTATATACTTAATCATATTATTAGCATATAAAATAACATAGTGGCATTTCAATTTCACATTAATCCGTCAGATATAAATTTAGCATTCAAAATTAGTGGTCATCAGCAATGAATTAGGTTTTAGTTGGGATCACTTTCTTAATGCTTCTTAAAACAACTTTTTAGTGCAAAAATGTTAATTTTTATACAGAAAAGCTGCTTTAATAAGCAGTAAGAAATTCATCCCAAATGAAGCCTTAGATTTTGTTTAGGACGGTTTTTTATTGTTTCTTAAAGCAGTTTTTTAGTACAAAAATTAAAATTTTTTATTGTTTCTTAAAATTTTTCTACTAGAAAGTTGCTTTAAAAAGCACTAAGAAATTCATCCCAAAGCCTTGGGACGGCTCTCTTTCTACTTTTTAAAATAGTTTTCTAATATAAAATTTTTAATTTTTATACTAAAAGACTACTTTAAGAAGCATAAAGAAAGCCGTTTGCGACCAAACCTTAGTCTTATAATAAGCATTGAGGATCAGCAATAAGTCACTTTGATGACCAAGACTAATATTTTAAAATTATGAGAATATTGGAACCTACTTTCACCAAGACTTTTTCTAAGATAATGAAATATAACGCTATTTTTATGCATAATTGCAAGAAGTTACTATTTTATATTCAAAATTATTATGAATGTTTTTTATTTTATTTTTACTATCTTATATCAAAATAACAAAAATTCTATGCATAATTGCAAAAGTACTATTTTAATATTAAAAATTTATTATGAATATATATATATATATATATATATATATATATATATATATATATAAAATATATATATACATATATATATAAAATATATATATTATATATATATATATATATATATATATATATCCTACATAAAAATAGATTATTTAAATATGATATTTAAAATTTTAATATCAAAATATTAAAATTCATGTGAAAAATATGTGAAGATATTCGGACAAAAATTTTCCCAATTTGATATGTTCAGTTTGACTGATTTCTTCCTTTTTTTTTTTTAAGTTATCCAAAATTACTTTTAATTACAACCAATAAAGCTCCATATTGATTCCTAATTTTATCCTTCATACTAGTAAAAAACGTTAGAATTGTGATATTTTTTATTGAATTGAATAATGTATTGATATAAGAATGTTAAAACACAGGTAATGATTGAATGATCATAGTTGAATGCTGGTGGCTGAAGGATTGTTGGCAGACAATGATGATCAGATGACTGTAGTCGACTAATGATTGCTAAATGGCCAAAATTGAGTAAAAGTGTTGAACAAATCGTAGTTAGGGGATGTTGCCGAAAGATCATAATTAAGCAACAGTAGATCATACTTAGACGACGATAGCTAAAGGATTGTAGTTGAGTGGTTGGAGGGTGGAGGTCCGATGACAGCGGTCGGATAACAAACGTCCATTGGTGATAGTCGGATTGTGTTGGTCTGATGGTGACAGTTGTCTGAGGGTTTGTACTTCAACTATTTGATTTTAGCTCATTTGGAGTCAGATAAGATCAGTTTTGATATTGATGAATTCGTCTTGCTGAGATGTTCAACTCAGTCATAAGTTCATTAAAATTGGAGTTCGAAAGCCGAGAATTCATTTCTAAAAAAACTTTAATTTAAATTTCTTGCTAAAATAAAGAGTAAGGAACTTCGAAAAATTCAGGCTTTGTTTGAGATATCTTTTTTACTGCTTTTTAAAGCAGCTTTCTAGTTCTAAAATTTTAATTTTTATACTAAAAAATTATTTTAAGAAACCGTAAAAAAATCGTTCCAAACCTCCTTTTAAGCACTAATAATCATATTGTTCTTTGTTAGCCTAAAGTGTTTATATTTGTTTTCAAAACTTACCAAAAAAGATAATTTAACGGTGATAGTTAATAATTTGAAGCCTCTCCGACAAATGCTGAATAATGTATGCTCCTTTTACTAATTTTAATCATTAACTTGCTTCTTTATAAAATTTGGCCCTTACTTTAAACGTGCGCAGCCTTACACGACTCTTCCCAGTTCCCACTTTTAAGGTGTAGATATTTTGGGAATAGGTGTAGATATTTAAAAGAAAAAAAAATTGAAAGTAAAAAAATTCATATGATTTTAATATAATTTTGAATTAAAAATTTAAAAATTAATTTTAAGAATCTTAATTTTAGTTTCAGTAAATTTATAATCAGATGAATTCATCAACACTGAAAGTGATCTCATTGGACTCCAAATAAGCATAAAACAAGCACGTATCATAATTTTATGTGGTTATAGCAGGGGTGTAAAGTTGCGGTCAAAAACTGTCCCAAATGAAGCTTTATATCATTTATTATAAAATTGACTATTTCAATAGGGCTAGATCCCATGATCTTTCTCTTTTTTTTTTTTTTTTTTTTTTTTTACCACGTAAAAAATTCATATGTCTCATACTACTTTTATTTGTGCGTATTAAATCTTTGTATAAAATTAAAATATTAAACATATTCTCTATGCCATTACAAACTTTCAAAAGTGTAGCACTTATATAAAATTATGTGTAATTTCTTAGATTAGTTCACATATTAACAAATTTATGGGAAAAAAAAAAAACAGATGTATGATATTTATTAAATGAAAACTATCTATTAATAAATTAAATAGGAAGAGGTAGCACAAATATATTAATTCAATCTCAACCATACAATTCAAATTGAATGGTGTCGTGCCTCACGATCTAATTCAGAAAGAATTGTATCTTTTATCTTTTATATTTACAACCATTTAATTAGAACTTACAAATTTCATAAAAACATTTAAAAAAATAAAAAAAAAAAACAACATTTCAATTATATTTATTGAAAATGTACAACCCAGTACAAGCCCAAAATGCGACATATACAATAGCCATGGAATACAATAAACAAGCTCATCTCAATGAACACAGAACTACAAAATAGAAAGACTGCTAAAGATCAGAACACAACTCATCCTCAAGCTTCCTTATTTTTTCCTGAAAATATGTAGCATTATAGTCCAACAAGTTTTCAATATCTATAATTTAAGTTAATACATATTATATACTTAATCATATTATTAGCATATAAAATAACATAGTGGCATTTCAATTTCACATTAGTCCGTCAGATATAAATTTAGCATTCAAAATTAGTGGTCATCAGCAATGAATTAGGTTTTAGTTGGGATCACTTTCTTAATGCTTCTTAAAACAACTTTTTAGTGCAAAAATGTTAATTTTTATACAGAAAAGCTGCTTTAATAAGCAGTAATTAGAAATTCATCCCAAATGAAGCCTTAGATTTTATTTAGAACAATTTTTTATTGTTTCTTAAAACAATTTTTTAATACAAAAATTTTAATTTTTATAATAGAAAACTGCTTTAAAAAACACTAAGTAATTCATCCC
Organism: Dendrobium officinale; assembly: GCA_019514585.1. Lineage (NCBI taxonomy): Eukaryota > Viridiplantae > Streptophyta > Magnoliopsida > Asparagales > Orchidaceae > Dendrobium > Dendrobium officinale. The sequence goes on from CM033689.1 coordinate 1,876,497, forward strand.
AAACAAAGCCTTGGGACGGCTCTCTTTCTACTTTTTAAAATAGTTTTCTAATATAAAATTTTTAATTTTTATACTAAAAGACTACTTTAAGAAGCATAAAGAAAGCCGTTTGCGACCAAACCTTAGTCTTATAATAAGCATTGAGGATCAGCAATAAGTCACTTTGATGACCAAGACTAATATTTTAAAATTATGAGAATATTGGAACATACTTTCACCAAGACTTTTTCTAAGATAATGAAATATAAAGCTATTTTTATGCATAATTGCAAGAAGTTATTATTTTATATTCAAAATTATTATGAATGTTTTTATTTTATTTTTTACTATCTTATATCAGAATAAAAAATTCTGGAATAAATATTTTTAATATTAAAAATTTAATTATTAAGTGTGTGTGTGTGTATATATATATATATATATATATATATATTCTACATAAAAATAGATTATTTTTAATATGATATTTAAAATTTTAATATCAAAATATTATAATCCATGTGAAAAATATGTGAAGATATTCGGACAAAAATTTTCCCAATTTGATTGCTCACTTTGACTGATTTCTTCTTCTTTTTTTTTTTAAGTTATCCAAAATTACTTTTAATTACAACCAATAAAGCTCCATATTGATTCCTAATTTTATCCTTCATACTAGTAAAAAAGTTAGAATTGTGATAAGTTTTATTGAATTGAATAATGTATTGATAAAAGAATGTTAAAACACAGGTAATGATTGAATGATCATAGTTGAATGCTGATGGCTGAAGGATTATTGGCAGACAATGATGGTCAGATGACTCTAGTCGACTAATGATTGCTAAATGGCCAAAATTGAGTAAAAGTGTTGAACAAATCGTAGTTAGGGGATGTTGCCGAAAGATCATAATTAAGCAACAGTAGATCATACTTAGACGACGATAGCTAAAGGATTGTAGTTGAGTGGTTGGAGGGTGGAGGTCCGATGACAGCGATCGGATAACAAATGTCCATTGGTGATAGTCGGATTGTGTTGGTTTGATGTAGGGGTGTCAATTTCGGGTCACGGGTCGGGTTCGGGTCGAACCCGAAACTGACCTGGCACTATTCGGGTCAACCCGAACCCGACCCGTTTTTAAAAAAGGGTCAGTTTTCCTGACCCGAACCCGACCCGCTTCGGGTCCGGGTCAACCCGACCTGACCCGAATGACCCGTTTCCAACAAGAAAATGGCTAATTTTTTGGTAAAAAACGGGTCAAACTCCTCTTTTCGGGTCAAAAACGGGTCAAAATCGGGTCAATCTCGGGTTGCCGGGTCAAAATCGGGTTTTCGGGTCAAAATCGAGTCACTTTCGGGTCAATTTCGGGTCAAAGGGTTAACCCGAACCCGACCCGATTTTTGAAACGGGTCGAAATGCTGAACCCGAACCCGACCCGTTTCGGGTTCGGGTTGACCCTAACCCGAAATTTTCGGGTCGGGTTCGGGTCGGGTTTTCGGGTCGTGTCAAATATTGACACCCCTAGTCTGATGGTGACAGTTGTCTGAGGGTTTGTACTTCAACTATTTGATTTTAGCTCATTTGGAGTCAGATAAGAACAGTTTTGATATTGATGAATTCGTCTTGCTGAGATGTTCAACTCAGTCATAAGTTCATTAAAATTGGAGTTCGAAAGCCGAGAATTCATTTCTAAAAAAACTTTAATTTAAATTTCTTGCTAAAATAAAGAGTAAGGAACTTCGAAAAATTCAGACTTTGTTGAGATATCTTTTTTACTGCTTTTAAAACAGTTTTCTAGTACAAAAATTTAAATTTTTATATTAAAAAATTATTTTAAGAAACAGTAAAAAAATCGTTCCAAACCTCCTTTTAAGCACTAATAATCATATTGTTCTTTGTTAGCCTAAAGTGTTTATATTTGTTTTCAAAACTTACCAAAAAAGATAATTTAACGGTGATAGTTAATAATTTGAATCCTCTCCGACAAATGCTGAATAATTAAATTTTTTTTTAAAGTATGCTCCTTTTACTAATTTTAATCATTAACTTGCTTCTTTATAAAATTTGGCCCTTACTTTAAACGTGCGCAGCCTTACACGACTCTTCCCAGTTCCCACTTTTAAGGTGTAGATATTTTGGGAATAGGTGTAGATATTTAAAAGAAAAAAAAATTGAAAGTAAAAAAATTAATATGATTTTAATATAATTTTGAATTAAAAATTTTAAAATTAATTTTAAGAATCTTGATATGTCATCATGAAATTAGTTTGATCGGGCACGAATCTAGAGGCAAAAGTTAGTTGGAAATTTCAAAAATTAATTTTGGGAACATCCGAACTCCGATTTCAGCGAACTTACAGTCAAACTAAGCGTCTCGGAAATACGAACCCAATGACACCAAATTCAACTCAATCCGAGTCCAAATGAGTCCGAATCAAGGACCCGATGCGCTGTTGGAAGATTCAAACCGCAATTTGAGTTACCAAACGGCCTCCGATTTTAACGAGCTTATACTCCAATCGAGCGGCTCGACGAGACGAATCCAACAAGCCCAAGATCATCGAATTAAAACATCATTAAGGCCTCCAAATGTTCAACGAATGGTGCACGATCTAAGGGTTCAATATCGGCCGTCCATTCAAAGCACTACCTATTCGCCCATGATCTCACACCAATTTACAAGCTATGCCACTGCAGAAAAACTATAAATAGATCTCTCATTCTACACAAAGGGGACTCAGATGAAGAGAGAGAAAAAGAAGGGAAGAAGAGGAGAAATGGGAAAAGGAGAATCCTCTCCTCCTCGACCACCGCCGGAGCTCTTCCCGCCGCTTGAATATACCGAAACTCTACCGGATATTCGGGAGAACGCCATAATTCTGCCTAACTTTCATGGGATGCGGAAATTCTTCCCAATTTACAGCAAAGTTCCCTCCTAACGCCGAAACTCCTCCCAAGTGAAGCCGAATTTCTTCTCTGCCACCAACAGACGTCGGACTTCTACCCGATGTCGTACCTTCACTCTTCGCCAAGTTTCTACCCGACGCCGGACTTCTACCGGTTATCGAACTTCGCTGGACGTCTATGCGAAGATGGATTTCTCTCAATTGTTGGACTTCTACCTGACGCTGTCTTTCTGATCTTCGTCGTCAGACTACAGTCTTCTAACCTCCGTCGCCCGCCGACTACGATTCTCCTGACTCACGTCGCCCGCCGACTATAGTCTTTCCGACCTCTGTCGCCCGCCGACTACGGTCCTCCTGACTTACGTCGCCCGTCGACTACAATCTTTTCGACCTCCGTCGACAGCCGACTACGGTCCTTCTGACTTACGTCGCCCACCGACTACAAGCCCTCCGACCTCCGTCGCCCGCCGACTATGGTCCTCCCGACCAAATGAACATGTCAATAGTGATTCTTTGTATTCATATCATGTAATGTACTCTATAAAATGTACATCAAGCTAAGGCCTTCTCCCAAGGAAGAGCCTCATTTGTAATCGACTGCAATACTAGTGAATTCATTCAAACTGGGCTAGGCCCCGTGGGTTTTCCCCCTTTTCAGGGGTTTTCCACGTAAAAATCTTGGTGTCTCATAAATGCTAGACCCCACTCTCTTATCTGATTACGTGCCAGATTTTCGTACAATGCTAAGACGATAAACTTTATATTTCTCTACCACCGCGAATACTCTCGGACGCAACAAATCTTAATTTTAGTTTCAGTAAATTTTATAATCAAATGAATTTATCAACACTGAAAGTGATCTCATTGGACTCCAAATAAGCATAAAACAAGCACGTATCATAATTTTATGTGGTTATAGTAGGGGTGTAAAATTTTTACAAGCCCCGAACCCGACCCGAAAAAATCTGGGTTAGGGTCAACCCTGACCCGAAACTGGTCGGGTTTGGGTTCAACAAATCAACCAGTTTAAAAAAAAAATTGGGTTGATCCAGCAACCCGAAATTGATCCTAAAATGACCCGAAATTGACACGAAAACTCCTATTTGACTCGAAAACCCGAGATTGACCCATTTTTTAACCCAATTTAGACCCGAAAATCGAATATTGACCCAAAAACTTACAATTTTAGGTCAACTTCGGGTCATTCGTGTCGAGTCGGGTTGACCTGGGGCCGAATCGGGTCGGGTTCGGGTTGACCCGAATAGTGTTGGGTCAGTTCCGGATTCGACCCGTTGACCCAAATTGACACCCCTAGGTTATAACTAAATTGAGTGTCTTAGGCTTCGTTTGTGATGACTTTTTTATTTATTTCTTAAAACAGTTTTTTAGTACAAAATTTATATTTTTGTGCTATAAAGCTATTTTAAAAAGCTATAAAAAAGCTGTCTCAAACATAACCTCAATAGGGGAATCCATCAAGTGATTCAAGTCTAACCTCACTCAATTATAATGTCATTAAGATACTTAGATATTAATTGAAAAAAAATTATTTAATTGTTAAACAAATTAAAACTAATCTCATATTTTAAATATCAATAAATAAAAAAATTTACTTATCAATTTTAAAATCTACCATACAATTAAACCTTAATTTTAATTTGAGACTCTTATTTTTTGCCCTTATTCTTCCATTAGAAAGATAAAGATTTTATCCATTTTTTAAATAGTTGATAAAATAAAATTATTACTTTTTATATATAATTAATATTTATTTTTTCTTATAATGTTTTTAATTTTTTCCTAAAATATTTTTTTATAAGTCTTATAATTTGTATTTAGCTTCAGAGTATATTGCCAAATCAAATCTTATCAAGAAAAAAAACTAAAATTTCCGAAGAAGCCCAATAGGCCTCCGGAAAAAAGAAAGAATGGAGGAGACTCTACTGTTCTTCTGTTTCAAAGAATTGATCTTTTCCTTTATTCCAAGCTTAGTTGATGACAAAAGATATTCCTTGACTCTGGTAGACCACTAGAAAGTGATTGGATGGAAGACCTCGTATTCTTTCTTCCTTATTTTTTCACATTGAGTTGAGAGTTCACAGAAGAGGCATTCTTAAGCTTAGGATGCAGCCTGTTCATGGATTAATCTAGCGCCGGATTGGGGCTTCATATTTTCTTGGGTATTTTCTCTCTTTAACGCAGCTCAGTAACTTGGATTTCACTTTTTTCAGTGACAAGATTCGATTTTTCCTATTTTTTTAGAATTTTCTTTGTGCCGACTGAAAGAAAGTTGCGGGTTTTGTAAATATTGCTGTTACTGAATTTTCGCCTCCCCTTTTTTTTGTCTTCATTGATGTTTTGATTTTGGTTTCTTCCTATCCTCTTATTTTTTCTTGTTTTTTTTGGTGGTGAGAAGCTTATTTTGACATCCTTTTTGTTTTTTTTATTGCTCTTGGATATTGGATTGTGATTTTCTTCATTCTAGTGGGATCTTGGATCTATTTTTCTTTGCTTTCTCTTTCTAGGGAACTCTGAAACTGAGAAGTAATAAATGGATATTTTAATGAATTTACTCACAGGTTTTAGTTATAATTACTTTGTTTTAACAAATATTTATTGTTAAAGTGTTTATTAATGCTCTCTCAAATTCATAATTAAATTCAGAACTTATTCAACTGTAACTGGAAGAAGCTCTTGAATCCTTAGTTCTTCCCAAAGCTGAGATCTTGGTGAACACTTGGTTATAGTGGATTTGAGCCATGGATTTAGCTCCTTTGTTGGCTGTTTGTTTCTTGTTAGTTCTGAGTGGAGCAGAGTCAGGGGGGGAGAATGGAACAGGCGCTCTTTCAAGACCAAGAGTTGTAAATATTGGAGCTCTCTTTACATTCAATTCTATTATTGGGAAAGCAGTTGGACCTGCGATTCAGCTCGCGGTGGAGGATGTAAATGCAAATTCAAGCATTCTTTCTGGCACAAGATTGCATGTTATCACACAAGACACAAATTGCAGTGCGTTTCTTGGAACCATAGAAGGTAAGAAAAATAAATTTTGGGTTGATAATATACTGTCACAATTTGGTGAAAAGTACTTATTCAAGTTTCCTACTTTTTTTTCTTTCCTTAATCATTTTATTTTTGAAGAGTCTAACATGTAACATTGATTATATTAGGAAGGATAAATTGAGGAACGGTTTTATTTGAGGGATTTGGGAGTAATATTTACTAAAAATAAGATGATGAAAAAGAGACTTAGGTGGTTTGCACATTTAAAATGAGTGGTAAAAAAATGCACCTATAGACATGTAGATGAACTTAGGGATGAGGAATTTGGAAAGAAAATTAGTTGTTCGAAAAGATTTATAGCGAGTAAATTGAACACCTAATGCAACAATCAACAAAATTGAATATACAATGAGAATTCATAATGTTGATTCCAAATAGATGAGATTAGGTTAATGATAGATTAGGATTGAGGCTTGCTACTTATCTTCTTTGCTTTTCATTTCCATCTGTTAAATTATAAAATTAATTTCTCTACAGTCTATAGAAGTTTGCAATTTCAATCTACAAAATTTAAGACTTTTTTTCTTGTTCTACAATTTTCCAAATATCTTTTATAACTTTCAAAGGATTACAAGCCTTAAATAACTTGTACACTAAATCTTTCTTGCAGCCTTGAAGTTGATGGTGAATAATGTAGTTGCTATAATTGGTCCACAATCCTCTGGGATAGCTCATGTCATCTCTCATATCGCTAATGAACTCCATGTTCCTCTTCTTTCATTTGCCGCAACAGACCCGAACCTTGATTCCCTGCAGTATCCATACTTCGTTCGCACCACACAAAGTGACTATTTTCAGATGAATGCCATTGCTGATATAATTGAGCATTATGGATGGAGGGAGGTCATTGCCATTTTTGTAGATGATGATTATGGAAGAGGTGGGATCTCAGCACTGGGTGATGTGCTTGCTGCAAAACTTGCTAAGATCTCCTATAAAGCTGCCTTGCCTCCCAATACTGATATAAATGAGATAAATGATCAGCTGGTCAAAGTGAACTTAATGGAATCCCGGATTTTTGTAGTTCATGTAAATCCTGATTCAGGCCTATCAGTTTTTTCAATTGCAAAAAAGCTTGGGATGCTTAATGCTGGATATGTGTGGATAGCTACAGATTGGCTCTCTTCAGTCTTGGATTCTTCTGGAAGTGCTGATCCTGAAACCATGAGTTTAATACAAGGGGCCATCGTTCTTCGTCCTCATACACCAGATTCAGATATCAAACAAAATTTTTTGTCAAGATTGAATAAATTGCTTCAGAAAGGAGATCTAAGTTCAAGCTTGAACACTTATGGGTTATATGCATATGACACTGTCTGGCTAGTTGCCTATGCTATTGACCAGTTTCTTAATGAAGGGGGTTCTGTATCTTTTTCAAATGATCCAAGATTGAGTGATGCAAATGGAAGCTCATTGCAGTTATCTGCACTTCAATCCTTTGATGGAGGAAACAATCTGCTAAGAAAACTGAATCTCGCAAACTTCATCGGTCTGAGAGGTCGAATTCAAATCAATTCCGATGGGAATATGATCCATCCCGCTTATGATATTCTTAATGTCGCTGGGACAGGATTGCGGCGGATAGGTTTTTGGTCGAATTATTCTAGCTTATCTGTTATTGCTCCTGAAGCTTCTTATGAAAAGCCTCCAAATATTTCAAACAATGGCCGCCAGCTATATGGTGTCATTTGGCCTGGAGAAATCACAACAAAGCCCCGTGGATGGGTCTTTCCTTACAATGGAAAGAATCTAAGAGTTGGAGTTCCTTATCGAGAAAGTTTTAAGGAATTTGTAACGAAAGACAATAGCCATGATGGCGTTGGGGGTTATACTATTGATGTGTTTAAAGCTGCAATCAACTTATTACCTTATCCAGTTCCCTTGCAATTCATTCTTTTTGGAGATGGATCTGAAAATCCCAGCTATAATGAACTTGTGCAAAAGGTTGCAGATAATGTATGTATTTCTTTCAACCAAGCTATCCACATTTGCATGTTCTATGGCTTACAATATCTTCTTATTTATTCTCCCAAATGCAACATACTTTCATCTTTTTTTGTTATATGTGCTTCATCTATGGTTTGAGTGGTCCGTTTGAGCAGATTTTGTTGTGGGAAAAGGAGAATTTTTTAAAGCTGTTATGATATTATAGATTTTCTTCCTTCAGAAAAATCAAAGATCAACTTTCTACCAACTAATGCTAGAAAATCTGAATGTAAAAAATCTTGGAATTTTTACTTGCACAATCTTATAAGAAAGTCTTAAAATACCATTTGGTAGGATTTATCTTAAATCTTTTATAATCCAAACTTAAGTTGCGTTACAAACAACTTAGGCTTCATTTGGGATGGCTTTCTTTTGCTTCTTGTACTAAAATACCGTTTTAAGAAGCAGTAAGAAAGCCGTCCCAAACGAAGCCTTTAGTTGCATTGCACGAATTTGATTTTGTGACTTATGATATACTTTTTGTCTAGTACTTTGATGCAGCTGTTGGGGACATTACAATTGTAACAAACAGAACAAGGATTGTAGATTTTACACAGCCGTACGCGGAATCAGGACTTGTCATAGTTGCTCTTGTCAAAGAGAGAAACTCACCTCCTTGGGCTTTTCTTAGACCATTCAGCTTAAAAATGTGGTGTGTCACGGGCTCTTTCTTCCTGTTGGTTGGTGTAGTTGTTTGGATTCTTGAGCATCGACTAAACACCGATTTCCGTGGATCTCCAAGAGCTCAACTTGTTACAATATGCTGGTTAGTATCACTTACAAAATGAAGTTTCAGTGCTGCGATATGTATCATGTAATGAATTGCTTGGAGTGGAAGTTCAGTTAACAAATGATGAGCTCAAAATTCTGAGGCTTTTGCTTGCTTTCTGGTTAATGAAAGAGCCTGTCAAGGGAGAAATTATTCTGTTCGGACACCGGATGTAGCTCTCTGTCCGGAGGTGAATCGGAGTGCGGCACATCACTTAGTACTCAACAGGTACACAACCACGATATACAGATATACAGTAAGGAGGTGATGTGGTGTGCCCTGATTTGCCTCCGAACGGCGTCCGGTGTCTGCACAGAATAATTAATGCTGTCAAGGATTGAAGCTATGAAATTTTACCCATGTTATTTTAGAGACATTTTCATTACAGTGGGTTAAAATATGAAATCGCCTGCACATAATCACCAATTTATCATGGAATTAAGATCAGTTAATTCTGAATAACTATTTTATTTTGGAAAAAAATATGCTGGCAATATCTGTGTGAATGTTAAAGTGCTACTCTATGTACTGCTTTTATGCATGCATAATGTTGGGCCACTTATAAAAAAATGTTTTGATAAAAATTGTCAAAGTAGTGGGGTCCTACGGAGAAATGTCCCAAATAGACTTAGACTTTGTTTGGGACGGTTTTTTTGTTGCTTCTTAAAGCAACTTTCTAGTACAAAAAATTTAATTTTTGTACTAGAAAAACTATTTTAAGAAGCAATAAAAAGACCGTCCCAAATAAAACCTTAATATGCAGACCACCTTCATTTTTTTCAATACAAAGGAGGAATTGTTGTTGGGATTTCTTTTGAAGAGAGAGAAAAGAAATGCAGTAAGTGTGAGGCTGTGAATTTCGTTTGTTAAGTTTTATCATCATCATCATAGTGAAACCTATCATGACATTAACAAAAAGTAGCCATTAATTATGCATAGTTAACCAGCTAAAGATAGAAGAGACACATGAGATCAATAATTAAGTCAATATTTCAGTATCTTTTTTCTTAAAGGATTGGAACTCATTCTATATTATAATGAAGAATTTCCACCAGTGCAAAAGAGGAAGAAGAGGAAAATAAACTTATGGTAAATTAATTGAACTTATGGTATTCATATGGAGCAATGAAATCATTAATTTGGTTTGAATTTTTCCTCTAGTTAAACCACAAGTAATATTTTGTATAAAAGTCTTCAAAACTACCACTGATTCCTAAACTCTTCTGTAGAATATATTTTCCTATTAAACAAGGCAATGATGATTTTGCATACAAACTTTTGTTCTTCATAACTTATATTTTCTTGCGCAGCAAATGATGCTCTTGTTGTAATGTTGCAGGTTTAGCTTCTCAACAATGTTTTTTGCTCACAGTAAGTAAACATCCTTATAGTCTTTTCATCGTTCCCATCCGAATTCTTCTGAGATATTTTTTTGCTGTACCAGGAGAAAATACCGTGAGTGCTCTTGGAAGATTTGTGCTGATTATCTGGCTATTTGTAGTGTTGATTATCAATTCAAGTTACACTGCCAGTCTCACATCAATCCTTACAGTTCAACAACTTTCATCAAGAGTTGAAGGGCTTGATAAATTAATATCAAGCAGTGATCCTATTGGCTTCCAAGTTGGATCTTTTGCCAAAAGCTATCTTATGCAGGAGCTTGGTGTAGCTGAGTCTAGGTTGATATCCCTGAAACAACCAGAAGATTTCGCAAGATTTCTTGATTTGGGACCAAATAAAGGTGGTGTTGCTGCCATTGTCGATGAGCTCCCTTATGTTGAGCTGTTCTTGTCAAGCTATTGCAAGTACAAGACCATTGGTCAAGAGTTCACAAAAAATGGATGGGGATTTGTATGCTCTCTCTTCTCTCTCTCTCTAGAAATCGACAAATTATTCTGTGCGGGGAGTCCGGACGTTATCCAAAGATCAATAAAAATACGCCACGTCACCCCAAAGTGTACCGTGCTCAGTACCGAGCGCGATACTGAGCGTCGGTACCACTCGGCACCAAGCGGTACCGGACGGTTCTCCCGTGTGTCCGCACATAATAATCTCTCTTAGGAATCTAATCTTGAAACAACCAGTAAATTTTTTTCAGACCGTCTTCCTTCTATCTACATTGCCAAATTTCTCAACATATATTTATATATTATCCAAGCAACTATATTTATTTTCTTTAGTAAATTGACCAGATTTACCACAATCATTACACTCACACTAATGCACAATCCAGTTTTACATTATTTTCTTCACAAATCTCTGATGGTTTAACAACATAAACCTTCATTAATTTCTTCTGCTTCCTGAAGACAATTGAGATTTGCATTCTCATTTCTTCTTGGCTGAGGAAAACTTATATTGATTTTCTCTTAACAGGCATTTCAAAGAGACTCACCTCTTGCAGTAGACCTCTCAACTGCCATCCTTAGCTTATCAGAGAATGGTGATCTCCAAAGAATCCATGACAAGTGGCTGACACGAACCGGTTGTGACTCGCAAGATAGCAGCATCGGATCGAACCAGTTGAGCCTTCAGAGCTTCTGGGGCCTGTTCCTCATTTGTGGTGTTTCTTGTGTGATCGCCCTAAGCATCTTCTTCATGAGAATTATTTGTCAGTACAAGAAATATATATCTCCTGAAGAAACTGAGTCCAATATGTCAGAAATCACTCCTTCAGAGCCCAGCCTGAAGCGCCCAGTTCATTTGAGAAGTATTAAAGGTCTCCTGAATTTTGTTGATAGGAAGGAAGAAGAGGTGAAGAAAGCTATTAAAAGGAAATATAGTGAGAAGAGTCAACATAGTAGTCGTAGCACAGATGATCAGTTGACTTCACCAGCATAGAAGCAGAGTTTATCATGTTGTGTTTGCTGCTTCAGTGATGTATTTTATGTTGATAGAAACATATAATGCATAAGTATTAGTGTTGGGATAGAAATTTTCCCAACAGGATGGAGCACAAATTTTGATGCAATTTTTAAATCTCGAAGCACTATTAAGTTGAACTGATAATTGTTGGGTCTAACTCGTGCCTAAGTAGGTCCCTCGTGCCCATTAAGACGTCGGATCATTCGGTCACCTTTCGGATTGGAGTGCCAATATGTCATCTATGATGTTATCAAAGATGTCCTATGCCACATTCTTCAAGTTAGCAAGTTCCCCCTCCTAGAAAGGTTGCCCTAATCATCTCTAAGGCCTCCTTCAACACTCTGCACCATGAAGCATTGCAGGTCTCATCACCATCTTATAGAATACTCCCTTAAGTTTGAGGGAGACTTTTCTTTAAGACTTTTCTAACCAAGTTTTTTTATGATTGTCATCCCTAATGGAGTTTGTTAAAGGCATATTGCTAATATGATCTCCATCAACTTGCATAGTGGGTTAATAATATATTCCCCTTAGGTGGGTTGATCACACATGTATGATCCATCCACTGAATATTGCTTTGTCAACTTATTAACTAAATATCAACCTTTCTTAAAGAAATTCCAAGATGTTTACCCACCATGCAACCTTTCAAAATCAAATACCTGTAACTACTACTAGAGGGTTACCCTAACAAACAATGGCTAGATTGTCAACATATACCTTGGCAAATGAAGTTAAAAGATAGTTGGATTGGAGATTCCTACTCGAAAGTCTATGAATCAAGTGGGGTCCTATTATCTTCTTGTTGAGAAGAAGCTACAACAATATGAGAAAGGAATGTTTCCCAACAAGTTAGCAAGACAATCCTAATATAACACCACTCAAATAGTCCAATGTTACAACCTATCATGAATAAAAGCTCTTTCTTAAAACTCACCAATGATAGTTGCATCGAAATCAAATATCAATCAAAGACATTTTTAGCCATCAAACAATCAAACTCTCAAGATTCTCATGATGATATTTGCCCCCAAATCCTAAATTGTCATATTTATCAACCCGTTTATGTATGTAATGTTTCCAACTTGTGTCTCTATAAGAATATTTAAATGCCTTTAAAAAATAATTGTTATTGATGTTTCTTAAAAATAGTTGATACATGGATCAAGGCCCCAAAAAATACCCTTGAAATATTAAAAAAAATGCAAATAATAAAGAATACAAGAAATAAATTTATTGCATGTGTTCATAGCAAATTTTTTCCTCTGCACTAGTCTAGCTAAGAGAGTTATAATGCATTGTTTCTTGTGTTCCATCTAGATCGTCCACATGACATGATAAAGTTTTAATTCTAATCTTATTCGTCTATTACCTTGGGGTAGATTATGTTTGGACAAGTCTTTAGAGGAGGTGTAACAATAGCTCAAAAAAGATCATCCACTTTGAGTCCTTTAGCTAATAATATATATAAAGGAAATCACCAACTTAGCACATACATTGCCACCCACCCCATTTTCCTTATGCATATTGAATTGTCTAAGACTTGCTCATTTTAACAAACATGCCTCAACTGCATGATTCATATAGTTCCAACTAAAATCCCTTCAAGCTTGTAAAGATTCTTCTTTTGGCATTGGCTCGCCAATTATTATCACTATTGATTCAACTATTTTGGAGAGGTCATGTGGCAACTTTCTTAAGAAGAAAAATGACATATAAGATGATATGATGTCACTCTGCAATATTTCTCATTATCTTTGTAGGATAGATGGTCTACATCACCCATGCTTACCCATGTCACTCTTAGTTCCCTAATTGTCTCTCTCTATTTGATCATTCATCAATCACTATTTACACACGATTTTATCCTATCTTGTCACATGTCACATAATCTCCACCGTATCCATACCTCGATAGAAATAACATCAAATGTTTCTTATGTGTCAAAAATGTTGATCTTACGCCTTCATGCCACCATGACACACATCTATGATGTGTTACGCTGCCTCCAAATAAAGTAACTGGCTTGGAGGCTCACCCTCTCCATCTTCTCCTTTTCTGCCCCACCTTGTGAGCCCTAATATCAATACTTTAGTTTCATCACAAATATCCCTCCAATAAGACCACTTTCTCCAATTCATTAGAGCCAAATATAAATATGACTGTAGTCCAACAAGGAGCCAATGTTGTATTAATACCATCAAATAATTCTAGCTCAAAATTATATACCAATAATAGTGCACCTCATCATCTAACTTGGTGGTCATCATGGTTACACAAACACCACTATAGTACAATTTTGATATAAATCTATATGTTCCTTAATGGCATGCATTCAAGCTTCTACTCGAGCAACTCTCAACTATATCGCTAAATTCTTTCGAATAAAATTGTGTTAACTATTTATACTAATAAAATAGACCAAAGTCTATTCATGTTTACATATTTTTGTTTCTCTTTCACTTGAATACAAAAATATTTTAATTGACCTAAGCTCACAATATTTATCTCTCAATTCATAAGTCCTTTCAATATATTTCATATTATTGGAGTGTATCATTTTCAAAATGTGACAATTGTATAATATAATCAACATAACATAAGACAAAATTATTATAAAGAGGATTAGTTAGGCTACAATTTCTTAATACTCTGCCAGCATACCACATTGAACAATAGGTACATATTTTATTTGAAATAATTGCTTAATAAATTGATCACATTAAAATAATAATTAAAAAATCATTAAATAAGTCTCAATTTTGTAAGCAAGAAATTCACCTTCAATTTTATTTCTTTTATATTTAAAAATAATAAATAATATAAAATTAATAGATAATAAATTGAAAATAATTTTTTTTATTTATTAAATTAAAATTAGAATATATTCATAGCATAGAATAATAAATAACACTTGAATGCATAAAAATTTACTAACATAGAATTTTTTTTTAAAATATTTTGGATGTCAATTAAGCATTTTCATGATGTAATAGTTGCTAATTAAAATCTTATAAGGAGCCAAATCAAATTTGGTCTCCATAAATATAGCTATCATATTTACAGTGGGCCATGCCACAAAGACTTTTAGTCTAAAAATGACAAAAACATTATAAAAATCAAAACCTCATGCCCAAGATGTTGGAAATATTTAAGCATACAAATTATATTTGTCGTACTCAAATCTCATCGAGAAAAATTATCAGAGGTGCATCTGAATCTACTGAGGCAAAAAGTTAAGATTTTCTATCTTTGTCGTATTGAAATCTCCTCAAAAAAAAAAAATTATCAGAGGCGTATCTGAATCCACTGAGGCAAAAAGATGAGATTTTCTGTCTTTTTCGTACTCAATTCTCATCGAGAAAAATTATCAGAGGTGTATTTGAATCCAATCCACTCAGACGAAGAGGAGATTCTAATCTTTTTAATTAGATTGGTCGAACTTTGAATTTAACGCAAGAGTGTGTGAAAGGGTTCATCCTAAAATTGGTGGAGCAAAATTTTTATAATATATATGATAAAAAAATTAATAATAAATCATACATAATTATATTAGATTTTATCACCCTGATTGCTCTTTTATCTTGTAAATTATATATAAAAAAATATGATTAAAATAATAATATCTTAAAATTATTAACACCAGGAGAAAAAATTACAAGCTGTCATAAGCTCTACTTTTATGATAATTTTTTTCATATATTTATTTTTTAAGAAAATCATCACATTTCTGCTTAGATGCAACTTTTATGTTACATTTCAAGAATTTCTATAACAAAACAAAAAATTTTCTTTATAATCAAATCTGCTAGCAGTGTCGCCGGATCCAGCAGCCACAGAGATGGCCATATGGAGCTTGGATATCTCCCTTTTCATGTAGCGGTTCTTTGTGAGAAGCCCGGCCCCACCCCGAAGGTAAGATATTTTTAGACTTCTTCATTTTCCGTCCGGTCTGAACGTTCGTCGGTCATTTGCCAATCTTACGATCTATTGCCCGCTCCAATTGTTGCTTCTGTCTCTTGATTCTTATCTGATTCCTGCCAGTGGCTTGAAAGCACGCTATCTTCATCTATTGGCCAACATAGTAACCAAGTATAATGCTCCTTCGAATGGAACAATTATTACGTCCTCCGATCGGATGTTCCTCAAGTAGAGGAACGTCCGGTCGGAGGCCAAATCACGCCAAAAAATGAGAAATACCGAGCAAATACCGAGCAATACCAAACAATAACGAGGAATACCATCACGTGAAGACCCAATACCGAGTTATACCAAGCTATACCGAGCAATACTGAGTTATACAAAAGTTGTACCGAATTTTTCCTAGAAAAAACTTAGTACAACTCGATATTACTCGATATAACTCAGTATAACTCGGTATTGATCTTCACAGAACGGTATTCCTTGTTATTATCAAATAATACCTAGCAATACTGAACAAATACCGAGTTTTTTGGCAGGATTTTACCTCCGACAGAACGTTCCTCTACGTCCTTACACCAGACCTAATAAAAGTTCCTTCAAATAGCCTCCTAGTTGAGTGAAGCTCCGATTTCATGATTTCCTGGTCGTATTTAGCCGAAGTCCGGCCCAATTACTAAGGTCATATTGATATAATCATAAACAAACTGATATCCATTTAAAAATAAAGAAAAAAAAATTATAATACCAACATTAACTTCAAAAATATTCTTATTCGACAAGCATTAAAATATCATTTAGAAAAAAAAAAATTTCTGCTTTCTAAAGCAACTTTCAACTATAAATTTTTTTGTACTAAAAAGCTGCTTGATCATTGACTTCCACCACTGCCCAATATTAATGATATATTATCTTATCAGTTAACTCTTACAAATATAAAACTATAATTAGTGAGAAACTGATTGAAATAAAAATAATTGTCATTTTGACATCTTGGTCGAGACTAATCAATTTTCATGGTTCAAATAGATTTTAACAAAAACTTAAAATAAAAGACTAAAGTTTGATTTAGAACAGCTTTTTTAACTGTTTTCTAAAGAAATTTAAGATATCATTTGGAACAGCTTTTAACCAATACTTCTTTTCATTACTTTTAAGAAATTTGTGTACTTAAAAAAAGTTCTAAAAAGCATTAAAAAGCAGTCCCAAACGAAACTGAAACTTGATGAATAAAGCTTAACTCTCAAAGTAAACCTACACAATAACTCTGCATCAACATGTATGAATTATTTTCTCAAAATAGGTCACATAAACATCCATATCAGTCATCACCAATATCTACAAGAAAAATATATCTTTCAAGTTTCTACCAAATTGATTGAGTAACAGATTAAAGAAGACCAAAGTAGAGACAACCATACAATTTGCAAAAGAGCCACCCATTCAAGGAGCAAAAAGCTCCAAGATTAGTTCTTCACACTGAAACAACAACTCATTCTGATACCTCTGAAGCACAAATTGTTCTTCAGATGTGATCAGACTTGTAACGAAGCACCGATCGGCGGAGAACGGCAACCTCGCAGTCCTCCCTGACCGGTGGAGATAGTCAACTGCAGTTCTTGGAAGATCAAAGTTATAAATATGTGTTGTTTGAGGTAGGTCAAAGCCTCTGCTTGCCAAATCAGTCGCCACTAGAAGGAAACCTCTCTGCCTTATATCCTATGCAGGGAATGAAATGAATAGAAGTTGATTCCAGTGGTTAAGCGAGGAACAAGTTTAACAGTTTGGAGGCATATAACAAATGAAAGTTCGAGAATTCAAAAAAGTATAACTTGTGGAGACATTTCTAGCAAAATGAAATGGCAATCCAACGATTAGGAGCAAATATGAATTGTTCATTATTTCATTTTGTTTATGATGCGGATTTCAATGTTCATAGTTATGCAAAATTGCAAGATCATAATGTTGTATCAGCCTTTTCAGCCATTAGATTAATTTGAGTCAGTTAAAGGCTCCAATACCACACGGGACCGTCTCAAGCGGAACAAAGGTGTAAGAGCCCGCCTCTCCTGTACGTCGCTTGAACCAGCAAGGAGCCAACAGAGCAGTTTAGGAAGGTTTTTTGAGGGAGTTAGGAGGAAATTTTGAATATAGGAACTGTTTAGAGATTTCGTTTTGGATTGTATGCATTAAATAGTTTGTTCTCCTAGGATTAGGACATCTTGAATTTGGCTGAAAATTTGAGATCTCTTACTTTTTTTTTGGGCTCTTGCAGTGTCTAGAGATTTGGGAGAGATAGATCCTCCTCTCGAATAGAGGATCAATTGTATTTTGCTATTTTTCTTCCATTAGTTGGATTACTGCATTAAAATCTACTATTTTCTGTTTTTTTCATTGATTTTGTGGATCGTTTTTGCTCTTTTTGTCTCTATTGTTAAGATTTGCTCGAGATATTCAAGTATTTCCTAAAATTACCGTACAAGTTTTTTTTTTTTTTTTTTTTAAAGAAAGCATGTAATCTATAAAGTTAGGAACATATTTTCTATTACAAGCTGTGGTTCGATTGATATGAAAGAACAAAGCGCAAAGAGAAATATATTTTCACAACTTGTTTAGTTTAAGCATCAAATATTATTTTCCTACCGTTAAGGATAGTGAATTTGAATAATCACTTACAGATAGTGATGCTGATCGGGCATTGAAATTCATGTCTTCTTCAAATAGAATAATCTCCAGATCTCCATCATAAGAAGCCTTAAGAAAATCAAAAATAAGTGTTGCTGAAGGAGGTCTACCAGCCTTTTTAGATTTCTCTGACTAAAAAAAAAAGAAAGAAAACCAGAGAATAACAAAAAAGTGATCAATTCCGTTGGACATAAGTCATATACTCAAATTTGAGAACATTAGCAAAATTTTTCCTCAAAATCAAAAGAACAGCACGAACAAAAAACACAACATATTAAAAATATACCTTATGTGAATTCAGTTATTATCATTATCTTGAAGGGGGATGGCAACGGTGCTAGTTAGCTCATTTTTATTTTTATTTATTTATTATTATTATTATTTTTTTTTAACGGTGCTAGTTAGCTCATGAAGGACACCTTATTGATCTTTTAATAACTTCAGTTTTTGTATTAGTAGATTTCAACGGAAGATCTTATCATTTTTAAACATTATCTCCAGTAAGCTTTGATTTTTCTTGAGATTGATGAAGCTAAATACATTCATAAATGTCTTTTAAAACTTTCCAATGAAATAATATATACTACTTTTATAAGCATCAAATTTAAACATTCTGTTGATAGATCTCATTCTTCTCAGCTAAAAAATGTTTTCACAGAGATGAAAAGATAGAATCTCAGATTCACGAGGTTGAAGACAATGTCTTTTTGGAAATACATCCTCTGATTTACGTTGAAAAATATAGAAGAGGGACTAATTTTTCTTCTTGCAATGAGAAGACAAAGTGCACTATATATAGAGGATACAAAGCCAAATAGATGGCCAAGAGGTGACTGGCCATGAGAGAGGAAACAAAGGTCAAATAATTTAATACTGCTTCCGGAGTCAGATTACAGATTTATGGAAGTAACAAAACCATTGAAGCACAAAAGGTCAAATAATTTAAATAAAATTTTGTGTGGAAAATTATGCCAGATCTTGGTGCATCCTTCTGAAGGAGGTACAGCATAACACTAAGTCTTTCCTTTTTACTACAAATCTGCAAGAAATAATGGACAAATGATTTTCATCTTTATATTTATGGCACTAATTTTTGATAGTGTTGTTATTTTTATGATCATTACTCATCATTGTCTTCATCATTAGCTTTAACTAACCATTTGAGTTCATTTTTGGGAATCCTGCCTTCTAGTGTGTGCCCATTAACTCTAACTTGCTTAAATTTTTTGGATGTATTTTTTTTTTATAATTTTTTATTAAAAACAAGTCTCATGATTTGTGATTATACTGAATAAAAATAGTATTCTGATAGTAATTTAATGGCTAGTACTACTCTGTGTCCCATTCAAAAAAATTTATAGCTCTGCCCCTAACACTATTTCTCACTAATTTCTCAAAAAAATAACTATATTTGGCATGCTTAAATCACTTGATTCTTCATTCAATAATCTTAACTTCAATAAGTGTTAATTGCACTACACAATCATTTTGCACTCTATATTTCCAAATTATTTCATATATTTAACATTTTCTTTTCAGCCACACAACTTGATTACTAAGGACTTCTTTGTTGCCTAACATTTCAATGAGAAGAATTTAAGGGAGATAAACTATACATTAAAGTAAGAAAATCCAACACTGTCATTAAAATTAATATGATCTAACCGCACCAAGAGACTGTCATTCTAATGGAAAGTTAAAAGGAAAATAAAGAATTAGGTATTTGTCCAAATAAATACTCCTTAAAAGAAAACAAGTTTGAATGAAGAATTCTTTAGAAAAAAAATGTATAATAAGGGTCTTACCGCAAAACTATGATGCAAATGGGAAGGCATGGGCTCTATGGGGTTCACGTGGATGTGCACAACATCATTCTATATCAAGGAAGGAAAGGAAAATGTTTAAGTTTCACGGGAATAATGACATAATATTTCTGCTATCTGGCATAGGAATTCTCCATTGAAATATAACTTAAAAAGACAAAAAGTAGATGCTGAAGACAAAAGCTTCGTTTGGGACGGCTTTCTTCTTGCTTTCTAAAACAGCTTTCTAATACAAAAAGTTCTTGAATTTGAAAAATTTTGTACTAGAAAGTCATTTTAAAAAGCAGTATGAAAATCGACCCAAACGAAGCCAAAAACTACAAAAACACAAACCTTGGTCCACTTATGTTGTACACAGTCATAAAGGAAGCGATTGTGCTGAGGAATAGACGCGCTAGCAAAAATTGTTTGGCGCCTTTCTATTGAAGAGTGAGATGTCAATAGCTTTCGAAGGGCATACACTTGCTTCGATGAATTGAACATAAAATCAACCTTCAAAAATAAAGCAGTATTTTAAAAATGGAAAAGCTTAACCATATAGCACATATATATATGACTGCTTTTGAATTTCGATCCAAAAAATTCAATAGCCAATTATTATGCCAATTGTAAAGCTTGAATGCTTAAACCAAATACCCTCAGAAAAAAATTATAATGCAGAAGTGAGACTGCTTGTGTCAATTACTATTAGGGTCTACAGTTTCTTAATGCATATCTAGAAAGAGAAGCACAACAATAGGCCAAAAAAATCATAAAACAAGTAATTCACGCAAAATGATAATATAAAGATCACCCAAAACAAAAAATACGCAAGAAATTTTAATCAATAAAACACACGTGATAATCAAGGTTCATGCTGCAATAATAAATCCAATTACAATACATCAGACCAAATTTAGAATAACAGTTGTGAGAAAAAAAAAGGTAAAGAAATCATAGTGACACTGATGCGTTCCGCCTCCGATCAGCAGAGGGAGGGCCGGCGACCACCTGGCGAGCGGAAGCGGCGGGGGAGGGAGCCGCGCCGGTCGGCCAGCCGAAGGGAAGCACGGGGCGAGGCGGAGCGGGCTGGGCGGTTCGGCCTTGAGCTGAACCGGTCCAATCCTGGACCGGTTTGGCTCGGGTCTGCCCTGAGCTGGGCGGTTCATCTTGGGCGGCCCACTAGTGGGTTTGGTTTGGTCTTTTGCTTGCTATAAGTAGGGATTAAGGGGGGATTTCTAGGGTTATGCAATAATTGAGTTTTCTCTAAGCCACCTTAGTTCCTTTCTCTAAGTTTTCTAGGGTTTGTAGTGGGAGACCTTGTCCTTCTCGAAGTGGACAAATTGTATCTTGTTTCTTTTGAATTTTTAACGGCGTCACGGAGGAGGAAAAGCTTATGGTTGTCCCGATTTGCTTGGAGGGGAAATCATTGGCTTGGTTCCAATGGATTGAGGGGCGACAACCTATACGGAGTTGGGAAGAGTTCAAGGACCTATTACTGCACAGGTTCAGAGTGTCCAGTGAGGGCACCCATTATGAACAGTTCATGTCTCTTGTTCAGGAAGGCACAGTGGCAGAGTACCGGGAGCACTTTGAACTTCTATCCGGACGATTGAGGGGAATGCCCGATGACGCCATGGAGGGGAATTTCATGAAAGGGTTGAAACCCTACATCAGAGCCGCTATCAGGGTGGTCAACCCACGAGGGATAGTGGGAATTATGGAGACAGCTCACCTTGTTGAGGACAAGCAGAAGGCGGATCAGACACGGAAATCAGGGGGGTCACACCCCACATATCGCTCACCACTCATGCTCGAAGGACTTAAGGTGACTGCCACTACTCATCCCAAGGAGGTAAAACAGGAGAAAGCCACCACTGTGGTGAACCAAGGAGGGTTCAAGAGACTGACTGACTCCGAATTGAAGGAGAAGAGGATCAAGGGCCTCTGCTACCGTTGCGACGAGAAATTTGCACCTGGGCATAGGTGTAAGGAGAAGACCCTGCACGTGATAGTGGTGGGGGATTCAGATGAGGACACAGATGAAGGGGCAACAAGGGAAAGGCTAGGTGAGGTAGAGCATCCTCACCTAGATATGATAGAAGTGAGTCTGAATTCGATGAAAGGTTTACCATTTCACCCCACCATGAAGATGGAGGGTGAAATTGAAGGGTGCAAGCTGAGAGTTTTGTTTGACAGTGGAGCCACTCACAACTCCTTGGCCTATCGAGTGGCAGAACAGTTGAGTCTTGAGGTGATAGCAAGCAAAGAGGTAGAGGTGACCATATGCACAGGACAGAAGGCCCGTATTTATGAGAAATGCAAGGGAGTCACTATTATTTTGCAAGGGGAGGTAGTTACTCAAGATTTTTTGCTGATTGATCTAGAAAACGCCGACGTCATCTTGGGTATGCAATGGCTTCAGTCCTTAGGAGACATGGAGGTCAATTGGGAGAAGTTGTTGGTTAAATACCAGAGTAATGGTCGGAGGGTGGCACTACAGGGTGACCCTAGCCTTTGTGGGTTTCCGACCACCGAGGAATCTACATTCTTTAACCTTGAGGACAAGGTTAATTTTAAAGGAGGGAGTATTGATGTGTTCTGCCTCCGATCAGCAGAGGGAGGGCCGGCGACCACCTGGCGAGCGGAAGCGGGGGGGAGGGAGCCGCGCCGGTCGGCCAGCCAAAGGGAAGCACGGGGCGAGGCGGAGCGGGCTGGGCGGTTCGGCCTTGAGCTGAACCGGTCCGATCCTGGACCGGTTTGGCTCGGGTCTGCCCTGAGCTGGGCGGTTCATCTTGGGCGGCCCACTAGTAGGTTTGGTTTGGTCTTTTGCTTGCTATAAGTAGGGATTAGGGGGAGATTTCTAGGGTTATGCAAGAATTGAGTTTTCTCTTAGCCACCTTAGTTCCTTTCTCTAAGTTTTCTAGGGTTTGTAGTGGGAGACCTTGTCCTTCTCGAAGTGGACAAATTGTATCTTGTTTCTTTTGGATTTCTAATGCAAAGGTTCTTGTTCTTCCTCTCATCCCTCTTGTGTTTATTTTTCTTGGATTTGGTGGAGAAATCTTTTCTTTGAAGGAGCATTAGGGCAAACCCAAATTTGGGAACCCTAGGGCGTATCAGACACTTCATCTGGATATAATCTCCATCCCAAAATGAACAATGTCACAGGCAATGGATATCATATGAAGTCCATAAAAAATAAAAAATATAAAAATATAAAAAGAAATGGGGAAAATGACCGTTATGTGATTACCTCATCAACTACAATAACTCTTACAGCTTCAAGTTTGAAAACATGTCTCTCAAGCATTTGACTCAAGCTGCCTATAGTTGCAACCACTATTTCTGGAGGTTCAGCCTGCAAAAATATTGGAAACAGTGTATACAAAGTTTGTTACCATATATATAGGAATCATCAGCCATCAGCCCCAACTACTATCTTCTTTGCGTTTGATCTAAAAAGAAGACTTAAATCTTCAAAATCAATAAAATGTTGAATCGTTTGTCAATAAAGTGAACATAGAATTGTTAGCCATTGGTTTATGGACCTGAAAACCTCAAAATAAGTGACAAATAATTGGTTTCTCAGATAGAAGGAAAACAAATTTCTAAAGTGATTGAAAAGTTTTCCCCTAGGATATAGATAGCTAGGGCAAAGCCCTAGGATGAATTTAACATGTTATATTTCACACCACTAATTACAAAGTTATTGAATATTAGGAAAGATATACAGAAAGAACATCAAGAATTCTACATTAGAAGGACAAAAACTGTCGATGGATTAACCATAAACTGAGAAGTGAAAAGGTAGTGTTTCTCAAAATGTTCCAACCTAGGCATCATTATGAATATTTGTGGTCAGCTTTATAATTTCTTATTCTCCATTCATTCTAATCAAGAATTGCTTGAAAGCTACTTCAAACAAATCTTTTCGCATAATTTTTATCCATGATACTTTTTTGTTTAACCATTCTCTTTCTAATGCTTCCACATTAATTTTTATGTACTATCTTATTCAACATATTCTAAAATTAAAACATTTATATTTTCCATTTTAATTATCTTTAATAATTGCTATTCTATAGTTACTCTCATCTAAAGCTCATAATTATGTTTGGAACCCAAAAATTGCTCGAAT
This sequence comes from Dendrobium officinale, assembly GCA_019514585.1. Taxonomy (NCBI): domain Eukaryota; kingdom Viridiplantae; phylum Streptophyta; class Magnoliopsida; order Asparagales; family Orchidaceae; genus Dendrobium; species Dendrobium officinale. Next base: position 1,900,609 of record CM033689.1, read on the forward strand.
TTTAATTGATTTGCTTCGGCATGAGAATGACTCACTCCAAATTAGCTCGATTCAATTCAATGAACGTATAAATACACATGTAGATGTATATTTGCACAAATATACACAAAAACACCAATGCATGCAAACTTACGCTATATATAAATTTATAAAAACAAAATAGGAAAAAGTATTATATATACTTTAAAATGATGACCACTTGTGAGTTACGACTTCGACTCACTTGAACTTAACTTCATAGCACAACTGATCTCATGTAACATTTCTCAGTCTATTTTATTTTGCTATACATTCATCTTAACATTATCTCATGTAACATAATTCTTCTTAATATCAACAAAATAAATAATAATAATATTTTTTAATTATCTATACTTTTCCATTAATTTCCATAATATAAAAGCACATCCATAGTTGATCTGTTTGCCATAAATCCAAATTAATTCTCTAGCACCCACATGATTTTTCTAACAAGTTTAGTTACTCTCATTAATTCATTGTATGACTCATTAAGTTAATTCTCCTATACTTACCACAATCCGAAATATCTCCTATCTTCTTAATATTTTCTATCAAAATGCTTCTCCTCAAACAATTTGACATCCACTTAATCATTGAGATTCAATTAAAAATATTTATTAACCAAATTATTAAAATCTCTACATCCCATATATACAGCCCAATTTTATGGTTGCTATGTGAAAAAAATAAGGCAGCGAAGCATATGCGGTCATAGATTTTAAATTTCATATTTCTTTGAAATATAAAATGACTTTTGAAGCACTTAAAAACTTAAAGGCATGTATAATCATTGCAGAAAAAAAATTAAAATGAAAAAACTAAAGATAAATCATATAACAATTACCTTTATTTAAGTACTCACTCCTACTGAAACAACCATTTCTTATATGAAATATAACAGTCCACAACGCTTCAACATTTTCATGCGATAATAAACTTCTATCTTACTTCTAGTCCATATGAAATATAACAGTCCACAACGCTTCAACATTTTTGAAGCAATTACAAACGTCTATCTTAATTCCAGTACCATCATGCCAAAACTTCTACAATCAAAACTTTTCATAAAAACTAAATGTCCAAGGTCTCCATGGAACCTCTTAAAGGTTAGCTATTTTTGACTGACCAAAGATACTACATTTAGCTGAATCAATATAGTAGACATGACAACATTTAAATGACTTTTTAGTGCAGGCACTCAAATTTGACCAATGTTGTAAAAGGCAAACTAGCACCTGAAGAAGCCAAGCGAAGGCGAGCTACTTGCATTGATGGGAGATGGATAAGACTTAAAACACTAAAGATGAGTTAGTCTCTACATGGATGTGATTTAAATAGAGCGCCAAAATTTTAAGATAAAAACTATTGCAAATTAGAAATCATGTAGAAATGCATCAAATTTAAAAGTGATAGATCTTGAAGATAAAAAGGATGAGTTTGAGGAGATCAGTAGCTACAATTTTTTGTTAGGGAGAAAAGAGTATGAGTGGTGATGAATATGAAATGAACGGTAACACATTAAATTAAGGCAAAAATGAGAAAAGATGAATTTTTTTTTCTTAAGCATGAGACCTCTTGAAAGATGAATTAAGATAAGAACTAGGCTACATTGAGAATGAGAGCTCTTAAATTCAGTAGAAAAATGCAAAGTACCTTCAACCAACTTTTATGCCTTTTCAACATCCCACCATCTAATAGAGACATGACTGTACAAGTCCTCTGCATATTATCAGATTCAGATTTTGCAGCGAGCATCCTGGCAACCTTTGTGACCTTGATGAATGAAATACATGAGAATTACAACCTACTAGCATTCACAAAAATAAGAAAGACAATAGACTTACTTGCATACCAAGTTCTCTAGTTGGTACAACTATCAATGCCTGTACTGCAGATCTTTGAATCTTAATGACAGAATATATCAGGAAGAGGTATGCCAGTGTTTTGCCAGAACCTGTCTAATGACATACACAGCACAAGAAAGTTAGCTTCTATTAGTCATTCTAGGAAACTGAGGCTTCGTTTGAGAAAGTTTTTTTATTGCTTCTTAAAGAAATTTTTTAGTATAAAACTTTTAATTTTTTTACTAAAATGCTGCTTTAAGAAGCAGAAAGAAAGCCATCCCAAACGAAACCTGAGTGTGTACAGCATTCCCTGCTAGCAAGAAATGCTGCAGTGATTATTTTTTGTTTAACCAAAAAAATTGAATAAAATACGTAACCTGAGCATGAAGCACACAGTCCTGTCCAGATAACAAAACTGGTAAAGATTGCCGTTGAACATCAGTAGGCCTAACGTATCCAACTTCTTCAGCCCTGTAGTACGTAAAATAAGATAGGAATATTTTCATCAGTTTGCATTGCAAAATTTGGTATATAAAAAAATGTCCATTGAATAAAACAAGCACTGTTAAAAGTAAGACAGCTTGTACAAACACAATTTAGAAATTATTGTAGGAAGCTAATCCACCACTAATAAACCAAACTAAAGCAAGGAAATTGCTCATTAATGTATATCAAAATTTTATGACTCAAACTTTGAAATGCAGAAGTGTGTGAAATATTTGTCATGTTCGGAAACAACAAGCAGACATTTGACAGAGCTCTAATCAATTTCCTTTGAAGAAAATGGATCCCACGCATTTTTTCTCTTTGCCATGTCTGGAACTCAGTAACTTTGACGATTCTGCTTTAAAGCACAAGCCATTTACTTCAAACAGTTTGGCGTAAAGCATGCTCCCAGAGAAAATGATCAAAATGATCCGTGACTCTTTATGAAAGACCAAAATAACCCCCAACTATATTAAAGGACTGTTTTAGTCCCTCGACTATTTAAAGAGAAACCAAAATAGTCACAACATGAGACTATTTTGGTTAATTTTTAAGGACTTGAGGGAGCAAAATGATCTTTTAATATAGTTGGAGACCATTTTGGCCCTTCATAAAGAGTTAATGGATAATTTTGGTCATTTTCCTCATGCTCCCAACATAATAAATATAGCATTGGATTCGGTTTCCCCGGAATATTAACTCTCCAATTCAAGTAGATGTTGGCGTGACCAACCAAGTAGAATACAACAAGCAAACAACAAGCCAAAACAGTGTTCATGGAACAGGTCACCCGTCACTCAACGAAACCTAAACGGCTATTGCATTTATTTCCAATTATTATAGAATTGCCTGTTATGAAAAATGCTTGATGGAATGTCATGTCATAAATAATGTATGAAATATGGGAAAAGCTAGTTTTTTGCTTGATCTTGCCTTTAGATGTACTACAGAGTAAGTGATTTCTCTCTTCTTTAGAGTGAGTGAATCTCTATGGATGAAAAAATCCTAATATTTTGTAATCTCTTTATTTATTTTGCCTAAGTGCAACATCAAATTTTTTTTATGTAGGATAGCTCAGGATTAAAATTTTCTAATAAAACTAACATGATGTACAATATGAATGAAGGTAAAGAAAATTGAATATTCGCATATCACATACATCAAATTAATTCAACTACATATTTTATTTAAGGGGGATTTACATACATACAACTATATAACAATTATTTTACATATCTAACACCTAATATACCACTCTGTCTCTCTCGACGCTCACGGCATTACCCACTCAGCACAAATCCCCCTTCCAATGAGTTCTCTTCCGAGCGAGTTCTCTTCCGCGCGAGTTCTCTTTCGGGATGCTGTCAACAACGTAATCCACGGAAATGTGAGTTCTCTCTCAACAATACAAATAGGTGTTGTTCTTCAATTGATTTACCCCACAGCTAAAATCCCCCTTCCCACGAACTCTCTTCTGGCATGCTCTCAGAGACATAATCCGCGGAAAGGTGAGTTCTCTCTAAGCAACTCAAATAGGTGTTATTATTCAATCAATTTGACTTTTATAAGGGTGTTCGAGATGTTTGGAAGAGTGCTCTCAATTACCTTATGAGTTGCTAGGGTATGTATAGGATTACAATGATGCAAAAAAAATTTGTTTGCAGTATAGATTCTATATATTTGGTTTTGAATCCTCTAAATTTTTCTTTAAAAGCTGATTTTTTTTTTTTCAAATTTGTGAAATTTTTAACTTTGTTGCTCAATACTGAAATTTCAGGCAAAGCAGCAAAGCCAAAAATTTCACAAATCTAACAAAAAAATCATCAGCTTTCAAAGGAAAATTTAGAGGATTCAAAACTAAATATATATAATCTATAGTGTAAATGAATGTTTCTATGGTTTCATGGAAATCGGGCAGCCAGCATTTTTTTTACTGCACCAATGTTATCAAATAAATACCCTAGCAACTCAGAAGATTGCTAAGAGCAGGCTTCCCGACATCTCGAACACCCTTATGAAAGCCAAATCGATTGAAGAACAACACCAATTTTGCATGGCTGCGAGCGAACTGAAGCTTTCAGCCGATTACGTGGCTCATAGCAATCCGGAAGAGAGCACAACTACCGGAAGAGCGCTCATCCCGAACAACACCTATTTGCGTCGCTGAGCTTTCCGCGGATTACGACGCTGACAGGACCCCGGAAGAGAACTCGCGGGAAGGTGAGGGTAACGTCGTGAGCTTAGGGTTAAGGTTAAAATTGTATTTGGGTGTTTGAAACGTAACATTAATGTTTTAGACGTTAAATATATAAAATAGCTGGTATGCAGGTTAATCCTTCAAAAAGTTAATAAGAAGAAGAAAAGAAGAACATATAAAATCAGGGAGAAAATCGAATTCAAACGTCCACCCGTCACATTTCCATCAAAATCACAATTTTAAACCACGGCGCACAAAAAGGGTTCTTAGGCGTCCTGAAAAACTGAGCCACAGGCTCAGTGGATAACTTAGGTTTATGATTTTCCGGCGATAGATGTGGAAAGACAGACAGATACCTCTTCAGAATATGTTCTGGCACTTTTCCTCCGCATATATCTCGAAGAGTGAGAACCTCAGCGGTAGCCTCGGCCATGCTCGCTCTGCAACAGAAGGCGGACAAAGAGCAAGAACTGGAGAACAAAAAAGTACAGCGAAAAGGCCATTTTTCAGAAGAATAGTAAAAGGGCAGCTCAGGCTTAAGTTTCTCCAGCGAGATAGACTGTAAAGCAGCGAGCTTTGAGCAAAGGAGGGAGGTCGGAGAACAGAGATTGCAGAAGACCATTGTCGAGACCCCAAGAAGAAATGATTCGTGCTTTCAATTTCTATTGTTATCCTGCTTCACAACTCCCAGAAATTGGGCTGGGCCATGAACCATTAAGCGGCCCAATCTTATGGATTAAACAAGCCCATATATATAATCATATGTGAAATTATTAACCTCTTTAGTACATGAAATTATTCTGTGCGGATACAAATGCCGTCCGGAGGTGAATCAGAATGCGTCACGTTACCAATTTATTGTGTACTGTGGCTATGTACCGATTGGCGTAACGCATTTTGATTCGCCTCCAGACGGCTTGGTGTGCGAACAAAATAATTTCTCCTTTAGTGCACCATCATGCATATATTTTCGACTAAAAACTTGAAGATAAAAAAATATATTGATCGAAATTGAACCCACTTTGCTTCAAATCGAACCCAGATCGAATTTAATGATTCGTAATTGACCACAGAAACCAACTTTAACAACTAATGATTGGCTCAAATCAAGATCGGACTGACCCAAAGTTAGATCAAAATCAAAATTATTATTAATATTTCAATTATAGTATTTTGATTATCAATTTACTTGACATTTGAAATTCCATTGAATGATTAGGAAGACCATCAATATCATATAAGACTAAATCATCTTCTTCACATTATTTTAATGTTTTACATTATGGAATAGTCAATGATGCAAACCCATAAGAATTTATGCACATGCCTAATAAAGTCTAATTAATCATGTTTTATAAAAATTAAATATTTTTTCTATGGATAGAATTGAGCTTAAGCCCCAATTAATCACTATTCATTTAGTTTGTTGAAAAGTCTTTATGATAATTAATAAATAAATAAGCTAATCTTCACCTAAAACCTTCTTAAAAAATGATTAAGCAACTAATCACTATTTATCCACACATTTTAAGGCCTAATCTTCTTTGACTTATTATTAAATGTGGAGATTCCCATTAATTATGATTATGATAGTAACATATTTAGGTGGTCTTTTATTGTCTGAACAGTCTCACTAATGTCTTTATGATGCCTGAACTACTTTCACTGTTTAGCTAAATTAATAATTTAATTAAGATTAGGTGGGTTAATTTGACTTAAGACCGTACTAAATTATTGATTAGATTATTTGTAGAGGTGCAATTATTCTTTAAGGCCTCATCAATATATTATAGTACATGTGAGAGTTTATGGCCCTAGATTTTGTTGAAGGTTTATGGAGCCTAATCTTTATGGAAGATTCATTTTCTTTTTATAGAATCTAAATTCTATCTTATATGTGAATATTCTTGTTGCGTGCTAGAATATATGCGGTGATAAAGTTAGAATTTTTCATCTCAGCGTTGTACGGATATCCAGCACACAAACATAACGAAAACAAAAACTCCAGAATTTTTACGTGGAAAATCATGCAAAATGGAAAAATCACCAGGGCACGCCCCAATTGAAATGATTCCACTAGTGTTTGAATATGTTACAAGTGTTTGATTCGTTCTTGAAATTGAGGAAGCTTAGATTATAATAGTCAACCGTTGGGTTTAAGAATCTAGTGTCAAACGAACATATAATCATAGAAGTCTGGTGACGTTTATTGGTCATGTGGAAATCTGCGCGTCAGTTGACGTTCGGACGGAAGTCCGGCATTAGTCAGCAATCGGGTGGAAATTCGACATCAGTTGATAGTCAGTCGGAAGTTTGGGGTCAGTCGGCAACCGGGTGGAAGTCTGGCATCAGTCAGGGGTTAGGCGGAAGTCCGACGGTGCTTGAGGAAGAGTCTGGTGGAAGAGAGCTCTCTTCCTTCTCTTTCTTTTTTGTGTTCTAAATTTGATTTTAGAAGTTTACAACTTGAATATGTCTTGAGATTCATGCACGATCAAAATGATTTTTGGTGACGTATCAATTCTAAAGGTAAATATGATTTTATTTACTCTTAGATAATAATAATAATAATAATAATAATAATAATAATATATACGATTGGCCTAATCAATTATTTAACATAGATTAGGTGGAAATCCTCCTTAATCTAACCCAAAATTAGTGATTAATACATATTGTAATGTGCATTTATTCCTAAAAAATCATCCTAACAGAATCTTTAGAAATGTCTACAGATTAGGATATTATTGAAAGTTTTTGTGGTTGATATTTATTGACTAAGGGAGACTACTGACCTTTTATTATTTAATTTGTCACATCATTTGGACGGTGAGCATATGGGGTTTTTATTTATATTTTAAAAATTTTTTAAAAAAAAAAAAAGAACATATAAGGAAGCATTGTTCACTAATCACATGTCATTACCTTAATTAAATTTAAAATATATTGTTATGTTTCTTTTGCAATATTTACGAGTCTAGCCGAGCTCGATCTACCTTCATATTAATGAGCTTGAATTTGGATAATTAGTTAAATTTAGACTTTGTTTGGAACGGCTTTCTTACTGTTTCTTAAAGTAACTTTTTTTATAAGAATTTTATTTCTTATACTAAAAAGCTGCTTTAAGAACTAGTAAGAAATTCATCCCATATGAAAACCTTAGAGTTTGATTGGGACCGTTGCAGATTTTTGTAAAGGTGGTTATAAAATTATTGTGGAGAAAATGACTTTTTTTAAAGCTGATGTAGAAAGTAGTTTTCTAAAATAAATTTTTTCTGAAAACAACGAAAAGCAATGACCAAATAGAAATTATGATTACGACCTAAAAAAAAAAAACAATAAAAAATAAGATCTCAAACTAAGCCTTTAGCTTGAAATACTTGAAGCTGAATTATAATATAAGAGTTCAACTGATTTATTATGTAAATGAAATTATTAGAATTCAAATAATATTTAAAATAAATTGATCAAAAAAAATTTTAAAAAAAATAGAAAGGCAGATAATGAAGGGTTAATTAAATTAATAAAGTGACATTCAATTTTAAAATATTTTTTCTTAATTTTGTACTTAAATTATTATATTTTAATATAATTTTATTAACATCATTAAATAAATTTATGAGCCCAGTGAGAGGCTAACTCATTGAACTAAGCACACGAGCCATTTATCAAGACGGTTCCAAAGTGACTCACATAATTGATTAGAATTTCATAATATTATATTTATAAAAAAATATTTTTGTACCCACCAACAAATATAAGCAAAAATTTGCTAATTTTTGCCATATTGCTACAATAATTTTCAGCACATAAATTAACAAAGTCAACCCTAATTTTATTAGATGCCTAAAGTCAATTCATGAGGCAGTCTAAAAAAAATAAAAATATATAAAAAAAATCCATTGGGCAATCTAAAAAAGAAAAAAAAAAAAATTAAAAAAAAGGGGCAGTCTTAATTAGTAATTTCCTATTCTATCCCTGAAACTAGGACATTGCAAGAAGAAAGATGAGGGTATTTTGGTAAATAAACTAGAGTGCAATGATCATCATGGGAAGATAATAGTGTTGCTACTTACAACATTATATATATATATATATATATTTAAATAAATTAAAGTATTTAAAAAATACAATAAATTTTTTTTTAGGTATTTTAACATTTTTAAAAATAATAATCCCCATCGGTGGCCGCCACCCGCCACCATCTTTGGCATCCGTCATCCCACCACCTTCGACTACCGTCGGCCACCAGTCCCGCCTACCATCTTCAGCTGCCGCCTTCAGCCACTATCGACTGTTGTTCTCTACCAACAATTGCTGCCACCAACATATAAATATATTTATTCAATATTCTATAAGTAATAATGATAATTCCTACCAATCAGGTGAAAGGATTGTTGTGATTTTTTTATTGCATTATAAAATAACTTTTAAATATAATAAATAATAAATTGACATAAAAAATATTTTCTTAATGAAGATATAATAATCAAAGGGAACATAGATTAATATGAATGAAATAGATCATGCTTAGCATTAGCTGGATCAACAAATTTACAAGTCCCAATATCTACCTATAGTTCCCAATAAATCAAATTTACATTATCAACCTTTAAAATTAATATACACATAATATTTGTAATAAAAAAATAATTTATTTCAGATAAAATAAATTAAAAAATTACAAGGTCGGATGTGCATAGCACTGTTCATATTAGCTGTAAATTAGTCAAATATTCAAAATTCACCTACTTTTCCCTTATGGATATAGTCCAACAAATATTTAAATAAATATTTTTTAACCATAATAACTGTATTATAACTGCCATTGGATTATATAAAGGTTTGTTCTCTAAGGTCAAATATGTAAATTTAATTTTATATTTATAGTTTCTGACCTCTTCCTAAGTCTTATTTTGTAAAAAAAGAAAAGTAAAAACAATGTAATATTTCCTTCAATTATTTATTTTTACAAATTTAAATTTATATAATAAAAGTAAATTAAAATATAAGAAAAATTTTTTTTTTTTCTAAATTTTATGTTGACCAGAACAAATTGCAAATGAACTGATTAAACATATTAACAAAAAATGAAATTAAATTAAATTAAATTAAAATTATCTCTTCTCATCCATCTACTCCTGATTCTTCGTCTTCAAGAATTGCAGTATAAAAAGCCACCAGAGCTTTTCTGCAACTGCTCCCTTCCATTCTAATGGAGGAATCAACTGAATCCTCCATTAAGAGAGATCTGAAGTTCTCCATTAATTCTTCTTCTTCTTCTTCTTTAGAGAGTGGCTGGACTGTATATTTTGAAGAGTTTCTTGCTTCTCAGAAGGAAGAGCAGAAAGAGCAAAACACTTCATCAATGGTTTCTGATGCTGCATCTAAACTTTCCAGGAAAAGTTACAGTGAAATCAGAGCCTTCTGTGAGCTGCAAAACAATAAGCTTGAAGAAGAGGAAAGCAAAGGGAGTCTCCTTCTTTGATGGTGATCCCTTAGAAGATACTGCAAGCTCACCTGCTAACAGCCCAACTGTTAGTATTTTCTTATATTTTTTTGATAGCTTCTGTTAGACAAACAATAATGACAACATATATGTTTTACCGGCGGCTTACCTGCGGTCTACGCTGTAATAACGACGATATTTATACCGGCGGTTGAATGGCCAGTACGTCGCCAGTAACAAAACCGGTGATCACCGGCGCTTAGACCGCCGGAACCTAACCGGTGGTATTAACCATCAGTGAAAAACACCGCCGGAAAAATACCGCCGGAAAAGGTTTCCAGCGCTGTTTTTTCCGGCAGTTTTTGAACCGCCGAGAAGCCGCCGGTGTTTTGCCAAACCGCCGGTAATGAGTGATTTTCCTGTAGTGATAAATGGAAGATAAATACAGATTACAGAGCACAATTTAATGATTCTGATAGTATATTTCATGAGTAGGTTAGTGGCATGGATGATAAACTGGAGGTGAACAAAGGGAAGAAGGATGATATCAGAAGCATTTCTGAGGGTGAGGGCCATGAGGTGAATATTATTACAGTTTGTTATTATTACTGTTATTTTGAGATGAATAAGGTTTATTGAGATTAATAAGGTTTCTAATTTTGATTTTTGTAGAAAGTGAAGGATTGTGAGAACTGTGCAGAGCTGAAGAGGGAAGTTTTTGATGATTTGGGTGTTGCAGATGGTTCAAGGGAGCTTACAGAGCTGAAGAAGAAGGGGCTCTGCTTGGTTCCTTTGTCAATGCTTGTAGATTTTCTCGAACAATGATTTCCTCTTTGATACATATAGGTTCTCTAGCTTTTTCAGAAGGATCATATAATCTTTGAATATATAGAAGTATCGATTTGATCCCTTCACTCTTTAAATAAGGATTAAATTAGTCCTTATGTGATTCAAGCGATTAAAACGAGACTTTTAAATAGTTGAAGATCATTTTGATCTTTGAGAGAAGACCATTTTGATCTTTCTCTCTCTCTTTTATTTATTTATTATGATTTGCTTGGATTGAGAAAGATCACCAACCTGCAAGTTTAATTTGGTGATTTTTCACATTGTGAAAATTATTGAGAGCTTTTGAGTGCAATCTGTAAGTAACACAATTTGGATCAAAACATAATGGCAAGTGAAAATTATGTCCTTTTGTGGGGATCCAAAGTAGAAAAGTTTTGTTTTTTTAGAAGGTGCTTGAGAACATAATTAATTCCTCAACGAGCCTATCAGGAACCAGTCCCACATGTGCAGGACCCGCAATTTTTTTCTACCCACTTAAGGGGTCGTGCTGCATGAGAGGGCAATCAAACATGAGTTGGGGGTTCCCAACTGTGCTCGCCCACCAACCCAACTAAGGCCTATGGTGTGTTTGGCTTTCAAAGAAATAAATTATAAGATTTAGCAGCTAAGGTTAATTTGATTATATATTTTTAGTTATTTTATGGAAATCAGCATAAAGCTGCTTCGAAAAAAAAGGCAGCTTTTTATAAAAAAAAAAATAAAAAAAGATTGCTGAAGTGTTTTTGAAAGTACTGCTTAATGAAATAATTTTATAGTTATCATTTCTTCACCTTTTCTATGAAAAATAAAATGCTCAATAGAACAATCAATAAAAAAGCTTTCAGTAATAGTGCTGTTTTCATCTGTGTTGGTGATTATATATGCTAAGTTGAACTGATAGGGAAGATTGAGTTTGGCTTAAATATTGCTTAACTATGATACTGTTATTTGTTTGGAGAGATCAGAAATTGAAAAGTTTAGTGTAAATCTTAGTGTTGACGTTAGAAGTCAGAGTTAGTATTGAAAGGGTGCATCAATTTTATAAGCGATGACTTGCATCAATGTTATTGGTGACTAAGTCAATAGGCGTCAACGTTTAAGACAATGGAGTGCATCAACCTAGTACTTGATGGTGTGCGTCAATATTGTTAGTAGTACAATGCAATGAAGTAAACAAGGGTCAGTGTAGTCTGAAGATAGTGATCAAAAGATTATAGTAAAAAAATGATGGCCCGAGGACCACAGTTGGGCAACGATGGTTGGAGGTTTATAGTTGAGCAACAATGGTCGAAAGATCATAGTTAGACGATGATGATCCGAGGTGTATAATTTGGCGACAGTGATCGGATGAATGTAGTTGGGTGACTGCAGTCACATAGTTGTTTTAAGACAATGGCGGTAAGAGAACTATAGTAAGGTTCGATGATTAGAGGATCAAAGTTGGATGATGAGGGTTGGATGATTATAATTGAATGATGATGTTTGGAGGACCAAAATCACACGGCAATGTTTCGAATATTTGGTCAGCTACAACTGCAAATCATGTTTACTCAGCTACAACTGCAATACTACAAGATCTTTAACATGTTTTCTTATTGGGTGTGCCTCTGAAGTGTTAAATCTAAGTAAATTACACAAGAAAATGGTAAAACTTTACATATTTGTCCTCAACATATCAAATTATGGCAGTTTTGTGTCACAAAATTAACAAATACCTACATTTTGGTCAAGATTCTTCACTTCAATTAAAAAAATAATAATTCAATTATGTTTCGTTTGGGACGACTTTCTTATTATTTCTTAAAGCAACTTTTTAGTACAAAATTTCTAATCTTTTACATTAAAAATCTGCTTTAAAAAGCAATAAGAAAATTGTCCCAAACAAATCCTTAGTATGTCTTGAGATGAAAGTGAACTTTGGGCTCAAAGTTGTATCTTTTTAACAAACATGTCAAGCAATGGTAGAGCTTCACTCAGAGATTTTACTCTCCTGCGAAAAAAATCATATCCATGGTCTGAAGGATTTATGTAATCGCAAACCCTCTGTGTTTAATTCTCTCTCTAGCGAGATAGATAAATCCTCATTAAGACTAGTAGTTTAGACTCTTGAATAAAATGAAGCTAAGATTGCTTTCTTAGCTAAGGAGAGGAAATAATACACTTTTTTACATAGATAAATTTGACTTGAGGATTGATATAGCAAGCCCGATCAAGATTCTATACCCAAAGTCTTCATTTGGGATGGCTTTCTTCTTGATTTCTAAAGCAGTTTTTTAATACAAAAATTTCTTGAATTTGAAATTTTATACTAAAAAACATTTTAAAAAGCAGTATGAAAGCTGTCCCTAACGAAGCCTAAGTCAACATTGATTTTGATTAACACATGATTAATGTCGATCGTAATCATCACAAATCTAATGACCTTAAAAAAGTTGACCAAAGTTGATGAGATCAATAGAAATCTATTATAGTTAACCAAAATTAATCATGGTCAATCATGTCAAAACGAGTAGAGTTACCTGCAATAAATCTAAGTTGATCGTCGGCCATTAATTGAGTGAGATAAGGGTTAGCTAGCAATTAGCCATATTGAATTTGAGTTAATCAGTCAATGATTGAGCTGTAATTGGATTGATCATCTGGGAAGATTGAGGTTCATCCTTATTGAATTGTTAATCCTCTAGGACCATAAGGGCAATGAAATGATCTGTAATGCACCGTCAACCTTTCCATACCACAACGAGAGATTATTTTGTATGGACGCTGAATGCAGTTCACCATCCAGAGACCAATCATAATGCGTCATATTAACGATACCGAGCAGGTGACAATGTGACACATTTTGGTTGGTCTCCAAACAACATTAAACGTTCACACTGAATAATTTCACCTCTCCAAGGCATTAACGTTGAACTCATTTCGGTTCAAAATCCTGAGTTCATTATCTTGACCATTTTCATGTAAAAAAGTTTATATATTCCAAAGAGTAAGTCCTCATTTTGAATACAATCACCTCTTATAACTAAATAATTAGTGCTAAATTTTGAAAAATTTACAGTAAAATATATTATTATCCTTAAAGCTATTCAACATCTTGCAGGTCTTGAGACAATTTTGATGTCATGAACCACATAAACCACGACATGATGCCATGAACTATAAGCAACAGTCAGAAATTAAGGTTTCGTTTGGAACAACTTCTTTGCTGCTTTTCAAAACAGCTTTCTAGAATTAGAAATTTTTGTACTAAAAAACAATTTTATAAAATAGCAAAAAAGCTATCCCAAATAAAGCCTATTATTCAAACATAATATCGAATGCAATTTATATATATATTTAAGCACAACACATAACAACTCTGGATTTCATAGAGTAAAAGTTCTCATCATGGTGGCCAAATATATTGTGGGATCTTTTCTCATCTCATAAAGAATGATTTTGTTGCATCTGGTTAGGTTGAAGGAATAGTACTTGTTGTAGCTTGTTCTTTGACTTGTTTGTAGCAAAAATTCTATTTAGGAATTTCTTGTAGAGATTCCTGCACATTTTCTTCTAAGTACTGCTTTGCTGAATTAGGCTTCGTTTGGTAAAATTCTTCATTGCCTTCCAGAGTTCATAATCACTCTAACATCCTTCAGAGAAGCGCATTCATCTACAAGCAAAGGAAAAAAGAGTGAGACAAAAACATTTAGTCTGTAGAGGATTGCAAATATATCAGAAAATAGTTTGCAATTACCCCCTTTTTTTTTGTTTTTAGTGTTTTCAACAAGACAAACTTCTTGTTCTGAATGCCAGAGAAATCAGAAATGTGCAAGTTTTTATTTGAATCCAATAAATTGATTCTTCAGTCTAACTAGAGATTAAAAAGACGAGGCAATTCATTTGGAATGGTTGAAAAGAATAGTCTGATATTAGGAGTAGGGCTGTTAATTTCGGGTTATGGGGGTCAGGTTCCGGTCGAATCTGGAACTGACCTGGCACTATTAGGATCAACCCGAATCCAACCCGTTTTTGCAAACAAGTCGGTTTTTGGGACCCAAACCCGACCCACTTAGGATTCCGATCAACCCGATCCAACACAGATTTACGTGATTTGGTTGAAGAAGCACGCAAAGATAGCGAGTTAGCGACCTCCGATAGTTGTCCGACCGGCGAACGGACAGACGAATGGAGGACTAACGCGACAGACCGGTGGATGCGAGTATGGTTGGTGAACGTGACGGCTGGCGGTCCGGCGGAGACGACTGCTTGACGCGTGACTCCGTTCGCGGGCGTGCGAAGGCAGCAGTCACGGGACTCGGCGGCTAGCGAACATGACGGCTTGCGGACGTGATGCGACCGATGGACGCGGACGTGACTGACGCAAACCCGTATCGGATTGATTTCGGGTTTCCTGGTCAACCTGAACCCGACCTGATTTTACAAACGGATAGAAACCTCTAACCTGAACCCAAACCCAAAATGTCTGTGTCGGATTCGAGTCGGGTTTTCGGGTTGTGTCCAATATTGACACACCTAATTAGGAGTGAAAATAATAAATTGAATAAGCTTAAGACATGATAATTTCAAGAAGTAGTAGTAGCATTCTTATTAGTCTTAAGTGAAGCATTAACAAAATGTAAAAAAAAAAAATTATACAAATGCAATGCAATATTGCAGAGAACCACACAGTACTGAAAACAAAAGTATAATTTTTTTTTTAGTGATAGAAAATGAGGGAGAAGAGATGGAAATTTGAGATTTAAATAGGACTTTTTACAAAAAACAACTCCTGCAAAAGTGGCTATGAGCAGGAAAAGGTAGTTGGCATATCATATTGCCTTAATGTGCATGGCTATTAAGTACAGTGTCTGAAACAGCAGAGTCTTGTCATGCAATGTGTTGTCAAATTTTTATGATTGATGCTACTCTTTCCGAAAAATTTGGTATGCTTGGGCAAAATATTGTAAAATGACCATTTGCACCTTTCTTCATCCTCATAGTAAAACTAAAAAAAAGGGCATAATGATCATTTTATACTGTTGTCCAACTTCCCGTCATTTTTGTCTCACATAATACTATAATAGCCTTACTTTATTTATACAAGATATTAATTCCCCAAAGTTATGTTTTGTCTCAATTATACAATAAAATGAAGAGTGATGCTATTCACGTCAATAGAATATACTAAAATTTCAGTGCACTTCATTAGCCCTCCAACTAAAAAAATCATTTTCCACTCTAAAATAGAGTAAAACTTCAAAATGTCGTAATTCATCTCAAAGTGAATTGTATTTTTTTTCTTTCGCGTGCTTCCTGTGAAGGTAACAATCTCTCTCATCTTTCGTGCGCTTTTTCTCCTCTTTCACGGTGTCTTCGGCAACCTAATTTTTTTGCGTAGGTGATTGGCGTCACATTGTTCACCTACCGAATTTTGAACGTGAGATTTGGAGTTCGAATGCAGCGAATGGCGAAACGCATATGGTGATATGCAATTCGGTTACAAATGATCTTAGTCATCACATTCACTACCTGGAAAATTGCTTTCGCTCTCATTTAGGAAGCAAAACATCTGACAAAATGAAGTTTTCAATCACCTCTATTGAAAACGTTTAAGATGATTTCTCTGAGAAAGGTAATCTAGTATATGGTAAATTTTATTTATAACTTTTTTTTCTTGGAAAGGAAAATGCTCATTAGTGAGGAACTATAGAGTTGATGTACTGGTGGAAAACATCCATTCCACTAAAATACTTAAAAAGCATAATTGATGAGGACATCGATAGACGCTACCGACATGTTTATCGCCGGCAAAATCGCAGATCGACGGCCACGATTCAACGCCTCTACTTTTGATTTTGATGTCATGATGTATTATTTAGTATTTGCAGTTTTTTTCATTTTTACCCCTATGGGGAATTGCTTTGTTATTGTAGCCCAGAGGGCAATTTCGTACTTTCTTTTTTTTATGAGTTGAGGCCTATATATAGTGGTCTCATGTGTTGTATGAGGGTCAATGAATATTTTGAATGAAACTTTGTTTTGGTTATCTTTTTCTTCTTCTTGTGGAGAGTTAGAGAGGAGAACGAGAGCCCAAGGTGTGGGCGAAAAGCAATACCCACCAGTCATTGGAAGAGTCCGTGACTCGTGGTCTATCCCCATCATCTGATCCTCGCCTTTTTCCCAACCCGCCAACCCTAACCCCTCTTGGCCGCCAACCACCCCACCTCCTCCACCGCCGGCCTTCTTCCCCTCTCCCCACTTGTTCGAATTTTGCAAATTCAAAATTATTGAGTTGAAAATTTCCATTTTTTTGTCAAAGCCAAATATGGAAAGTTTTCAAATTCAAATCAATTTGAAATTTGGATCGAAGTGGATTTCATAATCAAACCTCTTCATGCAAACAAGCAAATTTGGAAGGTTTGTGAATTGCTCCCACCCTTTCCCTCTCCTCCTTGAACCCGCCGGCCATGCTTGGCTTTCCCCCTCATTAATTGCTCCATTAATCCCTCATCAATTTGAAATTAAAATTTTAATTTCAAATAAAACTCCCTCCCAAATTTTCAAATCCTGAAATTTATTTCAGGATTTGTTATTAAAACTCCTCCCTCTCCTCTCTTGAAACCGCTGGCCTTCCCCTATTAAGCTCCCCATTAATTCCCTAATCCAGGCATTAATTCCAATTGATTTGAAATTCAAATTTCAAGTCAATTCCCTCCTAAATTACTCAAAACTGAAATTAAATTTCAGATTTGAGTGATCCCTTCCATAATTTCCCAAACCAATTTTCTCCAAACCCTAGCCTCCTCCCCTTGTACCCGCCGGCCTCACCTCCCTCTGCAGAAATCCCGCCGCCTCCCCTCCTCTCCTCCTCCACCTTTGCACACCACACTTGCTCTCGCCTCTTCACCTCCATTCCCCTCTTCATATTGGGATTATTCCCAAACGTCAAGGATGCATGGCCGATCCTGAGTTGGAGTGGGGTCTTGTATTCAACGCCGACGAAAGCATCAACATCCTAAGATCTCCGTGCTTTGATGTGGGATTTGAAGACGAAACTACTGTTGAAGAATATTTGGAGCGAGTAATCCCTATTCTTGCAAGCATCATCGACCGACGATTTTCAAGCTACGATTGGAGCCTCGTCGGCCACCCACTACGTCCATCTCCACTGGCTACCTCTCCACCAACAAAGTTCTGCGGCACCATCTTTATAGTGGTAATATCTCTCATTATTTGGCTCATCTTTCTCCGCTAAAACCTACAAGTAGTTGAGTGAGAAGGCCTTGAGGTGAACCTCTCATTGTTAAATGTTGGATTATGTTGATTGTGCTTTGCATTCAATTTTATCTTGGTTTTTTAAAGGATAGTCTTGGTTATTCTCTATTGCTAATCTTTGGCCTAAGCAAGTCAAAATTTTCAAATTCTTGGTTCTCTCTTGCATGATTGAATTAAATTTATAAGGGCAAAACTTGAAGCAATTTTCTTTCTCATTTCTAAACGTAACTCCTAGTAGTTTCACATCAATAATATTACATTATAACTCTCAGCATCAATCTCTATTCTTCATTGACCACTTAAAATGAACTTCTACGTGAAATGAATCAAGTATCATACATCAAAGTTTAACTAAACGCTTTCTTATGAAGAGCATAAAATCGCATCAATTACTAAAACTAGTAAAATAATGATTATGAAAACATTTATTAGTGTGTATGGACCATGAGAAACAAATTGAGACAGAAACCTTAGGACCAGGTAGTGCATGAGGATTTCATCCAATGTGAGATTTTAGTATGGTATGCAGCTTTACCCCTTATTACAAAGATGTTGCTTCTATGATTAAAACCCTTAGTCTCTAGATCATAGTGGAGAAAGTGTAACTACTATTGCACGTAGGGTTCATAATTATGTTCTGTTCTCAAACCTCTAGTAACTTAAATTTTAATTGACTAGAAATCAAAATTGATTTACTTCTATATATATATATATATATATATATTAGAAATTTAAAACAAGTGTTTTAAAATCAAGATTCGGATAAAAAACACATACCCAAAAGCAAAAAACTGTTGTTTTCGGAAGAAAACAGCAACTTGATTGCAGCAACCTTGAGAAAACTAAGAAAATCTGAGAAAAAAATGAAGGCCTGACAGATGCAGAAAACAGCAAAAAATATATGTTTCTTCAATTCGAGAGGAAGAAACGACTCTCCAAATCTCTAGCCAAGAGACTAGAGCCCAAGCTCACAAGAGATCTCAAATTTCAGATTTAAATTCAAGATGAAACCCTAATTCTAGCATTAACAACTAATTAAAGCTAAAGAAGAAATACAAAATGCCTAAACATCCCCTAATTCAAATATTTCCCTCCAAAGCAATCTTTATTCACGGTGTAGGCTCCATAAGATCAGCCGGCCCCTTCTCTCTCCCTTCCCTGGGCCGGCGGCTGTAGTAGTAAACCGGTCCACTAGGGACCGGTTCAATAGGAGCAGCCCCTCTTGGGCCAGCCTAACAGATTCCTTTCCCAAATCAGACTAAAAATTGGGTCAAAATAAAGTTTTTTTCTTTTTTGAGTTGAGGCAGAGGAGCTTAAAACTTATTCAGCCCAGCGGCATGCCCAGCTGTTTGAACCTATGTTGGTTCACTAAATATAAAAGCATTAAAACCATATGACATTTTTGTATATCAGTTTATTTATCATATGAATGTTGATGCAACAAGAATGAAGGCAGTTAAATATCCCAAAAAAAGGAAGGTGGAGTACATGATGCCTTAATTGAACATACGACCTTTTTCTTTTCTTTCTTTTTTTTAATTAGCTTGGCTAGCCACATAATTATGAAATTTAAAAGAGGAAAATCAATTAATCCAACTCTTGTCAGGAATTACCAATGTATGATATGAGAGCTACAATAACACCAAATTATTATGTTAAATTCTGGTCAGATAATGCTCATAAATATGAAGTTTACCATGAAATCTCTCGTCTTCATGAAAAAATAGAAAGTTTACTCAAATCTTATCTCACTATGTAATAGCCCGCTAGAAATGGAGCTCATTTTCTAAACAACAGAGTTGAACTATTAGAACAGGGATTAATTAATAAAGCCAAACCTTAGCACATGTAATGTTTGCAATATAAGGCAAAGTTTGTTTCATCACCTTGAATCGTAACTAACGGTAATAATTAAATATAAATTTTTTTCATCGCAGGCTTTTAATCTTATTCTACCTTTCTTCCGTTCTTTTTTGGGGAGCTTGACATATGTGACTTGTTTGAGAAATAAATGAAACTCTATCAACCAAAATCTTAGCCAAGCACATCATAAGAAATATCAGATCATAAACTCCATGTAAGCAATCACAAAGGAGATGATATGAGAGAGACCATATGATTTTAAGCATTTTGATCCGAGCAAACTTCATAGCTATCATCATCATCAAAATTTTATATGCTTACCGAATGGACCAACCATTACTTTATATATATATATATACACACACACACACAAAGGATTTGACTCTTAATAGGACACAATAAAAAAAAATGATTCATATATCCAAAACACACATAGTGGGATAAAGACTTGTTGTTGTTGTAGTACTAATATAAAGTAATGGTTGGTCCATCTGGTGGGTATTTTGTAGTTAAACTCAAAATTAGTTATAGATTTTAATCTCTCCCTCCAACTTTATATATTTTAAATATTTTAAATCAATTCTGAGCCAACATAAAATTGAGTTATTTTGAGTTGTCAAACCAAATTGACTTCAATTAAATCAATTGAGTCGTTTTTGAGTTAAACTATGTTCGATAATGTTGAATCTGGGTGGAGAAAAAAAACTCTCAAACCCAAAAATCTTTTGATGTATTTAGGTCATTATAAGTCATAAGTCACAACAGGGTTTGATTTGTTTAAGGTTACTAGGGCAACCAAGCCAACATAATGGAAAATTACCTTTCTACCATGCTTGGTCATCCCCATGCTTTGATTCTTCATTAATTGTCTTGTAGAAATCACCACTTTTTTTCTTCTTAACTTCCTTTTCTTCTATTTTTCTCACCCGCCACCTAAAGTTTCTCATATTTCCTCTCCTCCAATTAATAGATGGCCACCCCCTGATCTTCGTTGCATTGATTTGATTTGGGTGGTAATTAGTCTCATGAAGGCTAGATCCCCCACCCCCACCCCACAACGCACTTTCACTTGTACTTTTCATCATGATGTTTGAATGGAAAACAACTTTTTTTTTTTTACTTTCTTTTGTGTGCTTCCTTTAAGGGAAGGAAAGAAAACTATTTTCCATTTTCATCTTGTGTGCTCCCTCTCTAAACAAAATAATTCTTTTACTGAGTGTGAGCGCCATTCCTTAATGAAGTACTTCCAAGGTAGAAAATATCCTAGTCACATCGAAGTGCTTAGGCCTAATATCTTATTATCCGGCATTCTTGTTACGCTACTGTTTTACATTTTCTTCTTCTTCTTTAAAACTCTATCACAGGAATTTCATGCACACATACCATCTCTATGATAACTTAGGTTTTTATTAATTTGGTTACATAGTGATATTTTCATTTGCTTGCTAATTATTTATTTTAAACTGGCTCGTAAGGATGCTAATAAAGCTATGCGATGCAAAGACATTAGCTTTTAGTGATTTATATAATAGATTAGATACTAAAGAGGGAGAAAGATATATGTATAAGTTAGCCAAACAAAGAGATAGGAGTAGTAAGGATTTAGTTCAAGTGAAGTGTATTAAAGATGAAGATCAAAAAATACTTTTCTTAGAAGATGATATTCAACAAAGATGGATGAGATATTTTGCTAAACTTTTTAATGAAGATTGTGATTATAAAATTGACTATAATGACCTTAGCACCCTAAATGAAAATAAAGATTTCTGTTTTTATCGGCGTATTAGTAAAACTGAAGTTAGAGAGGCTTTAAAGAAAATGAAGGGTGGAAAAACTGTTGGACCTGATGATATTCCAATAGAGGTGTGGAAATGCTTAGGAGATGAAGGAATTTCATGGCTTACTAAACTTTTTAATACTATTTTGAAGACTAAAAAGATGCCAAATGAGTGGAGAATGAGCGTGTTAATTCCTATTTTTAAGAATAAAGGTGATGCACAAGATTGTGCGAATTATAGAGGTATTAAGTTAATGTGTCATACTTTAAAACTTTGGGAGCGAGTTATGGAGCATAGGTTGCGGCGTGATACTAATGTTTCTCATAATCAATTTGGATTCATGCCAGGTAGGTCGACTATGGAAGTCATACATTTATTAAGAGGTTTGATGGAGAAATATAGAGAAAATAAGCAGGATCTACATATGATATTTATTGATTCAGAAAAAGCATATGATAAAGTTCCAAGAGAAGTGCTATGGAGAGTTCTTGAAAAGAAAGGAGTCAATAATGCTTATATTCAAATCATTAAAGATATGTATGCAGGAGCTATTACTTGTGTTCAAACACAAGGTGGATTGACCAAGTATTTGCCTATTTCGGTTGGGTTACATCAAGGATCAACCTTAAGCCCATATCTTTTTGCTTTAGTCATGGATGTTCTCACTAGACATTTGCAAGAGGATGTACCTTGGTGTATGCTTTTTGCTGATGATATTCTTCTTGTTGATAAGACTAGAGAGGGAGTTGAAGGTAAACTTGAATTATGGAGGTCAACCTTAGAGTCTAAAGGTTTTCGCTTGAGTAGATCTAAAACGGAATATATGGAGTGTAATTTTAGTAGTAATAGACCTAGTGAGGGGATTGTGACTTTGGGCGATCAAGTCATTAATAAAAGTACACGTTTTAGATATCTTGGATCTATTGTTCAGAGTGATGGTGAAATAGATGGGGATATTATCAGCAGAATTCAAGTTGGATGGTTGAAGTGGAGGAATGCATCGGGCTTGTTATGTGATAGAAATGTACCCCTCAAACTTAAGGGAAAATTTCTATAAGATGGTAGTGAGGCCTTCAATGCTTTATGGTGCCGAATGTTGGCCATTAAAAGAGAAGCATAATACTAAGTTAAGTGTGGCAGAGATGAGGATGCTCAGGTGGATGAGTGGCTTTACCCTTAGAGATAGGATACGAAATGAGCATATACGTGAAAAGGTTGGAGTAGCTCCAGTAGAAGATAAGATTAGAGAGAGTTGCCTTAGATGGTTTGGTCACATAAAACGGCGGCCTTCCGATGACCCAGTTAGGAGAGTAGAGGTATTAGATTTGACTTATATTAAGAAAGGTAGGGGTAGAACTAAAAAGACTTGGTTAGAAAATATTAGGAATGACCTTTCTTTATTAGATTTAAATGAGAATTTGACTTTTAATAGGACACAATGGAGAAAAAGGATTCATGTAGCCGACCCCACGTAGTGGGATAAAGGCTTGATGTTGTTGTTGTTGTTGTTGTTGTTAGTTCATAATGAGTCCATAAGAGTTTTAAACTCGTATGTTAACCTACTGTTTTACATTTTCTTGTTCTTCTTTGAATCTTTATGTGAGGTGAGGACTTTCATGTACATCAAACCATCTCTGTGATAACCTAGAATTGTATTAATTTCGTTACATTGTAATATTTTCACTTGCTTGTTAATTATTTTCTGCATTAAACTTTACTTTTCACTTGCTTGTTAATTATTCTCTCCACCCCCTCTCTCCTTTCTGCACTCTTGTGGAGATGAACTTCCAAATAAGCATGTAAAATAGTCAGATTCAACTCCAGCTAATAATAATGCATAAATTTCACTTAATACGGCATTTGTGTTTTCCATTGCAAAATAAATTCATCAGTACCTTCAAATAATCACGACAGAATCACTTTCGAATAAAGAACTGAACCAACTATTAGATATCTAACTGGTAAGCATGACAAGATTTAAAAATTGAATCATTGAAATAAATTTATAAAAAAAAAAGGCATAGAGTTAATATAATACAACAATTCTACCTTTGCTTGAAGCAATACAGGTCAACTAGGAACAGTTTCATTTATCTAAAATTTTGAAGATTCTTTCTCCATTTGAGTACTGTAAAATGAAAATGAGGTTTCCCAAAGCATCACCAAATGTAGTATGGATGAACAGCAGGACTTGTAAGAGAATGAAGTTGAGTAACCTTTAAGCTGTAAGCAAGAGAAGTGCATTAAAAAAATATATAATAGAAGAGAAAAGCCATGGATCTCACACAAGTATATGTGGAAAAATCAACTGAATTTGCTTTGCAGGACTTTACATGGAACCAGATTTAAAACAAACCAATGGCCCATATATTAATACCTGTTTTTGATGCCAATGCCAAGGAAGCAACTTAGCCATGAACTCACGGCAATATCTGCCGCACCGTTAATTCTTGTTAGATGATGCGAACAAGGAATCGATGAGCAATAAGCATTCAGAAAAGACTAGCATTTGAGCCTCATATGAAATATCAAGTTTTCATATCCACCATTCCGCAGTGCTTTGACAGCCATTACCTGTTAAGTGTCATGATTTTGCCCTCTTTTTCAGCTCACCCAAAATATGAAGCAAGTTCTCTGAACCATCAAGCATGCATTCCCTGCGAATGCCATCTAAAACAACTTTGTAGGTTATAGCATCTGGTATTTGTCCCTTGCAAAGCATTTCATCTACAAAACAAGCAGCCTTATCGAAATTTCCCTCTTTGCAAAGTCCACAAATCAATGTAGTATAAGTATATCACATCTGGCCTAATCCCATCCTGCTCCATATCCAATAACAATGCTTCGGCAACCTCACTTTTCCCAATTTTGCAGAATCCATCCATAAATGCATTATATGTAATAACGCTAGGCTGAAACCCTTTCTCCCTAATTTCATCAAAAATCCTTTTGGCACCCTCCATATCCCCCATTTTGCAATAACCATCAATTAAACTATTATAAGCAACAACATCATTTTCAAACCCACTCTCCTCCATCCGATGAATAAACTGGAGAGAATCCTCCAATCTCCCTTCTTTACATAATCCATCAACCAAAGTACTATACACGAACTTATCAGGACTCAAGCCTTCTTCGATCATCACATCTAAAACTCTCAAAGCCTCTTCCATTCTACCCTTTTTGCAAAGAGCTCCGATTACTATAGTGAATGTATTAACATTAGGATGAAGACCAGAGGAAGCCACAAAGGTTAACATTTCCATAACATCTTCTAACTGCCCATTATCACAATATCCATGAATCAACGAATTATACGTCAAAATCTCCGGGTTAACTCCATTCTCTTGCATCTCATAAAGCATATTCTTAGCTTCCACTAGCTTCTTCGCTCGACACAAACCATCAATAAAACTGGTATAAGAAACTACATTCCCTCTAACTCCAACTCTAACCATCCTCCCATAAAGAATTGCAGCAGCCAAGATCATACCTTTCTTACACAAGCCACTCAGAACAAGGTTATAACTAAACTCACTAGGCTCCAATCCAAATCCCAACATTTCACCAATCAAACCAAGACCTTTCTCAAAATCCAAGCAACTACACACACATCCGATAAGTACTCCATATGTAAAGCTGTTTGGGCTCGGTCCGTTCTCCTTCATCTGATCGAAAATTTCAAAAGCATTGGAGATATTACCTTCTCTGCAGAGGGCTTTGATCAAAGTTGTGAATGTGACAACGTTTGCAGTGTAACCCTTTTGAGTAATTTCGTCGAATAGCTGAAGTGCAAGATTTGAGCGACCGGTCTCTGAGCAACAGTTGATGATGATGTTGAGAGTGGTGAAGTCCGGGGAGATGCCCGAGGAGCGAGCAGAGGAAAAGAGGGAGATGGCCGAATCAAATCGACGGGATTTGGAAAGAGATATGAGAGCGATATTCAGGGACCGAGTCGAGGTGGGCACTGGATTTTCATGGTGGATTGTGGCGGTGGAATGGCGGCCGTTGGAGAAACTATGGAGTTGGAGATGTAAAGGGAGAGATCGTGTGAGAGATCTAAAGAAATAGCTACAGATAATGGAAGAAAAAGAACGGATTTTTGCTGCAGTCGTGAACATTCCACGGCTCTAAAGTTTGAATTGTAAAAATCCTTTTTTTAAATATATTTAGTAGTAATATTTGTATAAATATTGTGGATGAATAATTTAATACACATTTATATAACTTTTATTTATATAATTAAATAAATCTGAACAAAATTTTAAAATCTTATAGAGAAATAAATATATTTAAACAATAATTCATTGTTCATTTATATTTATAAATAAACTTTATTATTGTTTGATAAATAGCTTTCTAAATATTGCCTTAATTAATTATTTGTTGACTTTTTATATGTTTTGGTATTGAATATATCCTATATATTCTAAAAATAATGTGTGTTATTAATGATTAATTAAAATATCAAACATATATATTTTTAAATCTTATTAATATTTAAATCACCAACTAATATAATTAATATCTAACAAATTGTACTAATGCTAATTAAAATATAGAAATCCAACTATGAATGATAATAAGATTATATGTTAAATCTTTAGCACCAAATACATAATTAATTAGTCTTCATTAAACCCTAAGTTAAAATGATGATAGACTGATCCAATATAGAATTTGAATTGTTGAAACATAGGCAATCGTGATGGAGCTCACGAATGAGGCCGCACAACAACATAGGAAGTGATCCGCATGTGGAGACGAGGAAAACAAGCGTAAGGTAGCGACCAATGGATAATTTGATGTTCAACTATTGGTATGGGTGCTATGCCTAGTATGTCTTGATGATGTAAAAGTGATGTAGGGTTATTTTCAAAGTAGGCATATTATATGGCACTTTCATAGAGCATAGTGGTCATGATTCATATGTTAGTGAAATGAAGAACTATCATTACTTTATAATCGATGTTTCATTATAGAATCACTATAGTGATGAGACAAAGCAATAATGGATGGGAGCATGTCAGAGCCAAAAGGATAAATCTTTTGGAACTTAGAAGAATTATAGTTGAGATCAATAGTGAAAGGAAGATTTTGTGCAAAAATAATTAAAAGTGTTATTATCGACAAGACTTATGCGATTATGATCTACTTGATAGGGATGAAAAGTTGGATGAGGCCTAGGCTGGTTTCATTGTATCCTCTTGATTTGATTGGTTGAGGGGATTCAATTTGCCCACTTCTTCGTGATGTAAGATGATATTGGGAAAAATCTTAACCTCCACAGAAGACCAATTTGAATCTGTTTGCACTGTATGACAAAGTCATTAGGATTAGAATTTAGAAGTTTAAATTTTCTAGGCATATTAGACAACCGTAATTGAATAAAGAAATGAGGTGTTACATTTTCCCCTTTCATTTTTTTCGCAAGTTAGTAGTAGTGAAACTAAGGTCATCATTATATGTATTCTCTTTTTTCTCATTAGTTCTTTCATGGAAATGAAGAATGCTAGAAAAAAGTCGAGATGATTGACTTTTCTTTATCTTGACCTACTTGGCTACAAAATCTAAAACATGTCTTAAGTCATGGAAGGCTTGATAATTCATGCATAGCCTCCTCTTGATCGAATCAATTAAGGGGCTTCAAACTACCCAATTCTTCATGAGGCTATATGATCCATTGACTGTTGACAATCACCATGGGAAATTGACTTGGATTTGGTCATTCTTTATAACAAATCAATCAATCAAAATTTTTACTTTATATTCTTTTAGTTCAAATCAAATATATATATAAAATAAAATATATTATCCTGCTAACGCTTCATTTTTTATGGCTTTTTTCTTGCTTCTTAAAGCAGCTTTTTAGTACAAAATTTTTATTTTTTTGTACTAAAAAGATTATTTAAGAAGCAGTAAGAAAGCCGTCTCAAACGAAGCCTAATATTTTGATCAAACCTTGCTTAATAATAAACAAAATATTATAAAACAAGTCACTATCATGCTTGCCAGTTAGGAGCACAGGTTTGAATAACTTGCACATAATGATTTGGGGGTCCATTTGGCTCATACTTAGGATGTGTATTTTGAGGCTTTATCATAGAAATGAATATATATATATATATTATATATATATATATATATATATATATATATATAATACATATATATATATAGGTAACCAAGTTATCCATAACACCTTGAATAAGACATTTTATTTAATAAAAAAAATCTAATTATGTTATTCACAATTGTAAAGAATTATCTCAAGGTCGGCTATTCTAATGAAGGAAAAAAAACTTTTAATTCTGTTCAATTTATTAAGAAAAAATATGTTTTAAATTTTTTCTTAATAATTTTTAAATTAAAAAAATTTCCAATGCTATTTAAAGAAACATATAAAACATTGATATGTTAGTGTTGGAATCAACAAAGAGATAATTTAAATCATTAAGAGTAAATAAAAATATGATAAAAAATAAAACATATTAATAATTTTATATATTTTTGTTAAATTGATCATTATATTATTATGAACAAGTCATTGTAGATTTCATTATGGTTCTAATTTTGAAAATTTTGCTTTGATAATCTCTTTGATAATATTTAAATATAAAATTTGATTTATAAAGAAAAAAAAATACTTTAAAGCATAATAAAATCCCCAAAATATCTTTAATGAACAATTCGCAACTTATCGATGCAATCCTCGAATGAGTTTATGTAAAATATTTTTTTGTAGGACATTAATCAGTCTTCACGACTAATAAATTTGCACATCATCTTCTCATATATATTTTTATTTTTATTTTTTAAATTTTTTTAATCATCTTCTCATATATTCTATACTTGTTGTATATCACATGCCTTACAAGACAAATCATATGTTTTAATATATATATATATATATATGAACATTTTCATTAGAAATGAATTGCTCTATTATTAATTTATTTATTTTCCATTCTTGAACTCTATAAAATTAAAGTTATGTTTTATAATAATCACACAAAATCAAAACATGTTTGTGTGTATGTGAGGGTTAGAAAATTCATAATAGTAGATTAAGAGAGTTTTCAATAAACATCAATCACACAAACAAATAAATGAAAACAATAAGGGTAAAACCTGAATTTTTGAATAAAATTTTTTAAAATGGGAAAAATCATAGGACGTGATTCAATAGAAATGATTACACTATGTGAGTATTGATTACAATCGTTTAAAGGCATTAGCTCGGAACAATTGTGGCTAAGAGGTCCGATGGCTATGATTAAATCGGTATAGGATAAAGGCATTCGAATTCAATGAGGTCAACTATGATTGGGTGGTGGTAAGGCGATTCAACAACAACAATTAAGTGGTGGTCAAATGACGTTAGTCGGACATTGATTGTTTTGTGGCAAAGGTCTGATAGTGGTAGTTGAATAGTGGTCCAATGGAAGCAATTAGGTGCCAAAGGTTTGCTAGCGGTTGGGTGGGGGTCTAACAATGGTGGTCGGGTGGCCAAGGTCTGACAGTAGAAGTCAAATGTTGAAGGTTCGACGGTTGTGAACATGTGACAATCAAACGATGATTGTGCTCAGGTGGAGCTCAAGGATTTTTCAAGCCTTTGATATTTCTTTATTGTCTAGCCAAATTTCCTCTTTGGGATATTTATATAAATATATTTTTAAAGTTGTATGCCTCATAAATATGAAGAAAATCCAAAATACTCCATCAGATACCTTGTAGTAATTCTTTTGATTATAAAATATTTGTTCAACATTTAAGTGCCTTAATATTATCAAAATTAATATCGAGACACTTGATTTGACTATAAACATATCAAATTTGAAGATCAATTGATCTCTCGATTAATATTCAAAAGTTTTAACTATGCTTCAAGGTCCTTGATATGGGTTTATTTTGACTTGGATTTTTTTTTTTTTTTTTTTGAGCCGTTGGTTTCAACTCGTCAACTAAATCAATTAAAATATAAATTTGTTAAAATCAGAACTCAAATTCAAGTGTGCATCGAGATTTGTGCCTCATCAAAGTTAGAAATAAAATATTTTTTGATAATTTATTTTATTGCTATTTGTAACAAATAAGAAGCTTCCTTCATCTGTTGAAATGACACATTAGAAAAAATTGCTATAAGCTAGCTGTATTGTAAATACTAAATAGTCCTTTTCCAATTTATTGCAGGTCCTGTAACCGTGTAGCATATCCTTATATTCTAATAAATCTGCCCAAAAACTAATTTTTTAATTTTATTACATAGTTTCTAATAATATATCACAGTAAAAATTTTAAATTTACTTATAAATCACTCAAATCTTTAATACAAGCTGCAGGTTGGCTTTCTTTATAAGACAATAAATTTTGTTTCATCTGCTGAAGTTTTCTCTTAAAATTTGTCAGGATTCAAATACATAAATACTCTAAAGATTTCTTATTCAATCTCTTGCAGATAAAAAATTTCAAATATAGAACTAAATATATTTATAAACAAAAGCTGGATCTGAAGAGGCCACTCTTTCTACATGCATAAATCATAACGCGATTTTGACAGAGCTTTTTTGTTCTGTTTTGCTGTCATTTTCCTCTATTCAGCCTCTTCCTATTCCTCTCCAGAACCTTGGTTTCTTCTGTAATCAAATCTTCTTTCTTTTCTCCCTTCCAGCTTCCAGTTTCCAATTCTCAGAGTTCTGAAAATGAATGATCTTCTAAAGGTACAATCTTTCAGTTTTTTTCTTTACTTGTTAGGAGGCTACTGTGTAGTACAGTATGTTCATGATGCTTGCTTCATCTTAATCTTAGGCTTCGTTTGGGTTTCTGCTTCTTAAAACAGCTTCCAAGTATAAAAATTTTAATTTTTGTACTAAGAAGTTGCTTTAAGAAGCAATAAGAAAGCTGTCCCAAACGAAGCCTTAGTCTTTATTGTTATCACAAGTTTGCAACAATAAACATCATAACATCATAAATTTACAATGATTCTGCTTCACTTTGCAGAACTCTTTTGTTTCTAGAATAGAGAGGTCAGACAGGTCTCCAAGAGAAAGAGATATAGAGTTAGGATTTCCAATGCAAAGCTTAAGAAGTGATTATGGAATGGAGGAATTTTTCAAACAGGTAAAAAATTTTGCATCAAATTTAACATAGAATGTGTAATTGAAAAAAATTTCTTTCTTAACATGTTGTGAATCTTTTTCAACATTAAAATAGGTAAAACAAGTTGAGGAGCTTATGATAAAGCTCTCTAATAACCTCAAGAAGCTTCAGGTAAGCTGACACACAATCGATAAGTCGTGTAAAACAAGTTTATCTTGGTTTTCGTGTAGCTTATAGAAGATTATAAAGCTTTTTACTTGGATCATAAAGCTACATGAACTGCCAAAATATTTTCAGGAAGGCAATGAGGAGATCAAGGCTGTAACTAAGGCTACTACAATGAAAGGTAACATATATAAGACTCTTCATTTATGCAATTTCTTCCATGACTCAACAAAATGTAAATTTGAATTGCCTCCAGCTTTTAAGAAAATAATGGATAGGGATATGGAAGAAGTGGGAATAATTGCACGCGCCATCAAAATGAAATTAGAAGAAATCGATCTAGATGTAGGCAATGCTTCTGATTCATTTTTTTAGTTTTGATTTGTTTGACTGGTTCTATGTATTCATATTTATTTTTGGTTTTTAGAACTTAGAGAACAGGAAGAATCCTGGCTGTGGAAAGGGGACTGCTGTTGATAGATCAAGAACAGCCATGACAGTGTAAGTTTTCCTTGTTTAGTTCTACAAGATTGTCTTATTGTGCTTGTAATCAATCTTAAAATCCATTGATTTCAGTTCCTTAAAGAAGAAATTGACGGATAAAGTTAATGATTTCCAGGTATTTTTAATTTGCTTTTCTGGCAATATCATTCATGCAAAAAATAGTTGATTAAGCGTTTATAACACATTGCAGAATCTGAGGCAAAGTATACAAGAAGAATACAGGGAAATTGTTCAGAGAAGATTTTTTACAGGTTCAAATCTCACACTCAGTCATAATCTGAGAGAATTTCTATCTTTCAACTGCAAAAGATATTAAATTGTTCTTATTCTCTTTGCATATGTTACAATAAACAGTCACAGGGACAACACCAACTGAAGAAGTGGGTATAACATATTATAACATATGTAATCAATGACAAGCCCTTATAGCATGTTTTTAAAATTTTCAAAGCCTATATAGATGATCGACGAACTGATCGAGAATGGTGATAGTGAAAGAATCTTTAAAAAGGCAATTCAAGATATCGGAAAAGGGCAGGTTTACTCTGAATTGTAATTGGATTATGAAAATGTTGTTTAGAAAATGAAATGTTGATTAGAAAACATGCTTTTATAGGTAATTGACACCTTGGAAGAAATTCAAGAAAGGCATGATGCTGTTAAGGAAATTGAACATAAGTTGTTTGAACTGCATCAAGTACATACTTAAATTTTAAAGTTTATTATTATATATATATATATATATTTGTTTTCAAAGTTCTGTTGACTCACCATATTGTTTTTATGGCTTTTGTTATCTGTTGATAGATTTTCATGGACATGGCAGTGCTAGTTGAGGCGCAAGGAGAAATGTTGGATAATATTGAAAGTCAGGTTTGATTTTGTGCTCTTATATGGAATTTCTACAATTCGACTTTTTAAATTAATTTTCTCATTTGCATGTGAAGAATCAATCACAATTAGGTTATTGGATAGTCAAATCATTGCAAAGTCTATTTTAGTGTTTTGTTAGAAAATTCTGCAGTACTAAACTGAGAACTCAACTTTTGAAATGTTTGAAAAATTGGAAAGTAGAGTAATATTGTCTCTAGTAATCTTGAGTTGCTATTTTTAAATGTCATTATTGCATTTAAATTGAAAACTTTAGATAAGAACAAACAAATTTAATGGGACACTTGCATCATATTGGAGCATGAACCTTATTTTCTTAGATTAATCTTCATCATGATTACAATCCATAATGTTCTCTTTGTAATATAAGTCACAAAGTGCCTAGTGTTATCATAGTAATAACATTCGGTGCAAAATTTAAATGAACAAGAGAACAAATACACCAGTGATAAATATAGGACACATAAGTTTATGTGATTTGCTGATATACACACCTACATCTACTACTCATAGAGATTTAATATTCCACTAACTTCACATTAAGGGTAAATCAAGAATTTTTTAATATAAAGTTGAAGATAGTGATAGGTATATGATGGGGACATCAAATCGTCATGGAGAGTTTATCAGAGACGTGGCCGTCGATCTACGGCCACGATCGAGTCTTTATATTTTTGAGTCGTTGATGTATTTCATTTTCATGTAGTTTGTTATTTGCTTATGTGGCATTTATGAGTCATATTTTTATTTTATTTTATTTCGTTGCTTATGTGTTGTCTTTCCCATTGTACCCCTCTTGTGAGAGTTTTCGTATGTGAGCCCAAAGGGCGTTTGTGTCTTTTGTTTCGAGTCATGTTGTAGGAGGCTATTTAAAGCCCCATTTTATTCTATGATGGCTAATGAATGATTACTTATGAAAATTACTTCTTGCATAAGCATTGAGAGCTTGAGAGTTCTAATGGAGAGAGCTTCCTAGGAGAGGAAGAAGTTTGGCGCAATACCCACCAACCTAGATAAGTCGGGTTCGTGGTTTCTCCAATTTATTTTTTGTTTTCTTCTTCTTCCCATCTTCACGACCAATCACTCATCTACCACCGAAACCCGCAGCCACCTCACCCGATCCCCTCACCCATTTCCAAACCCCACGACCCCCCACCCGAATCCTCCTTTTCCCACTAAACCGCCGGCCACCTCCTCCCTAACCGCCGGCCACCTCCTCCCTAAGCCACCGCCGGCCACTTCACCTCCCCCCGTATTTTATTAGTTTCCTATTATGGTTGATTATATTTTGGGATGTATTTGAATTCAAATTTCAAATATTTGAAATTCAAAATATTTCCTAATATATAAATTCCATACTAGGAAAGTTCCTAATTGATATCCTATTTGAATTGTCATGAAGAGAGGAATACATCACTACTTTCCAATTGTATGAATTTCAATTAGGAAACTTTTTTTTTTATTCTCTAATTTCTCCTCCCTGTATGCCGCCAGCTTCACGCCTCCACCTGCTAATTAATCCTTCAGTTATTTCCTAAAGCTTAATACTATTCTTAGGAAATAATTTGAAATCATCTTAAATGCCTGTTGACCGAAATTCCCTCACCCGTATTGAAGAGCCTGAGCGTTATTTCCACTGCTGGGAAAGGAATTAATTCTCCTTTTCTCTGTTTTGCATCACCGCCTCTCACCCCACTCCCCCTCTAGCCCGCCAAACCCTCTCCCCGTCACCACCCTTCTCCTCTCTTGAATGCAGGAGTTAAATCTCCTCTTCCTAAAACCTGTAGGAAGATTTGATTGCATGCTCACTAGCCTCACTAAGGCTAGTTTTTTCCTCCAGGTTTCCCCCACCTTGGTCCAATAGAATCTGAGAAAACTTCTCAGATTTTCGGGATTGACAAGCTGGAAATATTTTCAGATTGCAAGGGAAGAGAGATGCATCCAATCGGTTCAAAGGGAAATCAGGGACAAAGCCGTTAAAGATAGTGATTGACGGATCTCCCCATCTCTTGAGCAAAGGTTTTTTTTTCCTTCTCCACTTGCATTCAAAGTCTTCTAAAATCTAAATTCTCGTTGGTTAAGATTGTACTCGCTAAAGGCTACTCCAATGCTCTTGCTAAGCCTAGTAATCATAGAAATTGAGCGTGCCTTATTTGCATCCTAATTCTCTTGTTAGATTAGATTAGGGATTATTTTGAAGGCTACTACTTTGTATTGCTATATTTTCTTATTTATCTTGAAAACTTCAAAACTCCGAGCATGTGATTACGCCTAAGCAAAGTACCTCTTTATCTGTTTTGAATCTTCGTTGAGAATTGCTTGTAACTTTATTCTAAAATTATTCTATTCGAAGAGTTGTGCAAAGCCTAATTGAAGTTCCTAAACATTGCATGTAAGTAGTCCTGCATCAGTATACTATTCTCTCTATAACAATGCTTGAGAGGAAAAAAATGACTTGTTGTGAAGAAGAAAGCTTAACATGATGTTGTTGTGGTTACTACTCACTTCCCTTCTTTATAGCTAGAGCTTCTCTCTTTTATGGCCTAAAGTTTCTTCTTTTGATGGAACTGAAACTAAGTAGCATCAATCTCCTTCTTGTTGAAGAACTATAAGATTCTCGTACTACGAGTATCTGAAAAACTCATTCCTTCGTTCTCCCGTTGCAAATCCCTCTCCTCTCTCTATCTCCTTTTCTCATAATTTATTTATATCCATGGGACGTAAAATGCCACATTTTAAGGCTCTATTTATAATTATAACAAAACATATATTGCAAAATATCTCTTAAAGTCAACAAAAGATCTTTTAGCCAACCCCAAAAAAAAATTAAACCATATTTTTAAAAGTATCAATCCAATAATTGCAATAAATATTGTAAAGATTTAATGAGAAAAAAAAATTTTTTTTTACTCCATAATTTTAACACCAAGTATTCTCATAATCAAAATAAGCTATTTGGATAAATTCACATTACTTAATTCAATCATAAGTTAAGAAGGCAGCCTACTAATTCCCCATCATGTTTTCATCAAATTGTCTTCCTCAGAAGAAAAATCATCATGTAACAAACTGAAACTATATTTTCAGGTAGCAAATGCAGTGAATCATGTACAGAATGGAACAGAAGCCCTTCAAATTGCCAAGAGCTTGCAAAAGAAATCAAGAAAATGCATGTTTAGTGCAATAATTTTGTTCCTGATAATTGCAATTATTATTGCTCTCTCAATCATTAAACCTTGGAAGAGATGAAACAGAATCAACCTCTTTCACTATCAAGAACTCCCCTCTTTCAACTCTCTTGTTGATTTGCAGCTTTCAGGTGGCCAAAGAACATGTTTTAAGGCATATTCAGTACTAAAATGTAAATTCTTACTTATTTTGGTATGCTGTACAATGACTTCCTCCACATTCTCCATCAAGCTATGTAAGTAGTAATTCGTTATTTTGAATTCCATTGTAAAAGGTAAATGATTACAGAATGTTCAGCTGAATTGGAAAATTTATAGAAAATATAGCTTCCTTCTAAGTTTATGGTATTTATGAGAACTCGGTAATAATTTTAGTTTCTTGCTACATTTATCACTGATGTAATGCTAGGAATAAGCTCATGACTTGATAAGAACCGCCGAGAGAAAATATATACGAAAGAATAGAACACATACAAATATATTAAGAATTTTATACATGCTTGTCCAATTGATAATTACTTAATGTTTTTGCTGCTACAGCTTTGAACATGCATGATTACTAGAGAAATTCTTTATCACGCTCTGTGATTTTTATTTTTTCTTCGGAAACCCTAATAGCGATGCCCTTTTATAATAAAAAATCTTGAGCAATTGAAATTAACAAGTGAAATCTCTAAAATAACCTTAATGAAATAATTCATGAAAACTTGAGGTGTAAGATTTTTCTTCATAGAACATTAATTTGACTCCACAACTTAGTATTGTTGTTTTGTTTTGTACTAAAAGTGGGACTAATATAATTTATTTTTTAAATGAATATAAAATATTTTGATCATAAAAATCTCCATTTAACAAAACAAAATTTTCAATTACTATAGCAGAATTTGATTTCTTAATTTTACTGAATTAATTCCTAAATAGGAAACTTATTTATTTGATCAGTTTGAACCTATTCTAATGCATTTTTATCAAAAGACTCTGATTTAATTTTTTTTTCCATCCAAATAAGCACAAACAAATAATTAAAATATTTACAAAATTAACCCCACCAAACATGTAATAATCCTTTTATGACCATTTCATTTGGAGGATTTTTTATTTAAATTCCAAGAGAAATTTAAAAAAAAAAAAAAAAATGATATTTCATCCCATCACATCTCAAAATAATTTAAGTAAATTTTTTCCTTGTTTTGATAAGTACAAAAGGTTTGAATAAAAATTAATTTGTCATCCCTCCAATTCTATAAAAAAATCATATTACATTTAAGATAAGATACTGACTTGCGAATAAAATATTACATTAAATATTATTACTTTAAAAATAAATAATTTAATTTAATTTCTATTATATTTATTCAATTTTATCAATACTTAACAACAAATAATTTATTTATATGTCCACTTTGCATGAAATTAAAAAAATCAAATCTTGAGAAAGGGAAATTTTTACCTGGATAATTTATTTAATGCAATTTGAAACCAAAAAAATTCAAATTATTTTCATAGATAAATTATTAAAAATAAAATTATTATTTGGTTCAATATATCTTTTATATAAAATCAATCAGATTAAAATGGAATAAAAATGCAGCCTCTATGACACCTAAAATACCAAAAATATTCTATATCTCTAGAGACCATTTTCACATGCTATACACTTAATACAATGCATGAGATAGAGAAAGAAACAAAAAATAATTTACATGCAAATACGAACTATTATATAATGTGTGAATTAATATTACTCAATTAATAATCAGACAGAAATTTATCAAGAGAAATTACAAAACAGACCATGTGTATAAGTAGAGATTCTAATTAAAAAATTCTTTTATATTGAAAACTGTTTGGTTAGCTGATGAATACAGTATAAAATGAATGCAGTGTAAAATTTAAAGAGGGTGGTGATTGGTGGCCTAAAATGGCAGGAGGACAACATTTTGACTAATTTCTGGTGGACAACAGCAGTTTAAAAAAAAAAACCGTCTATTTGCTACATTTCAAAAAATAAAAATGCATAACACGCCCCAAATGAATTCTAAAATTAAATCGGCTTTCTTCACAATGTCATGTTACATATCAGGCAAACCAAGTGGGGTTCATTTTAGGCAGCTTTTCAACAACCACGTTTCAAACAACTAGCACATATTTACTTGGTTCCATTGCTGCTTCTAAGAAATTTTTGCCGCAGATTTTTATAACCAAATTTGCGAGTGTGTGGATATAAGAAAGTTCATACTCAACTTTTTCAAAAGTAAAGAAACTTATAAAACTGACATCAATTTTTTAAAAAATTAACTATTATTATAATAATCTTACAACTATGTTGATAAAAAGTTGCATCTACCCAAGTGAATCTGTGTCAACCAAATTAAACTCAAAAGCCTACTGATTACTTAAGGTTATCAACCTTCCAAAGAATTCTTACTAATACCTGTATACTGCATCTGCATAACTTGATTCACATTCAAGGCCAAACTTCACCGTGTATGTCCTTTTTAGCATATAGCCGATCCCACGACCAAGGCACATCTGGAAAACAGCAGATTATATCAACAAATAACTTGATATTTAGAAAATTTCAAATAATAGAAAGGGAGACTTGAAGAACAAGCATTGAATGCAAGCAAGGAACAACCTTCAGGAGAGTAAGGCTGGGCTGGAAGTTGATATGGAACAGGTAGACGGATGATGATCTCAGATGATGAATCCGGCTCGCCGTTCCAGCATAGAGTCACCAATTTTGTTTTGCCGTTCTTAGTAGACATCTGATTGTTTTTGTTCAAGAAAATACAACTGACGATTGGGTGTTTTAAGTCATATTTAAGTTTTTGACGAACTAGTGAACTAACCTGCTTCATATCACCATTGCCAGTGCATGAAAATTGAGAAAGATTGCCCTTCATAACAGATGGCAAGAATAATACCCCCAACTTCACAAAAAAAAAAAAAAAAATCTTCAGAGCAAAATAGACATTAATATAAAATTCCATTTAATGTCCAACACTATGATTCATTCAACATGGCCACTCTAGTTACAATTTTATAAAATTTAACTCCATGTTATGCTTTTATTGCCTAATATTTTCACTGGCGCTTCTCTATTTTAACCTCTCAAATTTATGATGTAGAACGAAAGGGAGTTACACAAGAATTTAAAAGAGAATTAAATTTAGCTCCACAAATTATCTAATCATGCATCAAAGTCAGTCAATTATAAGTAATTCGCGGCGTTCGATTTGCTAGGCAAAGAAATTACGACAAGAGAACTAAACTCTTTAAGCAAGTGCGAAGGAACAATAAAACAAAGGCTAGTAAATAGGAATCCCACAGTTAATACAAAGTTGTTCACCTTGAGACCTTTAGCTCTCTCTTCCTACGGGGACTAAGTTGAGCGACGGAAGATTGTCCAAACTAGCATGGAGGTTGCCACAAAGATGGAAGCACCAAGGAACGTTGCCGTGGAAGAGGATCTCGGAGGCGGAGGAGGTACGGTAGATCGACCTTTGATAATCCAAGTGTAGACGGAGAAGTGTTCGTCAATGGATGTGACAACCGGTACATCCGGCCGGTTCACCCGAACCGGCCGGCCCGCCTTTATTTATCCCGCGGAACAGACAGTTCGCGGAACCGAACAATCGCGCGAACATGAAGGGGCGGACGGTCGGGAATTCACGCGAGAGCAAGGTAGAATTCGTTTTCTTCCAATTTTAGCAAACGAGCGCGTTGGAGGGTAAGATTTAACAACTCCTTTTCGTTCTTATTGTTATAGAAACAAAGGTTGGAGAGAATTTGCAACGAAAGGAAGAAATGACCGAGGAAAAATAAGGAAAAAGGTTTGTTGAAATTTCTTTTAGATTTTCCTATAAATTTCTTCTCCTCCTTCGTTTAAAGTGAGCGATATATTTCTTGAAGGTTAAGGAAGGGATTGAAGCGAGGAAAAAGGAAATTTCGGGAAGAAGGATTTTGGGAGATTTGGAAAATCCAATTGTAAGAAATTCTATTTCGAAACTATTCTCGAGTTTTATTTGATAAAGCAAATTCATAAAAACTTTATTTCTTGATGATAGAGATTTGGAGAGAAATTCGAAGTAACACACCTTCGTCGAAGACCTGAAAAGTTCAAGTGGGTATTTTTAAAAGTTTAAAATTTCTTTATTTCCATTCTATTTTTGTTTAGAAAGAAGTATATGCGAAATTGATAGATGTATGATTTTTTTTCTACTTTTGGAGAAATAGTTAACTAAAATAAAGCAACGACATGTATGAGTACAATTATAGAAAAGAAAAAGGATATGTTATGAGTATATCAAAGAATTAGAAAGTAAAGTTTAGAAAGAAAATATATACATGTACATGATTCGTATATGCAAATGATAAGTAATATTTATAGAGATACAAGTAAGATGTGTTGTATGCAATTGTATCAATAACGATGAAAATGAAAAGAAAAGAATAAAGGAAAAGGGTATTGAAAACGACAAGAGTCACCCCCTTATGGTACTGGCTGGGGACGCCGTACTCGTGCACGAAAAAGGAAAAGGAAATTTCTATGGAAATGGGGAAAAGGAAATTAAATGGAAAAGGTTGTACCTTTAGGTACTTTGAGACGGTGCTCCTGTGCAAATTAAATGGGAAAAGGAAATGTAAATGAAATATCAAAGATAACAAATGCTTCAAATTATTTTAAATGAAAATATTCAAAGAAGTATTAAGTTAAAGAATTGAAATAAACAAGATTAAGAAAGGAAAGAATATATGTTAATTTATATTTTTATATAAATTATATAGTTACCCACTGAGTTTACTTAGTAAACTCAAACCACGAGTTTAAATGTTTCAGGAAATTCCTAAGAGAAGTAATGGCTGAAAGAGAAGAACATGTTTACAGAAGGCGAGGTGCAAATGACAACAGGTAAAATAGAAAATTTTTTTTATTAGTGGCTCTTCAGTTTATAGAAAAGTTTTGATGATGAGTAAATTTATACTTTTGGAAATGTACTACCGTCCGACTTTTCGTACCCGCCTCGTTAGATCGAGCATCCGGGACGGGTCGTGACAAAAGTGGTATCAGAGCCAATTAAGATCTGAATCATACTGAAAGAGCCATTAGGATGAATATTAATGATTGAAAGTTTAATGTGAAATGAATATTTTATTGATAACAGGAATCAGGATAATCCTAGAGAAGAGGAAATGGGAAGATCAGTGCCTAATGTTAATGTTAATCCTGATGCACTAGCACAAATGATGACAGCTGTAACTCAGCTGATTCAAGATACAAGAAATCAACCTTCGGGGAGTAGTAGTGGTGGTGGAATAGTTATGGATAAATATCTGAAATTATTTCAGGATATGAGACCACCATTATTCAAAGGTATAGAAGGATCAATAGAGGCTGAAAATTGGTTGCTGAGGATTGAAAAGATATTAGAAGGAATGTACTGTCCAGAAGAGAGAAAAGTTTCCTTGGCAACGTTTGCATTAGAAGGAGAAGCTGAAAGATGGTGGAGAGGCCTGTATCAAGAAAAATTTGAAGGAATACCTGGCATGCAAATCAAATGGAATGATTTTACTCAAGTGTTCAGGGATTGGTTCGTACCTCCTTCTGCGAGGAGGCAAATGCAGGACAAGTTTATGAGGTTAATACAAGGAGACAAATCAGTTATGCAGTATGAAGCTGAATTTACAACGTTAGCCAGATATGCTCCTCAGTTAGTACACACTATGGATGATAAATGCCATCGCTTCTTAGTTTGACTGAAGGATGCAATTAGATTACCCCTGGTTCCTCTTGGAATTGAAGATTATACAGTGCTGGTTGAAAGAGCTAGAAGACTAGAAGCAGACCTGCAAAATACTCAAAGGAGACGTGATTTTCAAAAGAGGAAAAGTGGGGAAGTTATAGAAACCCCTCAAGATTCACATAGCAAGTCTATATCACAAGGTGGAAAGTTTAATTGGAAAAAGACAAAGTCCAGTAGCAGTGACAGTTCAAGTGTGAACAGTTGTAGCAAATGTGGAAGACAACATAAAGGAGAATGCTTATCTGGTACAAATAATTGCTTCTGGTGTCATCAACCAGGTCATATAGCTAAGAACTGTCCTACTCTGGGGCAAAGATCAACAGGAGAGTCAAGAATGAATATTGGATCTCAGAGGAATGTTGGAAGACCAAGAATAGTGGAATCAGCTGCATCAACTCCAGGATCAAGTCAAAGCCGACAGAATACTCTGCCTAGAGTATATGCACTAACTCAGAAGGATGCTAAGGATTCACCTGAAGTGATTACAGGTGATAAAAATGAGAAGTGAATGAATATGTATTATGAAAATATTATTAAAAGAATGATGTATGTTTATGTTTTCTTATGAAATTTTATAGGTATAATTATGATGCAAGGAAAGCCTGTACGGATTCTATTTGATACAGGAGCTTCACACTCCTTCATTTCAGAAGAATTGGTTAAAAGTGTTGGATTGAATGTTTGTGAAATCAATGTAATTTTGAAAGTTTTAATGCCAGATGGATCATTTATAAATGTGAAAGGTGTATGTAAAGTGACTTTCAAATTAAATGAAAGAGAGTTTGAAGCTTCAATGAATGTTTTACCATTGCAAGAGTTTGATATGATATTGGGAATGGATTGGTTATCAAAGCATTTTGTGATTATTGATTGCAACAAGAAAATTTTGAAGTTTAAATTTCCAGAAGGAGAATTGAAGTTTTATGGTGAGAGAGGAATTTCTTCAATGATAATCACTTATTTGAAAGCATACAAATTTGTATCCAAGGGATGTCAGTGTTTTCTTGCTCAAGTAAAGGATACAAATAAAGAAGTTAAAGAGTTGAAAGATATACCTGTAATCCGAGAGTATCCATAGGTGTTTTTAGATGATTTGCTAGGATTACCACCAGAAAGAGAGATAGATTTCACTATTGAATTGATACCGGGTTCAGAACCAGTGGCAAGAGCACCTTATAGAATGGCAGTCAAAGAGTTACAGGAGCTGAAAGGTCAGTTACAGGAATTGCTTGAGAAGGGGTTCATCAGGCCAAGTTCCTCACCATGGGGAGCTCCAGTACTGTTTGTAAAAAAGAAAGATGGGAGCTTCAGAATGTGCATAGATTACAGAGAATTGAATAAGCTTACTGTTAAGAATAAATATCCATTGCCCAGGATTGATGATCTTTTTGACCAATTGGAAGGAGCTACAGTTTTCTCTAAAATTGATTTGAGATCTGGATATCATCAGCTACGGATTAAGGAGGAAGATATAGCAAAGACAGCTTTCAAAATCAGATATGGTCATTATGAATTTGTGGTAATGCCATTTGGGGTGACAAATGCACCAGCTGTATTTATGGATTTGATGAACAGAGTTTTTAAGCCATTCCTGGACATATTTGTGATTGTGTTTATTGATGACATTCTGATTTATTCAAGTGATAAAGAAAGCCACTCCAGTCATCTGCAAGCAGTGTTGCAAACATTAAAGGAGAACAAGTTATATGCCAAATTTTCAAAATGTGAATTTTGGTTGAGCAGTGTAAACTTTCTGGGGCATGTGATTAGTGGAGAAGGAATTTCAGTTGATCAAAATAAAATTCAAGCTATATCAGATTGGCCAAGGCCAACGACTGTTTCAGAGGTGAGGAGTTTTCTTGGACTTGCTGGTTACTACAGGAGATTTGTAGAGGGGTTCTCTCAGATAGCAGTTCCATTATCCAGATTAACCCAAAAAGCAGTGAAATTTGAATGGAGTGATCAGTGTGAAAGAGCTTTCCAGAAGTTAAAGAATTGCCTAATGACTGCCCCAATCTTGACAATTCCATCAGGTTCAGAAGGGTTTCAAATTTTCTGCGATGCTTCCTTAAGGGGACTTGGTTGTGTGCTGATGCAACATGGTAGAGTGGTGGCCTATGCTTCAAGGCAACTGAAAATTCATGAAAAGAACTATCCTACTCATGATTTAGAATTGGCAGCTGTAGTTTTTGCACTTAAAATATGGAGACATTATCTGTATGGGGTCAGATGTGAAGTGTTTACAGATCATAAAAGCCTCAAGTACATTTTCAATCAAAAAGAGCTTAATTTGAGGCAGAGAAGGTGGTTAGAGCTCATTAAAGATTACGACTTGGACATACAATA
Source organism: Dendrobium officinale (assembly GCA_019514585.1). Taxonomy (NCBI): domain Eukaryota; kingdom Viridiplantae; phylum Streptophyta; class Magnoliopsida; order Asparagales; family Orchidaceae; genus Dendrobium; species Dendrobium officinale. The sequence goes on from CM033689.1 coordinate 1,944,329, forward strand.
CCATCCTGGAAAGGCAAATGTAGTGCACTTAGCAGAAAAACCTTTGGAAATGCAAATTGGCTAATCACCCAACAGGAGCAGATTATCAGAGATATGGAAAAGTTAGAGATTTCAGTAGTCAATCAAAAGGAGACAAAAGATATGATGTTGAATCAACTGATGATCCAATCTACCTTGAAAGATAGAGTGCTCAATTCATTATCTCAAGATGAAAAATTTCAGGCCATCATACAGAAGGTACAAACAGGACAATTAGAGAATTTTGTTATTGATGAAGAAGGGTTATTAAAGTATAAAGACAGGATTTGTATTCCAAATGCTGGAAGCTTAAGAGAAGAGATATTGCAGGAAGCCCATCTCTCAACTTATGAAATTCATCCAGGCAGTACAAAGATGTATCAGGAACTCAGAGGTTTATTTTGGTGGCCGGGATTAAAGAGAAGTGTTGCAGAATTTGTAGCAAAATGCATTCCCTGTCAGATGATCAAAGCAGAACATCAAAGGCCAAGTGGACAACTGCAACCCCTACCTATACCTGAATGGAAATGGGAAGACATTGCGATGGATTTTGTAGTTGGATTACCTAGATCAAGGCAGAGTCGAGATGCAATATGGGTCATTATTGACAGATTAACCAAATCAGCTTATTTCTTACCAATTAGACAGACAGATTCAGTGGAAAAGTTGGCAAAACTTTATATTGATGAAATTGTGAGATTGCATGGGATTCCAAAATCTATAGTTTCAGACAGAGATGCCCGTTTTACTTCTAAATTGTGGAAGAAAATTCAAGAAGCTTTGGGTACACGATTGACTTTCAGTACAGCATTTCATCCACAGACAGATGGGCAATCAGAAAGAATAATTCAAACTTTGGAGGATTTAATGCGATTATGTGTATTAGATTTTGGAGGAAATTGGGAGATTCACATACCATTAATTGAATTCGCTTACAACAACAGTTTTCAAGCTAGTATTGGAATGGCACCATATGAGGCCCTTTATGGAAGAAAGTGCAGAACACCCTTGTGTTGGGTAGAAACTGGTGAAAGAAAAGTGATTGGAACTGAATTGGTAGATGAGGCTACTATCAAAATCAGATTGATTAGAGATAGATTAAAGGCAGTTCAAGACAGGCAACGGAAATATTATGATGCTAAGCACCGACCAGTGGAATTCGAAGTTGGAGAATTTGTTTTCTTAAAAGTTAGCCCAATGAAAGGTGTTCAAAGGTTTGGAAAGACAGGGAAGTTGAGCCCAAGATTCATAGGTCCCTATGAAATTATTGAAAAGATTGGGAATATGGCATACAGATTGGATCTACCAGTACACATGCAAGGAATTCATAATGTGTTTCACATATCAGTGCTTCGGAAGTATGTCTCAGATGATTCAAAGAGAATACCGTCAAAATCCATTAACTTGCAGCCTGATTTGAAATATATAGAAGAACCAGAAAGGATACTGGATTATGATGTAAAACAACTGAGACATAGGGCAATTCCTTCTGTAAAAGTTTTGTGGAAACATGGATTAGAAAGAGATGCCACCTGGGAGCAAGAAGCTGAAATGAGGAGTCAATATCCTCATTTATTTAATTAAGGTACGTTTTCTTTTACTTGATTTTAATTTAGAGGACGAAATTTTTTTAAGGAAGGGAGATTGTGACAACCGGTTCATCCGGCCGGTTCACCCGAACCGGCCGGCCCGCCTTTATTTATCCCGCGGAACAGACAGTTCGCGGAACCGAACAATCGCGCGAACAGGAAGGGGCGGACGGTCGGGAATTCACGCGAGAGCAAGGTAGAATTCGTTTTCTTCCAATTTTAGCAAACGAGCGCGTTGGAGGGTAAGATTTAACAACTCCTTTTCGTTCTTATTGTTATAGAAACAAAGGTTGGAGAGAATTTGCAACGAAAGGAAGAAATGACCGAGGAAAAATAAGAAAAAAGGTTTGTTGAAATTTCTTTTAGATTTTCCTATAAATTTCTTCTCCTCCTTCGTTTAAAGTGAGCGATATATTTCTTGAAGGTTAAGGAAGGGATTGAAGCGAGGAAAAAGGAAATTTCGGGAAGAAGGATTTTGGGAGATTTGGAAAATCCAATTGTAAGAAATTCTATTTCGAAACTATTCTCGAGTTTTATTTGATAAAGCAAATTCATAAAAACTTTATTTCTTGATGATAGAGATTTGGAGAGAAATTCGAAGTAACACCCTTCGTCGAAGACCTGAAAAGTTCAAGTGGGTATTTTTAAAAGTTTAATATTTCTTTATTTCCATTCTATTTTTGTTTAGAAAGAAGTATATGCGAAATTGATAGATGTATGATTTTTTTTCTACTTTTGGAGAAATAGTTAACTAAAATAAGCAACGACATGTATGAGTACAATTATAGAAAAGAAAAAGGATATGTTATGAGTATATCAAAGAATTAGAAAGTAAAGTTTAGAAAGAAAATATATACATGTACATGATTCGTATATGCAAATGATAAGTAATATTTATAGAGATACAAGTAAGATGTGTTGTATGCAATTGTATCAATAACGATGAAAATGAGAAAAGAAAATAATAAAGGAAAAGGGTATTGAAAACGACAAGAATCACCCCCTTATGGTACTGGCTGGGGACGCCGTACTCGTGCACGAAAAAGGAAAAGGAAATTTCTATGGAAATGGGGAAAAGGAAATTAAATGGAAAAGGTTGTACCTTTAGGTACTTTGAGACGGTGCTCCTGTGCAAATTAAATGGGAAAAGGAAATGTAAATGAAATATCAAAGATAACAAATGCTTCAAATTATTTTAAATGAAAATATTCAAAGAAGTATTAAGTTAAAGAATTGAAATAAACAAGATTAAGAAAGGAAAGAATATATGTTAATTTATATTTTTATATAAATTATATAGTTACCCACTGAGTTTACTTAGTAAACTCAAACCACGAGTTTAAATGTTTCAGGAAATTCCTAAGAGAAGTAATGGCTGAAAGAGAAAAACATGTTTACAGAAGGCGAGGTGCAAATGACAACAGGTAAAATAGAAATTTTTTTTTATTAGTGGCTCTTCAGTTTATAGAAAAGTTTTGATGATGAGTAAATTTATACTTTTGGAAATGTACTACCGTCCGACTTTTCGTACCCGCCTCGTTAGATCGAGCATCCGGGACGGGTCGTGACAATGGAGTCTACAAGCGTCGGCAAGATTCGGTCCAAGTATTCGTCGACGGTATCGTCGAAGTCAAATCCGACGTCAAAGAATTGGGATCGCAAGATATTGACTCTTCCGTTGCGGTCGTATTCAAACCCGTAGTTCCACTCGGGTTCGTCCATGCATCCTTGGAGTGGATCCGGATGGTCGCCGCAAGCAAGATCTTGAAAGGGTGGAGGAAGTGGCCGGCGGCTCCGGATGCCAAGGGGAAGGCCGGCGGTGAGAAGGGGAGAAAGAGGGGCGGGGGGGTGGAAGAAAAATTGAAAATTATTTCAGTTTTGGGGGTTTTGGAGGGAGGAATTTGAGCCTTAATTCAATTTCATTAATTCCTTAATTGGGGAATTAATGAGGGGAAAGAAGCACAAGGAGGCCGGCGGCAATAGGGAAGAGAGGAGAGGGTTTGGGTGTGAAAGCTGAGAATAATTTCAGTTTTGGTTGGGTTGGGAGGGAAATCCACATGAAATCAATTTCAAATTTCAATTTGGATTAAGGAATTAATGAGGCCATTAATGGGGCCATAATAGGGGGGGGGGGCGGGTTGAGTGCAGGGAGAGGAAATTAGGGAGAGAGGGAGGGGGGGGATTTATTCAAGGATGATGACTAGGCAATCATCCAATAAATCCAATTTGATTCAAATTTTGAAATTTCAATTCATTCATTCTTTCCAAAAATGAAAACTTTCCAAAAATGGAAGAATTTCAAAATTTGAAATTTCAAACTCACGAGCGGCTACGAGGGAGAGTGGCGGTGGGAGGGTGGACATGAGGGGAGGCCGGCGGCACCATTGGCGGACGATGGGGCTAGGTTGGCCGACGGGTGGGAGGGGGAAAGCCACGGGTTCGGCGGCCAACTAGGGGATGAGGTGGGGGATTTGGGTGGGGAAGAGAAAGTAAATAAAAACAAAATAAGGTTTGAGAACTCACTAAGAGATCTCAAGTTTGAAGAACTCACACAGAGATCCTCATGCACTCACAAAGAGAACACAAACGCAATTTTCATTCAATTATCCAATGATCCTCATACAAGATACAATGGCCATATAAATAGGCTCCAAAGAAAATAAAGTGCAAAAGTCTAAAATGCCCCTTGGGGCTACAAAAGCAACTACTACCCTCAGGGGTAAAATGGGAAACTACGAAAATAAAAGCATAATATAAAAACTGATGGTACAAATAAAATCAATAATAAAGGCTCGCAATCGTGGTCGTCGATCTCCGTGGTCGTCTCTGATAGACGTGCCGAAATATCCTATCGATGACCTCATCAATTTAACTCTCAAAATTATATCCTTCTCATGTATATTCTCATTCTTCTATATAATAAATCTGAAAATTTTGAACCTATCACACCCAACCATCCTTTTCTAATTATAATGATTGATAATTAAAAAAACTTTGAATCTGAAATCAGAGATGGAATGGATAAGTTGAAAAATAAATAATAGAAAGCTGGATAAAAGCAGAACTTCTAATTTTAGGAAAGTATGTAATGCATCTATTGTTATTGCAGTTCAGTCAAAAACGCACAAAACAGAAATAATAGTTTTGAAACTCTCATTTTTTAATGCTGAAACTGTTGAAACCATCATCAATCAGAATGAATAACTAATGGCGATGAATTCTCACCTCATAAGAGCGGATCATAAGCTGAGAGTTATTCTTTTGAAGTGCACCCCATGCTGCTTTGCTTAAATTTGCTGAAGTTAGAAGGAACCATCTGCCACATAAATTAAAAAAAAAAGTGGAAACTTAAAATTTCATAAGCATAAATAGGATAGAGCAATGCTTCCTACACTAACAAAGTTAAAACACATTTTCAACATATGAAGGAGATGATGGGCCAATAACATATTTTCTTCATGATACAATTTAGGATTGCCGCTGAAAATTACCCATTGTTCTGAACTGAGTGAGTGAAATTAGCATTTCTCTTTTGAATAAGAATAAAGAATAATATTGATTGTCCTTACGCAAGATTTTGACCGCTATGTCGGGTGTAGGATTTTATATGAGGCATTGCCCGGCTGAAAACATCAAATCAAAAGATAAAAGAAAACTATTAGATTAAATCAACTAATACACATGAGGAAAGATAAATCAGTATCCATTTCAGGAAAGTTCTCATGAGTCGTAGAAAATCAAGTGAAACTTCCCAGATTCAATCCAACAGAGCTATAGCACCTTTATGTGAGGAGGCGGGATAACATATGTGTAATATTTTGACCTGATTTATCAAGTTCACAAAGAGCCTGTTATATGTAGCCATTGTTGGTAAGCCATTGTAGCATGACCTAACTTTAAAATTTTGATAACACATGTAACAAGACGAACTAATCTGAGATGGCAAAAAAAAAAAAAAAAGAAAGATTGGGTTAAAGGATCCAATTTGCAAGCAAGGCTGAGTTTGGGCGGGGTTCTCCAGCAGGTAACCAAGATTTAGCCCGATATAAAGTCAATCCAATACACCTTGAACATTATTTAAATTTTATTTTTTGTTTTGAATGTGCTTAATTTTAAGATTATTTTAATTTTAAATTATATAAAATTTTCAATGTTTATCTTGATTATAATTTAAATCAGTTATTTTTTTATGGCAAGCATATTTCTATAAACGTGAATTTAAGTACTTGAAATTTGAATAATTAGCTATGAATGAAATTCGAAAGACTCCCTCTCTTATATTCTCCATTCTCTCTCATCTCCCTCTCCATACAATTTCTAATCAACCAAGTACTCACTGCTCCTCTGATTCACCTCTCTTATCTCTTCTTTAAATTCTCTCTCCAGATTATTTGCAATGATTACCCTTGAGATAAAATTTACTAGACTGATACTTGCACTCCAAACCAGCGATAGCATGTAAAGAAATCATTTGTTAAAGCAGTCTATATCTTTTATTAAAGCTATCATACATGATTTTGCTGACTTTCGCGATATGTCCCATGGCACGAAATATTCAATATTAAGATGAGCAAAAAAATGGTAATTTCCTTTATAAAAAAACTCGATTTTGGAAATGTCACAACATACCATCGACCCAAGTGATCTGCCTTCCATTTTGACCAATACTTCTTCAGAAATTCTTTCTCCACATTCTTTTGTGGGCTTGGAATGGCACTACCAGCTGCATAACCCTACATCATGAAACGATATTACAATGCTATCTCAGGAAGTAATTAAACAGCACTAGGGAACAGGCTAAAACAATGGAAGAGACAACAAGCATTCCCCGAATTACTCCAATTCACTTTTTTTTTTCTCCTGAAAAAAGCCCATCCAGGTTCACTCGCTTTAATTAAGCATTAAGCTCAATCAAATAATACTGAACATTATTATGCATTCAACATGTAAAAATCTAACAGCTAGGACATTCAAATATAACATGGTTGGCACATTCTTGCTGACCGTTAACTGATAAAGGAAGCTGCGTAAATAAAAATAATTCAAGTATCTTCTGAAGCTACAAAGGTAACGAGTTGGGGTCAGCTATATGAATCCTCATTATTTATCTACTCCTAATTTTTATAGAAGCATTAATTCTATTTTACGGATATGTAAAAAATTTATTGGGCACCTAGAGTCAGAATACATCTACCAAGCATCTTAACAATGATTAGACAATTTCAGAAAACTCCTTTTACATGTTAAAAATAAAGCATATGTCAAGCAAAGATGGCAAACAAGTGATCTACAGCACCTAACAATTTTATATGCACAGTTTAGCAAAGAAAAATAGCAGATAAATGCACAAAGCTCCCCAAAGGCAAGTCAATAGAGGGGTTTATACACATATTCTTAGCCCTTCACAGCAGGCACGCCATTAAAGTATTTGCATGCTAAGTTGCTAGCTGGTATAGCAATTCAATTTTTGCATCTCATCTAAACCATCCACATGCCAAAAAGAAGAGGTAAATCAACCAGTTCATGAATTATGACTTATCAGCAGTGAAGAGTAAGCCATTACCAAGCACCGTTACAATTTTAAAAATTGGCCAACCAACATTGGTATCCAACCTAGAACAAAAGATAGCTGACCAAATTCCTCTGACTTGGATCCACCCAATAGGTCTATTTTAGACCGATCCCTGGACCGGTCTAGTTGATCCATCATGGACCGGCTCTTGTGTACAAGAGATGGAACAAATTGTTCCGCCCATAACTTCCATCCTCTCTGCATGACGGGCCCACCAACCAATTAAGGGAGCAATTAAGGGGGGATTAGGAGGAAAAAATCAGAAGAGAGGGTTGTTTAGGGAATTATAGAATTGTTGCATGCTTAAAGGGGAAAATTTTCTTAGGGTTAGGATATCATCTCTGTTTTGACTGAATTTGGGAGTGCTCTTTAGATTTGTTTGGGCACTAGTCGCCAGCTAGAGATTTGAGAGAGCCGGATCCTCCTCTCCAATTGATGATCAATTGTATCTTTGTTGCTTTCTTCCCTATTTCATCAATTGAAAAGAGTTTTCTTTCGTTATTTCTCTTAAATTCATCTTGGAGATTGGATTTGGATTATTGTAATTTAATTTCAGCCAAGGGAGATTGGATTTCTACATCCATTTCTTAACAGTCTAATCCTCCGTTCAAATTGATTAAACCACATGGAAGGTTTCAAGTTTGATCCTAGTACTGCAAGAACCATCATCACCGACGTCAGCCAATCAAGGACAGCAACATGGTCACTCCTTATGCATACTATAGGCCACACCCGAATATTCCTCCAACCTCCATAACGGCTCCTTTCCACAAGGACACGCTGCTTTTCAAGAATAACCATCTCTTGTAAGCCACTCATCCGAGAAGCACCATTTTGAATCAACCTACACTATGTTTGACATGTATCTCACTACTCCAGTTCATACTAAAATAATTGGCACGTACCCTCACATCATAGCCGCTAAGAGGAATTTTTCTAGCAGACCTAACCCCTATAAATACCCTAATCTTAGCAAGTCAACAGCAAAAATGATCTCGAACCTATAGCCTAAACTCCAATGAATTGCAGTATGAGAGCAATAATATTAAGAGCCCTTAAATATAAGAGTACTAGAAAAAGAGTGGCAAAGTGAGATCTTTTGTAATGCTTTCTTTTGCATAGTAAAGCTCTACCCATCTTCCATAGAATGGATGAAGGAAAACAAACCAAATCATTATAAATCCTTTTGTTGTCCCGTATTTATATTTCACGTGCTTCTCATTCTCTCTCTATTCCAGTTGGATGCCTCTTCAATCATGATTAAAATAATCTTGATAACTTGACCCTTAGTTTCTCATGCCCTTCTATTGTGAACTGATCAGAAGTCTGCTTCATCAAATATCATTGATTCACTCGAACCACTTTAGTCATTCACAATTGAATGGTAGTTTAAATGCACGATCTTTATGGTTTCAATCAAAAAAAAATTGAATTGCACTCATCATCATTATTATCCTTATCCTAGAAATTCAAAATTGACTTCATAAATCCTCATACTCCATTCATTCTGGTTGCATTACATAAGGTGATAAATTTATTTTGATAAAAAAGCACAATTTTGAGCCACATTAATTTAAGCTTGCCCCATTTTCCTTCCTAATTCACTCAATGCCTCTTCAATCCTCTTTCGTACATGTCCAATAAAACCCATTTTCTACTACATATTTTCAATAGTTTCTATTAGCACCATCGCTAATATAATGAACTTTATTGTTCTAATAAACAATTTTTGCATGAAGTTTCTCATTATATTCATCCCAATTATAGTATGAATTCATCTTTACAATTATATAATTGTAGGGGTGCATGTGAGGAGCAACGTAACAACTTGTAATTCGGTTTATTTATAGGATTTGGCGTATCAGAAAGGATGTGATTGGGATACAAGGGGATTTGAATTATTAGATTTAGGCTTATGTGGAGAACTACAGGAATAGGCATACAAAGGGGTGAAAGACTGGAAAGGGGGGAAACCCTGAAATTTTTTTAAAAAAATGAGATTTAAATCAAAAGGATAATCACTCTAATAACAAATTGATAGCTTCTTGAATGCCTTGGAAAGAAAGAAGAGATCAAGAGAAACTCCTAAACAAATTGGATTACAAGAGAAACTCATAATTGGCCTTCACAATAATTTCATTCATCTAATCAATTAATGATTCAAATATAGGTAATAAATTAATATTTTATAGGGATAGTGTTATAATAATAAGATCAAATAATTTGAAATCATATAGAATCCAACCTATTGCGTCCTGAAATATTCGCGGCGATAGATAAATATAAATTTTAACGTCTTAGCTTTGTACGAAGATCCAACACACAAAAAGATAAAAGAGATAGTGTAGCATTCATAAGATACACCAGAGTTTTCACATGGAAACCCCTGAAAAGGGAGAAAAACCAGGGGGTCTGACCCAATTTGAATGAATTTACTAGTATTTGTAGTCGATTAAAAATGAGGCCTTCCTTAGGGTAATGCATTGGCTTTATGTAGCAAATATACATCATATAGAGTGCATTACATGGCGGGAATTTGAAGAATTAGTATTGACATGCTTGTTTGGTCCGCATGACCATAGTCGGGGGCGACGGAGGTCAGAAATACTGTAGTCGGGTGATGGTGGTCGGAATGACCATAGTTGGCGGGCAACGGAGGTCGGAAAAACCGTTGTCAGGAGGTGGAGGTCGGAAGGACTGTAGACGGCGAACAACAGAGGTCGGAAGGACTGTAGTCGACGGGCGACGGAGGACAAAAGTACCGTATTCGGTAGGAGACTGGTTAGAAAGACCGTTGTCGGTAATAGAGGTCAGAAGGACCGTAGTCGGCGGGTGACTGAGGTCGGAAAGACCGTAGTTTGGCGACGGAGGTCGAAAGGACCATAGTCGGCAGGAGACTATGGTCAAAAAGACTGTTGTCGGCAAAGGAGGTTAGAAGGACCGTAATCGGCGGGCGACAGAGGTCAGAAAGACTGTATTCAGTGGTTGACGGAGATCTGAAGACTGTACTCAACGGGCGATAGAGGTCAAAAGGACCGTAGGCGGCAGGCGACTGTGATCAGAAAGACTGTTGTCGACGATTGAGGTCAAAAAGACCTTAGTCGTCGGGCGACGGAGGTCGGAAAGATCGTAGCCGGCAGGAAACGGAAGTCAGAAGGACCAACGATAGTCGGTGGTCAGGTGTAAATCTGGCATTAGTTGGCGGCCCGGCGTAAGTCCGACGAGAGTTGGTGTAAGTCCAATGAAAGTCCAGCGACAGTTGGTGGCAGGGTGAAGATTGAGGAGCTTGGTGGCAAGAGAAATCTCAGATTTCTCTTCCTCTCCTCTCCTCTTTCCTTTTATTCCCCCTTTGCTTCCTCCCCTTCCATGAGGACTGAGGGGTCTATTTATAATTTTCTGAGAGTGACATGGCCAATAAATAGGAGGGAGATCAAGAGTATGTTGGGAGTGATTTGAATGGACGGCCGATATTGATCCCCTTGATCGTGGACAATTTATTGGGCATTTGAATATCTTAATGATATCAGAATTCGACGATCTTGTGCTCATTAGATTCATCTGGTCGAACCGCTCGATTCGACTATAAGCATGTAAAGTTTGGAAATCGTTTAACCATCCAATTTATATTTTGAACATTCCAAAAGCACTTCGGGTCTTCGATTTGGTCCCAATTGGGCTTGGATTAAGTCGAATTTGGTGTCGTTGGTTTTGTCTTTCCGAGACGTTCAGTTCGACTATAAGTTTGCTTAAATCGGAGTTCATATGGTTTCGAATCAAATTTTTGAAGTTTCCAACTCAATTTTGCCTCAAGATTAGTGCCCGGTCAAGATAAATTTTTGAAACTAAAACTAATCCTAAATCATTTGATTCAAACCTATAATTATCCAAAAAGATAACTCATCCCAAGTTAATTCAAATAAACCTAATCAATTCACAAATCCTAATAAATATGAAATAAATATTAAAATATAATAAATTAATCTAAATTAATTTACTGTACTGCATTAGAGGGGAGATAAAAAATAAATTTGATGCACTAAAAATCCAATAGTTGTCAATATAGGCATAAAAGGAAATAAGAGACATTAGAAATAGATCTACGGGAACTGCAAATGGTGGATAACAACACATGATTTATATTTAATTATGATAGGTAGACAACAACAACAACAAGCCTTTATCCTACTATGTGGGGTTGGCTATATGAATCCTTTTTCTCCATTGTGTCATGTTAAGAGTCAAATTCTCATATAAATCTAAAAAAGATAAGTCATTTCTAATATTTTCTAACAAAGTCTTTTTAGGTCTTCCTCTACCTTTCTTAACATACGTCAAATCTAATACATCTACTTTCCTAACCAGGTCATTAGAATGCCACCGTTTTATGTGACCAAATCATATAAGGCGACTCTCTCTAATCTTATCTTCCACTGGAGCTACTTCAACCTTTTCACGTATATGCTCATTACATATCTTGTATTTAAGAGTAACGCCACTCATCCACCCAAACATCCTCATCTCTACAACACTCGACTTAATATTATGCTTCACTTTTAATGGACAACATTCGGCACCATAAAGCATTGCAAGTCTCACTACCATTTTATAGAGTTTTCACTTAAGTTTGAGAGGGACTTTTCTATCACACAACAAGCCCGATGCATTCTTCCACTTCAACCATCCAACTTGAATTCTACTAATAATATCCCCGTCTATTTCACCATCACTCTGAACAATAGACCAAATATATCTAAAACGAGTGCTCTTATTAATAACTTGATCGCCCAAAGTCACAATCCCCCCACTAGATCTATTATTACTATAATTACACTCCATATATTCAGTTTTAGTCTTTTAGATCTACTCAAACAAAAGCTTTTAGACTCTAATGTTGACCTCCAAAATTCAAATTTACCTTAAACTCCCTCTCTAGTCTTATCAACAAGAAGAATATCATCAGTGAAAAGCATACAGTAGGGTACAACCTATTGCAATGTCTAGTGAGAACATCCATGACTAAAGCAAAAAGATATGGGCTTAAGGCTGATCCTTATTCAACAGAAATAGAAAAATACTTGGTCAAACCACCTTGTGTTTGAACACAAATAAAAGCTCATGCATACATATCCTTAATGAGTTGAATATAAGCATAATTAACCACTTTCTTAAGTAGAACCCTCAATAGCACTTCTCTTGGAACTTTATCACATGTTTTCTCTACAACAACAACATCAAGCCTTTGTCCCACTACATGGGGTCGGCTACATGAATCATTTTTTGTCATTGTGTCATGTTAAAAGTCAAATTCTCATTTAAATCTAATAAAGATAGATCATTTCTAATATTTTCTAACCAAGTATTTTTATGTCTACCTCTACCTTTCTTAACATAAGTCAAATCTAATACCTCAACTTTCCTAAACGGGTCATCGGAAGGCCTCCGCTTAATGTGGCCAAACCATCTAAGGCGACTCTCTCTAATCTTATCTTCCATTGGAGCTACTCCAACCTTTTCACGTATATGCTCATTTTGTATCCTATCTCTAAGGATAAAGCCACTCCTCCACCTAAACATCCTCATCTCTACAACACTTTTAGTATTATGCTTCTCTTTTAATGGCCAACATTCGACCCCATAAAGCATTGCATGTTTCATCACCATCTTATAAAATTTTCCCTTAAGTTTAAGGGGGACTTTTCTATCACACAACAAGCCCGATGCATTCCTCCACTTCAACCATCCAACTTGAATTCTGTTGATAATATCATATGCTTTCTCTAAATCAAAAAAAAATCATATGTAGATCCTCATTATTCTCTCTATACTTCTCCATCATACCTCACAATAAATGTATAGCTTCCATAATAAAACTACCTGGCATGAATCCAAATTAGTTTGAGAAACATTAGTGTCACACCGCAATCTATGCTCCATAACTCTCTCCCATAGTTTTATATGACACATTAACTTAATTCCTTTATAATTCGCACAATCTTGTGCATCACATTTATTCTTAAAAATATGAATCAACATACTCATTCTCCACTCATCTGGCATCTTTTTCATCTTCAAAATAATATTAAAAAGTTTAGTAAACCAAGAAATTCCTTCATCAGGTCTAACAGCTTTTCTACATTTCATTTTCTTTAAAGCCTCTTTAACTTCGGCTTTACTAATACGTCGATAAAAACAAAAATCTTTATTTTCATTTAGGATGCTAAAGTCACTAAAGTCAATCGCATTCTCATAATCTTCATTGAAAAATTTAGCAAAATATCTCATCCACCTTTGTTGAATATTATCTTCTAACAAAAGCACTTTTTGATCATCATTCTTAATACACTTCACTTGAACTAAATCATTACTCCTATCTCTTTGTTTAGCTAACTTATACATATATCTTTTGTCATCTTCATTATCTAATCTATTATATAAATCATTAAATATTAAAATCTTTGTATTGCAAATTGCTTTCTTAGACTCCTTACGGCCTCTTTATATATTCCCTAATTATCAAAATTTTACAACTAAACCAATTTGTATAACAAATCTTCTTATTTTTTATCTTTTCTGCACATTTTGATTCCACCACCAACTATTTTAACTATTAGTAGCTTTTCTCTTTGATATTCCAAGCACATCTTTTACAACATTTTTAATATTACTAGCTACTTTTTCCCACATAATATTAACATCCTCATACACAGACAAAATCTTAAGGTCTAGAATCTTACTCTCAAAAATATTTTTGTTAATATTCTTTAAATGTTCCCAAAAAATCCTAAAACAAAGATTTACTTTATTTTTACTTTCTATCCTTTCATCTTAAAGACTTGGAGATAACCAGAAGAATGATAGATAGACTATAACTAGAAAAAAGACTTGGCATGTAGAGTGCTGTTCTGATCCTATTGATATGAACGAAGTCTCTCTCTCCCCTATATGGGTGCATGTGTGCTTGTTCACCCTCAAATATATATATAATCAATTTCAGATTGAATCTATTTAGTTTCGAGCTACCCAATCATGAGTCAAAATAAAATGATTTTGACCTCGAGCTTATTAGATCAAATGGAATTTAAATTAGCTAATAGTTCTTTTATAATTTGTAAATTATAACTAAGCTACAATACATGGCTGACGAAGAATTAAAAATGGGGAACAAAGTTAGCAACAACACCTCCAGAGAGCATCTAACATCCTCCACAGTTGGCCAAATGATTACAGGCTTCCCTGAGCCTAATGGAAAATTATCATGTGAAATTCCTGCAGACATAGACGCTCCAAACTCTGACATCCACCTTTCATCCAAAGAACCTAGAGATGAAAACTGCCATGACAAAAGTTGCTTTCAGTATAAATTACTGAATAGAATTCAGCACAGAACATATATATGAATATTACTGCAAAATGTCATGAGAAAGATTCTACAGCAAAAAGAAGGTAAAGAAAGATAATTAAGTTATTTTTTCTCCAGGTTTCATTATAACAGTCGTAAATGGAAAAGAGAATTCTATCTACAATTAAATTATAAAACCTGATTCCAACAAATACAAACATAATCACACTCAACCAGGATTCAGAAGATTAGGATTACAAATGATTTCCCCGAACAAATGCCATCGCTTCCAATCATAACAATTTCCAGCCTACACATGGTAGGCACAATAATTCGCATTGAACATCAAACGTTCAGAGGTACTCACAGCTCAATATATTCGTAGCACAAAATAATGCATTCTGCAAGCTGTTAATAGGACTATAAAGAAGAAATAATATAGCAAAGCGTATTTCAAGTATAAAATCTATACTAATGGCAAAAACTAGAAAGCAAACGACTCACCCCAAAGACAATGAAAGACTGAAAGAAAAAAAAAAAGCAAGGAAGCAAAATTGAGATTAATTAAAGCAGAAATGCATATGTAAAACTCTAGATACGATTAAAAAAAGTAAATATACGTGTTTACTAAGAATCATATTGATGAAAAACATACATGCAAGGATGATTAACTTAGGGAGTTTGCACGCTTAATTTTAGAAACCACAATAATTATATCTTTATATTGATTTTGAACGACAAAAGAAAACACAAATAGCGGTAAGACAAGCTTAGGCGAAATAACATGCATAGAGGTTAAGATCGTAAAACAATCAATTTAATCTAATGTTGCATACATGAATGGTTCAACAATAAATCTCAATACTAACAATAAGATTAGTCTCTACAAGAAGATCCCTCACTCAACTCTTTCAATTTCTAGGCGTTAGCGGAGAAGTATTAACATTATCTTCATGACTATAATAATAACCACAATCAAGGATGTAACTATGAAGATAGAGAATCGGATATTGAGTTTACCCAAAGAAAAGAGAGATACGTGCTCCGACAAGATCGTTTGAGTGTTGGGGATGACAAGACAGCCACCATGAGCTTCCTCGCACCACAGAATAGCCAAGACAAGGTGCGGATCTTCAAGACAGCAGCAATTTTTGATCTGGACAGATTCTGGACATCAATTGGAACCTTCCGGATGAAGGTATGGTGCTGGGAGATTTGTAGAATCAGCAGACAACAGGTTGTAGGAGAGCAGCCAGCAGTTTGAAGGTTTTAGAAGGCAGGATTCCAGATTTCCCTTGGCTGGAATTCTGGGACAGCAGGGGAAAACTGAACTTTGATGAATGGTTGTTAAGTAGAGGAAGGGAAAAGATGGGGGAAAGGGGGCGGCGGATCCAAGGCAAGAGGGAAGGATTTAGGGAAAGTTTAACTAGGAGTTAATGGCTGGATTGGGGAGGGAAAGGGGGAGAGATAGGGTTTAATTTAAGATTTAGGGAGTAATTGGGGAGTAATTGATTTGGAATTTGAATTTGAATTAGGTGGGGAATTAGGAGGTAAAGTGAGGGGGAGAAGAATGAATTAGATCCCTAATTTAAGGAATCTAATTAATTAAAGGGGGGGGGGGGGGGGGGACTTGGTTGGCCGGCCAAGGAGAGAGGAAGAGGGAGAGATTGGGTATTAATGAGGTGGGCCCAAGCAATTAGTGGCTTATTTTCTAAAATCTGAAATTAATTTCAGATTGGAGGATTAATAGGGAAGTTTCCTAAGAATGAATCACCTTAATTGGAGGGAATTTGAAATTCAAATTAATTTGAATTTGATTTCAACTATTTTCCAACTTAGTATTAATCTCAAATAGGAAACTAATGAAGGCTAGTTGAAGGGACCCAAAGGGAGCAAGGGAGGCCGGCGGGTTGAGGATTTGGAGGAGGCGACGGGTGGGGGAAATCCACCAGTGATCCGGCGGCTGGGCTGGGCTGGAAAGGTGGTCGGCAGAATGTAGAGGGGCGGTTTGGAAACGGGAAGGGGGCTGCCGTCGGCTATGGAGGAGAGGGGATGTGGCCAGCTGTTTGGGGAAGAAAAAGAGAGGAAAAGAAAGAACGAAAAGAATAAAGAGAATACAAAACCAAGAGCTCACCCGCCGGTGAGCTGTTGGGTACTCCGTTAGCATCTCCTAGGCTTCACCACCACTCTCTAGAACTCACAAAGAGATCATCACAAAAGCTGAATTTTATTTCAATAATCATCATCCAAAATACAAGAGAACTAGTCTATAAATAGACCTCATAAAAAGAAAAGAAACAAAGACTAAAACGCCCTTCAGGCTACAACACCACATTGAAAGTTCGTTAGGGATGTTAGGCCCTCTTGAACTTAGTCCCAAGCTAATTAAAGAGAGAGGTGAATTGGAAAACTTTAAAACCAAAACACAATCCAAATCACCACAATAATAAATGCGGAAATTAAAACGCGGAAGTAGTAAAAAGAAAAGAACACACCGGATTTATAGTGGTTCGGTCAAACCTTGACCTACGTCCACTCCTTGGAGGCACCCCCCAAGTATTGCACTAAAACAAGTGTCTCTCCTTTAGCCCCCACAGCTAGGCGGAGAAGCCCTTACAAAATCACTTCCACCTTACCCGGTGCGGCGGAGTCGTCGGGTCCTTTGACACCAAAGAGATCTCCTTCTTTGGTGAACTTACCTCGAGACGAGCCTTGAATCCGATGGTACTAAGGTGCGAGTTTGTCGGAGCAACCGTGTGAAACCCCCTCCACACTCCCTTGAGTCCTCCCTCACAGAATCTTCTCCCTCTCTCAAACTCCACCCTTTCCTCTCTCCCTTTCAAGCTCTCTCTTCTAGTTTCCCCCACAAGAACGAAGCTACAATGGCTGCCAAAGACACTTGCAAAGTGCCTTGCCATAGCTTAAATGGAGGCTCTCAAAACGAGCTCATTAATGCAAGTTGCCGACATTATCGTCCAGGACGATAGGTATATCGTCCTGGCCGATCAGTACAAATTAAGCTCATTAGCCCGGGACGATATGGGACGATCAGAAGAAAATTGGTTACATCGTCCTGTACGATTAGTTTAAAACCGATTTCAATCGTCCTGATCATCGCCCTGTTTTTGAGCTGGCCGATATAGATCGTCCAGGCCATCGTCCTGGCCGATCATGCGATCATCCCGGACGATGTGATCGTATCAATCAACCATTAATGCTTTCCAAAGATACCAGATCAATTTAGGCATGATTGAGTTAGATCGTCCTGGACGATAATAATATCGTCCGGGCCGATTTCCTAAAACAAAGACTTCCTAAACTAATTATGGCGGTTGATTCTTTCTGAATTGAGATTATCGCCCTGGCCGATACAAGTATCGTCCAGGCCGATCAGTTGACGGCTGCCTTAATGAGGATGCCCTAATTAGGGTTTCTATTTTTAGACCGATCGGCCAGGCCGATAGGACGATCGTCCAGGCCGATGTTACCAAAAACAAAAATCCTAAAGGGAACAACATGAAAACTTCTATGTTACAAAACAACATGTCCCACACCCAATACAATTGACTCAAGAAAGGAAAAGATTACAAACTGACACAAACCTAGTCTACCCAATCTTGAGCTAGTTCTGAATTGCAGTCTTGATTGTGTGGTCCTGAAATGTTAGTACATAAGGCAATGGTATAGAAAAGGAAATATTTGCTATCATCAAAATTATGAACCATAGATCCGCAACAATCTCCCCCTTTTTGATGATGGCAAACAATTTGAATTTTCAAAAAGACTATTTCTCTTAATCTCCCCCTCACTTGAATAATACAAAAAAATAGGGAGATCAATATATTTTTGTTATTTTACAATTTTTGAAAAGAAAACAAATGATACAAGTACGTTCTCTCCCCCTTTGACATTATCAAAAAGAGAGAAGGCACAGTAAAGAAAAAAAATTCCCTACTCTAGAGAAAGAAAGAAAAATTCTTAAAATGAGAAAGTTACCCCTTAATTTTAAAAACTCAGTAGAATTAGATTGACAACGCATAGCCCAGAAAAGGTTAGAAATTCAGATTTAGAAAATCCAAACTCAAGTTTCTTTAAAAAGGCTCAAAAGCTTTTTAATTCAATATCCAAATCATAAAATAAATTTGGGAAAGAAACAATCATTTTTCAAAAACTCCTTCCATAAAATATATCTAATAGAAAATCAATGCACGAATTTTCGAATCAGGAATCAAGATTTTCAAAACCAAATATAGAAGTACCAAGGGTTTTCTTAAGCTTTTAAGACAAAACAAAAAAGGTAGGCATTAAATTTTGGGCTCATTTAATGCCTCTTGACAATTGATTGGCGCACTGCGCATCTTTTGATACACGTTGTGTATTCAATATTTTTAAATTGGCGTCTTTGCGCATCTTTTATTTTTGGCATCTTTGGCCAATTTTTTTTTTATGCTACCTTTCTTAAATCTTAAAAATAAAAGTAAACCCATCTTAGTGATAGAACGATTCTCTTGATTAAGAAGATTATGAGTTAGATTCAACAATTTGCAAAAGATTTCTATGCGATAAGTAAGATGTAGGGAGAGAAAAAAAAATTGTTTCAAAAACCAATTTAAAATATGAAAAAGATTTTAAATCAAAAGTAAAAATAACCTCTTTTAGGAAATAGAGATTGGGGAAAAAAAATCATGAGTTTCCTTCCTTTAACTAGTTTTAGAGAAGTCAAACTCAACTTTACCAAAGATTTCCCAAAAAATAGGAAGTAAAATTTTTTCACTTTTAGAAACGTGAGTGTGTGTGTTTTTGATAAATGAAAAGAGGAGAGAAAAAGAAAAAAACGAGACAAAATAAAACAAAAAAAAAAGAAAGCAAAAGAAAAACAAGAAAAGAAAAAAAGTATGAAAGGGCTTATTTAACCATTATCACTTTCTTGGTCTGATGCTTCTGAGACCAGATCTGCCCATGAAATTTTTTGTTTTTCATTATTTTTCCAGTTTGTAATTTGCTTCGCCTGGCCCTTTTCTTTTGTAGGAAGAATCATTGAATTAGGGCACTCTTTTTTCATATGTCCAGGCTTCCTGCATCGAAAGCAAATAACGTCAGAAATATGGACATCCTTACTATTTTTACCTTTTTTCCACTTTTGCTTGTGCTTTGGTGAGTGTTGTAATTTGCGTGACAAGTCATTGGTATGGTCACCAACTAAACTTCCTTTTTCCGTTTCTTCGGCTTTTAGAACGATCGTTTCACCTGAATCCAAAAGTCTTTGACTCATTCCTTGCTCGTAGGCAATGAGTGAGCCAATCAAATTATCAATAGAATATACATTCTGTCACGACCCGACCCGACCCGGGATGAATCTCGCTCGCACCGGGCCGCGACCAAACCTTATATCCAGGATCTAGCTTTGGAATTTGCTTACTGAACTGAATCTTCCAAATTATTTCAACTCAAAAACCAACACACAGACACAGACCAGAGCTACTATGAATCGTCAATTGCAGCGGAACAAAACATCGACATTTCTTTTCCTTAAAACAATCATCTACAACTACAGTACATGGCTTTTAGACAGAAAGAAAGACAGAACATAAAAGTCATGACTGTACAAAAATCAAAAGTACAAAAACAATACCTATAACAGATCAGACTCTGAACTCTAGTCATGGACTTCCTTCCCTTTCCCAGAACCTGAAAACCACCAGAAAGCAAGGGTGAGCTCAACAGCTCAGCAAGACAACAAACCTCCAATCAAAATCCTCAGAATCCAAAACCAAACACATCAGACTAATCCGTACAGAATCAGAACAGAGTCGGACAGATCAGAACGAAACAGATAAAATCAGAACAGAACTGATCAGACATATCAAATCAGAAACGGAATCGTACAGAAATCAGAGATTCAGGTCATATCGGAACAGAACAGAATCGTATCAGAATCATATCATAATCATAAATAAAACAGAAATCATTATATCACATCATAGCTGATAGCACTTACAGAAATCAGGAAATCAGATCAATCACATCAAGAGTACAGAAATCAGATAACAATTAGTTCAGAACAAATCTTCCTTCCAGATATCAGAACTTCCCCTAATATCTCCCTTGTGCATATAGCACCCCTCTTCCCCTTATAGCTCCCTTTTTGTGCATACAGCACCAGAACTTCCACTTATGCCTCCCATTTGTGCTCACAGCACTAGAACAGATGTGCTTATACCAGAATACATATATAGTGCTTATAGCACCTAAACGGATATACAGAATTTCAGAACTTCACAGAACTTCCCCTTATAGCTCCCTAAATAGCATATACAGAATCAAATCATTGCAGAGCAAATCCGGACAAATCAGAAATCAGACAAAAATCGGACAGCACAACGACAGTATACGAAATTTACACAATTTTTTCCTGAAAATCACAATTCACAAAATTTGCACAGAATATAGATAATAACATTTCAGAACATTTATTCTACTGCACAGAAAATTTTCAATTACACAGAAAAATCCAGTCGACTAAAAACACCGTCGAATCAAAAATACCCGGACAAAAATCTTCAAAATATAGTCAAAATGTGCACACCCGGCACGTCAACGATATACAAAAAGTTACGCGGTAAAAACTGAACCAATCAAAAGATACGGACGAAAATCGCTAACGGAAACAAAATCCGGACAGAAAATACTGCCAAACACGACGGTTCTGAAAATTGAGAAAGGCGGAATGTGCCTTACCTTGCGTACAGCATTTCCTGAACAATCTCGTCGGACGAAAACAGCTCCGCGTCGTCAGAAAATCCACTTTTTCCCAAAAATCCGCGACTTTCTCTCTCCTCAGAAAAATCAAATATTTTGTTTTTGATTTTCTCTCTCTTCAAAACGACTGATTTCAGCTTTATAAAACTCAGATCGGCCCGGCCAATCGTCAGATCGTCCTAGGACGATCAGACCAAATTCGATCATCCTGGACGGTTCCCAGAACTATTTTCCGGCCGATATTTTCTACAGTACCAATCGGCCTGGACGATGCCTACAGGAAAACACCTGGAACAAATATGGGCAAATTCTGGAACAAATTCTCAACTGATCGTCCCAGGACGATCCCAGATCGTCCTGGACGATCCTGGAGCAGATTTTGATATTACACATTCAAATCTTTAGATTCACAAATAGCAACAACTTTAGCATCAAATTTATCCAATAAACATCGAAGAATTTTGTTAACTTTTTCAAAATTTGAAAAGTCTTTTCCTAAGGCATGCAATGATGTAGTAATTTGAATAAACCTTGTATACATGTCTAAAATCGTTTCAAAAGGTTTCATGGAAAATAATTCAAAATCATGCATTAAGAAATTCAACTTTGATTGCTTGATTTCACTAGATCCTTCATATACGGTGTGCAATTTATCCCAAATTTCCTTACCAGAAGTGCACGTGGATACCAACATAAAATCATCCGAATTTAAGGCACAGAAAAAGCAAGCAATTTAAGGCCTTTGCATTCAATTGAGCATCTATTCGTTCTTTCTTACTCCATTGATTAAAAGGAATGTCAGTTTTTAACTCCATTAATTAATAATTCGAGATGGTGATGAATAACCAGTTAAAATCATATGCCACATACGAAAATCAATCGATTGCAAAAAAGTAGACATGCGAATTTTCCAAAAATCAAATGTAATATTTTCAAACAATGGTGGTCTAGTGATTGAATATCCTTCCGCAAAAATTCGATTAGCCATGGATCGAAAAATTCAAAAGCTTTTAAAAACTTATTTTATGAAAACCGCTCTGATACCACTTGAAAGTTCGTTAGGGATGTTAGGCCCTCTTGAACTTAGTCCCAAGCTAATTAAAGAGAGGTGAATTGGAAAACTTTAAAACCAAAACACAATCCAAATCACCACAATAATAAATGCGGAAATTAAAACGCGGAAGTAGTAAAAAGAAAAGAACACACCGGATTTATAGTGGTTCGGTCAAACCTTGACCTACGTCCATTCCTTGGAGGCACCCCCCAAGTATTGCACTAAAACAAGTGTCTCTCCTTTAGCCCCCACAGCTAGGCGGAGAAGCCCTTACAAAATCACTTCCACCTTCCCCGGTGCGGCGGAGTCGCCGGATCCTTTGACACCAAAGAGATCTTCTTCTTTGGTGAACTTACCTCGAGACGAGCCTTGAATCCGATGGTACTAAGGTGCGAGTTTGCCGGAGCAACCGTGTGGAACCCCCTCCACACTCCCTTGAGTCCCCCCTCACAGGATCTTCTCCCTCTCTCAAACTCCACCCTTTCCTCTCTCCCTTTCAAGCTCTCTCTTCTAGTTTCCCCCACAAGAACGAAGCTACAATGGCTGCCAAAGACACTTACAAAGTGCCTTGCCATAGCTTAAATAGAGGCTCTCAAAACGAGCTCATTAATGCAAGTTGCCGACATTATCGTCCAGGACGATAGGTATATCGTCCTGGCCGATCAGTACAAATTAAGCTCATTAGCCCGGGACGATATGGGACGATCAGAAGAAAATTGGTTACATCGTCCTGTACGATTAGTTTAAAACCGATTTCAATCGTCCTGATCATCGCCCTGTTTTTGAGCTGGCCGATATAGATCGTCCAGGCCATCGTCCTGGCCGATCATGCGATCGTCCCGGACGATGTGATCGTATCAATCAACCATTAATGCTTTCCAAAGATACCAGATCAATTTAGGCATGATTGAGTTAGATCGTCCTGGACGATAATAATATCGTCCGGGCCGATTTCCTAAAACAAAGACTTCCTAAACTAATTATGGCGGTTGATTCTTTCTGAATTGAGATTATCGCCCTGGCCGATACAAGTATCGTCCAGGCCGATCAGTTGACGGTTGCCTTAATGAGGATGCCCTAATTAGGGTTTCTGTTTTTAGACCGATCGGCCAGGCCGATAGGACAATCGTCCAGGCCGATGTTACCAAAAACAAAAATCCTAAAGGGAACAACATGAAAACTTCTATGTTACAAAACAACATGTCCCACACCCAATACAATTGACTCAAGAAAGGAAAAGATTACAAACTGACACAAACCTAGTCTACCCAATCTTGAGCTGGTTCTGAATTGCAGTCTTGATTGTGTGGTCCTGAAATGTTAGTACATAATGCAATCGTATAGAAAAGGAAATGTTTGCTATCATCAAAATCATGAACCATAGATCCGCAACACACATGACCATCCCTAGAGGTAAAATGGGAAAATAAGAAATATAAGATAAACTAGTACATAAGACACATCAAAAATAAATAAACTCCAGATCGTAGCCGTTGATCTTCCGATGTCCTCATTACATATTCAATAAGCTCATCCATGAACCCGTAACGAATACAATCTAAAGGTCAGATTTTTCAAAAACAAGCTAGTCACCTGGTAAACAAGAGGAGATTTGGAGAATTCTTTGTCGAATTCACACTCTTCCAGAACTGTTCTCATTTTCATATGGCCCCATTTCTTAAGATTTGGACCTGAATGATATCCAGGAACAGACGCAATCAACCGAACCTAAGAGACCAGATGGGTTAAAAATTAAGATCTGCAATCAAGAGCATGCAGTGATTTCATATAAATAGAAAATGACCAATGCAAAGGAAAAATATACAAATAGAATACCGCAGCACTGCTATAGTCAAACTTCTTGAAGAATGATGCATTTATATTCACATCACCGAGTTTAGGAAGATTTACATTTAAGCCAGGCCACTGCATGTAACAAATGATAATGATTATATATTCCTCATTTGACATAAATAACAAACTACATAAGAAAAATACATCTTGCTAGACCAAAATGAAAGGTTATCTTGGGTATGAAAGAACAAAATGGGTCTAAGAAATAATTTATATTTCACCATATTTTTTATTACATGATCTTATTGTGCAGAAAAATAAGCATGAAAAAAAAGTTATATATAAATTTCATCATAGTTTTACACGTCAAAAATAACATGGACACAAAAATTAATAAGAGACAGAGAATGACTTGACTTTTTCTGTCACTTACCTTAAAAAGACAAACATGCTCAGTGGTTATGCTTGCATACTGACGATAACATGGCAACAAAAAATTTAGTCATGGAAACAAAGACCACCACGGAGTTTTCTATCCGAAATTTTAAAAGACAAAAATGCTCAATGATTCTAGTGCAACATAAAATAATATGTTACGCCTGGACCGGTCCCAGCTGGACCGGTCCGGTTCTACACCCGACGAACCAACGTCGGGCGGAACCAGACGGAACGCGCGGAGCGCGTGTCGGGGGGCCCAAACAGCGGCTAAAACGCATGGGGGAGGGAAAATTTTTGAATGGGAGGCTGTTTTAGGAAGTCCATTATTGTCCTTTATGATTATTTTGTATAATTAGGAGTTTTGGGGGGATTGGCTGCTTATCTTGAATTTGAGTTTTCTCTTTGAGATCTAGGTTTTGTCTTGGGCTCTTGGCTTCGCCGGAGACTTTGGAGAGTACGTTCTTCCTCTCGAATTGAAGAACAAATTGTATCTTGCTATTTGTTTCGTCTACTAGTAAAAATACAAGTCTTTGCTTGCGTTGTCTCCCAATATTCTTGCAATATTCACTGTTTTTCCTGCGCATAGTTGCTGTCCACTGTTGGAGACACCAGTTTTCTCCTTGTTCGGCTTCAGTTTTGGTTAGGAACTACTTGAAATCAAGTATTTCCTATCAAATTGGTATCAGAGCTCCGATTCGGGACAACCGGCGGCTGAAATTCTGAAATTTCAGCAAGATCGTCGTCTCCGGAAAAAGATTTTTGTGGATCCGTTAAAAGAAAGATGGCCGGGAAGAAGGTGGAAGCTTTAGAAGGCGAGTTTGGTCAACTGAAGGCAGATCTGGAGGGGAAATTCATGGAGATCTCCACCAACAATGAGAGGTTGGAAGGGAGGTTCGCGACGATGGAAGAAATGATGAAGAAATTATTGGAGATGAAGACCCATCCGGACACATCGGAAGTGAGAGAGACTACTGACGGCCATGGCGTAGGAGGAAATCCGAACCCAATCCGGGGGAGGAGGAATCCGGAGGTGGAGATTCTTGAAGGTGACGACGACATGCCACCTCTAGAGCCATTCTCCAGAGAGGAGATAAGCACGGGGAATGATCGTCGAGGTGCTGATTTTCAGCGTCGAGGTGCTGATTTTCAGCGTCGAGGTGCTGAATTTCAGCGTCGAGGTGTGGATTTTGGAAGCAGGAGGGGGGAATATGAAGGTAGTGCAGATTTTGGAGAAAGGAGAGAAGAATATCAGCGTCGAGGTGCTGAATTTCAGCATCGAGGTGCTGATTTTGAAAGGGCAAGAGGAGATTATGACGAAGATTTCGGTTACCAACGTCGGAGGGAGGATCGGGACACTTGGGGAGCACCTCCTCCTCGAGGAATGGGAGGTTATGGAGAGTTCCGGGGTAACGGAAGGGATCCGAAGGTGAGGAAGTTGAAGATGCCCATCTTTGAGGGTGAAGATGGCCACGGCTGGATATACAAGGGGGAACGTTATTTCGCTGTCAACGGGTTGACAGATGACGAAAAACTGACGGCAGCAGGTTTGTGTCTGGAAGGGAAGGCGCTGGCATGGTATCAGTGGAGAGACAGAAGAGAGCCTATCAGGACTTGGCAAGAGTTCAAGGACTGTTTATTAGAGCGTTTCCGAGCCGACGGGGGAGGAGACTTCTATGAACAGTTCTTTGCCCTGACTCAGGAGGGGACCGTGGCCGACTACCGAGACAGATTCGAGTACTTAGCGAGCCGTTTGGATCATATCTCCGAATCAGCCCTTGAGGGAAATTTCATGAAGGGGCTCAAACCTGAGATAAGAACAGCGGTCAGAGTGCTGGAGCCAAGGAATTTAGGCAAGGCGATGGAGCTTGCACAACTGGTGGAAGATCAAAAGAAGTCAGAAAGAGGAGCTCGAGGCAACTACTCAGGGGGATCGCACAGGATAACGACTACTATCTTGCCTTCAAAGGTGGGATCCTCAGGGAGTCTGAAGGAGACACCAAAGGAGAGAATGGGAGGAGGAGGAAACGGGGGACAGTTCAAACGGCTGACCGAGAAGGAGATGCAGGAGAAGAGGGCAAAGGGGTTATGTTTTCGATGTGATGAGAAGTACATGCCCGGACACCGGTGCAAGGATAGAACTCTTCAGGTTCTCCTCGTGTGTGAAGACGAGGAAGATGAAGAGGGGTGGGGTGGGAGCGGGTCAGAAGGAGAGGAGAAGCTGCACTTGGATGTGGCAGAAGTCTCTCTGAACTCAGTAGTGGGATTCACTCCGAGTCACACTATGAAAGTAAGAGGAGAGATAGCTGACCGCGAAGTGTTGGTGTTGATCGATAGTGGTGCAACCCACAATTTCATTTCTGCTCAGATCGTGGATCAGTTAGGGATGGAGCTAGTCGACACAGGAGGCTATGGGGTGATGATGGGCACGGGGAAGGTGGAGATGGGGAGAGGAATTTGTCGGGGAGTGGTCCTGACCATCCAAGGGCTACAGGTCAGGGAGGATTTCCTCCCCTTAGAATTGGGAAGTACAGATGTCATCCTAGGGATGAAATGGCTACAGACTCTGGGGGAGACCAAGGTCAACTGGGGTGCTCTGAGGATGGAGCTAATGATAGAAGGGCAGAGGAAGGTGATCCAGGGGGATGCAGGGCTGACAAGAGCAGTCGTATCTCTCAAATCTATGATCAGATCCATACAGGAGGTGGGAGGAGGATTTTTGGTGGAGCTTCAACGTTTGGAGAGGGTCAGTGTGGGGGAAGAAGGAGACATTCCACAGGTGGTGCAACCGCACATACAGCAGTACAGGGAGGTGTTCCAGCCACCCCAGGGATTGCCACCCCCTAGAGAGCAAGAGCACGCCATTCTTCTGAAAGAGGGAGTGTCACCAATCAGTGTTAGACCATATCGCTATCCCCAGATTCAGAAAGATGAAATCGAGAAACTGATCAAGGAGATGTTGGAGGCAGGGATCGTCAGACCCAGTGTGAGTCCTTTCTCCAGTCCAGTTTTACTGGTCAAAAAGAAGGATGGAAGCTGGAGGTTTTGCGTGGACTACAGAGCCCTGAACAAGGAGACAGTACCACAAATTCCCCATTCCAGTGATTGATGAGTTATTAGATGAGTTGCAAGGAGCGGTGGTGTTTTCAAAAATGGACCTTAAGTCGGGCTACCACCAAATCAGAATGAAGGAAGGTGACACTCAGAAGACTGCGTTCAGAACACACGAGGGGCACTATGAGTTCTTAGTGATGCCATTTGGGCTTACTAACGCCCCCGCTACCTTTCAGTCCTTGATGAACAGGGTGTTCAGGCAACACTTGAGGAAGTTTGTGCTAGTCTTCTTTGATGATATTTTGGTGTACAGCCAGACCGAGGAGGAACATTTAGAGCATCTAAAGGAGGTTTTGGGGATCCTACAGGCACATCAGCTGAGAGCTAATTTAAAAAAAATGCAATTTTGCCCAATCAAAGGTAGAATATTTGGGACATATAGTGTCTCAAGAGGGAGTTGCAGCTGACCAGTCCAAAATTGAAGCAATGCAGAAATGGCCCATACCCAAGAACATCAGGGGGTTGAGAGGTTTCTTGGGACTGACGGGATACTATAGGAGGTTTGTGAAGGGGTACAGTTCCATCGCCTGGCCGTTGACAGAGCAGTTAAAGAAAGACAACTTCTCCTGGGGTGATGCAGCGACCCAGGCCTTCGAAAGGTTAAAGAAAGCCATGACCACTGTACCAGTTCTAGCACTCCCAGATTTCAGCCAGGTATTCGTGGTAGAGACTGATGAGTCAGGGTATGGCTTAGGAGCAGTATTGATGCAGAATCACCGGCCTATAGCATATTTCAGTCAGGTGCTATCGACTAGGGCTAGATTGAAATCAGTGTATGAGAGAGAGCTGATGGCCATAGTCTTGGCCATTCAGAAATGGCGCCCTTATCTTTTGGGACGACATTTCATTGTTCGTACCGATCAGAGGAGTCTGAAATACCTGCTGGAGCAAAGGATGGTTACTGAGGAACATCAGAGGTGGCTGTCAAAGTTGTTGGGTTATGATTTTGAGATCCAGTATCGGCCGGGGGTGGAGAATAAGACAGTTGATGCCTTGTCTAGGTGTGTGGGGGAACTTCAGGAGGTGGCAGTTTCAGTCCCTTTGATGATTGATTGGGGGGCCATCCAAGAAGAGAGTATGCAGAATGAAGAATTGAAGAAGGTCAGAGAAGGCTTGATGAAGGGCAGTAGCAATCATTCAGGGTACTATCTGGAGGGAGAGAGGCTACTCTATCAGGGAAGGTTTGTGATGCCACGAACATCAGTACACATCCCTCACATATTGCAGGAATTCCACGGCAGCGCAGTTGGGGGTCATTCAGGAGTACATAAGACATATAGGAGGTTGGCATCGGAGCTCTACTGGAAGGGGATGTATAAGGATGTTGAGGAGATGGTGGCAAGGTGTGAGGTGTGTCAGAGAAATAAATACATGGCCATGGCACCAGGGGGACTGCTCCAACCATTAGCACTTCCAAACAGAGTATGGGAGGAAGTGTCTATGGATTTTATTGACGGCCTACCACGTTCAGAAGGGTTCACAGTTATCTTTGTGGTGGTGGATCGACTCAGTAAATATGCACATTTTATCCTCCTACGACATCCTTACACCGCAGTGTCAGTGGCGGCAGCATTTATCAGGGAAGTGGTTCGATTACACGGGATTCCAGAATCTATTGTGTCGGACAGAGACAAAGTGTTCCTCAGTCAGTTTTGGAGAGAACTGTTCAGAATGCAGGGCACAACTCTCAAGAGGAGCACCGCGTACCACCCACAGACAGATGGACAAACAGAAGTGGTCAACCGGAGTTTGGAGACTTATTTGAGGTGTTTTGCCTCTGAAACACCTAGGAAATGGGCTAAATGGTTGTCATGGGCGGAGTACTGGTATAACACTTCTTACCATTCGGCATCCCAGATGACTCCTTTCAAGGTGCTCTATGGAAGAGACCCCCCACACTTAGTACATTATGGGAAGGGACATACACCTGTCTCTTCAGTCGAACAGTACTTAGAGGAGAGGGACCAGGTGTTGGAAGAGTTGAAGAAACATCTGGAGAGGGCACAACAAATAATGAAGAAGCGAGCAGATACCCATAGAAGAGACATACAATATGAAGTGGGGGAAAAAGTGTTTTTAAAGCTAAGACCCTACAGACAGAGATCAGTGGCTAGCAGGAGGAACGAGAAGCTGGCCCCGAGATACTTTGGCCCGTATGAAATCTTGGGGAGGGTGGGAGCAGTAGCGTATCGTTTGAAGTTACCTCCCTATGCTACTATACATCCGGTGTTCCATGTGTCACAGCTGAGGAGAGCCCTCGGGGAGCACGCAATTAGCTCCGCATTACCAGCAACAATGACGGAGGATTGGGAAGTGATGTTGGAGCCCCTCGAGCTTATGGGGGTAAGATCAGATCAAGAAGGCAACAAGGAAGTGTTGATTCAATGGAAGGACCTCCCTGAGTTCGACGCGACTTGGGAGCCGTTTGAAAGAGTGAAAGAGCAATTCCCCTCCTTTCACCTTGAGGACAAGGTGAGTTTTTGGGAGGGGAGTAATGTTACGCCTGGACCGGTCCGGTTCTACACCCGACGAACCAACGTCGGGCGGAACCAGACGGAACGCGCGGAGCGCGTGTCGGGGGGCCCAAACAGCGGCTAAAACGCATGGGGGAGGGAAAATTTTTGAATGGGAGGCTGTTTTAGGAAGTCCATTATTGTCCTTTATGATTATTTTGTATAATTAGGAGTTTTGGGGGGATTGGCTGCTTATCTTGAATTTGAGTTTTCTCTTTGAGATCTAGGTTTTGTCTTGGGCTCTTGGCTTCGCCGGAGACTTTGGAGAGTACGTTCTTCCTCTCGAATTGAAGAACAAATTGTATCTTGCTATTTGTTTCGTCTACTAGTAAAAATACAAGTCTTTGCTTGCGTTGTCTCCCAATATTCTCGCAATATTCATTGTTTTTCCTGCGCATAGTTGCTGTCCACTGTTGGAGACAGCAGTTTTCTCCTTGTTCGGCTTCAGTTTTGGTTAGGAACTACTTGAAATCAAGTATTTCCTATCATAATAATATAGTTGTTCAGTTTTTTTTTTTTTTTTTTTGGTAGAAAAAAGGGAAAGGGAGGTTTTTTACCATGCTCAATCTAGTTTGACGAATTATAGGTGTGAAGTAAAAGGCCTACATGCATTTTAGTTTTCGACTGTTTAATAGAAAGAAGAACAATTGTAATGTAAAAGCAATGTATTCAAAATGCCCCAAAGCTTCAATTTACCTGCAAAAAGAATGTGGCCAAATTGATCAAGTTTCTTTCCATACGCGCCTTTGCTCGATCAAGAATCTTGAACTCCTATTCATCTCTCAAATCCCCACCTGTCTTCTCAACAATAATCTTCAACCACTGCTCCTCTCTACTCCCTCATGTCATTTCACAATCCCCCAATACTCTCATTTCACATTAGCCACTTCGATCTCTAGCCATTACTCTCAACTCCCTCATGTTTTAGCAGTACCATCATTCATTCTCAACTTCATAATGTTAGAGCCAACTATCTTATGCATTCAATGTTTCCCATATAAAAATAGTCATTACAAATGACTCATAAGTGACAAATAGTCTTTTATGAGGACACATATAGTATTGAACAAGTTGAATTTAAATCTATTGATTGTTGTATTTCTCTCCAACAGTTAACAAAACAACAACATATAAATTTACATCTAACCCATCTACAACAACATTAACATCTCCTGACTATTCCACCTTGTGGTGGTTGTCACTCGAATGTTACTCTTTGTTCACAACATGGCAATTCCTCTTGATGCAACCTTTCTTTTTGCACAGAAGAAAGGCAGAAAGCTATATTTTTGTAGTAGCCACGAGACTTATGTCATGATTAAAACTAATCATTTATGAAAAAGTCTTTCCATCAACTTACATTTCATCTCATACACTTCAAGTTTCAAACTTAATAATCACATCTCTAGAAAGAAATGAATTCCTAAAATTCTCTAAGCTAATTGAATCTTTACCATACACCATGTGCCATGAAAATAATTATAAAAGAGGGATAAAGAGCACAAAAATAACAAATATTAATCCTCATCATCGATCATCACATCAATATTCCTCAAATCCCTGAAAATGGAACTATACTCAATAAAATGTGAATCAACAAACATAATTTATTGCATGCAAAGAAAGTAGAATCTTTAATTTTGATAATATTTTTGAAGAGATTTTTAATAATGGGCAAAGTTTCCATCGTAAGCCACAACCGCCGTGTAATTGTTTACTCCCATGATCTCCATCAAAATCTTATTTTGGCTTCATAATTTTCTTTTTTTTTTAGAACGGCAACGCAATGTATCAAGGATTCAACATCAATAACTTAAGGTTTCGTTGCATTTACATCTTTTCATTTAATTCTTTCTATTTTCTTTTGTTTTTGCTATTTTGCCGCGTACCATACGTCAACTTGATATCATAGCTAATATCATGCTTATTTTAACCTTCTCTTCATCAATTTCTAAAACTTTACCTTTGACTACAAAAGCTTCCAATGTTCTTCTCCTTCTCTCTCTCTCTCTCTCTCTCTCTCTCTCTCTCTCTCTCCCCCGCCTAAAGGTCAAATGAATTAGTGAAAAAATTCTTGCCCTTTCCATACTCCACCGGCCTATCTCCTTATTTTTTATAAAAAAAATTCAAACTCTATCTTCCACATCTCCTTATTTTTTCTCTTTCATTAAAAAAAGTAGAAAATGAATAATTTAACACTGCCCCTACCCCAACCTACCCACGCAGTTTATCTCACTTCCATCCAAATTTTCAAATTAACAAAATGTATAAATTTAAATAGTAAAAGCAAATATGAAACAGAAAGAAATAATTGAAAACCTACAGGAACAACTGATGCCAACTCTTCATGACATTAGGTTGTCAGGATCCAGAGCAAGAAAACAAGAAATCACAAACAAAAGCTACAAGAATTTGTTCATTCAACTCATTGTAATATGATTTACATAATGAATAAGGGTTTATTTATAGAAATGGACTAATATTTCAAAATACAAACTACCCTATTGATAATTCAATAGAAAACCAAACCAAATAATTTTGCTAAAATAGGAAGATCTCTCTCATTCGGAGACTAACAGCAGTAGAAGCAATGCATTCCATCATAAGGAACTTGTAATTTCTCTAAGATGGGAAAACATATCCATCTTGTAAGCATATTTATAGTAGTTCTAGATGGTACCATTAAAAAAATTGGTGGCAATCTCCAAAATACAATCAAAATAATCTTGACAAAGTGCCTTAAAAAAAGAGAGTAGCAGATCTAAAGATAAATACATCAATCTAGAAGGAACAAGGTGTCCATATCTTTCTTTCTTTTTCTTGCCTTCTTCTTTGCTTCTATGAGTGCTAAATTAAATATATCCCTCAATTAAGAGAGATTGATTTGAATATGGGAGAGGAGGAACATACGATTTTATTTCTTGATATAAAAAAGAGAATGTTAATTAGATTTTGATTTGAAGTAGATTTGCTCAATTTAGTGGAGGAATTTAATGAAAAGGGTAGAAGAATTAAAATAAATCTAAATTCTACATGTAAATTTGAACTTTTCAATGGTCCCTCACGGAGGGGTTTTAGGAGCTAAGGTAGTTGATGGTTTGAATTTGAATTAAATTTAAAATTTGAACTTCAACTCAAATGTCAAATTATTGTTGAGAATTT
Organism: Dendrobium officinale; assembly: GCA_019514585.1. NCBI lineage: Eukaryota > Viridiplantae > Streptophyta > Magnoliopsida > Asparagales > Orchidaceae > Dendrobium > Dendrobium officinale. The sequence goes on from CM033689.1 coordinate 1,977,678, forward strand.
ATAGGTGATTAAAAGAATCTAGGAAATGATGTGGGAGAGAGAAATGAGGGGCAGACTAGGGACCAAAAATAGAATTTCATATTTCTTTTAATGGAAGAGAGAAAAAAAAAAGGAGTATGAAAGATGGAGAGTATAAAAAATGTATCTTTTTTTTGTTGCGTTTACCTATGGCTTTGTGGAGAGAGAAAATGTGAGAAGAGAGAAATTGTCAAAATAGAAGAAAACAATAAAAGAAATTTAATAGTCAAAAGTAAAGTTGCAAATTTTGATTAAATCAAGGTTAAAAAATAAAAAATTTGCACTAGTACCAAATCAATATAAAGTACATTATGGATTGGTGAAAAGTAATATGACATAGGGAAAAAAAAAAACAAATGAACAGTCACCACAATAATAAATTTTCAAGCAGTTGAAGACCATTGGATGACTAGTTGACTCATTAATAGATCGATAATACATATTAAGATTAAGCTGTCCATTCTAACTCTAATCAAATCGTGTAGTCCTACAACTAAAGATGACATTAAACTGAAACAATACTCATATGAAGAAAATTGATACCAATAACTGGATTTCTTAATGACTCACAACCAATTTCTAAAAGAAATTTCCAGCAATAACCAACATAAAAGTAGGTAATAGTTGCATAAGAAACTGTATCTCATTTCCAAAGTACAAAAACACAACCTAATATAATCCTTCCGTCTTCAATACGCATCAGTGGATCACTAATGAATAATCAAACTTTCAAAATGAAAAAAAAAAAAAAAAAACAGGTTTTAATGTAATTGGCAAAGCTACTGCACTTCCAAAATTGAAGAACTATCATGCACATCAATCATAAACATCTCACAAAACTTGTCTAAAATTCAATATGAATAAGAAAGCTTCATATAATGAGTTAGTCCATTAAAAATACAAGCATAATTTCAATAAAAGAACTTACAATGAGTTATTCTGCGAACTTAATTTCCAGTCCTTAGATCATTTTTTGAAACATAAATCAAATATTTTACTTATTAATATATTGGAAAGAAATAATACTTTAGAAAGTTTGCATAAGCTGGTGCCTTTATGTATGTGACACGCCGTGAAAGATATCAACAAAAACCATTGGAATCATTAAGAGAATTTTCATTTTGCAAACAAATAGGATGTACCAAGCAAAGCATCCAAATTTTTAATTCAGATGTATTGCAAAATCATGAAGGGATGATAAGAAAAGAAACAAGATGAGCCAATATCATACGAGTTTTAAAAAGAGATATCAGGAGCACCTTAAGAGTGCTGATATAGTCAATTAAGTCCCTTTCGAAAAAAGAGCTCTCAGACAAGTTCTTGACATTTTTGTAAGGGAAATCTTGCATCCATAACCCCTGTGTTTTGTTGTTCCAATCGACATGGATTAAATTTGCAGAATGTATGATGATGCGCACCCCTGTTTCATATACAAGGAGCATTGCCTTGGAGTGATGTGTTCCATAAGATATGGGAAGCGATGGCTTGTACAGAACCCAATTTAAAGGCTTTTTCTTCTGTTAAATTATGAATTTAACAAAAAAACTTAGATATAATCTACCGACCTAAAAATAAAGACAAAAAATTGAATGAAAAACCTGCAAATGATCAACCCGGTTGCCACTTTCACCATGGACAATAAGTACATGAGGAATCTGCCACAGTTTTGGGCAAGCTACAAGAAGAAAATTGTTTCTTCAAAAATCTGTGTGCAGTTCAAGTCAATCAAGAAAAATTTTAACATAAAAATTCTAGAGCAACTAAAAAATTTCAACAAACATGAAGAAGCTCAATGATTAAAATAAAACATGCAAGGAAACTCCATTGAAAATAAATAAAATAATTGCATGCAATGCAAAGTTGAAAGGAAAAAAAAAAATCAAAAAGCATATATGGCATTCTTACAGAAGATATAGATCTAAAGTAGTTCAAAGATGCTTTCCTAACTCAATACAGATGAATACTAGTAACTAATAACCTTGAATAAAAAACTAGCTCCAATTGAGAGAGGGTGTGAAGAGAATAAAATGACAAATAAACCCAGGACTAGCTATTGATGTTGTCCTCAAGTAGGAAAAAGCAGGCAAATAAACCAAAGGTTGGTCTATGGGCATCTTCCTCAAGTGACCAAAAGCAGGCAAGCATGCAAGGACATAACACGTAAGGTTCAAATAAGTATTTCCATTAACTAATGAATTGGAGGCAAATCCCTGTGGGATTTCAGCAGGATATTAAGGCACAGAACCCACCACAAGAAATATATGAAGCCAACTAACCGGAGGAAAAGAAAAAAAATGAGGTTTAAAGACGGCAAAAAAAATATTAAAAAGCTTTGCTCATCTTAAACTTTTTTCTCGTGGCATGAATTCTAGTGGAAGTACAAAATACTGAATTATTTAGAAGACAAGCTGATAAAGCATCAAAAGCATTTTCAAATGTTATAGTTTGACCTATCAAATTACAATACTATATGATTCAAAGAAGCTTATGAACTGGAGAAAGGACTACATACTTTTCCAGGAAATAGTAAGAGAGGATCAAAAAAGAATCAACAGGAGTAGTTAATGTTGAATGATGATTTGTGAAGTCAACCAAAATATATCTAGAGACTTCTTGCTATGGTTAATAACTAAACTCAAGATCCAAGGAGAAAACCAAGTTTTTTACGCCTATAATCTTTGGAACATAAAACCTATGGTACAAGCAAAGAGTTGAAATATACATGTTTTCTGTCACTTTTGCTTGAATGGTGGTTAATTGCAGCAAGATGGAAAGGACAGATGTTAAAACAGCCAAGTCAATGTCAAATATCATCAATTAAGTTAGGGTAAATAAAAGTAATAACATTGGAAAAAGCAACAATAGAAAAGAAGAGTATAGCATAAATCCATGCTGTAAGCATTAAAGCTGAAGGCAGTAGGAATTCAGGAATTATGTATAAGTTTACTTGATTGCTGAAGGGCTCTACTAGTTCAGAGATATTGTTTTCATGCTTGCAAACAGCGCCATATCAAAGCTAAGGAGATTGAGATAAGAAAATTTTCCGCCCAAGACTTTATTAAGACGACACAATGGAGAAAATAGTCTTCAGGCCAATACAGAGGAGGTTGTTCAACAATGGTTTGTACTTTTCGTGTCTCAGTGGCTAAACGAATGAAGAGGCATCCCTTTAACCATCTAACCAAACATTAGGCTACCATAGCCCAATTTCTTCCACGGCATTCAGAGCAGAAATATACCCAGAGCAAGGAGAGCTCCTAATAATGCAAGATCTAGTAATGAGTTGACACATGCAGCCTTATCACTATATTTGCAAATAAGTTTTTTTATGACACGAAGCTGGAAGTTCCAAATACATTGTAGGATTTTACTGACTACTGCCTTCAGAGCTACCGTGAAAAACTCCTCAAGTTCTCATGAAGCAATTAAAGATGAAAATAACTAATTTGTCCCCTTAAGGTTTCATAAATAGCTATTTCTTTTACCTTCCACCCTTCAACTTTGAAGGACCTCTCTCCCTTTATTTAGAGAACCAAGTAAAAGAGAAACAAAGTTATTTGTGATATCACAGAGAAGCTCTTATGATCTATACTAATCTCTTTCACAATTTTTCAACAGATGTTACTATAAACATCTGAATGTCAAAGGAATTTTAAATTTTAACAGCAAAAGTTTGCGCTATCAGATCCTGGTGATAAATCTAAATTTGTCATGCATGCACTTGTAATGCAAGTGGATATTCTCAAAAAATCAAATGTACAAAAGCAAAATTGTATTTAATGGCAAGAATTAAGGCATTAAAAGAACCAATATGATTAGCATACCCGTTTTCAACCAATCAATGTCGACCATGTAGTTCGAAAGAATAGCAACAAGAATGTTTCCCTATGCGGAGTGAACCAACAAGATATTAGTAAAACTTCAGCATGGAAATTTACAATATAGTATGACAAAAATGCTACAAGACTTCAAACAGATATATCTGAGAATATCATCAATAGATCTGAGCAAATCATTGATTAGCAACAAAGTAAATAAACCTGAACAATGTACTCAGTCATACATGAAAAAGATTTTTAGCGATTGGACAAATAATCATGAATCCTTTCTAACACTACAATCAGGTTTCATTATACTCCAATTCATGATTAAGATACATTGCCGCACCAACAAAAGTGCTCAAAAGATCATTAATTGATTTTGGAACCCATTGCTGCCAGAAATTTTTGGGGCATAAAATGACCAATGGGGGGAGACAGTTGGCAGAGTTTTCCTCGCAGCACAGCTTCAATTTCCCTGCAGCAGCTCAGGCAGAATATAACAGACAGCAGAATTTGCAGCCTACAAAGCGGCAGTGTAGTGATAGCAGCCACTGAGATTGCCCTAAAGAAGCCCTGAGGCTTCAATTACATGTTCTTCGTTTAATAAAGTCATAACTAAATGAAGATCATAAAGCTTTTGATACTAATATTGCAAGTAAAGTGAATAATGAAGTAGTGAAACAGAACTTTATAAGCATGGCCTTTAACAGGCTGCCTGCAGTTAAAATAGCACTTTATTTCATGCAATTTACATATCTAACACTCAAAACATTAATATTACATGCCTACCACCCATAGAACAAATTTGGGTGCATGGAATGAAATATTAAAGTTTATAGGATTGTATGAATGGTAGAAATGAATTATAAAAGTGATATATTTGATATTAAAGTTTTATATGGATGGTAGACATGTAATATTAATGTTTTTGGTGTGAAACATGTAAATAGCATGAAATAAAGTGGTATGTATGTAAATTTTCCTAAAATAAATAGCCTAGCATGTCTTTAAAATAACCTACAAATTATAGACACGCCATCAGTAGTTATTACCGCTATAGAGCTAGTTTCATGTTCGTTCAATTACATATATAAATTTCTTATTAGACAGGACGATTCTTTGTTAACTGAGTTTACAAGATCTGCTTCTGCAGCATTTCCCTGAAGCTGAGTTTGCAGATTACCTCTATAACATCATTAATAGCAACCGTACATTCATTTGCCCATTTAGGCAGACCTTGCACTCGCATTAGCCGGAAGACAAGTGATAAACAATCCTTAGAAACATCAAATTGGTGAATTGCCTCCATGCTATTGGATGAAACCCTAACTGCATCTGATGTTGGACAAGAAGACCAAGATTTAGAGACAACTGGAGGGCTCACTCCAAGCAATCTGTTGTCCTCTAAATTCTGTAGGGATATCCCATAAAATTATAGCTCAAAAAATGCCAATTAAATGGAAACTGGAGGAGGGTAAACAACAATTACGAAATACCTGTAACGTTCTTGCTAATGCCTCATCTTGAAGAAGTTGATGATTTCTATCATAAACTAAGGCATCCTTATCTGCTTGTTTCTGCGCTTTATCAGAGAAGACTAAATCTCTTCCTGAAGAGGATGCATGTTCACCACTTGCTTTTACATATTTGAAGAAATGATTACCCGGAATCAATTCAAGAATGTCCCCATCATTAATGAAGAGTTTTTCTTGAGAGCTCAGCTTCCTTCTTTGATTCCCCGATTTAAAAATGACTGGGTTAGGACCTTCCTATAGACGCATCCCATCATTAAAAAGCATAGTTTGAGACTTGCATGAATATCCATTCACAAAAATATTCAATTTAGGCATTGTTGGTCATAAGGAATTCGAATAAAATAATTCAAATTGTCAAAACATGGCTATAAAAAGTAAATGTAATTCAGAAAGTAAAAAAGTATGCAGCAATGAAATTGAAAATACAACAAAGTTTAGTCTTGCAAAGTTTAAATTCGAAATAGTAATTCTCTTGTAATTTAATGTTTCGTTATTGGGTTGACATCAAGTAGTTTTCTAGTTCTTAGTGGCATTTGGTATTTTAAAGTTTATTTATAAAGTGTTTTGAACATCTCAAGGTGTCAAGTGGTATCAGAGCTCTAGATTAGAATGCCACCATAAAGAATTTCTAACTTGCAAAGAGAAATTCAATGATCAAACATGTTGCAGTGTACAAGGGGCAAGAACTAAAGATGCATTTTTTCGACTTGGATGATAATCAAGAAGAAAGAGAGATAAAGAACTCTTTCATCAAATGGTCAATAATCATCGGAAGACGACTAACATAACCAACATTTTGATTCTTTATAAAAGATCAAAATAGTCTCCAACTATATATATTAAATAACCATTTTGGTTTCTCAACTCCTTGAAGAGAAACCAAATTTTTTTATTCATTTTTAAAGACTTGGGGAACCAAAATAATCCTTTAATATAGTTGAGAATAACTTTGGTCCTTCTTAAAGAGTCAAGAGATAATTTTAATCATTTTCTCATATTAAACATTTATACATACAAAAACTCATAAACTTTTTTTTCCAAATTCTTTCAATTTTCCATGTACATTTAATTTCTAGCTAGGATTCATTATTTATTTGTTTAACGCAACTAGAATTATTAATATTCTATCCTTCTCATTTAAAGTTATCAATTATATGCAATCTAATTTTCATAAGGCTATCTCACATTTTCAAGGTTTAAGATTGTTATGTTATTGAATCATTTTTGTAAATTACAATTGGTAGTAAAATTTTAGCTTTATGTTAGTCGGTCAATTAGGTTAAATTATGACAATACTTATGTTTTATGAGTTAGCCAAATCTTGCCTACTCTCTTAGCAATCAAGGAAAAATCTTGTGCTACACCTACAAGATATATTCTCAAAAAATTATACCCACTTATCACTACAATACGATTAAGTTCTGCCCCATAGCTTCCAGAATCTCCATAGAACAAGCGAGAAAAAAAATTTATGACACCTAAAGAAGACAGAAGTGTCAATCAAGATTAATAATAATTTTAACAAAATGAAGATAAGATACTTGTAAAGGCAACATCAATTATATGGTTAAGTAAAATACAAAAGAAACATACAACAACAAGTTCAACAACGCCATCACTTGAGCCATGCAAACTAATATGCTTGCGGCTAACTCTCTTGTCAGACATTGTAATGTTATCACGTCCTACAAAATTAACTCCTTCAAAAACTGAAATTTTTGCTGCTGAAGCATCTACTATGAAGTTTCTTTGAAGAGGAAGCAGCAAACCAATTGTTACCTGAAGCATTGCAAGCAATTTCGCAGTTAAAATATCAATCCTTGGTCATATCAGTAAAATTAAATTAAAAGAGTAAAAGTATAAGAAAGTAATGTTACAAACATATTCATAATCTTAGCTCCAAGATAATTTAGAACAGTTTGACTGATCAAGTTGCACCAATTGATGTGCTAAATAATGCAAAGAACTATAACAAAATATGGTCTTTTATTGGGAACATGTCTTCCATCAAGCCACAAGAGCACAACCAACTTTTCGATCACCAAAACCCGCTACTTTCATATCAATTTTTTTATGTCGGCGCGGATCAAGTGGTACTTAAACTCAACCTAAGTTGCATAATATCCCTTCAAAATGCAATTTAATACATGTCATGCAATAAGCTATCGCAAAGTTCGGCTGTCATAGAAACTTCCCCATTCAACTAAGTTTGTGTTCTCACTAGCAAGAAAAAAAATCAAAATTCATCATTTATACATTAGTAATTAAAAGCATTTTAGAGATTAGAGTTGTAATCTCCACAACAACAAAATCATAATGAAATATTCATTGGCACTAAGAAGGCGTAGCCATCAACTGGGCAACTGACGCAGGAGCTAATAACGAGAGCAGCTCCATTTCTTATGATTAGTGTTGGTATAGCTTATTAGGTAGCCTTTGTTGTGTGGCCTTTGTTTGTGTGGCCTAAAAATGCTCTGTATAAATAAAGTTTGCAAAATGTTAATAAGACAGATTTTTTATTTGGTTCAATTGACATCTTGTGTCTTCCCTGTCTATTTGTCCGTTTTCTGTAACTTGGCCGGAGCCAAGGGGTGAAGCGGAGTTGCAGGTGGAAGTCTCGAAGAAGCTCCTCTTCCAGGAGCTGCTCGGTCGCCGTCTTCTCTCAGTCTCCCTCGTAGGAGACTAGACGCGGCGTCATTTGGTATCAGAGCCGGCAAGATGCCGCCTCGACGTAATCGACAACGCCCGGTCCGTGACCTTGTGGTGGAAGATTTGCAGCGTGAGGTCCGACGATTACAGCAAGAGCTAGCCCAGAGAGATCGGCAAGAAGCAGAGAACCATCAAGAAGAAGAAGATGCTAATCCTTTCCATCAGGATTCCTCCAGTGAAGAAGGAGACTCTCGCCGACAGCATAGGCCTGTCCGGCCGACCTTCAGGGATGATGGGGGAATCAAGATCGACCTTCCCGAATTTGAAGGAAGACTTGATCCAGATGAGTTCTTGAATTGGATGCACACCGTGGAGCGGGTCATTGAATTCAAGGAAGTAGCTGCGGAAAGAATCGTTAAACTGGTAGCGATTAAACTTCGGAAACACGCGTCGTTGTGGTGGGAAAACCTGAAGAGGAATCGAATCAGGGAAGGTAAATCTAAGATCACGGATTGGGGCAAGATGAAGAAAGAATTACATCGCAAATATCTCCCGGAACAGTATCGTCAAGAACTGTTCTTGAAGCTTCACCGACTGAATCAGCGTCAGTTATCTGTGGAGGAGTATGCCGTCGAATTTGAACAATTGGCATTGAAATGCGATCTCAATGAGCCGGAGGAGAATACGATAGCACGGTTTCTGGATGGCCTACAACCCGCCATAGCTCATGTGGTGCAGTTACAAACCTTTTGGACTCTACAAGACGTTATCAATCTGGCATTGAAGGTGGAGAAACAACTAAAGAGTATGCCAGCTAATCATTCTAGACCCAGGGAAGTATGGGAGGGAAAATCTGCTCAGAGTTCAAAAGGTGGAGCATCCACGTCGCAAGGGGTGCCAACCACATCCCCATCTGCTGGGCGAGTGTGGAATTCGCCATCAAATACTGCAGGGGCCACCTCCGCACGCAAATGCTTCAAATGCCAAGGCTATGGGCACATTGCGTCCAATTGTCCCACGAGGAGGGTCATCACTATCATTGAGGAGGAATTGGAAGCTGACGCTGGCATACTGAAAGAAATGGGCAAAGCCGAAACTGGGGGATCTCCGGAACCCACGATTATTTGTGCTGATGAGGGTGAATTGCTGGTTCTCCGGCGGTTGTTAAGTACTCAGAGGGAAGAACCCGTCCAACGTCATAATCTCTTCCGAACTAGGTGCACCATCAACAATAGGGTGTGTCAAATTATCATTGACAATGGCAGTTGTGAAAATATAGCTTCATGTGCGTTGGTGGAGAAGTTACAGATCCCTACTGAAGTCCATCCGCGCCCTTACAAACTATAATGGATCCAGCGGGGAAGCGAGGTCGAGGTGTCCAAACGCTGTTTGATTGCATTTTCTATTGGCAAATTCCAGGATCAAGTGTGGTGCGATGTGCTACCCATGGATGCCTGTCACTAGAGCTGTCAACATTTGACCCGACCCGAACCCGACCCGAAAATTTCGGCTTTGGGTCAACCCGAACCCGAACCGGGTCGGATTCGGGTTAGAGATTTCGACCCGTTTGTAAAACGGGTCAGGTTTGGGTTGACCCGGCGGGTTGCCGGGTCGACCCGGAAACCCGTTTAATTTAAAAAATCCAGATTTCCCGCCCGCTGCTAGGGGTGTCAATTCGGATCAACCCGTCGGGTTCGGGTCGAACCCGACCCGACCTGGATCTAAACGGGTCAACCCGAACCCGACCCGTTTTTGCAAACGGGTCAGACATTTCAACCCGGACCCGACCTGACCGGGTTGTCGGGTTGACCCGAAATGACCCGCGACCCGGCTGCGCTAGGGTTCTGCCGTTCTGGGTTCGGGATACAGGCGACGCGCGAGGGCCGCGGGGCGAGGCCGCGGTTGACGGGGCGAGGCCGCGGGTTCGGAAGCGCGCCAACGCGCGAGTCGCACGACTGCGCTAGGCGCCTAGGCCGCTAGGGTTCGGTCCGTTCGGAAGTCGGAACCGCGGGCGACGGGGCGAGGCCGCGGGGATTGCCGCTTGCGGGGCAGCGCGGGGCAGGCTGGGCAGTCCGGGCAGCGGGCAGCGGGTGGAAAAGGTGGGAAATTCAAATTTTTTTAAAATAAACGGGTTGCCGGGTTGACCCGTCAACCCGCCGGGTCAACCCGAACCCGACCCGTTTTTCAAACGGGTCAAATATACGAACCCGACCCGTTTATCAAACGGGTTCAACCCGGATTTTCCGGGTCCGGTCCGGGTCGGGTTTTCGGGTCGGGTCAAATATTGACACCCCTACCCGCTGCCCCCGCCCGCTACCCGCTGCCCCAAGCCCTGGCGCACTTCTGCCCAGCCGGCCAGCCCGCTGTGCCCAACAGGCCACGCGCCAAGCGCCAACCCGCTGCCCGCTGCACTGCTGCCCGCTGTGCATGCGGCCACGCGCCAAGTGCCACGCGGCCAAGCATCGCCCGCCCGCATGCGGCCACGCCGCCACGCGCTGCCCGCTGCTTCCCCGCCCGCATGCGTGATGCGGCCACGCCCCGCCCTCGCTTCCGCCCGCCGTCCACACGCCGTCCGCAGGCAAAACCCCAAATTCCGGGTCGGGTCCGGGTTCGAATTTCCGACCCGTTTGTCTACCCGGGTCGGGTTAGGGTCGACCCGTTTGAACCCGGGTCAGTTCCGAGTTCGACCCGAACCTGACCCATGACCCGAAATTGACACCCCTACATGTCACCTCCTGTTGGGCCGGCCGTGGCAATATGATCAGCAGGCTCACCACGATGGGTCTGCCAATACATATACCATAACTCACAGCGGAGAGAAGTTATTGTTAATGCCAATGGAACCTTATGGCAACGATTGCGCTAAAGAACCAACGTTAATGAAGAGGGCCGAGTGTCAACTAGCCCTTCGGCAAACAGATGGGGGATACCTCCTCTTACTCAAGGAGAATACTATCGCACAAACAGAATTACCCAGAGAAGTTCAATCCGTGCTGGACGAATTCCCTGATGTGTGGGTGGAAGAACTACCTGCGGGATTACCACCTTTGAGAGAAGTGCAACACGCGGTGGATTTGCTGCCAGGGGCAGTCTTGCCCAATCGACCACCATACCTCCTTAGACCCGATGAGCACATGGTATTACAGCAGCAGGTAGAAGAGTTGCTGGCCAAGGGCTTTATCCGCCCAAGTGTTAGTCCGTGTGCAGTACCTGCACTGTTGGTGCCCAAGAAGGACGGCAGCTATCGAATGTGCATTGACAGCAGAGCTTTAAATAAGATTACTATCAGGTACCGGTTTCCTATTCCCCGAATTGATGATTTGTTTGATCAATTACAGGGGGCGACCATCTTCTCCAAACTCGATTTAAGAAGCGGCTATCACCAAATCCGGGTGCGGGAGGGTGATGAATGGAAGACCGCTTTCAAGGTGCGAGACGGACTGTACGAGTGGTTGGTGATGCCCTTTGGGCTATCCAATGCCCCAAGTACCTTCATGCGCCTCATGAACCAGTTGTTCCAACCTTTCTTGAGCCGGTTCGTGATCGTCTACTTCGATGACATCCTCGTCTACAGCCCGAACGTACAAGACCATCTGCATCATCTCAGACAAGTGTTGTCACTATTACAGGAACAGAAGTTGTACTGCCACCCACACAAGTGTCGATTCTTGGACACTCGAATCCAATTCTTATGATTCATAATATCAGCCAATGGGATTGAAGTAGACCCAAGCAAAGTATAGGCCATTAATAGTTGGCCCGTCCCCAGTTCGGCAACTGAAGTGCGCCGGTTCCTCGGCTTAGCTTCCTTTTACAGGCGGTTTGTCGCCAACTTCAGCTCGGTGGCTGCTCCCCTTACTGATTTACTTAAGTCGGATTCTTTCACATGGACAGCCGAAGCTCAGCATAGTTTCCAACAGCTACAGAGGAAGGTGACCTCTGCCCCGGTGTTACGTCTACCTAACTTCGACAAAGTATTCCAAGTGGATTGCGACGGCTCGAATGTGGGTATTGGTGCAGTACTAAGCTAGGATGGGCAACCAGTAGCCTATTTCAATGAAAAACTAAATGAAGCTAGGCAAAAATACTCCACGTACGACAAGGAGTTCTATGCCATTGTTCGTGCACTACACCACTGGAACCATTACCTTCTTTGTAAGGAGTTTGTTCTCTATACCGACCATGCTGCACTCAAGTTCTTGGATAGCCAGAAGAAGTTAAGAGGGCGACACGCCACTTGGGCGGAATCACTGTCCGCTTTCCAATTCTTGCTCAAACACAAATCCGGGAAGAATAACCAGGTTGCTGATGCCTTAAGTCGACGATACGTCCTGCTGCAAACCTTACACCACAAGGTGGTCGGGTTTGACAATATTAAAGAGCAGTATTCCACTGATCCCGATTTCCAGACGGCGTGGGCCAAGTGTCAACTCAGCTCTCAACCCCTGTTTCACCTGCAAGAGGGATTCCTCTTCTTTCGATCTTGCCTGTGTATTCCACAAGGATCATTTCGGCTTGCTATTATCTCTGAATTTCATGATGGGGGATTATCCGGACACTTTGGACGTGATAAAACGTTGTCCATGCTAAAGGAGAAATTTTACTGGCCAACCATGCGTCGGGATGTACTTCGCTATGTGAGGGGCTGCCGAGTGTGCAAGATAGCTAAAACTCCCGTAACTAACGCCGGCTTTTATATGCCACTACCGGTACCGCTCGGCCCCTGGGAGGATATTAGTGTAGACTTTGTGTTGGGGTTGCCCCGCACCCAAAGAAACAAAGATTCGGTCATGGTGGTTGTGGACCGATTCTCCAAGATGGCCCATTTTATAGCCTGCAGCAAAACTCTGGACGCCACCCACATCGGCGACTTGTATTTCAGAGAAGTCGTCAGACTTCATGGCATTCCAAAATCAATTACGTCTGATCGGAACGTTAAATTCCTTAGCCATTTTTGGCGTATATTGTGGGGAAAATTGGGTACGCGACTCCAGTTCAGTTCGGTGGCACATCCGCAAACCGACGGACAAACAGAGACAGTAAATCGCAGTTTAGGCAATCTACTGAGATGCTTTGTAGGGAAGAACCTGAAACAATGGGATCTTATACTTCCTCAGATTGAATTTGCATTCAATCGTTCACCCAATAAAACCACGGGCCGCGGTCCCTTTGAAGTCGTGTATGGCTGCAACCCGTTGACACCCTGCGATTTAATCATTGTTACCAAATCGCCGACTTACAGCCAAGAAGCGGAGGAAAGGTGCAAGGAGATCCAGAAATTACACCAACAGGTACAAAAGGAAATTGAAAAGCAAAACGAAAAATACAGGAACCAAGCCAATCGGCATCGGAGAGAGGTGCAGTATCAAGAAGGCGATTTGGTTTGGATCAAATTAAGGAAAGAGAGATTTCCCGCCGGAACCTGTAGCAAGTTGAAGCCCAAAGCAGATGGCCCAGAATTGTGAAAAAAATCAACAACAATGCTTATCAAGTAGATCTCCCAGGTGATTACAACATTTCGGCTGTTTTTAATGTTGCAGATTTAACTCCCCACTACAATGTGGAGGAGTTCTTCCCCACCCCGGAAGGATGATGCAGGAGCTAATAACGAGAGCAGCTCCATTTCTTATGATTAGTGTTGGTATAGCTTATTAGGTAGCCTTTGTTGTGTGGCCTTTGTTTGTGTGGCCTAAAAATGCTCTGTATAAATAAAGTTTGCAAAATGTTAATAAGACAGATTTTTTATTTGGTTCAACTGACATCTTGTGTCTTCCCTGTCTATTTGTCCGTTTTCTGTAACTTGGCCGGAGCCAAGGGGTGAAGCGGAGTTGCAGGTGGAAGTCTCGAAGAAGCTCCTCTTCCAGGAGCTGCTCAGTCGCCGTCTTCTCTCAGTCTCCCTCGTAGGAGACTAGACGCGGCGTCAGCAACTGCATAAAATTCTCATATATTTTTCTTCTGTTCTATTTTCTATAATGCCATGTTAGAATTCTATTTCGCCTATTCCCAACAATAAGAACACCCGGATTTTCAAGCTCGCATATTTGTGCTAGATTTCGTTATGCCCTATGCGGAAAAATTTAACATGATCAAACGAAAAAAATTTCTATAAAATTATTAACGGAATCAGGAGTGGCTGAGAGCTTCCCTCGTCCCTCAAAATTTGGTATAACCCCTCTTACAACAATATAAAGTATGAAAATCTCAAGTATAAAAGATATTAGATCCATAAGTCGAAAAATAGTTCTTAAACTTCCAAAAAATAAAAACTAGGGAAAACCATACTCGAGAACTGGCCATGACAGTGCTTCCGAGCTTAAAGTCAGAGGAAACCCTAGTTTCCATGCTGGTTAAGCAAAACCCTACGCTCCCTTCACCGGTGATGCTCGCATTTGCCTTCGTTGATGAGTCTGAATAACCGGTTACCTCCGACCCGCGCAGAGCGAAAATGTTTCTCGTCAGCCGATTTGGATGCACGAGATGCCGATACCGTTACGACTTACGAGCCATCAGCATAAAGGCAGCCGGGTCGGCCCGGCCCGGCGAGGCCCGTCAATAGATAGATCGGATCGACGGATTCTACCAAATATAATTAACATTAGATATCCATAAAATAAATTTAGGCCCATGGAATAAAATATTAAAATTTATAAGATAATATGAATGGTAGAAATAAATTATATGAGTGATATATTTGATATTAAAATTGTATATAAATAATAGACATATAATATTAATATTTTAAATGTTAGATATGTAAATATCATTAAATAAAATAATATGTATGTAAATTTCCCTTAACATTAACGTGTAAATAGAAAATCATTAATCAGTTAAAACATTAAAAAAATATAAAACTAATATTTTTACATCTATTATATCGGCCACAGTCATAAGTTATTATTTTTTTAACTTAGCGAAAAAAAAAAAAAAACCTTAGTGACTTGAGAGACTCATGATTCTTCCTAGGGCTGCAAGCGAACCAAACATTCGACGAACTACTCGTTGTTCGGTTCGATTAAAGGTCGTTCATGATCGTTTAATTAACTAACAAACAAACTTGAACAATATTTTAAATACTCGATTCTTAAATAAACAAGCTTGAACACTAATGCGTTCAGCTCGTTTATGTTTGCGAACAACATCAGTTGATGTTCATGAACAAGCTCGATAAAAAGCTTGATTCGGGTTCGATTAAAATCGCTCGATAAAAACTTAAATAATATGTTATTATAAATTTGATAAATATACATAATATAAAAACTTTAATTATAACATAATAATATAATTATTTTTTATTAATAACAAGAAATATTTCATATTTTTTCATGTTTGTTAGATTGTCTGTTTAGGATGTTCATGAACAAATTTAAGGTTTGTTTGTTCAACAGATTGTTTGCGAAATATGTTCACGAACATAGCTTGTTTAAAGCTCGATAAGCACTAAACAAACGAACATGAACCAAACATGAACCAAACATGAACACCCTTAAATTAAATGAACCAAACATGAACACAAATAATAAAGCTCGAATCAAACACGAGCCAAACATGAACAAGCTAATGTTAAACAAACACAAACATGAACACTCACATACTCGGCTCGGCTCGGTTCGTTTGCAGCCCTAAATTTCTTCCCCCTCAATAAAAAATAAGGGGTCTTTTTATTATTTTTTGGGAGTGTAATGATCACTAAACAGGGAGGAGATAAATAACATATTGAGTGTTTTGAATGTACGGCCGTTTATCGAGCATTTGAGTGCCTTAATGATATTAGGATTCAACGATCTTAGACTCGTTGGATTAATCTAGTCGAGTCGCTCGATTCTACTATAAGCATGACACGTTTAATTTGAAAACTGTTTGGTCATCCAATTTATTATTTGAACCTTTCAATGCATTTCAGGTCTTCCATTCGAACCCATTTGAACTCGAATTAATTGGGTCAAATATTGTGTCGTTGGGTTCGCCTTTTTGAGACGTTCAATTCGACTATAAGTTTGCACAAATCAAAGTTCAGATGTTTTCAAATTTAATTTTGAAAATTTTCTATTTAATTTGGCCTCGAGATTCATGGCCGATTCTTTATGAACATAAAAAATATATTAATCTACAAATATTTATCATATACTTCACACAGTATTTTAATATAAAAGAAATTAACATGCAAAAGAGATCAAGCTAAGCCATTTATTTCATTTTTATTTAAAACATAGAGCATGCATATAAGCCGTCACCGACCATCCATGACGACAACAAGCGCGCACTTAGCTTCCTTCATTCCTACAAACTTAGTACTTAACAATGGCGGCGTCGCCACCGCCATAGCTAAGGCGGCACGGCGGCCCAATGTTGCACATGAGAGGAAGAAACACTCCTCTCATCCTCATCTCTTCAAGCTGACCTTGGTACTGATCGCCCTTCATATCCTTCTTCATTATCTCTCCGGTCATCTTGTTTAATAACTCGCATCGGCATGTGTCGGAAACCTGGTGGAGCTGTTCACAGCATTTGATCAGATTTTCGGCATTGCCACTTTCATATCCGAGGAACGGGCGACCGGCGGCACTATCACCACCGTATTTGAGGAACAGGCGACAGATGGTGAGAGGGTTCTTCTGCATCTCTTGCACGCACCTTTTGGATTCGGCGATCATCTCCTCGTCTTCGGTGGCAGTGACTGCAGCGCCGGCGGCGAGAATGAGGAGGAAGAGAAGCTGGACAGATAGCTTGAGAGCCATTTGTGATGTAAATATACTTACTCGATCGATCTTGGGGAGCTTATATAAATGTCTGGATAGAGAGAGAGATAGGAGAGAGAAAGAGTGTACGTAGTGCATGCATGCATGGCTGGAGTATGGGAAGACGCATGGGGGGTGGTGGAAGCATGTGGGGTGCATGCAAGAGTTTGGGTGGCACGTGTTGTGAAAATGAGGAAAAGTTTTGTATGTATTATGCATGGGTATAAATTATTGATAATTGAGAAAAATAAAATAAAATAAAAAAGTTTAAAAATTACATAATATAAATTAATTAATTAATTTATCAATTTAATATGTGTAATTTTTCACGGCGGTAGAATATTTGTTATTTACTAGAATATTCATGGCGGTAGAGAGTAATATAGTTTAGCGTACGTCTTAGCTTTGTACGAAGACCTAGCACACAAACGTATAAGAAAGTATGGTTATAGTGTTTACAAGAGATCATATTTTTTACGTAAAAATCCCTGAAAAAGAGAAAAAAGTATGGGGTATCACCCAATTTAAATGAATCCACGTAGTATTTGTAATTGATTACAAATGAGGCTCTTCCTTAGGAGGAAGGTCTTGGCTCGATGTAGCAAATATGCATTATAAGATAGGAGTTGAAAGACTCGGTGTTGATATGTTTGTTTGGGCTACTAAATTTTTCCCTTTTCTTCCCTTTTTTCTTCCCTCCTATTTCCCTTCTTTTGTGAATAATGTGAGTCTATTTATACTTTTTTTTATATTGGGGAGGACTAAGGTCAAGATGGGAGTGGTTTGAATGGACGGCCAATATTAGTCCCTTTGATCATGGAGCATTTAATTGATCATTTTAATATCTTAATGATATCAAAATTCGGTGATCTTAGGCTTGATGGATTTGTCTCGTCGGCCGCTCGATTCGACTATGAGCAAGTCACGTTTAGAATTTTGTTGGTAATCCAAATTATAGTTTGAATCTTCCAAAAGAATTTTGAGTCTTCTATTTGGACCCATTTTGGGCTCAAATTTAGTAGAATTTGGTGTCGTTTGGTTCGTCTTTTCGAGACGTTTGGTTCGACCAAAAGTTTACTAAATTCGGAGTTTGGATGGTACCAAAATTATTTTTTTGGAGCCTCCCATTCATATTTGCATCAAGATTCATGCCTGATAAAGACTATTTTCGGTGACATATCAATATTATATCATACACTTTTATGTACGTAAATAAGTTTTTGAATGAGGAATCACATTATTAAGCTCTATAAGTTGGTCGCTACAAATCATACTTAAATTCTAACTGCATTAACCACTAACAATAAGGATTGATAGCTCTTAAAAGATGTATATATAATAATAATAATTTAATTAAAAAACTCCACAAAGAATAATAAAATCATATAAAAATCAATAATCTTGAGCATGTGTTGAAAAAAAAATTTTATAAAAGCTCATCAAGCTCCAATGGAGTCATTGAAAAATTGTCATCTTATATGTAGTTAAGGGCATATAAGAAAGCATATGGTTGCAAAGTTCTCAACCTGTTAAAACAATATATTAATCATCCTTAATGAAGGATAATGCATGTATAATTTATTTTATGGCCATTTTAAGTTGTTTTTTTAATGCCTTGCAATGATAGGTACTATATATATTCCCATAAAAATGATTAAAGGTTTCTTATTTAGTTGGCGCCTTCTCCATTGGGTTGCTCTTCTCTATATGCCTTTGCATATATAGGTTTAGGGTACCATATCCATTCAAGGTTCATCATACCATGCAGTCATGCACTATATAATAGGGGTGTCAATTCGGGTCGACGGGTCGGATTCGGGTCGAACCCGAGTTGACCCTTATTTAAACGGGTCAACCCGAACCAGACCTTTTTTTGCAGACAGGTCGGACATTTCAACCCGGACCCGACCCGGCGGGGTTGCCGGGTTGACCCGACCCGACCCGCGCGGCAGAGAACGAGCTCGCGATAGCGCGAGTGCGATGTGCGGACGAAGTCCGCTGGACCGCGCGTGCCACATGCTGAAGGAGTACTCCATGAACGCTCGAGTTCGTACTTCGGACGGAGACAGGGTCCGGCAGTCCGCGGGACCGCACCGCACGTCCGAGACGGAGTCTGCGGGACCGAATGTGCGGCAGCGGGCTACGGCGCGAGGCGCAAGCACGGAAATGGTGAACCCGGATTTTTCATGTCAGTTTCGGGTTGATTTCAAGTTTTCGGATCAACCCGAAACCGATCCGTTTGCTAAACGGGTCAACCCGAACCTGAATTTTCCCGGGTCGAATTTTGGGTCGGGTCAAAAATTGACACCCCTATTATATATAGGTTACTGATAGCTTTTCTCTATATGTAATTTTTTATTTGAGTTACCCTGCTCGTTATGATTATGAAGTTATGATGCATTTAATGGATGCTACAATTTTTTTTTTTTTTCAATTTCAAAATCTTACTATATGGTGTATTAAGTTATGGCAAAAATCTAAAATTAATAACTTGATATATAGTAGGAAATAGGGAATAAAGAGTCATATCTCTATCATCGAATGCCTACTATCGAGCAAGTTGAGGAGGAAAGATAAAATAACCAAGATGTAAGGAATGATGAATATGTAAAAGAAGAAATCAAATAAGGAGAAAAACTAAGAGTAAGATCTATGATCTTTCATTACAAACTCTTGAGATTTGGCTCTAGGCCAATTTACTATTTTTCTTGCTTTTCCTAGATCATCACCACAAAGAAAATGTAGCATATAATCATGTTCCATCTTGATTTCTTGAGCACCAAAAACATTGGTGAATGACAAGCAGCCACTTAATAATTTTTCTCAGCTCATATTATTTTCAATAGAATGAACATCACCTAATTTCCTCTAAGGAATTCTATAATGCATGGAATGGTGACATTCCAATTGAGGAGTGATAAGATGTATTATATAAATTGTCCAGCCACCAGAGAATTCAACCTAAAGCTAGGTTAGAATTTTACATTGAAAAATAGTTGAAGAAGGTTGGGAACCTAGCTCCAAACTCGTGCTCGATTCCCCTCAAGCTGTGGTGCCTCTTAAGTGGGGCCCAATCAAGCGCGGACAATGAGATTTCTGGGGTGGGTGCCTCTTCTAGGTCAGCCGAGGATTAGTCAAACCCCCTAGTGCCGTTTCGAAGGTGGCAACAGGTGGATAAAAAAAAGATGGTTGAAGTATTGCTCTAATTACTTTTGCTTTATCAAATCCATTTATCCACCAATCTCTAGATTTCATGTCACAATACATAGAAGTTTAGCACCCATCTCCTTGAATAATACTTAGTAAAATTTTCTCATGAAGACATGATCCCTACCGAAGCTTATTGTCTTTGGCAATGCGATCTACATATATACCTTTAATGAGGGCAACTTTGACATATTGGTAGACATCCCGGCCAAGTGCTGCCAATTAAAGAAATGTTCTGTATTTTGGCAGAAGGTTTTTTATATGGGAATAGGCTTATAACCTTCATTTCTATATGTTTTATATTTCTTTCTCTACGTACGTATTTGCCATATGCCACCTATCTCTAATGTATAAGGGTGTCTCCAACCTAACATCATTCGCTCGTTTGCAGTTCCCGTGAGCATCCACCCGAATGACAAATAAAAACATATTTTTATGTTGTGAACAACGCGAAATCACTGAGGATTTTGGAATATTTTGAGTATTTTGGGTATTTTGCCCCCTCATAATCTTTTTTTTTTTTTTATAAATTTTATCAATCATAAGCGTCTTTGCCCATCCCCAAATAATTATTTTTTTCCATTCTGAAAAAAGAAGCTGGATCCGCCCCTGACTGAGCTCAGCCGCGTGTTCAAACTGATCGAGATGAATCTTGAGATGGTAAAAGCGGCGATGAAGGAGGAGACTCTCGCCGAAAGGATTGAGCAGGCATGCGCGAGATGTCGCCAGGCAATTCGAATTGTCGTTTCGTTTTGATGGTGTAAGGAGATGTGTGCACATTAGGTGTTTGGTGATATGCTGCAGTGGAATGGATTGTGTTAACTCAAAATTAATCCAAACAAGCTTTAAGACTTGGATTTAGGTTAATGCTTCTAGCTCTATATTTCTTGTGCATGACTAAATTTTGATTAATCAAGACATCATCAACTCAATCCAAGTCAATCGAATCATACAAGACACTTAGGCTTTGTTTGGGACGTCTTTTTTACTGTTTCTTAAAGCAAATTTTTATTACAAAAATTAAAGCCCAAATGAAACCTTAATTGGTTTAATGAACCCAAATAAACACCTCAACATCATCGTAATTCAACTTACTTAGTATAGGTTTGACTTTAGCTCAATTTAGTTGAGCTTACTTCTATTGGCTTAAATTAAGATCAATTGAGCTTGCACGAGTAGGGTTGCAAGATAACCGAGCGCTCGACAAATTAGTCATGGTTTGGTTTGATTAAAGCTAGCTCGCAATCATTTGATTAAGTAATCAAACAAGATTGAATAATCATGTGTTCGACTTATTTATGTTTGAACATAAACAACATCATATAAAACTCGTAAACATACTCGACTTGTGAGCAAGCTTGTCAAATAATTCGATTAATGTTTGACATTTAGTTCAATTAAATCTCATTAAAAAATTGTTGAATAATTTAATATACTAATTATTGATTACTAACTTATAAAATTTAATCAAATATTATAATATATATTTAATCAATAATAATTATTATCTATTAATTGATATTATATTCTCACATATAATTTAATTATTAATAACAGTTACTTAATTACTAATTAATAACATTCTCTCTCTCTCTTTTTTTTTTAAATAATATTTTTATTTGAGCCACAGCTTGCAAATCGGACGGACAGCAGCCCTTCACACTATTTTACGCCCACGCCAAATCTCGCAGTTGCCCTAATCCTATTTTGCTTTTACGCCGCCGTTCGCGCCCTTCTTCGTCTTCTTCGATTCCTCTCCTTCCTCGCTTAAATCCGCCGAAACGTCTGGCAGCGAGTTCGTTCACCTGTAAGCGGATGCTACCTCGCTGGTTTTATCAATTTTTTTTTTCGCATTTGTTTCGCATTTCTTTTTGCTGGTTCCTCTCGTTGGACTGCGTTGAACAGTTTCTAGTTCGTAATGTAACTCATGGTAGTTATCGTCTTTCGCTGAAAGCTTTCGATCGAAGCTGCAGAGGACCTAATCGGCAAAGCGTGAAACTAAGCCCCATTTTTTAGTATCCATTGCTGCTGAATTGTTTGATCACAAGGAGCTCAATGACGAGTCTTTCTACTAAAACGATTATTATCCTTTTCTCAACTATTTATAAAAATCTTAAATCCAGAAACAGACGACCAAATAATTCATCATGATTTAGACTGATTCAACCATTGTCAAGACAAACAGATTTTTAGGATCAAATGCATGTTTTTTTTTTTTCTAGCAGTTTGTCATTTAGTTGCATTTTAATGCTTCAATATGCTTGGCTTGTGCAGAAATATTCATATATTTTTATATTTTTTTGATTTGTAGAGTTAAATTCCATCTCAAGACTATATGCAGAAATATGAGATGTTATTGTTGATGGCAAATGACTACATTTAACACTTTTCTAAAATTCGAGTTTAGACGTTTTAAGAAAATTGATTTTCACCTCAGAGAATATAAGGCCTCCTTTGTTTGGGCGATTATTTGCCTTTTCTGTTTAGAAATGGCAGAATATTTTTTTTGGTGTTGTTTGCTTGTGAAAACTTTTGCAGAAATGCTTTTTAGGAAACTGTATTTTTGTATTCTTTTCAAAAGCTTTTGAGTATTTACTTCTCCGGTTGAAAATTCCATGATCTCAAACAATAGTTTTAAAACTACCTTTTAGGAAAGGTGCAAGATAACCAAACGAAGCCTAAGAAATATAGATCAACTTTTAGCGGGTTTAACAAAGTTTTAAGAGCTTGATGCTTGCACAAAAATCGCTTTGATTGGGCACATCGATTTATATTCAAATTAGAAACTTCTAAAATTAAGTTCATGACTATTTGGATTATGATTTCAATAAAAAGTATGATGGTTTATTCCAGTGTACTTTTGGATGATAAGGATTACAAATTAGGTGCTCGTTTATGTTTGTTTATAGAGTTCATTAAGAAGCTTGTTCATTAAAAGTATCATTTATGAGCTCGATAAGCTACTCGATAAGGCTTGATATTAACTGTATTTTTGTATTCTTTTCAAAAGCTTTTGAGTATTTACTTCTCCGGTTGAAAATTCCATTATCTCAAACAATAGTTTTAAAACTACCTTTTAGGAAAGGTGCAAGATAACCAAACGAAGCCTAAGAAATATGGATCAACTTTTAGCGGGTTTAACAAAGTTTTAAGAGCTTGATGCTGCACCAAAAATCGCTTTGATTGGGCACATCGATTATATTCAAATTAGAAACTTCTAAAATTAAGTTCATGACTATTTGGATTATGATTTCAATAAAAAGTATGATGGTTTATTCCAGTGTACTTTTGGATGATAAGGATTACAAATTAGGTGCTCGTTTATGTTTGTTTATAGAGTTCATTAAGAAGCTTGTTCATTAAAAGTATCATTTATGAGCTCGATAAGCTACTCGATAAGGCTTGATATTAGTATTCGTTAGTAGAATCGACAATACTCGTTTGATATTTTAACGAACAGCTCGATAAGGCTATTTCGTTAATAGCTCGATAAGGCTTGTTCATTAATAGCTCGATAAGACTTGTTCATTATAGCTCGATAAGGCTGATTAT
This sequence comes from Dendrobium officinale, assembly GCA_019514585.1. NCBI lineage: Eukaryota > Viridiplantae > Streptophyta > Magnoliopsida > Asparagales > Orchidaceae > Dendrobium > Dendrobium officinale. The sequence goes on from CM033689.1 coordinate 2,001,198, forward strand.
TAATAACTTGATAAAACTCGTTCATTAATTTCTAAATAAGCCGCTCGTTTAGAACTCAATAAGCCAAAATGAACTGAACACTAATAAAAAAAATTGAACATGTATCCTTTTACATGAACCAAGTTCGAACACAAACAAAAAAGCTCGAATCGGGCTCGAACCGAGCTTGAACAAGCTCTTAACAATTGAGCTCGAACATGAACACATACATACACGGCTCAGCTCGGCTCGATTCGTTTGTAGACCTATGCACGAGACAAGTCTAATAAAATGGAACAACCCAAACTCTTAACTATCGAGATATTGTTCGCTTTGGCTTGAGGGATTGACGATTTTGTCCAGTTGGTGTAACTTCTGAGGAGGTCACCTATCCCAGGATTTAAAATCTATCGGGTTCCCCTAACCTAGTACAATATAAAATTAAGCCCTATACATTGTTCATTAATTTATGAGGAGGTTCTCATAATTTTTTTTTTATATTTTATATTTTGAAATGTAATAATTTTCAATTGTTAAAAAATTAGTTATAATAAAAAATAAATAAAGAATAGAACTGTAGATACAAGCTCCTTGTTTTTTTTTTTTTCCTATAAATAGTACCCTCTCTGGCATTCATCTTAATCGCCTTCGCACTGCCATTACATAGGATTCCATTCGGTGGTAAATTCGTTATTTATCTTCTAGCATAACCATTGTTCGATTTTATATCTTTCTCTATATCTTTTGATTTCACGAAAGCTGATAAGATCTCTGTTTCGATCCAAGGTTTGGTTTACTTCTTCAAATCATTTTTTCTGTTCTGTTTATAATTTTTAGTTTTCTTGTTTTTTTGGGAGCTTGCTGACATGTTTTTTTTAGAGAAATTAATGCTATCCTTAGGATAACTTTTTATTTTTTATTTCTCTAAATGTTAGCATTGTTTCCGGATTATGGTGTTTACTCCACTCTGTTCCATTTTTTGGATGGTTTATTTTCTGATTGTATTTGCAATTAGGTTTATCCTTTGTCCTATTAATTATAGAAATTAAGTACAATTAAGGGGTTGGCTCCTTTCTTTATTCATTATTAGTTGGCTGTTATATTGTTTAGGTCGGTGATACTTCATCACTTTGTTTGACGACAAAATGCAGAATGAAGAGGGGCAACTGGTGGATCTCTATATCCCTAGGAAGTGGTATGTTTTTGTTACTATTTTCCTTTTGTTAGTTCTTTAATGTGATTGAAATGAATGGAAATCTTATGAGCTATCCATGGAAAATGGTGTTTACAGCTCTGCGACGAACAGGTTGATTGCTGCCAAGGATCATGCCGCTGTTCAAATTAATATTGGTCATTTGGATGAGCATGGTGTTTATACCAGGAATTTCACAACTTTTGCGCTCTCGGGTTTCATTCGTGCTCAGGTTATTTATATTACTCTTCTACTGAAACCTATTTTCTGAGTATTTATGGAAAAAGTTGTGTTAGGATATCCTGAAGCAACACTTAGCAGTATGGGAAAGCTGTTTGATTTAAGTTGAGATTACTGCAATTTAGAATATAATGTGAAATACCAATCCTCTGATGCACTTTGCATCATTACATCCTCACACCTTTTTTCCATTTAAGCAGTTTTGGCTGCAAGTAGGGTTTAAATCAGGTAGGATTTAATAAATTATGTAAGTCTTGATGTAATAAATCCTCAAAATTCTTTGAATGATAGGTATTAAATTCATTTAAATTCTGATATTGTTTGACTACTTATTTTTGGATTTGTATAATTTTGAGATTGACAATTAAACTGCAACAAAAAAAAAAAAATCAATTCCTTCTATAGTGAAAATCATTTATGGAGCTCTTAAGGATGCGTGATAAAAAAAATTATGAACGTAAAATGCATTTTAGTATGATGGCTAATTGGCTACATAGAACAAAATTCTCTAAAGTTTATAAGTAGTTCAAAATTTCTATAATTGGTAAAAAATTGGCTTTTCATATACACATTTTAAGTTTTAACTAATCCTACCAGTTTATTTATTTTCCAAATTCCATACAAAATCTACCTAGTGTAATTCCCTTTCTCTCTATTATCCCTTCTCAGCTTGAAACCAAACCTAGAGATAAGTTAGAGGAAAAGAAGCAGGGTCCAACTCCACTTCTTTTCTCTAACAACTTAACGGTTGATGACGAATGAAAGAAAACCTTACCAAATAGGCTGTGGTTCTCTTATATTTTTCTTGCTTTCACAAATCTTAAACCCTTAAACAAATTGCTAAATTATATATAAAGAACTAAATTATTTTCATGTTTTAATCTTCTTAAACTTTACGAAGTTTGGAGTAGCTCTAGTGGAAGATAAGATTAGAGAGAGTTGCCTTAGATGGTTTGGTCACATAAAACGGCGGCCTTCCGATGCCCCGATTAGGAAAGTAGAGGTATTAGATTTGACTTATGTTAAGAAAGATGGAGGTAGACCTAAAAAGACTTGGTTAGAAAATATTAGACATGATATTTCTTTATTAGATTTAAATGAAAATTTGACTTTTAGCAAGACACAATGGAGAAAAAGGATTCATGTAACCGACCCCATGTAGTGGGACAAAGGCTTGTTGATGTTGTTGTTGTTTTAAACTTGAACTAAGTTTGTATTTGCTAAATATTACTTGGTTAAATACTTGTAGCAAATAGCTATGTCGTCGTTGCATGAATACTCTTGATGAGCTTTTTGTTGAATGGATAAATAAGCAGATTTGCAGTCATAATGAAATGCTCAAATTTTTTAATTGCATGTCAAGATGTAAATTTTTATTTAAATTTGTGCAATTATCTAAATAAATTACATATATGATCCTTCTATGAACAACTATAGAGTTCATCAACTGTTCAAATTCGCTCATAGCCAAATGCCATGTCTTATATTTATCTTTTTTTTTTTTTTTTCGTCTTATATTTAGCTTTGAGCTTTAAATAGAGATTGGTTTTGTCTTCCCTTAATGAGTAATGCGTACCATTTTTTGATTGTAAGTTTTGTTTGATGGCCTATACCTTTCTATGGGAGATGTATTATAGTATGTGGATGTGAATCTTGGTTTGCGACATATGTCATACATTTTGGCAATTCAATCAATATTCTCATCCAAGGTTTAAAATTGCGTAACTGCGCCTCGAGGTGGTTTTCGTCCGTGAAGCGAGGCGTAAGCCTCGAGGCGGTCTGAGGCGTAAGCCTTATGAACACAGAATTGCGTAAATAAAAAATTAAGGGTTTAAGCAGGAAAATAATAGCAGTAGTGGAAAATAAGAATGTAGATGCAATAAAATCATGTCCCAAAGTACAAAATCACAAAATATTAGTTTAACAAAAACATAATCAGAAGTTCAGAACTGAATAAAGTGTTTTGCATTTACCAAAAAAATTATACCTAGAGATCGTTTAGAAATGGTTGCTTTTGCTGCATTCAATCCAAAAAAACCCTCTTTATTCCGGAACTAAACAAGCTGTAAATCTGCAAGCTCCCTATCTGCCTGCTCCGGTATTAATCTTTCCATACAATGATATAAACCAAGCTTCACCTCAGGATTTGAAGATTTCTTCTCTAATATTGAAATTGAGGGTTGAGATAATATGCCGCTGCATGTAGATGTCAGTGTAACTGCACCTCCCACCGAGCATCAACGATATCCCAAATCTCCCTATAACTTGCCTCCTCTCCTCCCAAGTTGTGAGCAATCATCTCCTTGGCCTCATCCATAGCATTATAAATAAAACTCATAGCTGGTTTCTTCTCTGCATCCACTAAGCGTAGAACTTGCACTAAGGGTCTCGTGCTCAAAATGGAATAGGTTACAGTAGCCCAAAATTTATCATTCAGAATTATCTTTCTTATTTCCTTTCCCTCACTTTTCTTCCCCCAAGCAGAATTTAGCCATTCAGTAGGATGTAAACATGGCTTCCAAAGGTTGCCTCACCTCCATCAAGCTCTGCAGTGCCAAATAGGAGGTGGCAAACTTATAGATTCAGAGTGCACAAATGTAAGAACTATGAACATACAGTAGGATTCGTGGGAATGATTTGCAATGTACAAAATTAAGAACATACCTAGTGGTTGCAGGGCGAATGATTTCTTTCTTTGAAAATTTTCTCATCAAGCTTAAGACCCAAGAGTGATTGTAGATGAACTTCGTAATCTTCTTCGCCCTAGAAAGAGCACTCTTGTGCTGAGGTAAGTCATCAAGATCCTCCAAAATGAGATCGATACAATGTGCTGCGCAGGGTGTCCAATAGAGGTGTGTCCTCTTCTCAATCAACATCTGACCAGCTGCTTTGTATGCACTGGCATTATCAGTCACTACCTGGACAACCAATTGCTCCCCAATCTCCTCAATAACACCATCAAGTAAATTGAAAATGAATGTGACATTTTTCACCTCCTCTGAAGCATCAACTGATCGTAAGAACACCGTGCCGTAGGGATTGTTGACAAGGATGTTAATCAAGCTCCTGCTCTTCATGTCAGACCATCCATCTGACATAATAGTCACACCAGTCTCAATCCATGTCTTTTTAATCTCCTGAATGCTCCGCTCTGTGTTCTGCAGCTCCTTTTTTAAAATTCATGTTCGCAACTCATACATGAAAGGTGCCTTCAACCATCTTCCATACAATCCCACAGACCGCAACATACTGAAGTAGGCAGGCGATGTAGCAACATTAAATGATATTGCATTCTAAAAAAAAAAACCTCCCAATGTCCATGCACACCTGTCGCCGACCCTCTCTAGTACCAGCTGCAGGGATCATCTCTGCTTCTCCTCTATCCGCTCATGGAGTAGTCATATACTGATCCATAGGACCCCGTGCACCTCTACTATGTATAGTGGAGGAAGAGCCCTTTCCACTCTCGCTCCCAAAATAAGTACCATGCTCGACCCTTTCATCAAATTGCTCATGTTGTAAGTGTTTAGCAGTGGTACTTTTCTTCATGTAAGCACTTATTTCTTCCTTCACATTGTCCGGCACTTTTGCACACGGTGCTACATTCTTGTGAGAGCATGATAAGTGCTCCTTCATGCGGGTTACTCCGCCCTTCACCACTTTCTCACAAAAATTGCATTTTAAATAGACATAGCTCTTCTCTCCGCCGCCAATGTCAACTTGTACACTATATTTCCAAGAAGGATCCCTCCGCAATGACGAAGACCCCTTTTCCTTGCCTCTTACCATGATCCCTAATGAAAGAATCGAAAATCACACAAAAAATTTCCAAAAATCTAAAACCCTATGATGCGGACATCAAAACGAAGATTTGGCGCATCTATCACAGGCGGCGTCGTAAATCGACGGCCATTATTTAAATTTTCATTTATGTATTATTTTCTGAATTTTAGCTCTTATTTTATGTATTTCCTATTTTACCCCTAGGATAGCTTATGTGAGTGTTTTGGCCCAAGGGGCATTTTTGTAATTTTTTATTTTCCCATGTTATGGCCTATAAATAAGGGCCTTAAGCTATTGTAATGGATGGTTGATTGATATGAAAAATTGTTTTCCACACTTGTGTTCTTCTTGAGAGAGGACGAGAGTGAGATTCCTATGAGGAATCGAAATCTTCACCAGCCGCAGGATGGGTCCGGGCTCGTGATATGAAGTCCCTTGGAGAAGGGCAAACGAATCACCCGTCAGTCTTCGGAAGAGTCCGAGGCTCGCGGTTCATGTCTTCTATCTTTCGCTTTATCTTTGTTTTTGTTTTATCTCTTCTTTAAATTGTTTTTCCATCGTCTTCCTCCTCCCCATCTTCGTTTGGCCACCGGATTCACCCCCACCCGAAATTCCACAATTTTTTCCCTATAGCCGCCGGCCACCTTCCCCATTAGCTCCTCCACCGCCGGCCACCCTTGTTTGTCTCCATGAATGAGGAGTCAATGTCATCTTAAAGCTTACCTAAAGAGTTCAAATAATTTAGGAAATTATTTTCATCCTTTGAAATTCAAATTTTGAATTTCAAATAGTTTCCTAAATTAGAAAGCTATTTTAGGAAAGTATTGAATCTCATTCATGATGTAAGTCAAATTTAATTTGAGTGATTTAATTTTGGGCGGTTTTCAAATTTTCAATTTCCACTAATTGAAATTTGAATTCTTTCCTACTTTATCATTCTATTTTTTTTTTGAAAGTTACTAAATGAATTCTATTTGAATTTCAAAATTCAAATTAACATGAGGAAATAAATGTCATGAATTCTATCTTAATTTAAATTTTATTTGAATTTCAAACTCAAATAGGGTTTAATTATTTCTTTCCTAAACTCCACCCCCAATTGAGTAATCTCAATTAAATGCATTAATTCCCTCATTCACTCAAAAGCTCTTTGGAAATAAATCCAAAATCTGAGAATTTTCCCCTGGCCGAATCTCCCAAATTCCCCGATGCATCCAATTATTTCTTAAATCAAATCATTGATTTAGGAAATCAATTCCATTATTTCCTGTTTCTCTCACCCGCCCCCATATCCCTCTCCAATTCCCCAAATCCTGCTGGCTGTAAATCACAAATCCCCAATCTAGGGAATCTGAAATTTCCTCTCAGCTTTCCCTTAATTTATTCCCGTGGACAGCTCAAATCACTAACGGAAGAAATCCCCTTTTATCTCTAAATCCCGTATTAACTAAAATCTGCCACAATCAGCTCTGTCTTGGGAATTAAAACAATTTCTTTAATTCTTCTTTGCTGGCTGAAATTCTTCAATGCTCTCCCGTGGGCATTGCTGATCTGGAAGAGGTCTCTCACGTTCATGCATTGCTGGACTAAAGGCTAAAGCTTCCCTTTTAATTCCCCTTGCTCCCAAGCATAGAAACCTGAGAATTTCCTCTCAGATTTTGGTGAAAATCTGAGACCGTTATCAGATTTTAGAGAAAGAAGCTTGGAGTTTGTTTCCCTTCCCCTCTCAAGAGAAAATCTGAGATTCTTCTCGGGTTTTGGGCAAAGAAATCAGAATTTATTTCATATTTTGGAGAGGAGATCCTCTCCGTAGCAAAGCCGGCATCTCCGTTCTACATCACCCTAAAATTTCTTTCACTTCAAAAATCTAACCAAAAAGTAAAAAAAATACCTAAAAACCTTTTTGGACTTCTCCTACAAGGCGGTCGGACACTTCAACTTCGCCGGAGAGAGGCGGCGCCGGCGGGAGAGGCGGCGGGAAGGTTGGCCGACCGGACGGGAGCCTCAGGTTTTCGCGATCTGGAGCTTACGGGCGGAAAGAATCGGGAAGCAGGTGAGCCAATCGGGTGTGGGGGAAAGGGAGGAGTCATTTTAAGTAGGTGGGCCCTTTTGCCTGAGGCGTACGCCTCTCTCAAAATTGCGCAATTGCGCAACAGAGGCGCGCCTCAGCCAATGTGAGGCGTACGCCTCACCATTGCCAGCAATTGCGCACGCCTCGAGGCGTTTTTTGCAAGAATTGCCTCAAGGCGCGCCTCTTATTGCGCAATTTTAAACAAAGTCCTCATCATAATGTTACAACTACTTGTTATTTTCTTTTAAAACAATGGATCATCTATCAGTTGATCTTTTGAGGTCTCCTCTCTTTTGGGGCAACCTCCCTTTCTTTTTATTTTTTAAGGGATCTTATCCTCACCACTTCCTGTTATTCTCATTTATAACATTTGATCTTCTTTCAATTGATGTTTCAATCATGTTGTCAGTTACAGGAAGAGTAAGAACTTCCTCTGGCTCATCATCCAACTTGATGTTTGCCTTTTGCAGATCATTGATTCCATCCTAAGATCTGAACAGGTCCCCTTGTCATTCTACAAATTCTTAGACATCATAATACCTTAATAAACTTAGACCTGAGTGATATTAGACTTATTTAATCCATCTCATGGCAATACTCACTTTAACTAGAAATATAAAATTTGGAGGTTGTTTAACCCCTTGAATGATTTCAAGAAGTTATCAATTATTTTTCTAAAGCTTGATTTATGCCTATTTAGACTCAGATCTTGGAGAAATTATTTTGTGCGGATGCCGGACACAACTCTATGTCCGGAGGCGAATCATGTACAAAATCACGTCAACAGTACCGAGCCGCAGTACACAGTGAAGAACTGACGTGTCATGTTTTAGTTGGTCTCCGAACGGCGTTCGGCGTCTGCACGGAATAATTAATCTAGAATCTTGATCCAGACCCTTATTGGTGTTATCTTGATCACAATTTTGTTATTAAGTTAGTCTTTTGTGGAATTGCACTCTAAAATCATAAATTTATTATATCCTGATTTTTTTTTTTTTATAATTTCAGATTATAAAGTACTTTTTTCTTTCATTTTTTTCAGGGAGATGCTGACAGCGCTCTTGATAGGCTCTGGCAGAAGAAGAAATCTGAAATACGTCAGCAGTAGTAGTAGACTTAATACTACTGCTGAGATGTGTTTTTGGCTTTTGTTATAACTAAATTCTATTATGACATTTAGGTTTGGAAACTTTGCTTTAGCTTATCCTTTAGCTAAATGATTTTCCTTATAACAATATTTTTTGAGACTTCAATATATCAGTCATTCAGCCTTTAATTTCAGACTAGAAAGTTTTGGATGAATTTGCTGTGGCAATTGAGGATTTCATTTCAATGTGATTGCATATTATATTTTGGTATCAATATGATGTTTTACATTTAGCCTAAATTTGAAATTTTTGTTGTTTGGAACAGTTTCTTTTTTTCATAATTTTTTTTAGATTGTTGTTAGGAGACTAGATGTATTAGATTTGACTTATGTTAAGAAATAGGTTGATCTAAAAAGATTTGATCATAACATATTAGAAATGATCATTTTGTTGTTAGATTTAAATGAGAATTTGACTCATAACACGGAGAAATTATTATGTGCGGAGGCCAGACGCAGTTCTACGTTCGGAGATGAATTAGGTGCAACCATGTTAACGGTATCGAGCGGCGGTACCGAACAGTATCGAGCCGTGGTACACACATGGCGCATTCTGGTGGGTCTTCGCATGATGTTCGGTGTCCGTACAAAATAATTAATTCTTAATAGGATACAAAAGAGAAATGATTCATGTATTCGATCCCGTATTGTGGGATAAAGATTTGATGTTGTTGTAGTTTGTTTTGAAAGCGAGAAAGCTTAAGTTTGATTTAAGAAATAATTATAAAAATGTAATATATTTTAATTTAAATGGCGAGTTGATGAGTTTCTTGTGAGCTTGCTAGCTTTCCAAATCTGGATTTTTCTGCAGCGCATTGATTGAATTCAAAACCGCGTTTTGTAAATAATTGATTATCTTACCGCAGTTACCAAACAAATTATATGTTGCTGAATTTCGAAACTTATCCATTTGATGAAATTGTAATTGCTGATGAAGTAGCTTTCAATTATTGTTTTCTGCATATGTGATGCTGCATTTATGCTGCACTATTGATGTCACAATCTGTTTCCTAAGAATGCAAGGAATTCCCAAATTCTAAAATTTTGGAAAGAAGTTATTAGCCATGTGTTTTTAATTATTTGATAAGCATATTTAGGCTTCATTTGGGAAGAAATTATTATGTGCGGTCAGGAGACCGTCTGAAGACAAATTAGGACGCGCCATGTTATTCGATACATAGTGATGCATAGAAAATGGTGACATGGTGCAACCTGATTCGACTTCGGATAGTGTCCAGTAACTGCACATAATAATTTCTCTCATTTTGAACGGTTTTCATTCTGCTTTAAATTTTTTTTAATAAAAAATTAAAATTTTCTACTAATCAATTAAATCGCTTATTAGCCAGCCAGCTTGTTTATGACAGAGATGTTTGTGATTGACTTACTAAATAATTTATGAATAGAATTCAATGAGCAAACAAGCTTAAGCTTGATGTAACTAGCTTCATTAGTTTGTTAGCGAATTTATTTAAAAGTATTAATATAAAATATATTAGAATTTAATAATTTTAAGTTAAAATTGCAGATATTTAAAATTTTCTGTTATTTCATATATTTTTTTATTAGCTATCAATAAATAATTAAAAATTTCAAACAATAATTAGTTTTTTTTATATAATAAATAAGCATAAATATCATTTTATCAATTATTTAAATATTATTTAATTAATTTCACTTAATTATTAATATTTTAAATTATATTAATTAAATTATTCAACAATTAGAAGTGTCTAGGTTTTATTTTTCCCTCCTGTATTTCGTTAGGCTTTGTCCCTTCGCACCAAAAATTTTCAAGAGTTCTTCATGGTCGCTGTTCGACTTTGCTCCTTCGACTACATTACCTTCCTGTTGGATCGGAAGTTACGACATTTTTTTGATCTGAAGCAACTTGCTGTGAAGGTAACTTTCTCCCTTTCGCGCGCTTCTTCGGCCAAATCCCGTAAATCCGCCGAACCAAAGGATGAGGTGAACCCGAATTTAGGGCGAATCGGCGGAATTTTCCGTCCACGGAGGATTTCGTTTGCCGTGAGATTTGGATTTGCATTTTAGGCCGTTTGGCTGGATTTCGCCCAAATCCCGCCTTAAATCCGCCTAAATCCACATACCAAACAGCCCCATAAGGCAGAAAGAGAAGAAAACAATGGGAAGAGGTGAAGATAGGATCAGCAACTTGCCTGAATCTGTTCTTCAGAGCATACTCACAATGATGCCTCTGAAATCAGCAATCAGAACCGACGTTCTCTCCAAAAAATGGCGAAATCTATGGAAATACTCTCTCTCTACAGCCACTGCACTGAACTTCGGTGACGACTTGGCCAATAATCTTTCTGCAACTGACTTTGTGAAAACAGTTAACAGATATCTATCACTTCATGCATGTAAGAAGTTGGAAAGGTTCCATCTTTTCTTCTCTCCATTTGATTTCTTTGCTTCTGATATAGAGAGGTGGATAAGTTATGCAATCGGTAAAGGTGTTAGATATCTTGATATAGACTTATCCCAAGGTGAATTCAGCCGTGGAAGAAGCCCGTTTGAGCTTCCTTCTTCTCTATTTGATTGTGATACATTGATTGAATTGAGCTTATGTTGCTGCAATTTCAAATCTCCTTTGAATTTGAGCAATTTTGGTGGCTTGCAATCTCTCTCACTCAGTCATTCCAATATCAGTGAAGAAATGCTTCAGAGCATTCTCACTGAATGCTCTCTTCTTGAGAGCTTGAGTCTTAGGAGCTGTAAGCAACTTGGTGCTATTAGCATTATGGTTCCAAATCGGAAGCTCAAGAGGTTGATCATTAGGGATTGCCAATCAGTCGATTTGTTGGAGATCAATGCACCAAAGCTTCAATCTTTACACTACTTTGGAAGATTTTGTATTCAAACTAAGTTCTTGAACATCTCATCTCTGAAAGATTTATCAATCTGTTTCAATACTGGAGGAACATGAGCTTATTATCAGACATTTTAATGGGGACATCCGATCTTAGATGGTTTATCAGAGGCGTGGCCGCTGATCTACGACCACGATTGAGTCACTGTATTTTTTATTCATGTATTTTCTTATTTATGCATCGTTGTATTTGTTTTATGTTTATCTTATTTCCCGTTGTACCCTTTCAGTAAATGGGTGTCGTATGTAAGCCCCGAGGACATTGTCGTCTTTTATATTTTGAGTCTCATGTACTAGGCTATTTATAGCCCATTGATTTATCTTTGAATGGATGAATGATTATTTGAGAATTATGTTTTCTTGTTGGATTTCTTGAGAGAGCTTGAGAGATTGGAGAGAAATCCCTTGTAGAGGGAGATTGGCGCATTACCTATCAACATTGGAGACAGCCGGGTTCGTGATTTCTTATCTACGTTTTTTTATCAACCCCATATTCCACCTTTTAGCCGCTGGCCAAGGCTCTCCTAATCCTTGCCGGCGGCCACCTAATCTCCCATCACCTCCCCACCATCCAAATTCCCCAAGCCCTTCCCCTTCCCTCACCCCAAGCTCCACATAATCCCTCCTCACCTAGCCGCCAACTCCTTGCCCGAAACCCTTCAACCCGCCTGCCCTAGCTCCCCTCCTCCATTGCTTTCCCTTGCCTAATTTGGATTGTTATAATTTGGACATATTTTTAATTCAAATTCAAACAATTTGAACTTTAAAATCTTTCTTAAATTACCAAGGTTATTTTAGGAAAGTTTCCAAATTAATGAAATTCAAATTGGATTTAATTAAATACTTTCCTAATTCTCAAACTCAAATCAAGTAAGCATTAACACTTGATTGAAGCCCTCTCCCCCTATCAAAAGTTTGATTTATGCCTATTTAGACTATGATCCAGGAGAAATTATTCTGTTCGGACGCCGAACGCTGCTCTACGTTGGTTGGAGGCGAATAAGGTACGGCCACGTCAGCATTATCGAGCCACAATACCGAGTGGTACCGAGGCGCGATACACAGTGAAGGGGTGACGTGTCATATTTTGGTTGGTCTTTGAACGACGTTCAGCATCTGCACAGAATAATTAATCCAGATCCAAACCCTTATTGGTGTTATCTTGATCACAAGTTTGTTATTAAGTTAGTCTTTTGTGGAATTGCGCTCTAAAATCATAAATTCATTATATCCTTGTTTTTTTTTTTAATTTCAGATTATAATGTACTCTTTCATTTCATTTTTTTCAGGGAGATGCTGACGCGCTCTTGATAGGCTCTGGCAGAAGAAGAAATCTGAAATACGTCAGCAGTAGTAGTAGACTTAATACTACTACTGAGATGTGTTTTTGGCTTTTGTTATAAATATATTCTGTTATGACAATTAGGTTTGGGAACTTTGCTTTAGCTTATCCTTTAGCTAAATGATTTTCCTTAGACAATATTTATGAGACTTTGATATTAGTCATTCCGTCTTTAATTTCAGACTATAAAGTTTTGGATGATTCTGTTGTGGCAATTGAAGATTTCATTTCAATATTAATCTGATTGCATATATTCTATTTTGAGGCGTTTTGTCTTCCAATTGTTTAATGGTATCAATATGATATTGTACATTTAGCCTAAATTTGAAATTTTAGTTGTTTGGGACTTTCTTTTTTTTCATAATTTTTTTAGATTGTTGTTAGGAGAGTAATTGTTCAGAGTGATGGTGAAATAGATGGGGATATTATCAGAAGAATTCAAGTTGGATGGTTGAAGTGGAGGAATGCATCGGGCTTGTTATGTGATAGAAATGTACCCCTCAAATTTAAGGGAAAATTCCATAAGATGGTAGTGAGGCCTGCAATGCTTTATGGTGCCGAATGTTGGCCATTAAAAGAGAAGCATAATACTAAGTTAAGTGTGTGAGAGCTCGTTCCTTCGATTTGCTGTCTGAATCTGATTTTTCTCCCAGGATCGTCCGGGACGATATTGAGATCGTCCAGGACGATCAGTGCAGTGAAACAGCTGATTTTTCTGGAATGGGATAGTCCAGGCCGATTTTGGATCGTCCTGGGACGATCAGATACGACAAGAATCCCGAGAGCAAAATCGAAATTATCGTCCTAAGGAATCGTCCTGGACGATTGAAAATTGTTCACATCGGCCAGGACGATGTGGCGATCGGCCGGGCCGATCAGGCTTATGATATAAACAAATCAGCTCGTTTTGAGGAGAGAGAAAACATTTTATAAAAAAAACAAAAATATATGAGGAGAGAGAAAGAGAAGGAAAGCGAAGGAAAAGTTCGTTTTCGGAGGCCGCGGAGCGCTTTTCATCCGTCGCCGCTATTGAGCAATTTGTTTATCTCGTTGTAAGGACTCTGAATCCTATTTCTGTTTTCGAAGATGTTGAGTTTTGGTCGTTTTGTGCTCAGATTTGTGTTTTCGTTACCGAAAAACTCGCACCGTTTTGTATTGACACAACTTTCACCGCACAACTTTTAGAATGTTATAGATATGAATATTGTACACAATTTGAGTATTTTCTACGATGATTTTACCGGTCGGAATTAGTTCTACGTGATTTTAATTGAATAGAAAAATATCAGGATGTTATTTGATATGGATTCAGTAGAAGAATAGTCTTATATTGTTGTCGTGAACATTCTATTGTAATTTGGTGAATTGTGATTTTGTAGGATTTTTGTATAAATTTGATAGGCTGCCGTTACTCTGCCCGATTTTCGTATGATTTCTGATTTGTCTGAAATTGATTAGATATGTATATAAATGTTGATATGATTGCTCTAGATTGTTCCTATATTGACTATTGAATTGATTATTGAATTGACTATTGATACTGAAAGACAAGTGGAAACCTGGTTGAACGTTGGTTGGAGATTGACTTGACCTGTACAGGATGGTGGGCCGACGGGCTTTCCTTTAAACATTGATTATGGATATATGGATGTGAGTCATAAGGAGTTCTTATAGATATGCCAACGGGCGGCCGACGGGCAATAGAGTGACGACTCTTTCTATTGAAACCAACGTATGGATATCTACAACAGCAATATGGATTCTACAACAGCACTATGGATTTCTACAACAGCACTATTGATAATAGCCAGTGTTTATGCTTGTCCAGTAAGACCGTTGTATTGAAGTGCATGTGTACCGTATTGACATATGGATTTACTGCTTTATTGATTTGATCGGATTTATAGATTTACTATATCGTACGATTTCATCGATTTCATTGATTGATCGCTGAGCATTGAAACTATTGAGCATTGATATGGACATGGATGGATATAGATACTGTATTGATTCATTGATGCTATGAGCATGGATATTATAGATTCATTGATATTATTGCTTATAGATTCATTGATACTATTGCTTCTGCACCATATTAGTCTGCTGCATTTGATTCATTGCTAGTATAGATTGAGCTTTATTGTACTCTTTTCTAATCGATTTCATTGACTTGATTTAATCGATTAATTCGATACGATTGATTTGACTGATCAACAGATTCTTCTGAGATTTGACGTATTGATTGATTGAGTTTGATTTATCGGTTCTTCTATTGATTTCATCGATTATTGATTTCATCGACTATTGATTTCCGTACTGCATTGACTACTGATTTGATTTTCGCTGCATAGACTCATTGACCATTGACTGTTATGGATTTGATTGACTGACATGCATATTGATAGCAGTACCGTGCTTTGATTTCAGTTGTAGGCTTTGGTGACCTGCTGGGTTATTTAAGCTTATTATATGTGGTTAATATTTTAGGTGCAGAGCCTCCCGCGTGAAACTTCTTCGATCGCTGTAGCTTTGTTTTTGTAGCCCTTGGTAGGCTTTTGTTTTGTAGCCGTATGACTATTGTACATATTCTTTTGGATTCTCTTTGGACTGTGTATATATTGATATGTGGATTATAGTAGATGTTGTATTTCTTTCCTGTAATGCAATTATCTCTGGATGACTGTATTGATCTGAACGAGAAGAAAGAGATAAAAAAAAGAATAATATGGAAAAAGAATGTCAGATGAATCCTTTCACTATTGATATCTGGGACGTTACAAATTGGTATCAGAGCGAGTGTAGTGAAAGGATTTGCTTATATCCAGAGTGATAGTGATGATTGCATTATTGGATTTGTTTTGTTTTACGTGTTTGATTTCCACGATTTTGTTTGACTCGAATGATTTGTATTGACCAGGCCAATTGATCCGAAAGGAAAAACAGTTGAGTCTGCTACTGACCTCCCGCTCACATCTGAAAATATAAATAAGTTTGCTCACATGGTCGCTCAGATGGTGAGTGACAAGTTAGCAAAACGCTCTGGACGTAGCAAGAAAAGTGGGGAAGGTAGCAGAGCAAGAATTAATGTTTGTACATGTTGTGGGAAAAGGAATTTGGGACAGTGTTATCGGAGAACAGGGCAATGCTTTCGATGTGGTGCATATGGACATAGAATGACTGATTGCCCAAGTGCTGGACTTAGGCAAGGACCTGTTCTGAATGTTCAGACTGAAAATATACAAGCAATGGTAGAAGATGTTTCTTCAGTGCCTGCTGATGTGACTGGTACGAGTTTAGTTATTGTCTGTTTCAATGTGATTTGTACGATTTTCCGATTGATTGGATTTGTTTTGTTTCGTTTTGCTCCGGACACCTAAGGGAAATGTCGGGACGACATTTTTCTAAGGTGGGGAGATTGTGAGAGCTCGTTCCTTCGATTTGCTGTTTGAATCTGATTTTTCTCCCAGGATCGTCCGGGACGATATTGAGATCGTCCAGGACGATCAGTGCAGTGAAACAGCTGATTTTTCTGGAATGGGATCGTCCAGGCCGATTTTGGATCGTCCTGGGACAATCAGATACGACAAGAATCCCGAAAGCAAAATCGAAATTATCGTCCTGAGGAATCGTCCTGGACGATTAAAAATTGTTCACATCGGCCAGGACTATGTGGCGATCGGCCGGGCCGATCAGGCTTATGATATAAGCAAATCAGCTCGTTTTGAGGAGAGATAAAACATTTTATAAAAAACGAAAATATCTGAGGAGAGAGAAAGAGAAGGAAAGCGAAGGAAAAGTTCGTTTTCGGAGGCCGCGGAGCGCTTTTCGTCCGTCGCCGCTGTTGAGCAATTTGTTTATCTCGCTGTAAGGACTCCGAATCCTATTTTTGTTTTCGAAGATGTTGAGTTTTGGTCGTTTTGTGCTCAGATTTGTGTTTTCGTTACCGAAAAACTCGCACCGTTTTGTATTGACACAACTTTCACCGCACAACTTTTAGAATGTTATAGATATGAATATTGTACACGATTTGAGTATTTTCTACGATGATTTTACCGGTCGGAATTAGTTCTACGCGATTTTAATTGAATAGAAAAATATCAGGATGTTATTTGATATGGATTCAGTAGAAGAATAGTCTTATATTGTTGTCGTGAACATTCTGTTGTAATTTGGTGAATTGTGATTTTGTAGGATTTTTGTGTAAATTTGATAGACTGCCGTTACTCTGCCCGATTTTCGTATGATTTCTGATTTGTCTGAAATTGATTAGATATGCATATAAATATTGATATGATTGCTCTAGATTGTTCCTATATTGACTATTGAATTGATTATTGAATTGACTATTGATACTGAAAGACAAGTGGAAACCTGGTTGAACGTTGGCTGGAGATTGACTTGAACTGTACAGGATGGTGGACCGACGGGCTTTCCTTTAAACATTGATTATGGATATATGGATGGGAGTCATAAAGAGTTCTTATAGATATGCCGACGGGCAATAGAGTGACGACTCTTTCTATTGAAACCAACGTATGAATATCTACAACAGCAATATGGATTCTACAACAGCACTATGGATTTCTATAACAGCACTATTGATAATAGCCAGTGTTTATGCTTGTCCAGTAAGACCGTTGTATTGAAGTTCATGTGTACCGTATTGACATATGGATTTACTGCTTTATTGATTTGATCGGATTTATGGATTTACTGTATCGTACGATTTCATCGATTTCATTGATTGATCGCTGAGCATTGAAACTATTGAGCATTGATATGGACATGGATGGATATAGATACTGTATTGATTCATTGATGCTATGGGCATGGATATTATAGATTCATTGATATTATTGCTTATAGATTCATTGATACTATTGCTTCTGCACTATATTAGCCTGCTGCATTTGATTCATTGCTAGTATAGATTGAGCTTTATTGTACTGCTTTTCTAATCGATTTCATTGACTTGATTTGATCGATTGATTCGATACGATTGATTTGACTGATCGACGGATTCTTCTGAGATTTGACGTATTGATTGATTGAGTTTGATTTATCGGTTCTTCTATTGATTTCATCGATTATTGATTTCATCGACTATTGATTTCCGTACTGCATTGACTACTGATTTGATTTCCGCTGCATAGACTCATTGACCATTGACTTTTATGGATTTGATTGACTGACATGCATATTGATAGCAGTACCGTGCTTTGATTTCAGTTGTAGGCTTTGGTGACATGCTGGGCTATTTAAGCTCATTATATGTGGTTGACAATTTCAGTTCCGAGCAAGGCAACTGGAATGGTTTTCGATCAGAATGTCAGACGAATCCTTTCACTATGGATGCCTGGGGCGTCACAAAGTGTGGCAGAGATGAGGATGCTCATATGGATGAGTGGCTTTACCCTTAGAGATAAGATACGAAATTAGCATATACGTGAAAAGGTTGGAGTAGCTCCAGTAGAAGATAAGATTAGAGAAAGTCGCCTTAGATGGTTTGGTCACATAAAACGGCGGCCTTTCGATGACCCGATTAGGAGAGTAGAGGTATTAGATTTGACTTGTGTTAAGAAAGGTAGGGGTAGACCTAAAAAGACTTGGTTAGAAAATATTAGGAATGACCTTTCTTTATTAGATTTAAACGAGAATTTGACTTTTAATAGGACACAATGGAGAAAATGATTCATGCAGCCGACCCCACGTAGTGGGATAAATGCTTGATGTTGTTGTTGTTGTTGTTAGGAGAGTATGTGTATTAGATTTGACTTATGTTAAGAAAGATAGACGTAGATCTAAAAAGATTTGGTCATTACATATTAGAAATGATCATTTTTTGTTAGATTTAAATGAGAATTTGACTCTTAACATGGAGAAATTATTATGTGCGGAGGCCGGATGCAGTTCTATGTTCGGAGGTGAATTAGGTACAGCCACGTCAACTGTACCGAGCAATATCGAGCCGTGGTACACACATGACGCATTCTAGTTGGTCTTCGGATGATGTTCGGCATCCGCCTAGATTAATTAGTCCTTAATAGGACACAAAAGAGAAATGATTCATGCAGTCGACGTCGTATTGTGGGATAAAGATTTGATGTTGTTGTAGTTTGTTTTGAAAGCGAGAAAACTTAAGTTTGATTTAAGAAATAATTATAAAAATGTAATATATTTTATATTAAATGGCCAGTTTGACAAACTCATGAGTTGATGTGTTTCTTGTGAACTATTAATGAGTTGAGTTGAGTAAGCTTGCCAGCTTTCCAAATCTGGATTTTTCTGCAGCACATTGATTGAATTCAAAACCGCGTTTTGTAAATAATTGATTATCTTGCCGCAGTTATCAAACAAATTATATGTTGCTAAATTTCGAAACTTATCCATTTGATGAAATTGTAATTGCTGATGAAGTAGCTTTCAATTATTGTTTTCTACATATGTGATGCTGCATATTTAGGCTTCATTTAGAGATAAATTATTATGTGCGGTCATCGGACTGTCCGGAGACGATTCAGGATGTTCCATGTTATCTTGTACATAGTGGTGCACAGTCACAGTACATAGCAAAATGGTGATGTGGTGCATTCTGATTCGACTCCAGACAGTATCTAATGATCACACGTAATATTTTCTCTCATTTGGGATGAATTTCTTTCTGCTTTTAAAATAACTTTTTTATTAAAAAAATTAAATTTTTGTACTAGTCAATTAAATTGCTTATTAGTGATAACTCATGAGCTAATGAGCGAGCTTGTTTATCACAGATATGTTTGTAATGGACTTACTAAATGGTTTATGAATAAAATTCCATTAGCAAACAAGATTAAGCTTGATGTAATTAGCCTCATTAGTTTGTGAGCAAATTTATTTAAAAAAATTAATATAAAATATATTAGAATTTAATAATTTTAAGTTAAATTTGTCAGTTATTTAAAATTTTCTCTCTCTTATTTCAAATATTTTTTTTATTAATTATTAATTAACTATAATGCCAATAGTTAAAAATTTCAAACAATAAATAGTTTTTTTAATATAACAAATAAGCATAAATGACAATTTGAACTCATAAAATTAAACTTAAATTTAAACGAAATTTGGTTAAACAATCAATTTAAACTCGAGAGCTCGTTTACACCACCTCTAAAGAAAACTATCACAACAAAATAATCATGGTACATTAACGCTTCGTTTGGGATGGCTTTTTTATTGTTTCTTAAAATAGAGTTTTAGGACAAAACTTAAAATTTTGTACTAAAATTCTGCTTTAAGAAGCAATAAAAAAATCATCGCAAATGAAGCCTAAACCTTGAATATTTTCCACCTAATCAAATGGCCTGGGTACCTAAATCAAAATGGGCATTGACAGTAGATGTAGCATCCCTGGTCATAGTCAAGTTCTTATTATAAGAAATGAACTTTTGTTGGTGATGTTAATATAAATTTTGTAGAAATCTGTGTGTTGGGAAGAGAAGTCAGTCATTCACAAATAAGGAAGGAAGAGAAGAAAACAATGGGAAGAGGTGAAGATAGGATCAGCAACTTGCCTGAATCTGTTCTTCAGAGCATCCTCACAATGATGCCTCTGAAATCAGCAATCAGAACCGACGTTCTCTCCAAAAAATGGCGAAATCTATGGAAATACTCTCTCTCTACAGCCACTGCACTGGACTTCGGTGAGGACTTTGTGAATAATCTATCTGCAATTGAGTTTGTGGAAACAGTTAACAGATATCTATCACTTCATGCATGTAAGAAGCTGGAAAGGTTCCATCTTTTCTTCTCTCCATTTGATTTCTTTGCTTCTGATATAGAGAGGTGGATAAGTTATGCAATCGGTAAAGGTGTTAGATATCTTGATATAGGCTTATCCCAAGGTGAATTCAGCCATGGCAGAAGCTCGTTTGAGCTTCCTTCTTCTCTATTTGATTGTGATACATTGATTGATTTGAGCTTACGTTGCTGCAATTTCAAAACTCCTTTGAATTTTAGCAATTTTGGTGGCTTGCAATCTCTCTCACTCAGTCATTCCAATATCAGTGAAGAAATGCTTCAGAGCATTCTCACTGAATGCTCTCTTCTTGAGAGCTTGAGTCTTAGGAGCTGTCAGCAACTTGGTGTTATTAGCATTATTGTTCCAAATCTCAATCTCAAGAGGTTGATCATTAGGGATTGCCAATCAGTCGATTTGTTGGAGATCAATTCTCCAAAGCTTCAATCTTTTCACTACTTGGGAAGATTATGTATTCAAACAAAGTTTTTGAACATCTCATCACTGAAAGATGCGTCAATCTGTTCCAATATTAGATACTGGAGGAACATGAGCTTATTATCAGACATTTTATATGTTCTGAATAGGAGGAACGTTAGCATATTATCAGATCTGTCACACCTTCAAATACTCACCTTATGCTCTGGAGCTCTAATGGTGTTTGTTACCTCTTAGCAGAAAGCTCCTATAGTTCTTTTATCCATTACTTGTTTGTTTGAACTAACTAAACTTTACCGTTGGTACTGTGTCAGCATCTGAATGAATTTGAAGGAAACTTAGATATTGATCTTCCACTAAAATATCAAAATCTCAGAGAATTACAGCTTCTGATGAGTTCAATGACCAACGAGGATCTCACCTGCTTCTACAAATTCTTCTATCTCTGCTCCTTCCCATTCCTTGAAAAGCTTTGCATCCAGGTAAGTTCATTTTTTAACTGATTTTGAATTCTCTTTCAGTAAATTACCTTTTAATACTCCTGCAAGCAGCTACCGAAACACATTGACTATCCAAATGAGGAGAAGCATGGGGGGTGGATGAGTTTGAAGTGTAACACTTACTTTGATCGTCTGAAACTGATCAAGATTACAAATTTCAAAGGAAGCAGTAATGAAATGAGTTTGGTGAGCTCTCTTTTACAGAAAGCTGCAGTTTTGGAAGCTCTGTTATTAGTCACTCGGCCTGCTAAGGAGTCGAACGGTGAAGGAATACTGGACTGGAGGATTCTGAAAGGAGAAGTTTTGCTTCTTCAGAAGGCTTCTCCTACCGCTCAGATTATTCTCCATGAATTTGGGGAAGATGATGATGGCTTGAATTCAACACCATCTGGAAATTTATAATGATTATGTGCTCGACATAATGCTCCAAACGCTCACTAAGTGTTCGACAATTTGCCTCATAGAGTTTGACACCAAACTTATTGGTCTTTAACAATAGTTAAGCTGATTTTGTGCTTGATACTACTACTTTTTACACTTTACTGATAGACTTATCTGTGCAATGCAATGTTCTTTTCGAGTTACCTCATATATAAATTATTGTTCAAGTATTTTCATTTTCTTGTCTAGTGTTATTTCATGCTTTGTTGGACTGTCAATCTTCTAACTTTTTGATCAGAGACAAATCCATGTGAAAGCTAATGCTAATATTCAGAGTCTAAATGACGGAAAATTATTCTGTGTGGATTCTAGATAATGTCCGGAGATCAATCAGAATGCATCACTTCATTTTGTTTGGTATCGATGCTCGATACCGTTAGGTACTGGACGACGTGGCACAATGTGATTGGTCTCCAGACCATCCGTTGTCCGCACAGAATAATTTCTCGTAAACGAACACAAGTGTGAAGATGAATATTTGCAATCCTAATCTAATTATTAAAGTAGTTCTTATGTTAGCTATTATTGCAGAATATCTTATTTGGTTCCCATGCAAATTTACATCTCCAAGTGCAGGGAAGTGTAAGTTTCATAAAACATTCTACAACCACTTGCTCAATAGAATCATAGGGCTTCAGTAATAGTTCTAAACTAACTAATCAGTGTTATCTCCATAGGCAAGTGCTTCCTCTAATATAGACGCCAATAGATGCTAAGAGAACTAATCAGTCAGCTACAAACTAATCCGCAGCGCTGCGGCATTGAAACTATAGCGTTGCGGTGCTTCGCTCGTTATTTTTCCCAGAAAACTCTATAGCACTTGGCGCTTGAGAACACAACGTCGGAGTGCTCGGGTACATAGTGTTAGCGAATGAACACTATACCTTATTCTATACCATATGTATTTACTTTTGTACCATTACTGTGTCTATTTAAGACAACCTGTAACTAGCTTTAAGACATAATATAGATCTACATTTTCTTTCTCAATTGGTTTGGTTGTCTCCCTCTCTCTCGGGATTCCTCTTCTTCTCCTCTAGTCACCTTCTCATGGTATCATAGAGCCATTAATGGGGGACCATAGCTCAACTTCCTCCCTCCCTCCCTCTTCCTCCTCCAACCCGGATGACATCACACCGACGTCTGCATCCCGGCACCACTTAAGTTCTTGGTCTCCAACATCAAGAACCTCCTCCCTCATCTGCTCAATGCGGACAACTACGCCATTTGGCGTATTCAGATTCTTCAGCAATTCACGACGAACGGCTATGCAGGACATCTCACGGGTGCCCAACCTCAGCCGCCCGACGAAAGCTCACAAGAACCAGTCCGCTGGCGACTAATTGATAGCAAGTTGATCTCCGCCCTCTTCTCCACAATATCGCAATCGATTCTTACCTACGTCATCACCGCCACCACGTCAAATGAAATCTGACAAGTTCTTGAACGCCGGCTGCAGCCTTCAAGCCGTTCGCGCGTTCTTCAACTCAAGAACGAACTTCATCATCTCCAAATGAACAACCTCACAATGCAACGATACCTGTCCCAAATCAAGAACATCGTCGACAACATCGCCGCCACAGGTTCCAAGATTGATCCGGAGGACATCGTGCTATACATCCTAAATGGGCTTCCGTCGACCTATAATTCATTCAAGACAGTCGTTCGTACTTCACCGCTTCCCGCCGATCTTGACAATCTCTACTCACTACTTTGTAGTGAGGAGATACATGTCAATCAAGACATTCAAAAAGATCAGTCCTCCTCCTCTTTCGCGTTCGCTCTCTACACCACATCCTCTAATCAATCCAAAGGTCGCACCCAACGACCCCCAAACCAGAACAAGAACACTTTGTTCACCATGCCGCCTCCGACTACTCAAACTCCCACTCCGGCTTCACCTCAAACTCAGCGTCCCGTATGCCAAATATGCGGTAAAACAGGGCATAGTGCCTTAAATTGTTGGCACATGTATACTCAAAAATATGCCCCTACCTCCGCCGCCGCACCTAGAGCAATGCTCGTGCAACCTTCTCCCTACGGGAATCAAGATTGGGTTCTTGATACTGGGGCCACAACGCATCTAATGCCAAACATGAATTAGCTTCAACATTTGTATCCTTACTCCGGCCAAGACTCTGTGTCGATCGCCAATGGCTCCACATTATCAATCCAGAACACCGGCCAAGGTTTGCTACTGTTACCGGATACACCCTGTAAGCTCCGGTAACGTAATATCTTACACGTTCCATCTCTCACGCATAATCTCCTTTTTGTCTCGAAATTAATCTCTGATAATTTAATTTCCATTACATTCAATACTAACGGCTTTGAAATTGAGGATTCATTAGACAATCGTCTACTTTTTCGTGGACACCTTCATAAAGGCCTCTACCATATACATTCGGCATCGGAGGAGCCGCCTACAGCTCTTCACGTCAGCACCATGATGTCTCAGACGTGGCATGCCTGCCTCGGACATTCGAACAACAAACTACTTCCTGTTCTTGCCCGTCACATACTTGAATGCAAGAACTTCTCTATTTCCTTTCTTTGTAAATCTTGTAATGTAGCCAAAAGCCACAAGCTACCCTTCAATAAAAGAATGACCGAATCCTCAACACCGTTCGAACTAATACATTCAGACGTGTAGGGACTGGCATAACAAATTTCTTTAAATGGATTCCGATATTATGTGATTTTCATTAATGATTATACTCATTTTTCTTGGATTTATTTTATGCATTCTAAACAGGAAACGTTCTTGAAATTTCAATTATTATGCAGCTTAGTTCGCACTCAATTCTCCACCACTCCCAAAACGTTTCGCTCTAATGGAGGCGGAGAATTTGTTAGCACCGCATTTCAAACATTTCTCCAAAACAATGGCATCATACATCAACTGAGCTGCCCTTATACACCAGAACAGAATGGCCTGGCGGAGAGGAAGCACCGCCATTTGCTCGAACTCACTCGAACTTTTCTTCATGCCGCCGATCTCCCAAACCAATTCTGGGCTGAAGCAACCTCAACCGCAAACTATCTAATAAATAGACTCCCTTCCACATCCCTAAAAATCAATTCTCCCTACCAAATGCTCTACAACAAGATACCCACCTACACACATCTTCGCACATTCGGGTGTCTCTGCTATCCTGGCTTCAACCTTATACCGCCAACAAATTTACCCCTCGCTCCACCGACTTGTTCATCGGTTACTCATCGAGCCACAAAGGCTACAAGTGCTACAACCTCCTTACCAAGAAAAACTCACATTTCACATCATGTAATTTTCAAAGAAAACATATTTCCCTATCAATCCTACAACACTGATACCGCTTTACCGCATCAACCCACAAACCATCGCACATCTCCACTCCTTCTCATCCCAACCTCAGCTACCTCTCGGATCACCAAACCCGCAGTCACTCAACCTCAGACCAATCCCAAAACTATTATAGCTCCCATCCAGCCTCAGCCCACTATGTCTGATACACAACATGACAATTCGACTAACCCAACTACTGCTCCTGCAATTCCCACCAACACCGTCCACCACATGAAAACCAGATCCAAGTCTGGCATTTCCAAACTGAAGCACATTCTGTCTCTATTGAGTAGCTCGAGTACCTCTCCGACCCCGACTTCCTACACTCAGGCGCTCAAACACGATCACTGGCGTCGTGCCATGGCTGACAAATTCCACGCACTACATGTCACGACCCGACCCGACCCAGGATGAATCCCGCTCGCACCGGGCCGCGACCAATCCTTTTATCCAGGATCTGGCTTTGGAATTTGCTTACTGAACTGAATCTTCCAAATATTTCAACTCAAAAGCCAACACACAGACACATACCAGAGCTACTATGAATCATCAAATGCAGCGGAACAAATCATCGACATTTCTTTTCCTCAAAACAATCATCTACAACTACAGTACATGGCTTTTAGACAGAAAGAAAGACAGAACAGAAAAGCCATGACTGTACAAAAATCAAAAGTACAAAAATACCTATCACAGATCAGACTCTGAACTCTAGTCCTGGACTTCCTTCCCTTTCCCAGAACCTGAAAACTACCAGAAAGCAAGGGTGAGCTCAACAGCTCAGCAAGACAACAAACCTCCAATCAAAATCCTCAGAATCTCACACAAACAGAAAACATCAGAGCAAATCTGATCAGAACATTCGTACAGAAATCAGAGCATACAGATCGAATCAAATCAGATATCAAACCAGAACGGACAGGATTATCATATCAGAATCAGAAATAAAATAGAAATCATTATATCACATCATAGCTGATAGCACTTACAGAAATTAGAAAATCAGATCAATCACATCAAGAGTACAGAAATCAGATAACAATTAGTTTAGAACAAATATTCCTTCCAGATATCAGAACTTCCCCTTATATCTCCCTTGTGCATATAGCACCCCTCTTCCCCTTATAGCTCCCTTTTTGTGCATACAGCACCAGAACTTCCACTTATGCATCCCATTTGTGCTCACGGCACTAGAACAGATGTGCTTATACCAGAATACATATATAGTGCTTATAGCACCTAAACGGATATACAGAATTTCAGAACTTCACAGAACTTCACAGAACTTCCCCTTATAGCTCCCTTAACTTCCCCTTATAGCTCCCTAAATAGCATATACAGAATCAAATCATTTCAGAGCAAATTCGGACAAATCAGAAATCAGACAAAAATCGGGCAGCACAACGACAGTATACGGAATTTACACAATTTTTCCTGAAAATCACAATTCACCAAAT
This sequence comes from Dendrobium officinale, assembly GCA_019514585.1. Lineage (NCBI taxonomy): Eukaryota > Viridiplantae > Streptophyta > Magnoliopsida > Asparagales > Orchidaceae > Dendrobium > Dendrobium officinale. Next base: position 2,027,780 of record CM033689.1, read on the forward strand.
TTGTACAGAATATAGATAATAACATTTCAGACATTTATTCTACTGCACAGACAATTTTTAATTTCACAGAAAAATCTGGTCGACTAAAAACTCCGTCAAATCAAAAATACCCAGACAAAAATCTTCAAAATATAGTCATAACGTGCACACCCGGCACGGCAAGAATATACAAAAAGTTACGCGGTAAAAACTGAACCAATCAAAAGATACGGACGAAAATCGCTAACGGAAACAAAATCCGGACATAAAATACCGCCAAAAACGACGGTTCTGAAAATTGAGAAAGGCGGAATGTGCCTTACCTTGCGTACAACAATTTCCTGCACAGTCTCGTCGGACGAAAACGGCTCCGCGTCGTCCGAAAATCAACTTTTCCAAAAAGCTTTTTGACTTTCTCTCTCCTCAAAAAAATCAGATATTTTATAAAATTTTCTCTCTCTTCAAACGACTGATTTCAGCTTTATAATACACAGATCGGCCCGGCAGATCGCCAGATCGTCCCAGGACGATCAGACCAATTTTGATCGTCCTGGACGGTTCCCAGGACTATTTTCCGGCCGATATTTTATACAGTGCCAATCGGCCTGGCCGAAGTCCTCGATCGGCCTGGACGATGCCTACAGGAAAACACCTGGAGCAAATCTTGTCAAATTCTGGAGTAGATTTTCAACTGATCGTCCCAGAACGATCCTAGATCGTCCTGGACGATCCTGGAGCAGATTTTCAACTGTCTCCCTATCTCTTGGGATTCCTCTTCTTCTCCTCTAGTCACCTTCTCACATAGCGTCGAGGTATTGAGCGGAGAAATTTTTTTTGGGTGCAAAACATCCTAACTCAAGCAAAGTGAGGACCACCTACTGAACACGAGAAATTGACTAGAGATTCGATGCAATATTATAACCCGATTGATCAATACAATCAGATTCCACGCCAAACTAAAGTCATAATCTTGTGTGTTGATCTCAATGTCATTCACTTCTATGTTCATCTACAGGAGAGAAATACTTCAAATATGCTTATTGATCAACATAATGATTGCCATAAGTAACTTATCCTAATGATTGCTATGAATAGATAAATCTGTAAATGCACCAAACAAAAATTTGAATCATTAAATTAAATAGTGAGATAGATATCACAAATTCACAATATATACTCAATAAAGAGCTGTGAACAATTAAACATTAAAAGATATTTTTGTTTAAATTTATTTTTATAAGCAGAATGAAAGTCAAAATAAATAAAGATATCATATAAATATAATTATTATAAAATAATATTATCAAATTTTAATAATTTAATTATATATTTCAAATGATATAATTAAGTAAAATCTCTCACTTTCGACAGAGGCTTGGTTTCTGAACCTTACGATTTCTAGCTCAATCTCACCGTCCAACGCATCCAAAACGAACGGCTTATGATGACGATCCGCGAGATATCCAATGATTGGTTAAAAAAACTCCTACATCCTATAAATATAAATTTGGGAGTTGCACCTTTACCTCTGGACTGCCGATAGCCAAACCCTAGAATCGCACAATCGCACGTAGCAATGGCTGGAAGAGGAAAGGCGATCGGATCCGGAGCAGCGAAGAAGGCAACTTCAAGGAGCAGCAAGGCCGGCCTTCAATTCCCGGTCGGCCGTATCGCTCGTTTTCTCAAGGCCGGGAAATATGCTGAGCGAGTTGGTGCCGGAGCCCCGGTCTACCTCGCCGCCGTTCTAGAATACCTTGCTGCCGAGGTATGGCTTTGCTTTTTGGTCTTCTTTGTTGCAAATCGTATGAGTGCCTCCATGTTTGGTTATTTTACCGGTCGTAACAAACTTCGTTTTTGAATTGTGGAGGATTCGACATAATTCCTTCAACCTGTTTAGATTAGGCGTTCTGCGATAGTTGCGTGGCTGTTTGTGCTTCTTTGTTTCTCTTTTGCTGTAATTTTTGCATGTTGATTTGGTTTTGAGGTCTACTTCTGTAGTGATTTGTTTTACTTCTTTAACAATTTTCATTTTTATTAAATTTCGCTCTAGTTTATGCATATTTTTTGCTTACTGAGCTGATCTTTTCAAAATTTTTAAACTTTGGTGCTGAATAACTTATTTTATATTGCGATAGACTATGATTTCACGCTAAAATTTTCTGCTTTGTTAAACTGCTTGGTTTTATATAGTGATGTGATCTATGGTTGGTTCATTTTTTTTTACTTCTTCTCGTATGGTTTGTGCAGGTCTTGGAGTTGGCTGGGAATGCTGCCAGGGATAATAAGAAGACCAGGATTGTGCCCAGGCACATTCAGTTAGCTGTGAGGAATGACGAGGAACTCTCTAAGCTTCTGGGCACTGTGACAATTGCTAATGGTGGCGTTATGCCTAACATTCACAACCTTCTTCTACCTAAGAAAGCTGGCGGTGCGTCCAAAGCTGGGCCAGCTGATGATGAATGAAGATAGTTAGAATCAAAATCTCAACTTTTTATTGTTTAAGTTGTTTAATATTAATTAGTTTATGTTAGTATTGATGATCAAGATAAATTTCTTTGTACCCCTGGTTATGTTTTGTTGTTGGACAAGTTGCAGTGAATATAAAAAGCTTTCGATTTTCTGATATATTTCCAAGTTTAATTGGCAATTGTTTCTTTTATGTGGTTTGTTTGTTGTTCTTTTTGCATGTTTATTTCTTCATTGCATTGAAGAGTACTATTTTGTGTCAGGTTTTGTATTTAGTTAGATGTTTTGTGATTGTTTGTTTATAGTTTGATAAAATTTGTTTGATTAGCTGATAAGTTAAGATTGAGGCTTGATGACTAATGGCTTCTTCAATAGAGCATTTTAATAAGATTACTTTAAAATGAATAAGAAAGTTTAACTTGAAAGATTACATAAATTTTGAATAAGGTTCCAACACTTTGAATCTATGTTTGCGCACTTATATCCTAAGATCTCTTCCTCGTTGAGTTTATTTCGTGTAGTTTGTTGGTAGTTCTCATCCATGAGTTACTAGTCTGGATATTTCTTCCTATAGCAAGCTTTGTTGGTCTTGTTTATGAGTATCAGCATCTAGTGATCTCTTGTAATGTGGTAATATGTTGTTCCATGATGTTAGTTTTTGTGATCTTTGATGACTTAAAAATATTGTCATATGAAGTTTGTTTTAGCAACCTCTCATCTTTCTCCAAGTAACTCTTATTTGCTCTAAGAAGTGCCAATTTCAATGAATTTGCAATGATCGATTAGAGGCACTTAATTTATTTTTAGAGATAATGTTAAAATTATGACAAACATTTAAAAAAAAAAATTGTTCTTAAATAAGAACTTTATATTTTCTTACAATTTGAATGATTGTTTTGTTTTATTTTAAAATTTGTTAATATAAAAAGAACTATATGTGGATAAGATCCCGAGTTTAACCAACATAAAAATAAAAAAAAAAATTATCCATACTCTATAATGATGTTAAATCAAATTGAATAAAAGTATCATATTTTAAGAGAGCTAATTTGGAGCCAAATATTTTCATATTAACAAGTAATGCTTATTAAATAAGTTTTTTTTTAAAATATTTATTTATTTTTAAGCTAATGATTAAGGCACAAATTGGGATATCTCTTTCTTTATAAATTTATAGCTCAAAATTGTTTTATAATAGAAAGATATTTTAGAAAATAGTAAGAAAGTTATTTTAAATGAAGCGTAAATCAAAGATTACTTGTTTGAGATAAATCTTTTATTTTTTTGTATATGTGAAATTATTTTGATTCATATGTTATTGTGCGGTGAAGTGGTATGATAGTTGTATGACCATAAGTGTTATTATAGATAAATTGAAGGCACCAAGCATATTCACTCTTATGAAAATCAAGTGAGAGGAGCACTCTCCAAAAAAGGGCAACTTCTTGACTAGGACTTCTTGGAGCATGATTATAGATAGTCACATATTTGCCCTAATGAAGTTCCATTTTGGGGGTTGGCCCCAATAAGCTTGATTGATGGGGCACATATGATACATGAATTTGGGCAAATAACTCACCTTGGCATTTCTTTACTTGAAGAAACATTCATCTTAAGAGATCTTGACTCTTTTCATAGTTCTCCTCATTCAATGATTTGTGTCTTCTACATATCTTTGTCCATGCTACCACTAGCACACAACCATATACTTATAAAGCCCACAATAATGGCTCGATCAACTATGTTTGTCACTATCTCACAACCCCTAGCATGGAACACTTGCACATAAGTATATTTGCTTAACATGAGGGACTGATCACTTGTTCGGTGTTTTCGCCTTCGTAGACTTACTTAGAATATTCATCTTAGACCATCTCCAACCATTCGGCAAATAGTCGAATGGAGGCGCTCAAACATCACAACTGAACGCCATTGCTTCCTCCATTTGATCGTAGTTGAACAGTGCGATGCCAATATTGGCGTCGCACTGTTCACTTGCGTCATTTCTTTCTCTCTATCGAACTCGTCTGAGAAAGGCGCAAAAGAAACGAGCGATGATTTGGGGGCAAAATGACGTTCCACTGGAGATGAATCATGATACTTTTTGATTTTACTGTATTTTGCAGTGAAAAATGAGAGTTTCGTTTGGAGATGCCCTTAGAGGACTAGTTTGAGGCATTTGCTTTTGTGGAATTCACTAGAGCAATCATCTCAAAGAACTCACCATATACTTAAGGTACTTGCTTGTGACATCCCTAGTCACCTCAAAGATTAATGGCTACTTATATGCATTTATTTATGCTTGTCAAATAATGAATTATTTTTATTTATTTTAAAGTGTTTTCTTTTCTATAGTCCTCTTAACTCTATAAATAAATATAATAGTTAAAAATTTTGAATTATTGTAATTATATATCACCTTCATTTGATTTAAAGTTAATTTAATTGTATTTTAGTCTTTCTTGATAAGGCACTTGCTTGTGAAGTGCTATAGCAATCCAAATAATTCGTCCAAAATAACATTTAATTAAATTATTTTTCTAAAATCAGCACTGTATTAATATAAGTATTTATATGTTCCCTATTAAACGTCAGGATGGCCGAGTGGTCTAAGGCGCCAGACTCAAGTTCTGGTCCTCGAGAGAGGGCGTGGGTTCAAATCCCACTTCTGACAATTTTTTTAATTTTCACTTATAAAATATTGTTGATAATTATCAAATTTTATTTTTAGATTTTATTTTTGGGGTACAATAAGTTCGTTTGTGATGACGTAATTTTGACTTATATAACATCGTTGATAATTATCAAATTATATTTTTAAAGGTTTTTTTGCTACAATATGTTCGTTGGTGATACAAGATTTTGAGACTATTGATGGCGAGTAAGAAGTTGGATTGGAACGAGTCACTAATATTAGACAGAGTGATGAAAAATGGGTCAAGTTCAAGTTGACCGGACAGGTTGGCGGGTCAGCCCGAAAACCCGTTTAGAGTGAGCTGACCTGATGTAGTGGATCGTCGGAAGACTCGACATGCAAGAAGGATTTCGGTTTCCCAATCCAGGGAAGAAGAAGAAAGGCAAGCTCAAAGGCTTCAAAGAGTGTAATATCATTCAATGAGCTTTCCCTACTACAATGCATACATATATAACCTATCTATAGAATATTCTAGAGAAACTTGTAACAAATTAGATAAGCTATTCCTAAGGACTATTAGCTATAATGTTCCACATCATGCCCGCGCGGGCGTGCAGGAGGCACTCGAGCGGGCGTGCAGGCGGATAATGTTCAATGATGACAGAATGTTCAATGATGACATAATTGTCAAGATATGTTCAATGATGATGTAATAAATTATAATATTATTAAAGCTTAATAAAATAATATAATAATATAATGATCTAATCTTAAACTTAAATACAAATTCATCCAATCATACATATCAAACATCCAAATTAAAAATGAGTTGGAGGTTTAAAACCACATGTTTTAAACAATACAAATCATATTTAATATAAAATTAGTTTACATATATATTTTTAAATTTAAGATAAATAATTTCTAATTTATTTTATTTGTTTAGATATAATTTATACCTATGAAAAGTATAGAAAATTTATGTTATAAATTATATCTATAAATTCATATTATATTATTTAATATTGAAATATAATTAAAAATTAAAAAAATATTAGATAATTAAATAAAATGAAAAAAATAATATATTAAAATTAAATGTTATATGCATTATTAAATATATATAGTGTATGTATAGTGAACTTGAGAAATATGATTTTTTTGACCTTTAGGCTTCGTTTGGGATGACTTTCTTACTGCTTCTTAAATTATCTTTTCAGTATGAAAACTTAAATTTTAATATTAAAAAATTATTTTAAGAAGCAATAAGAAAGTTATCTCTAACAAAGTCTTAGTCTCACATTACCTAGACCACATATATTAGCAAAATATTTAATAATACATTTATTAAATATTTCATTTAATAAAATATTAACCGAATCGGTTTTTGAAAATTGGCACTGTTTTTTAAGTTACCTACTCCATTCAATTCTTCATGAAAGAATGAATAATGAATCAAAATTTTTAAAATAGGATTAAACCTACGACAAGTCAGTTAACACCACCACTCTACCACTGAGCAACTAGAAAATTACGATATTTGACTTCATAGAGTTCAACTCGCATTCTCAACACATTGATAATATGAGCCTGAAACTTCTTTCGTAACTCCAAAAACTTCTTTCATATTTCAAAGTGTTACTTGCAAGTTCCTAGTATTGTCACATCAAACATCTAAGTGTTTTGCATTTAGTCCCTCATCTTCTCCAATTTCATGGGCTACTAATTTGAACAAAAAAATTATTGCGTAATTGATTAAATTGTGTTCCTTGAGAGAGCTTTAGTGTAGATATAAACCGTTTGATCTTTGGTGGCAATGTACTGAGCATATATTTCTCTTAATCTGGCGTGATTCGTAATGAAGTGGTTGTCAATTTCGACCTTCTTGGTGCGAGCATGAAATATCGGGTTATTTGTGAGAGCCATTACTGATATGTTGTCACAATAAAGAGTAGTTGGTGCGATTGAAAATCTGCTAAGAGGAGTTAGTGCGAAGGCAGATAATGTCCGAAGTGACTAACGCAAGTGCTTTATACTCACTTATGTGGAAGATTTTGCTACTACTGGTTGTTCGTTTCTCTACACTTCATGAGATTAGATTGGGACCAAAAAAAGAGCAATGACCAGATGTCGATTTTCTGTCAAGGGTATTGGAGGCCTTGTTAGAGATGGAATATGAGTGAAATATAAGTTCGCCACAAGTTATGATAAGCAAATCCTTTGTGTTTCTCTAAATATTAAATAATATAATTGATACGACATCACAAAATTAGCTTGGGCACGAATCTTGAGACAAAAGCTAGTTGGAAATTTCAAAAATTAATTTCGGGAGCACCCGAACTTCGATTTCAGCGAGCTTATAGTCAAACTGAGCGTCTCGGAAATACAAACCCAACGACACCAAGATCAACCCAATCCGAGCCCAAATGAGTCCGAATCAAGGACCCAAAGTGCTGTTGGATGGTTCAAACTGCATTTTGAGTTACCAAACGGTCTCCGATTTTAACGAGCTTATACTCGAATCGAGCAGCTCGACGAGACGAATCCAACAAGCCCAAGATCGCTGAATTCCGACATCATTAAGGCCACCAAATGTCCAACGAACGGTGCACAATCGAAGGGTTCAATATTGGCCGTCCATTCAAACCACTCCCTATTCGCCTATGATCTCACACCTATTTACGAGCTATGCCACTCAAAAGAAAACTATAAATAGAGCCCTCATTCTACACAAAGGGGAGGGAAGAGAGAGAAGAAGAAGAGAAGGAGGAGAAGGAAGAAGCTCCTCCTCGACCACCGCCGGAGCTCTTCCCGCCGCCTGAAGACGCCGAAACTCTGTCTGATTTTCGGGAAACGCCGGGAATTTGCAGAACTTTGTAACTTTGTGAGAAGTTGATTTTAAATTGATCGTCTTGATTTGTAAGACGGATCAACCTTTATACTTGAAACAAATACTAGTGGAACTTTGCAGCTGGGCGAGGCCCCGTGGTTTTTTCCCTCTTTCGGATTTTCCACGTAAAAACATTGGTGTTCACTTCCCTTTTCTGCTTGTGTGCTGAATACTCGTACTACGCTAGGACCCAAATTTACAAACTCTACCGCCGCGTATATTCTAGCACACAACAATAATTAAAATTTAATTTAATTATTAATTTATTTTAGTAATTAATTAATTATTATGTATATTATATTTTTGATTAATTTTAATTAAATTGGTAGAATCTAATTAATTAATTCCTATAACACTTATCTGCCAATGCAATTACGGCCATTTCAAGAATTTCTCTTGCTGTAGCTGTAAGCATAGGGTTTGGTTTTCCTCTTCTCCAGCTGTTCCTACCTGTTCGACTTCATAGTTTTGAACGAGTCGATAAAGATTTCTTCACCTCCTTCGACGACGACGTACGACGGCTCGCCTTTCTTTCGTTGGATCGGAGGTGACGACGACGGGAGGTTGCGACGGGAGGTGTTTTTCTTATTAAAAACACCTCTTTTGATCGAAAATGATCTTTACAGGTAAGTGTGCATACCCAATCCACCCCAAAATCCCATCTTTTGATTTAGCGGTGAATCAATATATAGCTGCCATGGCAGAGGTTTATAGGCACAAGTATTGTTCCACATGAACCCAAAACAAAAAATCCATTCTTCCAAATTTCAATTAAAAATTACAGTTTTGACTGATCTTCTATCCAGCAACCATGGAAGGTATACTCGGCAAGCAGCTATAATCATTATAAATCTCCACATGCGTTGGATTAAAGCCATCATCTTCTCCAAATTCATGGAGAATAATCTGAGCGCTTGGAGCTGCTTTTCGAAGCAGCAAAACTTGCCCTCTCAGAATCCTCAAAACCAGTCTTTCTTTACCATTGTCCACCTTAACAAAGGGAAGAACTAAAACCAGAGTTTCCAAAACTGCAGCTTTCTGTAGGAGGAAGCTCACCATTCTCATTTCATTAGTGCTTCCTTTGAAATTTGTCACCTTGATCACTTTCAGATGGTCAAAGGTAAAATTATCCAAACCAATTGGATTCAGCCTCACGCTCACCCCATACTTCTCCTCATTTCGATCTTCAACGTGTATTGGTAGCTGCTTCCAGAAGCAATTGCTAAGTTATTGGAGCTAAATTAATGCAAGACAGAATTGAATTAATCAGGAAATTAAAGAACTTACTCGGATGAAAAGCTTTTCAAGGAATGGAGAGGAACAGATAGAAAAGAATGTGTAGAAGCAGGTGAGATACCCGTCGCTCATTGATGTCATGAGAAACTGTAATTCTTGGAGGTTTTGTAGTTCGATTAAGTCATCATCAAAGCTTTCTTCATTTTGATGCAGATGCTGGCATAGTACCAAAGATATAGGTTAGTAAGGTAGAACTAACAAGCCATGATTAAGAGAACGGGGAGCTTTCTGCTAAGAGTTTGTACCACTAGAGTTGCTGTGCATAAGGTGAGTATCTGAATATGTGAAAGATCTGTTAATAAATATGTGTAATCAAGCTCGGAATTTCTCCCAATCGAATAAATTGAAGCATCTTCCAATGATGAGATGTTTGTGAAGTTGGTTTCAGAGCATAATCGTCCAAAATAGTGAAAAGATTGAAGCTTTGGAGCATCTATCTCCAACAAATCAGATATGAAGCAATCTCCAATGGTCAACCTCTTCAGTTTGAGATCTGGAACCGTAATGTTAATGACAGCAAGATGTTGACAGCTCCTTAGACTCAAGATCTCGAGAAGAGAGCACTCAGTGAGAATGCTTTGGAGCATCTCTGTATCGATGTTGGAATGACTGATCGAGAGAGATTGCAAGCCACCAAAATTTCTCAGATTCAAAGGACTGATTAGAATGCAGCGACTTAAGCTCAATTCAATCAATGAATCACAATCAAATAGAGAAGAAGGCAGCTCAAACGGGACTCTACCATCAGTAAATTCACCATCTACTGGGTTTCTAAATCCTTGGGATAAGTCTATATCAAGATATCTAACGCCTTTACCTGTTGCAAATCTGATCCACCTCTCTATATCAGATACAAACAAATCAAAGGGGCAGAAGAAAAGATGGAAAGTCTCCAGCTTTTTACTGTCATTCATTAATAGATATCGATTGACAGTTTCTACAAACTCTTTTGCAGATAGATTATGTGCAAAGTCCTCACCGAAATCCAGATTTGTAGCAGTGGAGAGAGAGTATTTCCATAGATTTCGCCATTTCTGAGAGAGCACATCAGTTCTGATTGCTGATTTCAGAGGCATCATGGCCATGATGCTCTGAAGAACAGAATCAGGTAAGCAACTGATCCTATCCTCACTTCTCCCCATGGCGTCTTTATCCTCTTGCCTTACTTGCGAATGAAGTCTCCTCTCATCTTCTGGCTTTAAGCTTTAACTGCTTGATGGCTTCCTGATTTCTTCCCTTGGAAGCCATTGCAGAGGCCAAGTCAAACTTGAATTTGTTTAAAGGTTCCTGCTTCTGCTTTATGTTTTTACTGAATATTTTAATAACCAAATGGCTATTATACACTAAAAAACTCCATATTTTCATTTCTTTTATAAAAAGCCTGGCTTTGATCAGATGGACATTTTCATTGATGCGCCGAGTCCATCTAATAACCAAGTCAAGTCCATTCGGGCTCAACTTGTTAATAGGCTCGAAGAGTCAAATTTATTCAGCTCGCGAGTCGAGCTCGAGTTACACATCAATCTATTCACGAGCTCATTGAGCGGTTTGCGAGCGGAGGCTGAATTCCGCAGCCGGAAATTTCTGCTGGCGGAGAATTCCGTGAGCGGGAAATTGGGGGCTGTAAAACCTGAGCGGGAAATCACGGGCGACCGATGTGCTCGTTTACGGAGGTGAAGGTGGACTGAGGCAGAGGCGGACGACACAAACGAAGGCAGAGGCGGAGGTTGACGGAGACAGAGGCAAAAGACGCAAATGGAGACAGAGGCGGAGGCGAACGGCTCGCTCAGGCTCGACGACCCAGACGTCCGCAGAGGCTCGTGAGCCGGCTCAAGCTCGTTTTTAGTGAGACTAGCTCGAGTTCGAGCTCTATTTGAGCTAGAGCTCAAGTTCGAGCTCGCTTTCCGACTGACGAGCTAAACTTGGTAGTGTCAAAACTCGACTCGTTTACACCCCTAACTGAGTCCATCTAATTTGATGGAAAATTCAAATTCGGTGGTTTTTTTGAACTATATGATATACAATTATTAATTTCTTGAATGTTATTATTTTTTTAATGATGATGAGTTTTTGAGTTCTGCTAATCAGAATTCTCAAAATTTTATTCAACCATTACGTTACCCATTCGAGCACTTCTGAAACTTATAATTTTTTTTTTAATGAAAATTTTTATATCATGATAATATGATCTAAATGTCCACAGAATGGATTTCAAATATCTTAAAAATGCTGTAAAATGAGTAAATTATTTACGTATTACATGCAAAAAGTTTTAAGCTCATTCTTAAGAAGATTTTGATTGGAATATACATCCTGATAAGATTTTTTGACTTTTTTATAATTTGTTTGAAATTTATATATTTTTCTTTTATATAAGTGATGTGTAATGGCACATAAACAGAAGGTTGATTTGGAAAATTCAAATTTTAATTGCACTTTTCTGCATACTTACATAATTTAAATTTTATAAAATAATTTGATTTAAAATCTTTTTATTATTTTTGCCTCTTTGGAGTAATTGTTTTGTCTCAGCCTATAATATCATATGAAAATTAGAAATTTGTTTATTTTCCTTCAACAGTTAGAGCATCTCCAACCGAATGCCAAACGAGCGTATGGCATCGTTCGGTCGCTCCAGCCGAACACCAAATCTTCCGTCATTTACTTGCGGGTGAACAGTGCGACGTGAACAGTGCGATGCCAATATTGACGTCGTACTGTTCACCCACGCTATTTTATTCTCTCAATCGGAAAAACGCGCGAAAGGGAGAAGGATTGTTACCTTCGCAGAAGCACAAAAATGACGTTCGATTGGAGCAGCACCACGACATTTTGGAGTTTTGCGGTATTTTGCCGTGAAAAATAGAGTTCTGCGTTGGAGACGCCCTTAGGTAATATCTTTACCTGAAGCAATTCAAATGACCATAAAGTAAAAGCATGCATTTGTACAGTACTAATAGGGTCATATGAACTAATCGTATTGTACGATCTTGAATCATAATGTACGATTAGTATCGTCAGAATTGAATTTCGGATTTTTTGTGAGCCCTTGTATTTAATCCCTCTCAACGAGTTTTTGAATTCTGTTCACCCATAAATATTTTTCTTTCTTAGAAAAATAAATATTTTTATTATTTTACCCAGCTTCAATAAGTGCAATAGTTAAATTCTGAAAAAAAAAAATATTTATATTTATATATACAAAATTATGCATTTCACAATCATATTTTTCTTGCTCTAAAAAAAAAATTTGAGTTCCACGGTTGTCGCCTTTTTCTCGCTCGTGTTCTTCAAATGTCTTGTGATATGTATTTTAAAGTTTAATTAATTGTGAAAGTTTAAGTACTAAATATTTAAATTGGAAATTTTTAAGTAATTCTCTTTCATTAACTTTATATAACATTTAAAATACAATAAATGTATTTTATATATTATTCTTTCATAATTATGACAATACTTCTTTATATATAAACTCTTTATGTCTAAATAAATTTAATAGTTTACATTTAATTAAATAACTAAATTTATCTATTCTAATGATGAACCAATATGTGTGTGTGTTTTGTTGAGGTTTTTAGTTTCTTTAAATTTTAATGCTCTGCACCTCTCTCTCTCTCTCTATTAAAATTCACAAGAAAAATACTAAAATTTATGTAAATAATCATTATTCATTAAATCTTAAATAATTATTTATGATTAATTAATTTTAAAGCATTAATAAATTTTTTTAAAATCTTATAAATAAGTACGAATTGTAAAATGATAAAAACCACAAACTTAATTTCAAATTGGATTCCATTGAATCAATTTATTTATTTTTTTCTTTTTTGTTTTTCAGTAGAAATTCTGAAATTGTACAAAATTTTGCTGAAACTCTGCAGTGATTTTCAAAGTTCTATTAGATTTTGTTCCATTTAGGACCCAATAAAATTTTAAATTTATTGGTAAATTAGTCCTAATTACGTAGTTTTCTTTAATTATTCATTATTTAATTTCATGATCAATCAAATATTATTATGGTTATTGAGTTGGGCCTCTTAAAAAATTGAAAAACATTGTGTTATATTTTAATTTTGAAACTCTAATTTAATACTATCATAATTTTCATTCTAAATAACTTATTTAATTTCAATAATTCAATTATATTACATGAATTTATAATTTATTTTAAATTCTTGATTTCTTGCAAGGTATTTATAAAAAACTTATATCAGAATATTCTGATGCAAAATACATCGGGATTGATTTCAACGTCGTCGTTGGATTTGCACTGAGATTAGTGTTGCTTATCATATTCTAAATTAAAGATCTATTCTGATTTGGTTAGTTATTTGGTGTCATATAAATAATATATTGTGACTAAATCTCTTATAAATTATAGTTTAGTTTCTTGAAATTGATAAAATTATCAAAATTATGAAAAATTAATATTTCTTGCTAAGAACAAAATCAAAATAAAATACAATATAATACCAATTGAATATTTTTAAGAGTTGTTGACTACCAAGGGATCTATGTAGCTCTTTATGATTGGATCACAAAGCCAAAAAAAAGATGGGAAAAGAGGAGCCATGATTGTTGTTGGGTTGCCCATCACATGCAAGAGAGATCTTTGGCTTATAATTGCCAAAGAGACACCCTTGAGAAGGAAGCAACCTTCCTTGCTTCTTTTTTTTCTTTCACTTTTGCTAGGATTTAAAGTGGAGGCAATCAATGAAGTAGAATTCTTAGGATAGATTGAGGACTTCAATGTAGAATGTTTTTAGGGTTATTGAGAGATCAAAATACGATTTCGGAGGCATATCTGGTTTAGTGCTCACTGAAAGTATTTTAGACTAGAGAGTTTCATCGTAGCACCCAGTTTTCTAATGTCATTGTCTTCAATAAGCCAAAACCACAATACATAGAGCCAAGCATCACCACACTCACCACACTCGCCAACATAGCGCCGTAGTGCTTCCAACAAGATTTTCATACATTCAAGATTTTTTAATCAATTTCAAATCAGAGGCATCATTTGAAATGCAACAAGTTAGAGTCATATGTTTTGGGAATCATTTAAAAACCTTACCTCCGCGTCTGCAAGCATGTTTGAGTACAAGGAGTTTAGAGTAATATATTTGAATTCATCAAATTTATATCTAAACAATAGATATCTACTCTTAGGGCAACTTTGAGTACGAGTTTGAACATCAATGAAAATATATTTAAAACAATCATCGAATTCAAAATCATCAAATACTATGGATAAGAATAACAATAAAGATGAAAAGGAAAAAAAAAAAAAAGCATATTCGAGTGGATGTAGATTTACTAAAAAAATTAGAATTAAATGTTGAAAATCTTGCATCAAATACTAATTGAATTTTCTTAAAACTATCTATGATGGTCCTAAACCCTAAACTAAAAAAGTTAAGAAAAATTTTAAAATAATTAATTTAGGCTCCTCAATAAATTTTTTGGCTCCATTACTGACAACTGATCACCCCTATTTTTGAACTTTACAATGGATTAACTTCAAGGCAAAAAAAAAAAAATCATATATTTATTTAACACTCATTTGAACAATTTTAAAATATTTTAAATATATTATATTATTTCATACAACATTCTTTCCATAATGTATTCTTTTTTAGCGAAGCTAACAACACTTAATGAATTAGACAGTTTTTACGGCATGTGCAACTAATGCGACGATTAAGACAGCGACACGAATCTCATAGCAAACAGCAATCTCAAAGCTTACATTTTTATTTTTCTCTATAAATGCCGGGCAGGGCCGGGCTCCTCCCCTCCGACGAGTACATTCCTCGTTCTCCTCTGCTTTTCTTCTTCACTGAAATCGCTACTTGGAGACAGCGGAGCGATCATCGATATCAATCAATGGCGACAAAGGTGTATATAGTGTAAGCAGTATTGATTCTCCCTTTCTGTGGCATTCTGATAGTCATTCTTTCTTTTACCCGGTCGTTTTTATCTTTGTTTTTAGCTCAATGCGGCATGAAGATTCATGAATTTGAAAAAAAGTTCTGACTTTTAGAACTATTTTGATGTTTTCCCGCGGATTAGGTCTAGTAGTTGAATTGGGACAGCCGATGATTGTGAAGTTCTGGAATTTTATTTCCGGATTATAATAAGGTTGTGAATAGGAGATCAAGTATTACTCTTTCGCAGGGTGCTATTATATGTATTTGTTCATGAAAGATAGCGTAGGTTTGTGCTGTTGGTTGTCTTGAAAATGTGTTTTTTTAGTTTGACTAATGGAGCTTGAAAGACGAAATAGCGAATAGAAACGATTGGAAATAGGAGAACCTAATTCAATGACCAAGAGCGAAAATAATAGAAAGTAGTAAAGAAGATCAATGAACAGAAACACACAAGAAATTTATATAGGTTCACTGAATGGATGACTAGTTCATATTGTTATTGTTGCAGATTTAACTAGTATTTGATTGTGGAGAATGATAATCCTAATTATATGGCATAAAGATCATGCCTTCCTCTTATAATGAAAAACCTAGGGCTGCCGAAAGTATAATAAAATTCTCAATTTAACCTGCAAATTTAAATATTATTTTGGGGCTCAGGACGAAGTCTTGCTGGTGTGTCATTAACAGAGGAAAGCTATGCTATTAGAACTGGATTTTTTTGGGGTTGTTGTCTTGCTAGTGGGTATGGTTCTCATCATGGTACCCATTAACGTGGTTGTTCGGTGACATGAGGTGCTTCTGGATGTTCTTTTACAAATTGGATGATGAGCATTATGTTCTTTTGAAAAAGTTTCTCTCTCTCTCTCTCTCTCTCTCTCTCTTGAATTGTTTGTCAGTCAATTCTCTTTGATGTTAATCTGGAACCAGAAAGTTGATGTTGATCTTTAAATAGAAAAATTCCCACCTCCTAACAAAATATGTAATTTTGATATGATCTTACACCTTAGTCAATAAAGTATAATATTAGCTGCTTTATATGATATGCCATAATTAAGCTTTTGGAAAGGAGGCAAATTGATACCTTCCCTGTGAATTTTTGCTTCCAGGGCCCAGCCTTCTGGCTCTCTTAATATACTTTTATTAATCTACAGGCTAAACAGATAATATTGCTTTGACTCTCTTGTTGCTTTCTTGCTTGATGCAGCTGAACAATACAACAATCTGGTACGTCTTAGGTTTCACAAATTAGGGTTTGCCCTAATTTCACTTCAAAAGAGTGAAATTTCTCCACCAAAACCAAATGAGAAAACAATCACAAAAGGGTAGAGAAGAAAAATGAGAACCTTTGCATTAACAAGCAAAGAGAAAACAAGATAAGTTTGTCCACTTCGAGAAGGACAAGATCTCCCACAAGAAAACCCTATAAAAGCACAAGAGAAGACTAGAGGAAGAAAACTAGAAAGAGAATACACTTTTCATAATACCCAAAACTAAACCCTAATGGCTCCCTTCATACCCTTTCAAAAATATCCTCCCATCCCCAAAATACCCCCACTTAAGTGGGGGGTCCCTCTTTGGTCCAGCCGGATTCCCCCCCCCCCCCCCCTCCCCCCCCCCTCTTCCGCCTGTAGACCCGCACGGGTCCAGGCGGGACCGGTAAACCCGGTCCAACAATATCGCCCTCTAGAAGATCAACCTTGTCCTCAAGGTTGAAGTCTGGAAACTGTGCTTGCATGGTTTCGTATATCTCCCAAGTGGCCTCATGTGTCGGTAAGTCCTTCCACTCGATGAGAATCTCCCTTTTGCCTTGATCATTCTTCCTCACTTCCTTCACATGTAGTGGCTCTAGTAAGAATTGCATATCTTCTGTGAGGCCCTGGGGTATAGTAGGAATGGCCACAGTATGATCCCCTATGCTCTTCTTCAATAGCGATGCGTGGAATACAGGGTGGATGGAGGAATGAGGAGGTAACTTGAGACGGTAGGCCACCATCCCAATTTTCCTTTCGATCTCGAAAGGCCCATAGTATCGTGGAGAGAGCTTTTCACTCCTTCTGCTAGCTAAAGTCTTCTGTCTGTAAGGCCTTAGCTTCAAGTATACCATATCTCCAACCTCAAATGTCACATCCTTGCGGTGAGCATCCGCCTTGGTCTTCATGATCTGTTGGGCCCTCAATAGGTGTTCCCTCAACTCTCCCAACACCATATCCCTCTCCTCCAAGTATTGATCCACTAAATATACCGGGGTCGTCCCCTTCTGATAATTCACCAACGGTGGTGGATCTCTTCCATAAAGAATCTTGAAAGTGTGAACTGAGATGCGGTATGGAAACAAGTGTTGTACCAATATTCTGCCCATGGCAGCCATTTGACCCACTGCTTAGGCCTTTCCCCAACGAAGCATCTCAAGTAAGTCTCCACGCTCCGGTTCACCACCTCGGACTGTCCGTCTGTCTGTGGGTGGTATGCTGTACTCCGCTTCAAGAATGTGCCCTGCATCTTGAAGATCTCTTTCCAAAATGAACTCAAGAAGACTTTGTCCCTATCCGAGACAATAGAAGTGGGGACCTCATGCAATCGAACCACCTCTCTGATGAAAGTAGATGCCACAGTAGGAGCTGAAAAAGGATGCCGTAGTGGAATGAAATGGCTATACTTGCTCAGATGGTCAACTACCACCATGATGACCGTATATCATTCCGACTTGGGTAACCCCTCAATGAAATCCATGGTGACTTCCTCCCAAATCTTGTTTGGAAGCACCAAGGACTGCAGCAAACCACTAGGGGCACAAGCTTGATACTTGTTTCGTTGACAAATATCACATTTACTCACCATGTCTTCGACATCTCCTCTTAACCCTTTCCAAAAGAATTCGGCTTTCACCCGCCGATAGGTTTTCTCCACCCCCGAATGTCCACCAATATGGCTATCGTGGTACTCCCGTAGAAGAATGGGGACAAATGCTAAGTCACGGTGTAGTACTAACCTCCCTTTGTATAATAAAAGAGAGTTCTCTAGGTGATACCCTTTGAACCCTCCTTCTCCCTTCTGGATAGCCGCCCGGATTCTCTCTAACTCCTCGGTATGTTGATTTTCCTTCACCATTTCACCCCAATCAACCAATCGTGGAACAGATAGTGCCATCAGCTGTGAGCACTCCACACGGGAAAGAGCATCTGCTGCCTTGTTTTGAGCTCCGGGCTTATACTGAATCTCAAACTCATACCCCAAGAGTTTTGCTAGCCACCTCGGATGTTCCTCCACCACCAACCTCTGCTCTAGTAAGTACTTGAGGCTCCTCTGATCAGTACGAACTATGAATCATTGCCCCAATAGATAAGGCCGCCATTTTTGAATGGCCAACACAATGGCCATCAGTTCCCGCTCATAAACGGACTTCGACCTCGCTCTCGGTGATAAGATCCTGCTGAAGAAAGCAATCGGCCTATGATTCTGCATGAGCACTGCTCCCAAGCCCACTCCTGAAGCGTCAGTCTCAACCACAAATTGCCGGGTGAGATCTGGAAGAGCCAAAACTGGGGCACTTATCATGGCTTCCTTCAGAGTCTTCATGGCTTCCTCTGCCTTCTCTCCCCACTGAAAGTTGTCATTCTTTAGCTGATCAGTCAAAGGGCCTGCTATGGAACCATAACCCTTGATAAACCTCCTGTAGTAGCCAGTAAGTCCCAAAAATCCCCGTAGGCCTTTAAGAGATTTTGGTGTAGGCCACTTCACCATGGCCTCTATCTTGGTGGGGTCAGCCGCCACCCCACTCCCTGAAATGATGTGTCCCAGATACTCCACCTCCTTCTGAGCGAAAGAACACTTCTTCTGGTTGGCATATAGCTGATGCTCCAATATAAGGTGAGTACCACCCCAAGATGGGTGATATGGTCCTGCAGAGATTTGCTATACACCAATATATCATAAAAAAAAACTAGAACAAACCTCCTCAAGTAGGGCTGGAAGACCTGATTCATCAGGGCTTGGAAGGTGGAGAGAGCGTTAGTGAGCCCGAATGGCATCACTAGAAACTCATAATGATCCTCATGTGTTCGGAAAGCTGTCTTCTGAATGTCTTCAGTCTTCATCCTAATCTGGTGATAACCACATTTCAGGTCCACCTTGGAGAAGATGGTGGCTCCCCCAAGCTCATCCAAAAGCTCATCTACCACCGGAATAGGAAATTTGTCCAACACAGTCTCTTTGTTGAGGGCCCGATAGTCCACACAGAATCGCCAACTACCGTCTTTCTTTTTTACCAAGAGTACAGGGCTGGAAAATGGGCTCACACTGGGCTGGATCACCTGAGCCTCCATCATCTCTGCTACTAACCTCTCAATCTCCTCCTTCTGAGCATGAGGATACCTGTAGGGTCGCACGCTGATGGGTGCTACCCCTGTCTTCAACACAATAGCATGCTCCCTGGATCTGATAGGGGGTAGCCCTTTGGGCATCTGAAACACTGTAGAGTGCTGTTGTAGAAGATCCTAGACCACCTCAGGTATGACTTCTGGCTCTCTTTCTACCTCCATGCCCACCTGCTGTAGCTCTATCAAATAGCCCTCTCCATCATCTCTCAAAAGTCTTGAAGATGGATTTCAAGGCCACTCTGGATCTGCATAAACTGGGGTCTCCCTGTAGTGTCACTCTCCTGCTCCCCTTCCCATACTCCATGTATAATTTCTTCCAATTCACCTTCATCTCACCCAAGGACTGGAGCCACTGCATCCCAAGTATCACGTCAGTGCTTCCCAAATCCAGTAGTAGGAAGTCTTGCACTGTCTCCTCTCCTTGCAATGTAAGGGTCACTCCCTTACACTGTCCGCTACAGCGCTCTTTCTTTCCCGTGCCCAAAATGACTCCTACACCTCTCCCCTGTGTCACTGGTAGCCCCACCCTCTCCACCAATCTACAAGCAATGAAGTTTTGGGTGGCCCCACTATCAATCAGAACCATCACCTTGTACCCTGCAATCTCCCCTTCCAGCTTCATGGTGGAATGTGATGTCAGACCTGCTATTGAGTTGAGTGAAACCTCCACCATAGCCAAATGAGGATGCTCCTCCTCTTTTCCCTCCTCCTCAGTTACCCCTGTGTCCTCTTCCTCCTCCTCAGAATCCCCCACTATGATCACATGTAGTGTCTTCTCCTTACACCTATGCCCGGGTGTAAACTTCTCATCACATCGGTAGCAAAGGCCCTTGGCCCTTTTCTCTTTCAGCTCTGAATAAGTTAATCTCTTGAACCCTCCTTGGTTCACTGCCGTAATGGGTTTCTCCTTGGCTATCTCCCTAGGAGGAAGGATGGTAGTCGCCCTTGGGCCTCCAATCATGAGTGGTGGTCGGTAAGTGGGGTAGGACACCCCTGATCTCCTCGGTGGCTCCACCCTCAGCTTGTCCTCTACAAGCTGTGCAGTCTCCATGATCTTCACTAACCCCTGTGGAGCAACGACCCTGATGGCTGCTCTGATGTGGGGCTTCAACCCCTTCATAAAATTCCCCTCCAAAAGACCATCTGGAATCCCTCGCAATCTGCCTGATAGTAGTTCAAAGTGCTCTCTATACTCTGCCACTGTGCCCTCCTGCACTAGAGCCACCAACTGCTCATAGTGTGTACCCTCGCTGGACACCCTGAATCTATGAAGTAGGAGGTCTTTGAACTCCTCCCAATTCCTAACGTGTTGTCTCCCTTCAAGTCATTGAAACCAGGCCAATGCCTTCCCTTCCAAACATACCGGAATCGCCATCAACTTCTCCTCTTCGGTGACACCATTCACTGCAAAATAGCGCTCCACCCTGTAGATCCATCCGTAAGCATCCTCCCCTTCAAAAATAGGAATTTTCAACTTCCTAATGCGGTTGTCAGCTCGATGGAAGGTTCTTCCATCTCACCATGTCCCGTGAGTAAACCCCTCCCCTTGTGGTCTTCCCCTCCTCTCCACCGGGTAAGGATTTTGAAACCCCCTCCATGGTGGTTCTCTTGGCTCTCCATAGCCCATGCCATAGTCTTCCCTTCTTCCTCCCTGCTCCCACGCGGCACGATTTCCTTCCGGAAACCCTCCCATCTGATTCGGCCACCCTTCACGTGTGCCGTGGGGTCCCACCGAGCCCATGTATGGCCGGCTCCCTTGACCACCGGTCATTCCCCAAGGGCCACCTACTCCAGACCCTTCTCCTCCTTCCCTTGGCCATTGCCCTTGCATGCCATCTTCACTCTGATTTACTCCTTCTTCCCTAATTGGAAAATTAGGGTTAGGGTTTTGGTTCGTCACCGGAGATTTCCCTTTTTCCTTAGGGTTTGATGGAACAACTTGAGCTTCTAGCAATTTCCGGATCATCTCTTCCATTCCCCCAAATCTCTCCTCTAGGGATGAAAATTTTTCCTCCATCAACGAAAGTTTCTCACCCACCTCCTCTTTCAATTGGCCCATCTCTCCCTCCAAAACTTCCACTTTCTTTGACGCCATGCCGTCTAGGATCAAGAGCTCTGATACCAACTTGGTACGTCTTAGGTTTCACAAATTAGGGTTTGCCCTAATTTCCCTTCAAAAGAGTGAAATTTCTCCACCAAAACCAAATGAGAAAACAATCACAAAAGGGTAGAGAAGAAAAATGAGAACCTTTGCATTAGCAAGCAAAGAGAAAACAAGATAAGTTTGTCCACTTCGAGAAGGACAAGATCTCCCACAAGAAAACCCTAGAAAAGCACAAGAGAAGACTAGAGGAAGAAAACTAGAAAGAGAATACACTTTTCATAATACCCAAAACTAAACCCTAATGGCTCCCTTCATACCCTTTCAAAAATATCCTCCCATCCCCAAAACACCCCCACTTAAGTGGGGGGTCCCTCTTTGGTCTAGCCGGATTCCCGCCCCCCCCCCTCTTCCGCCTGTAGACCCGCACGGGTCCAGGCGGGACCGGTAAACCCGGTCCAACACAATCATTCTTGTTCTTTTAGAATGATAAGTTTTTGCATGATTGTCAGGCCTTTACTAACTTCATTTAAAAAATAAATTCGATGATAGTAAAATAAAAAAAAATTCTAACATAAATAAAAAATGAACCTTAGAAAGGTTTGAAACTTGGTCTGGTTTAGCTCTCTGAATCTACTTTTGGTTGGCCTGTGAAATTATAGTCTTTTCTAGATGAGATGTTCTATATCAGTTCACCCTGCTAGCAATGAAATATTCAAGGTAGAGAAAGTGACATTATTAGATCATCTAATAAAGAAGAGTTCATGCAGTACCTGAAATAACTAGAGGAAGAAGTCTAAATGAACACAAGGTTTAAAAGCTTGAGTAATGGCTATTGTTTATAGTATTTTTTGTTACAGGAATTTGAAGCACTGTTAAGTGAGTTACGGAAGGAAATTGCTGTGGAATTAGGTTATGATATGAGTTTGTAGAAATATTGCAAACGACAATGCAGAAGTGTGATGGATTTCTTAGATTGGGTCAGAGCTTCAAGGCTTTAAATAATTGGAGGGAATTGAAGCTCATTGATAAAAAAATTAAAGAGATAAATGATGAAATTTCACTTGGTTTTTAAAATTTATTGAGGGGAGAAAAGAAACATCAAATTCTCAATGTGAAACAATTTGTGTACACAATTTTTATTTAAGAGATCACTTGATTTGCCTCACAAAATAGTTTTCATTCATCAAAATCTCATTTGATAATACAATCTATTAATCCTTGTTTGTGGAAATAAGTTTAAATAGATATGTTCAATTTTTTAGTTCAAATCTAATCCCATGTAAATATTTAAATTCAAAATTATTACTATTCAAGAAAGATAATTGAACCTAATGAAAGAAATCAAATAAAAAATAAGATAAATTCATCATTTATAGTAGTGGGCCTAAAAAGGCTTAAATCTTAATCTTATTCAGCTTCATTATAGTCCATGACTTCATTTTGTTGGTCTATAAAAAATTAAAAATCTAATTTTTATGAGGTAATTTAATTGATTTGTACTACATCACTTAATCTTTAACTTCTTAGCAATCATTACCTATTTTTTATGAAATTGAAAAAAGCAAATTAATTCAATAATGTTGAAGCAAGAAGTCATGCAACCGATTGAAATCCATGTTTTCATTGGAAATTAGAATTTATCAATTTGAGTATTAATAAAATTTAGACCAAAAAATAAAAAAAATAGAAGGAAAGTAGTGACAAATTTAAGAAAGCAAGCTTCATGCTTATACGAGAAGATAACCTCGCCCTGAAATCTTCATGTTTCTTATTTGATTAAGTAGTTGACTCATACTAGTAGAAAGAATAACCCATCTAATTAAAATATTGTTTAGAACAAAGTTGGCTGAGTTCTTTACATGTTTAAGACTCCCATAGTCCTATTTATACCTACAAAATCCCATTGGCATCACCTACCTACTTGATCAAGGAGTTGATTACTTGAGTGTCTTTTCCTTTTATTTCAGTTGTGGCATTTTCTTATCGACTTTATGATGCTTGTGTAGACATTTACCAGGTTTCTACTTGGGTTTTTGGTCGTTTTCTGGAATAAAAAATTCTTATTGTTCTCCCTCTTGGCTCAATGATAAATTTTCACTCAAACGGCTATCCAAATTACTGATTGTGACAAAGCGGTGATTTTTAATTAGGGTTTGATTTTTTCCCCACTGTTTAGTTCTATTTGTTGAATTTCTACAGCTGACAGTTGTGAAGCTTATGGAACTTTATTTCTTGTTTATGATGAGAATATGAATAAATAAAATATTGCCTCTAGCTGGATGCATATGTATTTGCTAATTGGTAAGTGAAAGTGGCGTAGCTTTTCTTGAAAATATTTGTTTTGCAATTTTGCAAATGGAGCTAGAAAGAATAAGTGGAGAAGAGAGATAAGTGGTATTATTAGAACTAGATAATTTTGAAACTTCTGTCTTGCTTGTAGGTTTTGTTGTCATCATGGTCCCCATTAACCTGATTGATCTGCATAATTTGAAGTGCTTTTGAAAAGATTTGCAGATTCTATACTTTTTCTTTGATGCAACTTAGGCTTCGTTTGGGACAGTTTTTTTGTTGCTTTCTAAACAACTTTCTAGAACAAAAATTTCTTGAATTAGAAAATTTTGTACTAGAAAGCAGTATTTGAAAGCAGTGCGAAAGCTGTCCCAAACGAAGCCTTAGTCAATTCATTATAATTCTAGTAGTTCACATGTCATATTCATTATAAACTTCTAGAAGTATGCCTTGATAGCTACCCGCACCTTCTTTCTTCTAGTGCCCAGTCATTGGCTTTCATAATCTACTTTTTATTAATCTACAGGCTGAACATAGTCTATTGCTTGACTGCCTTTTGTGGCTTCCTTGACCTAGGCAGTCAAATGCTACAACAATCAATCTTGGTCTTTGAGAATGTAAAGCTTTTGCATAATTTTATTTAATTCCCTAAAATCCCAAATCTCGGCCAAACCTGTTGATTTATGAAATTTTCAAAATTAAGCCAAATTTAATTCAATTTAACTTATTGATATTTCTTAATTTGTTTAATTTTTCTAATTTTTTCCCACCCTCTAGTTTTTTTGCCTACCCATAATTTTTTGTATACCTATATTTAAATTAGTTTTAATTAAAATATTTCAAATATATAATAACCTCCTACAAGAGCTTATGCAATTTTGAAAATCTTTAAGCCAGATGATGTGGTTGATTATAGTTGTGCACTTGTGCTATGTGTGAGCTTACAATATTGACATATGCCAAGGTTAATGTGGCAACCTAAGAAGAAGTCTTGTGGTGCAAATATATCACTTTCATTGCAATGCTGAGACCTTACATGTCTTGATCCTTGCTAGATTAAAAATCAAAAAAGTTCCCCGACTATTCGTATAATGTTAATTTAGTCTTAATGTATCACATTTCTCTAATCTAGGCTCTTGACTTTACAAGTTATTTCAAATGGTCCCTCGGTTAAAATCACTTTTTTAATTAAGGGAAAGTAATCGGCGAGGTAAAAAAATTTAAAATTTACAATCACTCCTTTTTTTAATTTATATTTAATACCTGTACAGGTACTACTCCATGTACGGGCATGTTGAGAAGTTGGCTGCAGAGATAAAAAAAGGTGCCGCCTCTGTTGAAGGAGTAGAAGCTAAGCTGTGGCAGGTAAAGCTTTGAGCGAATAAATTAAGGCTTCTTTTGGGATGACTTTTTTCTTGCTTTCTAAAACAGTTTTTCAGTACAAAAATTTTTTGAATTTGAAATTTTTGTATTAAAAAACCGTTTTAAAAAGCAGTATGAAAGCTGTCTTGAACAAAGCCTAACTCTGCCACTCTTAACTCAGAACTGAAATATTTAAATCTGTTCCTAGACCATTCATTTATAAAAATGCCCGGCCCTCTCATTTGGACTTTCTGTCTAGTTACATCTCATTTAACCACAGAAGGTTAGATACCAGGCTAGGGCTCCGATTCCTCTCTTGCTTATTGTTACATTTGGCAAATTGAGCTTATAGAAGCTGTTGATATAATTTAAGTTGGCCTTAAGTAGCTTAAAAATTTTAAATTTGTTTGGAATCAGGTGATATCTAACTCAAATAGCTGAGAATGAATAAAGTGGAACAAAACACTAAATTTTTATTTATTATTGCATTTGTTATGATAATGGAATTTGCGATCCTAATTAGAATAAGATTTTAATTAAGCTCCACAACTTAACAAAAGCTTGCTGCTTTTGATACAATGGTAGCTTGAAGAGATTACACATCACCGAAAGGGCTCCTCTGAAAAACATTTCACTTTCTGTAAATATGTATAACGGCTTAGAAAGTGCTAGTCGCTTAACCAAATCGCTGAAGTTTATTGTTAGAGCTAGATATCGTTCTTATTTCTTACTTTTGACCTGCCTATGACAAATTTCATATGGTTTTTATCTCTATTATTAATTTCAGATGTTCATTGTTTTAATGTTATAAATTACTGCGTCATCAAATTCATCATATGATGTCGGTCATGTAGAACATCAACACAGAAAGAGGGCTGGAGGAACCAGTCCATGACTTGACATCGGTGGAATGCTACCTCCAATTCCCTGTATGTTCGATAGAGCCAAAGATTCCTCCACTGATCGAGTACACCGATTACCCCACGAACCATACAAGATAGTTTCCACATATCATACGGCTTTCTAACTCCGCTTTGTCGGATCAATGGTAGTATCAGAGATCTGTAGCCCCCGAAATTTTTTAAATAAATGCATGCTTCCATTTTGAGTTGTGCATCTTTCTCCCCGGGTCATACTAGAGACTTTCACCCCAACTATATCTTCCTTATAAGTGAACTAGAACATAGTGCATAGATACTCTTCGATGCTGCGAGGACGAAATGATGTGACATACTGCGATCACGTACAGAACTTCTGCCCTTCGGCTCGGCGACGTCCATTTCTTCTATCTCAATTGAAAATTAACATTTTTTTCCCTGTTAAATTAATTTGAATCTCAAATGATGAGTACAGGTACCTGAAACACTTCCTGAAGAGGTGCTGTCAAAGATGAGTGCACCTCCTAAGAGTGATGTACCAATCATCTCGACTGATCAGCTTTCTGAGGCTGATGGGCTCCTACTTGGTTTCCCGACAAGATTTGGTATGATGGCAGCTCAGTTCAAAGCTTTTCTCGATGCAACTGGTGGGCTCTGGAGAACACAGCAGCTTGCAGGTAAGCCTGCTGGTATCTTCTACAGCACTGGATCACAAGGTGGCGGACAAGAGACTACTCCGTAAGTCCTTGTTCTTTTCTCCCAATAGCTCTATTTATCTTCTTGTAATTTAGGCTTCTTTTGGGACGGTTTTTTTATTGCTTCTTAAAACAACTTTTTAGTACAAAAATTAAAATTGATATACTAAAAAATTGGTTTAAAAAACAATAAGGAAGCTGCCCCAACGAAGCCTTAATGGGAGAATCTCAGTTGGCAGCATCTTCTAGTATTCTACGTAATATCTATTCTGTAATCCTATTTGAAAAGAAATAAATGCTTTAACTGTAATTATTTAATTAGTTTACTTATTTTATAAAGATTCTCTTTAATTATTTAATATGTATTTAGTTGTTGTAGATAGGATGATTATAACCTATTTAAATCGAATACTACATAATGTTATATGTTCTGTTTACTCAATAAAAAAAAGATTGAAGCTATTATTCAAATCTTCATTTTTTATTTCCCAAAAAAAAAAAAAAAATCTTCATTTTTATCATTGTGTATTTATGTTACCGTATATTATAGATTGACAGCAATCACTCAACTGGTTCACCATGGAATGATCTTTGTTCCCATTGGCTACACCTTCGGCGCCGGTATGTTCGAGATGGAGAAAGTGAAGGGAGGAAGTCCATATGGTGCCGGCACATTAGCCGGCGATGGATCCAGATTTCCAACAGAGGTAGAACTGGAGCAAGCTTTCCACCAGGGTAAATACTTCGCAACCATTGCTAAGAAGCTCAAGGAATCATCTTGATCTGGTAACAGAAGTTTAGTTGGTAAAGTTTTCATGAACAGATTATATATTCCTAAAATATAATCGCTTGGAGTTATGCATAAGTGTGGTCTTATGGTTCTTATTGCTTGTGTGATTGATATATCCTATTTGCTTTCAAGTATGCATGATGGAGAAAGGTTTTTTGTGAAGTGAATTGTGTTGTTTGCTTTCTATGTGTGTAAAAGCTCTCTTGATCGATTTAATGTTTCAAAAATAATCTTTTTATTGTGATATTTGACGTTATTGTATTTGATTGAATATATATTCAAAATAAGTTTGTACTTAAGTTTAGAAGTTCTACATCTCATCTGCATATGTTTTCATATGAATTCATATTTGTGTAGTTTGTGAAATTATTCTATGCGGACACCCTACACGTCCAGAGGCGAATCAAAGTGCGCCATGTCACTCAGGTGTTGTGTTTCAGGTGATGTGGCGCCCTCTAATTCGCCTTTGAATGGTACGGTGTCCGCACATAATAATTTCTTTGATAGTAATTTGGTGACAAAACCTTATTATATTCTTTTATTGTTTTCTCTCGAAGAAAGATATCTGATTGCAATGCTAATTAGACAGCTTGAAATACTAATTATAAGGTGATAAAGCTTCATAATTTAGTGTTTATGCTTAATCATAGAAGTCCTAATCTAAATTTGGATTATATGATTCCTTGAGAGTGACAACGGATCACAGCCATATGAGGCCTTGATCAAGCTTTTCCATCGTTGCTAGCATTTCACCTATTCCAGCAATCTTCGCCATCCGGCCTTAAAAAACCTTTGCATCTCAGCTATTCAATATTTACTGATCGTATCAAACTTCAGTAGATACATTTAGGGCGTCTCTAGCTGAACTCCAAACGACTGTAAGGCGTAGCTGGTTTGCTCCATTCGAACGGCAAAAAAATCGCTAATCGGTGGAGGGTGAACAGTGTGACGCTAATATTTGCGTTGCACTGTTCACCTACGCGATTTTTTTGTCTCAACTGGATTTGCCGAAAAAATGCGCGAAAGAGGAGAAAGACGGTTACCTTCAAAATAGAGTTCGATTGGAGTGAATCTTGATATTTTTGAGTTTAACTGCAGTTTGGAGTGAAAAATGGGATTTTCAGTTGGAAATGCCCTTATATATATGCAAACAACTATTGTAATCGGTTGTTTGAAATGAAATAGTTTATAATGCCTGCATTACTCTTCTTCCTCTCTTCTCAGATTTTCATTTCTCTGTTCCAGAGAATTCGAATGGTATTAGAGGCGAATGCTTAACAGTATTGTCTTTTTATTCTTTCCAATCCGATTCTCTTCATCCATCTTCCCTTAGTCGTCATGGATCCTTCTATCTCTTCAATTATTTGTATTCCTGAAGAGGACAATTGCCCCCACAGCTCAAATTTCTTAGCTATGCTGTCTCTCAAAAAGGCTGAATTGTTTAAGGTTTTGTTTGAAACAACTTTTTTGTTGCTTTCTAAATCAGCTTTTGAGTATAAAAATTTCTAAGAAATTTTTGTACTAAAAAGCTGTTTTAGAAACAACAAAAAAACTGTCCTGAACGAAGCCTGAGTCGAACGCCGGCAAGCTTCTAATCTTTCAGCATGTGCTGTTCAATGAACAAGTATTTCCATATGCTCTCTCTTCAAAAAATCCAGAAACTACATCAATAACACATTTTCTCCGCTACTTGCATCTCGTGCCTTACCTGAACAAATTTCTACACCCACCAACACATCTCCTCAGCTCATGGAATCACCTAGGGGTGTAAGTGGCTCGAGCTCGACTTGTTTATGAGCTCGCGAGCCGAGCTTATCGAGCCATGAGCTCGAGTTCGAGCTTGACAAGGCTCGGCTCATGAGCTCGCTAGCCAACTCGAAATTATTTAGTTTAAATATTTTAAAACAATAGGTATAATTCAAATGACTGCGCATATTAAGTCAGGAACTTCGAATTCCAATCTCCTCACCAACGATTTCCTCAACATGAAGCATCTCCAGAATCCGATCCTTCATGTCATGACAGAAAAAGAAGACCAATTAGCCGATAATCTCCCATGGCTCTCCCAACATCTAGCTTCTGCATAATCACTTTGTGGAGAGAGATGATGATAGGTGACAGCCTCTTGCTGTCTTAATAAACCTCTGCTATCATTGCCGCCGCTTTCACTGTTCCAGCAATCATCATCGTCCAGCTGCAACAAAACATTCCTATCTCAGTCGTTCAATCTATACGGATCCATTATGCCCTCTCAAACTCCAGCAGGAACTTTTATGTGTGCACTGTAAGATCATCTCCAACTGAAATGTATATCATTACATGCTGTCGGCCATTTGGCTAATTTGAACTCCAAATCTTACGTCAAAGGTCAACATGTGAATAGTGCGACGTCAATATTGACATTGAATTGTTCACCTCCGTCAAAAAATTGCCTACGGATTTGCTGAAGAAGCGCACGAAAGAGGAGAAAATTGTTACATTCTCAAGAAGCCAGTGTAAGATCATCTCCAACTGAAATGTATAACACCATATATTGTCGGCCATTTGGCCTATTTTAACTCCAAATCTCACGTCAAAGTTCAGCATGTGAACAGTGCGACGTTAATATTGGCGTCAGACTGTTCACCTCAGTCAAAAAATTGCCTACGGATTTGCCGAAGAAGCGCACGAAAGAGGAGAAAATAGTTACATTAGCAAGAAGCCAGTGTAAGATCATCTCCAATTGAAATGTATATCACCATATGACGTCAGCCATTTGGCCCATTTGAACTCCAAATCTCACGTCAAAGTTCAGCATGTGAATAGTGCAACATCAATATTGTTAGAACATATTAATATATAATCTCTGTTATTACTTAAGTGTCTTGTTAGCCTATAAATTCATTACACGTGTAAAGGGTCTGGCACCCTATGCTATAAATATAGGTTAGGTTGTACTGTAAAGGGCAACAAATAATATACTTTAATTTCACTGTTCATTGTCTTCTTCTTTGTGTTCTTGGAGCTATTGAACGGCTCATGAGTTTCTACATGGTATCAGAGCTCCACGGTAATGGTACACTACATTCACTTCCTACCTTCTTCAACTCGGGTTCTCTCACAGCCAGGCAGACCCCTCGCTACTATTTCTACATCGCGATAACACGCAGCTATACCTCCTTGTGTACGTGGACGATATCTTATTAACCGGTAACGATAACTCTGCCATTACCGCACTCGTCAACCAATTGCGGTTCAAATTCACAATGAAGCACCTCGGTCAAGCAAATCATTTCCTAGGAATCAAGATTGAATCTTCACCAGATAAGTTCTTCCTCTCTCAAAGCCTTTACGCTAACTCCATTGTTCAACTTGCCGAGTTGCAAAAATGCAACTCGGTCGCTAACCCTTCTGTAACAAAACTTTCTGTACAGATGGCCGATGATAAACCATGCTTCAATGCCTTGTCTTACCGGAAAATCATAGGATCTCTTCAATACCTTACCTTGACGCGTCCAGACATCGCATTCGCGGTCAATGCTCTATCTCAGCATATGCATGATCCAGCACCCTCTCATACAGTTATGTTAAGGAAATTTATTCGGTACATTAAAGGCACAATGGAGTTCGGTCTTCCGATTACACGATCAAATTTGCTGCTCCGAACATACTCAGACGCCGACTGGGCGTCAGATCCAGTCACGAGAAAGTCTACTTCTGGGTTCTGCTCCTTCTTAGGCGATACTCTGGTTTCGTGGACTGTTAAGAAACAGTCCACGGTGTCTCGCTCTTCCACCGAATCAGAATACCGTGCACTGGCTTTGGCAACCGCCGATACTATCTGGCTCAAAAAGCTTCTCGTCGACTTTCGCATTGCTCATTCTCATCCCATGGATATTTACTGCGATAACACCTCCACCATTGCTTTAGCAAACAATCCGGTTTTTCATGCCAGAACAAAGCATATAGAGATCGATCAACGATTTATTCGGGATCATATTCAAACCGACACCATTCGTCTTCTTCCCATCAGCACCATCGATCAAATTGCAGATATTCTTACCAAACCGTTGGTTACTCCTCGCTTCAAGACTCCGATCCAAACTGATAATTCAACCCAATTGTCAGCTTGAGGGGGAATGTTAGAACAGATTAATATATAATCTCTGTTATTACTTAAGTGCCTTGTTAGCCTATAAATTCATTACACGTGTAAAGGGTCTGGCACCCTATGCTATAAATATAGGTTAGGTTGTACTGTAAAGGGCAACAAATAATATACTTTAATTTCACTGTTCATTGTCTTCTTCTTTGTGTTCTTGGAGCTATTGAACGGCTCATGAGTTTCTACAAATATTGGCATCGGACTGCTCACCTCCGTCAAAAAATTGCCTACGGATTTGCTGAATAAGCTCACGAAAGAGGAGAAAATGGTTACATTAACAAGAAGCCAGTGTAAGATCATCTCCAATTGAAATGTATATCACCATATGATGTCAGCCATTTGGCCTATTTGAACTCCAAATCTCACATCAAAGTTCAGCATGTGAACAGTGTGACGTCAATATCGGCGTCGGACTGTTCACCTCCGTAAAAAAATTGCCTACAGATTTGCCAAAAAAGCGCGCGAATGAGGAGAGAATGGTTACATTCGCAAGAAGCCAATGTAAGATCATCTCCAACTGAAATGTATACCACCATATGTCGTTGGCCATTTGGCCTATTTGAACTCCAAATCTCACGTCAAAGTTCAGCATGTGAACAGTGCGACGTCAATATTGGCGTCATATTGTTCACCTCCATAAAAAAAATTGCCTACGGATTTGCGGAATAAGTGCTCGAAAGAGGAGAAAATGCTTACATTCGCAAGAAGTGCGCGAAATAAGAGAGAAAATACCATTAGATTGGAGATAAACTACTATATTTTAAAGTTTTGTTACATTATGGACTGGAAAATGGATTTTTGGTTGGAGATGACCTAATTGGTGTTACAGGTAATTGGAACAGGTAAATCTTACAGATTTGGTTTCTAAGTTGAAAAAAAAAAAACGAGTGATTAAAGGGGGAATCTAATTCTTCTTCAGATGCTTTGCATTCTCTCTTTATTTCTTCACCCTCTAAATTTGTTCATTGCTCTATTAGTGGTAATCATATTGATTCTTAATTAACATGAAAAGAAGAATTTTGATTTGGAAGACATAAATAACTAATCTCTGGTCCATCTCTCAACAACAACAACATCAAGCCTTTATTCCACTGTTGTAAGGAAAATAATTTTTATGAAAGTTGCTGTGAATATTAAAAAGGCGTTCTTTTTTAAAAATATGAACCGTTAAATTTCTTATGGCTTCATATATTAGCAAATATGGGTATAAAAAATAGCTCCCTTATTATAAAAATTTTTAGCAACCAAATAGATTTGTAGTTGAAGTCTAAAAAGCAAATAGTGAAAAATTTGTCCCAAAGATACTCTTAGGGTACGTTTGGGGAGAAATTATTCTGTGCGGTCGCCGTACGGCGTCCAAAAGTGAATTAGGAAGCGTCACGTCATTTTTTTTATTGTATTCTAGGTGATGTGGCACATCTTGATTCGCTTCTAAACCGTCCGGTGACCGCACATAATAATTTCTCCCGTTAGGGATTGCTGCAGTTTTTAATAAAGGTAGTTATAAAATTGTTGCGAAAAAAACTGCTATAGAAAGCAACTTCGTGGTACAAAAATTTATTGAAAATAGTAAAATTAGTAAACAAATAAAAATTATTATTGCTGCTTTGAAAAAAAAAAAAGTAGAAATAAAGCTTTCTCAAATGCAGCCTTAGGCTTCATTTGTGGCAGCTTTCTTACTACTTAATTAAGAAATAATAAGAAAGTTGTCACAAATGAAATTTTAATTTATCTTTTTGAAATTGTTATTGAAAAAGGAGCTTTTAAAAATAGAAATAGAAAATTTTAAAATGCCCCAAACAAAGCGTTAGTCACAAGTTTATAAAAATAAGATAAAACTTTGAGTTCAATTAAACAAATATTCATCTCTTTTCACAAATCTAACTAAAATTATTAATTAAGTCCAAATTAAAAAATTATGTCTGGAAATAAAGATTTACTCACATTAAAATATTTTTAATATTAGACTAAATTTAAAAAAATCGGAGCAAATTAGTACATAAATAGAATTTTTATTGGTAATTTCCATGAATTTTTAGCTAGTCATGTAGTTATTGAAAATATTCTTTATTGTATAAATTATGCTGTTTATTTAAATATTATGTATTAAAAATAATAAAATATTTATTATATTTTTAACATGAAGTTATTGAAAATATTTAATTTTTAAATACATATAATGTTTTTAGGAATTTTTTAAAATAAGTTTCATCAAAATTACAATACCAAATTTAAAATCATTAAAAATAAATAACAAATATCAAAATTAAATTGTATTTAATTTTTTTCCTTAAAATTATTTAAAAAAAAAAAACTGGCCAACGAGAAGACTAAGAAAAATATTTTCTTAATAGGGTTAGCATATATAATCTAGAGAAATAATCACAGATTTTATTAACAATGTGATTAAACATTAATTTTTATTTATATATTTAAACAAAAAATTATTAACATATAATTATATTTAATGATAAATATTTAAATTATATAATTAATAATTATTCATTTAATAAAATATGAAAATTATGACTAATTAAAATATATTTTTACTCCTATTTTTAAAAAAGGTGCAACTAATTATACTATAAACTTTAACTAATTAATCACATTATTTTTAAAATATATTGTACCTTATGATCATTTCCTTATAATCTATTTATCATATTCTACCCTTTATTCCTCAAAGTGATCAGGGATATATAAAAGCCTAAGAATTGAATTAAAATTTGGCTAAGAATCTTTGAATTATACTTTGGAACATTTTAGCCAGGGAATTAAAGATAAAGCATAAACTTTTTTTTATACAAAATATATGGCAATAATATGATTGAAAAATTTTATCCCTATTAGGGATTTTAGTGAGCTAAGTTGGCTCGCAAGCTGCCTTGTACTAGACTTGTTTATGAGCTAACAATGTGAGCTTGTTGAGCCACGAGTTTGAGCCCAACCTTATATCAAGTTTTAGCTTATAGAGTCACGAGCTTGATTAGGCATATACTTGACTAGACTCGACTCATTCATACCCATAATCCCCACAAATACAACACAAGGTTCTTTAAAAATTAAAATGTAACTATTTAATTACACTTTAACAAAAAAGAAAAAAATAGCTATAGTTAATTTTTATCATATTTTTACAATGAGATATGATAGGTTAAAAGTGCGGTGCTATTTGAAAAAGGAAATAAAAGTTAGTGAGCTAAAAAAACACAAAAATGGAGGCAATTGTCCTTTGCACTAAACTTCGGCTTCATTTGGGATAGTTTTTTTGCTACTTTATAAAACTACTTTTTAATACAAAAACTTATAATTCAAAAAATTTTTGTACTAGAAAACCGTTTTAGACAGCAACAAAGAAACTGTCCCAAACGAAGCCGAAAGAAGCCTTCATTTCCTTACACAATGTATATCTAACTTTAAACCTGCATGCTCAGCAGCATATATGGATCACATTGATTAATAACTTCTATTTTTTTGGTTAAGTCAAGATGTAGTCTTTGATTCCAATTTAAAATAATCTTCAATTCTTATCCTCAAAGTCTAATTATTTATATAAAGAGGTTGCTCCATGTAATGTCACAATAATATAATACCATAGAATATATAGCTGAGGAGAGGAGAGAGGAGAGAGAGATTGAATGATAGCCTCTGACTTCCACTATCATATTCAAAACAAATAAAAGTGCTAAAAGTGAGGAAGCCTCAATAAAAGGGGCTCTCCACTTGCCATTATTCAAGAATATAATTATTACTAAGTGAGATTGAATTGTTTTTTTTTTTTTTTTTAATTTAATAAGGTAGAAGTCATGAAACTAAAGGAAGATAGATAAAAGAGATAATGAAACCCAATTACACAAACAAATAACATCAAAAGATCACCTTTTTTTATTTAGGTTTCGTTTAGGAAAGCTTTCTTACGATTTTGTTTTTCAGATCACAAACACAATTTCAATTTGTCATTGTTTTTTAACAACTTGAAAAAAAGTACTAGAAAGCTGCTTTCTACAACAGCTTTAAAAAGTTAATTTCTTTACAGTAGCTTCGCATAGTAGTAAGAAAGTTATCCTAAATGAAGCCTAAGTTTCGTTTGAGATAACTATCTTAATGTTTTCTTAAGCAACTTTCTAGTACAAAAATTTATAATTCAAGAAATGTTTGTACGTACTAGAAAGCTGCTTTATTAAAAAGTAAGAAAATTATTACAAATGAAATCTTAATCTCTAAATAAAATTAACTAAAGATATCCTCATTTTATTAAAAAAAGAAAAAGAAAAAAAACACAATTCATCACAAATCATTATATAAGACATAAAATGCCACACTTTCTTATATAGTTCTAAAATCAACCCCTCATTTATGCTAAATTTAGCATTATCTTTCATCTCCTTCTCCACCTTAAAATACTTAACAGAAATATTTTTATTATTCCTTTCAAAGCTCCCTTTTTCTTCTGCCAGCCTCACATATTAAAAAATATAATTTTCAGCTTTCTCTCTCAAGCCTTTATCCTTTACCTTCTTTTTCTTCCTCTCCAATTTCTTCTTTCTATTACCATTACTTCTTCTTTCCAGACTAGTAAAAGAGACTTTGAATTGTAGCTTTCCTTTCTTTCTTGTGTTTTCTCATTCTCCATCTCCTTTTTCCTTTAAAGAGTTCTGTTTTTAGAGAGGCCTCACTCTATTGTTTGCTCAATATTCAAATTTTTTTTTTTTTTTTTTTTTGGGACATTTAGGCCATTTAAGGCAAACTCACACACACAACGCATACACATAGACTCGAACCTTGGACCTCTTAGTTGGAAGCCTAAGCTCACAACCAATAGGCCAAGGAGAGTTGTGTAATATTCAAAATTTAACTAAGTCACATTTTCTCATAAATAAAGCACCTTTTTAACATTTTTTAACAACATTTTTTCTCATATTACAAATAATCATTTTTCACAATGAAAATATTTTTCCTAGTTAGATGTAAAGGAGCAATCCTAATTAAAAAAAAAAGAACTTTTTATTATATTAAAGTTTCATCATAAATTCCCTAACGGCTAAGTTTATAATATGAAGCTTTTGCCTTCTCTTTCTAAAGATCTTCCTGAAACCCTAAGTGTCTATCCAACTTCTTCATTATCTATAGGTTCCTCCAAAAGTTGGAGTCCAAAAATCAGCAGTAGGTTCAGTGGCCATAAGGCAAGTGCTTGAAATGGGAACCAAACATAGACCTCGGCTTCTTAGATCTTGCTTTTGCCATTCACCCTCCTTGAGCTTCTCTAAGCTCTGCAAATAAAGAGGAAAATAAAATCAAGGGCTTCTCATAAAATAAAATATTATAGTGTAAGACAATTATTTATAAATAATAAGACCTACTGAATAATATATAAATTATTTATGTAGAGATTATAATATAATGTTTATTCTTAAAAAAAAATCACATGATGGCTTTATATAAACTATTAGATTGTTCCATAAGAACTAAAAGATGCCTTCTTGTACTACAAGACATGCTCTTGTTGTTTGAATAGTACTATATTCATGTTTAATTGTGCATGTGTCTAGCACTCATCAAATTGTTTAGGAGTGAGCTTCTGATCTAATTTACCTTAGATGCATGATTATTTATTTTTATAACAATTAAATTTTGAAAGTAATATGCATATAGTTATGCAATTTTTATAACTCGTCAACTACCATGTGTGCAATATTTGATATATAGCTGATTAGAGAATCTTGTTAGAAGAATACTTCAAGGGACTTGCCTGCAATTCTCCTAACTAGAAACCAACTTCAAACATAGCACACTTGCTACCAAGTTGGCTATAATAACATTAACATATATAATTAATTATCTCATGTTGTCAATTCTATAACATCAAATTTGCTCCTCAATCATAAATTGGGGGTCCTTAATTAGTCGGGTGTAAGAACATGAAAAGACCTACTTAAAATCTCATAGGAATTCTTAACAAAATCTCTTTTCTCTAAAAAAGTGTTCCATAAGCTCAATTTGATTTGCCCATCTTTGTTTGAAACAGTTTAACATGATTTTTTTTTAAACTATTTAGCATATTCATCTTATAGCTAGCTTTTCTCCCCCCCTCTCTCTATCTATCTTATTATTGCACTTTTGGTGTGACTCATTTTCTTAATAGGGTCTTGATACCCTTCCATGGAGAAATTTTAATTAATTCAACATATCCACTTTAGTAAGGTGAGTGTGGATTATACCAAAGACCAAGAACAAGAACATATGAATCACCCTAGCTAGCTAACCAATGACAATGGGTTATTTTTGAGAATAAGTCACTTAATAACTACATCACTTATAAGAAATTATAGTACAAGTAGAATCATTTAATCAACATGATAAAAATATATATTTGAGTTCTTTTTGTAAGATGCCCCTCTCTCTCTTCTATAAGAGAATCAGTTATGCATGTCCACTAGGTAATGACTACAAAAGCTATTGTTCTAGCTCTATCTCGAGATGAAATTTATCTTCCAAGGAGATTATTGTTGAGACTCTCTCCCTCAATGACCATCTAAATGAAGTTCAATCAATAGACACTTTTAAAAAGCATCACATCCTTTTTTTATTTCAAGCAATATTTTTTCACTCATTTAGAACCTCAAAAATGAGAAAGGAGATGGGGGTAAATTTTCCTTTTTTCACTTACTTTTAATGCAAATTGTTTTATGTATCATTTATCATCGATTCAATATTCATTGGTTGATTAGGCCAATCTAGGAGAAATTTCATCAAGTCACCACAAGAGTAGCTGAGCCCATCTAATATGACATTCATGACCTATTAAAAGTTAGCTTCATCCTTGAGGTCTAATACTAAAATTGAACTTAAATAATTTCATAGTTTAGAAGGTTGATGTGAATTTGAGGATGTGTGTTAATTTCATAAATCGCATCCAAGCTTGTCCAAAAAACAACTACCAACTTTCGTGAATTGATGATCTGATTAGCGTTATATTCAACTTTTCATTAATGAGCTTTCTTGATTCTTACTCAGGTTATAAAAAAAAAAAAAAAAGATGTGTCCAACCTATTAGGGGAAGATTCTTTTCATTATTATGATTAGTTACATAGTTACAATGTCATGATGTTTAAATTGAAAATTATTAGGACGACTTACTAACAAATGATGCATAATATTTTTTAAAAAACTATAGATTGGAACATCAAAATCTATATTAATGTGCCATGCTCATGAAAAACAAGACTTCAACATAATATATCATAAACATTTATAAAATGTTTACCACATTAAAGAAGTATATTGTGTGACTTAATCCATCCAACAGCATCTTGGAGTAAATTCATATGTTGTTTTTGGATCTCCTTCTCCCTTTGGAATGCATATTAATTAATGTTGAAAAACTTAAAGTAATTATGAAAATATCATCTCCATGAAATACTTAAACTCTTTAACTACTAGTGAGAAGTGTAGGCCTAAATTGATTCATTTATCTAGTTGAGGCAACTTATATATATCAATCTAGCTAAAGACTTCAAGCCTAAAACTCTCTACTTGATAGACTTACATTGGAGGTCTTTGCTTCAATATCAATAGAGGAATGCATACCTTCCAATCCTTCTCTTCATTGACGACATCATTTTGAGTTGTGGCAACCTTAGAAGCTATCTTATCATTAACATTCTCCCCTTATCCTTTGATTGTGCCACTTTAAGGAATCTATTCCAACCTTAGTTGATAAAACTAGATCATGCACTAACATAATCACTTCAATTTCTGATCAATTTGTTTTGGGAGATTATTTAAGATTAGCTAAAAAAATAAAAGCTTTGTTATGAGTTGTTTTGAAATTAAAGTATTTGAAATATTAAAAGATTATTCACTTAGGTTTATGAAGATGTTTCACATGTGTCAAATCCAACATCTCACATGAAAACAAAAGGAGAAATATTTAAAATCTCTTAGAAAATAACTATGGAATTCTCTACAAAATGTTTCTTTTTGAATGCTGTTCATTTCTCTATTAAATTTTAAGATTTTGGAGAAAAATATACCTGTTGTTGTTGTTGAATGGGATGACCATTCTTCAAATATGGAGTGCTCAACACCTAAATCCATCCCCATGAAATTAAATTGTTAAACCCATAACATATAGCTTTTGTACATGTTCTTCTTCTTAT
The DNA here is from genome assembly GCA_019514585.1 of Dendrobium officinale. Classification (NCBI taxonomy): domain Eukaryota; kingdom Viridiplantae; phylum Streptophyta; class Magnoliopsida; order Asparagales; family Orchidaceae; genus Dendrobium; species Dendrobium officinale. Next base: position 2,067,773 of record CM033689.1, read on the forward strand.
GAACATCTCACTTACACTGATTTGATCATGAAGGAATTTGATGTACTCAATGGCCTCATGGAGCACTGATGCTGTATCAGTCTAGAAAGAAAGGGAAAGAGAAAGAATATAAGAATATATTACAAACTTAAAAAAATCACTGATTTTCTTACCCAAAAAAAAAGAATCATACATATTTACTAATTATGTAAAAATTTCTTCATTCCTTCTCCAAATTTAGTTCATGAGATAAAATATCTCACAAGAATTCAAAAATTTTATAAATAATATCATGTAAAATTTATACTTTAATGCTGATGAGTTTGATCGATGATACTCATCAAGCAGTACACGCATGCAATGTGGTGGCTCCACTATGAACTGCCTTTACTTAGTTAGAAGATCATTCAAGCTATCATAACACTAATGAAATGTGTGGAAAAAGTTATATCAGAAGCTCCTCATACAAATTCATACAAGCAAAAAAAATTCAATATTACAATTATAAGACATCAATAATATATATATATATAGAAAGAGAGAGAGAGAGGAGCTAATATTTATAGAGAGAGAGGGAAGGTTTTTTTTTTTCTTTTTGATGTTGCTTCTCTCAGGGTGAGAGAGAGAGAGAGAGAGAGAGAGAGAGAGGTACTATCTTCTCTTATTTTGAACCATATTATCTGACATTCTTTGCTTTACCTGCCATTGTACTAACAATATTCTCTTCTTCTTTATTTATAAACATATGGAGTAAATTTTTTTAACTTAAATTTTATTTTATAGTTTTTTAGATGATTATATTTGTTTTAAAATAATTTAATATAGTGATAACTTATTTAAGTATAAGTTAACAGTCATCTCAAAAACAAATACAACGACTAAATTTTCTCCATATCCCTTTGGCCATTGAAGGAGTATCTCTTGTATTATGATCTGAATTTTGAGAAAAAAAAATGTTTGAAGAGAAGACTTTCTGATCTTTAAGATCACAGCAAATTGAGTAAAGAAAATGAAAATGAGAAGAAAATACCTTTCCAAAAGGAGAAACCAGCTGCTGTAGAGCAGTGATTCTGTCCCCTAATTTCTCCTTCCTCACCTATAAGCACGATAATAATATTAATCAAAGCTACCAAATCTCATGCCATTCAATTTTTCTGAAAAAATATAAAGAAGAGCGTAAGAAATTTTTATTTTTTTTGGTTAAAGTTAAATTCCATGGCGATACTTTGAAGGTTGGCAATGTCGAAGGTGTCTCAGCTCGAATCTTTTTCATTGCAGGTTCACTACTACTCTTCTTCTCTCTACCTCCATCAAAGCTCTATATAGATAGCATCAAGAAAAATCCCCATAATTACTTAATACTTACTCACAATTGGAAACAATACAGATTAAAATACAAACAAATTCAATCAAAGGAGCTAGCTTAACTCAGTGAGATAGCTTACCTTCATTGGCAACTCAAAAGGCTGTGCAGAAGCAGAAGCAGAAGCATTCCAAAAGGGGGTGTTATTTGCGAACTGTAAGTGATTGATTATGGCAGATTGTTGCTTTTGTTGCAGAAACTGAGAGTGCTGGTATTGAAGCATGTGTTGGCTATCGAATATGGATAGCTCGGGTCTCGAATCAGTCTCGAGTAGCCCTTGCATGATTGAAGAAGAAGAAGAAGAGGAAACAAGAGGGAAAGTGCCGCTAGAAATAATAGAATTCTCGAAGAAGAAAGGGTGGTTCATATCTCTGAGTTGGACACTCGAAGATGATTCACCTGCATCCATGGCCGCAGAAAAATTCGATCTTGAATTGAGATCCTCTTGAAGCATGGCTTGAAAGCTACTTTCCGCTCTTCCGCCACTGCTACTACATAATCATTGAATTTTGAATTCATTCAATTCAGAGTAATTTTGCTCAAAATGATTTGAATGACTGAGATGAAGCAACTGCATGCTTACAGTAGAGTTTGATTCCAATCCATGGAGGGAGAGGAGAGGCCAAACCCTGATAGTTGTAAGGTGGAGTCCATGATTGGGCGGGCAGCACCACCACCGACCCAAGCAAACGGGGCTCCGGTAACATCAGTTATTGTAGTTGAGCAAGAAACGTTCGACGATGTCGCTGGTGAACCACCATCAAAGCCACCACCAGCGCCACCGCCACCGCCGCCACTTCCCCTTGAAGTCTTCCACCAATTGTTGGCTTGGAAATCTTCAGCCATAGCTGAACTTGTTTCTATATCAAATAACTCTCTACTCTCTCTCTCTCTCTCTCTCTCTCTCTCTCTTTGTAGTGTCCTTAATTGTTCTTCTATGTTTGGTTGTCTTCTATGGTCTGCTTTTTCTTCTTGGATTTTGGCTGCTTATGTTTGTGTGGTTTGGTTTTGCTTACTTTTGGTTGTGATGCAATATAGAAAGGATTGAGGGGGTTGAAGGAATATATATATAGGGGCCACATGTTAGCAGCTGGGCCTTAATTTTGATCATGTAATCAGAACAGTGACCAAACAACATTGATAAAAGTAGATGTTATAACTAGTTTGGTAAGGTATGAATCATGAGTTAATTTGAAGTTCTAACTTTATGATAATTTTGGGAGATGAAGGTTGGGCCTTTGGTTGATTTCTTGTGCACTAAGGCAAATGATAGACTGTCTTTTTTATGTATTCCTACTTCTTTATAATGTAGGCAGGTCTTTACTTTCATGAAGATCATAATTGTTGGACAACCTCTATTGCTATTTTTGTTTGTTTTTGGGTTGTAATTGTTGAAACTTTGCGGAATTTGATCTTGATTGAAAACCATTTCATATAGAAGTTTTTCATTCTTATTTGTGTTTACATAAGTTGTGACACCAAAAAGTTGATGGTTCAAATGGTCGGGTCAAGCTATACTCATTGGATTTGACTCGCCCATTAGGGACCTGCCATGATTCAATAATGGAGTTTATTCTATTAAATATTAAGTATTAGTTGATGCAAAGAGTCTTTAATTACCCTTCAATTTGGTGTTGCAAGCCATCCTAATTTTCTTATAGATGATGTTTACAATAATATCATAGTATAAAAGTAAAGTTTTTATAAATTTCTATAATTTATAACTTACTTAAAATAGTTGGTATAAATCTTGAGCTGAAAGCAAATAAATCAAGGCCTCTCAAAATCAAGTCTAACAAAATATCAAAATGACACTAAAATATGCTAGATCACACCTAACCATTTTAACAAAGGCTTCCCTAGTCAGCCTAGGCAATGATCGACTACCCTTAAATTCTATTGTTTGTTTCCTTTTCCTCAACACCATTCTTTTACCCATCTTGTATTTACCATAGTGGAAAACTATGAAACAATAACTAAGGAAGTCATGTCATTCATAGGTAAGGTGACTTGACTATGCATAACTTGGCAAGAAAGCTTAAAACATGATAATATTATGGGTAGTCATCCTAGAAGAATATAACAATAAAAAATGGCTTTGACAGAATTATATTGGAGCCGTCCACACAAATATGATATCAACATAATCATTTGCAAATAGTTTGTTTCCTTGAGTACAACTTTCTTATGAACTTGTACTTTTGGACTCATCAGCCCCCCATTGATGAGGTGAGACTACTATAGTATAGTGGGATATTATCATTCCATGCAATTATTTTTTACTCAAACTCACTTGTCAATTATACACAATGTTTCTCATCACAATTTATTTAAGCTAGAAAAATTTTCATGCAATCATGCTATCGAGATATTCACTTCTTGCTTTAAATAAAAAAAAGTGATCAATGATATTGTGATAGCCATAACTTTAAGTTTCGAAGCTGTTATTTTAAATTTCAAAGAAAACTAAATAAAATCTATGGTTAAAGTTAGGCCCATTCCTCCCACCTTAAATGTAGGCTTGAAGCATTGATGTCAGCCTATATTCTTAAGTCATCTATCTTCATAGGCAAAAGAGACTTCTGTGTTCAGTCCGTCCGCACGCGTGAAAGAATAGCCGCCAACATGAAAGAATTGTGAGTTTGAAGGAAAAAAGAAAGGTATTAATTTTTATGAAGTGGTAATTACGGAGCCATAAATAAGCAAAAATTAGGCTCTAGCAACCAATGGGGGCCCATGCCCCCCGGGCCCCATGCTAAACCTTCCTATCAAGTTGATGCAAATGATATTACAAACCTTTTTGATAGGTCTTAAACTCTTCTTATGAAAATGTTAGTGAAACAATTATTGATATGCTCAAGCACTAACTTAACTAGAGATGTTAGGCTCCCATTACAAGTGATATTTCCTATGCAATACTAGCATAATAGCTTTACATTTTTGTCAAAAAAAAAAAAAAAAAAATCATTCCCATCCAGTAGTATATATAGCTTGCTATTTCATGTCTTATATCAATTTTGACCACCAATATGTAAGAGAGTCTATATAATATATGTGTCTAGGGGCGGAACCAGCCATAATTTTTAGGGGGGGGGGGGGGGGGGGGGGGGGGGGGGGGCAAACATATAAGTGTTCACATATATGTTGGAGGTCTAAGGGGCCTTAGACAGCGCTCCCTAGCGGGGTTCGATCTGATCGGTTTAGTCGGGGGGTCAAGGGGCAGCGCCCCTGCGGGGGTTTTTGGGGGCAGCGCCCCCGGAGCAATTTTTGATTTATTATTTCTCTTTGTATTTGGTTCATCATTCTCTAACAATAATACATCTACTTAATGAATTTAATTATATTGGGGGCAATTGCCTTTTGACCACAATATTTAACATTTTTAGGGGGGGCAATTTGCTTAAAGCCCTTGTAATAAATACTAAAAATAATCTAAATAAGAGCATTAAAAAAAAATTTTTTTTTTGAGGGGGGGCAATTGCCCCCCTACCCATAGAGGGGTTCTGCCCCTGTATGTGTCATAATATATAATAGCCATTGCTTGGCAATTTTTTGACCAATTGCTATGATTCCATACTATTAGGGCAACTTGACCTAGATATCCAATCTAATTTTACCATGCATAATGAGCTCAAATCAATTAGATCATCACAAGATGATAATCTCTATATATTTCAAATAATCCAAACCTCATATTGATGATATCATACATATATAAAATCATAAGCTCCCCTTATATAACAAAATAATCCAAACGTCATATGAATAGATTTTAATTATAATACTCTTTATATTTATATTAAAAAAACTTTTAAATGCTTACAAAATAAAAATTTTACTAAAAGAATTATAGTAATTCTATTAAAGATCTTCAAATTTTTATTCTAAATTAACAAATAAATTAACTCCATCCTAATTATGCAACCTAATTAAAGTAGATTAAAGTGAAAATAAAGTAAAATAAAACCATTTGCGGTAACCTCACCTAACGGTAGCCACAATCAAGAAACTCCTTTTCATTCTTTTGTGGATGCCACGTCATCACTGCCGTCGAGAATAATTCAGCAACATATTTAACTTTTGTACAGAAACCACAGAAAACGACACCGACTTATTCTGTAACTTGAAATGACTAAAATACCCTCTGACTGAGGGATTTTGACACCGAAATGGGGGGAGGTCAGAGCAAGCAGGGCCCACCGTGGGCCAGATGACAGGCAATAGATCAGGACCGTCCATCTGATTGACCTGGTGAGTGGAGAAGGATATTGACTATGGACCAATGGTGGACAATGAAAAAGCGATGTATCATCAATTGATGTGATTTTCATACCATTCAACTATGTTTCATTTGATTATAATTTATTAGCTCCTATGATTAGGGGTGTCAATTTCGGGTCACGGGTCGAACCCGAAATGATCCGGCACTATTCGGGTCAACCCGAATCCGACCCGTTTTTACAAACGGATCGATTTATCGGTTCTGAACCGCGGGACACGGCAAGGCCGGGAGCATCTTCACGCCTTCACGGCATCGGCGGCAGTGACGTTCGGCTGCAGCGAGCCTTCAGCGCGGCAGCAGCGTCCGGCGGCATCGACGTCCGGCATCCAGTGGCAGCAGCTGTCACGGACTCACGGTCACGGGGCGGGTTTCGAATCAAGCGGTGGTCAAGCGGCGAAGCGACCGCTAGAAGCGGGCAGTGGTCACGACTCACTGACACGTACGGCTGGCCTGACGGCTGACGCGATGGCATGCCTTACCGGGTCAAAAACGGGTTGATTTCAGGTTTCTGGCTATGATATTAAATTTTGTAAATTATTTATTGGGATAAGAATCAAAATAATTTTCAGACTATTTATGAATGATCAAAATAATCTTTCACTATTTAAAAAGATTTATTTTAGTCTCTTAATTTTTTTAAATTGGATCTCAATTAACTCACAAAGAAAGAAATGTGATTCTTATTTAAAAAGTCAATGAAACAAATTGTATTGTTATATAGTCGGAGATTATTTTGATCATTTAGTAAAGTTTAGAAGACTAATTCATTCATTTTCTTATCATTTATTTAACTAGCTAAAAAAACTAATTATAGATATTATCACTACAGGAAAATCACCTGACGAAAAATTCTCATTTCTGGCTGATTTGGGATTTTCCAACCCTGCCAGTAAAACTTGCGCAGGAGAAATTTTTTAGTGGCTATCAAGCATAATAAGGCCACAAGAAATATACAAAAAACCCACAGAAGCCACCGGGCCCCATTGTACGCCTACCTGCGGTCGCTGCTCTCTTCCCGCTCGCTCTGCCTGGCTACTCGATCGCCATCCTGCATTGCCCCTGATGCCTGCCCTGCTGCCCTCCAGGCTTCCACGCCGCCCACAGCACGACAAACTATTTAATTCTTATTTTGAAATTATGAATATATGATGTTTTCTAGAAATTATTAATCTGCTGGAAACAAATCTGTAGGAAAAGCCGCCGGAAAATCTACTAGAAATCAATCGAGAATAAATTTCATCGTAATCCATCAGAAATCTACCGAAAAATAATATGTCGGAAAACCCCCGGAAAAATCCATCGATAATGGACGATGTTCTTGTAGTGTATATAATTTTTATATAACTTTTAAATAGAATTTATATGCATGAATAGCTTATATTCGACTAGATGAATCAGTGAACTAAGTCAAATAACATTTATGTTCGGTCAGATTTGACTCATTTATTCACTTATAGAAATTAAGACAAATAGGTCTGACGTTTATTAAGATAAAGCTAAAAAAATGGTATATTTATATAAGATATAGAGATAGAGCTAAAAACAAAAAAAATGGCTTTAAGAAAATCTTATAGCATAATTTTAAGATTTGTTGAAATACAAATAAAGAATATTATGTAAGCTTTGATCACATTTGAAAGTATTTGAGAATAGTTTTAGTAATATAATAATATTTTGTGCTCCAAAAAATATTAGTTTGTTTCTTGTAATGGAGTTTTAAAACATACGGGAGCAAGTGAGTCAAATCGGCTCGTAAGCCAGTTTGAACTAGACTTACAAATGAGCTTGCGAGTTTAGTTGATCAAACCAAACCACAAGTTTGAATTTATGCTTCGATATTATATGAGCTTGAGCTCGAACTGGCCTAGCTCGGTCATCAGTTTGTCAAGCCAACTTGATTAATATTAATTAACATATTACATTTATGTTAGCATAATTAATTAATTTTTTTTGTCATATATAATTCAAAATCAATAAAAAAATCAATCTCCAAAACGAGTTAATATATATCAAGATCACTTATAAAGCTCGAGCCTCATATTTTTCACTCCAGCTGAGCTCGAGCTCAACAAATGAGCTTGAGTCAAGCTCGAACTCAGGAAAAAAAAACAAACAAACCTTTGTCTCGATTAAACAAGAACTGAACTCGACTCCACTCGACTCGTTTACACCCCGGCCCAGCGGCCCTATTAAGACATTGGAATATATCGATGTCAAAATGAGCTCAACTTTAGCTGTTAGCTAGGTTTGTTGTTTAGTGGGTATCCATTCACAATCAAGATCCAAAGATCAAGTGGTATATATCAAGCTCTAAAGTATTTTCTTAGTGGATCTTTTCTTAATTTAACTCAACCTGAATTTTCACCAAAAATCATTTATTTAAAATTTGTATTTTTATAGCATATTTTGATATAAAAATTTTCAATTTAGCTTATTCAAGTTTATTTATATAAAACTATAATTACTAATATTTAGTTTATTAATGAAATAAATTAATTTTTATCAAATAATTATTTAATATTACATATTTATTTTTAATATTCTACATTATAATAAAGTAATTGCTTAAAGAAATATGACAAATGAAATATATAGTTTAATTAAGGATAATTGCTTCTTTGAAGAAGACATCCACTGCTCTTAAGCTAATCATTGTGTTGTTGAAAGGCAGTTTGTCCAACTTAGTATGACTTTGAGGTTTCATCTCTCTTGCTATATCTCCTCTTTTTGTTTTTGGAAAAAATGAAGGCATTGCTCAATTCAGGATAGATTATATGAAAGAGGTTAAAAATATATGAAATTTTGTCTATAATAAGTGCTTCAAGATTAGTGATGAACTTGATTGGATCACTACATGAAATTCACTAAATACCGGCGATGTTTCTGTCGGTCAAGTGACATTTGATTGCTAGTAATCGCCTGCGGTTTTTCTGTGGTCTTTCTTCCAGTAAGTTCTGATGGTTTCCCTTCGGCCTTTCTCGTCGGGAATTTCTTGCGGTTATAGCAGCCGAAAAACAGCCGGAAAAGGACTATTGTTGTTAGTTTCCTACCCGGTTTATTCCTACCGCATTTTAAACACTAGAAAACCATCGAAAATTTTAAAAACTGCAAGTAATTGGACATATCCGTCGAAAATTTTCGATGGTAACGAATGATTTTCTTGTAGCGGATATAATATTTAACAAGATTAACAAAGGTCATGAGATAATATGATAAATTATAGTGTTAAGTGTTTTTATGATTTCTTCATTATTGGTTGCATAATGCATTGTTTATGAAGGGAAAATAAATGAAAGAATTATGATAATAACAATTGGTCACCCATAAATAGCCACCAATCAAGGAGTCTCCAAATATTGTGTGCTCACAATCACTTAGCTGTGCTCGCTGAGATGAATCCAACGAGTCTAAGATTATTTGATTATGATATCATCAAAGCACGCTATAAACAATCTATGATCAAGAAGATCAATATAGACATCATTGAAGCATTCTTAATGAATCGTTTCTTAGTAAAAAAGTTAACATGAGAGATCAGAACATGCTCGCAAAGTAAAAAATCTCCAAGACAACCATTTTTAGAAGGTAAAAAACCTATTTTTAAGACTCAACATAGGAGAGATTATTACATGTGGAGTCCGGACATAGAGAGTCATTCAGTTTTGTGACTGTGAGAAGTAAAAGCATAGTGGTGAATAGTAACGGTGCTTTTACTGTTCACAGTCATAAACTGAATAGTTCTCTGTGTTTGAACTCCACATGTAATAATCTCTCCAACCTTAGGCCACAAATTTAACAATGAGTTATTACCTCAATTTCAACATGAAAAAATAAACTTAAATCTTTAATCTTACCCTCTTCATTTAATGAAGAATGTTTTTTTTATTAGCTTAAACTCTATTTAAAGGAAATCAAATTAAAACTACATATCAAATGAGTTTTCTATATTGAGCTCAAAGTTGCTTAAGCTAATTTAAGGCCCAAATTAGTCATTTACTTCAAGCGTTGAACTCTCATAAATTTTATTTGGCTTAAAATATAATATACGAGAAAAAAAAAGTTAAAATAAAAAAAAAAAATAAAAAAAGGAATTTTCGTCATGCTAACGATATAAATGGGCTGAATGGCAGATGTCAACTTGGGTCCCACAAGGCGTGCGAGCATGCTGGGCTCGTGGGCCTTTGTCGTCCTCGCTACAAGTCAAAGCCCGAAAGCGACGTTGTTCTCCGCATAGAAAAAAAACTTGCTTGGAGTTTAAGCTTTTTAATAATTTATTTAAATTAACAAAACATTAATAAAATTTAGGAAGCCACAAATTCCACTTGGAAAATAGATTCTTCTGAGCAATTAAATTAATTATTTTTTCACACAAAAATTAAATAATTCTTTGATAAAAAGGTAATGAACAATGTAATATTAATTTAAATAAAAAAATATATTAATATATTCTGATATAAATTATATCATTAGATTTATTTTAAAATTAGTGTTACATATTAAAATTTATATTGCACTAATTTTAAAATAAATACAATGACATTCAATTAGATATTAATAAAAATTACATTAAAATATTATGATGTAATTTCTTTAATTTAAAATACTATTCACACACAATTTGTTCACATTTATTATCAAATATTTAAAAAAATTATATATACTCTATGTGCACAATAATGTTAATGAAAATTAATGGATGATGATTTTATTTTCACATATAAAATAAGTAAAACTAATTTATTATTATTCAAACAAACACAAAAACTTCATAATATACACAACTATAAAAAAAATTGCAGATTTTTTTTAATATATATGTAAATAAGTTCAAAAATCAAAGTTCTATATCAACATGAATGTAAAGAGTATAACATTTGAAACTTTATGTACTTTTTGTAAGTGTATTCACATTGCAATGAGTGTGTGGAGAAATTCTTTTGTACGGACACCGAACCGTTCGGAGAAGAATTAGAGCACACTATATATGTCACCCGGTACATAACAAAAGGGTGACGTGGCGCGTTCTGATTCGCCTCCGGACGGCATTTGTATCCGCACAGATTAATTTCATGAGTGTGTGAGATTGTTTGTGTTGGAGAATTTATAAATGTCTTTTTTTTTTTTTCATTTTGCATTATATCATGCTTACAATCAACATAGAATAGGATAATTTGTTTGCACATGATGATGATGATGATGCATAGGAATAGAATAAATGTGAAAGTAAAGATGCAAAGCATGCATAGTTGTTTTTCTGTGATGATATAATGATGAGAGAGATTAAGAAAAGGTGTAACTCAATATGATATTTCCTACATTATAAGTATATAATAATATAATATCAATGTATATTTTGATGATTAAATCTCATATATATCTTGTAATTGTGAGAATTTTTGTTCTCAACATATTTGTTTTTTTTTAAGACTTTTGAACCAATGAAGACAAAAGAACGCACACATAACATAAGAAAGATTCAAATTCAATACCTCTTGATTAGTATCCAAAGCTCCCAACCAGTACCAAGAATATTATTAGAATACATACACATAATAATAATAATATCAGCGGAAATTAAATATCCTCATAATATCATTTCATGATACAAATAATCAAGATTTCGATGAAAATTTTATTAATTCTAATGAATAAAAAACATTTCTCGTTAAATTAAAATACATTTTCTATGATTCAAACTCCTAACTACTTATAAAACATTTAGCAACAAAAGTTAAATGCAACAAATTTAGATAAAATTTCTCTAAAATATTTACATGAAACACACATATTTATACAAATTTATAGCTTTAAGAAAAAAATCAACAGTTCCTTCAATAATTTGAGTTGACTAATACTTGCAACAAGTGGTGCAAAGCTATAGCTAGGATTTGACCTTTATGTGAACCACAAGTCTCTTCTGGTCGGTCTTCTGTGAGGAAGTTAGGTCTAACTCTTCACCTTCTTTAGTCTTCAATGCTTGTCTTCTTCTGCCGACCAACATTCTCTTATTTCTTCACCCTTCTTTATGAAATAAAAAATTGCAAAAAAATTATTTTATAATTATAAATTGACACAAAAAAGTGCTGATGCAAATTGATAAATTTGGAGGCTTTAGGGTGGACTTTGGAGTCATTCCCCACTTAAATAAGATAATAATAATTATAAGACTTTTTTTTCTTTTGTTTGGTAGGTGAATCATATAAATAAAATATATTAATTTTTGGTATGGAGTATTTGTATTTTAAAAAATTAAATGTTAATTAAAAGTGATTTTCTTTAATATAAAATTAATTAAAATTAAGATTGATTTGTTTAATTACATGATACAATGATTACTAATTTAGTTAAGAAATATTTTTTTATTTTTTTTTAGGTTTATAAACTTTAAAAATTTTAGTATTATTTTATTTTTTGTCATAGTATGTTTGAGAGAAAATAATTATTTTGTATTAATATTGTTGAGATCCATTAGTATATTAATTTATTATCATCATTAATCTTATTTTAACTATATATAATGAACTACCAAAATGCTTTTATGATTATTATTCATTTTATTTTTTTATTCAAATATAGGGCCTTCATTAATGATTTAACATTAAAAGAATTTATAAGTGCTTATAAATAAATCAATTATTATGAAATATGATGTATGTGTAATTAATTTGATGCAAGAATTTTAAATATTATTTTAAGTTATTAATTAGATTAATCAGTTGTTAATTATTTATTAGGATATTTTAAAAAATATTTATTTACTAATGACATCCTCTAGTGGTGTACACTCATATAGCATGAAATACACTACTGATGTCATCCATCACCTAGAGAGTAATAGCAAGTTTGTTATATGAAATTATGAATCTCCACTTATATTTATTTGAGTCAACGTGGTGGGTCCAATTTAGTAGAATGTGGACCCTATCTGACTTAGCCTCACACGTGTGAGCAATGAAATATGAAGCCTATAGTTGACTCACATGTCCATGAGATTAAGATTTCTTTTGGGACGACTTTATTTTAATTTTTTTTTTTTTTTTTGTACTAAAAAGCTGTTTTATGAAGCAGTAAGATAGCCATCACAAACAAAGATTTAGAGTTTATTTGGAATAATTTTTTTACTACTTTCTAAAATAATTATTTAGTACAAAAAATTTACATACTAAAAAAAATATTTTAAAAATTAATAAGAAAGCTGTCACAAGTAAAACATAAATTAACAAATATTTTTTAAATAAGTAGGTCATATTCTTAAAAATGAAATTATATATAATTAATTTTATTAAATATAATTTAATATTTTTTAGAAAAGAGATTATGCTTTTATTTTTATTTTTTTTGGTTATATTTTTACTCATTTTTGCAGAAAGAACTCGGGATTATGCTTTTATTTTTTAATTTTTTGAAAGAGATTATGCTTTTAATTTTAACTTTTTAATTTTTTTTTTAACAATTTTCAAACAAAAATGTCAACGTCAATGACTTCCAAAAAGTCAAAATTGGTTTTGTAAGCTGACTCAAAAGTCAACGAGAGATGTGAGTGTTTCCTTGCACGCGCACCGAGGTGGAGAAATTGATAGATATGGACACGTAAGCAGCTTAGATTTTTTTTTTCATTTTAAAAATTTGGGAAATTTAATATAAAAATGAATTAATTATATTTTAATTGGGCAATATATTTTTATTCATTTATAAGAGCTAGAGAGTTATATAGAGAGATTGTGTGTGAGAGAGTATTATTTTTAAATTCTTAATTATCAGAAACTATATATAAATTATTATTAGACATTTAAATGTCTAATCATTATAAATAAATTGGCATAAATATTGGATAGCTTATATGTATTATCTGATAGTTTAATTGAGGAAAAATATTTGAAATGTGAAATCAATGACACATGTCAAAAATAATGGGCTCATCCTAATATAAAATTTATGATGAATTTTTTCTGTATTTAATAAATCAATATCCTAAATATAATGTAAAAATTATCCGAGGAAAAATATAACAAAATTTTCATGTTAATTATGTTCATCAGAGATAAAAGAAATGTATATCATCGTCGAGGACTAATCATCTCATTAGTTAATTACTCTTATGAGTTATGATAATATTCGATTTTCTCTCGTGCATGGAAGTCTATTGTTTTCAATTGCTGTAGCTCTGATCCTCAATATTTGTTACAAATTAATCACATGCCAGAGAAATCTCTTTGCATTAATGTTGAATATGTTGACATTCTTAAAATATAAATAAATTTTTCAATAGCATTATCATTTTTTTTATAATGCTTATTTGAATTCATGATCTTAGAAAAATACAATCATCCAATCACTAGTTGTGTAACGATCGAATCCCTTTACATCATTATCATTATTGCAAATAATTTCTCCACAAATAAAGAGTAATAACTCTATCAAAATGTTATTAGAAATGAAAAACCATCATTCTTATCATGAACTATATATAAGGAATAGACAATGTTGTTTTCAATTAAAAAAAAAAAAAAAAAACTTTCAAGATGATTACTATTGCTAAGGTTATCATTGACATCCTTGATTTCATTGAGGAGATTAGAGTACATATAAGAGACTACAGGAAAAACGTTAATTTTCGATGGATTTTTCGGTAGAAATAAATCTATTAGAAATTCTGACGGAAATTTGAATCTTCTATAAAATATTTATTATTATTTTTAAAATTATTAGTTTTATTAAATTAAATTAATTAAACTAAAATAATAGGGAAGTTTTAATTATTATTATAAATTAATTATAGGGTTATTATATTAAATAGAATAGGATTTCCTAGAATTATTATACCTAATCTCTTGTAACTATCCTATCCAAAAGGGATTTGTAGGGTTATTATTTTAAAGAGAATAGGAGTGCATGAAAGTCTTATGTAGATATGAAAGTTTACTAGTAAATCTAGATAAACAATTGATTAATCCTAGAAGATTAAAATAATAGAGAACCAAATGTTCTAACAAAAGTTGTACTAAACTTTGACCTTTGAGATCATCATAATTATCATTGTAAGCTGTGATATAATAGGAAATGTTCTTTCTCCACCTAACTCCTAAGATATACATGCAAAGTAAAAAAGCTATTGAAATAAATAAATAAATTGGCAATGTAACAATCATAATTATGGATTATTAGTTATTTCAATTTTTATAGAGTTTTGTGATGCAATAATTAAATTTTGAGAAATTGTAGGTAAGTAATGAGATGAAACAGATTGCTTTAGGAGGAAGAAAAAGCATCTGTTGTATTTTAGAATTTTATGAATTAATTTTGAAATTGTCTAATTTTTTATTTTTGATAAATTTGTAGTTGAGAATATAAGGTTCGATGAGATGAACCCAATCATACGAAAGTGGGAAGATCGGGGTTCATATATATATGGGCGTAAATCAATGCTTATAAACTTGATAAAAATTTCTCAATGTCATTTAAAGGAGTAGATATATTTTAGTTAAATTGTGTATTTTTTAGTCAAAATGAGCATCTTGATGAGGAGAATCAAACAAATATTTAGATTCTCCAATGAAATGTTTGATTTTTGGTAAAATGATATGAACACACATCATATATATATATTTAAACACCTTGCTCTCAAGGTCGACTTATCCAACAACTTTTCTGGTCATTCAATTTTTCCTTTGGATAAGAAGGCAATCACACCAACCATTTTTTAACATTTGATTTCTGATAGCATCATCAGTACTATTGACCAATATTCATGATTGTCACCACTAATCAATCTATTATCACTTGTCAGTGGCAATTACAACCACCATTTATGTCCTTCAATTATCATCTTCACCCACATGGGCGGATCCCTATTGTATTGAGGGGGGTAAATGCACACCCTAAAAAAAAATTTTTAGAGGGAATATTTTTGGTATTTTGCCTCCTCTCAAAAAAATTTTTTCCCATAATTTTATCAATCATAAGCGTCTTTGTCCATCCCCCACAAAAAAAAAAAAGAATTTTGTCCACCCTAAAAAAAGAAGCTGGATCCGCCCCTGCTCACCCCTCAATAATTGGCTTTGAAAATCATTATTACTCGTCCTCTAACACCTATTTTGTGGCCACTCGACTTCGTAAGACCTACCAAGTTGGCCATCCACAATTTCTGTAAAACCAACATTTTCATCCATTTAAATCATTTCGATAATAGATTCTTGATATTGATGTTTGTCGACAACTGACATTGATGCTCTTCTTTTTAGTTGCTCAACATCTTTTATTTATTTGATGAATGGCTAAATAATATACCCACCATTAACAAATGTCCAACATTATCAACCGCTTGAAGCCTATCAATGACAAAGCTTTAACATCGATAAACTATGTCCATATATATATGTTCAATGTCCATCTTCTTGCTTTATGATATTCCTTCATATTAGAAAAAAAAAATCATGTTTTTTACCCACCATCACTAGACTATGGCATTCCCAATCACAATCACACTACATCTTCTAACAATCAACATCTATTAGCTTAAAATATCTAATGTTTATTCCCCTAATTGCTCGTTCTTCCTTCAATCGAAAAACTGACAAAGCTAATCACTCACAATCACTTAACTTTCAACATTATCTATCAACTATCACTTGGCACTCACCACTTAAAAACAACTCTAATGCCTCAAGATTTCACCCCACTATCATTACAAGATTGACTCACATTATTCAAATCGATTATATAGTAACGCCTTCTCCTATTATAAAGCAAAATGTCTTTTGTAATTCTTGGATCATATTAGAGAAATTATTTCAACTGAATTAGGCATCATAATTTTCTCTTCCAAAATTTTTATGCAAAATAAAAAATCTAGTATATATTGTATGATACTCTCAAAAACAAAGGAAGATATCAGAATAAAAGTTATTTTTGATAAATTAATAGTGTTAAGATTTATCAACCCTAATGGTTACACACACACACACACACACACACACACACACATATATTATATATATATATATATATATATATAATATATATATATATATATATATATATATATCTGAATTAATTTCTTATTGAAAATTTTATAAGAAATAAATCTTCATCATTGAATTTAAAAATGAGATTCAAATTATATAAGAATAAATATCTATCATCATCAATATAATCAAATAAAATCTCATTGCAAATCAATGATGATGACATACAAAGCCCTTTTAAATTGTGAGGAATTATTTGACTTTCACCAATGCAACATATTTTAATTTCAAATCACAAAACTTTCAAACTATATCACATTATCTCATTGATTCTCCTCCAAATAAATAAAAATAACAAAAGCTACTACTTTTACTAAGAAGTCTTCCTTCTCTCAAACCAATCAACATCAAATGTTGACTTTAGGGAATTAGGTGAAGTCTACCATTTTTATTATCTTTTTTTTTTTTCTAAAGAATATATGCATCATGTGTTGCATACTCTCTCCTCTTATGGCTATCATCTCTAAAGGTATTATTAAATATCAACATGCAAACCAAATAGAGAAAGATATGAACTACTTTTCAACTTTAAAGATAAAATCTATACTTTGAATTCACATGCACTTAGATATTTATAGAAACCCACCGTTGCTTAGTTTGGTTGGTGGGCTAGTGCGATTGGGTACTTCCAAACCTCGTTCAATTCCCCTCGAGGGTGCCTATTCAGTGGGGCACAAATAAGTGCGAGCTAGGAGATTATTATGGTGGGTGTCTCTTCCAGGTCATCCGAGGATTAGTCAAATAGCCAAGCGCCTCACAAGCTGAGGTGGCAGTGGATGGATACACCGTTCCAAAAAAAAAAAAAATTATAGTAGCAATAGTTTGATAGAGAATTATCAATGTAAAAGATCGAAAACAACACTTCTTAGCGGGGCTTTATAAACTGTTGATAATTTCGTCTATCAACAACGATTTAAATCATTGCTAAAGAGGAATAGATTGCAAGAGCAACATTTTGATAGAAGTATCCATGTAAAACATCAATGACGATACTTCTTCGCAGTGGTTTATATTGAAGCAATTTAAACTATTGGATTCAATTGAGATGTTAAATTATGTAAAGTTTATAGTTGATTGTTAGATTTGTTTATTTTATGTGATTTTAAGGTTTTTTATTTATGTTCTTATTATTTTTAAATTATTATTGTATAGAAAAAATTGAATTGAGAAAACATTTTATTATTATTATTATATTTTTTTGCTTCACATAAAACAGAAAATAAAATAAAATAGTTAAATATTTTAGTTAAAAATCAAAGTAAAAAAAAAAATTATCATTTCATTGTATGTTTAATAAATTTTTTATTTTTATTTTATTTCTTTTTTTTTTTTGCTCATTTTAAGATAAGAGTTTTTTTTTTGGGGGGGAGGGGGGGGGAGAGAGAGAGAGAGAGAGAGAGAGAAAACTATAAAAAATATATGATAAATGATCAAAAGTAAATGACTTCTCATTAAAAAAAGTGAGACTCTTAAATTGTATCTTAAAATAAAAATAAATAAATTTAATCTTTATTTCATCATATAAAATAATTATATATACTTTCCATAACTAATGATAGAGAGAGATCGAGAGCGCTGAAAACGGGCTTTTGGAAAATAAGTAGTATGGGCCTTAATGAAAACGGGCTGACACGTTAGCTTTTTTTTTTTAACTAAAGTGGACATTTGCAAGATTTATTAGCCCAAACTTTATATAAGATTAAGACTGGTAAACTTCATTATAATTTTTTTTTGGAGTATATAAGCATATATGAGCAAAATTTAAAGAATCAAGCCACTAGTGTGAGATTTGGCTTTCAATATTTTAGTTTATTTTAATTCACAAAGACAATAGTTGAATTTAATAGAATAATTTTTAATATAAAAAAATTTAGGCATCGTTTGGGATGACTTTCTTTCTATTTTTCAAAATAGTTATTTAGTATCAAAATTAAAATTTTTGTACTAAAAAGTTGCTTTAAGACGTAGTAAGAAAGCCATCCCAAATGAAGCCTCCGATGCTTCATTTGGAACAGCTTAAGACCATTATTTTTTCCATAATTTCAAAAGATTTTTGTATTAAAATTATCTTTACAAAACAGTAAAAAAGCATACAGACATTCATGAATTTTCCCACGTGTGGGATTACAATTGCTTTTGATCAGAATGGAACATATTTCTAGGATTATATTTCAAAATTCTATAAATAACTTTATGTTTATCTTTGCCTCTACAAATTCACCCGTCTCATTTTTTTATATCTTCTAAATCAAAGAAAATAGACAAAAGAGTGAGCTTAATAACATCGTCATTATTTTCTTACTCATTTAGTTCTTTATTATGGGTGTCAATATTGGACACGACCCGAAAACCCTACTCGAACACGATCCGAAAATTTTGGGTTTGTGCTGTGGTTCGGGTTAAGGTTTTCGATTCATTTGTAAACTCGGGTTGGGTTCGGGTTGACACGAAAACCCGGTAATGACGAGGAATGACCCACTGCCCACCTTGACTGGGACTGACCGAAGTTGCCCGCGTCGCATCGCAAGTCCCCGCGCAAGCGTCGCTTCGCGAGTCACGCGTCGCGTCTGCTTGCCGCGCAGCTGCCCGCTTGCCTGGGCAGAACTGCCCGCCCGTCCGCTGCGCCGCTGCTGTCGGCCCACCGCGCCGCTGCCGCCTGCCCGCCGCACAGCGTCCCGCTGCGAACTCGCGTCGCTGCCCGCTTGCAGTGGATAACGGGTCGTGTCGGGTTGACCTGAACCCGAAGCGGGTCGGATTCGGGTCCAAGAAATCGTCCAAAAACGGGTAGGTTTTGGGTTGAACCGAATGGTGCCGGGTTCGACCTGAACCCGACCCGTGGCCCGAAATTGACACTCCTATTCTTTGTAGTGTGAAAAAGTTAGAGGAAATATATAATAACCCATAACTACTTGTGACTCCCACGAATAGAGAGTGAAAAAATAAAAATGTTGTAAATTTGTTTAATCTAGAGATTATATAAAAATACATATAATTTACGCTAATGGAATGCATGTACTACAAAGACATTAAGAAAAAATATCCACTATATTAACAAACACTTGGTGCATGTTTCACACTTTGTGGATAATATAAATGCAAATGTTGAGGGAATTTTACAAATTTTAATATTCCTATAAATGACCTTAAGAGATTTAATTGATATTTATAGTTAAATCATTCATGGAAGGCAATATGATGGTTCAACAAATGTTAGCAGAGGAAGGTGTTATCCATCACATGATATTAGAACATTATAGCCTCACATAACATTGTAGTTTAATAACATCACTTAAGCTTCGTTTGATACAGTTTTCTTTTTGTTTTCTAAAATAATTTTTTAGTACAAATTTTTTTTGATCAAGGTGCCAATTTCACTCTGGAGATTTACAATTGGTATCAGAACAATTGTTGAAAAAATTGATTGAATTATTACTAGAGCTGCAAGAATTGATTTTGAGTTGTGTATATTATGTAGATTAAAGTGAATTATTTTACATATATAATTAAATAACATGTGTTAGAATGAACATGAACTGTATGACTATATGATTTGATGAGTTTTTTAAACTAATATTAATTCGATTCAAGTTTTGATCGTACGAATTTGGTATATCAATTTTGTGCCTGAATTCTAAACAGTGATGTTGGGGACGACATTTTTTTAAGGTGAATAGATTGTAATGGATTGTATTTTAAACTCGTGAAATAAATTTTTTCAGAAGTCATTATAAGCTTAAATCACAATCCGTCTCCGTCAATCTTCACTTCTTCCTCAAGAACCCTAATTATCAAGTTTATCCCATTTTCCATCAGCCACAACGAGAGCGAGAGGCCAACGGGTTCAATTCCGGCGACAAAGGCTTTGCTATTTCATCTTCTTCCTCGAGGCAAGCTTTCAGCGGTTGGCAAGTCTTCATATTGCTCTTTATTTGAGACTTAATGCTCCATTCCTTATTAAGCTATCTCTTTCAAAGTAGTATAGTATTACTCTTAAACCCTGAATTGATGACAAATAGGGGTGTAAGTGAGTCAAGCTGGTTCGGACTCAACTCGATAAATGACTCTTGAGGCGAGTGCCATGAGTTAACGAGTCAAGTTTGAGCTATTCTTGAATCGACTTGTTAGCTCGCAAGCCGGTTTGTTTAAAAAATATTATGTAAATGCAATTAAAACATATTAACATTCATAATTTAGTATAAACTTGTTAAAAATTATGTTTTACTTTTTTGTATTTAGTAATTCTTTTATTATTTTTCTTCTAATTTTTTAATCTTTTTATCATATTATTATTATTATTACTTGAAGTATAATCATTTTAACTGTAAAGTTATTAAAAATATTTACAAATTATGTTTTACATTTTTGTATTAAGTGATCCTTTTATTATTTTTCTTCTATTTTTCCAATTTTTTTATCATTTTATTATTATAACTATTTGAAGCTAGCTTAATCATTTTTTTGCTTTCATAATAGACAAGCCGGCTCAAACTTGTAAAATAAAATTCGAGCTATCAATTATCAATATATTACACTAATTTTGATCAATGTTTTTATTAAAATATTCTAAAACTAATTTTTTTATGTAAAATGTTAAAGTTTAGCAACTAGGATGGGCTATAGATTAAGCCCATCATATTTGATTTAATGGCTTGCATGAATTAAGATATATGTGTGCATTTAAGATTCATTTGAGATAGCTACGACTCTTTATAAATATGTTGTAAAATTATTGTGGGGATTTTTTTTTTTTTTTGAAAGCTATAGTTTCCTAGCACAAAAAATTTCTTGAAAGCTGCGAAAAAAAGAAACAACCATGCATATAGAAACTGCAATTACAACCTCAAAAAATAAAGCAGTAAAAAGGCTCTCCTGAACAAAGCCTCAGTGTGATCTACAATCAAAAGAATGTTGGAGCTATTTGCAAAACTAAGGCTTCGTTTGGGACAACTTTCCTACTGTTACTTAAAGTAGCTTTCAAAAAACAATAAGAAAGCTATCCCAAACGAAGCGTAAGTATGAAACAATTAGAGATTTTAGAAGTTTTTATGATCTTAAACTACAGAATTTACAAAACAAAAAGGCTATGAAGTGTTAGCGACCTGCAACAATTGAGATTGAAAGGTCATTAAAAGAGGTACTTACATGTTGATTCAATGGATTTCTAGCATCTAAATCATTGTCAATGGTGAAAAATGCAGGTTGTTTGATACTGTTGAAGTATAAGCTTTCATTGGCAAGCATGGTAACAATATCAGACATGAAAGGGCGATCTTCTGGTCTCTCTTGCACACATAAAAGTGCAACGTAAATGCATCTCGCAACCTCATTATTCTGAAATTTATTATCTAATGAAGGATCTACAAGCTCCGCCCAGGTTCCTTCTTTCCATAAACCCCAAGCCTGATGAAGTAGCATGAAATTACTTAAGTTTTTTTTTTAAATTTTTTACTAGTTTCTAAGTTAAATGCCAAGAAAAAAGGGATGGATCACTTACATATGCAAGGAGATTACAAGAACCATGATTTCTTCTTCCGCTCACAATCTCGAGAAGCAGGACTCCGAAGCTATATACATCCGATTTGACGGAGAAGAGACCATTCAAAGCGTATTCTGGAGACATATACCCGCTAAAAAAATGGCAAAATGGAGCTAATTAGCATTCAAAACATTAAATTAAAACTCCATTTTGATTGCTTCAAACTAAGGGGCTGTTTGGTAGCATATAGGATTTGATTTAAGTAGGATTTCATAAATCTGTATTTTGTAAATCTGGATTTCGGAAATCCTGAGAGGCCTAAATCTTAAAAATTGTTTGGTAACATTCATAATAAATCTTATTAAATCATGTGTGACTGTTTGGCTATAGAATGGATTTAATGAGCGGACTCTTCCTCTCCGGCCAACGGATTTCATAAATCCGGCAAAAAGTAGGATTTCAGAAATCCGGGATTTAACATGAAAAGGCTGAATTTTCGCCTACGACGGCTTTCATTTACCGTGAGATTTGATTTTGCATTTAAGCCGTTTGGTTGGATTTCGCTCAAATCCGTCTCAAATCTGGCCTAAATCATGCTACCAAACAGCCCTAAAAATAGAGTTTTAAAAATGAAAAATCCGTTACATTAATGAGAATTTAAATTATAAAAATCTAAAAAATTAGTAAAATTTTTTTTTTCTAAAATGTATTTTCTACCTATAAGCAACCAAATGAGCCCAAATCAGAATTCATTTCAAAAATGATGGAGAAGTGATTCATATACTTACAAGGTGCCGACAATTCTTCTAGTATTTGCTTGGGTATCATTAGAATCGAAAATTCTTGCCATGCCAAAATCTGAGATCTTGGGGTTCATGTCACCATCCAAGAGAATGTTGCTTGCCTTTAAATCTCTATGAATGATTCTTAATCTGGAGTGCTTATGAAGATAAAGAAGCCCTTGAGCTATTCCTTCGATTATTTGAAAGCGCCTAGTCCAGTACAGTTTTAATCTTTGTTCAACATCTGCAGAAGATATCAATAATTTTGATTAGAAATGAACTTATGGTTTGTTCCTTATTCTTTTGGAGAGAACTTACCGAAAAGCAAGAGATCCAAGCTTTTATTAGGCATGAACTCGTATATCAACATCTTCTCTTCGCCATGAATACAACAACCTAATAATCTTACTAAATTCCTATGTTGCAGTTTAGCAATTAATAAAATTTCATTTTTGAACTCCTCTAATCCTTGCCCTGATCTTGCAGAAAGCCGTTTGATAGCCACATCTTGTCCCTCTGGTAATTTGCCCTAAAATAATGTCCATTACAATAACATTTGCACATCACATATCAATATCACAATGCACTGAACAGTTTCACATAGCATTGAAAAAGTTTATACAGATGTTACCTTATAAACAGGTCCAAAACCACCTTCTCCAAGCTTGTTAATATCAGAAAAGTTGTTTGTAGCACTTACTACTTGAGCAAATTTAAAGAATGATATTTCTGAATTCCCTTCTTTATTGGCTTCATGCATAATTTCATGACCCCAATTTACAAAGGAAACTGATTGTTCCTCATCTTCTTGGAATTAAGGAAAGGAAAAAAGTTAGGTTTTTTAATATATATATATATATATATATATATATATATATATATATATATATAATCAAAGTGAAATAATAATATTTCAAAAACATACTTCTGCGTTTCCATCTTCTTATCACAAGGGCGCATATCAAAACTATTAGAAGCAACAATATAGAAGCTACTGGCATTGTGACAAAAATCCATGTCTTTTTCTTGTTCTTCCCTGTTATTCACAAAAGTAGTGTAGTATGAAGTCAAAAAAATGTGTGTCAATATTTATGTGCTGGAAAAAAGAAATTGGAAAAGGGGCTTGTAATTAATTCTTTGTTTAAGCTCAAAATTTTAAAAATTGAGCTCTGTATTTGAGCAAAAATATTTACATAAAAGATTTACCATCTCGTATCCGGGGGCTTAATTCAATGCATGTCATAATTAAAGGTTTGATTTTTTCTCATTCTACCTAAAAATCTTGTAGTAGCTACACATAAATATTTGCTTTAAGAACTCCATTAAGAATGCCAACGTCCTGACGTAACATATAGTTGATAGATTTTCCCCTTCACTTATTTCTGCTTCATGAAATCAATACTTAATTGGCTCATACTTCATCAATTTAACTTGATTTTATAAATCTCACTACTTCAATCGTTTTGTCTTTATCATGTAGATGATCAACCAAACGTCGCATGTTCTTCTCACACAATATAGATTTTTTTTGTGACAACTTTCTAAAGTAACATTTTATTACATTTTTTTTTTTGAACTAAAAATTTTGTGCTAAAAAGCTACTTTAAAAAGCATAAAAAAAAGTTATATCAAATAAAACTGTTATGAATTTTTTTGAGGAAATTGAATCTTCTTGGATGAGAGAGAGGGAGGGGGAAGAGAGGAAGGGGAGAGAGAGAGCTAGCGGGGGAATTTTCTTTAGTCCTCTTCCATGAGCTTCCAATCACCATTACAACCTCTTCTATTTATAGAAGAACGAATCTACTAAGACAACAAGGTCCTAAGGAACAAATAACCTAAAACTTCACCAATGCCTAACAAAAGCCATAGTTTCTTCTTTCTATATTTTAATCAAATTCTCTTATTTTATTGTTTCTTCAAAGCTTCAATGTGATAAGAAATTGAAAGTTTCATAAATATATATCACTTGAAGTTCACGTACTTAGAGGGAAGACACAATATTCACTTCACATATGCTTGATTAGCATCTCAGATTTACTATTTGAACAATTCAAGCATAAATTATAGAAACAATAATTGCCAGTCCAACCAATGCCTTATCTTAATGTTAGTCAAAGGAAAATTAGGTCGATCATAAATGCTTCACTCTGTAAGTGTAAATGCAATGAACCAAAGAGCCGTACCGTATCCAACAATGTCAGGCAAAATTTTAAAAATAGCTTCATAGCTAAGCTAAGTTAAAATAGATTTTAATTGAGTACGATACGTGACCATGTTATCAAATTAATAATCTAATGATGTATATACCGTTAGATCCATTAGCGGATGACGCGATTCGGACGAAGAGATCCTGCTGCCTGTCGTCCGCAGAGGATCTGAGATCTTTAATCTCCGTCATCCAAACAATGCATCCAAATCCTCCACCGCCGTTAAGATAAACGCTCGCATAAGCCTTACAGGAGCAATTCATCAAACACCTTGTCTTACACTCAACCAAGCCCAAGCTCATATCCGCCACCGCCGCCGTCGTGTCCGGCAGCGTCGTGCCGCGAACCACCAAGAACTCGTCGGTTTCGTTTGCCCCGTTTGCCCCGCAGCCGAGCGCCGCCCCTCTAACGCAGCCATCAGACCAATTTCCCTCGCTCCAACTCACCGGATTCTTGGGATTAAATCCACCAAGACACTGGCACATCGGCGAGCTACTGGAATCGCAGATGGCATTGGTTCCGCAGGCCGGAAAGAAGTCGCAAGGATCGCTTGGTGCGAACCAAATAAGATTCCAATTCTGAGATGATGCTTTCCAATGGTATATTCTGGCTACCCCTTTTTGATCCATGGTCAGTGTAGAAATGGCGTCGCCGATCGAGTTGTAGTAGAAAAAGATCTCCTCCGGAGTGGAGTTGAAGCCTTGGTTGAAGTCTCGATAGAGATCGATGGAGAATAATCTTTTAGGGCAGGCACCGGTGAAGCCGAAGCCGTTCCATGGCCCGCCACGCCAGATCCAGCTTCCAGAGAGATCGCGGATGACCAGTTGGGGAACGCCGATGGTGTCGATCGCTAAGGAATATTTCCCCGGCGATGGATCGGAGTTGCTCAGCCATGCCGTGAGATTCCGATCGATGCCGATTTTCAGTTCCGGGCCAAGCTTCATCCCGGAGAGCAAGGTGTCGGTCGGGTAATCGAAACTCTGCCATAAGTGGGAGCTGGAATTCGAAGCTCTAATGATCAAATTACCCGTGTCGAGAAGTTGAGCGACGGGATTGGGGATGGAATTGGGGAAGGAAGGGGAAGACCAAAGAGGAGTGGAGTTACCAGAAGTTATGAGATGGAGAGATGCGTCATCGGCGATGATTGACAGTGTTGCGTTGATGTTGTGAATGGGATTCCGGCGATTGGCAACCCAGACGACGGTTTGAACAGCGAGATTGTGGTACCAAATGCCTATATAGCTGTTGGTGGTGTTTGGAGGGGTGAAGAAGCCGAGCGCAAAGGTTCCGTTTGCGGAGATGAGGGTTTCTTTATAGGAGAGTGGATGAGATGGAGTAAGGATGTCTATGGCGAAGGAGATGGAGAAGAAGAAGAAGAGGATGATGACAAGGTTCGGGAAGATCGGCTCTCTCGTCATCTCCAGATTTTCCGAATGCTTCCAAATCTACAGATCGCATAAATAATGCTTGAATCATGGTGGTTGGGAACTGAAAAATTGACTATTCTATGATCATAATTTCCCCGCAACTGATCGGCTCTCTCATCATTTGTGTGGAAATAATAATTAATAATGCCAGCAAGATTGATTAAGATTTGTTCAAGCATAAATGTCAGTGGCCCATTGCAATAAATTGGGATAAAGATGATCAACAATGGCGGAACTAAATTAAAATTTCTTCACCCTTTTGGTCTTCCCTTTTGGCTCATATTTCTATCTTTCCTGCTCAGGCAAAAACACCAATATTATTAACAAATTTTTATTTATGTTTGGAACGAGATATTCATCTGCTGCCACCTCCGAAAGGGTATTTGATGGCGTGACTAATCATCGGCTAATCTAGAAGAGAGACCCATCCAAAAACCTCCTGGCCCGCACTTGTTTGGGCCCCACTTAAGAGGCGATGCCGCCCGAAGGTAATCGAGCATGGGTTGATGGACGAGTATGATTGAGAACCCACCAACAAAACTAAACATAGGTGGGTTATTAATAATTTTTTACATGGTGGTCTGAGGCTTCCATCAATTCCCCCTTTCAGAATGGTGTCATAAAGCCTATGGATCAATTGGGCCTAAACCCTCCAATCAATCATTCTCTTTTTTGAAACTGTTACATAGTTATATATAATGCTTAGAGCATTGCCTCAAAATTTCCCTGAAAAAGCTATATATAATGCTTCTAAAAATTACTCCATTAGCTCAACTGTCCTTTATTGGAGAGTTGGAGAGAATATTACGTGCGGAGTTTGACACAAAATCATTCGATTTTGTGACTGTGACTATTAAAAGCGTAATTATTGTTCATTCCTATGCTTTTACAGTCCTTCGATTTTCATCGCCCAACTGCAATTCTTATATCACCACCATTTGGTTATGATCTTTTTAACCTCCAACTGCAGCTCTCTGACCACTGTTATCCTACTATGCCTCCACTAACTTATAATTTTCTAATCATGCTCACATGGCTACTCAAAGGCCTACTAACTCCATAATCCACCATTGCTAATAATAGCAACACGCATCATCACTTATAGGATCAATGCACACCGTCAATATCAACTCTAATTCTCAACTTCAACACTTGGATTTATATAGGATATTGGCCAAAAAGCTCTATGACTCCAACAATTTAATAAGCAATTTATCAATGCCTTCCCACAAAGAATGACTTCACTTGAAACCAAATATTAACTAGTGAAATGAATTTAATTGGGTTAGTCTCATGATTTTTCTCTTTCTTAGTTTCAACATAAAATCTTTAATATCTCTTATAATTCTTGCACTCCTCTCTCTCATCTATATATATTATGGTACTCTTTGCAAAATTAAGACATTAAATTCTTTATGTCTCTGCTAATGTGAAAGTTGCAACAAGTCTAAATTTTTTTTAATCATAATTAAAATAAAAATAATAATTTTATGCAATCAATAATTACTTGTTATGAATAAAATTATAAATTTAAATTAATTAATTAATTAAAATTTATACTCTTTTAAAATAACTCCCCTGGCTATAAAACTCCTTAATATTAATTAATATATTATAATCTAAAATTTTATTAAAATTAAAACATCACAAGCTGCAAGACTATTCGTACCTTTATCTCCGGCAATCGCCATCCAAGAAATGCACCCATTTCCTCCGCTGCTAAGATCAGCGCTGGCATAGCCATTGCAGGAGCAATTCATCAAACACCTTGTTCTATTCGTCCCGCAGCCAAGAGCCGCCCCTCTCACACATCCATCTGACCAATCTCCCACAGCGAGCGACGCGGTGCGGTGTAGCGGGCGGGCGACGCGGTGCGGTGCAGCGGGCGGGCGACGCGGTGCGGCGAGCAAGCGGACACGGGGCAGCGGCGACGCGATGCAGCTAGCGGTGCAGCGCGCGGGGCAGCGGCGAGCGGACGCGTGGACGCGGTGCTGTGCAGCACGCAGCGCAGCGGCGAGCGAGCAGCGCGGGCGGGGGCAACGGGCAGGGAGCAGCGGGCGGGTTCAGCGAGCGGGATAGGAAAAATGGAAAATTCAAATTTTTTTAAAATAAGCGGGTTTTCGGGTTGACCCGGCAACCCGTCGGGGTTGACGTCGGGTCAACCCGAACCCGACCCGTTTTTACAAATGGGTCGGTTTTTCGGACCCGAATCCGACCCGCTTCGGGTTCGGGTCAACCCAAACCCGAAAATTCCGGGTCGGGTTCGGATCGGGTTTTCGGGTCGGGTCCAATATTGACAGGTCTACTTTGTATCACAAAATTATTTGTATAACATTATATTGAGTAACAAGCATTAAATTAAATTTTGATAATTCTAAAATACAAAACAAATTAATGTAAATTTTAAGATTAAAATACAATATCATATGGCAGATAAATATGAACTTATATTACCTTTAACGTGGGTTGCTGGTAGTTAGAATAATAAGAGAGATTCTATGAAAATTTTCATGATCTGATAAATAATAAGAACTTAAATCATCAATTTGTATTACTATTAAAAGGAAAAAAAAAAAAAGAAATATCTTGATGCATTGGTATCAAAATTTTGGAGATTGCTCCATCTTTCTCACAAAGCATACTTAGGGCTGCAAATGAACCGAGCCGAGCCAAGTATGTGAGTGTTCATGTTTGTGTTTATTTAATATCAGGTTGTTCAAGTTTGGTTCATGTTTGTTTGAGCTTTATTGTTTGTGTTCATTTAAATTAACGAGTGTTCATGTTCGGTTCATGTTCAATTCATGTTTGTTCGTTTAGTGCTTATCGAGCTTTGAACAAACAAACATGAACAAGTTGTAAAAAAAAATTATTAGGTCAGGTGACCTGATGTAGCTCTACGTCCGGTAGCCAATAATATGTTGCCACGTGCTCTTACTCTTTACCGCGCGGCCCGACGACCCGACTCGGACCAGAATCCGGGATTACTATGTTCGCGTATTGCTCGGTATTTGCTCGATATTGCTATATATTACTCGGTATTGCTATGTATTACTTGACAATAACGAGAAATATCGCAATACCGAGTAATGCATAAAAGAACTCGGGTAATACCTAAAAGAACTCGGTATTGCTCGGTATTGCTCAGTATTGCTAGGTATTTCTCATTTTTGTCGAGCAAATCGACCAATACGTAGCAATACCGAGCAATACGCAAACTCCCGGGTCCGTTCCGGGTCGGGTTGTCGGGCCGCGCGGTAAATAGTGAGAACACGTGGCGTCTGTTTACTGCTCACCGAATGTAGAGCTACGTCAGGTTACCAGACCAAATAAAAAAATTCCTATAAAAGAGTACTACTTTTAGATGTTCATTAACTT
Source organism: Dendrobium officinale (assembly GCA_019514585.1). Lineage (NCBI taxonomy): Eukaryota > Viridiplantae > Streptophyta > Magnoliopsida > Asparagales > Orchidaceae > Dendrobium > Dendrobium officinale. The sequence goes on from CM033689.1 coordinate 2,097,688, forward strand.
AACAAACGAGTTTTATCGAGCTTCCTAACAAACGATTACATCGAGCATGTTCGCGAACATATTTAATGAATTTTTTTAACTATCAAACAAACAAGTTCATGAACATATCTATGAACAAACATATTTATAATAAAAGCAATTGTCTATGTAACAAAGACAATAATTTATAAGCAAATCCCATCTTCACAGAATTTTCCTAACAACAGCATTAATAAAGGCAATGATTTATAAATAAATAATCATATAAAGCTACAATTACTTAGACAACAAGTTAAAGAATATTTGATACCTGCAGCAATCACACGAATCGAGCTTCTTATTGAGCTTAATGTCAAGTTTGTTCACGAACTTCAAATGATGTTGTTCGCGAACATAAATGAACTAAATGCATTAGTATTCAAATTTGTTTATTTAAGAATCGAGTATTTAAAATATTGTTCAACTTTGTTTGTTTAGTTAATTAAACGATCACAAACGAGCTTTAATCGAACCAAATAAAGAGTAACTCGTCGAAACTTTGGTTCGCTTGCAGCCTTAAGCATACTTATTTGTCACCAATGCCTTTAAATGCAACTATATTTATAAGTCTTCATGTTATTCATCGATATTTATAACATCGAGTAATCTTATTTGATATCTCATCTAAAACTTAGACTTTGTTTTGGATGATGCAAAAAAGTAATCCACATAGTACAGTAAATCATTAGCATAAAAATATCGATCATAACCTATGGGTAAATCTATCACCCATAACATGAATCCAAAGAGTACAATAAAAGTAAGCAAAGCACATAAATCAATTTCAATCACATGTAATAAAAACTCATAAAGTCCGGCACAATGCATAAAAGTAAACACCGGCCTAGCCTAAGTCTAGAAGTGGTGCCCTAGAAAATAATTTTACGTGTGTGTAGGGGCCTGTGTGTATGAGATAGATCCTAAGCTAGGTAGTTAGTTAAAGTTACATAAAGTTTAAGTTTGTTGAGGGTCTGAAATGGAAATTTTATTTAAAGTTTAAATATGAGTGAATTATGATCCATTTTAGTTAATTTATTTTTGTAGATCAATTTTAATGCTTAGGATAATGATATTTGAAGTTTAAGTTACATTAGTCAATTTTGGAAAGTTTCGGATCCTCCTAGGTGCTAGGCTAAGGGGGTCCAAAAGGTAACTATATGAAATGGGCTAGTTTCAGGAATCTAACATTTTAATTAAATATTAAGCCTTAAGTTGAGTAATTAGGCTTTGAGTTTGCTAGATTTGGGATTTCCTATGTAAAGATATGAATTTTCTAAGTTTCGGGCATTTAATGAATTATTAAAATTGCTTAATTATGGGTGATTTTATGTTTTTGATCCAAATCAGCTCCAAACTGATTAGAATCACCCCCAAAGATCAGAAATGACCTAAGAATATGTTTTTAAGTGTTTGGAGAAAATTTGAAATTTTTAATAATTTTTAATTATTTAATAGGGGAAAAAGTTAATTTTTAGTTAAAATTAAATTAATGGTCAGATTAAGGTCAAACTAAGGAGCCCTAATTATATAAGGTTAAGCATTAAATTTTGAACGATTCAAGATATTATGGGTAATATTTTGAGTTGAAATTGATTTATTACAATTTTCTGAAGTTATCGGGTCCTAATTAATGGGTAAATTATGGTTTGTTAATTAAGGGTCTAAATAGTCCTAAAAATTCCTAAAAAATTCTGAGATATTTAGGATGCTACTAAATTTAAATGTTGAAGTTTTCATGTCAATCAGTGATCTATCCTAGCTCATAGAATTTTTCTAAGTTCGCTAGACGGGTCCTTAATTTTTTTCCTTAAAATGTCACTACGTTAGAAGGATTTAAATCAAGTTTTAAACTAACCCTTGGGTTAACATAAAGGAAAAATGTACACAAAAATATTAAATACCCCATGTCCTTAGATCTAGGAGAGTCTAAGCTGAGTGCTCGTGCATCCTATAGATGCAAAATGCTATAAAGGAAAAAGAAGCGTGCTTATCGGTGAGATTAGTGAATGATTGAAACTCAATCATCTGCTAATCCACCTCCCCCCATGAATGTTATTCACATGCATAGCCTAAGTTTAAAATTTCACAAATAGATCTCTCAAAATTAGAGATTTAATAATATGTGTAATTTTAAAATAGGTTAAAATACACATATATTAAATATATAAATTTAAAAATAAAGTAATTTAAAATATTTCAATTTAGATAAATACATAAATACAAGAGAGATCTACTAGTCACCCAAACGAGGTTGTGAAAAGGTTTAAAAATAGTTTTTAATTTCAAAATAATTATTATAATAAAAATTTAAATAATAGTTAAATAATTAATGTATTAAATAATACAGAAAACATGACACAAAAAAAGTTTTGATATCTGAAATATTTTTTAAAAATGTATATATATATATATATATATATATATATATATATATATATATATAATTTAAGATATTATGCATTAAAAATGGATTTAAAATGAGAAAGATATTAATTTATGAATTTTTAAAGTAATAAAAGCCATTTTTTAAAATAGTTTTAAAATAATTAATATTTAATAATAAGTATTAAATAAAATTAATTAAAATTAATAATAATAATAATAATAATAATAATAATAATAATTAATAATAATAATAATAATAATGATGATAATAATGATAATAATAATAATAATAATAATAATAATAATGATAATAATAATACTAATTCTAAAATGAGAATAATAATAATAATAGAATAATCAAAATAATCAAAATAATAATAATAATAATAATAATAAATGAAAATACTAAGAAAAATATTAAAAATAATAATGAAAATAATAATAATAATAGTACTAATAATAATTAAATAATACTAATAATAGTAATAATAATAAAACTATTAAAAATTATTATTATTATTATTATTATTATTATTATAATAGTTTTATAATAATAATAATAATAATAAAGCTAATACTATTAAACAGTAATACTAATAATAATATAATAATAATAATTTAAAAAATAGTAATAATATAAAAAAAGGAGTTTTCATATTTTTAAAATAATTTAAAATATGGTTATTATTTTCAAATGAAATTAATTTTAAATTAAAAAGGGTTAAAATATGAACAAAATGATATATTACACATATTTTAAGGATTTAAAATGAATTTTTTGTGAATTATTGAAGTTAAAACTGGTTAAAAAAACTTAAAATAAAAAAAAATCAAGAAAATTGCTCGGGGCAACATCTGGCAACCCAGGATTGGTCCCGCGGTTTCTGGGCTATCATTGCCTGGTGGGCAATGATCGTCAATGATGACGGCATCATTACTGCTAATGACTTATCCACGTCAGCGGGGCATGACTGCCGTTGGATCTTCCGCGGTATGAGATCTATGGCTTTGATCTCGCCGGACGGAAGCAGTGACCGCAGGATTGAGTCTGCGGTCGGACGGAAGTCGTTGAATGGCAAAATCAGAGCCGTTGATCACAAAATCAACGGTCTCTATTTTACGTAACGTAAATTGAAGACCTAAATCAATTTTTTTGAGTTTTCTCACGATCGGGTAGACCAAAATTGATAAAATTTTAAACGTAGCTTCTATGCATTAAGAGAATCTATGGGGGACCATTTTCATGGTCTAAAAAATGCTTTATGAGAAGTTATTTAACTCTATGTGCTTCTACATAGGGTTAGCTTTATACCTCAATGGATTAGGGAGATATTTATGTGATTGAGCTTGTAGATTATCCTTGTACAAATTCCTAATTAAGATCGAGCCTTAAAACGCCTTGGATTGATGGGAAATCGCCTAGAAAGAGTTTGGCCTTCAGTCTCGCCCGAGGATCGTCGCCGGCGGGGTCTTGAAGGTGGATTTAGATCGGGAAGGGTAGAAGGAGGCTAGGGGAGCTCGTACACGAGAGGGTTTGGACTTAGGAGGAATAGAATGCAAGATATTCTCTAATGAACCCTAAGGATAATATTTAAAGCCCTAGACCTAATACCAATGGTTGAGATTAAATCAAGATGGGATTAGGAGGGAAACTAGACTACTTGAGTCGTGGTTTTGAATTTGGGATGATTTGGAATCAATTTTATGCATTAAAGAGCTTTAATTGGACTTAAATGGGCTTGGTTTGACCAAATATGACTTGGGTTGACCAAGTTAAAGGTTGACTTGGTTAATAAGGCCCAAGGAGGTGGAGGTTTGAGCCTAAGAGATCTTGAATTGGTTTTGAATTGAATTTGGGCTCAAATGGGTCAACCTGGGTTAACCTGGTCAACCAGGTTGATCCAGGGCACAAGCCTGGGCCCAATGGGTTGTGTCTGACCCACTAAGTCCAAGGGAAGTTGGAATTGAGTGCAAGGGAGCTCGTAATTGATTTGAAATCAAATTTGGCTCAAATAGGCTAAATGGGTCAAGCTGGGTTGACCTGGCCAACCAGGTTGACCCAGGACTCAAGTCTGAGCTCAACAAAGTTGGTCTGACCCTTTGAGTCCAGTGGAGTGGAGAATTGAGCTTGAGAAGCTCTAAAATTGATTTGAGATCAAATAGAAGTGGTTTCGGTCAATCTTGATTAACTTAGGTTGACCCAAGACTTGGGTATGGGCTCAATAGACTTGGCTTGATTCCCTGAACCCATTGGAATTGGTCTTGGGGTCTAGCCTGATCCAATTTGACCAGGTCAACTCTTTGACCTAGGTCAGGAGAAAATTAGGGTCAATACTCATTCAACTCGAATTGAATTAGCTCGAATTTAATTAAATTGGATTTCATTAAAATGAATTCAGTTGGTCTAATTCAATCACATAAGGCTAATCTTGATTGTTGAAGTATGTTTAAAATATATTTAAAAAATTAATAATGATAAAAATGATTAAATATGTATGAGAATCATATGACCCATTTGAATCCGATCTCTTCCTCTCTTTTCACCCTCTTCCTTTTTTACTTGTAAATTTTATTAATTTATCCTTCATGTATCTACTATTTCTTGTGTTTAAATTAATTTATAGGTCATACTTTAAATAGTTTAATTTTTGACTTAAGAGTATGAGTTATGTGATTTAGACGTATTGTATTGGCTAATTTTTAGAAAAGAGCAGGTGAATAATGACTATTAGAAAAAGGAGTATATTTAATAAAAATTTTAAAAAGCAACTAATACGCCATGCAAATAGGTGTATTCCTTAGAGAGAGAAAATGAGAGGAGAGAGGGAGGGCAGTAAGAAAAACCGAAAAAGTGTGAGTGAGAAGAGAGAGAGGGAACATGCAATGCATTTTGGTGGGTTAAATTAAATATTTATTTATTATTTTAATAATTATATAAATAAAAATTAAATATTTAAAAATATTTAAAATAATTGTTACATATTTAATAATTACTTAAAATATATTTTAACAAATATTTAATATTGAATAAATATTTTAAATATATATTTAATATAAAACTAAAAATATTCATATTATATTTTTTGTTTAAATATAATATAATTATCTATACTTCAAAATTCCTTTTTAAGAAAATATTTATAAGAATTCAAAATTATTTTCATTTTTTTAAATCTAATTTATTAAAAGATAAAATAACTAAATTTATTAAATTTTTTTTAAAAAATAATTAATTAATTAAATAATTTTAATTTCTTATAAATATTATATTTAAACATAAAAAAGCTTGATTAAATTTAAATAATAAATTTTATAATTAAATATTTAAATTATTTATGTAATATTATAAATATTTAAAAATTATATTAAATAGTAATTTTAAAATTTTATTTTATAGAGAAAGTAAAAAATATAAAATATATTTAAAAAGATAATATTAAAGTTTATTATTTAAAATTTGAATATTAGTTATATATTATTTTGAATATCAAAAAAATATTTTAAATATTTAGGCTTTTTAAAATTTTAATTAAATCTGCTCTTTTTTTTAATTGTCATTAGTCACATGCTCTTTTCTAAAAATTACTCTTTTTCTAATCTCTTTTATTCCCATTCAAAGAAGGCTTTTTTATTTAAATATTCTTATCAATGAGATAGAGGCACAGTTGCGTTTTTGTTGAGGCTGTTTGATTTAGTGAGCATAAATCAATGTAAATTCCTACAAAGTGGTATCATTTTTTCTGTATTTAGTAAACATTGAATTTGTGAAAGTATGGAGTATCAGATGAAGTATTTTTACTTAAATAAATTGCAAAAAAAAAAATGTCATTACACATGTGTATTTTATATCAACAGTTCAAAACTTCACCCAAACAAATCACATGGCAATCACATAAATGCCTATTATGTTTTTTATAAAAAAATATAATTCTGCCTTTACACTCCTCAAAATAATATTTAATTAATATATTTAAAATAAATTTTTGATATTCAAAATAATATATAACTAATATTCAAACTTTAAATAATAAAATTTTAATATTATATTTTTTAATTATTTATCTTTTAAAAAATTTAAAAAATTTAGTTATTTATCTTTTAATAAATTAGATTTTAAAAAATGAAAATAATTTTAAAATTCTTATAAATATTTTCTTGAAAAACTAATTTTGAAGTATAAATAATTATATTATATTTAAACAAAAAATATAATATGAATATTTTAGTTTTATATTAAATATATATTTAAAATATTTATTCAATATTAAATATTAGTTAAAAATATTTTAAGTAATTATTAAATATCTAACTATTATTTTAAATATATTTAAATATTTAATTATTATTTATATAATAATTAAATATTTAATAGAACCCATCAAAATGCATGGCATGTTCCCTCTCTCTCTTCCCGCCCATACTTTCTCTTACTGCCCTCCCTCTCTCCCTCTCTCCTCTTTTCTCTCATTTTCTGATGCAGAGCATCAACCGCACATGAGATACCTTATCCCTTTTTACCTTTACCGTTATTTACAGCTTTCTGTTATACACGTTTTGCACTACTCCACTCACTAGTTACTTATTTTGCCACATATGCAGAAAAGCACTTTTACTGTTTTCTAATTTTAGCAATAGCTTTTCCTTATCTTCCTCCTGGGGAAGAATAGTACGCAGTTGATGAAATATATTCCTTGGCTTACGCCATTACTGTTCCATTGCCTTCATTGTCTTGCTTAGTTTGTTAGCTTGTTTCTACCGCTGCATACCGCTTCATTTGGTATGAGAGCCCGTGGCTCGGTAAGATGGCAGATCCCAGCAAGCGTGCGTCGAGCGTGTTTTGATTAAAATATAAATATATTTATGTATATATAGTTTTGAAAAAGAATTAATTTTCTTTGGGAAATATTTAATTTTGAATTTTAAAATTGATCGCGTCATTATAAACAATATATCGCCTCGAAAGACGAACATATCGTTCCCTAATGGGTTCGAATTTCAAAATTATAATCGTATCCGAATTATCGTAATCAAACTCAAAGGGAGAATTACATTCGACCTCGGAAGGTCAAAATGGACTTTAACCAATTGTTTGATTATTCTAATTCGGATAAATGATCATTAATTTCATAATCGAAGCCACGATAATAATTGATATATCTCTCCGAAGAGAGAAGATATCAATTATTATTATGGATCGTTCGAAAATGACGATAATGATCGTCGCGTTTTGATTTTCCCAAAGAAAGTTAATTAGAGATTTTGAAAAAAATTATTAGTTTTGAAAATAATTTCTAGGTTTCTAAATCTCCTACGAGCGCAAGCCCTCGTAGTTAATTACATCATAGGAAATCAAAATTTCCTACGAAAACTCTCGATTAAAATAGCGGTGTAAATTTTATTTTAGATTTTCAAAGATCGATATCAAAGGAGGAAAAGGGTAGGAATTTTCAAATGGGATTGGTTAAATGTTGAGCACTTATTTCTGAAGTCAAATGAGGAGAAGTAGGAGGTGCTTTGAGATTCTGAATTACTTCAGAAAACACCTCAATCTATCCTAATTGTTAGGCTTGTATTTGATTGAAAGAAATTTTTAGTTTGAGTGGTCAATTTTATTAGAAAGTGGGATTCAAATCCCAGAAGTTTGAGGTCTTATGGCCCGAGCCAGCCTCAGAACCTAAGTCTAAATTGGGTACTAAAAGTTAGTGCCCCGAACCTAGCTAGTGCAATGCGGATCTGGTCTTACCCCGGCCTGGATTGGGGAGCCAGCTAAACCACCTAAACGATTTTAAAATATGAGTCCGGTCTTTTAATGTTGAGTGATAGGGACGTTAATTAGAAAATTTTAGAGGAATGGGGTCGACATCTAGAGCAGATCCTTAATTGACCCCTTTAACTTATGTCGGGTATTCGATGTCTAAATAGATGCAATTAAATATTAGACTCCTTTAAATTTGTTACTAATGCGATGCATGCTAATTGACTCGATTGAATGCAAAATTTTGTATGTAGCAGTTTAAAAATTTTTGGCTTAGAAAATAGGTTTTATCCTAGAGATTGCATAACATCCCCTTGACAGATCGGCACCCTCATAGGTCAGGTGGCCTGCCAGAACCCGCAGGCGGGGAGATGCCTAACAAGGTTGAGAAAGTACAATATGTATGCATGAAAAACCCTCGGCGAGTCCGAGCTTACTTCTTAGGACCGTTTAGAATTGCTATCTTATCTTAAAAATTTTATTTAATTAAAGTAGAAGAATTTTTGACAGACCCCTAAGAGCCTAAATTCGAATTCCAGGCTAAATCAAATGCGGCATGCAAATAAAAAAGGCTAGAAAAACAGGAGTTCTAAAGCGCAATCAAATTAAACAAATCAATCAAATTAAATTTATCAAATTGAATGTCCATAGGCAAGTGCCCTTCATTATTACATCTCAAAAATTACAAGAAATTAAAGTGGCCGGGCACCACTGACTACAACCCGGATTTCTAATCCTAAATCAAATGATTTTGAGACTTGTGATTCTTCTCGTTGTCCAATCCTTCATCTTCTCACTAACATCTCGATTCGTCGGTTCAAGATATCCAAATGGAAAGAAACTCCCCCTTTGGTCGGGGTGTTATCCTTCCTCTTTGGATATTTGCAAAGTATCCTAATTTGAATTTCAAATGGAAGAAGACTCTCCCCTTTAGGGATGTCTTCACCTCTTTGAAATTCAAATTGGATATTCATATCCCAATCTCAAATCATTTTAAAGAATTACAACCTTAACTGAATTAAATTTACATTGAGAGAAATAAGAAAATCTAGACTCGATCCTGCAAGGTTATCCTAATAATCAACAGTTGTATATATTCCCAAGCAGTTATAATATGAAAAATTGAAATGTATTTTTTTTAGCCACACTTGGCCATGCTCTTTTTATTTAAAGGGGGTCTTAAGCGCGGCAGGTACCTGTGCAAAGAGTTATATATTTTTTTATTAACTGCCCCCTTTAATTTCAGCTCCTTGTATGAGCATGGCCACCTGCATAAGATTGCACAAGTATAATTCGTCCCTAACCTAGGGGTAAGTCTAACGCACAATCAATCACAGAGTGCAGTAAGTAAGTAAGCAAACACAACAATTCTATACTAGCAAACAGCATGCAGTAAAAGCTCGAAAAATACGGCACACAACTGCAGAAAGTAAAACACCGGCCTAGCCTAGAACTAGAGTCAGTGATCCTAGCAAAACATCTAAAGTGTGTGAGGTAGGTCGTGTGGTTTTGATGTGTCCTAAATAGGATTATTAGTTAGAGTTATTTCAAGTTCGATTGGTTGTAAGGCTTAAGGGATTTTTTTAATTAGAATTTAAATATTAATATTTTAAATCTTTTAAAATCAATTATTTAATTATTTGTTGGGAACCACCTTTGTTTCACACCGAGGCCGTGAAGTTTATTTCACCTTCCTTGGGGCTGAGTTAACAGCCTCGTAGGCCTGGGTTACCCAGTGGTACCCGGTATAATTAAGTAGCTTAAGTTGATTAAGATTCAAAAGTTAATGAATTTTATCCAAAATTGGTTGATTACTGATTTTAGAAGTTAATTAATGAATTCGGGAGTTTTAAAATGAATTTCAAGTTTTAATAAATTTTGGAATATTTTAATGATTTAATTAAGGGGTCAAAATTTGACTTTTTAATTAAGGTTAAATTCTGGACAGCTAGCATTTTATTAAAATTTTAGATCTTACTACGATTAGTTAGACAGTAAGTACGTCGAAATCGGATTTTTCTATATTTTATTATAAAGGTTTGAAGTTTTGAACTAGTTTTGACCTACGGTTGACCAAAAAGTTGACTTTTTGAAATATTACAGATTTCTGGAGTTTAACATTTTTAATAAATATTAGGCCTTATTATGAGTTGAATGCAATTGAGTTTGTTCAATTTGGATTTTTCTTGAATTAGTTATGAAGGTTTGAAAGTTTATGTATTTATTGAATTTTTGAAAAATCCTTAATTAAAGGCCCTTTTTGTGATTTTGCTCCAAATGAGATCCCAACTCCTTGAAATCAGCTCCAAAGGTCAGGAATGACCTAAGGAGAGATTCCCAAGTGTTTGGGAAATTTTTGGAATTTTTAATAATTATTAATTAATTATTTTAATAAAATATTGATTTTCACTTAAAATTAGATTAAAGTTTAAATTGCTGTCAAATAATTTTTGTTTTATTTTTCATTGGTTAAGGGTTTAATTAGGGTCAGTTAGAGGGGCTATACATATTTTTTTTGGTTTAAAACAGATTTATTACATTTTCTAGAAGTTTTAATGGCTTAATTAAGGTTTAAACTTAGGAAAATTAATTAGGGGCCTTAATAACTTCTAAAACCAGTGAAGATTTTTCTAGTGGCTGTACATGTAACTAAGTTCAAGTGTTTGAAGTTTCAACTCAAGTTCAAGTGAATCCTAATTATTGGAAATTTTCTAAGTTTTCTAAATATATGTCCTTAATTATTGTCCTTAATGTCACTAAGTTATAGGTTTGAATCAATTGTTTTCACTAACCCTTGGACACTAATTATAAGCACATCCCCACATAGCAAATCATGAACAAGATGGAAGTGATCCTAATGTTCCATAGAATAATTATGGTGAATTATTAAAGTCATAAGTCATGTGATTACTTATGAATTTGATAATTCAAACGTAAAACAATAAGTATATCAAACTGAATTGAAGATATTAGAAGATGTAGATCACATCTTCAAAATAGGATTCTATTCAATTTGAAAAACATAATCATATATGGTTGAAGGGTTATTTACAAGAGGGCCATCATATTTATTCAAATCAATTTTCCCTTAAACATATATGACTGTGACATGAACTTATTTTTCAATGAAAGTTAGGCTTTCAATGAATCCATGGAATACTAATATGCATTGATTAGATGACTAAAAAGTTTACAAATGAATTTTCAAATATTCAATCCAAGTAATGGATTAAACATTTGAACATCCATTTGGGATTGAAATCAAGCTCTGAAATCCTTCCCAAAAAATTCAGAGGATGCCTACACTAAACCTCAGGTATCATGCCATTTAATTTTTGATTTAACTAGACATTTATATAAAATATAAATGAAAATAAAATTGGAAAATTAAGGGTTTAAAAATTAAATTTTTAAAATAATGAAAACCAGGTTCTGATTTTATTTTTAGAAAATAGGAAATTTAATTCCGAGAAAAACGAGTGGTTGTGGGAAAAATTTGGCTTAATACCCTATTTTCTATGATTTTTTGAAGTTCTGGATAAAAAAAATAATTAAAATAACCCTTAAAAACGGGATTTACACGTGGCGGCGGGTTATTAGACTAGGCGGAAGGCGGCGGTCAAGTGGGCCAGCCTTACTTAAATGAGTCAGCAAGGCTTAATAGACCGTCGGATCAACCGCGGCTTGATCCAACGGCTGCGATCAGATCCGCGGTTGATTTCGATCTGAAATGATCGGACTGCTCTAGTAAAATCCCGTGATTTGGAGTGAACGGCGTAGATGCAGCCGGACAAGACCAGGTCATCCCTCAATTACACGAGATCGGAACCGAGCGTTCATCTGGACGAGATCCTGGCCGTCCGTGACAAACAGGGAAGACGGACGGCCCTGATTTCGTCACTGAGCTCATGAAACTGAAAACCCTAATTTCAAAAACTATTTTAAACGTTATTTATAGAGAGTTAAATGGCATGATATGTGAGATCTAGATGACAGTCAAGGCAAAGATCAGTGGGGAATAGTTTTAGTGATTTAAAAATCCCTAGATGAATGCCTATTTAGGAACCTATGTAAGAGCCTAGGGTTAGAGATTTACATTGATTCAAAGGACGGATTGAACCGTTTATGGACTTGTTGCATTTGTAGACTGTCCTCGCTCCATTTTGTAGAAGACACCTTGGATTTAAAGCTCCTGGATCGAGTGCTATAGTTCCTCGAACTTATTTGGGATAGGTTCGCCGGAAGCTTGCCGGAAAGGGACTTGACCGGCGGGATTTGAGTGGGGATGTGTTAAGGAGTCTCTGGGGAGCTCAATAGAACAGATACTTTGGCTTGAGAGGTTGAAAGTGGAGAGAGAGGGTTCAAGTGAGAGACTCAGCTCATTTCTCCCATTTGCCCTATTCACTTATTCCCTGATCAAATCAAGGGCTGAGATTCATAGGAGGAGCTCTCAGATGCTTGACAACTGTCCAGGGAGTTGGTGGGAGCAGAAGCCAAAGGACATGGAGAGGACATCCTATGTGGAAAGGGTATTTTGTCCTCTAAGCCATGTGGAATTAAATGTAAGCCATTAGATCCTGATCTAAAGGCTGTGAATGACTCTAAGAAGCTTCTAGAGTCTCTCCAAACAGCTGGAGAGGGATTAGATGGGTTGGATTAGCCTAAACCAAGAGATTTAAGAATTTTGTTGACCACATGTTGACTGGTCAACCTGCCACATGGGCTGTTGAGTTGGCATGTGGAGATGTCTTGGGTGCTGGAGTGACAATATGAGGGTTTAGTATTGGGGTGTGAGTTGTATAAAATCAATATTTTTGAGTTTTGGAAGGTCCTTTGACCATTTGTTGACTACTTTGACTAGTCAACAGATCAAATACCACTGAGTTGGCAGATGGAGAGACTTAGGGAGCTTTTTGGGTGACATGCCATAACTCTACAGGAATTAATTTGAGTTATAATTATATGAGCTTATGTCATAAAAGATTTGACCAAATGCTTTGACTCGTGGAGAATTTAGATGTGTTTTAAAGTATGCAATGGAGTAGTGTAGAAACATTAAGGTGTTTGATTTGATTGAATATATTGAATTGGTTCATTTGGGTCAAATTTGACCAACCATGGCTTAGTTGACTTGGTCAACTATTGGTTGGGTCGAGGGTCCAAATTTGGGCTCAACAAGTTTGAAATATGGTTTTGAGTTTGTTGGGTGTGGTTTCGGGGTTTGAAAGGGTCAATTTGGTAAAAATCCCAATTTGAACCCTTAAGGGTCTTCTTGGGTCAACTCTGTTGACTTGGTCAATCAGGTTGACTCAAGAGCTGGAAATGGGTCAGACAGGTTTAAAATGGCATTTGAAACTTGCTGGATGTGGTTGTATTCAATTTGGAGGTCGTTTGGTTTGAAATCACTATTTGAGCCCCATAGGGGTATTTTGGTCATTTTGGCCCCTGGTCAACTGGGGGTCAAAGTGGGCCCAGAAAAATACAGTTTAATGTTCAACATATCAAGATTAAAGGTCTGGAAGTGACTAGAGGCTTTGGTGAAGGCTCTAAGGTCAGAATCTTCAAAGTGACAGGTCCAGTGGCATAGGCTGTAAATATTTGAAGGTTTTACAGCCTTTGAATTTTGATTTAGTTTTTGAGGTTAGAGACCTCAGAATGGGCTCAAATTTGGAGGGTTGCCTCTAGAGACATGTCCCATCAGTATGCAACTGACAGACTCTGAATCAGAGATCATTTGATTGGTTTTTGAAGTGTTTGAAAATTTGCTGAAAAAGGCTTTTAGGACTTGCCCTTTTAGCCTTGAATTTTGGTTTGGATTTCTAAGATCTGGATAGATCCTAAGGTCTGGATCTAGGAGAATCCTAGAGTTTAGATTGATTTGGGAATTGAATTAATTTAGGGGCAAGATTTGTCCAAGTGACCTCATACAAAAATGAGGTCAACAAATGGACCCCCAATATGTGTAATAGAACGAAGTTCTATTGCACATATTGGCGTTGACCGAGCTTAAAGATCATGTTTGGAATTTTGATCCTAGGGGAATGAAAAGTTCATCCCTGGGGAATTAAGATTTAAATTGATACTAGGGTAGTGCCACGAGGGGCGTACTCTACCACTAGTGGATTTAGTCCTAAACGAAGGAAAGTCTATCCCTATAGGAAAAGGAAGTTTGGGTAATCGTATAGAAAAGAAGAATTCCTAACTATAGAAGATCAGATTTAAGTTTTGATTCTAAAGGAAAGAGAGCCTAACCTTAGAAGATTGGATTTGGATTTGATTCTAAGGAAAGAAAAGGTGTAACCCTAGCGGATTGAATTTGATGTTGGTTCTAAGGAAAGGGAAGACCTAACCCTAGATGATTGAGTGATCATATAGAAAGGAAGAAATCCTGACTACAGGGGATCGAATTTGGGTTTGATACTAGGGTAGTGCCACGAGGGGCGTACTCTACCACTAGTAGATCTAATCCTAAGGGAAGGAGGAAACCTAAACCCTAAGGAAGAAAAGGTGACTGAACTATAGTGGGGCCCAAGAGGCTTAAATCCACTACTAGTTAGTCGAGATCCTAGGAGATAGGAAGCACGGGGACTCACACCTCCTCCTAAAGGATCGAATTTGTATTTAAACTAGGATGGTGCCACGAGGGGCTTGCTCCATCACTAGTGGATCTAATCCTAAGGAAAGGAAGCTCTGGGACTCACACCTCCTCCTAAAGGATCGAATTTGTATTTAAACTAGGATGGTGCCACGAGGGGCTTGCTCCATCACTAGTGGATCTAATCCTAAGGAAAGGAAGCTCTGGGACTCACACCTAACCTTAAAGAAAAGAAATGACTGGACTATATGGGGCCCAACAGGCTTAATTCCACTTTTAGTCAGTCGAGATCCTAGGAGGTAGGAAGCACAGGGACTCACACCTACTCCTAACGAATCGGATTTGTACTGGGTATTCAATGACTAACCTAGCTATAAAGCACTGGGACTCACATCTAACTAGGGGAACTAACCAAGGAGATAGTCTGCCAGAATCACTAAGGATTTGGCAAAAGCTATCTAACCCGAAATTTAATTTTATACGCTAGGATGGTGCCACGAGGGGCTTGCTCCACCACTAGCAGATCTAATCCTAAGGAAAGGAAGCACAGGGACTCAAACCTAACCTTAAAGAAAAGAAAGAGTGACTAGACTATGTGGGGCCCAGTAGGCTTAATTCCACTTTTAGTCAGTCGAGATCCTAGGAGATAGGAAGCACAGGGACTCACACCTACTCCTAACAGATCGGATTTGTACTGGGTATTCAATGACTAACCTAGCTAGAAAGCACTGGGACTCACATCTAACTAGGGGAACTAGCCAAGGAGATAGTCTGCCAGAATCACTAAGGATTCGACAAAAGCTATCTAACCCGAAATTTAATTTTATACGCTAGGATGGTGCCACGAGGGGCTTGCTCCACCACTAGCAGATCTAATCCTAAGGAAAGGAAGCACAGGGACTCAAACCTAACCTTAAAGAAAAGAAAGAGTGACTAGACTATGTGGGGCCCAGTAGGCTTAATTCCACTTTTAGTCAGTCGAGATCCTAGGAGATAGGAAGCACAGGGACTCACACCTACTCCTAACAGATCGGATTTGTATTGGGTATTCAATGACTAACCTAGCTATAAAGCACTGGGACTCACATCTAACTAGGGGAACTAACCAAGGAGATAGTCTGCCAGAATCACTAAGGATTTGGCAAAAGCTATCTAACCCGAAATTTAATTTTATACGCTAGGATGGTGCCACGAGGGGCTTGCTCCACCACTAGCAGATCTAATCCTAAGGAAAGGAAGCTCTGGGACTCACACCTAACCTTAAAGAAAAGAAAGTTTGATTTTGGTTTTGAATTTGAATGATTTTTAAATTTTGGATTTCGATTGGATTTGACATGATTTGATGTTGTTTGAAATTGTGATTTCAGATAGAGATCTGAATTTGGAAGATTTTGAAATTGAATGTTTTTTGAAAGATTGATTTGATTTTGGTGAATTTAAGTTTGAAGAGTTTTGAATTTAATTTAGTTTTGACACTCATTTGGCATGGTACTTCCTGAAGAGAGCGCCTCGACATTCGAAAAATGTTAGGTGGCATCCTTCAGGGTTAATCAGTTAATGTTTAAAATTTTCTCAAAGATCGTCTCTACGATAAAAAACAGCTTGTGTTAGTTCAAACTCCTCCACCGATATCTTGGTATGCTAAGATATACATCCAAAGAACCTGGACAAGATCTCCTACTTGGAAGGTTCTAAGTCGCACTATCTTATCACAAGTTTGAACCGGTTAGGCTTTGTACGATTCTGAGTTTTATTGAGCCTTAAAGAAAAAGCTCTGTAAGGCCTCGAGCTCCTCAAATTGGAGTCGGGCACTCTGCTCAGTCGTCGTTTTATTTTGAACGGCAATTTCCAGCATTACAAAATACTCCTCTAGTAGGTCTGATCTTGGACCCAGTATAGAGTGTAATTTTGTTGAAAAAGGCTCTTAAAAGAAGAGATGCCTATGTGTAGACTTACACACATTTCTCAATGACATGATTTGAATTCTTTTCAGGAGTAGAAGATTCGATCTTTCTATTAAGAAATTTCCTCTAACTATTTGGACCCTGTCGGAACGACATGTGGGAACAAATTTAGAAGTGCAGTGAGAAGTAGTGTTGACTCCAACCAATTTGGAAGGATTTCAATTTTGTTGACCCAGACCAGGTTTCGTAGAAACTGGACTGGAGTCTCCCTTAAATAAATTTTGAATTAAAATTAACTTCAAAAAGGTTTAAGTTGAAGAGAGAAATTTGATCTTTTCAATTTTCTTGCACAATTTTCTTCTATCCGATAGATAATTCATGCGTGGTGAAGAATCTAGATTCAAGATTTTCAAAGTCAAGTATTTAAAGGTGATCAATTTTTTTTGAGATTTAAGGATTTAAAGGAAGGGAGCCATCTTACTCTTATTCTTTTTCTTTTTTGGTGACGCAATTTGCGTATCTTTTGACTTTCGGTGCAGTTTGTGCACTTCTTAATTTTTGGCGCATTCGCGCATCTTTTAATTTTTAGCGCATTCGCGCATTTCTTGATTTCAACTGAATTCGAGAAGAGGCTCCACTTTCTTTAAATATCTCAAATTAATTGATCTTTTTATTTTGAATGTTGGGATTATATCTCAAGTATTAGAGAAGAAAATTCATTCTCCTATACAAGGAAGAGTAATCCTCAAAGCACATTCAATCTTTTTAAAAAAAAATGTATCGACTTGACTTTTAAAAATCATTTGAATAGATTTTAGACATGCGAGAATCGCCTATTAAGATAGAAGATTGCTAGAATATTGATAAAATTTTCATTTCTGAATTCAACTTAAGTTTGAGGTAGATTTTAATCCAAATGTTAAATCAACCCACGAAAGCGGTGGGAGGGAGGGACATTCAAACATTTGCCGGAGTCAACTACAACTCTCTCTTGCTTAAGACTTAAGATAGAGGTCAATTTCGATTAAAAAAGTGAATCAATTATCTTGAAAATTCAAAATCAGTACACTTGAGAAATTGAAAACTTTCCTTAAGAAGTTACAAGTCTAGGTGGCAAGACCCTTGTCAATATGGAATTGAATTCCAATAATCTCTTCAGAGGAAGAGACTGTTATAGGATCTGCACTATCCCTAGGAGGCACGACATTACTATAATCAAAAGATTTATCGCGATAGGACCCCGTCAAAATTTAAATTTTGGCGGTATCACTATCTGATACAATCTTAGATTATTTCCCCTCTCAAATTCCTATTTAGACTGGTAGTTAAGAGAGTGGCACCCCGAGTGGTTTCTACTCCTCCTCCTCTGCAGAAGATGTAGTGGGACACGTATAATAACGCGCCTTAACATCTTCTAGTAGAGTGGACGGATCATAACCTTCAGCTGGGGGCCTATGGCCTATTGCTAGTGATTGCTCAATCCTTTCTTGCTTGAGTCTTTCTGTGTAGTAATCAAGCAGGTGGATTGAAGATCGTGCTCTCATCTCTACAACCTCCCTCCTTTGTGCAGGGAGAGGGTACGTAGAAGGAGCAACGAACTCTCGATTGGCCTCGAAGTCGGCCTTTTCTAAGGCTTCAGATTCAGCGGTCTTTTTAGCCTTAAGATTTCTTTTTCTGGCTCTTCGAAGGTAGTTCTTCCTTTGGTTCTTGCCGATGAAAGGAGTGCTAGAATTTGATCCGATCTCAGACTGAGATGGTAGCTCTTTTGTCGTTATTGACTTCTGGTTTTGATCCTCCTGAGTTGAGGGTACAGTGGATACAGGGGCTACAGCAACCTCCATCTTAGAGATGGGGGAGTCAGCTCCTGACCCTAAAGTAACTTCTACTAAGGGGAAATTCCCTTGAGTACAAACGAACAGATCTAAGATTCTTTCTCCATTAACTGAAATCTTGAGGTCTTGAAATTCCATTTCATACTGAATTGAATTGCCACTAAGATTTTCTTCTACGGGCACATCTCTATTCAGTGAGAAGACGAGTTTCCCAGCCATTTGAGTGTTTGATTTCCTGAAATTAAGAAAGTGACTTGAATTAATGATTTGAAATGACATTTAAGTTTTGAATTTGATTGATTTTATTCAACAATTTTATAACTCATTCGTATTCAGTTTACACTGAACACGGTGGTTCATAAAATTGACGAGGAACTTGACTCTTTTGCTACACCGATTGATTTAGGACAAAATGTCAAAGTTTGAATTTTAAGTTTGGATTTGAGATTAAAGTCGAATAGATCTTTTTTCAAATTTTGTAACTCAACACATCGATTTTTATTCGAATGTATAGGTTTACAAAAGTAATCTGAAGATCTTAAGAAACTAGGCTCAACTCTTTCATCCCATCAAGTGATTTTGGGGTGAAATGTCAAAGCCCGGAATTGACTGAAGAACTTTGAAATCGTGTTGCATGTGTTCAATTATAACATAATGTTACAGAAGACACATGGCAACAACAGTTGAAATCAGTTTGAATGATATTCCTTTACTTTTGAAACTCAAAATGTTGAGTTTTATTTTCAACATAATGGTTAACAAAAATTAAGGAAAAAAAAATTGGGAGGCCTGGGCTTGACTCTTTCACTACACTACTAGTTTAGAGTGAAATGTCAAAATGCAGGTTTAATCAAGGGTTTGAATTTGTGTTGCCTATGTTAAACTACAAAGGGTATTGCATAAAACATATGGCAACGACGATTGAAATTAAATGATTCTAGAAGGAATTTGAAGGTTTGAAAATCTGGCAGGATCTCCCCTTATTTTTGGAACTCAGTGTTGAACTTTCATTCAACAAACGGTTCGCAAACTATTTAGGGAAGATTAGTAAAGAAGCTTAACTCTTTCAACCTCTAAGAGTAATTAAAGGATGAAATGTTAAAGGCAAACTTTTTACCGGAAAGGTTTGAGGTTTGTTGTATATGTTAACTACGATGATTGTCGTAGGAGAACATATAACAACGACAATCGATTTAAAATGATTTTAGAGAGATATTTGAAAACTCAAAAATCCGGCAGCATCTCTCCTTATTTTGGGGACTCAAGGTGTTGAATTTTCATTCAACAGAAGGTCCACATTGATTAAGGGAATTTCTTAAATGCTAACTCAACTCTTTCGCTCTAGTTAGTGGTCTAGAAATGAAATGTAAGAGATTAGCTTTACCGGAATAATTGAATTTTCAGATCGAATTTTAAAAGTGAATTCTACATTGGATCGCATACACCAAATTGCAAAGGTCACAATCCGATATATAACGATACAACATAGAGATTGTTTAGAGTTTGAAAAGACTTGAATTCTAGTAAGGATTAAGAATTTTGATTTTGAAATTAAAGAAAAGTTCTATAAGTTATATAACTTAGCATGCCACTGGAAATCCGAGCACGCGAGTTTCTAACATTTATAGAAAGGTTTAGAAAGGAATAGGCTTGACTCTTTCGCTCTATCAACCAAGTTGGAGGCAAAATGTCCAAGCCCGCCTTAAAGGGAGATTTCCTACATTCACCTCTCATTTCACATGTCTTAATTGAGTTGGCCACACTCACCCAAGGGAGAAATGGGAGAGGGACCAACGGGGAGAAGGGTAGTTAAGACTACCGATTCAACAAAATTCATACCGCTATTAAAGATGGAGAGTGAGATTTGTCCCCAGCGGAGTCGCCATTTTTGTTTTGATTAAAATATAAATATATTTATGTATATATAGTTTTGAAAAAGAATTAATTTTCTTTGGGAAATATTTAATTTTGAATTTTAAAATTGATCGCGTCATTATAAACAATATATCGCCTCGAAAGACGAACATATCGTTCCCTAATGGGTTCGAATTTCAAAATTATAATCGTATCCGAATTATCGTAATCAAACTCAAAGGGAGAATTACATTCGACCTCGGAAGGTCAAAATGGACTTTAACCAATTGTTTGATTATTCTAATTCGGATAAATGATCATTAATTTCATAATCGAAGCCACGATAATAATTGATATATCTCTCCGAAGAGAGAAGATATCAATTATTATGGATCGTTCGAAAATGACGATAATGATCGTCGCGTTTGATTTTCCCAAAGAAAGTTAATTAGAGATTTTGAAAAATTATTAGTTTTGAAAATAATTTCTAGGTTTCTAAATCTCCTACGAGCGCAAGCCCTCGTAGTTAATTACATCATAGGAAATCAAAATTTCCTACGAAAACTCTCGATTAAAATAGCGGTGTAAATTTTATTTTAGATTTTCAAAGATCGATATCAAAGGAGGAAAAGGGTAGGAATTTTCAAATGGGATTGGTTAAATGTTGAGCACTTATTTCTGAAGTCAAATGAGGAGAAGTAGGAGGTGCTTTGAGATTCTGAATTACTTCAGAAAACACCTCAAATCTATCCTAATTGTTAGGCTTGTATTTGATTGAAAGAAATTTTTTTAGTTTGAGTGGTCAATTTTATTAGAAAGTGGGATTCAAATCCCAGAAGTTGAGGTCTTATGGCCCGAGCCAGCCTCAGAACCTAAGTCTAAATTGGGTACTAAAAGTTAGTGCCCCGAACCTAGCTAGTGCAATGCGGATCTGGTCTTACCCCGGCCTGGATTGGGGAGCCAGCTAAACCACCTAAACGATTTTAAAATATGAGTCCGGTCTTTTAATGTTGAGTGATAGGGACGTTAATTAGAAAATTTTAGAGGAATGGGGTCGACATCTAGAGCAGATCCTTAATTGACCCCTTTAACTTATGTCGGGTATTCGATGTCTAAATAGATGCAATTAAATATTAGACTCCTTTAAATTTGTTACTAATGCGATGCATGCTAATTGACTCGATTGAATGCAAAATTTGTATGTAGCAGTTTAAAAAATTTTTGGCTTAGAAAATAGGTTTTATCCTAGAGATTGCATAACATCCCCTTGACAGATCGGCACCCTCATAGGTCAGGTGGCCTGCCAGAACCCGCAGGCGGGGAGATGCCTAACAAGGTTGAGAAAGTACAATATGTATGCATGAAAAACCCTCGGCGAGTCCGAGCTTACTTCTTAGGACCGTTTAGAATTGCTATCTTATCTTAAAAATTTTATTTAATTAAAGTAGAAGAATTTTTTAGACAGACCCCTAAGAGCCTAAATTCGAATTCCAGGCTAAATCAAATGCGGCATGCAAATAAAAAGGCTAGAAAAACAGGAGTTCTAAAGCGCAATCAAATTAAACAAATCAATCAAATTAAATTTATCAAATTGAATGTCCATAGGCAAGTGCCCTTCATTATTACATCTCAAAAATTACAAGAAATTAAAGTGGCCGGGCACCACTGACTACAACCCGGATTTTCTAATCCTAAATCAAATGATTTTGAGACTTGTGATTCTTCTCGTTGTCCAATCCTTCATCTTCTCACTAACATCTCGATTCGTCGGTTCAAGATATCCAAATGGAAAGAAACTCCCCCTTTGGTCGGGGTGTTTATCCTTCCTCTTTGGATATTTGCAAAGTATCCTAATTTGAATTTCAAATGGAAGAAGACTCTCCCCTTTAGGGATGTCTTCACCTCTTTGAAATTCAAATTGGATATTCATATCCCAATCTCAAATCATTTTAAAGAATTACAACCTTAACTGAATTAAATTTACATTGAGAGAAATAAAGAAAATCTAGACTCGATCCTGCAAGGTTATCCTAATAATCAACAGTTGTATATATTCCCAAGCAGTTATAATATGAAAAATTGAAATGCATTTTTTTTTAGTCACACTTGGCCATGCTCTTTTTATTTAAAGGGGGTCTTAAGCGCGGCAGGTACCTGTGCAAAGAGTTATATATTTTTTTTATTAACTGCCCCCTTTAATTTCAGCTCCTTGTATGAGCATGGCCACCTGCATAAGATTGCACAAGTATAATTCGTCCCTAACCTAGGGGTAAGTCTAACGCACAATCAATCACAGAGTGCAGTAAGTAAGTAAGCAAACACAACAATTCTATACTAGCAAACAGCATGCAGTAAAAGCTCGAAAAATACGGCACACAACTGCAGAAAGTAAAACACCGGCCTAGCCTAGAACTAGAGTCAGTGATCCTAGCAAAACATCTAAAGTGTGTGAGGTAGGTCGTGTGGTTTTGATGTGTCCTAAATAGGATTATTAGTTAGAGTTATTTCAAGTTCGATTGGTTGTAAGGCTTAAGGGATTTTTTTAATTAGAATTTAAATATTAATATTTTAAATCTTTTAAAATCAATTATTTAATTATTTGTTGGGAACCACCTTTGTTTCACACCACCGAGGCCGTGAAGTTTATTTCACCTTCCTTGGGGCTGAGTTAACAGCCTCGTAGGCCTGGGTTACCCAGTGGTACCCGGTATAATTAAGTAGCTTAAGTTGATTAAGATTCAAAAGTTAATGAATTTTATCCAAAATTGGTTGATTACTGATTTTAGAAGTTAATTAATGAATTCGGGAGTTTTAAAAATGAATTTCAAGTTTTAATAAATTTTGGAATATTTTAATGATTTAATTAAGGGGTCAAAATTTGACTTTTTAATTAAGGTTAAATTCTGGACAGCTAGCATTTTATTAAAATTTTAGATCTTACTACGATTAGTTAGACAGTAAGTACGTCGAAATCGGATTTTTCTATATTTTTATTATAAAGGTTTGAAGTTTTGAACTAGTTTTGACCTACGGTTGACCAAAAAGTTGACTTTTTGAAATATTACAGATTTCTGGAGTTTAACATTTTTAATAAATATTAGGCCTTATTATGAGTTGAATGCAATTGAGTTTGTTCAATTTGGATTTTTCTTGAATTAGTTATGAAGGTTTGAAAGTTTATGTATTTATTGAATTTTTGAAAAAATCCTTAATTAAAGGCCCTTTTTGTGATTTTGCTCCAAATGAGATCCCAACTCCTTGAAATCAGCTCCAAAGGTCAGGAATGACCTAAGGAGAGATTCCCAAGTGTTTGGGAAATTTTTGGAATTTTTAATAATTATTAATTAATTATTTTAATAAAATATTGATTTTCACTTAAAATTAGATTAAAGTTTAAATTGCTGTCAAATAATTTTTGTTTTATTTTTCATTGGTTAAGGGTTTAATTAGGGTCAGTTAGAGGGGCTATACATATTTTTTTGGTTTAAAACAGATTTATTACATTTTCTAGAAGTTTTAATGGCTTAATTAAGGTTTAAACTTAGGAAAATTAATTAGGGGCCTTAATAACTTCTAAAACCAGTGAAGATTTTTCTAGTGGCTGTACATGTAACTAAGTTCAAGTGTTTGAAGTTTCAACTCAAGTTCAAGTGAATCCTAATTATTGGAAATTTTCTAAGTTTTCTAAATATATGTCCTTAATTATTGTCCTTAATGTCACTAAGTTATAGGTTTGAATCAATTGTTTTCACTAACCCTTGGACACTAATTATAAGCACATCCCCACATAGCAAATCATGAACAAGATGGAAGTGATCCTAATGTTCCATAGAATAATTATGGTGAATTATTAAAGTCATAAGTCATGTGATTACTTATGAATTTGATAATTCAAACGTAAAACAATAAGTATATCAAACTGAATTGAAGATATTAGAAGATGTAGATCACATCTTCAAATAGGATTCTATTCAATTTGAAAAACATAATCATATATGGTTGAAGGGTTATTTACAAGAGGGCCATCATATTTATTCAAATCAATTTTCCCTTAAACATATATGACTGTGACATGAACTTATTTTTCAATGAAAGTTAGGCTTTCAATGAATCCATGGAATACTAATATGCATTGATTAGATGACTAAAAAGTTTACAAATGAATTTTCAAATATTCAATCCAAGTAATGGATTAAACATTTGAACATCCATTTGGGATTGAAATCAAGCTCTGAAATCCTTCCCAAAAATTCAGAGGATGCCTACACTAAACCTCAGGTATCATGCCATTTAATTTTTGATTTAACTAGACATTTATATAAAATATAATGAAAATAAAATTGGAAAATTAAGGGTTTAAAATTAAATTTTTAAAATAATGAAAACCAGGTTCTGATTTTATTTTTAGAAAATAGGAAATTTAATTCCGAGAAAAACGAGTGGTTGTGGGAAAAATTTGGCTTAATACCCTATTTTCTATGATTTTTTGAAGTTCTGGATAAAAAAAATAATTAAAATAACCCTTAAAACGGGATTTACACGTGGCGGCGGGTTATTAGACTAGGCGGAAGGCGGCGGTCAAGTGGGCCAGCCTTACTTAAATGAGTCAGCAAGGCTTAATAGACCGTCGGATCAACCGCGGCTTGATCCAACGGCTGCGATCAGATCCGCGGTTGATTTCGATCTGAAATGATCGGACTGCTCTAGTAAAATCCCGTGATTTGGAGTGAACGGCGTAGATGCAGCCGGACAAGACCAGGTCATCCCTCAATTACACGAGATCGGAACCGAGCGTTCATCTGGACGAGATCCTGGCCGTCCGTGACAAACAGGGAAGACGGACGGCCCTGATTTCGTCACTGAGCTCATGAAACTGAAAACCCTAATTTCAAAAACTAT
Organism: Dendrobium officinale; assembly: GCA_019514585.1. Taxonomy (NCBI): domain Eukaryota; kingdom Viridiplantae; phylum Streptophyta; class Magnoliopsida; order Asparagales; family Orchidaceae; genus Dendrobium; species Dendrobium officinale. The sequence continues at coordinate 2,122,930 of CM033689.1, forward strand.
TTTAAACGTTATTTATAGAGAGTTAAATGGCATGATATGTGAGATCTAGATGACAGTCAAGGCAAAGATCAGTGGGGAATAGTTTTAGTGATTTAAAAATCCCTAGATGAATGCCTATTTAGGAACCTATGTAAGAGCCTAGGGTTAGAGATTTACATTGATTCAAAGGACGGATTGAACCGTTTATGGACTTGTTGCATTTGTAGACTGTCCTCGCTCCATTTTGTAGAAGACACCTTGGATTTAAAGCTCCTGGATCGAGTGCTATAGTTCCTCGAACTTATTTGGGATAGGTTCGCCGGGAAGCTTGCCGGAAAGGGACTTGACCGGCGGGATTTGAGTGGGGATGTGTTAAGGAGTCTCTGGGGAGCTCAATAGAACAGATACTTTGGCTTGAGAGGTTGAAAGTGGAGAGAGAGGGTTCAAGTGAGAGACTCAGCTCATTTCTCCCATTTGCCCTATTCACTTATTCCCTGATCAAATCAAGGGCTGAGATTCATAGGAGGAGCTCTCAGATGCTTGACAACTGTCCAGGGAGTTGGTGGGAGCAGAAGCCAAGGACATGGAGAGGACATCCTATGTGGAAAGGGTATTTTGTCCTCTAAGCCATGTGGAATTAAATGTAAGCCATTAGATCCTGATCTAAAGGCTGTGAATGACTCTAAGAAGCTTCTAGAGTCTCTCCAAACAGCTGGAGAGGGATTAGATGGGTTGGATTAGCCTAAACCAAGAGATTTAAGAATTTGTTGACCACATGTTGACTGGTCAACCTGCCACATGGGCTGTTGAGTTGGCATGTGGAGATGTCTTGGGTGCTGGAGTGACAATATGAGGGTTTAGTATTGGGGTGTGAGTTGTATAAAATCAATATTTTGAGTTTTGGAAGGTCCTTTGACCATTTGTTGACTACTTTGACTAGTCAACAGATCAAATACCACTGAGTTGGCAGATGGAGAGACTTAGGGAGCTTTTTGGGTGACATGCCATAACTCTACAGGAATTAATTTGAGTTATAATTATATGAGCTTATGTCATAAAAGATTTGACCAAATGCTTTGACTCGTGGAGAATTTAGATGTGTTTTAAAGTATGCAATGGAGTAGTGTAGAAACATTAAGGTGTTTGATTTGATTGAATATATTGAATTGGTTCATTTGGGTCAAATTTGACCAACCATGGCTTAGTTGACTTGGTCAACTATTGGTTGGGTCGAGGGTCCAAATTTGGGCTCAACAAGTTTGAAATATGGTTTTGAGTTTGTTGGGTGTGGTTTCGGGGTTTGAAAGGGTCAATTTGGTAAAAATCCCAATTTGAACCCTTAAGGGTCTTCTTGGGTCAACTCTGTTGACTTGGTCAATCAGGTTGACTCAAGAGCTGGAAATGGGTCAGACAGGTTTAAAATGGCATTTGAAACTTGCTGGATGTGGTTGTATTCAATTTGGAGGTCGTTTGGTTTGAAATCACTATTTGAGCCCCATAGGGGTATTTTGGTCATTTTGGCCCCTGGTCAACTGGGGGTCAAAGTGGGCCCAGAAAAATACAGTTTAATGTTCAACATATCAAGATTAAAGGTCTGGAAGTGACTAGAGGCTTTGGTGAAGGCTCTAAGGTCAGAATCTTCAAAGTGACAGGTCCAGTGGCATAGGCTGTAAATATTTGAAGGTTTTACAGCCTTTGAATTTTGATTTAGTTTTTGAGGTTAGAGACCTCAGAATGGGCTCAAATTTGGAGGGTTGCCTCTAGAGACATGTCCCATCAGTATGCAACTGACAGACTCTGAATCAGAGATCATTTGATTGGTTTTTGAAGTGTTTGAAAATTTGCTGAAAAAGGCTTTTAGGACTTGCCCTTTTAGCCTTGAATTTTGGTTTGGATTTCTAAGATCTGGATAGATCCTAAGGTCTGGATCTAGGAGAATCCTAGAGTTTAGATTGATTTGGGAATTGAATTAATTTAGGGGCAAGATTTGTCCAAGTGACCTCATACAAAAATGAGGTCAACAGAGCGGTGATGACCGGAGTTTGGAGGCACTCTGGGCCGCGCACGCTGGAATGGAGAAGCGCCTTGACGACGTAGTCGCTGCGGTGGATCGACTCACAGCAGCATTACGCCGCGAGCCGCCTATCGCCCGAACCGGAGAGATTCCGCCAAGAGGGGGTCGGGCCATTCCGCCATTGGTCACCCCAATGGATGGAAATAGAGGATTCATGAATAGGGGTCGGCGACGAGCCCCAATTTTTTCGGAACTATCGGATTCAGAAGAAGACATGGATACCAACAATCCGAATGGAGCATCTGAATCGGAAGCAGAGTTTGAGGAACAACGGCCAAGGCGTTACATCGGTCGTGATCGTCATCAAGGAGAGTTCCGAGTTAAGCTTGACATACCTTTCTTTGATGGGAGGTTACACATTGAAGACTACCATGATTGGGAGCGATCGGTAGAAAGTTTCTTTGACTACATGGAAATCGAGCCGGAGAAGTAAGTCAAGTACGTCGCCTGCAGGCTGAAAGGGGGAGCGAGTGCCTGGTGGTCACAACTACTGCAGTCGCGACGAAGAGAAGGTCGAGGTGCAGTCCGGAGTTGGATGCGAATGAAACAACTTCTGCGCGGTCATTTCTTGCCGACAGATTTCGAACAGATGTTATACCTGAAATATCATCACTGCACGCAGAATAGTCGTTCCATCGCTGAATATACCGAGGAATTTTACAGCTTATCGGCGCGAAATGATTTGAATGAAACCACGAATCAGCTCGTAGCTAGATATATCGGCGGGTTGAAGGACAATATTCAGGATAAGCTAGAATTGAATTCGGTTTGGTCGCTCTCTCAAGCCATGAATTTTGCGATCAAAGCTGAGATGCAACAGGCAAGGCAAAACATGAGTAGTTCACATCGGAGGACCATGATTGACTTGGGATCAGAAGTCTCCAAGCTGCCGGGAACCATTTCTCGAAAAATGCCGATAGCCAATGACAATAGTGGAGCTACTTCAATTCCACGACAGAACACAGACCCCCGAAATCAGTTGAAACCGAAGGTGCCTTTCAAAGAAAATCCATACCCTCGTCCCCAAGGACTAAAATGTTTCAGATGTTTTCAACCCGGCCACAAGTCCAACGAGTGTCCTACGAGGCAACAAATTCAATTACTTGATGGCGAAGGTGACTTTGAGTTGGACCTCCCCGACGAAGAACACCATACTGATGTGGAGGATGTGTGTGCTGATGACGGTGATCCGCTCGTATGCGTGTTAGAGAAGTTGCTCTTAGCTCCAAGAAAGCCGGTTTTGTCACAACGGCACTCAATATTTAAAACCAAATGCACTATTGGCGGCAAAGTGTGCGACTTACTGGTGGATAGCGGCTGCACCGAGAATGTGGTTTCCCGCAATGTGGTACAAGCCTTGCAACTGAAAACCACGAAGAATCCCCAACCTTACAAAATAAGTTGGGTTAAAAAGGGCATGGAAATTCTAGTAACCGATATGTGCCAGATTCAGTTCTCAATTGGTAAGCATTATTCTTGTGAAGTCGTGTGCGATGTAGTTGACATGGACGTGTGCCATCTGATCTTGGGGCGTCCATGGCAGTTCGATGCGGGGGCTATGTATGATGGTCGTGCGAACACTTACTCACTAGAATGGAAGGGCAAACGACTTCGTTTATTACCGCATTCCCCTGTTTCCGGAGCTCCGGTCGATACAGCACCTCCAGCATTGCATTTGTGTCGGGCAATGTATTATTATCCGCAGTACAGGAAGACTCCTTACTATTTGCTCTAGTCTGCCGGGAGACCTCTCCAGTCACCGATTGCAATGTTCAACTTCCAGCTATTGACAAATTGCTGGAACAATTCAGTGACATTTTGACTGAACTGACACCTTCGGCATTACCACCCCTACGTTCGTTACAACACTAGATTGATTTGGTACCTGGCTCGACGTTGCCGAATCTACCTCATCACAGGTTGAGTCCCATGGAACACCAAGTATTGCAACAATTGGTGGAAGAACTACTGAAGAACAACTTGATCCAACCCAGTTTAAGTCCTTGTGCTGTACCGGCATTGCTGGTTTCGAAGAAGGACGGGTCGTGGAGGTTATGTATGGACAGTCGTGCGATCAACAAGATTACTGTTAAATATAGATTTCTGGTGCCACGGGTGGAGGAACTATTAGAGAAATTGGTCGGAGCCACCATTTTCTCAAAGCTGGATCTTCGAAGCGGGTATCATCAGATCCGCATTCGCCCGGGGGACGAATGGAAGACGACCTTTAAGACTCGACAGGGGTTGTACGAGTGGCGAGTTATGCCCTTCAGGCTATGTAATGCGCCATCGACATTCATGCGGCTAATGACAGAAACTCTGAAGCCCTTCATCAATGTGTGCTGTGTCGTCTATTTCGACGATATTCTTGTATATAGCACTTCACTGGATAGCCATTTGGAGCATCTGTCACAAATTTTCAATGTTCTCCGACAGCATCAACTCTATTTAAACCCAAGTAAGTGCGAATTTGCTTCTTCCGCAGTTTATTTCTTGGGTTTTGTCGTCTCCTCTGCAGGCGTGCAAGTTGATAAGCGGAAGGTAGATGCCATTACAATGTGGCCAACGCCTCGATCTTTTACGGAGATTCGCATTTTTCATGGACTCGCCAACTTCTACCGCCGATTCATTAAGAACTTTAGCACCGTCATGGCTCCTATCACGGATGCGTTGAAACTTAAACAATTTTATTGGCGAATTGATCAACATAGCAGTTTCGAGGCAATCAAAGTGGCATTATCGTCTGCGCCTGTTCTTGCATTACCGAACTTTGACAAGCCTTTCCAGGTGGACACCGATGCTTCTGGGACCGGTATTGGAGCTGTTCTGAGTCAAGAAAACCGAGCCATTGAGTTCTTCAGCGAGAAATTGTGCCCATCACGACAAAAATGGAGTGTCTATGAGCAAGAACTCTATGCCGTGATTAGAGCTCTCAAACAATGGGAGCCATATCTTCTTCACAAGGAATTCATACTTTGCAGCGATCACCGGTCGTTACAGTTCATCAACAGTCAAAAACACATCAATCGTATGCACGCGAGGTGGATTCTTTTTTTGCAACGATTCAATTTCGTGTTGAAGCATAAGTCAGGAGCTCAAAATCAGGTGGCGGACGCCCTCAGCAGACGGAGTGTCCTCCTCACACAGCTTCAAACCGAAATTACTGGATTGGAATGTTTAAAAGAACTGTATGCTACAGATCCTGACTTCGCACAAATCTGGGAAAACTGTTCCAGCAATCAACAATGCCGTGAGTTCTCCATCAGACACGATTTTCTGTTCAAATTCAATCAACTCTGCATTCCTGAGTCTTCATGGAGACCGCAGCTTATCAAAGAAGTTCACTGCGGTGGGCTAGCTGCTCACATTGGGCGCAATAATACGTATCTACAGCTACAGAGCAAATTTTTCTGGCCACACCTTCACCGAGATGTTATGAGATTTGTAGAACGTTGCCCTGTCTGTCAAACGTACAAAACCGGTGGAAACCTTCAAGGATTGTATCTGCCATTGCCCACGCCGGAGACGATATGGGAGGACTTAAGTCTAGATTTTGTAATGGGCTTACCAAGAACGCGGCGGGGTCACGATTCGATCATGGTAGTTGTTGATCGGTTTTCTAAAATGGCTCATTTTGTAGCGTGTAAAAAGACTTTTGACGCTCAAAATGTAGCTCGGATATTCTTTGCCGAAATCGTGAGACTACACGGGCTTCCTCGGAGCTTGACGTCCGACCGAGACGTTAAATTCATCAGTACCTTTTGGAAAGAATTATGGAGACGCCTGCACACTGACTTGAAGCTAAGCTCTGCTTATCATCCACAAACAGACGGGCAAACCGAAGTCGCCAACAGGACATTGGGGAACATGTTGCGGTGTGTTGTACAAGAACACCCGAAACTTTGGGATGAACTACTGAGCCAAGCTGAGTTCGCCTATAACAGTATGACAAACCGTTCAACGGGTAGAAGTCCGTTTAGCGTGGTTTATACGAAGGAGCCTAATCATACTGTTGATCTGGCTGTATTACCCAAATGTAATAACAAAGCTGCCAGTGATTTTGCTGAACAGTTCAACACACTCCTGCAAGAAGTGCGGCAGAAACTCACCGAGTCCAGCAAAAACTATAAGGAGGCCGCCGACCGACATCGCAAAGAACGCATCTTTGAACCAGGAGATTTGGTGATGATTCGAGTGCGGCGAGAACGATTTCCCCAGGGGACTTATTCCAAGTTGAGCCAGAGAAAAATTGGGCCGTTTCCCATCGTTAAGAGGATCAATGCAAATGCTTACGTGGTGGATTTACCTCGCCATTACAACATTTCTACCACCTTCAATATCAACGATCTTATTGCTTATCATCCTCCAGACGCGGCGCCCACAAATCTTTCATCATCCGATTCAGATTCTTCAGTTGGAGGAGGAGAATGATGCAGAGCATCAACCGCACATGAGATGCCTTATCCCTTTTTACCTTTACCGTTATTTACAGCTTTCTGTTATACACGTTTTGCACTACTCCACTCACTAGTTACTTATTTTGCCACCTGTGCAGAAAAGCACTTTTACTGTTTTCTAATTTTAGCAATAGCTTTTGCTTATCTTCCTCCTGGGGAAGAATAGTATGCAGTTGATGAAATATATTCCTTGGCTTACGCCATTACTGTTCCATTGCCTTCATTGTCTTGCTTAGTTTGTTAGCCTGCTTCTACCGCTGCATACCGCTTCATTTTCTCTCTCTAGGAATACGACTATTAACATGACTTATTAACTGCTTTTTAAAATTTTAATTAAATATAATTCTTTTTCTAATTATCATTATTCACATGCTCTTTTTTAAAAATTAGTCTATTGTATTCTCTTGGCTGTTATGACAGACTTCAGTCTGCTTACGGACTACGCGGCAGCTGAATCTTTTCTCTGTCTCTCTCTCTCTATTATTAGAGACTGTCCACTCTAATCTTCATCCCTTCCAATCAAACTTACTGTTCAGTTGTTCTGCTCTCTCTACCTCAATCTTGGGTGCCATGGAGGTGGCTGGATGGTTTGTTGGTCCGATCATGGAAGAGATCATCAAAGCTTGCTCTGATTACCTCAAAGATCAAATCAGTTGGCAGACAGGCATGAAGGAGCAGCTTGAAAGGCTGCAAGAGAACCACCCGAAGATCCAAGCTGTCGTCTTTGCTGCTAACCAAGCACAAATTAGCAATCAGAACCCGGGTCTCAACGAATGGATCTGGCAGCTGCGAGATGCACTTGATGATGTAAATGATGTGCTCGATGAGTTGGAGTACATGAAGCATAAAGAACAGCTCTCCAAAAACACGGAAGAAGCAAAGGTGTGTTTTATATTTATTTTTTTATTTGATAATCTATCAGAAAAGAAAGCTCGATCATCAGCTTCCTATCTGAAATTCCTACTTGAAAAACAGTTGATCAAAAACAAGAAGCTGAAAAAGGTGCGTTCCATGATGAAATCCATGAAGACAAAACTTGCCAAAATTGGCAAAAGGGATCCCAACTTGAAGCGACTGGAGAAGGCTGTGCAGAAACTTGATAAAATTTCGGCTGATGTTACTCCTTTCTTTCTTCTTTTAGAGAGCGCAAAGCAGGAACAGAAGGAGCAGGAGGTTGATTTCTACGAAGCACGTCAAACAGGATCCTTGCCTACTACAAATGTTCTCTTCGGTAGAGGCGAGGTTAAGGAGTATGTTACGCAGTGGTTGAAGAAGCTATCAAATGAGCATCAGGACAGAAACATTTCTCTTCTATCTATAGTGGGCCATGGTGGTATGGGGAAGACAAGTCTGTTGCAACATGTTTATAAAGATGAAATTACAGAGGAATTTGATCTTAAAATGTGGGTTTGTGTTTCAAACAACTTCGATATGAAAACAGTCATTGAACATATGTTGGAATCTCTGTATAAGAAGAAGCCTGATGTGGATTCACTTGATGCACTTCAAGATATGCTTAGGATTGCTGTTGGGTCCAAGAAGTTTTTGCTTATTCTGGATGACATTTGGGTGGAGGAGGAGAACCAGGATATCAACAAATGGGAGAAGGTGTTCGCTCCTCTGGCTTATGGGAAAATTGGTAGTGGGATTTTGATAACAACTCGAATGGACTCAGTTGCAACTATGATGGCAAAGGTGATTAAAACGAAGAAGGAAACATTCAAATTAGAGGGCTTGGAGGAAGATCGGTGTTTGCAGCTCCTCAACTCTCATGCATTTGCTGGTGTAGAGACCCCCCCTGGTGATCATAAAAAATTAAAAGCCATTGCTGGAGAGATTGTTAAAAAGCTTTCAGGATCTCCATTGGCTGCTAAGGTCATCGGCGGTGTTTTGAATTCTAGCTTGAATGAAAGACATTGGACAAAAGTTTTAAATAGCGATTTTATAAATCCAAAATCAGGTCAAGATGACATCTTTCTCATTTTAAGATTGAGCTATAAGTTCCTCCCAAAACATCTACAAAATTGTTTCGCATTTTGTTCTATATTTCAACAAGATTATGAGTTTGATAAAGATGATTTAGTTCGAATGTGGATTGCATTGGGTTTCATTCAGCAACATCATGATCAAGAATGGACTATAAAGGATATTGGAGGAAGCTATTTTGATGATTTGGTTAAAAAATCTTTCTTTGATAAGTTTGAAAATTTTGGAGGATGCTACTACAAGATGCATGATTTAATACATGCATTGGCACAATCAGTTTCCATGCATGAATGTTTAAGAGTTGAGGATGGTACAAAGTTGCCTTCTATAATTCCTAAGACACTTCGACACTTGTCTGTTGAAACTACAAATCTAGACATCATAAAAAAGATTGGGTATGTTAAATATTTGCATTCTTTTTTCTTGACCTACGAAGCTTCTAATCAAGATATTTGCAGTGTAGTTATTGAAATTTTCAAAGCATCGAGAAGCCTACGCTTATTATACGTATTTTGTCCAGCCTTGGAAATGATACCTGAGGAGATTGGGAATTTGATACATCTTCGATATTTGTACATTTTGTATGAGAAGCTTACTATGCTGCCGAGATCTCTAAGTACTCTCTATCACTTGCAATACTTATGGTGTGAAGAATTAGGAAAAAGCCAACCTAAAGTTGATTTTTTACCTCGTGACATAAATAACCTTTCCAACTTGTGTTACTTGAATTTGCCCCAGTATTATATTTCACTGATACATGGGATTGGGAAGCTAAAGTTTCTTCAAGAATTGGATATTGATCTTAGAGATGTGAGTGGTTATAGAATTGGGGAGCTGGAGAATATGAATGATCTTTGCAATTTAAGAATCAATTGCCTTGAAAATGTTAAGAATGTGGAGGAGGCTTGTAGTGCCAAATTATGTGCGAAGACGAGGCTCACAGATCTAACCTTATGTTGGAGTAACACTGATTTGAGGAACATCGATTTAAATGAGAAGGTGCTCGACAACCTTCAGCCACCAACATGTCTAAGGAATCTGAGCATAAACAGATACATGGGTGTAAGGTCTGCAATATGGATGAACGTGCTCGACAATCTAGAGAAAATCGAATTGTCAGATTTCTTGGAGTGTGAATCTCTTCCACCTTTTGGGCAACTTCCCTTCCTCAAGTCACTGGAACTTCGGAACATGCCGAAAGTAAAATGGTTAGAAAGTAAATTTAATGGGAATGATAAATACGATGCCTTTCCATTGCTAGAGGAGTTACATATTGACGGATTAGAAGCATTAGAGGATTGGTTTGAGGCAGGAGTAGCTGCTGAAGATGGATGTTTGTTTCCTTGCTTAATTCAACTGGTGCTAACTGACTGCCCGAAGTTGAAAGAGTTGCCCTCTTTGCCTCCTAAGCTGAAGAGCTTGAAGATGCGATCCACGGCGTGGAAGACTTCGAATTTTTGTAGCAATTCAAATCCTATTTCCCTTGAATCATTAGAGGTCTTTGACTGTCCAAACATTACATCTCTTCCTCTGGCTGATGAAATAGCAAGACTTGCAGCATTAAGAGACTTAAAAATAACAAAGTGCCCCAATCTGATCTCTCTCGGAAGATATCAAGAAGTTGATACCACTAATAATTGCCATTTGATGCTCAGCAATCTTAGCATAAGTGATCCATTGGTGTTGCTAATGGAGCCATTAAGAAGTATCGCCTCCTTAAAAACGCTTACAATTGAGAATAATGATGAGGTGGTTTCATTTCCAAATGAGGCGGAGCAGTGGTTTCTGAAAGTTAGGTCTTCTCTTTGTGAGCTAAGATTTGAATGGCTCAAATCCTTGCAGTCTCTCCCTTCCTCCTTGGAAAGCTTATCTTCACTTCGGGGTCTATCTATTACAAAGTGCCCCAATCTGATCTTTCTGGGAAGAAATCGACAAGTGGAGAGCACTAATAATTGTCCTCTCATACTCGATTATCTCTGTATAAGTGATCCATCGGTGTTGCAAATGGAGCCATTGAAAAGTATCGCCTCCTTAAAAGAGCTGATTATTGAGAATAATGATGAGCTGGTTTCATTTCCAAATGAGGCGGAGCAGTGGTTTCTGAAAGTTAGGTCTTCTCTTTCTTATCTGAACTTTATGTATCTCGCGTCCTTAGAGTCTCTCCCTTCCTTCTTGGAAAGCTTATCTTCACTTGAGGAATTATATATTGTGAACGTTCCTATGCTTCGGGAATTACCGAACCTTCCTCCCTCTTTGAAACGTCTATATATTTGGGGTTGTCATCAAGAGTTAAAGGAGCGCTATGAAAAGGATGGAGGCTCCCATCGGCACAAGATTGCTCACATTCCTCGTATCGATATTGATTAAAGTTTTAAGGCCTAAATAACACTTGCACACATTTTACGGTAGCAGCTGCTTACATGCATACAAAGGTAAGTGCATGACACGTCTAAGGCTAAGATTAACAAAGTTAGGTCTTCTCTTTCTCAGCTGGTATTTTGGAGGGCTCAAATCCTTACAGTTTCTGCCTTCCTCCTTGGAAAGCTTATCTTCACTTCAGATTCTATCTATTTATGTTGTTCCTATGCTTCTGGAATATATTTGCCTGAGTTGGTTTTTGCTCTTTAAGCGGTGGCTGGTATCATTGTCGCTGGCAATTTTTTTTTTTTTTTTTTTTTTGTTTTCTTTGCATTTACGACTTTTCATTCATGTAGTGTATACTCTCTGTTGCTTAAACCCTCCATTTGAAGGAATTGCTCTTTACTTGCAAAAAAATATCAAGTTTTCATTTCTTCATCTTATTGTTTGGTCATTTCCATTGTTTTAAGCCACCTAAATGATATTCATAGTTTGGTTTTAATCTGATGAATAGTTTTCTTCTGACTTCTAAGTTTATTTAAAAAATTTACTTGAGTTGATGGTTTTGTTATGCTTTATAATTTTCCTCTAGGTGATTTCTGTTGCATGTCAAACTCTAATGTCGTGTTTTTTTCTCAGATTTTCTACAACTTTTAATGAGTTCTTCGAATTCATCCGTCGCCAAAATTAGGCCGCAGCATACCTATGTTTACTGTCGTTGTCATCTCAAATGTGTATTGTATACTTGCCACCGAAGACCTAACAATGGATGGCAATTTTATAGGTGCATTTATAATATAATCAAAGTGAGGATGATTGCAGTTTCTTTAAATGTGTGGATGAGCAAGAAGAGTTATCTTATGTCACACATTATGAATTTAAGACATCTGACCGAAGGACTGCTGAGATGCTTGACTTGATTCTCCTTACAATGAAATTTTTTTATAGTGATGGTTTTTTATCGAGATTACAATCCGAGTTTATTTTGGCTATCTATGTTGTATCTTAACTATTTTTATGTCATGTTGTCTAGCGTTATGTAGTATCGTAAGTGTTTCTGTTGAATGCAAAGGAAAATGTGATGTTGCTTGGAGAAATTATATATTTTCTACTTATGTTGTATGAAAAGAGATGATGTATTTTTAGTTTTTGTAGAATGAACAAAAATTTGGTATTCACTCCTTTGTTGGAATGTAAAGATGTGATTTAAATGTTGGCTTAAGTTGGTTAAATTGCTATACTTATTGTCTTTATTTGGTATTCGCTCCTTTGGTGGAAAGTAAAGCTATGAATTTTATCTTTATTCTGTAAAGTTTGAGAATTAGATTTGAAAGTTGGCTTTGGTTTGAGATACATAAGCAGCCCACGTCCAGTTGTGACCAAAATCAGCCATAAGATTATTTATCTTAATAGTGATCAAAACAGAAGCTTCAGTTATAGAAACATAAGCTACTTGTATCCAGTTGTGACTGAATTCAGCCATAAGACTCTTTATCTTAACAGTGATCAAAACATCGGTCATTAATGCATGCTTAAAAGTATTCTTACAAGAACACGCCTGCTACAAAATGGAGACCAAAGCAGTCCGTCTGCTATCAAAAAAGTATGACCCAAAAAATATAACCTAAAAAATTGTTTATCAATCCATTTACTTATAAACCTTCAACATATGAATACTCATATTCACTTCATTCATTGAACTCCTCAACAGTCCGTCTACTTGCTTACTTTGGACGTTTTGGTTGCCCAACTTGTGTAATTAATGTGTCATCGACGATCTTTTGTAATGGGTTTTTGCATGTACTTCGATGATGACCCCAAAGACCACACCTGCTACATTTGTGCACTTGTCTTTTTCCAAAAAATTGGGTAATCTTATTTTTTTGGGTCTTACGAAATAGGTCTTCTTGGAACACATCAATATCTAAATGCACGATTTCCTTCAAATATCTATTTCAAAAAATCTCCTTCATTATATTCGAACAATAAACAATTACATTCAATACGACCTTTAATTTAACAACAATTTCCTATAGTCAAAATGAACTTTAATTTAAACTTATAGGGTAAAGTGTCTAATATGAAATTAGTGTAGATTTTTAAAAGCAAAAAATACATTCACAAATAAGGGCAAGAGCATTCTCCCCAAACTAATATGAAATTAGTACAGATTGTTAAAAGCATAAAATACATTCACAATAAGGACGAGAGCTTTCTTCCCAAACTAATATGAACTTAGTGCAGATATTTAAAAGCAAAAAATACATTCACACTAAGGGCGAGAGCTTTCTTCCCAAATTTATATGAAATTAGTGCAGATTTTTAAAAGCATAAAATACATTCACAATAAGGGCGAATTATTACGTCCGGTGACTGAACGGTCTGGACACCAATCCAGATGCGCCACGTCACCCGGATACACTGGGCCCCGAGTGTTCTGGGTGACATGGCGCGTATGGATTGGTGTCTGGACGAATCCAAACACCGAACATAATAATTTTCCCACAATAATGGAGAGCATTCTTCCCAAACTAATATGAAAAGAGTGCTCTGGAAGTCGTGAAGAGGGTGAGAGCTTTCTCCCTACATAAAATACTTTAAATAGCATCGTTACCTGCTGGAGTATTCGGCGGGAAGAAAGACATCATCAAGTATCCGGTAGACGGAGTGGAAAAAATGAGGTAAATTAAGAATTTGAGTGGTATAAATGTAATATTAGTATTTGAGGTGTTAGATATGTAAAATAATAATAATATAGTGGTATCTATGTAAATTTCCCATTTTATTTATGTATGACTTGGTAATCCCTTTATATTAAAATATTTTCTTCTTTCTTAAATCTAAACAGTTCATTTTAATTTCTTATTGATTATTCTAAATGAAACAATTATTGAATTATTATTTAGTTTTGATTCTATGTTTTTGAGTCCGCAAAAATAAAAAAAATTTTAATGATAAGTCATCTTTAATCTATGAAATTTATTTTATTTTTGCACTTTCATCAACCTTCACATTAATTTTGTTTATGGATTATTTATTTTTTTGGACATGCTAACTTCTTATCTCAAAGAAGTGTAAGTGGAAGTCGAAGTAAGGACTCTCATCTGGAAGAAAATTTTTATTATCATTGCACCAATAGCTACAATTTGAACTCATTAATTTGATGAGATAACAAAAGGAAAACTACTCTTTAATGCACAACATTTTCTATCCTGCATTACTAGTCTTGATTCTTGCTTTACAGAGTGGATGGATTTTGATTTAAGTGTTGATGGATTGATTTCCATTTTAAATATCTTTAGGATTTTGAGATTTTTATTTTTATTTTTGTGGGCACTTGGAAAGAATTTGAAATATTTGAATTTAAACCCTCTGACATTAATTTGCAATCAGGTATTTGGTCACTTATCCATCATGAATCTTTTGATTAATCATTGGTCTTCCTACTATTAGCTGCTTTGAGCGAGATGTAGGATTCTTTTCCACCATGGATCATTGCTCGTAAACAAGTTACGATTGAACTTTTGCTCATCATAAGTTCTACATTCCTTCATTTGTCACATATCAGGTCTTAGTACGCGCAAGGGAATTGCACATCGCCATTCTAGTAGGAACGCGCAAGGGAATTGCACATCAAAGCGAGTGGGAAAGCTCAGAAAGTGTGGCGTTCCGAAGACCTACCTGCACAAATCTCAGCATACTCATGTAATTAGATTATTGTATGCATTACAAGTCTCTTGATACTGAGTGAAAACCTTGCATTCTTGATTGCAAGCATGATATCGTTTAAAAGAACCCAAGCTTTGACTTTCTAATTGAGTTGTATTTTTAGTAACTTCCCCTTGTAGATAGGTTACGACTGCAAGTTCCTTATCTCCGTTCATGATTAGTAACATGTAGTATGCTCCTTTGATACTTTAATGAAATTCCTTGTTGTCGACTGTAGACATATCATTGCATATGAATCGTTATTATTCACAAGGAGTTTGTCATTTTGTTTAGTGTATGTCTCTTGAGTGTGCTTTTAGACTAATCGCATGACGAATACAAATGTTGTAATCAATCACTATCATTCTTATATGACAGATCAAGTCCTATCTAATTAAAATTTTGTTTAGCATGAATTTTATTAACACTTATCATTTTGTCAATGAGAGATTTTAGCATTAGACATTAGGTTATGTTCTCTGTGATTGCAAGTCCAGTTCATGTTCAAGTATAAGTCCAAAACATGTTCAAATAAAGTGCAGGCTCAATATGAGCCTCTTCCGTTCGTCGAGCCTCCTGTTGTTCAAGTTATGTTCAAGTCTTGGCGACCATTCAAGATTTTTCTTGTTCAAAATTGATCTAAGTATTTGCTCATTTATTTAGATTAAAATTTAGTTCATTTTATTGTCCAAATTAAAGTCTAAATAATGTCCAAGTAATGTCCAAGTCTTGTGCATCTTCAGTTCAAATTTTGGCAGCATCACGACGTCTCCCCCGTTTAGGAGAAAACCAAGAGGTAACATTCCCCTCGTCGTTACTTGAGCGCTTCAGGTAGGTGTCAAATGACACCGCGTTGCATTTTTTTTAATCCTTGCTCGCTACATGAGCGTTTAAGGGTCTTCGAGTTCGTGTTTAAAAGAGCACAATTTTCTTTCCTCATCTGCACTATGCGAGCATTTGGATGTATTTTTTTTTCCCTTTCATGCTACATGAGCACTCCAGGGATTACCCGCCTCACTACGAGTGTCACAACGGTTTCCCACCCTACTACGCTACGTGAGCGCGTAGAGGGTTTGCCGACTCGTCGCAAGCCTCGAGAGCGGGATTTTTTTGAGTTAGAAAATTATACCTTCGGGTTGGATGACAGTGGCTATGAAATACAAAAAGATAAACATCTCTCCTTTTTTGCTTTCTTTTTTTTTTTGCTTTCCTCACACACATTTTTTTTTAGTAATTATCATTATTACAAGCATAATGATAATTATAACAATGATAATCATTTATTGCTATAATTTGTAATAGTTATTATCAATAATAGCATGCATTAATGATTATCTTTACTAATAATATTAGTGCTAATTATCACTAATGATAGTGATGATACCCACTACTATCACTATACATCAGAGACCAATTTATTGCTATAAAAAAAACGTTCTGGCTAATGATAATAATAGTAAATAAAATCTTATACCTTTCCTCTCTTGAAGTTTTATAAAATGCATAGGCGAAGTTTCGGGTCTTGGTTTACGGCAGAGAGGGGGCGGGAGGATAAGGCGAGAGAGAGAGAGAGAGAGAATTCAAAAAAGTTCGACAAAAATTAGTGGCACATTGTCACTCCAGTTAGGGGTGTCAATTTCGGGTCACGGGTCGGGTTCGGGTCGAACCCGGAACTGACCCGGGTTCAAACGGGTCAACCCTAACCCGACCCGGGTAGATTAACGGGTCGGAAAACCGAACCCGGACCCGACCTGGCGGGTTACCGGGTTGACACGACCCGACCCGGTTTGGGTGGCCGGCGCCGGAACGGCGGCGGCGGACGGCGGGGGACGCGAGCGCGGCGGGCGGACTCGAGCGGGACAGCGCGGGCGCGATCGAGCGCTGGCACGCGGGCGAGGTCGGGCACGGGCGCGCTGGGCAGCGCTGGGCACGCGGGCGCGCGGTAGGCGCGCGATCGGGCGCGGGCACGCGGGCGCGCGGTAGGCGCGATCGGGCGCGGGGCACGCGGGCGCGCTGGGCACGCGGACAGCGCGGGCGGGCGCGCGGCGGGCAGCGCGGGAGGGCGCGCGCGCGGGCAGCGCGGCGGCGGCGCGCGCGGGCAGCGCGGGCGGGCGCGCGCGGCGGGCAGCGCGACGGTCAGCGCGGGCGGGCAGCGGGCAGAGGCGGGATTCGAAATTTTTCGAATTAAACGGGTTGGCGGGTTGACCCGGCAACCCGCCGGGTCAACCCGAACCCGACCCGTTTTTTAAATGGGTCGATTTCTGGAACCCGAACCCGACTCGTTTTGAAATCGGGTCGGGTTCAATCCGGATTTTCCGGGTCGGGTTTTCGTGTCGTGTCAAATATTGACACCCCTAACTCCAATAGGTAACAAGTCACCCTAAACAAAATGATATATGTATGGAATTGAATTGATTTCAGTTGCCAATGTAAGGGATTGTATTATACAATATTAATTTACAAAAAAATCATTTACAAGCAAAAAATGAAGTATCTTCCATTAAATAACAATTTTATATGGAATTCAAATAGTGTAGGCCGATCAACAATAACTTTACCTCTGAACAAAACTCTCAATTCCTATTAATGAAAAGTTTGTAGTTACTACAGGAATTGCCCACACCCACAATAACTGTCACATCAACACTTTGGATAAGTCTATCCAAGATAAAAACGTGTAAAGAATAGTTGACATGACAATCATTGAAGCATTCAATATAAAATATTTTCTAAGGAAATGTTCCTACTAGAAATTGACATATATACAGTGACTTAATAAGAGTTCGTTGATATTCTCATGAGCAGGCCAAAAGAATTACCATGGGAAAATTTCAATCCTTTGTAATTCATCTGCATCCACGGATTTCATATCCACCAAAATTATGATCGCTACAACTTTCTCCACCACTGTCAGCACTATTATTACCAGACTTTTCTACGATGCCTTCTTCCCTTGGAGACAATGCTGTCAGTTACAGTACTGTTCAGAAGTGGATCATCTATACCACGAATAACTCTCCTAGAAGGTGACGAGGACCTTATGGCACTGTCATCCTTGATTCTCCTTGTATCCTTCTCATGCAAGATTGCGGTACCAAATGCCTATATAGATGTTGTTGGTGTTTGGAGGTGTGAAGAAGCCGAGCGCAAAGGTTCCGTTTGCGGAGATGAGATTTTCTCCGTACGAGAGTGGATGAGATGGAGTAAAGATGTCTATGGCGAAGGAGATGGAAAAGAAGAAGAAGAAGAAGAAGAAGAAGGTGACGAAGAGGATAATGACAAGGTTCGGGATGATCGGTTCTCTCATCATCTCCGAATTTTCCTAATGCTGCGAAGAGCGTTTAAAAGTCCATAAATAAATTTTTAAAATGAAATTGAAAAAAAAGTAAGTATAAATTTATAGATTAATTTCAAATAAGTACCTGAATAATATTGTAGTAGAAAATATAATTATTATTAGATAAGGAATAAAATAAAAAATTCACTATGTTTTAAGTGATATATATATGTATATATGAATTTTAATGAGAGTTAGTGTAAATAAAAAAAAAACTATATCCTAAAAATAATTCAAAATTCTTAACAACAAGAGTAATTTATAAAATATAATTAACAAAATAAAAGATAACAAAACTATTTCAATTTTTTTTATTCGGCCCGGCAGACCCGTCTCTAACCCAATGCATAGTCATAATTTGTTCAGTTGGGGAGATGGAGAAGTAGAGTAAGAAGGTTCGAAGGATGATTTTCTTGGTATTTTTCGGGTTTTGCTAACACTTCAATTATCCAAAGAGTTCTTTTCAACTAGAATTAGGGTTGAGAGCTCAGCTTGAAGATCGTAAATCAGTTCAAATCAAGTGAGCCGAAAGTAAGGATCAGGCTTCATTTCGAGCCATTGGTGGAATGGCTAAGGGTTCATTTGGGACAACTTTCTTAATGCTTTTCAAAACAATATTTTAGCTAAAAATTTTCTTGAATTATAACTTTTGTACTAAAAAGCTGCTTTAGAAAGCAATGAAAAAGCAATCGCAAACGAAGCCTAAGACTAGCTCGAGATTAGCTTGACTTTATTTACAATATATTTCTCATACTTATTAATATTTAGAGAAAATTAATGTTATAAAAGGGATTGCTTTAAAAGGTATCACATAACCATTAAGACCTTGACTAGGAAAAGGTGGTCGTTTATTATTATTATTATTATTTGCTCATGGGCTGCTTGATAATAAATTGCATTGTGTTTTTTGAATAATCAAAGCGTTGATTAGTTAATGTTTTTTGAATTTTTTTTTAGTTGAGGAGAAATGAGATTTTGTGTCACCCATTCATTTGATAGAGCAGAAATTGATAGTTAGTAATTTTGGGTTAGCCAATTTTTTTGTTTGATGGTAGATTGATGTTGATTTTATAATATTTTTATAACATCAAAAGAGATGCCCGTAAGTGTGGCTTGAAATTTTCGTTTTATTTGTGACAGTTTTTTTATTACTTTTTAAAGCAGATTTTTTATACAAAAATTTTTTGAAGTAAAAATTTTTGTACTAAAAAGCAACAAGAAATTTGTCCTAAATGAAGCCTTTGTTTGACTCTTTTTTAGTTGAACCGTTTAGAGTAAAGTATAGACGTAGAAAAAATTTTATTTGAATTGTGTGTATTAGGACTTTGTTTCAATGTCTTGTAGAGATATTAAACATTTACAGTTTTTCTGCAACTCCTTTTGGACTAATAAACTTGGAGCTCGCTCAATGAAAATGAGCTAGTCATCGTAATTTGTGAGATAGACTGGATCAAAAGGCTCAATTCAAGCTAGCAAATTTCTTTTGTTTTTACTTAATTTCAAATATTATATATTTTTTTTTATTTTAGATTTTTATGCATTGTTTATGAAAGTCCTCTAATGTGTAAATGTTGTAAGAAATTAATGGGATGGGAGCTTTTGTTGTGCTAATTGCTTAGAGATAGACAAACAAAAAAGTTATGGCCATGTAAAATGTATCAAGTATAATTACATAAGCTGTACTCAATATAATGATATCAACTAACTCTGACTCTGAAGGCTTTGTCATATAATTGATCTAAACTACAGAATTAACAAAGCAAATAGGTTACTTTGTCTTAGCGGCCTGTGATAGTTGAAACAGAAAGGTCATTGGAAGCATTTACAATTAAGTTTAATGGCCATTCAGATTCTGAAGCATTTTTCTTTGTAAAAAATGCAGGTTGCTTAACGGGGTTGAAGTGTAAACTTACATTGCTAAGCATGGTGACAGTATCAGTCATATTAGGGCGATCGTCGGGGCTCTCTTGTACACACAGAAGCGCCACGTAGATGCATCTTGCCACCTCATCATGTCGAAATTTGTTATCTAATGCAGGATCCACAAAGTCCATCCAAGTTCCTTCTTTCCATAAATCCCAAGCCTAAATTAAGCAACATTATTTTAATTTTCATAATCTCTTTTAGATTTCAAGATAATTGCTCAAAAGAAGAAGAAAAATGAAAGAGAAAAGATATTCACTCACATACGCAAGAAGATTGTACCAAGAACCAATTTGACGAAAACCAGCACTTCTTTTCCCACTTACTATCTCAAGAAGCAGAACTCCGAAGCTGAATGCATCCGACTTAACAGAGAATAGACCCTCATAAGCGTATTCTGGAGACATATAGCCACTAAATATGTGGTAAAATAAAACTAATTACCATCCACAACATTCAATTGAAGTCCTATTTTGACACCCGGGTTTTGACACCCGGGTTTCGGGTCGAGTTCAGGTATAACCCGAAACTGATCGGTTCAAACGGGACCGCCCTAACCCGACCCGGTTATTTAAACGGGGCAGAAATCCGGACCCGGACTGACCCGTCGTGTTACTGGGTTGACTTGGCCCGACACAGTTAACCCGAGGAAGGCGACGGCGGACGGCGGGCGGGCACCGACGCGAGAGCAGACGGGCAAGCTCGGGCAGGCGCGCGGTCAGGTCATTTCGACTTGAAAATCCGACAGGTCAACCCGAACCCGACCGTTTTGAAATCGGGTCAGATCTAACCCAAAATTTTTGGATCGGATTCGAGTCGGATTTTCGTGTCGTGTCAAATATTGACACCCCTAATGTGGAGTAAAAAAATATATTAAAGATGTTGATTTTGGTTTTGATACAGTGAAAAAAAAAACATGTTTTAAATGTATGTTCCACTTACAAACAACCAAATGGGACCAAATCAAAAATTGTTTTAAAAACAGAGGGATAAGTATTTCATAAACTTACTAGGTGCCAACAATCCTTCGAGTCTTTGCTTGGCTTTCATTAGCATCAAAAATTCTTGCTAAGCCAAAATCTGAGATTTTAGGATTCATATCAGCATCCAAGAGAATGTTGCTTGCCTTTAAATCTCGATGAATGACTCTTAATCTAGAGTGCTTATGAAGATAAATAAGCCCCTGAGCTATTCCTTCAATTATTTGGAAACGTTTTGTCCAATCTAATTTCACTCCCTGTTCAACATCTGAAGAAAATAGAACATAATTAGCACTTCCAGTAAAACAATAGGAGAATTATATATTTTGATTACTAGACAAGATTTATGATTTATTCCTTCATAACTTGATGTGAACTTACCGAAAAGAAAGACATCCAAACTCTTATTAGGCATGAACTCATATATCAGCATCTTCTCTTCGCCATGAATACAACATCCTAATAACCTTACTAAATTCCTGTGTTGAAGTTTAGCAATTAATAAAATTTCATTCTTGAACTCCTCAAATCCTTGCCCTGATCTTGTAGACAGCCTTTTGATCGCTACATCTTGTCCTTCTGGTAATTTGCCCTGAAATTATATCAAATATAAGAGCATTTGCACATCACATATCAATATCACAATGCACTGAAGAGTTCCACATTGCATTGAAAAAGTTTATATAGATGTTACCTTATAAACAGGTCCAAAACCACCTTCTCCAAGCTTGTTAATATCAGAAAAGTTGTTTGTAGCACTTACTACTTGAGCAAATTTAAAGAATGATATTTCTGAATTCCCTTCTTTATTGGCTTCATGCATAATTTCATGACCCCAATTTACAGAGGAAACTAATTGTTCCTCTTCTTCTTGGAATTAAGAAAAAAAAAAAAGTTTAGTTTTTTATATGTATTTATATAGTATAATAAAAGTAAAATAAGAATATTTCAAAAACTTACTTCTGCGTTTCCATCTCCTTATCACAAGTATCAAAAATATTAGAAGCAACAATACAGAAGCTACTGGCATTGTGACAAAAATCCATGTCTTTTTCTTGCCCCTCCCTGTTATTCACAAAAGTAGTGCAGTATGAAGTCAAAAAAATGTGTCAATATTTATGTGCTGGAAAAAAGAAATTGGAAAAAGAGCTTGTAATAAAATAGCTTCTTTTGATAGCTCAAGCAATCTCTGTATTATGTTACAAACAAAGTGGATGCCACCTGCATTTATAGGTGAGCATCCTCTTTTTAGATTCCTCGGTAGTACATTAGAATTTTATTAATATAGTTAGATTATCTCCACGAGCTAGAAGTTTATAAGATATTGTCTTACATGTCAGAACTTTAAAACCTTATTGGCTTAATTCAATGCATGTCATAATTAAAGGTTTGATTTTTTCTCATTCTACCTAAAAATCTTATAGTAGCTACACATAAATATTTGCTTTAAGAACTCCATTAAGAATGCCGACATAACATATGGTTGATAGATAGATTTTTCCCTTCACTTCTTTCTGATTCATGAAAATCAATATTTAATTGGCTTATACTTCATCAATTTAACTTGATTTTATAAATCTCATTACTTCAATCGCTTTGTCTTTGTCATGTAGATGATCAACCAAACGTCGCCTGTTCTTCTCACACAATATTAGTTTTGTTTGCGACAGCTTTGTAAATTAACTTTTTCTTTCAAAATTTTTTTGAATTAAAAATTTGTGTGCTAGAAAACTACTTTAATAAGCAGTATGAATGTTTTTGAAGAACTTGAATCTTCTTGGATGAGAGAGGGGGAGGGGGAAGAGAGGGAGAGAGAGCTAACGGGAAATTTTCTTTAATCCTCTTCCATGAGCTTCCAATCTCCATTGCAACCCCTTCTATTTATAGAAGAATGAATCTACTAAGACAACAAGGCCCTAAGGAACAAATAATCTAAAACTGGACGAATACCTAACAAAAGCCATAGTTTCTTCTTCCAATATTTTAATCGATTCTCTTATTTTATTGTTTCTTGAAGGCTTCAATGACATAAAAATTGAAAGTTTCATAAATATCACCTGTAGTTCACGTACTTAGAGAGAAGACACAATATTCACTTCACATCTTAGATCTACTATTTGAACAAATCAAGTAGAGAGACAATAATTGCCAGCCCGACCAATGCCTTATCTTAAGTTAGTCAAAGTAAAATTAGGATCATAAATGCTTCAGTCTGTAAGTGTAAATGCAATGAACCAAAGAGACGTACCGTATCCAACAATGTCAGGCAAAATTTTAAAAATAGCTTTGTGTTAAAATAGAATTTAATTGAGTAATGATATATATACCGTTAGATCCATTAGCTGGTGCGGCAACCCGGACGAAGAGATCCTGCTGCCTGTCGTCCGCAGAGGATCTGAGATCTTTAATCTCCTTCATCCAAATAATGCATCCAAATCCTCCCCCGCCATTAAGATAGACGCTTGCATAAGCCGTACAGGAGCAATTCATCAAACACCTTGTCTTACACTCACCCAAGCCCAAGCTCATATTCGCCACCGCCTCCGTCGTATCCGGCAGCGTCATGCCGCGCACCACCAAGAACTCGTCGGTTCCGTTCTCGCTGCAGCCAAGCGCTGCCCCCCTAACGCACCCATCAGACCAATTTCCCTCGCTCCAACTCATCGGATTCTTGGGATTAAATCCACCAAGACACTGGCACATCGGCGAGCTGCTGGAATCGCATATTGCATTGGTTCCGCACGCCGGAAAGAAGTCGCAAGGATCGCTTGGTGCGAACCAAATCAGATTCCAATTCTGAGACGATGCTTTCCATTGGTATATTCTGGCTATTCCTTTTTGATCCATGATCAGTGTAGAAATGGTGTCGCCGATCGTCTTGTAGTAGTAAAAAATCTCCTCCGGAGTGGAGTTGAAGCCTTGGCTGAAATCTCGGTAGAGGTCAATGGAGAATAATTTTTTAGAGAAGACACCGGTGAAGGCGTAGCCATTCCATGGCCCGCCACGCCAGATCCACCTGCCAGAGAGATCGCGAATGACCAGCTGGGGAATGCCAATGGTGTCAATCCCTAAGGAATATTTACCCGGCGATGGATCGGAGTTGCTCAGCCACGACGTGAGATTCCGATCGATGCCGATTTTCAGTTCCGGGCCAAGCTTCATCCCGGAGAGCAAGGTGTCGGTCGGGTAATCGAAACTCTGCCATAAGTAGGAGCTGGAATTTGAAGCTCTGATGATCAAATTACCCGTGTCGAGAAGTTGAGCGACGGGATTGGGGATGGAATTTGGGAAGGAAGGGGAAGACCAAAGAGGAGTGGAATTACCAGAAGTTATGAGATGGAGAGATGCGTCGTCGGCGATGATTGACAGTGTTGCGTTGATATTGTGAATGGGATTCCGGCGATTGGCAACCCAGACGACGGTTTGAACAGAGAGGTTGCGGTACCAAACGCCTATATAGCTGTTGGTGGTGTTTGGAGGGGTGAAGAAGCCGAGCGCAAAGGTTCCGTTTGCGGAGACGAGGGTTTCTCTATAGGAGAGTGGATGAGATGGAGTAAGGATGTCTGTGGCGAAGGAGATGGTGAAGAAGAAGAACGTGAAGAAGATGATGATGACAAGATCCGAGAAGATCGGCTCTCTCGTCATCTCCAAATTTTCCGAATGCTTCCAAATCTACAGATCGTATAAATAATGTTTTCATCATAGTAGTCGGGAACTGATAAATTGACTATCTATGATCATAATTTCCCGTAACTGAACGGCTCTCTCATCATTTGCGTGGAAATAATAATTAATAATGCCATCACGAGTGATTCAGATTTGTTAATCAACGCGTAAGTATCAGTGGCCCATTGCAATAAATTGGGAGAAAGCTGATCAACAATGGCGGAACTAAATTAAAATATCTTCACCGTTTTGGTCTTCGCTGTTGGCTCATATTTCTATCTTTCCTGCTCAGGCAAAAACACCAATATTATTATTATTTTTTTTTTTTGGTTTGTTTGGTACGGAATATCCATATAATGTCGGGCAAATTTTCGAAATAAGCATCATTAATAATTAAACTATAAGATTAAGCATTATCGTAAAAAAATTTAATTATAGGCAAAGTCGGTCGTTTAAACGGCGACTTAGGTGCGACCAAACGACAGCGTGGCAGCTGATGTGGCGAAGGCAGACTTACTTATAAGTCGCCCGCGTAACGGTCGCACCACGTCCACTCATTATTGATGTACTCGTACGTATCACTATGCTAAATGAACAAATTACAAAATACTTAATGTTTTAATTAATCTAAAGACTACTAAAATATAATTAAAATTCATTGAATTTTAATTATACGAAAAGACTTCATTACAATTTAGCTCTTATAAATTTTTTTTAAAGAATTATAAATTAAATAAACAATTATTATATATTAACAAAAATATTGCTTTTCAATTTATAGCAATATACAAAGACTAATTCGTTATATCTACCAATTTTTAACAAAATCTATGTTCTATATCAACTTATCTCAAGTTCTGTCAAACAATATTACAACTAACTCTTGCAAAATTAGACAAAGTAATAGATCTACCAAAATATAGGCGAAATAAACTAAAAAGACTCAAATAAGATCATTTTTTACCAAATTTCTACAACACCTCAAATACTAAACATAATAAACCGCAAATATTAAAAATAAAACCTTACCTAAACACTTGATGGCGAGATCGGCGACTCCAAATTTCCCAATGGCGACGGTGCAGATGGGGAAAGTGAAGGAAATGAGATCGGGAAGGATTTTGGGTATTAAAGTATTAGCCTAAAGTCGCCCGTTAAACGATCTTCGATCTCGCCACATCATCACCACGTCGGATCTTGACTATTTTAGTCAAAGCATAAGTCGCCCGTTTAACGGGCGACTTTGCCTATTTTTAAATTTTTTTAAAATCATACTTAAGCTCTTAATATAATTTATAATCATGCTTAGTCTCAAAATTTTCCCTATAATGTCACCTCCGAAATGTGTTTAACGGCATCGCCCAACTGCAGTCCTTAGACCACCACCGTTTGGCTATGATTTTTTTAACCTCCAACTGCAGCTCTCCTTAGAAGAAGAAGGTGAAGAAGAGGATAATGACAAGGTTCGAGATGATCGGCTCTCTCATCATCTCCAAATTTTCCTAATGTGCAAAAAGCGTTTAAATGTCCATAAATAAAATTTTAAAATGAAACTGAAAAAAAGTAAGTATTAATTTATAGATTAATTTCAAATAAATACCTGAATAATATTGTAGTAAAAAATAAAAATTTTATTAGAAAAGGAATAAAATAAAAAATTCAATAAATTTTAATGAGTTCTTTTCAACTATTAGGGCTGAGAGTTCAGCTTGAAGATGATAAATCAAGTGAGCCGAAAGTAAGGACCAGACTTTGTTTTGAGCTATTGCTGGAATTGCTATGAGTTCGTTTGGGGTAGTTTTCTTAATGCTTTTTAAAATAGTGTTTTAGTCAAAAAAAAAAAAAAATTGAATTTAAATTTTTTGTACTAAAAAAATATTTTAAAAAGTAATTAGAAAGCTATCCCAAACGAAGCCTAAGACTAACTTGAGATCAGCCTCACTTTATTTATACTATATTTCTTATTCTTATTAATATTTAGATAAAATTAATTTTCACAAAAAGGGATTGCTTTAAAAGGGATCAAATAACCATTAAGACCTTGACTAGAAAAAGTTGGTCGCATATTATTATTATTTTTATTATTATTTGCACATGGGCTGCTTGGTAATAAAGTGCATTGTGTTTTTTGAATATTCAAAGCGTTGATAATTTATTGTTTATAATTATTTTTTTTTTTTTGGTTGAGGAGAAATAAGATTTTGTTTCATCTATTCATTTGATAGAGGAGAAATTGATAGTTAGTAATTTTGGGTTACCCAATCTTTTTGGTTGATGATAGACTGATGTTGATTTTATAATATTTTTGCGACATCAAAAGAGATGCTCGTAAGTGTGGCTTGAAATTTTGATTTCATTTGGGACAGTTTTCTTACTGCTTTTTAAAGTAGATTTTATTTTATAAAAAAATTTTGAATTAGAAATTTTGTATTAGAAAATAACGAAGCGACTGGAGAATAAATTGTAGATGTAGAAAAACAAAACCTTTGTTTTACTCTTTTATTATTCTTGTTTGAGTTATGTGACTCAAATGTATTATTCATTATTCTCTTGCATCGAGATTCGTGTTCGATCAAGAAAATTTTTTGACGAGATATCAATATTATACAAAAATATAAATTAGTATCAAATTATAAAAAAAGCATTCATTTTTCTTACTTTATATATAATAATAAATAAAATGATATTCCCATCAAAAATCAAACTTCTCGTTTATTTTAAAATAAATTCATTTTTCCTATTTTATGACAGACTGTAGTCGGCTCACGGACTACGCGGCAGCTGATCAATCTTCTCTCTCTCAATTATTAGAGCCTAGCAGATCTATCTTCTCTCTCTCAATTATTCGAGACTATCAACTCTCTCTCTCTCTCTCTCTCTCTCTCTCTCTCTCTCAATTATTAGAGGCTATCAACTCTAAACTTCATCTCTTCCGATCAATCTGATCCGTTTCTCCTACTGTTCAGTTGTTCTGCTCTCTCTACCTCGATCTTGATGGAGGTGGCTGGATGGTTTGTTGGTCCGATCATGGAGGAGATCATCAAAGCTTGCTCTGATTACCTTAAAGATCAAATCAGATGGCAGACAGGCATGAAGGAGGAGCTTGAAAGGCTGCAAGAGAACCACCCGAAGATCAAAGCTGTCGTCTTTGCTGCTAACCAAGCACAAATTAGCGATCAGAACCCGGGTCTCAACGAATGGATCTGGCAGCTGCGAGATGCTCTTGATGAGGTAAATGATGTGCTCGATGAGTTGGAGTACATGAAACATAAAGAACAACTCTCCAAAAACACGGAAGAAGCAAAGGTGTGTTTTATATTTATTTTTTTATTTGATAATCTATCAGAAAAGAAAGCTCGATCATCAGCTTCCTATTTGAAATTCCTACTTGAAAATTAAACAGTTGATCAAAAACAAGAAGCTGAGAAAGGTTCGTTCCATGATGAAATCAATGAAGACAAAACTAAACAAAATTGGCAAAAGGGATCCCAACTTGAAGCGACTGGAGAAGGCTGTGCAGAAACTTGATAAAGTTTCGGCTGATGTTACTACTTTTCTTCATCTTTTTGACAGCGCAATGAAGGAGCAGAAGGAGCAGGAGGTTGATTTCTACAAAACACGTCAAACAGGATCCTTGCCTACTACAAATGTTCTCTTCGGTAGAGGCGAGGCTAAGGAGTATGTTACGCAGTGGTTGAAGAAGCTATCAAATGAGCTTCAGGACAGAAACATTTCTCTTCTATCTATAGTGGGCCATGGTGGTATGGGGAAGACAACTCTATTGCAACATGTTTATAAAGATGAAATTACAGAGGAATTTGATCTTAAAATGTGGGTTTGTGTTTCAAACAACTTTGATATGAAAACAGTCATTGAACATATGTTGGAATCTCTGTATAAGAAGAAGCCTGATGTGGATTCACTTGATGCACTTCAAGATAAGCTTAGGATTGCTGTTGAGTCCAAGAAGTTCTTGCTTATTCTGGATGACATTTGGGAGGAGGACGAGAACCGGGATATCAGCAAATGGGAGAAGGTGCTCGCCCCTCTGGCTTATGGGAAAATTGGTAGTGGGATTTTGGTAACAACTCGAATGGACTCGGTTGCAACTATGATGTCAAAGATGATTAAAACGAAGAAGGAAACTTTCAAATTAGAGGGCTTGAAGGAAGATCAGTGTTTGCAGCTCCTCAACTCTCATGCATTTGCTGGCGTAGAGATCCCCCCTGGTGATCATAAAAAATTAAAAGCCATTGCTGGAGAGATTGTTAAAAAGCTTTTAGGATCTCCATTGGCCGCAAAGGTTATCGGTGGTGTTTTGAATTCTAGCTTTGAAGAAAGACATTGGACAAAAGTTTTAAATAGTGATTTTATAAGTCCAAAATCAGGTCAAGATAACATCTTTCTCATTTTAAGATTGAGCTATACGTTCCTCCCAAAACATCTACAAAACTGTTTTGCATTTTGTTCTATATTTCAAGAAGATCATATATTTCATAAAGAGTATTTAGTTTCAATGTGGATTGCATTGGGTTTCATTCAGCAACCACATGATCAAGAATGGACTATAGAGGATATTGGAGGAAGCTATTTCGATGAATTGGTTAAAAAATCTTTCTTTGATAAGTTTGAAGGTTCTGGATGCTACTACAAGATGCATGATTTAATACATGCATTGGCACAATCAATTTCCATGCATGAATGTTTAAGAGTTAAGGATGGTACAAAGTTGCCTTCTATAATTCCTAAGACACTTCGACACATGTCTATTGAAACTACAAATCTAGACATCATAAAAAAGATTGGGCAGGTTAAATATTTGCATTCTCTTTTCTTGGTCTACGAAGCTTCTAATCAGGATACATGCAGTGCAATTTTTGAAATATTTAAAGCATTGAGAAGCCTACGATTATTACGTATATATGCTCCAGCCTTAAAAATGATACCTGAGGAGATTGGGAATTTGATACATCTTAGATATTTGAGCATTTTAGATGACAAGTTTACTATGCTGCCAAGATCTCTAAGTACTCTCTATCACTTGCAGTACTTACGCTGTAGAAAATTGAGAGAAAGCCAACCTAACGTTGATTTTTTACCTCGTGACATAAATAACCTTTTTAACTTGCATTACTTGTGGTTGCCCCAGCATTATATTTCATTGATATGTGGGATTGGGAAGCTAAAGTTTCTTCAAGAATTGAATATTGATCTTAGAGATGTGAGTGGGTATAGAATTAAAGAGCTGGAGAATATGAATGATCTTTGCGAATTAAGAATCAATTGCCTTGAAAATGTTAAGAATGCAGAGGAGGCTTGTAGTGCCAAATTACGTGCCAAGACAAGGCTCACAGATCTAACCTTATGTTGGAGAAACACCGATTCAAGGAACATCAATTTAGATGAGAATGTGCTCGACAACCTTCAACCACCAACATGTCTAAGGAATCTGAGCATAAACGGATACATGGGTGTAAGGTCTGCAATATGGATGAACGTGCTCGACAATCTAGAGAAAATCGAATTGTCAGATTTCTTGGAGTGTGAATTTCTTCCACCTTTTGGGCAACTTCCCATCCTCAAGTCACTGGAACTTCGGAACATGCCGAAAGTAAAATGGCTCCAAAGTAAATTTAATGGGAATGATAAATACGATGCCTTTCCATTGCTGGAGGTTTTACGTATTTACGAATTAGAAGCATTAGAGGATTGGTTTGAGGCAGGAGTAGCTGCTGAAGATGGATGTTTGTTTCCTTGCTTAATTAAACTGAAGCTAGAAAACTGCCCGAAGTTGAAAGAGTTGCCTTCTTTGCCTTCTAAGCTCAAAATCTTGGAGATGCGATCTATGGCGTGGACGACTTTGAATTTTTGTAGCAATTCGAATCCTATTCCCCTTGAAACATTAGAGGTCTCTCGCTGTCCTAACATTACTTCTCTTCCTCTGGCTGATGAAATAGCAAGACTTGCAGCACTAAGATACTTGACAATTGAAAATTGCCCCAATCTGATCTCTCTCGGAGAAATGCCAACTACTAATAATTGCCATCTCATGCTCAGCAATCTCAGTATAAATGATCCATCGATGTTGCTAATGGAGCCATTGAGAAGTATCGCCTCCTTAAAAAGCCTGGAATTTCTGCATAATGATGAGCTGGTTTCCTTTCCAAATGAGGCGGAGCAGTGGTTTCTAAAAGTTAGGTCTTCTCTTTCTCAGCTGGACTTTATGTATCTCACGTCCTTAGAGTCTCTCCCTTCCTTCTTGGAAAGCTTATCTTCACTTCAGAGTCTATATATTCATGTTGTTCCTATGCTTCGGGAATTACCGAACCTTCCTCCCTCTTTGCAAACTCTATATATTGAGAACGTTCCTATGCTTCGGGAATTACCGAACCTTCCTCCCTCTTTGAAACGTCTATTTATTTGTGAATGTTATCCAGAGTTAAAGGAGCGCTATGGAGAGGGAGGCTCCGATCGGCACAAGATTGCTCACATTCCTCATATCCGTATTGATTAAAGTTTTTATGTCCTTGTGAACCGTACTGTGTGATTGTTTCATTTCGAAATGAGGCGGAGCAGTGGTTTCTGAAAGTTAGTTCTTCTCTTTCTCAGCTGCTATTTTGGAGGGCTCAAATCCTTACAGTTTCTGCCTTCCTCCTTGGAATGCTTATCTTCACTTCAGAGTCTATATATTTATGTTGTTCCTATGCTTCTGGAATATGTTTGCTTGAGTTGGATTTTGCTCTTCAAGCGGTGGCTGGTATCATTGTCCGCTGGCAATTTTTTTTTTCTTTGCATTCACGACTTTTCATTATGTAGTGTATACTCTCTGTTGCTTAAACCCTCCATGTGAAGGAATTGCTGTTTACTTGCAAAAAAAGATCAAGTTTTCATTTCATCATCTTATTGTTTGGTCATTTCCATTGTTTTGAGCCACTTAAATGATATTCATAGTTTGGTTTTAATCTGATGAATAGCTTTCTTCTGATTTCTAATTTTATTTAGAAAATTTACTTGAGTTGATAGATTTGTTATGCTTTATAATTTTCCTCTAGGTGATTTCTGTTGCATGCCAAACTCTAATGTCATGCTTTTTTCTCAGGTTTTCTACAACTTTTAATGAGTTCTTCGAATTCATCTGTCGCCAAAATTAGGCCGCAGCATACCTATGTTATCTGCCATTATCATCTCAAATATGTCTTGTCTACTTGCCACCGAGGACTGGTGTCAACCTAACAATGGAAAGTAGTTTTATAGGTGCATTTATAATCAAAGTGAGGATGATTGCAATTTCTTTAAATGTGTGGATGAGCAAGATGAGCCATCTTATGTCACACATTATGAATTTAAGGCATCTGACCGAAGGATTGCTGAGAAGCTTAACTTGATTCTCCCGACGATGAAAGTTTTTGCAGTGATGATTTTTATCGACATTACAATCCGAGTTTATTTTGGCTAGCTATGTTGTATCTTAACTGTTTTTATATCATGTTTTGTAGCGTTATGTAGTATCTTAAATGTTTCTGTGGAATGCAAAGGAAAATGTAATGTTGTTTGGCGAAATTATGTATTTTCTACTTATGTTGTATGAAAAGAGATGATGTATTTTCAGTTTTTTGTGGAATGAACAAAAATTTGGTATTCACTCCTTTGTTGGAATGTAAAGTTGTGATTTGAATGTTGGCTTAAGCTGGTTATATACCATGAGAAGTGCGAAGGAAAGCCGAGGAAGCGAAGGGTCTGCCGAGCTAAATTGAAAACCGAGCGACTGTAGGAATTTTGTTAATTTTTGAAACCATTGCCGCGGAGACTGTTTAAGACCGTAAATGGATTTTTGTAGCTTGCAGACGTATTTCGGACGAGCGTTATCCTCAAATCCTCGTGGTTGCTTCATGTACACTTCGTCGTCGAGGTCGCCATGCAGGAAGGCGTTTGAGACGTCTAGCTGCTTTATAGGCCAATTTCGAGTTAGAGCAACTGTCAAAAGCATTCGAATAGTTACCATTTTGGCGACCGGACTAAAGGTTTCAGTGAAGTTGATGCCGAGTTCTTGCGAGCAGCCTTGTGCCACAAGTCTTGCTTTGTGCTGTAGAATGGAGCCGTCGGTGTTCAGCTTCGTCTTAAATGTCCATTTGCTGCCCAAGACAGGTTTGTCTGTCGGATGAGGTACCAAAGTCCATGTGCCGTTGTTTTGAAGTGCTTTAAATTCTGATGTCATTGCTGAACGCCAATGAGCATGTTGAACGGCTTCATTGAATGATACAGGCGTGGGATTCTTTGCTAGCAGTGTGAACATTTTCTTTGGCTTGGAGATGCCCGAGCGAAGTCTGGTCTGCATCGGATGTCGAGAGGTTGAAGCCTGAGGAAGGCAAACGGTTGATTAGGTAATTTGCCGTGGAGACCGCCTCGACCCAGAAAGAATTCGGCATGCTTGCTGCGTGAAGAAGGGTACGAGTGAGTTCAATGAGATGCCTGTGTTTTCTCTCCGCCGTTCCGTTCTGTTCGGGAGTATGGGGGCAGCTCATTTGATGAGTGATGCCCTGTTGAAGTAAGAAGTCATGAAAAACCGAGCTGTTGTATTCTCCCCCTCCGTCAGTGCGCAGAGTTTGAATTTTGGAATTAAACTTGGTGTTAACTAAAACACAGAATTGCTGAAATTTTGTGAAGACTTCAGCCTTTGTTTGTAAGAGATAAAGCCACGTGAAACGAGTGAAGTCATCAACAAATATAACGTAAAAACGAAACCCGTTAAACGAAAGAGAGGGAGAGGGCCCCCAGACGTCCGAATGGACTAACTGAAAGGGTTTATTACAGACAGAGATACTACGAGCAAAGGTTTGTTTGTGACTTTTTGAAACATTACAAGAAATGCAAACATTATTATGTGAATCTAGACGTATTTCTGGTATTTGTTGGGCAAGATGTTGAATCTTGCGGTCTTGAGGGTGACCGAGACGTGCGTGCCACGAGGTTCTCTGAGTTGGAGCCGAATGAAGAGCAGTTTCTTCACGGTTGATAGGGAGTTTGATGTGGTAAAGGCCATTGCGAATTGGTCCCCTGAGAAGCACCTGGTTGTCCTGTAAATGCTTAATAACAAACTCATGAGCCGTGAAAGAAATCGAGATATTGTTATTGGAGGTTAATTTTGAAACAGAGAGGAGATTATGAGAGATTGAGGGTACGTGCAGAATGTTTTTCAAGTTGAGCTTACTGTTGGAGTCAGGTAGAGGAAGAATGCCCTGACCCGAATTCGCTATGGAGAGATTGCTTCCATTTGCAATAGAAATTGAGTCGAATCCGTTGTAAGGCGTGGACTGTTGCAGATTATTGATGTCCGCTGTGAGGTGAGAGGACGCTCCTGAGTCCAAAATCCAATCGCTGGTAGCAGCTTGTTGTTGTTGCGCAGTGAGAGCCCTCTGGTTGGTAGGTGGCGCGTAGCTAAGGTTACACCGATGCCAGCAGTTTATCGCCGAGTGACCCATTTTTCCGCAGATTTGACATTGAGGTCGCTGCGATTGGTTTCTTGGATTTGCTTGAGAGTCCGAAGCGGACGGACGAGTGGATTCAGGAACAGAGGATCGAGCATTTGGCCTGCCGCGAAACTTGGAAGATCTTGATCGGTAGTTTTGGCTGCGATTTGTGAAGAGAGCCATAGATTCAGGGTGAAGATTTTCTTGAGCTTGTTGATGCTGAATGTTTATCTCTTCGCTGCTTAGAAGGGAGTATAGATCGTCCAAATTGATTGGGTGCAAAGACGTCCGAATGGCAGTTTTGAAGGGATTGTACGCCGTTGGCAGACCGTTTAGGATATAAAGAACTATATCCTCGGTATCGACTGAGGATCCGGCGGCCGCGATGTTGTCTACTATCTTCTTGATTTGATCCAGGTACTGATGCATCGTCCGGTCTCTCATTTGCACTTGATGAAGCTCGTTCTTGAGCTGTATTACCCGGGACCGGTTTGTAGGTTGAAGACGGCGTTCGAGTGTCGTCCAAACGTCGTGGGCTGTGCGGAGAGAGATGACATAAGGGAGGATGGAGGAGGAGATTGTTGAAAACAGGGCGGACACAAGATTCCGATCAATCAGGTTCCAGCGATGTCGCTCGGATTCGTCTGTCTCGAGTGGGCAGGTGGATTGGCCGGTCAGGTGTTCGTCAAACCCATTTGCGGCGAAATGCTGAAAGAGTTGAAGCCTCCATATTGAATAATTTTCAAATGTAAGAGAGTTAGGGACAAGATTCTTGATGTTTGAAATCAAGAACTTGAGATGAGGCGGTATGAGGAGATCGGTCTCTCTGTTGGAGACCGCCGATACGTTCCGTTGAGAGCCTGCCGAGTCTTCTTCCGCCATGAGGAATCAAGAAATGCTGAGAGAGCTTTTGAGCTCTGATACCATGAGAAGTGCGAAGGAAAGCCGAGGAAGCGAAGGGAAAGACGTAGAGGAAGAAGAAATGTATTATTACTGTGTTGTCTTATTACAGGATACATAGCTATTTATAGGAAATGTACAACTGTTTTGAACATAAGAATATTCCAGATACACGTATATGTTTATTACCTTAACAGTTAAACTGCTATACTTATTGTCTTTATTTGATATTCACTCCTTTGGTGGAAAGTAAAGCTATGAATTTTATCTTTCTTTTGCAAAGTTTGAGAATTAGACTTTAAAATTGGCTTCGGTTTGAGATACATAAGCAGCCCACGTCCAGTTGTGACCGAAATCAGCCATAAGACTATTTATCTTAACAATTATCAAAACAGAAGCTCCAATTAGAGAATATTTACGCACGATTTTCTTCAAATATCTATTTTGAACAACAAAAAATTACATTCAATATGACATTTAATTTAACAACAATTTCCTATAGTCAAAATGAACTTTAATTTAAACTTATAGGTTAAAAGTGTCTAATATGAAATTAGTGCAGATTTTTAAAAGCAGAAAAAACATTCACAATCAGGTCAAGATCATTCTTCCCAAACTAATATTAAATTAGTGCAGAGTTTTAAAAGCATGAAATACATTCATAATAAGGGAGAGCTTTCTTCCCAAACTAATATGAAATGAGTGCCCTGGAAGTCGTGAAGAGGGTGAGAGCTTTCTCCCTACAGAAAATACTTTAAATAGCATAGTTACCTGCTAGAGTATTCGGCAGGAAGAAAGACATCATCAAGTATGCGGTAGACGGAGTGGTAAAAATGAGGTAAATTAAGAATTTGAGTGATATAAATGTAATATTAGTATTTGAGGTGTTAGATATGTAAAATAATAATAATATAGTGGTATGTAGGTAAATTTCTCATTTTATTTATGTATGACTTGGTGATCCCTTTATATATAAATATTTTCTTCTTTCTGAAATCTAAATAGTTCATTTTAATTTCTTATTGATTATTCTAAATGAAACAATTATTGAATTATTATTTAATTTTGATTTTATGTTTTTGAGTTTGCAAAAACAAAATAAATTTTAATGATCAGTCATCTTTAATCTATGAATTTTATTTTTTTTTGCATTTTCATCGACCTTCACATTGATTTTGTTTATGGATTTATTTATTTTTTGGGACATGCTAACTTCTTATCTGGAAGAAGTGGAAGTGGAAGTAGAAGCAACGACTCTCATCTGGAAGAAAAATTTTATTGTCATTGCACCTAGTTATAATTTGAACTCATTAATTTGATGAGATAAAAAAAGGAAAACTAATCTTTAATGCACAACATTTTCTATCCTGCATTACTGCTCTTAATTCTTGCTTTACAAGAGTTAAATTAAAATGAGAAGAATAAGGTTTTGTTTGGGACGACTTTCTTACTGCTTCTTAAACCGACTTTCTAGTATAAAAATTAAAATTTTTATAACAAAAATTGGTTTTAAGAAGTAATAAAAACTTCATTAAAAATCATCCAAATGAAAACATCATTACAATTTATTAACAGATTTACCATTAACAAATGAAAAGATTTTGAGCTCGTAATTTTAAATATTTCTCCTTGTAAATTTATCATCAACAATTTTTTGAAAAACACCATCGTGATATTATTTCATTACGGCATTTGTAGTTAACAATTCTTTTTTCTTTTCAAGTGACTGATTAATTCAATAATTCGATCCAATAACACACCAACTGATTCTCTAAATTTCTTTAAAGCGTCTAACTATTTGAGAACAAGACTGCAAATGAGTCGAGTCAAATTCAAGTCATACCTAATTCAAACTTTACTCATGCAGTCAAACATTAGTTTGTTATTGTAAGAACCCATAAACAAGTTGGTACAATTAGCCGATACACATAAATAGCTTGAATTTTCTTGAGCTCGGCTCAAGAGCTAATTAAAACTTACTCTAGCTAGTTAAAATTTGCAGAAGCTAGCACATGTTTCTTACACCTCCTCAAAAAAAAAAATAATAATAACCAATGAAAAATATAAATTTATTATTTTTATGCTCAGCTTTCTTTTTCTATAATAAATTTGTATTTTAAAAAAATGTCAACTATACTATCACAACTAAAAGAGCAAAAAAAAAAAAAAAAACAAATTTATTATAGGAAAAGAAAGCTGAGCATAAAAATAATAAATTTATATTTGTCTTACTAAAAGGAATCCCCCAAGTTTAAAATACCTGATTTGTCACAACTTTTAAGCTAAACCATGATTGAATGCATATTTCTCAAGGCTGCCTACTTTGAAGTGGCTAATAGAAGATGATCGACTCCTCCAAAGCTCTGTTTGATACCACTAATCCTATTGTAGTGCTACACAGAATCAAAAGAAGAGAACAATCTCAAATCTGACCATAATGAAGTCAGATCTCAAATCAACATTAAAGATCCGCAGCATCAGGTTTCCAATTTCTGCCGGGAAGTTGCTACAATACAGACACAAGAGAGAGAGAGAGAGAGAGAGAGAGAGAGAGAGAGAGAGAGAGAGAGAGAGAGAGAGAGAGAGAGAGAGAGAGAGAGAGTTCAAAAAAGTTCGACAAAAACCAGTGGCACCTTGTCACTTCAGTAGGTAACAAGTCACCCTAAATAGAATGATATATGTATAGAATTGAATTGTTTTCAGTTGCCAATGTAAGGGATTGTATTATAAAATACTAATTTACAAAAACCCATTTACAAGAAAAAAATGATGTATTTTCCATTAAATAACAATTTTCTATGGAATTCAAATAGTGCAGGACGATCAACAATGACTTTACCTCTAAACAAAACTCCCAATTCCTATTAAGGAAAAGTTTGTAGCTTCTACAGGAAATTCCCAACACTCACAATGACTGTCACATCAACACTTTCGATAAGTCTATCCAAGATGGAAACTTATCAAGAATAGATGATATGACAATCATTGAAGCATTCCATATAAAATATTTTCTAAGGGAATAATATTCCTAATAGAAATTGGCATATATACATGGACTTAATAAGAGTTCGTTGATATTCTCATTAGTGGGCCAAAAAAATTACCATGGGAAAATTTCAATCCTTTGTAATCCATCTACAACCACGGATTTCATATCCACCAAAATTATGATCGCTACTACTTTCTCCACCATTGCCAGCACTGTTATAACCAAACTTTCTATGATGCCTTCTTCCCTTGGAAACACTACTGTCACTTACAGTACCGTTCAAAAGTGGATCATCTATACCATGAATAACTCTCCTAGAAGGTGATGAGGACCCTTGGCACTATCATCCTTGATTCTCCTACTATCCTTCTCCTGTGAGATTGTTGTACCAAATGCATATAGCTATTGGTGGTGTTTCAAGGGGTGAAGAAGCCGAGCGCAAAGGTTCCGTTTGCAAAGATGAGGTTTTCTCCATTCGAGAGTGGATGAGATGGAGTAAGGATGTCTATGGCAAGGAAGATGGAGAAGAAGCAAAAGGTGAAGAAGAAGGTTCAGTAGAGGTTCGGGATGATCGGCTCTCTCATCATCTCCGAATTTTCTTAATGCTGCAAAGAGCGTTTAAATGTCCATAAATAAAATTTTAAACGAAATTGAAAAAAAAAAAAAAGTATGTATAAATTTATAGATTTATTTAAAATAAGTAGCTGAATAATAATGTAGTAAAAATAGAATTTTTATTAGATAAGGAATAAAATAGAAAATTTAATATGTTTTAATTGATATATATATATATATATATATATATATATATATATATATGAATTTTTATGAGAGGTAGTGTGAATAAAAAATAATTAATTTCTATATTAAGAAAAAAACTTTCCTAAAAATAATTCAAAATTCTTAACAACAAGAGTAATTTATAAAATATAATTAACAAATTCCTTTTAAATAAAAGCTTACAAAACCAAGGTTGTGAAAATCGGACCGGACAACAAACCGGAAGAAGGAGAGGTTCACGGTTTGACCGGTTCAACCGGTCTAACCGGGGTCGAACCGGATGACGTAATAAATAATAAATATTATTAAAATTTAATTAAATTAACATAATAATAATGTTATCATTCAAAGTTTGAGACAAAAATTTAAATTTAAAAAGAATATATGAAACATAAAATTTATATAATTAAGTAAAAGAATTATTTTAAAATCTCACATAAAAGAAAAAAATTATAAATCTCATAATTATAAGAATTTACACTTATAAAAATATGATAATTTTAATTTTAAATATTTTTCGAATTATAAATTTAATTTTTAATTTAAATTAAATTTACATATAATCATATAATTTAATATAAATACATATTTTAAATTATATCTTAAATAATTAATAAATAATTAAATACATAAAATTATTAATGATAAATTATTTTTATAGAATATAAATAAATAAATGTTTATTATTAACTAATAAATAAGTACATTTACATAAAAAATAATTAATTAAAAAGTATTTTTAAAAATAATTTTGTATGCATTATATATGTTATGAGCTCATTCACATCTCTACTCTTTTCTTTAGTCCCACATCACTTAGAAAGAGTTCTTTGCTAGTGTTTATATAGCATTTTGAGTTTTTTTGGTGTTAAGAGCTCACATGGTACCACCACTCCATGTAAAATGCTTTATGATGGTTTAGAGATAAATGTTTGTAATAAAAGATACATTATTATTAATTTAAAATTGTTCAATATATGATTATTTATTTATTTAAAAAAATATTTAAAATTTTTTGAATTTGAACCGGCCGGTTCAAAATAACCGCGCCCGGTTTGCCGGTTGAACTGGCGGTTTTCAGTCCTTCTCCTGCGAGATTGCGATACCAAATGCCTATATAGTTGTTGGTGGTGTTTGGAGGGGTGAAGAAGCTGAGCGCAAAGGTTCCGTTTGCGGAGATGAGGTTTTCTCCATACGAGAGTGGATGAGATGGAGTAAGGATGTCTGTGGAGTAGGAGATGGAGAAGAAGAAGAAGAACGTGATGAAAATGTTCGGGATAATCGGCTCTCTCATCATCTCCGAATTTTTCTAATGCTGCAAAGAGCGTTTAAATATCCATAAATAAATTTTTAAAACGAAACTGAAAAAAATAAAGTATGTATAAATTTATAGATTTATTTCAAATAAGTAGCTGAATAATAATGTAGTAAAAATTGAATTTTTATTAGATAAGGAATAAAATAGAAAATTTAATGTGTTTTAATTGATATATGTATATATGAATTTTTATGAGAGGTAGTGTAAATAAAAAATAATTAATTTCTAAATAAAAAAAAAAACTTTCCTAAAAATAATTCAAAATTCTTAACAACAAGAGTAATTTATAAAATTTAATTAACAAATTCCTTTTAAATAAAAGCTTACAAAACTATTTCAATTTTTTTATTCGGCTGGCCCGACCCGTCTCTGTCGTAATTTTTTTAGTATGGGATACGGAGAAGTATAATAAGAAGGTTCGAAGGACGATTTTCTTGGTATTTTTTGGGTTTTGCTAACACTTCAATTATCCAAAGAGTTCTTTTCAACTATAACTAGGGTTGAGAGCTCAGCTTGAAGATCGTAAATCAGTTCAAATCAAGTGAGCCGAAAGTAAGAATCAGACTTTATTTCGAGTCATTGGTGGAATGTCTAAGGTTTCATTTGGGAAAACTTTCTTAATGCTTTCCAAAACAGTTTTTGAACTAAAAAAATTCTTGAATCATAATTTTTGGACTAAAAAACAATTTTAGAAAGCAATGATAAAACTGTCCCAAACGAAGCCTAAGACTAGCTCAAGATTAGCTTGACTTTAATTATAATATATTTCTCATACTTATTAATATTTAGAGAAAATTAATGTTATAAAAGGGATTGCTTTAAAAGGGATCAAATAACCATTAAGACCTTTGACTAGGAAAAGGTGGTCGTTTATTATTATTATTATTATTTACTCATGGACTGCTTGATAATAAAGTGCATAGTATTTTTTGAATATTCAAAGAGTTGATTAGTTAATGTTTTTTGAATTTTTTTTTTTTTAGTTGAGGAGAAAAGAGATTTTATTTCACCCATTCATTTGATAGACCAGACATTGATAGTTAGTAATTTTGGGTTAGCCAATTTTTTTGGTTGATGGTAGATTGATGTTGATTTTATAATATTTTTGTGACATCAAAAGAGATGCCCGTAAGTGTGGCTTGAAATTTTGGTTTCATTTGCGACAGTTTTTTTATTGCTTTTTAAAACATATTTTTTATACAAATTTTTTTTTAAAAAACTAAAAATTTTTGTACTAAAAAGCAACAAGAAAGTTGTCCTAAATGAAGCCTTTGTTTGACTCTTTTTTGTTTGAACCGTTTAGAATAAATTATAGATGTAGAAAAAATTTTATTTGGATTGTGTGTATTAGGGCTTTGTTTCAATGTCTTGTAGAGTTATTAAACATTTACAGTTTTTCTGCAACTCCTTTTTGACTAATAAACTTGGAGCTCGCTCAATGAAAATGAGCTAGTCGTCGTAATTTTTGAGATAGACTGGATCAAAAGGCTCCATTCAAGCTAGCACATTTCCTTTGTTTTAACTTAATTTCAAATATTATATTTTTTTTATTTTAGATTTTTATGCATTGTTTATGAAAGTCCTCTAATGTGCAAATGTTGTAAGAAATGAATGGGATGGGAGCTTTGGTTGTGTTAATTGCTTTCAAAACTTGGAAGTCCCATTCTATTTGGAGGTGGATGGTCACTATGCATGGCTTAGAGATAGACAAACAAAAAAGTTATGGCCATGTAAAATGTATAAAGTATAATTACATAAGCTGTACTCAATATAATGATATCAACTAACTCTGATTCTGAAGGCTTTGTCATATATTTGATCTAAACTACAGAATTAACAAAGCAAATAGGTTACTTCGTCTTAGCGGCCTGTGATAGTTGAAACAGAAAGGTCATTGGAAGCATTTACATGTAAGTTTAATGGCCATTCAGATTCTGAAGCATTTTTCTTTGTAAAAAATGCAGGTTGTTTAACGTGCTTGAAGTGTAAACTTACATTGCTAAGCATGGTGACAGCATCGGTCATATTAGGGCGATCGTCCGGGCTCTCTTGTACACACAGAAGCGCGACGTAGATGCATCTTTCCACCTCATCATGTCGAAATTTGTTATCTAATGCAGGATCCACAAAGTCCATCCAAGTTCCTTCTTTCCATAAATCCCAAGCCTAAATTAAGCAACATTATTTTAATTTTCATAATCTCTGTTAGATTTCAAGATAATTGCTCGAAAGAAGAAGAAAAAGGAAAGAGAAAAGATATTCACTCACATACGCAAGAAGATTGTAACAAGAACCAATTTGACGAAAACCAGCACTTCTTTTCCCACTTACAATCTCAAGAAGCAGGACTCCGAAGCTGAATGCATCCGACTTAACAGAGAATAGACCCTCATAAGCGTATTCTGGAGACATATAACCACTAAATATGTGGTAAAATAAAACTAATTACCATCCAAAGCATTCAATTGAAGTCCTATTTTGACAACCGGGTTTTTACACCCAGGTGTCGGGTCGAGTTCAAGTATAACCCGAAACTGACCGGTTCAAACGGGACGGCTCTAACCAGACCTGGTTATGTAAACAGGTCAGAAATCCGGATCCGGACCGACCCGATGGGTCAACCCGAACCTGACCCATTTTTTCAAACAAGTCGAATTCGGGAACCTCAGCCCGACCCGAACAGTTTTGAAATCAGTCGGGTCGGATTCAAGTCGGATTTTCGTGTCGTGTCAAATTTTGACACCTCCAATGTGGAGCT
Organism: Dendrobium officinale; assembly: GCA_019514585.1. NCBI lineage: Eukaryota > Viridiplantae > Streptophyta > Magnoliopsida > Asparagales > Orchidaceae > Dendrobium > Dendrobium officinale. The sequence goes on from CM033689.1 coordinate 2,165,610, forward strand.
AAAAAATATATAAAAGATGTTGATTTTGGTTTTGATAAAAAAAAAAAAAACTTGTTTTAAATGTATGTTCCACTTACAAGCAACCAAATGAGACCAAATCAAAATTTGTTTTAAAAACAAGGGATAAGTATTCATAAACATACTAGGTGCCAACAATCCTTCGAGTCTTTGCTTGGCTTTCATTAGCATCAAAAATTCTTGCCAAGCCAAAATCTGAGATTTTAGGATTCATATCAGCATCCAAGAGAATGTTGCTTGCCTTTAAATCTCGATGAATGACTCTTAATCTAGAGTGCTTATGAAGATAAATAAGCCCCTGAGCTATTCCTTCAATTATTTGGAAACGTTTTGTCCAATCTAATTTTACTCCCTGTTCAACATCTGAAGAAAATAGAACATAATTAGCACTTCCAGTAAAACAATAAGAGAATTATATATTTTGATTTCTAGACAAGATTTATGATTTATTCCTTCATAACTTGATGTGAACTTACTGAAAAGAAAGACATCCAAACTCTTATTGGGCATGAACTCATATATCAGCATCTTCTCTTCGCCATGAATACAACATCCTAATAACCTTACTAAATTCCTGTGTTGAAGTTTAGCAATTAATAAAATTTCATTCTTGAACTCCTCGAATCCTTGCCCTGATCTTGTAGACAGCCTTTTGATCGCTACATCTTGTCCTTCTGGTAATGTGCCCTGAAATTATATCAAATATAAGAGCATTTGCACATCACATATCAATATAACAATGCACTGAAGAGTTCCACATTGCATTGAAAAAGTTTATATAGATGTTACCTTATAAACAGGTCCAAAACCACCTTCTCCAAGCTTGTTAATATCTGAAAAGTTGTTTGTAGCACTCGCTACCTGAGCAAATTTAAAGAATGATATTTCTGAATTCCCTTCTTTATTGGCTTCATGCATAATTTCATGACCCCAATTTACAGAGGAAACTGATTGTTCCTCTTCTTCTTGGAATTAAGAAAAAAAAAATTTAGTTTTTTTTATATGTATATATATAGTATAATCAAAGTAAAATAAGAATATTTCAAAAACTTACTTCTGCGTTTCCATCTCCTTCTCACAAAGGCGCATATAAAAAATATAAGAAGCAACAATACAGAAGCTACTGGCACTGTGACAAAAATCCATGTCTTTTTATTGCTCCTCCCTGTTATTCACAAAAGCAGTGTAGTATGAAGTCAAAACAAAGTGTCAATATTTATGTGCTGGAAAAAAGAAATTGGAAAAGGAGCTTGTAATTAAATAGCTTCTTTTGACAGCCCAAGCAATCTTTGTATTATGTTACAAACAAAGAGGATACCACCTGCATTTATAGGTGAGCATCCTCTTTTTAGAAAGCAATATGCGATGCAAAAACATTAGCTTTTAGCGATTTATATAATAGATTAAATACTAAGGAGGGAGAAAGATATATGTATAAGTTAGCCAAACAAAGAGATAGGAGTAGTAAGGATTTAGTTCAAGTGAAGTGTATTAAGGATGAAGATCAAAAAATACTTTTCTTAGAAGATGATATTCAACAAAGGTGGATGAGATATTTTGCTAAACTTTTTAATGAAGAGTGTGAAAATAAGATTGACTATAGTGACCTTAGCACCCTAAATGAAAGTAAAGATTTCTGTTTTTATCGGCGTATTAGTAAAACTGAAGTTAGAGAGGCTTTAAATAGAATGAAGGGTGGAAAAGCTGTTGGACCTGATGATATTCCAATAGAGGTGTGGAAATGCTTAGGAGATGAAGGGATTTCTTGGCTTACTAAACTTTTTAATACTATTTTGAAGACTAAAAAGATGCCAGATGAGTGGAGAATGAGTGTATTAATTCCTATTTTTAAGAATAAAGGCGATGCACAGGATTGCACGAATTATAGAGGTATTAAGTTAATGTGTCATACTTTAAAATTATGGGAGCGAGTTATAGAGCATAGGTTGCGGCGTGATACTAATGTTTCTCAAAATCAATTTGGATTTATGCTGGGTAGGTCGACTATGGAAGCCATACATTTATTCAGAGGTTTGATGGAAAAATATAGAGGAAATAAGGAGGATCTACAAATGATATTTATTGATTTAGAAAAAGCATATGATAAAGTTCCAAGAGAAGTGCTATGGAGAGTTCTTGATAAGAAAGGAGTCAATAATGCTTATATTCAAATCATTAAAGATATGTATGCAGGAGCTATTACTTGTGTTCAAACACAAGGTGGTTTGACCAAGTATTTCCCTATTTCGGTTGGGTTACATCAAGGATCAGCCTTAAGCCCATATCTATTTGCTTTAGTCATGGATGTTCTCATTAGACATTTGCAAGATGATGTACCTTGGTGTATGCTTTTTGCTGATGATATTCTTCTTGTTGATAAGACTAGAGAGGGAGTTGAAGGTAAACTTGAATTATGGAGGTCAACCTTAGAGTCTAAAGGTTTTCGCTTGAGTAGATCTAAAACGGAATATATGGGAGTGTAATTTTAGCAGTAATAGTCCTAGTGAGGGGATTGTGACTTTGGGCGATCAAGTCATTAATAAGAGTACACGTTTTAGGTATCTTGGATCTATTGTTCAGAGTGATGGTGAAATAGATGGGGATATTATCAGCAGAATTCAAGTTGGATGGTTGAAGTGGCGGAATGCATCGGGCTTGTTATGTGATAGAAATGTACCCCTCAAACTTAAGGGAAAATTCTATAAGATGGTAGTGAGGCCTACAATGCTTTATGGTGCCGAATGTTGGCCATTAAAAGAGAAGCATAATACTAAGTTAAGTGTGGCAGAGATGAGGATGCTTAGATGGATGAGTGGCTTTACCCTTAGAGATAGGATACGAAATGAGCATATACGTGAAAAGGTTGGAGTAGCTCCAGTAGAAGATAAGATTAGAGAGAGTCGCCTTAGATGGTTTGGTCACATAAAAAGGCGGCCTTCCGACGACCCAGTTTGGAGAGTAGAGGTATTAGATTTGACTTGTGTTAAGAAAGGTAGGGGTAGACCTAAAAAGACTTGATTAGAAAATATTAGGAATGACCTTTCTTTATTAGATTTAAACGAGAATTTGGCTTTTAATAGGACACAATGGAGAAAAAGGATTCATGTAGCCGACCCCACGTAGTGGGATAAAGGCTTGATGTTGTTGTTGTTGTTGTTGTATCCTCTTTTTAGATTCCTCGGTAGTACATTAGAATTTTATTAATATATAGTTAGATTATCTCCACGAGCTAGAAGTTTATAAGATATTGTCTTGCATGTCAAAACTTTTATCACTTATGCATTTCTAAGAAGAGTGAATTATTTCTTAAAATTCTTCATTAATTTAGTTTCTTGAAAACTCTAATATCTTGTTTCCTATAAGAGCACATTAGGTCAGCTCGCCGTTAAACCTTTTGATAGAAATTAGAGTCTATAACTTGGCGTCCAAAACTAAGAGTGCATTTATAACATAATGTGCTCTTCTTATCATCAAAACAACTACCACAAGTATTATTCATATAAATATTAACATGGAACATCTTTGCGGATTACCAAATATCAAAATCATTTATCCCTAGACATGACTAAATTCTATATAATTTATTATAATTGAGCTAACTTAAACTATACAAAAAAATAGAGCTAACTTAATCATGGTATTCAATCCCAAATGGATGGGATCAAGTTAATGATGATGATGAACTTTTTTACTTATGTTAATCAAATTTACAACCATGCATTTTGAACTTACAAGCATATTTGGATAAAAGTTGAGCAAAAATATTTACATAAAAGATTTACAATATCATTATTGGGGGCTTAATTCAATGCATGTGATAATTAAACGTTTGATTTTTTCTCATTCTACCTAAAGATCTTGTAGTAGCTACACATAAATATTTGGTTTAATAACTCCATTAAGAATGCCAACATTCCAACATAACATATAGTTGATAGATTTTCCCCTTCACTTCTTTCGGCTTCATGAAAATCAATATTTAATTGGCTCATACTTCATCAATTTAACATGATTTTATAAATCTCATTACTTCAATTGCTTTGTCTTTGTCATGTAGATGATCAACCAAACGTCGCTTGTTCTTCTCACACAATATAGGTTTTGTTTGTGAGAGCTTTCTAAATTAACTTTTTATTTCAAAATTTTTTTGAACTAAAAATTTGTGTACTGGAAAACTACTTTAATAAGCAGTAAAAAAGTTATCTTAAACAAAACTGATATGAATGTTTTTGAGGAAGTTGAATCTTCTTGGATGAGAGAGGGGGAGGGGGAAGAGAGGGAGAGAGAGCTAACGTGAAATTTTCTTTAATCCTCTTCGATGAGCTTCCAATCTCCATTGCAACCCCTTCTATTTATAGAAGAATGAATCTACTAAGACAACAAGGTCCTAAGTATTAGTGCATAATAATAAACACAAATGTATTTTACAAAATGCTGACGTGGCAGTCATTACATGAATCATATTGTATCTATATATAACATGTCGGCAATGCTAATAAGATCAAGATTTACATTTCTTCATTTCGGTCTTTTCTACTGTTCTTCCCTGTTCTTGCTTTTGCTTTCTACATGGTATCAGACTGCGAAAGTTCCTGATCCTGTTCGCAATGTCGATCTCCGCCACATCATAGCTTCGAGACCATCCCGACGCTTATGGATCAAACGAAGCATTTCTTTCGCCCGCTCTGAAGTTCGTCGTCGCTAACCTCAAATCCATTGTCTCTGTTCAGCTAGCCGCCGACAATTACACAATCTGGCATGCACAGATCATCAAGATATTCAAGGCAAATCGCTTCGATAAGTACCTTGAATCTTTCTCTTCGACATCTACTGAGAATACTCAATCCGAGCGAAATTCTTCGTTGAATACCTCGGAAAATCTCACCAATCTTATAGATCAAAACCTATTCGCTGCATTTTGTTCAACAATCTCCCCCTCAATTCTTCCTTACGTTGTTCATCTTCAATCAACATTTGAAATCTTGTCCACCCTTGAATCAAGATTTCAATCTTCCAACGGGTCCAAAGTGATTCAACTAAATAACGCACTTCACCACATCTCTCTTAAGAATCAGACCTTAACGCAATATCTGTCTGGAATCAAGATCTTAGTTGATCAAATTGCTGCATCCGGTTCGTCAATAGACACGGAAGATGTGATCCTCTACATTCTGAATGGACTACCCATCTCCTACCAATCCTTTAAAACGGCAATCCGCATAATGTTGACTCCAATCACGCTCGATCAGTTATATGCGTTACTGTTAATTGAAGAGGTGAATCTTGCCTCTAATCTTCTTCGTCAATCACCTGATCCAAACACCACTCTCTTCTCTGCTCGCGATCGTGGACGGAGATATCAAGGTCGCAACAATCAAACTGCGTCCTCTGCTACCCGCACCACAGCGAACTCTACAGTCGTTTGTCAAATTTGCTCCAAGATGGGTCATCTTGCTCACAGTTGCTAGCATCGCATGGATCCCACATACACTCCATCGCAACAAACGAATCAGCCAACTGCTCTTGCCGCTATCTCAGACAGCACATACAACAACTGGTATCTTGATTCAGGGGCGACATCGCATCTGGCTCAATCGCTCGACAACATGAATGTTTCGGCTCTGTATCATGGACATGAGACGATCACAATAGGTGATGGGAGATCGGTAAACATAGCCAATTCCGGCACTGACGTGTTACCGACTCCCCCCCGTAAGTTAGATCTATTGAAAATATTTCATACACCTTTACTTGCTTATAATTTGATCTCCATTTCTCAACTTACTCGTGACAATAATATCTCAATAACATTTGATCCTCATGGTTTTGTTTTCAAGGACATGAAGACTCATCAAGTGTTGCTTCAAGGACCATGTAAAAATGGCCTCTATCCTATACAGGTTCCGTCCGCTCTCAGCAAAAATTTGGCGTTATCAACAACAACCACTCGGGCATCCTCTTGGAACGATAGGCTCGGCCATCCTAATGCAAGAACCATCTCCACTATTGCCAGAAGCAACCCGCACTTAAACATTAGCTTTTTCTTGTCTATCTTGTAAACAAACTAAAGGACACAAACTATGTTTTGATAAATCTTTTAATCGTCGTTCGTCTATTCTTTCCCTTATTCACTTAGATTTCTGGCGGCCTGCCCCAATAATGTCTGTACAAGGATATAGATACTACGTTTTGTTTGTAGACGACTTCTCTCGTTTTTCGTGAATTTTTCCGATGAGCTACAAATCCGAAGTTTATGAAATTTTCGTTCATTTCAAATCTTTTGTTGAAAATACACATCTAAAACTATTCAAGTTTTCAGGACCGATGGTGGCTCAGAATTTGTCAATCACAAATTTACTCAATTTCTTAGCAATCAAGGCATTCAGCACCAAGTGTCATGTCCATATACTCCGGAACAAAACGGAGTAGTAGAGAGGAAACATCGGCATATCATAGAAACAACAAGAACCTTGCTCAAAGCTGCGTCAATTCCGTATATGCACTGGCCAGAAACTGTTATTACAGCTATATACCTTATCAATAGAATGTCGTCACCAATAACCTCCAATCTCACGCCTTATGAACTATTTCATCAATACAAACCAGACTACACACATCTAAGAACATTTGGATGTGTGTGCTTTCCGTTATACCCTCCTCACTCTCACCACAAACTTCACACCAAATCCCCCTTATGCGTGTTTCTTGGTTATTCCGATAAGCACAAAGGTTACAGATGTTTAGACACGTCCACCAACAAAATTATAATCTCTCATAACATTACGTTTGAAGAAACCATGTTTCCTTTCAGTTTACTACCTTCACATCATATCAGCACCTCTCAAGATACTCCATCATCATTGCTCATTCCAACATCCAAAAAAACTACACCGCCAAACCGTGTACCTACCATACCAAGATCCATCATACAACCCACTCAAGATTCAACCAGCGTAACGCCAAACTTCTCTGAATCTCTACCTCAATATCCTACAATGTCGCCAGCTCCTCAACAAACTCGTCACCCTATGATTACCAGAAATCAAAAGGGAACTCTCAAACCGGTTAATAGATTAAACATCCTTCACGATACTTCGGTGCCATATGCAAGTCCCGCTCCATCCACCTATGCAGCGGCAGCTAAACACCGAGAATGGCGTGAGGCAATGAAATCTAAATTCCTCGCTCTACAACAGCGGGGAACCTGGAGTCTCGTAGAACAACCAAAAGGTGCTCTGGTTCTGGGATGTAAGTGGATCTACCGGATCAAACATCACTCAGACGGGTCTATAGCCAAGTACAAAGCTCGGCTCGTGGCACAGGGCAACCATCAAGAGTTTGGGCTGGACTACAACAAAACATTTAGTCTAGTCGTCAAACTACCTACGATTCGAGTCATGCAAATTCAACAACTCTACGTAGCAAAGGTGTTTCTCCACGACACTCTCTCCGAAACGGTTTACATGACTCAACCTAGAGACTTTGTGGACGATATTCATCCAAATCACGTTTTCCATCTTTACAAGGTCATTTACGGACTTCAACAAGCTCCACGACAATGGTATAACACATTCACGGAGTATCTCATCTCCATCGGGTTCAAACACAGCACGGCTGATCCTTCGTTACTTATCTTGCACAAACAAAACATTCATATTTTCTTGTTAATTTACATTGATGATATTTTACTAACTGGTAACGATTCCGCAGCTATCACCTCTGTTATTCATCAATTGACAAATCGGTTTTCCATGAAACAACTAAGAACAGTGAACGATTTTCTGGGCATCAAAATAAACAAAAGTTCCCATATGTATTTCCTATCTCAAAAGCATTATGCCGCATCTATTCTACAGCAAACACATCTAGAAAATTGCAAATCCTTGGCAAACCCTACGTGCACCAAATGCCTTCATTTTTTTCGCCGGATCTATACCTCTCGGATCAGCAATTATATCGCAAAATCACAGGCTAGCTGCAGTACTTAATCATTACTAGACCTGACATAGCCCTCAGCGTGAATCAATTTTCTCAGCATATATGCAGGATCCTCAACCACAACACATCTATCTCCTCAAACGCCTTCTACGATACATCAAAGGTACTATCTACTACGGTATCCCTATTACAAAGTCTAAACTAGTTCTTCAATCTTTTTCAGATGTCGATTGGGCCGATGACCCGAGCACTCGCAAATCAACGTCTAGATACTGCTCCTTCCTAGGGGACTCTCATCTCATGGACAGTGAAGAAACAACAGACAGTAGCTCGTTCCTCAACCGAGTCCGAGTACCGCGCCCTGGCTTCTTTAACATCGGACATAATTTGGCTTAGAAGGCTACTAGCTGATTTCGGTGTTCAACAACAACATCCAACGGATATGTTCTGCGACAATACTTCAGCAATTGCACTCGTCGACAATCCAATATTTCATGTCCGAACGAAACACATCGAGATAGATCAAAAGTTCATTCGAGATCACATCCAAAACAAACATGTCCGTCTTCTACCCATAAGCACAAACGACCAAATAGCCGATATCTTCACCAAGGCTCTATCTACTCCTCGATTTATCAACCTTCGCACCAAACTGAAAGTCATTCAATGTATTAGTGCATAATAATAAACACAAATGTATTTTACAAAATGCTGATCTGGCAGCCATTACATGAATCATATTGTATCTATATATAACCTGTCGGCAATGCTAATAAGATCAAGATTTACATTTCTTCATTTCGGTCTTTTCTACTATTCTTCCCTGTTCTTGCTTTTGCTTTCTACACTAAGGAACAAATAATCTAAAACTGGACGAATACCTAACAAAAGCCATAGTTTCTTCTTTCAATATTTTAATCAATTCTCTTATTTTATTGTTTCTTCAAGGCTTCAATGACATAAAATTGAAAGTTTCATAAATATCACCTGAAGTTCACGTACTTAGAGAGAAGACACAATGTTCACTTCACATCTTAGATCTACTATTTGAACAATTCAAGCATAAATTAGAGAAACAATAATTGCCAGCCCGACCAATGCCATATCTTAATGTTAGTCAAAGTAAAATTAGGATCGTAAATGCAATGAACCAAAGAGCCGTACCGTATCCAACAATGTCAGGCAAAATTTTAAAAATAGCTTTGTGTTAAAATAGAATTTAATTGAGTAATGATATATATACCGTTAGATCCATTAGCGGGTGCGGCAACCCGAACGAAGAGATCCTGCTGCCTGTCGTCCGCAGAGGATCTGAGATCTTTAATCTCCGTCATCCAAATAATGCATCCAAATCCTCCCCCGCCATTAAGATAAACGCTCGCATAAGCCGTACAGGAGCAATTCATCAAACACCTTGTCTTACACTCATCCAAGCCCAAGCTCATATTCGCCACCGCCTCCGTCGTATCCGGCAGCGTCATGCCGCGCACCACCAAGAACTCGTCGGTTCCGTTCTCGCTGCAGCCAAGCGCTGCCCCCCTAACGCACCCATCAGACCAATTTCCCTCGATCCAATTCACCGGATTCTTGGGATTAAATCCACCAAGACACTGACACATCGGCAAGCTGCTGGAATCGCATATCGCATTGGTTCCGCACGCCGGAAAGAAGTCGCAAGGATCACTTGGTGCGAACCAAATAAGATTCCAATTCTGAGACGATGCTTTCCATTGGTATATTCTGGCTACCCCTTTTTGATCCATGATCAGCGTAGAAATGGCGTCGCCGGTCGTGTTGTAGTAGAAAAAAATCTCCTCCGGAGTGGAGTTGAAGCCTTGGTTGAAGTATCTGTAGAGGTCGGTGGAGAATAATCCTTTAGGGCAGGCACCGGTGAAGGCGTAGCCGTTCCATGGCCCGCCGCGCCAGATCCAGCTTCCAGAGAGATCGCGGATGACCAGTTGGGGAACGCCGATGGTGTCGATCACTAAGGAATATTTCCCCGGCGATGGATCGGAGTTGCTCAGCCACGACGTGAGATTCCGATCGATGCCGATTTTCAGTTCCGGGCCAAGCTTCATCCCGGAGAGCAAGGTGTCGGTTGGGTAATCGAAACTCTGCCATAAGTGGGAGCTGGAATTCGAAGCTCTGATGACCAAATTACCGGTGTCGAGAAGTTGAGCGACGGGATTGGGAATGGAATTGGGGAAGGAAGGGGAAGACCAAAGAGGAGTGGAGTTGCCAGAAGTTATGAGATGGAGAGATGCGTCGTCGGCGATGATTGACAGTGTTGCGTTGATGTTGTGAATGGGATTCCGGCGATTGGCAACCCAGACGACGGTTTGAATTGCGAGATTGCGGTACCAAATGCCTATATAGCTGTTGGTGGTGTTTGGAGGGGTGAAGAAGCCGAGCGCAAAGGTTCCGTTTGCGGAGATGAGGGTTTCTTCATAGGAGAGTGGATGAGATGGAGTAAGGATGTCTATGGCGAAGGAGATGGTGAAGAAGAAGAAGGTGAAGAAGAGGATGCTGACATGGTTCGGGATGATCGGCTCCCTCATCATCTCCGCATTTTCCCAATGCTGTAAAGAGTGTTTAAAAGTCCATAAATAAATTTTTAAAACGAAACAGGAAAAAAAAAGTACGTATAAATTTATAGATAAATTTCAAATAAGTACCTGAATAATAATGTACTAAAAATAGAATTCTTATTAGTTTAGGAATAAAATAGAAAATTTAATATGTTTTAATTGATATTTATATATATATATAAAAAAATTAATTTCAAAATTAAAAAGAACTTTCATAAAAATAATTCAAAATTCTTAATAACAAGAGTAATTTATAAAATATAATCAACAAATTTCTTTTAATTAAAAGCTAACAAATATATTCTAATTTATTTATTCGGCGGCTCGACCCGTCTCTGCCCCAACACAGAGTCATAATTTCTTTTAAAAATTTTCTTGAATTATAATTTTTGTTTTAAAAAGTTGTTTTAGAAAGCAATGAAAAGCTTTTCCAAACGAAGCCTAAGATTAACTTGAGATAAGCTTGACTTTATTTATAATATATTTTGACTGATAAACTTTGAGCTCGCTCAATGGAAATAAGCTAGTCGTCGTAATTTTTGAGATAGACTGAATCAAAAGGCTCCATTCAAGCCAGCATATTTTCTTTGTTTTTTTTACTTAATTTCAAATATTATATATTTTTTATTTTAGATTTCTATGCATTGTTTATGAAAATCCTCTAATGTGTAAATATTGTAAGAAATTAATGGAATGGGAGCTTTTGTTGTGTTAATTGTTTTCAAAACTTCGAAGTCCCATTCTATTTGGTGGTGGATGGTCAATTGGTCACTATGAAGGTTTATTAACTTTACAGACATGGGAAGAAATAAACAAAATCCACCAAGACACAGACATGGGAAGTGTGGTGGCTCTTTGTAGGCTCTACTTGTAGCCTGGTGGATTTTGTTTATTTCTTCTCTTACATGTTTCTTTTTCTAATATCTTCCTGCATGTTGGTTGGTTTGTTCGTCTGCCTCGTCGATCTGCTTTTGCCTGCTACTTCTAGCCCCGACTTGTTCTTCTGTTGGTTTTACTTTTCTTTCCTTTGTTTATTAATTACAATAGTTATGATCCATTGTGTGATGCCTCGGGATCTAATTTGGAAGATTTTTTTTTTTTTAATCTTTTAATAAACAACAATCAATTCTTCCAATAACCATACTTTGATACCAATTGTGATGTATAGAATTTAAATTGGAAGAATTATTCATTTATCCTTTAAATAATCAACAACTAGAGCTATCTAATGGCATCTATTAGTAATAAAAAGTATAATATATTCTACAATTTAAAACATCAGTTTACATATCTATTCATTCTCAAAAGTCATATACACTACTTAGGACTTACATAATCATCACATATCTATCATGTACTTAGTACAAAAGAATAACTAAAATAAAAAGAAATAGAACCTGAAGAACTCTGACCAGCCTCACACTCTTGCTCCTCTGTCCTGAACTGAAAACATTTAACCACATATAATAAACTTAAAAAATCCAGTAGGTCACCAAAACCTACAACTGAATTCAAAGCACGGTAAAGGAGTAATATGCATGTCTAATAGTCAAATCATAGAAGTTGCATCCATATGATCATTGAATCAGTATAGAAATAGTAAACTCACATGCAGTAGCAATAAAACCTGTAAACAATAAAACAGTATGATACAAAAGTCAATAAAGTGGTAAACCGGTATGGGAGGCAAATCTATAAAAAATAATTATATCCGTACATAAATCAGATAAAGCATCAAATCTAAATATCAATAAAACCTGCTAAAATATGTAAATATAGTAAAATTATATAATAGTGTACACATGATATCAAGTTATTTTATATCACATTCTCAGTATATCACATGCATAATATCAGTTCAGTGAATCATCAGTATCAAATTGTATTAGTATCTTTATCAATAACAGTAACAATCTAGTGACAGGAATAATAGAATAATGTAATAACAGTAAATCGGTGTAGTAACAATACATCTGTATAATAATAAAAATGATGCTTCAAAAACATGCATTTCAAGAGTCATACTAAACAAATAAGAAGTCATGACTATCACGATATTTTTCAGTGTTATATTAGTATCAGTAAATTGTTTGCTCAGTAAATAGAGTCGCCACTCTTTGCTCGTCTCACTACAAGCAACGATGGTGTTTGCTCGTTGCCTCGCTGTGAATAACCTTCTCTGTTTCGTGCGCTTCTTCGACAAAATCCCATATATACGCTGATCTGGGTTAAAACTGGGTCATGCTCAGGTTTCTAGGTCAACCCGAACCCAACCCGTTTCGGGTTCGGGTTGACCCAAACTCAAAATTTTCGTGTCGAGTTTTCGGGTCATGTTCAATATTGACATCCCTATTGAAGACAGGGAGGCTTGCCAGCAAAAGCAGAAAAACAATCAATAAAGCATTTTTTTTATTATTTTGATTTGCTTGCTTGATGTTACTTTGAAGGCTTCAACTAGTACTGCTTCTCGTATAAAAAGCAACTTATTGTGATGAAATTTTAAACTCAGTGTAATCAAGCTCATCCTAAAGAGAATCTTCTTCATATTATATAAAAGCCATTTTTCTACCAATTTTCTTTTTGTATTTGAATATATTATGAATAAAATTACTAACGAAGCAGAACTCATTATCAAGAACCATAATGTTCTTGGCCATATGCAACTCTTTGCTTTATTTGTCCTCTTTTTAAAGATCAAATTTATAATCTTCATCGTTTCATTTTTGGAGTTGAGTCAGAGCAAATAAAATTAAGCCAAGTCTACTCAAATTGAGGTTGCATAAGATTTCATTTGCATTAAATTTTTTCTTGAGTTCAAGAGAAAATTTAACTAATTACATATTTGATATTAATAATGTAAATTTATTAAAAAAAAAAATTAAATCAGCCCATTTAACTGATTTAAAAAAGTCCAAAATTTTATTCAAATTTCTTCAATTATGGTGTGAGACCGATCGGCAAGGCTTCGTTCCTGCAACCGAAAGCCACAAAACACAAACGATTCCAAGCAATGGAACAGTAACTTTCTATTGGAAATTTTTCTATCAGCTTTCCTCTCTTACAAAAGCTTAATACTGTAGCTGAAAGTAAGGGTAATAAAGTAATACTAAACTGAAAAACCTGAAATAAAAATGCAACTAATTAGCAGACTAGCAGGAGTAGTGGAGACTAGGTAAGAATCTCATAGCAGGTGGCCACGTTGGCAATTCTGTTAGAGGAATCGGCTACTCCCATGTGCATAGTAACTATCCGGTGCCACATCAGGTGCCCCCCGCCGCGGCAAATTCAGGTTCCACCTGAATATGAGCAGCGCCAGGTTCATCAGGGGGATGATACGGAAAAATATCAGCTACATTAAAGGTTTTGGAGGTGTGCATCGTATCAGGTAAATCGACAACGTAGGCGTTGTCGTTGATTCGTTTAAGGATTGGAACTGGACCGAACTTCCGGGGGTTCAATTTGGAATTAGCTCCAGGTGGGAACCTATTCTTGCTGAGTCGAATGTAGACCAAATCGCCCGGTTGGAAGGTGACATGTCGTCGATGTTTGTCTGCGGCCTGTTTATAAGAAGAGTTGGAAGTGATTAGTTTCATGCGTACCTCTTCGAGGACGGACTGACATTGATCGGTGAGAGATGCCGCCGACTTGTTAGCACATTTAGGCAAAATTGCAATGTCAAACAGGTGATTTGGGGCCTTGGTGTAAACAATGGCGAAGGGACTCTGGCCCGTGGATCGGTTAGGCATAGAATTGAAAGCGAATTCCGCCTGACTGAGTGCATTCTCCCACTGTTTGGGCTGGTTTTGTACCAAGCACCGTAGCATGTTGCCGAGAGTACGGTTGATGACTTCCGTTTGTCCATCTGATTGGGGGTGGTAGGCGGAACTAAGATTAAGCGACGTATGTAGTCGTTTCCACAGTTCACGCCAAAAGTGGCTAACAAATTTAACGTCACGATCGGACGTGATACTTCGCGGCAACCCATGTAAACGCACAATTTCATTAAAGAATAAACGTGCGATGTTAACAGCATCAAGAGTTCTTTTGCAGGCAACGAAGTGTGCCATTTTTGAGAAACGGTCGACAACGACCATAATTGAATCAGCTCCCCTTTGAGTCCGTGGCAATCCCAATACAAAATCAATGCTAATGTCCTCCCAGATGGAATCAGGAACAGGTAAGGGAGTATAGAGTCCGGCATTTTGTTTAGTTCCCTTGAATTCTTGACAGATAGCGCAACGCTCAATAAAACGTGAGACATCTCGGTGAAGTTTAGGCCAGAAGAAGCGTGCCTTCAATTGCTGTACAGTTTTCTCCCGTCCAAGATGGGCAGCCAAGCCACCGGAGTGTGCCTCTTTGACCAATTGCTGCCGGTAGGATGAGTCAGGAATGCACAAGGCGTTGCCTCGAAAGAGATATCCATGCCGGAGGGAATAATCTGCGACGGGTTGGAGGTCACTGCATTGTTTCCAGATTGTAGAGAAATCTGGGTCTTCGGAATACAGCTCCCGAAGGCATTCAAGCCCCGTCAATTCAGTTTGAAGCTGAGTTACTAATGCTGTCCGTCTGCTAAGAGCATCCGCCGCCCTATTTTGGTTGCCAGACTTATGTTTTAAGACAAAAGTGAACTTCTGTAGGAAGAGGATCCACCGAGCATGCATACGATTAATAGTCTTCTGGCTATTAAGAAATTGCAATGCTTTATGATCGCTGCTAAGGACAAAATCTTGATGTAATAGATAATGCTCCCAATGTTTTAAAGCTCGGACGACAGCATAAAGTTCTTGTTCGTATACTGTCCATTTCTGCCTGGCAGTGCTAAGTTTCTCGCTGAAAAATTCGACTGGCCGGTCGGACTGTGATAGCACGGCACCGATGCCCACCGAAGAAGCATCAGTGTCTACTTGGAAAGGAAGATCAAAATTCGGTAATGTGAGGACAGGGGCGTCACATAAGGAAGTCTTGATCGTGTCCCAGCTGCGCTGACATTCTTCACTCCATGCGAATTGTTTGTTTTTCAAGCCATCTGTAATGGGAGCCATAATAATACTAAATCCTCGTATAAACCGCCTGTAGAAATTGGCGAGGCCGTGGAAACTGCGAACGTCAAACATGTTACGTGGAATTGGCCAGTCACGGATGGCCGCAATTTTGGCTGGATCGGTAGCTACCCCGTCTGCCGAGAGAATGTAGCCAAGGAAGGAGACTTGTGTTAATGCAAATTCACACTTGGAAGCATTCAAGTATAACTGATGGTCCTGCAGCGTTTGGAGCACCTTGGCAAGGTGTTCGAGGTGGTCCTTGAAAGAAGGACTATAAACTAAAATGTCGTCAAAATAGACAACACAGAATCGATTGAGGCAGTCCTTGAGCACTTCGTTCATCAACCGCATGAAGGTGGCCGGGGCATTACACAAACCGAACGGCATGACACGCCATTCGAATAGACCTTGCTTTGTTTTGAAGGCTGTCTTCCATTCATCGCCGGGACGGATACGAATTTGATGGTATCCGCTTCGAAGGTCAAGTTTAGAGAAAAACTTGGAACCGGCGAGTTTATCCAGCAAATCTTCGATACGAGGCACAGGGAATCTGAATTTGGTGGTGATTTTATTGATAGCTCTGCTATCGATGCACATGCGCCATTTGTTATCCTTTTTAGGAACAAGCAATGCCGGCACTGCACATGGACTTAGACTGGGTTGGATGAGTTTTTGTCGTAGCAACGCCTCCACCATGTCCTGCAGTAATTCATGCTCCTTTGGGCTCATCCTATAATGCGGAAGATTCGGTAGGTTTGCGCCAGGAACTAAGTCGATTTGATGCTGAATCATTCGCAGTGGCGGTAATTCGGGCGGTAGTTCATCGGGCAAGATGTCCTTGAATTGATTGATCAGTTCCATAAGTGCTGGCGGTTGAACAGTGGGTGGAACAGGTGTGGGAATGTCGTTCACTACTAAGGCATACAAGCAGGAATGTTGTTCCGAGAGAAAAACAGCCCCAGAAACGATATTGAGGACAGCCTTGCCTTTACTGGATGCATCACTGGTTGCGGGATTGTGGGGTAGTAGGCGAAGTTTACGTCCTTTCCACTCGAATGAGTAGGTATTTTGGCGGCAATCATACACAGCCCCATTGTCATATTGCCACGGACGGCCCAAGATCAAATGGCAGACGTCCATCTCGAGAACATCACAGAGGACTTCACAAGTGTAACTCTTGCCCACAGAAAAATTAATTCTACACATGTCTGTAACAGGTATCTCAATTCCTTTCTTGACCCAACTAATTTTATACGGATGGGGGTTTTTCGTGGTTTTAAGTTGTAAGGCTTGTACCAACGATCGGGACACCACGTTTTCAGTGCATCCATTATCAATTAGAAGTTCACATACCCGTCCTCCAATAATGCATCATGTGCGAAAAATTGCGTTCCGTTGAGACGTCACGGGTTGGCGGGGAGCTAAGAGCAACCTTTCTAGTATACATATAACAAGCTCTCCCTCATCTGGTGCCAGCTCCTCTATGCAATCATCATAATCAGCGGGGATGCGGTCCTCTGTGTCATCAACATCGCCTTCCACTAATTGAAGTTGTGGTCTTGTTGGGCACTCGTTAGACTTGTGCCCAGGTTGAAAACAGCGAAAACATTTGAGCGTTGCAGGCTTAACATACGGGTTATCCCTCGGCGGAGGGCGTGGCCGTTGAGGCGCCTTCCCATCTGAAGGCGATGCAGTGTTTGGATCCCCAGCTGGTACAGCAGGTGTTGTTCTGTTTCTGGACTCGTTGGATTGGTCAGGGAATTGCCGTCTGGTGCTGTAGCCTTTGGAATGCCTTGACAACTGCAATTCAGCTTTAAAAGCAAAATTAACCGCTTGTGACAAGGTCCATAAGGAATTGAGTTGTAATTTATCCTGCAATGACTCCCGCAAGCCCCCCGTGTATCTAGCGACCAGCTGGTTTTCCGATTCCCGCAGGTTATTCCGAGCACTTAACCTGTAGAATTCTTCAGTATACTCGCTGACATTCCGCGAACCCTGTGAGCAGTGTTGGTACTGATGATAAAGGAGTTGCTCATAGTCAGTAGGGAGAAAATGCCCCCGCATCAACTGTTTCATCCGGAGCCAACTACGGACTGGACCTCGGCCTTCTCGGTGGCGATTTTGCTGCACTTGCATCCACCACGCACTAGCGCCACCCTTCAGGCGACACGCGACATATTTTACTTGCTTCTCGGCAGGGATTTCCATGTAGTCGAAGAACGTTTCAACAGCTCGTTCCCAGTCTAAGTAATCTTCGATATGAAGGCGACCTTCAAAAAAAGGAATGTCAATCTTGACACGAAACTCACCTTGGTGATTGGTCGGCCGGTCTCGGGTGCGCCTAGCTCCTCTGCGATCAGCATAAACCCGTTCATCTGGCTCGGTTCCCATCTGAGGTTCTTGATCCTCATCCGAATCGGAAAAAGCAGGGTAAACGGTCGGAAGCTCGTGCGGTGTCCATTCAGCATTGACGGGTTCCCGCTGGAATGGCGAGGTATCGTCACGTGCCAATCTTCGGCCGCCAGTGGGTACGCCACTGTGCTGCTTCAAAGCCTGTATTTCCCTTCGTGTGTCCATGGCGAATCGCCGGAACTCTGCAGCAAGCTCCGTCAGCTCCTTGGAGACATTTTCCACAACGGTCCGCAACTCATCCTGGCTCCGATCATCGTCAGGAGCAGCTCTTCGGCTACCTTCAGCCATCCCAGTTCCCGGAATCGGAAGCTCTGATACCAGATGGTGTGAGACCGATCGGCAAGGCTTCGTTCCTGCAACCGAAAGCCACAAAACACAAACGATTCCAAGCAATGGAACAGTAACTTTCTATTAGAAATTTTTCTATCAGCTTTCCTCTCTTACAAAAGCTTAATACTGTAGCTGAAAGTAAGGGTAATAAAGTAATACTAAACTGAAAAACCTGAAATAAAAATGCAACTAATTAGCAGACTAGCAGGAGTAGTGGAGACTAGGTAAGAATCTCATAGCAGGTGGCCACGTTGGCAATTATGTTAGAGGAATCGGCTACTCCCATGTGCATAGTAACTATCCGGTGCCACATCAAATTATATTATATAAAAATATAAATTAGTATCAAATTATAAAAAGCATTCATTTTTCTTACTTTAGATATAATAATAAATAAAATGGTATTCCCATCAAAAAATCAAACTTGTCGTTATTTTAAAATACATTCATTTTCCCTATTTTATGACAGACTTCGATCGGCTTACGGACTACTCGGCAGCTGAATCTTCTCTCTCTTCCAATTATTTGAGTCTCTCTCTCTCTCTCTCAATTATTTGAGGCTATCAACTCTAATCTTCATCTCTTCCAATCAATCTGATCCGTTTCTCTTACTGTTCAGTTGTTCTGCTCTCTCTACCTCGATCTTGGGTGCCATGGAGCTGGCTGGATGGTTTGTTGGTCCGATCATGGACGAGATCATCAAAGCTTGCTCTGATTACCTTAAAGATCAAATCAGATGGCAGACAGACATGAAGGAGGAGCTTGAAAGGCTGCAAGAGAACCACCCGAAGATCAAAGCTATCGTCTTTGCCGCTAACCAAGCACAAATTAGCAATCAGAACCCGGGTCTCAACGAATGGATCTGGCAGCTGCGAGATGCTCTTGATGAGGTAAATGATGTGCTCGATGAGTTGGAGTACATGAAGCTTAAAAAGGTGTGTTTTATATTTATTTTTTTATTTGATAATCTGTTAGAAAGGAAAGCTCATCAGCTTCCTATTTGAAATTCCTACTTGAAAAACAGTTGATCAAAAACAAGAAGCTGAAAAAGGTGCGTTCCATGATGAAATCCATGAAGACAAAACTTGCCGAAATTGGCAAAAGGGATCCCAACTTGATGCGACTGGAGAAGGCTGTGAAGAAACTTGATAAAGTTTCGGCTGATGTTACTACTTTTCTTCATCTTTTTGACAACGCAATGAAGGAGCAGAAGGAGCAGGAGGTTGATTTCTACAAAACACGTCAAACAGGATCCTTGCCTACTACAAATGTTCTCTTCGGTAGAGGCGAGGCTAAGGAGTATGTTACGCAGTGGTTGAAGAAGCTATCAAATGAGCATCAGGACAGAAACATTTCTCTTCTATCTATAGTGGGTCATGGTGGTATGGGGAAGACAACTCTATTGCAACATGTTTATAAAGATGAAATTATAGAGGAATTTGATCTTAAAATGTGGGTTTGTGTTTCAAACAACTTTGATATGAAAACAGTCATTGAACATATGTTGGAATCTCTGTATAAGAAGAAGCCTGATGTGGATTCACTTGATGCACTTCAAGATATGCTTAGGATTGCTGTTGAGTCCAAGAAGTTCTTGCTTATTCTGGATGACATTTGGGAGGAGGAGAACCGGAATATCAGCAAATGGGAGAAGGTGCTCGCCCCTTTGGCTTATGGGAAAATTGGTAGTGCGATTTTGGTAACAACTCGAATGGACTCAGTTGCAACTATGATGGCAAAGGTTATTAAAACGAAGAATGAAACATTCAAATTAGAGGGCTTGGAGGAAGATCAGTGTTTGCAGCTCCTCAACTCTCATGCATTTGCTGGTGTAGAGACCCCCCCTGGTGATCATAAAAAATTAAAAGCCATTGCTGGAGAGATTGTTAAAAAGCTTTCAGGATCTCCATTGGCTGCTAAGGTCATAGGTGGTGTTTTGAATTCTAGCTTGAATGAAAGACATTGGACAAAAGTTTTAAATAGCGATTTTATAAGTCCAAAATCTGATCAAGATGACATCTTTCTCATTTTAAGATTGAGCTATATGTTCCTCCCAAAACATCTACAAAATTGTTTCTCATTTTGTTCTATATTTCGACAAGATCATATATTTCATAAAGATGATTTAGTTCCAATGTGGATTGCATTGGGTTTCATTCAGCAACCACATGATCAAGAATGGACTATACAGGATATTGGAGGAAGCTATTTTGATGAATTGGTTAAAAAATCTTTCTTTGATAAGTTTGATTCAAATTTGGGACGATGCTACTACAAGATGCATGATTTAATACATGCATTGGCACAATCAATTTCCATGCATGAATGTTTAAGAGTTGAGGATGGTACAAAGTTGCCTTCTATAATTCCTAAGACACTTCGACACATGTCTATTGAAACTACAAATCTAGACATCATTAAAAAGATTGGGCAGGTTAAATATTTGCATTCTCTTTTCTTGGTCTACGAAGCTTCTAATCAGGATATATGTAGTGCAGTTTTTGAAATATTTAAAGTATCGAGAAGCCTACGCTTATTATACGTATATGCTCCAGCCTTGGAAATGATACCCGAGGAGATTGGGAATTTGATACATCTTCGACATTTGAGCATTTTCGATAAAAAGTTTACTATGCTGCCAAGATCTCTAAGTACTCTCTATCACTTGCAATACTTACGCTGTAGCACATTGGGAGGAAGCCTAACTAAAGTTGATTTTTTACCTCGTGACATAAATAACCTTTCTAACTTGTATTACATGATATTGCCCCAGTATTATATGTCAATGATATGTGGGATTGGGAAGCTAAAGTCTCTTCAAGAATTGAATATTGATCTTAGAGATGTGAGTGGTTTTGGAATTGGAGAGCTGGAGAATATGAATGATCTTTGCAAATTAAGAATCAATTGCCTTGAAAATGTTAAGAATGTGGATGAGGCTTGTAGTGCCAAATTATGTGCTAAGACGAGGCTCACAGATCTAACATTATGTTGGAATAACATTGATTTGAGGAACATCGATTTAGATGAGAACGTGCTCGACAACCTTCAACCACCAACATGTCTAAGGAATCTGAGCATAAACGGATACATGGGTGTAAGGTCTGCAATATGGATGAACGTGCTCGACAATCTAGAGAAAATCGAATTGTCAGATTTCTTGGAGTGTGAATCTCTTCCACCTTTTGGGCAACTTCCCTTCCTCAAGTCACTGAAACTTTGGAACATGCCGAAAGTAAAATGGCTCGAAAGTAAATTTAATGGGAACGATACATACCGTGCTTTTCCATTGCTAGAGGTGTTAGATATTGGAAGATTAGAAGCATTAGAGGATTGGTTTGAGGAAAGAGTAGCTGCTGAAGATGGATGTTTGTTTCCTTGCTTAATTAATCTGGAAGCTTGCAGCAATTAAAATCCCCCATGAGAACCCATGGAAGATCAATACCAACCGAAAGATTTAACAATCTCGGTGGGACTGTTTTTTACTTGGTTTAATCAGAGAACTGAAGACCCTATTCATATTAAACTGGATCGTATGTTAGTGAATTCCGCTTTTTTAGACTTATTTCCGGATGCTTATTATAAAGTGACTGAGCATTTGGGGTCTGACCATTCCCCTTTAGTTTTGTTTGCTACTCATACAAGGAAGAAAACTTCAAGGTTTATGTTTAAAGCATATTGGACTGAGATAGATGAATTTTGGGATATTATTTGTAATGTTTTTCACAGAAGTGTGGATGCTAGTCCTATTGTTTTCTTCTATGATTGCCTCAAGCGACTTAAGAAGGCTGTTAAGAGCAAGAGGTGGAGCTCTTCTAAGTATGTTTCTAATTGCATTTTGGAGCTTAAGAACAAGCAATATCAATTGTTATCTGATATCCAATCTGATCCGTTGAACCCTATTTTGAATTTTTCTCTCAAAGAAACTAATGAAAGTTTAGCTTCTTTTCATTCTGCTTGGTATTCTTGGATTGCTCAGAGAGCCAAGGCTTATTGGCTTTCTCTTGGGGAAGATGATCTTGGCTTCCTTTACACGAAGATTAGAGCCAGGAAAAATCGAAACATGATTAAGGAATTGAATGGTCCTCTTGGTTTGATTTCTTCTCAGGAGGAGTTGGCTGCTTCCCTCATCAATCACTTTAATGGTTTATACAACTCGGAAATTCCTCCTTGTGAAAATTCTTTCAATATCACGGCTGGTCCTCAAGTCCCAGCTGAGTTATTTCAAGGTCTTATCAGTCCTGTTTCCAATGAAGAAATAAAATCTGTGGTTTTTGCTGGTAAAGCCACTTCTGCTCCGGGTCCGGATGGCTTCTCTTTTGGATTTTATCAAAAAACTTGGCATATTATTGGCTTCCATCTTTGCAGAGCAGTTAAACATTTTTTTGCTTCTGGTATTATGCCCAAAGTTTCGAAAGCTACCGCCATTACCCTTATTCCTAAAGGGACTCACTCCGATGCCATTTCAGACTATAGACCTATCTCTTTATGCAATGTTTTTTATAAGATCGTCGCTAAAATCCTTGCCAATAGGTTAAAACCTATTCTTCCTTTTATCATTCACGAAAGTCAGTCTGGATTTATCACTAAGAGATGCTCCACTGATAACATCATCCTTGCTTCTGAAATTTTGAGGGAGTTTAAAGGGAATCACAAGTATTTTTGTGCTAAGTTGGACATTAAGAAGGCCTTCGATTCTGTATCTCGCATCTTTTTGATCAATAGATTGAGGCAAAAAGGGTTCCCAGAGATATTTATTAACTGGATTAATGGGTGCATTGGGGAGGTGCATTTCTCGGTTTGCCTGAATGGAGTTTTAGAAGGGTTTTTCCCTTCAAAATCTGGTTTGAGGCAGGGTTGTCCCCTCTCTCCCCTGCTTTTCTGTATTGTTATGGATGCGCTCTCTTCTTGCCTTGAAGCTCATGAGGACTTTGTGGGCATAAGAATTCATAACCTCAATATCAATCACTTGATGTATGCTGACGATCTTCTTGTTTTTGGGTTGGCCAACATGGATAATGTTACTTCTCTTAATGGGATTCTTAAAACTTTCGCTGAAGCTTCTGGCTTGCGCATTAATCCTTTGAAGAGCTCTTTGATACTTTCCAGAAACTTGCATTCTGATACGGTCATTGCTAATACCCTTGGGATTTCTAGGGTGGAGGATTCTATCACTTATTTGGGCATTCCCATTTCCACTACCCGGCTTAAGTTTACTCACTTCCAACCCCTCCTGAGTAGAATTTCTACTCTTCTTGCGGGTTGGAAAGTTAAATTTCTTTCTTTTGCAGGTAGATTACAATACTTAAAGTTCACCATTGCCAACACGATCGCCTATTGGATCCGAGGGGCAATTATACCTAAAGCTTGCTTAAAAACAATCTCTAAAATTTGCTCCAAGTTCCTGTTCTTTGGGAATGTTAATGACAAGAAATTACATATGATCTCCTGGAAGTCGGTGGTCACTCCCAAAATTAAGGGAGGTTTAGGTCTTCCTTCTTTTGATTACCTTTATCATAAGATGGCTATCTCCTTTTTATTCAGGATGATCAATTACAACTCCTGGTGTGGGATTTGGTATAGGCATAAATACCTTTCACCTTGGAAACCAGCCTCTCCCTCTGCTTCTAAATTTTGGAAGCTGCTTTGCAATGTGGCAGCAAATATAGTTCCGTTCATTTCCCTGTCTGTTCATAGAAGGTGCAATTTATCATTTCTTTGGGACCCGTGGTGCAAGGGTAAGGCGTTAGCTGACTTGTTTTTCTCAACTGCTCTGGATAAGCTTAAGGTTAATGATGTTATTGTTGAGAATAGGTGGGAGCTTCCTCTTTTTATTCCAAACGTGATTAGAGATGAAATTTTGGAAATTAACATTTTGGGAGACCAACCGGTTATTTTTTGGGAAGGATCCCCCACCCCTTCTCCTAAAAAGGTTCTCTCTGCTTTCTATGGGCATTTGGATAATGTGATATGGTGTAAGTATGTATGGCATAAGAGGCATGCTCTGCGGTATTCCTGTTATTCCTGGATGGCATTTAAAAGGAAGTTGAAAACGGCTGACAACCTCATTGTGAGAGGAATTCCTGTTTTGAGTAATTGCTCTTTTTGTGGTTCTTTTGAGGAGAATCACTCGCATCTCTTTTTTGAGTGTGATTTCTCCTTTTCTATTCTTTCTAGTCTGCTGCCCATTACTGCTAATTTTTATCTTAGGCCGAACATGCTGCAAGTTTTTGATTACTTGGATAATGTGAGGAATTTTGGGAGGCTTGAAAAGCATTTTTGTTTCCTCCTGATGGCTGCCATGATTTACTTCATTTGGAGGGAAAGGAATAATCGAAGATTTAAGCATTGCTGGACATCTCCTGATGGTATTCAAGGTGAAATTATTAATGCCATTCGTGCTAAGACTAGATTGTGGAAAGATTTTGAGAAGCTTAAAGTTTTATTCAGCTGGATTTTGGGATAATGCATCCTCTTTGTGCATTATTTTTTTGGTTGCTATCTGCTTAATTTTTTGGTGCTTGGATTTTGGAACGATGCTGCTTTATAGGGTTATCTTCATTGCTGGATTAAGCTTTATTGTCTTTATGAGACATCCCACTTATTTCTGGGAGTTTGTTCTCATTCCGGTGGCTGATGCTGGTTGGGATATTCAGGTTTTTGCTGGGCAAATTTTGCATTTTGATCAGGACCATCTTTTCAAGGTCTTAATGGAGAATGGGATTTTTGGGACGATGATGACCAAGGACTACATCAATCCGGTGACCTTGGATGGTCTTCAGGCAACCAGGTCTATGTGGGAGGTGATTCTTTGCACTGTGATGGTCGGTCTTGCTGGCAACCAGTGCTCTTGCCGGATTTTGAATTTTGTGGCTGGGCTTCATGCTATGTGATGTAGTTCTTATCCTGAGTCCAATTTTCCTTTTTACAAAATGGTTTTGGCGCTCATTTGGGAGTTTGCTGTTTCTTTCTTTATAGGTTCTGTTTTTTGTTATTAAGGTTTTGGGGTGGTATAGGTTTACTTCTATACTTACTTGTAATTGTTTTTGTAACTTTCTTTGATTAATATATGGGCTTTGCCCCAAATTTTCCCAAAAAAAAAAAAAAATTAATCTGGAGCTAGAAAACTGCCCGAAGTTGAAAGAGTTGCCCTCTTTGCCTTCTAAGCTCAAAAGCTTGCAGATACGATCTACGGCGTGGAAGAATTTGAATTTTTGTAGCAATTCAAATCCTATTTCCCTTGAATCATTAGCGGTCTGCGACTGTCCAAACATTACATCTCTTCCTCTGGCTGATGAAATAGCAAGACTTGCAGCATTAAGAAACTTGACAATTAGAAATTGTCCCAATCTGATCTCTCTGGGAAGAAATCAAGAAGTGGAGACCACTAATAATTCTCCTCTCATACTCCATTATCTCTGTATAAGTGATCCATCGGTGTTGCAAATGGAGCCATTGAAAAGTATCGACTCCTTAAAAAAGCTGAGTATTTATAATAATGATGAGGTGGTTTCATTTCCAAATGAGGCGGAGCAGTGGTTTCTGAAAGTTAGGTCTTCTCTTTCTCAGCTGAAGTTTATGCATCTCGCGTCCTTAGAGTCTCTCCCTTCCTTCTTGGAAAGCTTATCTTCACTTCAGGAATTAGATATTGCGAACGTTCCTATGCTTCGGGAATTACCGAACCTTCCTCCCTCTTTGAAATATGTAACAATTTCGAGGGGATGTCATCCAGAGTTAAAGGAGCGCTATGGAGAGGATGGAGGCTCCGATCGGCACAAGATTGCTCACGTTCCTCATATCCATATTGATTAAGTTTTTTATGTCCTTGTGAACCGTACTATGTGATTGTTTCATTTCCAAATGAGGCGGAGCAGTGGTTTCTGAAAGTTAGTTCTTCTCTTTCTCAGCTGGTATTTTGGAGGGCTCAAATCCTTACAGTCTCTGCCTTCCTCCTTGGAAAGCTTATCTTCACTTCAGAGTCTATATATTTATGTTGTTCCTATGCTTCTGGAATATGTTTGCTTGAGTTGGATTTTGCTCTTTAAGCAGTGGCTGGTATCATTGTCTGCTGGTAAATTTTTTGTGTGTTCTTTGCATTCACGACTTTTCATTCATGTAGTGTATGCTCTCTGTTGCTTAAACCCTCCATGTGAAGGAATTGCTGTTTACTTGCAAAAAAGATCAAGTTTTCATTTCTTCATCTTACTATTTGGTCATTTCCATTGTTTTGAGCCACTGAAATGATATTCATAGTTTGGTTTTAATCCGATGAATAGCTTTCTTTGGTGCTAAATTCTTCTGATTTCTAATTTTATTTAGAAAATTTACTTTAGTTGATAGTTTTGTTATGCTTTATAATTTTCCTCTAGGTGATTTCTGTTGCATGTCAAACTCTAATGCCTGTGTTTTTTTCTCAGATTTTCTACGACTTTTAATGAATTCTTTGACTTCATCCGTCGCCAAAATTAGGCCGCAATATACCTATGTTTACTGCCATTGTCATTTCAAATGTGTCTTGTATACTTGCCACCGAGGACCTAACAGTGGAAGGCAATTTTATAGCTGCATTTATAATATAATCAAAGTGAGGATGATTGCAGTTTCTTTAAATGGGTGAATGAGCAAGAAGAGCTATCTTATGTCACACATTATGAATTTAAGGCATCTGATCGAAGGACTGCTGAGAAGCTTGACTTGATTCTGCTTACGATGAAAGTTTTTATAGTGATGGTTTTTATCGACATTACAATCCGAGTTTATTTTGGCTAGCTATGTTGTATCTTAACTGTTTTTATCATGTTTTGTAGCATTATGTAGTATTGTAAGTGTTTCTGTTGAATGCGAAGGAAAATGTGATGTTGCTTAGAAAAATTATGTATTTTCTACTTATGTTGTATGAAAAGAGATGATGTATTTTTCAGTTTTTGTGGAATGTACAAAAAATTGGTATTCACTCCTTTGTTGGAATGTAAAGTTGTGATTTGAATGTTGGCTTAAGTTGGTTAAACTGCTCTACTTATTGTCTTTATTTGTTATTCACTCCTTTGGTGGAAAGTAAAGCTATGAATTTTATTTTTCTTCTATAAAGATTTTAGAATTAGATTTGAAAGTTGGCTTCGATTTTAGATACATAAGCAGCCCACGTCCAGTTGTGACCGAAATCAGCCATAAGACTTGTTGCGGACTAGAATATACTCTGCGGTAGAGTTAGAAAATTTTCGTCTGAGCGTTGTACGAATATCTAGCACACGCAAACAGAAGATAATAGAACACCAGTATTTTTACGTGGAAAACCCAAAAAAGGGAAAAAAAACCACGGGGCCACGCCCAGTTGAAAAGTTCCACTTGTGTAGTTTGAGATACAAGAGGCTGATTCGTCCAACAAGTTAGGATAATCAGATTACAATGAGTTTCTTCTATATTGAATTTTAGTTACAAAGTCGAGCAGTGTTCCAGCGTCACTCGGGCGTCCGGCGGGATTCTGACGACGGGAAGAACTCCGGCGGTGGTCGAGGAGGAGCTATTCTCTCCTCTCCTTCTCTTCTCTTCTTCTCTTCTTCTCTTCTTCTTTTCTTCTTCTCTGCTTCTTTTCTTCTTCTTGCCTGGGGTCCCCTCTCATGAGAAATGAGGGGTCTATTTATAGATTTTCTGGAATGGCATAGCTCGTAAATAGGTGTGAGATCAAGGAAAAATAGGGAGTGGTCGAATGAACAGTCGATATTGAATCCCTTGATTGTGCACCGTTCGTTAGACATTTCAAGGTCTTAACGATGTCTAAATTTTTCTGATTTCTAATTTTATTTAGAAAATTTACTTGAGTTGATAGATTTGTTATGCTTTATAATTTTCCTCTAGGTATTTCTATTGCATGCCAAACTCTAACGTCGTCCTTTTTTCTCAGATTTTCTACAACTTTTAATGAGTTCTTCGAATTCATCCGTCGCCAAAATTAGGCCGCAATTAACCTATGTTTACTGCCATTGTCATCTCAAATGTGTCTTGTATACTTGCCACCGAGGACATAACAGTGGAAGGCAATTTTATAGCTGCATTTATAATATAATCAAAGTGAGGATGATTGCAGTTTCTTTAAATGGGTGAATGAGCAAGAAGAGCTATCTTATGTCACACATTATGAATTTAAGGCATCTGATCGAAGGACTGCTGAGAAGCTTGACTTGATTCTGCTTACGATGAAAGTTTTTGTAGTGATGGTTTTTATCGACATTACAATCCGAGTTTATTTTCTACAACTTTTAATGAGTTCTTCGAATTCATCCGTCGCCAAAATTAGGCTGCAAAATACCTATGTTTACTGCCATTGTCATCTCAAATGTGTCTTGTATACTTGCCACCGAGGACCTAACAGTGGAAGGCAGTTTTATAGCTGCATTTATAATATAATCAAAGTGAGGATGATTGCACTTTCTTTAAATGGGTAGATGAGCAAGAAAAGCTATCTTATGTCACACATTATGAATTTAAGGCATCTGACCGAAGGACTGCTGAGAAGCTTGACTTGATTCTCCTTACGATGAAAGTTTTTATAGTGATAATTTTTATCGACATTACAATTCGAGTTTATTTTGGCTAGCTATGTTGTATCTTAACTATCTTTATGTCATGTTTTGTAGCGTTATGTAGTACCTTAAGTGTTTCTGTGGAATGCGAACGAAAATGTAATGTTGCTTGAAGAAATTATGTATTTTCTACTTATGTTGTATGAAAAGAGATGATGAATTTTCAATTTTTTTGTGGAATGAACAAAAATTTGGTATTCACTCCTTTGTTGGAATGTAAAGTTGTGATTTAAATGTTGGCTTAAGTTGGTTAAACTGCTATACTTATTGTCTAAATATGAAATTAGTGCAGATTTTTAAAAGCAGAAAATACATTCACAATAAGGGCAAGAGCATTCTTTCCAAACTAATATAAAATTAGTGTCAGATTTTTAAAAAGCATAAAAAAATATTCATAATAAGGGCTAGAGCTTTCTTCCCAAATTATATGAAATTAGTGCAGATTTTTAAAACCATAAAATACATTCACAATAAGTGAGAGCTTTCTCCCTACAGAAAATACTTTAAATAGCATCGTTACCTGCCGGAGTCTCGCGAAGAAGTTCGCGGCAATTTGCAAGCAGACGTCCGCACGAAGGAGTTGGCGACAAGGTTTCTTCCTGAGTTAAAACACACTGACACAGCTCTCACGACAAGTTGCGTGCGAATGGGGTAAATTAAGTATTTGAGTGGTATAAGTGTAATATTAGTATTTGAGGTGTTAGATATGTAAAATAACAATAACATAGTGGTATGTATGTAAATTTCTCATTTTATTTATGTATGACTTGGTGATCCCTTTATATATAAATATTTTCTTCTTTTTGAAATCTAAATAGTTCACTTTAATTTCTTATTGATTATTCTAAATGAAACAATTATTGAATTATTATTTAATTTTGATTTTATGTTTTTGAGTTTGCAAAAACAAAATAAATTTTAATGATCAGTCATCTTTAATCTATGAATTTTATTTCTTTTTGCACTTTCATCAACTTTCACATTAGTTTTGTTTATGGATTTATTTATTTTTTGGGACATGCTAACTTCTTATCTGGAAGAATTGGAAGTAAAAGTTGAAGCAATGGCTCTCATCTAGAAGAAAAATTTTATTGTCATTGCACCAATAGCTACAATTTGAACTCATTAATTTGATGAGATAAAAAAAGGAAAACTACCCTTAATGCACAACAATTTCTATAATGCATTACTACTCATGATTCTTGCTTTAGAAGAGTTAAATTAAAATGAGAAGATTAAAGTTTTGTTTGTGACGGCTTTCTTACTGCTTCTTAAACCCGCTTTTTAGTATAAAAATTAAAATTTTTATAATAAAAAGTTGTTTTAAAAAGTAATAAAAACTTCATTAAAAATCATCCAAATGAAAACATCATTACAATTTATTAACATATTTACGATCAACAAATGAAAAGATTTTGAACTCGCAATTTTAAATGTTTCTCCTTGTAAATTTATTATCAACAAATTAAAAAAAAAAAAAACACCATCGTGCTATTATTTCATTATTGCATTTGTAGTTAACATTTTTTTTTCTTTTCAAGTGACTGATTAAGTCAATAATTCGATCCAATAACACCAACTGATTCTCTAAATTTCGTTAAAGCGTCTAACTATTTGAGAACAGGACTGCAAACGAGTTGAGTCAAATCCAAGTCATACCTAATTCAAACTTTACTCAAGCAGTCAAACATAAGTTTGCTATTGTAAGATCTCATAAATAGTTTAGGGAAGATACTAATCGTTTGGCCAATCTTGTCGCCAGCCCTATTGCTTCTCCTTGTGTTCATGTGGATCTTGAATATGGGGCCTGTGAGAGCCCTTTGGTTGGTGTGTTGTCTGATGTGTCGGTTGCTATTGAGGATGTGATGAATTCCTTTGATTTGGATGTTGTTGCTGTGGACTCTCCTGTCACTTTGGTGGAACCTGTGAATAAGCAATTTGTTGATGGTTTTGTTTCATTTATTTCTAATGAGGTATTGAAAGCTCAATTGGCTGTTAATTCGGAGAGTATTTGTGTGGATCAAAATGACTGGCTTGAGGAGGATTTCAATGGGCCGGAAGAGGATGCTCGGGAATTGTGCAATTTGAATGTCAATCGTATTGTTGATAAAGCGTTTGGCCTAGGTGGAGGCAAACGCCGTAGAAGAAAGTCTAAAAGGAAGTAGTTTGTGTTTCTTTTAGGTTATTTGGCTTGAGTGTTGATATTTTTTCTCTTTTCGTTGGGGGTTTTTTTGATTTGTTGTTGGCTGACATTTTTTATTGAGTGGTCTTGTTGTGGTAATGGTTGTGGTGGTTGATGCTTGATTTTTGTTTGGTTGGGAGGCTCAGTTGGGGGTGTGTTGGTGTTGGTTTCTTTCTATTCATCTTCTTTCTTGTGTTGCATCATATCTCCTTTTCTGGGTAGTTGCGATGTCTTTGTTTAGCATGTTTCATTATTGATGGTCTTCTGCTAATTATGGATAGGTGGTGATTGCCTGGCTGTCATGCTTGAGTGGGTGTTATCTTTGGTTTCCCACTAGCTTTTCCTGTTTTTTGTTGCCCTTTTGTTTAAATTTCTAGTTGTTTTTTATTCCATTTTCTTTACTTTCTCTTGCAATAGTTTGGATCAACGGCTCGTGCATTTTGTTTCAAACGATGTATTTTTAGAGGGCTATGAATTCACGATTAACGCGTAGGCCCCTTGTGAGAATTTTAATTAAAAAATAATAATAATGATAATCCATCTAATGATACTCTAAATCACCCTTAAAAACATACCCTAACATCACTTCCACAATACTACATCAACTCCAAAACCCCAAACCACCAAGAGAGCAACTTTTTATGTTCAAAAACTCCCTATCACATACTCTCTCAATAAATATCCATATAATAAAACTAGTTGAGTTGATTGTAATTGAATACATCGATGTGATTGGAGAAGCCCAAATTTCTATGGCTCAAGTCAAGAGCTCAAATAGATGTATAAAGCCGGACTCAACAAGCCTAAATATGACCGAGTTGCGGACAGCTTTCCTTACTCAACAGTAATTTCATAAAACAATTGGAACATAAGCTCATTATATAAAAACACATTATCCTCCTACAAGGAATAGCCAATCAAACTATCATCATCATAGAAGCCTACTAAAATAATCCAAACAACAAGTATGTACAATTCTCAATCCTTCAACCCCATATTTATCCCATTAAATTTTTTTTTTTTTTTCATATTTCTGATCTAAGTCGCGGAATTTACAAAACAAATAGGCAGGATAGTGTTAACGGCCTGCTACAATTGAAACAGAAAGGCCATTAGAAGCATCATTTACATGCAGATTTAATGGCCGTTTAGAACCTGAAGCATTTTTCATAGCAAAAAATGCAGGTGGTTTGATACTACTGAAGTTTAAGCTTCCATTGCTAAGCATACTAACGACGTCGGACATAACCGGGCGATCATCCGGACTCTCTTGTACACATAGAAGCGCCACATAGACGCATCTTGTCACCTCATCATGCCAAAATTGGTTATCTAATGCAGGATCCACAAGTTCCTTCCAATTTCCCTCTTTCCATAAATCCCAAGCCTAATTAATCAACTTGAAATTACTTTCCAACATAAAGGCCAAAAAAAGAAAAAGAAGAAGAAGAAGAGGAAGAAGGATGGATCACTCACATAGGCAAGAAGATTGCTCCAAGAATCAAATTCATAAAAACCGGCGTTTCTCTTCCCACTTACAATCTCTAGAAGGAGAACCCCAAAGCTAAATACGTCAGACTTGACCGAGAAGAGACCCTTGAAAGCATATTCTGGAGACATGTAACCGCTAAATATGCAACAATTAGAACTAAAATGAATGTAATTTTATGTAGAAATAATGGAGATTTCATTATTGGTGGACTTACTATGTTCCAACAATCCTTCGAGTATTCGCTTGGGCTTCATTAGCATCGAAGATCCTTGCCATGCCAAAATCTGAGATTTTGGGGTTCATATCAGTATCCAGTAGAATATTGCTCGCCTTTAAGTCTCGATGAATGATTCTTAATCTGGAGTGTTTGTGAAGATAGAGAAGCCCCTGAGCTACCCCTTCTATTATTTGGAAACGACTTCTCCAATCTAATTTTAATCCTTGTTCAACATCTGCAGAAGATCTAACTTAATTAGCTCTTCAAGGAATACTACAAATAGGAATTTAGGCTTAATTCCTTGCAAAAACTTACCAAAAAGAAAGAGATCCAAGCTTTTATTAGGCATGAACTCATATATCAGCATCTTTTCTTCACCCCAAATACAGCAACCTAATAATCTTACTAAATTCCTATGTTGTAGTTTAGCGATTAATAAAATTTCATTTTTGAACTCCTCCAACCCTTGCCCTGATCCTGCAGATAGTCTTTTGATTGCTATATCTTGTCCATCTGGTAATTTTCCCTGCAAGGTGGACCATTATTTGCTCATTAAATAACATATTTTATGATGCATGGAGCGTTTCACATAGTATTGAAAAAGTTCATAAATATGCAAGCTACCTTATAAACAGGCCCAAATCCACCTTCCCCAAGCTTATTGTTATCTGAGAAGTTGTTCGTGGCATTCACTATTTGAGTAAATTCAAACAATAATATTTCTGAATTCCCTTCTTTGCCTTGATGCATGATTTCATCAGCCCAATTTGGAGAGGAAATTAATTGCTCCCCGGAAAAATCTGATTAGAATAAAATAAAGTTTAGTACGCTCCATATATGATATAATGTTACTAAAATAAGAGCAGTTCAAAAACTTACATTTGCCTTTTCGTCTCCTTATCATAAAGACACATATCAAAGTTATCAACAAGAACAAAACAGTAGGTACTGATGCCAGGACAAAAATCCATCGCTTTCTCTTGCTCCCTGTTATTCACAAAATTACAATAATACGAAGTCATATATATATGCGTTTGAAAAATGAAACTGGAAAAGGGGCTTTCAATCTTTGTATTGTGTTACAAATGAGGAGGATTTCACCTCTACTTACAGATGAGCTCATCTCTTTAGCTTCTCAGTACTGATTACTGAATAAGAACACTACTGATATAGTAAGATTAACTCTAACGGCCAGAAGTTTCTAAGATATTATATCGCGTGCCTGAATTATAAAACCTTCTTAATAATCAACTTCTTAAGATGCTACATATTTTTAAAGGAGATTAAGGCTTCGTTGGGGACGGCTTTCTCGCTGCTTCTTAAAGCAATTTTCTAGCACAAAAATTAATTTTTTATACTAGAAAACTGCTTTAAGAAACATCAAGAAAGTCATCCCAAAAGAAGCTTGAGTGAATTACTTCTTAACACTCCCTTAATTCAGTTTCTTAGAAATTTCCATTCACTTTGTAATATATATTTGTTGAATTTATGACATCTATTATATAAATGCAGAAATGAAAAACAAGATATTGAAAATTAAATTGAGACTTTCTCAAAATCAATTTTCGTTAAAAATAATTATTCCAAAAAGAATAAATAAATTACTAAAATATTGATTGAGACCGTAAATCATCTTCTTCTAATCACCTCACTAAATATATTTTAACTAGTGGGCACATTCAATTAATTATTGATGAACACTATCTCTTTTGAATTTAATTTTTATTCTCAACACAATATTATTTAGAATTTAATTTTGTGTTCTTAAAACAACTTTATTCTCCAAATTAGAAAGACTAAGAGAAAAATTCTCTCCGATCATCCTTTTATAAGAGAATTTCATATCTTTTCAATTTAGACACCTCTTTTCATAAAGTATATTTTTGTAATACACACACCTATTCATGCAGCATCTTTTTGTATTAAAAGATGCATCTATTCATAAAGCACCTTTTAGTATTAAAAGACATGCATTCATGCCATATATGCATCTTTATTAGTTTATACAATATAAATAAAAGGTATTCTTATAACATAAAAGTATGACAAATAATTTAACATTTATATTATCTCACATTTTTAACAAGTGTTCAATTAATTTAAAATAATTATAGGTTAAATATATTATAGTACTAAGGTGACGAAGAAGGAGCCTTATGGATCTATAATTCAAGCTCCAATAAATTTGAATAAATTAATAAATCAAATTATTAATTTTAATGTTATTCCACTATAAATATTAAATTGTACTCTTGAATTAATACCATAATTAACTCAATTTAAAATATTGAATTGGCCATTAATTTAATCATTACATAAAAAATAATCCTCCATAAAATGTTAATAATTAAAGCTAGGTAATTCTATCACCTCTCTAACTATATCTTCAACCTTGAATTTCAATTAATTCACTAATGAACAAGAATAGGGAATAGATTTCATGTTTGTATATTAATATTCTCAACCATTTATTTTATTGTGTTTTTAAGATACAAAGTTTGAGTTTATATCTTCCAAATTATTTGAGAATAAGTAAAAAAATCATACGTCACAAATAGGAGTTTTTTAATAACTCAAGATTAAAGTTATTTTATATATGTTCATCTTTATAATCAATTTCTTAGTTTTATAAATAGCTTGATTGCTTGAGCTAGTTTGAAAAACTCGAGCTTGACATAATTGTTGAGCTTGATTTCTTAGTTTAAATTAAAATGTTTGATTTTTTAAGAATTTTTATTTTGAACATAGAATTAATTTAAATATTAAAATATAAAATATAGTAATAATTTATATTAATTTTAACTATATTTTAAATTAATCGAGGGATTCAACGAGCTTTTAAGCCAAGTCAGGCTGAGCTCGAGCTAAAGCTCGTTAAATATACGAGCTCGAGTATAGGCATCAGCTCGAACTCGTGGCTTGATGAGCTCATTAACTAGTCGAGCTCAAGCCTACTCAGCTCATGTATACCCCTAAGACTTATATAAATTCTTGATTAATAAATGAACAAGCAGCAAGAGCTTAATGTTTGATTTATCTATGATGATGAACAATATCATTTAAGCTTGTGAACTAGCTTGTTAAGAAGGTTGAGTAAGGCTTCATAATAAGTACATTTAAGAAGATTATAAATTTATTTAATATTTACTTATGTGGGAGTCTTGTTCATTTTTATATTACATCGACTTTAATTAAATACAAGTTATTTATTTAAGTTTGTTAAAACACTTGTTATTTAGTAGTTCATCCAATTGAAGTCTCATTTGGAAGCTTAATTGTTTATTGATTGATATGCTCAATAAGGCTTTTTCAATTAACTAACAAGTTGTTGAATAGTTTTGCTTATCAATAGGCACAATAAAGCTCATTTGGATAGCTAACAAGTTAATCTCAAGCAAATATAATTTTAACCGAAACAAGCTTCAATTTTGCTACTAACACTCAACTCAAGCTCAACCTCAAGCTTGAATAAGATATTAAGAATTGAGCTCAAATTTCAGCATGCCATTAATATGCTTAGCTTGATTCATTTGCAGTCTTATTTCAAGTTTTGTAATTAGAGATAAAATTCCTTGAAAATTAATATAAAATATTTTTATGGAGCATAGACTTAACGCATTTATATCAATTCATCTAAGTATTTGGGTCCATAAATCTACTTAATTGGTTCTTTGCCATTTGGAAGCTAAACTAATCACCACCTCTTTCGATTTAATTTCTTTCATTGTTTAGATCAAATTCTCGTTTTTTATTGTTTCTTCAAAACTTATGCAAAAATTGAAAGTTTATTTGTTTTCAAAATGTAGTAGTCCTAACCCAAAAAAAGTGCATAAATATATTTAAAATATAAGAATATACATGCTTAATAGCTAAATTTCATTATGTATCAAATCAAACATTCTATTAATAAAATTAACTATATCAAGAGATTTGGGATAATGAGACAAAGTTAGTGTATTACTTTTTTGTTGCATGATGGTGGAAACATAGATTGCTAGAGTTCCACCAACAGACGCAGCTCATCTTGAACTGTTTGTTGGGAGCTTTGACTATCAACCAAGAGGTCTTAAGTTCGAAGCTTGCGTATGTGATATGTATATGAGTTAGTCTTAATTGGCTCAAACGTCCAAAAAAAGTTCCACCAACAACAATCTCAATGAGATTTAAGGGGACACAATTATGATTTGGGCAGATCTCGAAGAAGCAACAATAGTTGTAGGAGACCAACAGATTCAGATGTATGGACGTAATTAAACCTACAATGTATTTGGTGATAGAGGCAATAGAGATCAGCAACCAGGGGCAATATGATGCGTTGTGCAATGACAGTATATAATTTTGTTATCTTTTTATTTTATTTTGACGTTTTGAATTTAATATTTTGAATTATCTGTCCCTAAATTAAAAAATTCAGAGATTAAATATATAAACATTAAACTTTTTCAACAAAATCCATATAAATTTCCAAAGAAAATAATGGATGTTTCTCTAGTCTAAGTTAGATTTTTGACCTAATAATTATCTATTGGTAGCAGTATAAAATTAAAAAAATTTCAAGCAGTGATTTTTGACCTATTCATAATAGCTTTAATTTTTTCTTGCTCTGATTTGACTGCTAAAGAATATGGGTCAAGTATATGACATTGTTTATTCATTCCCAACCACCCAAACTTAGATTTCGCTAATTTACATTAATGAATTCTACCCATATCTCCGTCATATAATACCTAATCATCAATCAAATATTTTATTTTTGTCACATATCTGACATTTACAGTTTAGCCCTAAACCTAGAATTTCATCCAACTATAAATATTTGGCCAAATAAGAATTTTAAAAGTTTACTATAAATCTTCGGAATATTATATATAAATTAACAATTAATTATCTTTTGCTTTCCAGCATTATAATGAAACTATAATTTAATATAAAAACCGTGCAGACTGTGACAGATTATGTTCATAACATTGGCTTTGAGTTAGAAGAATACCAGCTTTCAAATGACTTTGTCAACTAATTATCTTGTTCCATAACTTATTCAGCGTTTTCTAATAAAATTATAAGCTTCATCTTTTACGTAAATAAATATTTATTTTGAAGATTTACAAATATATCATTAAATTTTTAAAATTTTAACTTTATATATGTTAATTTTTAAACAGCATAAAAATACAACTAGTATTTAAAAAAAAAATTCAATTCATATTTATATAAAGAAGTTTTAATATTATTTAAACACTAAAAAATTGCATGATAAAGATTTAAATATATATATGTCACATTTTTTTAATTTTCCGAGGACAAAAATTACGCACCTTTACCAGGCGGTGCGATCCGGACGTAAAGATCCTGCCCGCCGTCCGCATAAACCCTGAGATCTTTAATCTCCGCCATCCAAATAATGCATCCATTTCCTCCCATGCTGAGATCAGCGCTCGCGTAAGCTTTACAGGAGCAATTCATCAAACACCTTGCCCTACACCCATCCAAGTCCAAGGTCGTATTCGCCACCGCCGCCGTCGTGTCCGGCAGCTTCGAACCGCGCACCAACATGAACTCATCGGTTCCATTTGTGCCGCAGCCAAGAGGCTCCACTCTCACACACCCATCTGACCAATTTCCCCGGCTCCAACTCGCCGGATTCTTCGGATCGAACCCATCAAGACAACGACATATCGGCGAGCTGCTCCCGTTGCAGAAGGCGTTGATTCCGCATGTTGAAAAGAAGTCGCAGGGGTCGCTCGGCGCTAACCAGTAGAGATCCCACTTCTGCAAAGACGCTTGCCATCCGTAACGCCTGGCTGTCCCGTTTTCATCCATGGTAATTATAGAAATGGCATCTCCGACGGAGTTGAAGTAGTAGTAGATCTCCTCCGTACTGACATTGAAGCCGGAGATGAATTCTCGGTATAATCCAAGGTCAAAGTATTGATTAGGGCCGGCGCCGGAGAAGCCGAAGCCGTTCCATGGTCCACCACGCCAGATCCAGTTGCCAGAGGCGTCGCGGATGACCATCTGGGGAACGCCGATTATGTCGATCGCCATGGCATATTTTCCCGGCGATGGATCGGAGACGCTCAGCCATGCCGTGATATTGCGGTCGATGCCGGTTTTCAGGTTAGGGCCAAGCTTCATACCTGGGAGCATGGTGTCTGTTGGGTGGTCGAAACTCTGCCATAAGATGGAGCTAGAATTGGACGATTTCACCACAAAATTACCGGTATCTAGAAGCTGCCCGATCGGATTAGGAAAGAATTTGGGGAAGGAAGGAGAAGACCAAATGGGGGTGGAGTTACCGGAGGTCATGAGATAGAGAGACGCATCGTCGGCAGTGATCGACAGTGTGGCATTTAGATCGTGTATCGGATTCCGGCGATTGGCGACCCAGACGACGGTTTGTACGGGGAATTTGTGGTACCAAATGCCGAGATAGCGATTGGCGCTATCGGGAGCGGTGAAGAAGCCGAGCGCAAAGGTTCCTTTTGCGGAGATGAGGGTTTCGCCATTGGAAAGGGGATGAGATGGAGTAATGATGTCTGTGGCGGAGGAGATGGAGAAGACGAAGAAGAAGAAGAAGAAGAAGAATAAGCAGCAGAGAGGATTCGGGAAGATTGCCGCTCTCATCATTTACAGGTCCTCAATTGCGTCGTCTCATCAAGCCCGGGGATAAAAGTCCCCATTCCAATGGTCGTTAGCGGGTTTCAGCTTTGCTTCTGCTAAGGCTCGTTCAGTGAGGAGAAAAAGCCAACATTGACTCTGAACTAGTCCCGTGGACTTTGTAGGGTCCAAATTTTTTTTTTACTTTTCGTGTAGGGGTCCAAATGGGTTGACTTATTGCGTCTAAATTTGATTCATCATATTCGAATTCAACCTGACTTATTGGGTCAAAAAGATCTCAATGATCCTAACTCCACCCAATAATTTATTTTGATTAAAATTTTTTATAACTTTCTAAACATAAAATTTAGGATGTTTAATCTTGTTGTGTCCTGCAACATTCGTGTCGGTAAAAAGATATAAAGTTTAGTATTCTAACTTATATGAAAATCTAGCACACATATATATATAAGAAAGAGAGATGTAGCTTTCATAAGAAACACTAAAATTTTTACATGAAAACCCCTGAGGAAAGGAAAAAAATCACATGTCATTGCCCAGTTTGAATGACCACTAATGCTTGTTATTAAGTACAAATGACGTCCTTCCTCGGGAAAAGATATTGGCACTATATATATATAGCACTTTACATGATTGGGGTTTGAAGAACATAATGTCATGAGAATTGTTATCAAAAGAATGTTGACATGTTTTATTTGATTGGAAGGATTTTATTTGGGCAAAAGAGGTCAAAGGGACCATAGTTGGACTAGAATGACTGTAGTTGGGAAACGGTGGTCGGAGGCACCGTAGATAGTGGGCGACGGCGGTTAGAAGGGATGTAGTCAGCAAGTGACGGAGGTCGTAGTGAAGATAGTTGGAGGAATCATAATAAGCGGGCAATGGAGGTCAAAAGGATGGTAATTAGGGGCTGTTTGGTTGCCTGAATTAGGAGGGTAAAGTAAAACAATTACAGGTATTTACTAATTTCGATTGTTTGGTTAATTTTGAGGGAAGCAAAAGAAATACGTCTGTAGCAATAGCGGTGTATTAGGGGAGGCATTTCACGCGACTTCGAAACCCGCTCAATTTGAGCGGGTTAGAAATTCTTTGTGGCTGTTGGGCGATGATTTCGCCGAAGCTGACATATATTTTCCCTTCTTCTCCGTTCTTCCTTGCTCTCTTCTCCATTCCTGCGATCGCGCTGACGTTCCCGCATCGTCGCTTCGCCAGGTTCCGCAAATCCTCCGCATCCATTTCCCTCAGACCTCTTCCCACCAGATCCCGCGCCCTCTCTTACGGAATCTCTTATCCTGTTCGAAAATATGGGGTCTCTCCCGGGATCTCAACTGTGCGGGCTTCGGCTGCCTCAACCGCCGCCCCACTCCGACGGCGGTGAAAATATGAATATACATGGAGAGCTTCATCGAACACCAAGACACCTGCAGTGCAAGCCGCCGCCGGTTCGAACCGCGCACTCCTCAACAAATAACTTCACTCTCCCGACCGATTTACAGCCGGAGCCCTTCTGCCGACACGCCACCGTCGGCGTCGCCGCCTCCTTACCCAAAACCACCATTTTTCTCACCCGCCCTCTCGCCGGAACTTCGAACTCCAACTTCTCGCTCCTCCGTCCACCGCGCTCGACCTCTCCATCGGCCCGCCGGCGCCAGTAAACGAAAAGCCGGGGAGGCAGCAAGTGGAGATGGCGGAGAGAGAGCTCACCGCAGCTCGGAGAATCCGGCAACAGGCGACGGCGGAGTTCGAAAAAGCTTGCGCTTTGCGTTCCGCCGCCGTTCTGGTTATGTTGGTTTTTCTTTATGTCATGTAAGTATTTGGTAATTGGTTAAAGTTGAGATTCGAATGAAATCTTTGTTGTTGTTGGTTTCAACCATGGCTTTACGCTTTTTTAATTAGAGATGGAGGGTGGTTTTATTGAACGGGTTTGGGGGGAAAAAAGTGTTTTGTAATTTTTATTTGAATTATTTTGAAAATAATAGATTTTATGTTGAAATTAGTGATTAATAATTCATGATTTTTAAATTTATATTCATATAAATTATGTTAGAATATTCATTTTTTTTTTTTTCATTTGAAAGGAAAAATAGTAAAAAAAAAATTGTTGTAATTTTGAGAATAATGCCAGGTGGACGGCACTGGAGCTTCCTAGACCAATAGCAGAGCCACTCACCCAATCCATCTTGTATGCTTTTCTTATTAGGAAATTAAGAAGCAGAGATACTTAGCTATGTTTAGGAATCTTACGGTCACAAAACGAACTCGTTATGAGAGTTTACTGATCCAATTATATATAAAAGGTAAATCTCTCACCTCCTTGAAAAAAGGATGTACAAATATGGCTCCTCTCTTTTTTTTGAAAAAATTCTAATTTCTAAAATAAAAAATTTATATTTTCACAAAATTAAAATTAAAATTTCTCTCAATTACA
Source organism: Dendrobium officinale (assembly GCA_019514585.1). Classification (NCBI taxonomy): domain Eukaryota; kingdom Viridiplantae; phylum Streptophyta; class Magnoliopsida; order Asparagales; family Orchidaceae; genus Dendrobium; species Dendrobium officinale. The sequence goes on from CM033689.1 coordinate 2,207,455, forward strand.
AATATTATATCATATAATTTCAAAAAAAATTATAACTGCTTTTATAAATATACTAGTTATAATGACAAAAAAAATATTACAAATAAACTGTTTTTACTTTACTCTGGATATATCTAACCAAACAAGGGAAACATTTATCCTGCGTTTACTTTACAGACAACCAAACAGCCTCAAAATATTTGGAATGCACTATATTTATTTTACACTGTATTTAATTTACATTGCATTTACTTTGCAGGCAACCAAACAGCCCCTTAATAAAAAATGATCGAAAGGACGGTAGTCGAAGGGTAACAATGGTCTGAAGGATTGTAGTCGGGCGACGGTGTTCGTAGGAACTATAGTCTGGTGATGGCTGTCAAAGGGATCGTAGTCGAGGGACGGTGGTCAGAGATATTGTAGTCAACGGGAGAGAGTGGTGGATGTTGGAATGGCCTTAATTGGATAATGATAGTCGAAAGGTTCGTAGTTTATGAGCTATGATGGTTGAAAAGATCATAGTCGGGCGATGACAATCAGAGGGATTGTAGTTGGGTGACGGTGGTTGGAATGAATGTAGTCGGGCGACGGTGGTCGTAGGGATCGTAGTTAGGTGACGGAGGTCTAAAAGATCATAGTTGGGAGACAGAAGTATGAAAGATTGTAGTCGAACGACGGTGGTCGAAGAAACTGTAGTCGATGGGCAACAATAATCGAAAGGATTGTGTCAGGTTGTGGTGGTTAGAGTGATCGTAGTCGATGGGCGACAGTTGTTCAAAAGATCTTAATCGATGGGTACCAAAGCTCAATGGAGTGGTGGAAGCCGAGTGTCAAGGATTTGCCATTGATGGTGCTAGATTGAAGCTCCAAGATTCTCAAACCTAAGAGCTCTTTTGAGTCTCTAGCCCATGATCCAAACCGCCTCTAATCCTCACTCCTTTCATGTGAAGAATGATGGTCTATTTTGGGAAGTGACATGCTCTGTAAATATTAGGAAGATCCTAAGTAAATTCAAAGTGCTCCATCGTACGGTTCATACTAATTTCATTGATCATGGAGAATTTGTTAAGCATTTAAGTGTCTTAGTGATTTCAGAATTCATTGATCTTGGGCTCTTTGGATTTTTCTCGTCGAGCTGCTCTGTAAATATAATTCGATGATCAAATTGATAAACCTGTTAAGGAAACCGACACGTCACCTTGTATCAAAGGCATAACCGGTCATTACTTGTACTCAGTCTATATATACACTCATATATGTATCTGTAAACTTAACTTCTTGAATAATATTTTTCCCGCTTTCTCCCGCTTCTGTCTTCCTTCTCCGTCTCCCTTCTCTGCCGCTCCTACCATTTTCACATGGTATCAGAGCTGCAAAGCTCAACAGCGTCTCTTTAAGCTTCAATGGCGGGAGAGGAATCAGTCGACTCTCGCCGGAACGCCTCAACGGTGTCAACCGGGAAAGAAACAGATCTGATGATCCCTCCCCATCTCAAGTTCTTGATATCGAACATCAAGAATCTTGTACCCACCACTCTCACAGCCGAGAACTACTCGATCTGGAGACTTCAGCTGTTTCAACACTTCTCTGCAAACGGATATGAGGATCATCTCACCGGTCAGACGGAATGCCCGCCAGAATCCGAAACTTCGGAACACTTTCGCTGGGTTCTTGTCGATCGCAACCTGGTGTCCGCCCTCCTGTCCACTATATCATCCTCCATTCTTCCATACGTGATCTCGCTGCGTACCTCCCATGATGTCTGGACGACGCTGGAGCGTCGTCTCCAACCGACGAACAGATCCCGAGTCATACAGCTCAAAAATGAGCTCCATCAAATTCAAATGCGGGATCGCACAATGCATCAATACCTAGATCAAATCAAAAAGATCGTTGATAATATCGCAGCGGCTGGGTCTTCCGTCGACACCGAAGACATTGTTCTCTACATACTAAACGGACTGCCGGCCAACTATAATCCGTTCAAGACAGCAATCCGCACGTCTCTTCAACCGATCAATCTTGATGATTTATACTCGCTATTAACTAGCGAAGAAATAAATCTTCAACACCAACAATTTCAAGAAACTCAGAACTCAGAGGCGACAGCCCTGTTCACAAATCGCTCGGTAAACTACAAAGGTAAAGCAGCAAGAAACAGGGGGAAACCATCTTACCGCCCGCCTCTAACAGAACGCCAACCCGTGGCTGATCAGTCTGCTTCTTCAAGAAACACAAATCCCAAACCGCAATGCCAAATCTGCGGCAAAACAGGTCACTCCGCGATCAACTGCTGGCATAGGTGCAACCTAAACTACGCGCCTCCGACAAATCAGCGTGCTCTTCTGGTACAGCAGCAACACACTCCCTCCATGGACTGGATATTAGACTCAGGGGCTTCTTCTCATCTCACGACCGACGCCAACAACCTCCAGCATCCCACCACATATAGCGGAGTCGACTCCGTCTCGGTGGCAAATGGAAGCCATCTTCCAATCCAGCATTCGGGACAGGGACTCCTACCGCTACCTGACTCCAACAGTAAGCTAAATCTGAAAAACATTCTTCACGTTCCCACTCTCTCTCACAATCTATTATCTGTATCCCGCTTAACGTCGGATAACAATGTCTCAGTCTCTTTTACTGCTAACGAATTCGTGATTAAGAATCTTCAGGACAATCAGGTTCTTCTCCGAGGTCCAATTCGCAATGGACTGTATCACATCAAGGTTCCTACCAGCAGTAACGAAGCGGCGATGCACACGACTAGATCTTCCAAGATCTCCTGGCATGAACGTCTCGGACATCCAGACAACCGCAAGATTCACATTCTCTCTAAACACATTTCGCATATTTCTTTAGACACTTCTAATGCACTCTGCATTTCTTGTAATACGTCTAAACAGCATAAACTTTCCTTTTCCCATAGTAACTCAATCTGTAATAAGCCATTTCAATTAGTCCATTCGGACGTTTGGGGACCGGCTCTCTACAATACCTGTCTATTACGCGACCAGACATAGCATTCGCAACGAATGCGATCTGCCAGCAAATGCACAATCCCAGAAACAGCGACTTTTATGCCCTTAAAAGACTGCTACGTTACTTGAAAGGAACACTATCGTTCGGCCTTCCCATCAAGATCGGAAGCCTCCGGCTTCAGTCCTATACGGACGCCGACTGGGCAGCTGACAGTCAAGATCGCAGATCAATATCCGGTTTTTGCACTTTCTTAGGACCAACCCTCATCTCATGGTCGGTTAAGAAGCAAAATACGGTAGCGAGATCATCCACCGAGGCTGAATACAGATCTTTATCTTCGGCAACTTCGGACGTACTATGGATTCGGCGTCTGGCTCAAGATCTGGGCATTGCTCAAACAGAACCCACCACCATTCACTGCGACAATATCTCGGCGATAGCACTCGCAAATAATCCGGTGTTCCACGCTCGGACGAAACACATAGAAATCGATCATCATTTCATAATTGGACATATTAGACAAGGCAACATTCGCATAGCTCACATCGGCTCTACGGATCAGCTAGCCGACATTCTTACCAAGTCTCTGCCAATCGGTCGGTTCCTACATCTCCGTTCCAAATTGACCATTTGCTCACAAAATGATCAATTTGAGGGGGACTGTTAAGGAAACCGACACGTCACCTTGTATCAAAGGCATAACCGGTCATTACTTGTACTCAGTCTATATATACACTCATATATGTATCTGTAAACTTAACTTCTTGAATAATATTTTTCCCGCTTTCTCCCGCTTCTGTCTTCCTTCTCCGTCTCCCTTCTCTGCCGCTCCTACCATTTTCACAAAACCAAACTAATTATATTTAATTATAGATTCTTACTATAATTAATAAATATGAACTAATTTATGTTATTTTTTATAATTCAATCATCTTGTATATAATCATATATTGAATTATAATAACAAAACTAATCATGAAATAAATATGATAATGAAATATTATAGTAAATAATAATATTCTTACACACTAAATTCAATAAAAAATATAGTATTATGTCATAAAGTCTGCAACAAATCTGTTGATATTTTCGACAAACAATATTTTGTTGTAAAGTTTACTGCAAATCCACCGCAAACGATTGACTTTACTATAGTGTTTCTTAATAATTTTTCGAGTGAATGAATATTGCAACCTTTGTTTGCAAGCCTTCAAAACCCAAGCAAATGAATCGAGCTTAAGCTTAAGCATACATAAGTTTAACCGAATCGAGCTTCAATATTATTACTAATACTCAAATCGAGCTCAACCTCAAGCTTGAATAAGATTTTAGCAACTCAAATTTGAGTATGCCCTTAATCTGCTTTGCTTGATTCATTTGAAGTCTTTTTTCAAGTTTTGTAAATAGAGAAGAAAAAAAATTTCTTGAAAATTAATATATAATATTTTTATGGAGCATAGGCTTATGCTTTTATATCAATTCATCTAAAATTAAATTGGGTCTATAAATCTACTTAATTACTTCTCTGCCATGTGGACGCTGAACCAACCACCACTACCTCTTTCGATTTTTAAGTTTTTTCATTATTTAGATCAAATTCCCATCTTTTGTTTCTTGAAGACATTATGCAAAGTTGATAGTTTATTTGTTTTCCCTTTTCAAAATGTAGTAATTCTATTAAAAAAATGCATAAATACACTTAAAATATGAGAATTTATATATTTAATATCTAAATTTTATTATTTACCTAATCAAACACTATTAAATACACAAGATCTAAATGATCGAAGATGACAGAGAGTTGCATCAAGAGATTTGATGAGATAATAAGATGAAGTCAAGATATTGCTCTTTTTTGTTGGACGACGGTGAAAATATAGATGATCAAAGTTCCATCAACAATCATCTCAATAAGATTTTAAGGGACACAATTATTAGCTTATTGGATATCAAAGAAACGGCAATGGCTTTGAGAAACTACAGCACAATTAGATGTGTGGATGCAGTGAGACCTATAGGTAGGGGTGTCAATATTTGACACGATACGAAAACCCGACTCGAACCCGACCCGAAAAATTCGGGTTGGACCCGACCCGAATGCAAAACGGGTCGGGTTCGGGTTCCAGAAATCGACCCGTTTGAAAAACGGGTCGGGTTCGGGTTGACCCGACGGGTTGCCGGGTCAACCCGTTTGACCTGAAACGTGCAGTCCGAGCCAGCCCGAGTCCGAGCCAGCCCGCGCTCCGCCCGCTATGCGGCGATGCCGCGCTTCGCCTGCGCTGCCACGCTCGCGCGGTCGCCCCGCGCTGTCGGCGCTCCGCCTGCGCTGCCGCGGTCGCCCCGGCGCTCCGACTCGCTCGCGCGCTTCGCCCGCGCTCGCGCGGGCGGTCGCCCCGCGCTGCAGCGCTCGTGCGGTCGTTCCGTGTCGGGTCAACCCGACAACCCGCCGGGTCGGGTTCGGGTTCGGATTTTCGACCCGTTTGCCTAACCGGGTCGGGTTAGGGTCAACCCGTTTGAACCCGGGTCAGTTCCGAATCCGACCCGAACCCGACCCGTGACCCGAAATTGACACCCCTACCTACAGGGTATTTGGTGATGGAGGCGAAAGGGATCAGCAACTAGGGGTAATAGTATTATAGGTTGTGCGGTAATGGCTTATAATTTTGTTATTTTTTTATTGTATTTCGATGTTTTGAAGTTAATATTTTGAATGATATGCCCCTAAATTTTAAAATTTAGAGATTAAATATAAAAAGTTTCTTTAACTCATTTCAATACAATGGATATAAATCCTCAAATATTTTTCTCTGGTCTAAGTTAGATTTTTCAACTACATGGTATTAGCATTTACATTAAAAAATTCTCAAGTGGATGATTTTTGGCCTATTCATAATAGCTTTATTTTTTGCTTGCTCTGATTTGATAGCTAAAAAATATGGGCAAGCTATGTTTTTTTGGGGGGAATGGGTCAACTATTTGAATATTCATCGTTTATTCATTCCCAACCACCCAAATTTATCTTTTGCTAATTTTCATTAATGAATTCAACCAATGTCTCCATCATATATTACCTAATCACCAATCCAAAAAAAAAAAAAAAATTTTATCACACATCTGACATTTACATTTTAACCAAAAAACTAGAAATTCCTCCCAATTATATATATTTGGCCAAATAAGAATTTTTAAAAACTTGATATATCAACAAAAAATTATCTTGATCGAGCACGAATCTCGATGCAAAATCAAGTAAAAAACTCCACGTTTTGAAAATCGGACCGGACAGGCCTTCAGACCGGTTCCGACCGGTCTGAAGGCCGGTCCGGTTCACCCATAAAAACCGGGTGTGCATCAAACCGGCTTGAACCACCGGTTCAACCAGAAACCGACGAACCGGTCCTGATTTTTTAAAACCAGTCGGTCCAATTTTTTTTAAAATAATTAAATAAATGATAAACTTAATCAATAACATAAATGTTATATATTAAAACTATTTAATAAATGTTAAATAATATGATTATATAACTAATAGCAACATTCTCACATGGCTTCACAATGCCCCATATGAGCTCATATCGTGTGCAAAAGCAAAAAGATATATAAACCATGCAAAACAAAACATCACAAGTGATATGGGACTAACCCATACAAAGCAAAAAGCTCTCATTGGTTCATGTATACACTATACAAAGCAAAACATCTTTTTTTAAATAATTTTTTTAATTAATTTTTATAATATGAATAATATTTATTTATTTAGTTTATATTTTTTATTTTTTATTTTTTATCCATTTATTTTTTATATATTTGATTATATATTATTTTTAAAATATAAATAATATTTATTTTTTATTTTTTTGAAAATTTTTACTTTTTCGTTAATAATTTTTTTATTTTTTTCTATTTAAAATTTATATTTAATTATATATTATAAACAATTAATTTTTATTGTGAGTTTTTTATATAACTTATATTTATAGTTTATATCTAAAAAATGTAATATAAATTAACAATAATTTATATTAAAGTATATGATTATTATATTTCATTATAATGTTAATTTTATTATTTTTTATAATAATATTATTATTTATTACATCATCCGGTTCAACCCCGGTTAGCAAACCGTGAACCTCTCATTCGTCTGGTTCGTTGTTCGGTCCAGTTTTCACAACCTTGAAAAACTTCAAAAATTAAATCCATGACCATCTGAACTTAGATTTCAGAAACTTATAGTCGAAATGAACGTCTCAAATATACGAACCCAACAACACCAAACTCGACCCAATTCGAGCTCAAATGGGTCCAAATCAAAGACCTTAAGCACATTTGGAATGTTCAATCCATAATTTGGAATAGAAGGAATAGAACTCTCTTGCTACCAGACTCCTCATCGACCACCGTCGGACTTCCACCTAGTAGCTGATCGACGTCGAACTTCCGCCAGACAGCCAACTGAAGCTGGATTTCTGCATGAACGCCAACTGATGCCGAACTTCCACCCGACCGTCAATTGAAACCAAATTTTCTCCCGACCATTAAACATCGCCGAATTTTCAATCTCCGTTCATAACGGGATTTAACCAAACGGTTGATTATTGTAATCTAATCGTCCACAATTTCATGGACGGGTCAATCACTTATAATCTAATCAAATACAAGTGAAATCATTTAAATTGGGCATTGTACCATGGTTTTTCCTTTTTCTAGAGTTTTCCAAGTAAAAATTTTTGGTGTTTTATTTTTCTTCTGTTTGTGTGCTGGATATCCATACAACGCTAAGACAAAAATTCCTAACTCCCCTCAACAAAACTTATAATAAATATTCAGAATGTTATATATAAACTAACAAATAATAATCTTTTGCTTTCCAGCATTATAAAGAAATTGTAATTTAATATAAAAAACGTGCGGACTGTGACAAAACATTTTCATAACATTGACTTTGACTTAGAAGAATAGCAGCTTTCAAATGAATTTTTCAACTAATTAACTTGTTCCATAACTTATCCAGACTTTTCTAATAAAATTATGAGCTTCATCTCTTACTTAAATAAATATTTAATTTGAAGATTTACAAACATATCATTAAAATTTTAATTTATATAATTTTTTATTTTTTAAATAACATAAAATAGTAGTAGTACTAATTTTTTAAAATAAAATTCATATTACATACTGTGATACTGATACAGTTGTTTTAATATTATTACATGAACAAATATTAAAATTTAAATATTACGAGGACAAAAATTACGTACCTGAATCGCGTGGCGCGACCCGGACATAAAGGTCCTGCCCGCCGTTAGCATAGACTCTCAGATCTTTAATCTCCGCCATCCAAATAATGCATCCATTTCCTCCCCGGCTGAGATCAGCGCTCGCATAAGCCTTACAGGAGCAATCCATCAAACACCTTGCCCTGCACCCATCCAAGTCCAAGCTCCTATCAGCCACCGCCGCCGCCGTGTCCGGCAGCTTCGAACCGCGCACCAGCATGAACTCATCGGTTCCATTTGCCCCGCAGCTAAGAGTCGCCACTCTCACACACCCATCTGACCAATTTCCCTGGCTCCAACTCGCCGGATTCTTCGGAGCGAACCCATCAAGACAACGGCATATCGGCGACCTGCTTGTGTCGCAAACGGCGTTGATTCCGCATGCTGAAAAGAAGTCGCAAGGATCGCTCGGTGCTAACCAGTAGAGATCCCACTTCTGCAAAGAAGCTTCCCATCCGTAACGCCTGGCTGTCCCGTTTTCATCCATGGTAACTATAGAAATGGCATCTCCGACCGTGTTAAAGCAGTAGTAGATCTCATCCGGATTGGAACTAAAGACGGAGATGAATTCTCGATAAAATGCGACGTCAAAGAATTGACCTGTGCCGGAGAAGCCGAAGCCGTTCCATGGTCCACCACGCCAGATCCAGCTGCCAGAGGCATCGCGGATGACCAGCTGGGGAACGCCAATTGGGTCGATTGCCAAGGTATATTTTCCCGGCGATGGATCGGAGACGCTCAGCCATGCCGTGAGATTGCGGTCGATGCCGGTTTTCAGGTTAGGGCCAGCCTTCATACCTGGGACCAGGGTGTCTGTTGGGTGGTCGAAGCTCTGCCATAAGATGGAGCTAGAATTTGACGATTTCATGACAAAATTACCGGTATCTAGAAGCTGGCCGATCGGATTAGGAAACAATTTGGGGAAGGAAGGAGAAGACCAAATGGGGGTGGAGTTACCGGAGGTCGTGAGATAGAGAGACGCGTCGTCGGCATTGATCGACAGTGTGGCATTTAGATCGTGTATCGGATTCCGGCGATTGGCGACCCAGACGACGGTTTGTACGGGGATATTGTGGTACCAAATGCCGAGATAGCGATTGGCGCTATCGGGAGCGGTGAAGAAGCCGAGCGCAAAGGTTCCTTTTGCGGAGATGAGGATTTCGCCATTGGAAAGGGGATGAGATGGAGTAATGATGTATGTGGCGGAGGAGATCGAGAAGAAGACGAAGATAAAGCAGAGACGGTTCGGGAAGATGGCCTCTCTTATCATTTCCAGGTAAGAAGAAGAAGAAGAAGCAGAGAGGGTTCGGGAAGATTGCCTCTCTTATCATTTCCAGGTCACCCATTGCGTCTTCTCATCAAGCGCGGGGATAAAAGTCCGAATTTGAATGGTCATTGGCGGGTTTCTTCATTTCTTCTGCCAACCGGTCAGTAAGGAGAAAAAGACGGAGATGGACTCTGAACTTGCTTAACAGCTCAAAACTCTTGATTATCGAAATAATGACTGTTTTAATTTTAGAGCCTTATGGTTTTATAATGTATCTCATCTTAGTATAATTTCTCAAGAGATCCTCTATTCTATAATTTCTTTAGAATGTGCATGTTTAACTATGAAGTCTTTTAATAAAATTCTAATCATTATAACAAAAATCGTCTCGATGTTTAAGAGTTTTACTTCTTTTACTTAAAAGGTTCACAACTTGTCTCGTGGAATTGTACAGGTGTCCAAACAGGTTGATGATTTGGGTTTGAATTTGATCCAAAAGTGATTAGATTTGAATTCGACCTATTTAACGAATAAAAAAAAAATATATCGATGATCCTAAACCTGACTCATTAATCTATTTTGTTTAAAAAAAATTATAACTTACCCATAACTTAAAAAATTAAGAAAAAAATATTAAACATGTTATTTTTAGATCAAAAAATGATTTGCAAGTCAACTTGAACCTGACCTGTTTAATAATTAGGATGTAGAACTTATTACTATGCTTGTCCCATAAGAGTTGGAATTGGTAAGCCCAAACTTATTAGTTTGTCTGGCTCAGATAAGATTTCTTTGGTGAAAGATACATGGAGGCTTTGTTTTGATTGTGCTGTTCTTCTATAATTATACTTTGAGCAATGTAAAATAGTCATAAGTTCATCACAGATATATGAGGATTAAAATGGAATAAGAGATAGCAGTCAAATTATGATGATTAGATAACATTAAATAAATTATGATAGTAGGGCGACAGTGATTAGATGATGATTAATGGGAGTGTAATTGAGAAACACTTTTCCTTAATGCATAATTATCGATTACTTAGGTTTTGTTTGGAACAGTTTTCTTATTGTTTCTTAAAGCAGCTTTTTAGTTAAAAATTTTTAATTCTTGTACAAAAAAATTTATTTAAGAAGCAGTAAAAAAATCGTTCCAAACAAAGCCTTGGACTTGGTGACCTTCTTTTATCTTTCATTATTGTCATAACACTTTCCTCTTTTATATTGTTACTTTTAGCATGCTTTTATGAATCTAATATGTCTAAAAAAATATATCCCTTTACCATTAATTACCAAATGGAGCTCTAATACCGACATTTATTGGTTTTTTTTTTATAATATTCCTTTGATCTCAAGTATGCAAAGACCACTTTGTCTATTTACTTATATAATTTTCATTCAAAAAAAAAATTACATTCGTTTGGAATAACTTTTTCACTGCTTCTTAGAGTGACTCGTACCAAAATTTTATTTTTTACTAAAAGAATGCTTTAAGAAACATGAAGAAAATTGTCCCAAATGAAGCCTTCATTAGCTTATTTTAGGCTTGAATCCTCCAAATTTTCTTAAATTAATTGTTAATCAACTCCTTAAATATGGATTATATTATAATTTGTTAACTATTGATTATCCCATTAACAATTTATTACAATCATTCATGCTTTCATTATTTAAATATCTCTATCATAATGTGATGAAAATGATAATATTCAAATGAAAGTATGTTGAACTAGAAAGGATAATTATAAAGTACAAATATAGAGGTGATAAGATTAAGTAATGATAATGAAACTAAGGAAGATATAATAAAGAATAGCATTGCATTAAGATATTTGGGTCTCTTGTTATCAAAGAATGCTTTGGCCATTCATTATTTTATGAAATTCAATATAGATTGATGGCTTCTCCAAAAAGAAAAAAATATATTTTTTATTCTAGTAAGAGAAGAAGCTTTATTTCATAATAAAAGATAGTTCTCATTAGGACTCCCACAATATAGAGTGAATAGAGTAGTTAGAGCAATTAAAATATCTCCTTTATGTCATGCCCTCATTTTCATAACAAATGATATTATTTTATATAAAGTAGATATAGAGGTATATTTATTTATATCTTCAATTTTATATAAAGTCTAGTCTTTCATGTGTTTTTCTAAAGTTTAATAGATTATTCAATCATGTTTTGCTCAAAAAAATAGGTTTACTTAAGCCGAATCATGAAAGTTTTTATGCTCTTTTTCAGGGGCGGAGCCAGGATTTTTCTCAAGTGGGGGCACAAATCATTGAAGTAAAAAAATCCTCAACCTTTTTCATCCGGGCTTGGGACCGACATGGGCGGTTTAAATTTTTTTTTTTTAAATCATTTGATTCATCATAAAAAAGATTAAACATATGAAAAACAAAAAAACTTACAATTGAGAACAATAAATTATGAGATTCTTCTTAACTAGTATCTATAATTTCTCTCGTCGAGTCTTCATTCTTTCATGATTAATGTTTTCAGTCCATTAAACTCACCATGCATGTTACTTGCTCCATAACGTAGGCTAGCTGATTGTCTACAGACTACAATGGTTGAAATAGGTTGGAATAGGCTAGCTGATGGAAGTAATATATGATAAGAAATCATGGTAAAAATCTAAATGCTACTCAAAACTACTCCTAAATAAAAATAAATAAATAAACAATTAAAGTCTACAGCAGCTTAGAACAACCCAACTCACAAATCACAATCCAACAAACAAAAATATATGAGAATAAAATCCAAACCACAGTGAAATGCACAGGCTGGATCATAGGAGGTAAAAAAAAATATTTCCAAGAGACAACAATTAAAAAAATAAGCAGAACACCATTGTAGAAATACAAACACACTCTTTTTCACGGGCTGGATGACTGGTTCATTGATGGATTCTTACACAGTTACACTTATAAGAGAGAGAAAGAGAGAGAGAGAGAGAGAGAGAGAGAGAGAGAGAGAGAGGGGAGAGACAGAGATTCTAGATTTTATTTCTCTGTGATTCACCAAACTTTTAGGTAGAGGCACTCTCTTTCTTAATAACTAATACCAAAGTGGATCATGAAAGTATGAAGTTTGAGAAGATTATGAAGTTTGATTGCTCAAAGAGTCGCAATCCTTGAGAACCAAGATGTATGGCGCTCACTAAGCATTGCAAGATGCTTAAAATCAGGAGTAAAAAAAGCATGCCATAAATGGATAGAAAGCATTCTCAATGATTTAAATACATTTGCTAATAAAATTTTAGATGAAATAAATATAGAATAGATATATCATCAAAAATTTATCTTGATCGGGCACGAATTTTGAGCTAAGAATAAGTTGAAAACTTCTAAAATTAAATTCAGATCAATCTGAACTCTGATTTAGAAAACTCATGATCGAATTGAACATCACAAAAAGACAAGTCCAACGACACCAAATTCGACCTAGTACAAGCCCTAATGGGATCAAATCAAAGACTTGATAAAGGTCCTTCTAACCTCCATTGCCTGCCAACTATGACTCTTCTGACCTCCGTCGTCAGACAATGATCTTTTCGAACTCTGTCACCCACCGACTATAGTCCTTCCAACCACCGCACCCAACTATTGTCTTTCCAACCTCCGGCGCCCGCCAAATATGATCCTGCCGATCAAATAAACATGTCAATACTGTTTCTTCAAATTCCCACCATTAAATGCACTCTAATGATGTATATTTGATACTTCAAGCCAAGGCCTTACCCCCAATGAAGTGCCTCATTTGTAATCGACTGCAAACACTAATGGATTTATTCAAATTGGGCCAAGCCCTTTGATTTTTTTTCCCTTTTTAGGGATATTTACGTAAAAACTCTGGTGTCGCTTATGAATGTTACACCCCTACTTTCTTATCTATTTGTGTGCTGGACCTTCGCATAAAGTTAAGACGTTAAATTTTATATTTCTCTACTGTCATGAATATTTCAGGACGCAACAAGAATATATGTAGCCAAAATAGAATATTCATGCATGACAAATATTCTTTGAAATAAATTTTATCAAAAAGTACATACTATTTCATAAAAATCACCAGAAAAGCAATAGTCAAATGAAAATGTGGCACTAGTATGAGAAGCAAGGCAAGAAGAAAGTTCCCCGAAGCAAATATTTAGAATTAGTGTCATTATAAATTTTCCTTTTTGGAAAAAAAGTGCATCATCCTTCTTACAACCACCACACTAACAAATTCAAGTGAAAAAACTATTTCTCGCACAATTTTTAAAAAAAAAAAATTAAAAAAAAAACTAATAATAACCTAACAATCTAAAAAATAAATAATAAAAAAAGTATCTCAAATAAACCCTAACTTCTCTACAACCTCATCCCTCATTAAGGTGAAATTATTCTATGCGAAGACCAGACGTAGAACGCCGTCCGGAGACTAACCAGAATGCGCCACGTCAGTGGTACCAAGCTGCGGTGCCAAGCGATACAGAGTTGTACCGAGCGAAAGGATAAAATGGCAATTTCTGGTTGGTATCCAGATGACGTTTGGCGTCTGCATAGAATAACATCTCATTAAGATAGTTAAGATATGAAGAACATATAAAATGTGCACTACTTAACCAATCAAAAATAGAAATACAATCATACAAATATGCCATACATCATCTTTTAAATTGATTGGATTCATCTTCTCTATCTTCTTCATCTTCATCTAATAATTTATAAAAATAGTCAAAACTTTTGCTAAAAATATAAACCTTTAGCTTTCATCTATTCCATTGGAAATTTCCTTTTTTTAGTTATTGCTTTTAATAATAAGTTACCTTACAAAAGTCAAAAAGTTATTGCCATATTTTCTTCATCTGTCCCTTTGCTTCAAGAATTTCAAGGTTTTGAAATCATTTGTATTTCTTCCACAACATCATTTTATTCTGTAGCATATGAGCTTATCAGCTATTTTCTTCTTTGCTATTAATTGGATGATTAAGACCGAAGGAAATAATCAAATTTTTTATTAAATATGTAAAATTAATAGATGTTTTTTTATTTGATATTTACTAAGGACTTTCTTTTGGTTAAAATATTCTTAGCTAAGTGATATTTGTTGCGGGCTAGAATATACGCGGCAATAGAGTTATAATTTTACGTCTTAGCGTTGCACGGATATCCAGCTCACACATAGATAACACAAGATTTTTTACGTGGAAAATCCTAGAAAGGGGAAAAACCACGGGGCCTAGCCCAGTTAAAAATATATCATTAGAATTTGAGTTGAGTACAATGGCCTGACTCGTCCGAGAGAGCAATCAGATTACAAATGTCAACCGCATGGTTGAAGTCTAGTGTTAAATCTGACATCACTTGGAAGTTGGGGTGTCAGTTAGTAGTCCGACAGTGACTTGGCAGAATTCCGGCTTTAGTTGATGGTCTGGTAGAGTTCAGGCCCTTAGGTGGTGGTCCAACGATGGTGAGGGCCTTAGGTGGTGGTTCGGCGAGGGTGAGGGCCTCAAGTGGTGGTCCGGCGAAGGCAAGAGCCTCAGGTGCTGGTCTGGCGAAGACGAGGGCCTCAGGTGGTGTTCCGGGGAAGGCGAGGGCCTCAGGTGGTGGTCCGGCGAAGGTGAGGGCCTCAAGTGGTGGTCCGGCGAACGCAGGTGGTGGTCGAGGAGGAGCTTCTTCCTTCTCTTCTTACTTCGGTCCATTTTCAAGAGAAATGAGGGGTTTATTTATAGATTTCTAGAGTGGCATGACCCGTAAATAGGAAAGAGATCAGGGGTAAATGGAGAGTGGTTGGATGGACAGCCGATATTGAATCCCTAGATCATGTACCGTTCGTTATCCATTTGAAGGTCTTAATGATGTCGGAATTTGGCGATCTTGAGCTAGTTGGATTTGTCTCGTCGAGCCGCTCAATTTAAGTATAAGAACATATTTTTGGAAACTGTTTGGTAACCCAAATAGTGGTTCTAACTTTCCAACAACGCTTCGGGTCCTTGATTTGGACTCATTTGGGATCGGATTCAGTCGAATTTTGTGTCGTTGGGTTTGTATTTCTGAGACATTCAGTTTGACTATAAGTTTGTTGAAATCGGAGTTCGGATGGTCCCAATTTAAATTTCGGAAGTTTCCAACTTAATTTTGCATCAAGATTTGTGCCCGATCCAAATAATTTTTTGATGACGTATCAATATTAAATATTAAAAAATAGCTTATGTTTTCGTGATTTAGTGTTTTGTTTTGGCATTCTAAAGTCAAAATATGTATTTGAGACTTTCTGTCATATATTTATGATGTATGTTAGATATCAAATATCTTTTAATATTTTCTTGTATTAGTTATAAATTAAAATTATACGATTATATGTCTTTTAAATGCAATTAAAATATTACTAATACTTCACAAAAGTTTACTTGAACGGGAACACATTTTGATACATATTTGAATTTAAAACTTTCAAATTTAGGACTATTTGAATTCTGATTTCAATAAATTTTTTATAAAGCTGAACTTTTTGATGAGATCAAATCAATGCCACAGACAGTGGAGAAATTATTCTGTCCGGATACGAACGTCGTCTAGAGGCGAATCAGAACGCACCACATCACCCATTTACTATGTACTGCAGCTTTGTACCAATGTGTACCGGGTGAAGTGGCGCGTTCTGATTCGCCTCCAGATGATTTGATGTCTGCGCAAAATAATTTCTCCAAAAACTGGTATGAACTAAGTTAGAAAGAGATCAAACATTTGAAATATAATATAAAACTTTGGGACCAAATGATCCCCAAATTTTATGTGCCTATAATCAAATCGAACATTGCCTAACATCATTAAATTCCTACATTTTTAAGGCACATAAATGCTAAAATAAAAGTATATGATTAAGGAATTCAATATAGGTCACCCTGTGGAGTGCGGTTTTGTATATATTTATAAAGCTTGCTATTCATAAATTATAAATAAAATCTCACTATCTATATATGAAGGGAAACATTTGGCTAAAAATTCAAGAGAACTCAAATGCTCGAAGTATCTCACAATTTCATCACATGATTGTCATTATAAGACTACTGTTGACAGACTACCACCAACGAACCACCATCATTAAACCACCATTATTTGACCATTGCACTGAAACCATCGCAGCTTAAACATCACTACCAGACCACCATCGTCTAACCATCACCTTGGAGCCATCGCCATCATACCACTGGTGTCTAAACCAAAATTGGACCTCCACCCTCTAACACCATCACTTGGTTATAGTCTTCCAACCATTATCCCCCAACTACGGTACTTCCATCGCCATCGCCCAACTTCAGTCCTCCATAATAACTTAACTATGGTCATCTGACCATTATCAACTTATTATGATCCTTTAAGCACTGACTTTGGTATTTCAACCACTATAGTCCAATTACGACCATTTGCCCACCTTCGCACGAGAACCATTCTCTGACCACCATTGCCCAATTATGATATCCTAACCATCATCTTCTGACAACATCAACACTCATTGGCTTTGTCACCCACTGTTACAAATAGTATCAACATACACCATCACTTAATTATAAGGAAAATGCATGTCATTAACAATAACACTGACTCTTGTTGTTCATCACCTGCTATTGCTAATAACATCAATTCATCATCACAAATGCTAACACCTGCTAACTTCATAGCCACTAATATTAATGCACATAATCTCCTATAAGGTCAATGAATGCAATCAACATTAACTATGATTCCCAACATCAATACCAAGATTTGTATCTCCTCTTCAAACAAGAATGGCCAAAAAAAATAATAAATAATATCTTAAAAATAGCTTCCATGACACAAGGATCTTTCAGCTTTCATCACCTAATCCATTTTATATAGTTTATGTCTATTTATATTTTATGAACAATTCTTCAATCATAGAGCAAGGCATTTTTTAGAATTAATGATGAATGCTAGTAAAATTATTAAAACTGCCTAGACCTCATGATTTTTTTCTCTGAAAAAACTTTATTGTCACTTGTAACTCTTCTTTTATCTATGCGTGTGCTGATGTATAAAATTAAGACATTAAAAACTCTCTCTTCCACTATAAATATTCTTGCCAGCAATAATTTGACACTGTTTGTGGAAAGTTCTAGTCAGGGGGCAACCCTTACCATAACTTTAACAAGTTATTAACATCAATGTTTCGGGCATAATTGTAACAAGGCAATCCATTAGCCATCTACTATTTCATCAATTCTAAAAGAGGCAAATTAAAATTGAGGAATATTTCATTACTACATCAATGCCTCATCTCAAATGATTCCATTAGTGTCAATACCAAATGATGATGTTTGATATCACCATTACAAACACCCTTGTTATCATACTCTTTCTTTGATGATAGTTGAAATGTGTATATATCAAAAATATAAAAAAACTATTAAATGAGAGAGAGAGAGAGAGAAACTATTAAAGAAAATATATCAAAAATATAAAAGAACCATGCAAGAATATATGCCTTGAAATTTTCTTTCCAACAACATCAAGCTAGAAAGTTATTCATTTGGCATTTCAATAATTTTTTGAGAAATTTACATACATACCACTTTATAATATCCTATTTACATATATAACATCTAAAATTTTAATATTATAGGCATGCCACCCTATATTATTTTAATATCAAATATACCACTTATATTTCTTTCCTATCACTCATATATTTCATTTCTACCACTCATATTTGATATGAAAATGAACTATGGGTGGTATGTATAGGTGTTAAATATGTAAAGATAATAGTATTAGGTAGTATGTATATAAATCTCCCTAATTTTTTTTTTATGACAATACAATCTAAGAATCATTGACCAACAATTACTCAAAAAAAATTCTAAGAAAAATTGCTTAGAGAAAAGCTCTAAATTCTTATGTGAAATGCCTACACATACATGGAAGTCTTATAGAAATTACACTCATTTTCACAAATACATGAACTACAAAAAATTCTTAAAATATGTAATCAGCAAAAATTTATATTTTAGGAATTGATGTTCATGAATTGTCTACCCTATTAAACAATAACATTTTGGCATGATAAAATTCATAAAAATAAGTGTTCATGATGGTATTTATATTCACAAAAAAATTATAATTTTTTAAAATAATCACACGATCGCGGAAATTCACCGAATATAAAAACATAATAATTATAATATAAGAATAATAAAAAAAAAATCTTTAAACAACAACATCAATCCTTTATCTGATTATGTGGGGTTGATTATATGAATCAATTTTCTCCATTGTATTCTATTTAGTCAAATTCTCATTTAAATCTAATAAGAATATATCATTGCTAATTATTTCTAACCAAATCCTTTTTCGGTCTACCTTTGCATTTTTTAATATAGACCAAATCTAATACATCTACTATCTTAACTAGATCATCGGAAGACCGACATTTTATGTGACCATACAAACCGTCTAAGACGACTCTCTCTAATCCTATCTGCTGCTAGAGCTACTTCGATCCAACCTTTTCACATATATACTTGTTTCAAATTATGTCTCTAAGCGTAAATTCACCCATCCACCTGAGCATCCTCATCACTACAACACAACTTAATTTTATGCGTTTTTTTAATGAAAAATATTCTACGTTAAAAAGCATTGTAGGTCTCTCTGCCATCATATAGAATTTAATCTTTTAAGTTTGAGAATTACCTTTCTATTACAGAAAAGGGCCAATGCATTCCTCCACTTCAACCATCCAAATTCTTTAGAAAAACAAAATTATGAACAATTTGGGAGAAGCATAAAGATGCTTGCAATTATTAGGAAAAAAAATCAAAAAAGCTAAAATTTTGAGTGTAAAAATATGCATGAGAATCGCTCCAAAATGTTAAAATTAGCATACTAAACAAATTTATGATACTTCTGAAGGAACGTCTTTTCATTAGTGCTTTCATAACATTGCGTCAATTGGCCACAACTTCATTTTTCATCCATTGGATCATTTTCAGTTGAACGCCTAACACTTGTTTGGCGTAAGGTTTAAAATTGCGTAAATAAGCCTCGAGGCGGTGTAAGGCGTAAGTCTCACGAACACAGAATTACGTAAATGAGAATTTAAGAGTTTTAGCAGGTAAATAATAACAAGATTTTATCATACGATAAAAACATCTAAATAACTTGAAAAAACTTTCCTTAGACTTAAAATAAATACCTAAAGCCTATAATGGAGTGCTTGTAGAGGGCGGCTGGACCCTTCTTGCTCACCGGCGTGAGGCGGTGCCGGCGAGAGAGGCGGCAGACAGCAAACGGAGCGGAAGTTTTGCAAACGAAAATGGCTTTGCGGGAGGATTTTCGTTCGGTTCACTAGAGCAGAATGGTATAACAAGAGAAACAAGTCATTTTAAGTAGGTAGGACCCGGTTTAAATAGGCGTGCGCCTCACATAATATTGCGCAATAGTGCCTTAGAGGCGCGCCTCTTAACCCGTGAGGCGTACGCCTCACCTAGAGCCATAATTGCGTAGGCACTGAGGCTTTGCGTAGGCACTGAGGCGCTCAAGGGCTGAATTGCGCAAAGGCTCGCCTTGAGGCGCTCCTCTAATTGCGCAATTTTAAACTATGGTTTGGCTTCCGTCATTTGCTTCAGACGGTCGCCAAAAAAAACATCATTCGCATGAGGGTGAATAGTACAACACCAATATTGACGACGCACTGTTCACAAGCTATTTTTTTAAAATCCAAAAATTAGGTTAAGTAAAGTATGAGAAAAATATACCCAATTTTTTTTTAATGTTAGAAAATGAAGTTTGGAGACTAATTATAGCATTTTAAAATATTATTGTATTTTGAAATGAAAATTGAGTTTTTTGATGGGAAATTGCCTTAGAATTCATGGACAATCAACTTTTTTTATTTGTTTCTATTTACATGAGGAAAGCTACAAAAATGCGTAAATAATTGTAAAAATTAGGGCATTTACGTAGCAAAATACACTATATATATAATATATCAAAGCATTTTGTCTATTCAACACTTGCCACAGTCTTGCAATTATTTCCAGGGAAATTTACATACATATCATTTTATTTTATGCTATTTACATATCTAATACCTAAAATATTAATATTACACGTCTACCACATATATACAACTTTAATATCAAATATATCACTCCTATAATTCATTTCTACCTTTCATACCATCCTATAAACTTTAATATCTCATTCCATGCACCCAAATTTGTTCTATAAGTGGTAGCAGGGGTGTCAATTTTGGGTCACAGGTCGGGTTCGGGTTAAACCCGGAACTGACCCGGGTTCAAACGGGTTGACCCTAACCCGACTCGGGTAGACAAACGAGTCGAAAATCCGAACCCGGACCCGACCCGGCGGGTTGACCCGACCCGACCCGGTTTTGGGTTCTGCCGGCGCCGGACGGCGGCAGGTGGACAGCGGGGGCGGAGGCGAGCGAGGCGGACGCGAGCGAGGACAGCGCAACTGCGGGCGCGGGAGCGCAGCGAGCTGGGCAGTGGGCGCGGGGCAGCAGCGTGCGAGCGGGCAGCGCGGCGAGCAGCGCGGGTGGGTAGTGGGCAGAGGCAGGATTCGAAATTTTTTGAATTAAACGGGTTCACGGGTTGACCCGGCAACCTGTCGGGTCAACCCGAACCCGACCCATTTTTTAAACGGGTCAATTTCTGGAACCCGAACCCGACTCGTTTTGAAATCGGGTCGGGTTCAACCCGGATTTTCTGGGTCGGGTTTTCATGTCGTGTTAAATATTGACTAATATTAATGTTTTGGATGTTAGATATGTAAATAACATAAAATAAAGTGGTATGTATGTAAAACCCCCGCTTTTTCAAATGTTAAATGACTTATCATAATTTATATAAAATATTTCACAAACTAAATAAATAAAAAATCCCTCAAGACTCCACTTGGTAGATTTCCATACGCAAATCCAACCCAAACTTTTCAATCTTTGAGAGAGTTTCCTGAAATAATCAAAGTCAATATGGGCATAGATATTAAATCAAATCAAGAAGACTTAATTGCTAATAAATCAAGATAATCACAACCACCACCATCTATCAAAAACACCATGAAAAATATAGCGATTCTTCAACTCATCTTCTTCATCTTCATCATCGTCCTCTGTATTATCATCATTGCTGGTGAAGACAGTGGAGGCGATACACTTACCACTTCGACAACCCTACGGGACGGCGATAAGCTTGTCTCTGCATCCGGCATGTTCGCGCTCGGCTTCACTAGCCCTACAAATTCGTCTACCAAACGCTACATCGCCATCTGGTATAATAAAATCGCCACTCACGATATTGTCTGGATCGCCAATCGCAATCGCCCGATCGCCGAGCCTACTGCTGCCCTCACCTTGTCCTCCAATGGTACGTTGATGATTATTGGTGGTAGCTCCTCCATCGTGTACTGGTCGTCATTTACCTCCACCGTCGTTGATGATGTTGCTGTCGCCACCACCAGCCCAGTAGCTCAACTCCTTGATGCCGGCAACCTCGTCATTAGAGGAGCCAACAATGGTAATTTGTAGTTATGAAATTATAAGTGTCAGTGCTTGAAAAAAAAAATCTTCCTTATCTCTATTTTTTTTTTTTTTAAACAGAGTCCATATGGCAGAGCTTCGAACACCCAACGGACACATTCCTGGCCGGGATGAAGTTAGGGCACGATCTGCGAACCGGCCTCACCCGCAACCTCACCTCTTGGGCGAGCCCGTCCGATCCATCGTCGGGGCCGTACACCGCCGGCATTCAGCTTGCCGGCGTTCCCCAGCTCGTTATCGCTGAGGGTTCCACCTTGTTCTGGCGCGGCGGCCCGTGGATCGGAATCGGCTTTTCCGGCAGCCCGGAGACACGCGGATCCCCTTTCTTCATCATCACCTTCATCTCGAACGCCGAAGAGGTCGAGTACTCCTACCAGCCGCTCGGAAACAAAATAACTAGGCTGATCTTAAGTCATGACGGATACGGGCAGCGTTTGGTGTGGCTGGATCCGCCGGGGCAATGGAGTCTCTTCTGGCAAGCGCCGGACGATCATTGCGACCAATACGCCTATTGTGGGGTTTTCGGGATATGCAACGCGAGCAATATGCCGATGTGTGTTTGCTTGCATGGGTTTCAGCCGAGGGATCCGGCGAATTGGGCGTTGATGGATTGGTCGGGTGGTTGCGTGAGGAAGACGGAGCTCGATTGCGGCAGAAACAAGACTGGAATCATTACCGATGGGTTTGTGCCGCTGACCTCGGTGAAGCTACCGGATACTTCGGTGGCGGTGGAGGATGAGAAGTTGGGGTTGGATGCGTGCAGTGCAAGGTGTTTGATGAATTGCTCCTGCACGGGTTATTCGTTGGCGAATTTTGCAGGCGCCGGGAGTGGATGCATTATGTGGATGGGACAGCTTTACGACTTGCGGGTCTATTCCAACAGTTCGCAAGTGTTCTATCTACGGGTGGCGGCCTCTGATCTTGGTAAGTCTTTGTTGTGCTTTGACTGGAAAAAAAAAAATTTGCTCTTTCTGTGTCCCCACAGTCATGACTCATTCTTGATTGCATGGGTTTTGGTTATTGGTGCGCTTGCGTGTTAGTTTTTTTGGACGATTTTTTTTACTGTTTAAAGCAGCTTATTTAAACAAAAATTAAATTTTTTTATCAAAAAATTATTTATGAAACAATAAAAAAATCGTCCCAAATAACCTTAGCCTATACTAAGGGTGTAAGTGAGTCGAGCCGGCTCGAACTCGACTCGATAACGAGCTCGCGAGCCGAGCTTATCGAGCCTCGAGCTCGAGCTCGAGCTTAAACTCGAGCTCGTTTGTTAAACGAGCTCGAGTTCGAGCTCAATAAGAGCTCGCGAGCCGAGCTCGATTGATTATTTTAATAATAAAAAAAAAACAACGGCAATTCCAAATGAAAAAGGCGGAGACATGGGCAGGAATTTTAAAAACCGGAAGCTGTAATTCAAACAAATTAAAAAAATATATATATATATATATATATATATATATATATATATATATATATATATATATATATATATATATATAACCAATAAAAGCTAATTACAGCTGCTTTTTTTTTTTTTTGAGAAGTGAAAAGCTGCAGCTTACCAGCTTATTTTAATATTTTTTTTGGGAGAAATGAAAAGCTGCAACTGATAAAAATGCTATTTTATTTCAACGCTCAAATTCTTCTCCGATGGGATCGAGCTCCACGCGGACTAGGAAGACTCGTGCTCGAAGGCTGATCGGACCGCCCAGGCTCGCGAGCCGGCTCGAACTCGTTAACATTGGGACAAGCTCGAGTTCGAGCTCGACTCGAGCTCGAGTTCGAGCTCGCATTCCAACTGACGAGCTCAGCTCGATAGTGTCAAAACTCGACTCGTTTACACCCCTAGCCTATACTGTCTCACACTGCACAAACATATCAAAAAGTGCCTATCACGCCATTCTTGATCAGCACCGATCTGTAGAAAAAAAGTTTAGCACCTGTACAGGTGTGGAAAGCAACATGGTGATTTCTAATGTATTATATGGATGGTAATTTAAAAGGTTTAGGGTAATTTATTGCGTATTTATTAGAATCCAACTACTTTTCCTGGTTCAATGAAATTTTCCATTTTTGATGCTAAGATGTGGAGCCTAATTTTTGTCCTATGAAGTAAAATGCATTGCATAGGTTTATTTGTGGGTAGAATTTTCTTGTAAGGCCCCCAAAAGATATCTGATATTTGTAGGTTGTTTCATTAATGATGTTTGTAAATTTTTTTGTATTTTAAGTTGCCCTAATTTTTCTTTATTAAGAGAGTAGAACCATTTAACACTGCCGTTGCCAGGTCCCAAGTCCTGGATGAGAAAAGTGGAGGGTTGCGTTAGATAGTCGACAGCCAGCGTAAAACTTGTCGAACAATGATGACATGAATCCTTTAAGAAATTGTGTTAATGCTATGGCGTCCCCTGAAAGCTACGCGCTGTATGGCCTGAATACAGTGACAAGTGTGCAAGGGCCGCTGCACCGGCGCCCAGGTGCAGTGTTAAATAGGCAAGGGTTCCCACATCAAGGACGGATGTGGGCAAAGAAGCTAGTCCATGAAACTAAAATTAGGATATGAACTTGGAATATAGGTTCCCTTACAGGAAAATTAATAGATATTATGATTCATAGGAAGTTAAATATTTTGTGCATTCAAGAAACTAAATGGGTTGGAGAGAAGGCTAAGGAAATTGATAGTTTAGGATTTAAACTTTGGTATTCTGGTAGGAGTCGTACTAGAAATGGTGTAGGTGTTATTATAGATAAGAGTTTAAAGGATAATGTTATAAAAATTAATAGGATTGGAGATAGAATTATAGCTTTAAAGATTGTTGTTGATGATAAGATTGTTAATATTATAAGTGCTTATGCTCCTCAAGTAGGTTTGGATATAAGTTCTAAATTAAATTTTTGGAATGACTTAGAAGAATTAATACAAAATATACCTCTTGAAGAAAGAGTTTTTATTGGAGGAGATTTAAATGGACATGTTGGTAGAGAGGTGGATGATTTTAAAAGCATTCATGGTGGCCATAGATTTAGAACGACGAATGAAGGTGGCAAGACCATATTGGATTTTTTTTTAGCTTATGATTTTTCAATTTCTAATACCTTATTTAAGAAAATGAATGAGCATCTCATTACTTATAAAAATGGATATAGTACAACCCAGATTGACTATTTTTTTATTAGAAAATTAAATCGTTTAGATTGCAAAGATATTAAAGTTATTCCGAGTGAAAATTTATGTACCCAACATCGTTTATTAGTTTTGGAGTTTAAGATAAAAGGGCATAAAATAAAAAATAAAGTAAAACAATTTTCTAGGATTAGATGGGGGCATTTAAAGAATATTAACAAAAATATTTTTGGAAATAAGATTTTAGATCGTAAGATTTTGTCTGTGCATGAGGATGCTAATATTATGTGGGAAAAAGTGGCTAGTGATATTAAGAATATTGCAAAAGATGCCCTTGGAGTATCAAAGGGAAAAGCTCCAAATAGTAAAAATAATTGGTGGTGGAATCCTAATGTGCAAGAAAATATTAAAAATAAGAAGCTTTGTTATAAAAAATGGTTTAATTTTAAAAAATTCTGATAATTGAGAAATATATAAAGTGGCTCGTAAGGATGCTAAGAAAGCAATATGCGATGCAAAGACATTAGTTTTTAGTGATTTATATAATAGATTAGATACTAAAGATGAAGAAAGATATATGCATAAGTTAGCCGAACAAAGAGATAGGAGTAGTAAGGATTTAGTTCAAGTGAAGTGTATTAAAGATGAAGATCAAAAAATACTTTTCTTAAAAGATGATATTCAACAAAGATGGATGAGATATTTTGCTAAACTTTTTAATGAAGATTGTGAAAATAAGATTAACTATAGTGACCTTAGCACCCTAAATGAAAATAAAGATTTCTGTTTTTATCGACGTATTAGTAAAACTGAAGTTAGAGAGGCTTTAAAGAAAATGAATGGTGGAAAAGCTGTTGGACCTGATGATATTCCAATAGAGGTGTGGAAATGCTTAGGAGATGAAGGAATTTCATGGCTTACTAAACTTTTTAATACTACTATTTGAAGACTAAAAAGATGCCGGATAAGTGGAGAATGAGTATGTTAATTCCTATTTTTAAGAATAAAGGTGATGCACAAGATTGTGCGAATTATAGAGGTATTAAGTTAATGTGTCATACTTTAAAACTATGGGAGCGAGTTATGGAGCATAGGTTGCGGCGTGATACTAATGTTTCTCAAAATCAATTTGGATTCATGCCGGGTAGGTCGACTATGGAAACCATACATTTATTAAGAGGCTTGATGGAGAAATATAGAGAAAATAAGGAGGATCTACATATGATATTTATTGATTTAGAAAAAGCGTATGATAAAGTTCCAAGAGAAGTGCTATGGAGAGTTCTTGAAAAGAAAAGAGTCAATAATGCTTATATTGAAATCATTAAAGATATGTATGCAGGAGCTATTACTTGTGTTCAAACACAAGGTGGATTGACCAAGTATTTCCCTATTTCGGTTGGGTTACATCAAGGATCAGCCTTAAGCCCATATCTTTTTGCTTTAGTCTTGGATGTTCTCACTAGACATTTGCAAGAGGATGTACCTTGGTGTATGCTTTTTGCTGATGATATCCTTCTTGTTGATAAGACTAGAAAGGGAGTTGAAGGTAAACTTGAATTATGGAGGTCAACCTTAGAGTCTAAAGGTTTTTGCTTGAGTAGATCTAAAACGGAATATATGGAGTGTAATTTTAGTAGTAATAGACCTAGTGAGGGGATTGTGACTTTGGGCGATCAAGTCATTAATAAGAGTATACGTTTTAGATATCTTGGATCAATTGTTCAGAGTGATGGTGAAATAGATGGGGATATTATCAGCAGAATTCAAGTTGGATGGTTGAAGTGGAGGAATGCATCGGGCTTGTTATGTGATAGAAATGTACCCCTCAAACTTAAGGGAAAATTCTATAAAATGGTAGTTAGGCCTGCAATGCTTTATGGTGCCGAATGTTGGCCATTAAAAGAGAAGCATAATACTAAGTTAAGTGTGGCAGAGATGAGGATGCTCAGGTGGATGAGTGGCTTTACCCTTAGAGATAGGATACGAAATGAGCATATACGTGAAAAGGTTGGAGTAGCTCCAGTAGAAGATAAGATTAGAGAGAGTCGCCTTAGATGGTTTGGTCACATAAAACGGTGGCCTTTCGATGACCCGGTTAGGAGAGTAGAGGTATTAGATTTGACTTATGTTAAGAAAGGTAGGGGTAGACCTAAAAAGACTTGGTTAGAAAATATTAGGAATGACCTTTCTTTATTAGATTTAAACGAGAATTTGACTTTTAATAGGACACAATGGAGTAAAAGGATTCATGTAGCCGACCCCACGTAGTGGGATAAAGGCTTGATGTTGTTGTTATTGTAAGAGAGTGGAACCATTTAGATTGTGCTCGAGATAATCAAGGCTTTAAAAAAAACTCCACAATAAAATCGTACTAAAATATGTAGCAATGACAACATGATGTAGGCATCCTGGGGTTAACTTGTATAAAATTCTTATCGTTATTTGTGTGTTAAACTTCTATTCGATGGTTGTTTTTTTGTTGTTCTCGGTGATTAAATTTTGTTGTAATATTTCCTAACATTGGTATGTGCATCAAAGTGGATCAAAATTTTGTTGGTACACTAGCAATTAAATCTTTTTTTAGTCTAAAAGCTTATGATTATGGTGATGGCCAACCACAAGTATTTTTATATCCTCATATATTTCTCAATTATTTGATATTGGACTAAGGAAACATTTTCATACAAGTCCTCTCTCATGCATCATTTTGTCACCTTGTTTATCTTCCCCTCAAAAATAAAAACGTCCAACATTATCAAAGTATTATGTGTCAATCTATGATGCACAGACACGGACACGACGATGTGGATAAGACACGAACACAGGATATGTCAGTTATTGAAAATATAGTACATATATAGACGGGTTGGACACGATATTATAATTTTTATAGTTTAAAAATGTTGTATAAATATTGAATAAGCATAATATTAAAAATAATTTATAAATAATAAGTCATTTCACTAGAATATGTGCTTAAAATGATTAATATTATGATGTTGAGAGTCGGCTGTCGATGTCGTATATCATGCATTAATGTCAAAATAGTGTTAGACTTTGATGTTGAGATGGGTTGAAATATCGATGTTATAACGATGTCAGACATCGATGTTGAAATGACATTGGACATTGTTGTGAAACCATAGTCACGACTCGCCAAAAAGAAATAAAAATCAGAATATTTGATGAATGGTATATTGAGTGCGGGCGGTTAATTTTATGTTGTGGATAGGAAATAAGAAATTTAGTTTTATATTTTAAATAAATAAAAAATTTAAATACAAGAAATTATATTTAAAAATTTCATAAAATATTTAAGACATGGATGTCGGACATGAGCGTCCAATTTGTATTTAATATTTCTTAATGAGTCACGCTTTCAACGTGTCTGACATGTGTCGGACGCATGTCATGTCATATACGTGTCGGACACTAGACGGCCCTTTGAGGAAAAGTGTCGGTGCATCATAGGTGCCAATAACTCGCTCAATAATATAGAACCAGTGTGCTAGTCACGCATACTTGAACCCTTCTCAATCATATTTGAAGGAACCAATACTCATGAGGGCTACAAAATACATTAAACATTGGTACTAACCAAATCATTAACTCTAGTACAAATTGATAGAACATGTTTATCGAGGGGCCTCAAAGTTGGGCTTGAATACTAGTGCTCAAATTGATTTTTTTTCTTAAAAGGTTAAACTCACAAGTCATTAAGGCCCGACTAGTGGTATTTCTATTCCAACATATTTTTTAGATTATTATTATAATACCTAATATTCATATAAAATTCCCCCTTTTATGAGTTCTATCTGCTAGTTATTTGTGGAATCTAATTGTGTAGATCAATCGGATTGTACTGTTGACTTTGACCTCAATTCCGTCTGTTGAGTTTGACGAGGAGCTCGCTGGAGGGTTGCAGTGGGGCTGTCGTCCCTTGCTCGGGGGTTCGAGGGTAAAGCCCTAGAAAAAAAATTATTGACCGTATAGCACCAAGGTACTATGGATCTTCTCTGTAATAGAGAATTTTGCATCGAGGCACTATGGACACAGCGCTGCAGATCAGTTTTGAAATATTGAAGTTAACGTTGAGGTGTTGCAAGTACAACATCGTGGTGTTGCAAGTCAGTTGAGTTCATTTTCTATTCATTTTTAAGAGTTATATCCAATTGAAGGGGAGTACGTATAACTCGTGAAAAACTCGTATTCGCATATGGAGATGGTGGACATGACTATGAAGTGAAGAAGAGAGAGTGAGTGTGAAGATATGTACAATTTCTCTTATTTTCATAGTGAATTTCTTAGTGAGGTATGGCTTCGTAAAAGTTTTATGCACTATATGTCAATGCATAAGAGACGTAGCATCTAATGAAGCTTATATAGTGGAAACTAATATATCAAGTTACGGCTAAGCAATTTAACTATGTTATACTTTTCAGGAACAAAAAGTTATTTGGTTTGAACTTTCTCTTAACCCTTTTTTTTTTTTTTTTTTTGCATTGTTGTTTTCTTATTGCAGTGTCAAACCAATCTCACAACAGAAAAGCAACTGCTATAGTGGTGTCCACTGTGGTTTGTTTCTCCGTTGGTGCGTTTCTTATCGGTTATCTTCTATTTCGCTGCTGGAGGAAGAGAAGATGTATGATCATATTTTCAACTATCATTCATTTCTTTATGATGAATGCTTTTTTTTATTGTTCAGCGCCACCTTTTTTACTGCTACTTCACGCATCAAAGTATGTTACAAATGAGTTTCATCTAATTTGTTTGTGAATGTGATTATTTCATGTAGCTTTGGACTCATCTGAAGAAGTAAATGTGTTAAATATTGCAACTAATACGGACATGGATCTTCCTTTGTTTGATTATGGAACAATTGCTGATGCAACAAATAATTTCTCTGAAGATAATGAACTTGGAGAGGGTGGTTTTGGTCCTGTTTATATGGTAAGTTTAATTTCCAGTAGAGTTTTAAGCATGCTAATCTGGCATGCAATTTCATAACTGAAATGAATCTTATTTATGCTTCTGAGATGTAGATCATAAAATTTTTTTGCAAGTGGGAGAGTGAGAGACTTGTTGGCTGTCACTAATCAATCTCTCTCCCTTTTTTTGTGCCTATATCTACTTCACACAACAAATCTTGTTTGTGGCACCTATCAATACCTTAGATGAGAGGTACACAGAATGAGATTGGAAAGAATTGATTTACTTTTGAGTTGGGAGGCACAGACCCAATTGGAGAAAGGTAGAAATTTTAAAACAGTAGGATAAAATAGAGAGAAGGGATTAGTTGATGCTTATGTGGCAAGTGGAGAGAGAAAGGGAGGAGAGAGGGGGGCCGGCCAAACAATGGGGGAATTAAGGATTTGCTAATTAATTGTGTGCCCCATAGGATTAACTCTTGATTTAAATCAAATCTGAAATTAATTCAGATTTTTTATTTATTGGGAGAGTTTCCTAATTGAATTTGCATAATAGGGAAAGAGTTTTGAATTTCAAAATTGATTGAATAGCAATTAAATCCCTTTCCTATTTGTGATGAGGTATTTAGGAAAGAGTTAATGAGGGGTTTGAATTTTGAAATTCAAAATTCAAACATGGGAGAGAATTATTTGACTTCAAATATTGAATTGAATTCAAATAAATAAGCTTTCCTAAATGAGAGGATTATTTTAGGAAAATAATGAAGGGTTGATTTGAATTTTGAAATTCAAAATTCAAACATGGGAGGGAATTATTTGAATTCAAATAAATAAGCTTTCCTAAATGGGAGGATTATTTAAGGAAAGTAATGAAGGGTTGATTTGAATTTTGAAATTCAAAATTCAAATATGGGAGGGAATTATTTGAATTCAAATAAATAAGCTTTCCTAAATGGGAGGATTATCTTAGGAAAGTAATGAAGGGTTGATTTGAATTTTGAAATTCAAAATTCATGGGTTATGGAGAGGAGGGTTGGTGGCTAATGGGAGAGAAGGGGCCGGTGGTGAGGGGTTTGGGGGACGGCTGGTGGCGGGTGGGTGCTTGGCGTCCGGCGGCTTAGGGAGGTGAAGAGGGGAATCGGCTAGGTGGGTTGGTCGGCAGCAGGAGGAGCGAAATAGGGTGAGATGGTGGGTGGAGGAAGGGGAGGAAAGGGATAAGAAAAAATAGAAAAACCAAGAGCTCACCCGTCGGTGGGCTGTTGGGTACTCCGTTAGCCTCTCCTAGGCTTCACCACCACTCTCTAGAACTCACAAAGAGATCATGACAAAAGTTGAATTTCCTTTCAATAATCATCCATCATCCCTAATACAAAGTCTTGGCCTCTATAAATAGGCCTCCATGAAGAAGAAAACACAAAGACAAACATGCCCTCCGGGCTACAACTCACTACATTCCCTCATAGGGGTATAATGGTCAAACACAACTAAAATAATAAAACTAATACAAAAATACAAAATAGAAAAACATAAAATAGCTCATAAATAAATGCTCCTGATCGTGGTCATCTATCTGCGACGTCTCCTGTGATAGACTTACCGAAATCATCTACTGATGTCCTTATCAAATAGTTTAATACTGTTACAAGCATTATTTTGACCGCATTTTAAATGTCTCTCAAATCTAAACTTGAATGGCAGTATCCCGACTAAGGCTTCATTTGGGATGGCTTTTTTACTGCTTCTTAAAGCAGCTTTTTAATACAAAAAATTTAAATTTTGTATTATAAAGCTACTTTAAGAAGCCATAAGAAAGCCGTCCCAAATGAAGCCTAAATATGATAACATATTGCAGTATAATTTAAACAATATTAACCATCATCATTTGACAGCCTAGCTTTAGTAGATTTTTGAAGGACGATTTTGTTCATCATGCAGAACTTGAATATAAGTAGTTGAACAACTTAATTTGTTAGCAATTTATGATGGTACAAGCTTGCTCAAATTCATTTTCATAAATGGTAGCTATATAGTTTCTGCATTTTTAGGGAAAGATGGATGATGGACAAGAGATAGCTGTGAAAAGACTTTCCAAAAGTTCAACACAGGGGCTCGATGAGTTCAAAAATGAGGTGATGCTGATTGCCAAGCTTCAGCATAGAAATCTAGTTCGGCTCTTAGGCTGCTGTGTGCAGAGACAGGAGAAGATGCTGATATATGAGTACATGCCAAATAAAAGCTTGGACACTTTTCTATTCGGTAATCTGTATAATCTTTTCATATCCATTTTTATTTTTAGTACAAAAATTAAGAAAGCTGCTTTATGAAGTAGTAAGAAAGCCGTCCCAAATGAAGCCTTAGTTAGGTGAATTGCATGCTTTCTTTTGCCCTTAGGTTGCATTACATGCATTGGATTATAAATATTTATTCTTTGAAAATTGCAAATACGTTATAGTATTCTATTATTTGAATTTTATTCCTTATTTACTTGCTTTAATAAGATTCATCTGGAACCATTGGTAGTCCACTCTCCCAAGGTCTGTGTACTCAACTATCTTATATAACACCAAAATTAATTTTTTTGCAAGGTGCATCTTACTGAATTTGCTGAAGGGACTTAGCTTTCTTAACATCTGCTATGTAATTTATATCATTAATACATGTCAATTATTTGATTTCGTGGTATCTATATGATAATTTTCTTAATAAGGCTTCAGTGTATAATTTGCTGACGGTTTAGTGTGTTGATGTTAGGCCATCTAATGGTTAAAGAATTGAAAAATACTCATAATCAGCAATATCTTATTCGAGGAAGATAATACTTAATCAAATACACAGCATTTGTTATACAAACCGCTCAAAAATAATGCTTTGATAGAGTGCATAATCAAAACTAAGTCAATTTAAAATTTTTTTGCATTGAGAACATCTTTGATAGTACAATTTAAATCGCTCGCACAAGATTTTTCTGACTATGAGAGTCAATATTCTAATCAGTTTAAACCAAAATTTTTTAAATTATATCTTACTTTGATAGACTGTAATATTTTATAAGTGTTTTTAATTTCTTTAAATGCACATCAGTTGTAATCAAGCGCTTTAAATAATCTTGAGATGAATTTCACTCTTATTTTCACGTACCTTGAGTCTCCATCTTAATCAGTTTTTCTACATTTCACAACTTTTTCATGATATTAAAATGATGATAAACAACTCAGGAAGATATTAGCTATTCTTATAGCCCAATCAAGCGCAACCACCTTCACATAGCTCCGACTAAATCTTATAGCAAATCCAAACTAGTCAGCCACCGTTCTTATGTTGGGGAATATGCAAAATTTATTCATACACTTAGAGCAAAATTAAATAGAAAATAGAAAAGATAATCAACACGCATAATACTCAAAATTTTATGCAGGCAATGATAGCCACATCCTATTGCTGTTTCTACAGATTTCACTACAATGTAATTATTGAAAATTGCAATCCTAATTCCTCACATACAATATAAAGATCACTCTCTCAATAAAGAAAAAAATTCAACAAAAAATACAATAACAGCTCAAGACTCCTTTAATGAAATAATTTGCAAATAGGGCAACCCTTAATGAAAACATAAAGACAGTGACTCAACTAATTCTACAAAGTTTTTTTTTTTTTTTTTTTGCAGGATAAAAATTAAGCTCTGCAACTTAACCACTTAAGCCTCGACTCTATTCTACTCATATTAACCTAACACATGTCAAACAAAGTTAAAACGTATCTAATTAAAAAATAATTGAAAAAAATGCGCATGTGTAACCGATATGCATGTCCTTATTAATTTAATTGAAATTTCATGAAAAATACTAAAGATTAAATAAAAACTTTTAACTTAGTGAATCCTATTAATTTGTTTCATAGTAAGGGGAATTATCTAAAGAACTTATGAATGTCCGTTAATCATAGTCCCTCGAACATAATATGTCTTTTGCAAAATAACATAAAACATAATTGTTATAAAAAATATCTAAAGAGCTTATGAGTATTTATCAATCACTCTAATTTCTTCTAAACATATATATCTATTTCATATTACAGTGATTAATTTCCTTTCGAGTCTAATAAATGCATCTTCTACATTATAGGCTGGATATATATGTCATTGATTTTATTTTTTAAGATTTTAAAGTTATAATGTCATGTCAAATGTATGCCCATATTCTAGTTCGCCTCTGTTCCCGCAGGCCGGTCCTGTATGGACCGGCTGGACCGGTCTAACAGTTGGTTGATAAAGGAACATGTGACTCCATTCGAAAAATATATAGTGCCTCCCTAAAATTTTCTATTTACTCAGTATCAAATTTATTTAATGAATAACATAAATCTATTCTTTGGTGAACTCAGGCTTGGAGGCTTTGGAAAGAAGGCAATGCCATGGAGCTAGTTGATGAAACAATTGAAAACTCATACTCTGTTACTGAGGTTTTGAAATGCATCAAAATTGGTCTTCTGTGCGTTCAGGAAAGACCAGAAGACAGACCATTAATGTCTGATATAATTTTGATGTTAACAAGTAATAATGAGCTTTTGCCAGAACCCAAATGTCCAGGCTTTGTAGCTAAACCAGATTCATCCTCAAGTAAGCGAGAATCCCCTTCTATAAACAATGTAACACTCACAATAACTCTTGGTAGGTAATAAATAATTCATTTATAAAATAGTTTCTTTTTTGTACTAGTTGTTATTGCTTTTCTTCCAATTTGGTAACTTGTATGTTTGCTTTTTCTTTTCATCTTTCATAATGTTAAGCTTTTAGGAAGTGTTTGGAACAGCTTTTTTGTTGCTTTATGAAGTAGTGTTTTAAGTACAATTTTTATCTAAAGTAGAAATTTTTGTACTAGAAAGCAATAAGAAAGTTGTCCCAAACGAAGTTTATATTTGTGTTTAGTCTGCTAACATTATAAGTTGAGAATTGTAATATGTCAATTATACATTTTGATTTTACCTATATATTTGTTGTATATTGAATTATTCGCGTTGGTAGTGATAGTTTAACACATCGAAGTTGTTGGAAGATTCTCACAGAGATAAATTAGAAGAACACTCATATTGCACTTGTCAAATTCATATTGTATCGACTAGGGGTGTCAATTTTGGGTCACGGGTCGGGTTCGGGTCGAACTCAGAACTGACCCGTACTGTTTGACCCGACCCGAACCCGACATGTTTTTGCAAACGGGTCAGTTTTCCGGACCCGAACCCGACCTGCCAAGTTGATGTTCGACTTCGCTATTCCTCCTGTTCGCTGCTTCACTCCTTTCGGTCGGATTGGAAGTTACAACATTTTGATTGGAAGCAACGAGGGGAGCTCACTTCGCTCACTATCGGGATTCCTGGTCAACCCGAACCCGACCCTAAATTCAAAAAGGGTCGAAAATATGGACCCAAACCCGACCCGTTTCGAGTTCGGGTTGACCCGAACCTGAAATTTTCGTGTCGGGTTCAAGTCGGGTTTTCGAGTAGTGTCAAATATTGACACCCCTAGTATCGACAGTATGTTAAATGCAGATGATGTTTAACCCTCAAATGGTCTCGAGAAGTTTTTAATTATGCTTCTAAGTACTTGATTTCGACCTATTTGAACTCGTGTTAATGTTATTGTCGTTAGTTTTTTTCTGTTGAGATACATTGTCTCTTCTATAAATTTATTGAAATGAGATTAAAGTTTTGTTTGGGATAGCTTTCTTACTGCTTTCTACCATAAAATTTTATGAAAGCAAAAAAAAAAAGCAATAACAAAAAATTATCTCAAACGAAGCCTAAGATAATAACAAAGTTACTTGAACTCACCTGATATAAATCTGACTTGTTTGATTCATTTACAATATAGATCATGCAATTTTTTAAAATCAGTAAGATTCAATAAAAATTGGGTTAATTTCAAATCAATTTTGAGTTTCTGAGTCAGGTCGAATCCAACTTAAAAATTAACCGAATAAAAAATTCTACCTGAATTTGGCCCAAATGATAATCAAGTCAATCCAAATTCAATGTTTTAAGTCAGAATTAAGTGAAGTCATTAATGAACATCTTAGTAATGTTCAAAGGTTGGAGATAAATATGATACAACAAAATAGGCCAAAAAAACTCCTTTTTATTATTTTAAATCTCTTTTAGGATTCACAATTAATCAAACGAAAACACCATAGAAGCCTCTAAGGCTTTGTTTTTTTTAGCATTTTTTTGCCTTTTCCGTTTGGAAACGGAGGATTTTTTTTTTTTTTTTTTTTTTGGTTCATCAAATCACGTTCCCAATAACTTCATTTTTTCATTTTTCTACAGTTTTGAGAAAATTTTTTATATATGTTTCTTCGTTAGAAAACTCCATTTTCTGAACTAATGTTTTTTAAAACTACCTTTTACAAAAGCACAAAAAACAAACGAAGCCTAAAAATCTCTAACAACGCAAGTAATAGATTTAGCATTAATAATTAAAAAGTTTAAAGACAAGACTATATAAATTAAAAAATCTATGAAACTTAATTAATCAAGTTCAAGATTGAGTTTTATTCTACAAATTTGAATCAGCAAAATTATTAAGATAATGGTTATTATTCAATCAATTATTATGATAAAATTATTAAGATAATGAAAAATTAAAATAACAAATAATCTTTTGATATAAAAAAATTTAAAACTTTTAATAACTTTATAATTAAACTCCCAAATACTAACATATTTTAAGTGTAATTTACATTATAGTTATTTAAACTAATCAACTCATTAGCTAATGAATTAAGATTAGCTCAAATTTAGCTAATGAATTAAGATTAGCTCAAATTTGACTCGTTAGCTCACCGAACCATTTATCTAATCTGCTTAACTAAACTCATAAAGAGGTGTTATTAAATAGGCAAAATTAGCTTTTATCTTATATTTATTTATTAAGTAAACTTATAATGTAATTTTTGTATTTATTATGAATTTTATATAGTTTTTTCAGCACTAATAAGCACATAAGAATTCAACACATAGCTTATACAAATCAAATGTAATGCAAAGAGAGAATTTTTATGATGCTCTCTCCAACAGCAGAATAGTAAAAGTGCTGGACCTTCTTCTTTTCAAACTGAAACAACTATGTCTACTCTTGATTCCTTCACACAGGGGCGGATCCAGCTTCTTTTTTTAGGGTGGGCAAAAAAAAAATTTTGGGTGGGGGATGGGCAAAAATGCTTAGGATTGATAAAATGAGGGCAAAAAAATTTTTTAAGAGGGGGCAAAATACCTAAAATATCCAAAATATTTCAAACTATACCCTTTAAAATTAAAAAAAAAAAAAAATTGAGGGGGGGCAAATGCCCCCCCTCAAGTGAATGGGGATCCGCCCATGCCTTCACATGGAAAGAATAAAGAACACTTCAGTTCATTCCTCTCCTCTACCGGCCCTCGAGCTTTGTAACTGACACTTCATTAGCTGAAAAGCTCCAAGACAATTTCATATCGCTCGAGCTTTCGCCATCCCAGAATACAGGATTCTTAGGATGTGGGAACATCATGTTGTCACTTGACAGCATCGACTTTGATGGCCTATCGTCTGCTCTTTCTTGAACACACAAGAGTCCCAAGTGAATGCATTTCAACCCTTCAAGCTCTAAAGAGGAGCCACCTAATGATCCATCAATCGATTCCAATGTCCTCCCCTCTTTCCATAGATTCCATGCCTGAAATTAGAACAACAACATTATTAATTCAATAATATTGATAACAAATACTTGTAGATCTCAAGTATTTCTTGATAGAGACAAAATCAGCGAACAAACTCAAAATCTGACAAGGAAATGAAACCAAATAGTTCTATTGCAATAATTCTCACGAACGGAGGAAGAATCGAAGCAAGATACAATTGATCCTCAAT
Organism: Dendrobium officinale; assembly: GCA_019514585.1. Taxonomy (NCBI): domain Eukaryota; kingdom Viridiplantae; phylum Streptophyta; class Magnoliopsida; order Asparagales; family Orchidaceae; genus Dendrobium; species Dendrobium officinale. The sequence goes on from CM033689.1 coordinate 2,245,480, forward strand.
TCGAGAGAATGATCTTCTCTCCCAATTCCTATATGATGAATCTAGGGCCCAAAACACGAGAGAATACAATAATTAGTATAACCCTAACCCTAGCATCCCATGCCTATTTAGTGCAATAATTTCTAATTCAAAAATTCCCTCTCAAAAATTAGTTGCCGCCTCCTTGCTATTATTAAGTTAATTCTATTTGTGGGCCCGCCTTGTTTGAGCGGCAGACATACAAGAGGCGGTATTATTCCGCCTCCTATAGAACCGAACCAGCCCAGCAAGGGCCGGTTGGGCCGGTTCCACCTGAACCGGCCTAACAAATATCTATCATGCAATGTCCTGCTATTTGATTTATTGACATCTTTAAATAGCAATTTCATAAAACATCAAATCATTAGTAATTGATAACATTGGTGCTTACATAAGAGAGAAGGTTCAAGCGTTGATCAAAAATATGAACTTCTTTGTTTTTCTTGCCACTTATGATTTCGAGGACCAATACACCAAAGCTAAAGACATCAGATTTTACCGAGAAGATGTCATCTATTGCATACTCTCGAGACATATATCCACTGCATGCAAATGAAACATATTAGCATTGAAATTGGTTTCATCAGATGACATTGTGGATGCAAATTGATATGATGCTTACTATGTTCCAACTACTCTGTTAGTATATGAATTAGTCTCCTCTCCATCAAATATTCTTGTCAATCCAAAATCCGAAATCTTAGGCTTCATTTGTTGATCTAGCAAAATGTTACTAGCTTTTAGATCCTTGTGAATGATTCGAAACCTCGAGTCTCGGTGAAGGTAGACGAGTCCACGAGCAATACTGATGATGATTTTGAACCGCATTGGCCAGCTCAAGAGAAGATTTAGCTTTATCTACTCCATGATCAAGAAAGAATCTAATCACTAAAAGCTTTTGATAATTTATGATTGTTAACCTCTGTGTAAACCACATAAAATAGGTATAAAATCATGAACCCCGCATACAAAACTCGTATTGGTCGAGACGCCAAAATCTCCGCGAATCCGGCAAGAAAACTCGCAAGAAATCCTGCATACCTCGTATACGACGACTCAGTTCAGTTCTCCGAGAATCCTGCCCGAAATCCCGCTGAATCGCTGAAATCGGCGCCGCTTCTGTCCAAACCCCGTAAATCCTGCGGCCGTTGTTCAAAACGACGCTGCACCTCGTCGTTAAATAGGAGAGGAAGACACCTCCATTCGGCTGCTCTCCACGCTCGCTCCACTCCCTCACTCCCGATCCCACTCTCTGCTTGCCGAAATCCGACTCCTGCTCAACACCCGACCTCACGACCTCTCCTCCTTCCCCAAGCCGCTGCCGACCACCCCTCTCTTGCCCGAAGCCATCCCGACCGACCTCCTCCTTCCGTCTCCAACTTCTCGGCCGATCCTCAGAGAGAGAGAGAGAGAGAGAGAGAGAGAGAGAGAGAGAGAGAGAGAAGAGAGCTCCTTACCTCTTCTCCTAGCCGAATCCCTAAGGTCTCCTTCCCGAGCTCCGTCCGAACTCCTCAAGCCCTAGCCGCACCCTTCAGCTCTTCCGCCTCCCTCCGACGTCGCCCCTTCCTATCGAATTGGAAGTCACGGCATTTTTGATCGGAAGCACTAACAGGAGCTCGCTGGAAGTAAAGGTAACTTTCTCCCTCTCACGCGCTCTGCTTCGGTCGAATCCAGTAAAGCCGCCGAGCAAGAGGGAGAGAGAGAGCATGTGTAGTTTTGATTAAAATTAATATGTATTAATTTTAATCAAAATTAATAATAATTATTAATTGATTTTAATTAGTTTTAATTTAAAAATAATTATTAATTATAACTAATTTTAATTAACTGAAATTATTAAATTAATTATAATTATTTATAATAATTATAATTAATTTTGAGAAATTAATTATAATTAATTGTTTTAATTATAATTAATCTTAATTAAAGTTAATAATAATTAATTATGATTAATTAATTTTTTTAAGATTAATTAATATTAATTATTTATAATTAGTTAAAGTTATTTATAATTAATTATCTTAATTAATTATAATGACTTTTTTATTAATTATAATTATTAATTTTTTAAAAAAATGCAAATGCTTATTCCCCCTACTCTCCTTCCTCGATGTCCGTGTCGGACCGGCAAACCACCTAAGCACGCCTTTAATGGCCGTGGTAGGAGGGAACCCGGTGCGATACCTACGACGAGGTAAGCGAGTGACACCTCGATCCATGTGTCAACCACGACAACCCCGCGGAGGTATGAACTTTTCTAAAACTCAAAACCATGCTTCAATGTCCGTGGCAAACTGGAGAACTGTCCTAAGCACGCCTTTATTGGCCGTGGTAGGATGGAATCCCGATGCGGCACGTACGGCGAAGCAGGGTCACTTATAAGTACCCCCGGGCGGGGGGGAAATCAAAACTGCTTATAAAAAATGCTTTTTATAAAACCACATGCACGCCTTTATTGCGCGTGGTGGGAGAAAACAAAAAATACAACCGCCGCGGTGTCTCACCAACACCAACCGTGCACGTATTTATTTACGTGGCGGGTAGGCGGCCTCTTGGTTTTTCCCCTAAACGGGGGAGACGCCGGGAGGCTGCCGAAATTTTGTCTGAAATACAGACAAGGACTTGGAACCATTTGGGACTTGTGGATTTGTTTCAATCTATCTAAATGAACTTGAACCCAATTAAATTCAATTCTAAATGAATATGAACTTGGACTCGCAAGGTTGGACTCAAAACTTGTGGACATCGAACTTGAACGGAACATGGACCCAAGAGAATTTAATTGAACTCAAACCCAAATAAGTCATAGCTTAAGCAAACTCAAACAAAAATTTGTGCAAGGCTTGAGTTGAACTCAAGTTGACCTAAACTTGGACTTTCATTCGAGCTTAACAAGACTACAAAGACTTGATTGAATTCAAACCTAAATGAAAATTTGGACTTGAGTTTGCAAAGGGCTATAGGAGATATACGACTTGAGCTTGCTATTTGAACTCAAGCAACGATCCGAATGAGACTTGAATTTGAATCATATCACTAAGTTTTTAATAAAGATTAAGAGAGAATCATTTCAATTTGTAAGCAAATGCCAAATAGATTTGTGGAGAATTTTGGAACAAATCTTAACATATGACAAGGGACTTGTGAAGGAGAGCATCCAAGCTTGGTCAATGTTCAAGCAAGAATCAAATGAAAATACAATCAAATAGTGCTAAGTGAGCTTGTGGTTCAACTTATTTTCAAGCAAAGACTCACACACAAAGTCGCTACAAGCTTTGATAAAAAGCTTATTTGAGCAATCATAATTAGCCTACAATAATCATCTCAATCGAATGAAAGGATGCAATGCCATGTCTCTTATCAACAACAATTCAATTCCAAGAAGGTGTGATCACGAGCAATATGAACATACAACTTGATTGTAAGAAATGTTGCAGAACCTCTAGTCCACATAGAAATAATATGAAACTAGTGGTATTCATATCGATCAACTCACAAGTTTATGTTAGAAGAGCTTGAAAGCATTAAAAGGGAGAACTATTGTCGGATGTGATTGTTGATGAGCATGAACACAAGATTTTCATGAAGACACAAAAACTCATTTGTGGGGACAAGGTGAGTATGATGCACATGAACCATAAGCAGAATGCAAAAGAGACATGACAATTACAACAACGTCATACAATCAAGCACACCATATTCTATAAACAGTAAAGATCAAATTTACAAAGAAAATACATCGATTTTCTACAATATATAATGAACATAGCAACGCTTATAAATGATTGTAAACAAAAGTGGAGATCAATCAACTTACAACATCCGAATAGGATGCAAGCAAATGAAGACTCGTGGTGCGGGAAATCTCTAACATCACATTCATGAATGGTGAAATTAAGATATTTTATACATTGTTGCATCAAGATTGTATAAACTACTGAAGCATTTGAGTCTAATGAGAGATCAATAGACATAAGTAAGAGGGTTGTGATGAACATATTCCAAGCATGTCCTACCTATAAATAATGAAAGAAGGAAATGACGGAAGAATACACTTTGATTGTTAATGTTGGTCCAAAGTTCTCTTCATTAAATGTCATTGTAAGTAATGATGCAGAGCACATTGATTATGAATAACAAACCAATGTAGAGTGAACAAATAACTAAAAGGCAGGAGATTAGTTAGTGCACTATGACCCGCCTACGAAAATCAACAAATAGTGCACGACAGTATACCTGTACAAAGCAGTAAACAACTGATCCATGAACTGCTATTTCACGCCACCGGATCTGCAACTTCCGTACAAGCAGACAGAAGGCGTATATTTCAAGAATACTCCCGCACGTGCACTATAAATTGTATACACATAGGTACACTAAAGGGGGTAAAAATAATTATAAAACCCGCATGGGCCCCGGCGAGCGTGTTATTAGTACACACGTGACGTCTAGGGATGCTGCACGGGTTGACAAGTGAATTCAGGTTCGAAACCGATCCTTCTATACGGGTCAATAGAAGTCGACAGGGTTCGAACCATTAAGCAAATATAAAGTCGTGGCGACCGGTATATTTGCTTTAATACATTCGTATTAGGCCATCAAGGCCTACAACAATATGAATTCACTAATAAAGGCTCAAAGCCTACAAAACCCGATCCTATGTCGACAGCCCGACAGAGTCGACAAGGTTTAATCTATAAAGAGAAATGACCACACAACACCCCGATGATGGCCGCATTGATTGGTTATCTCAACCGGAGGGGTTCACAAATATTTTCAAATTCCACCCAAATGTCCATACCAAGTACTCAAAGCTCCACCCAAAAATCCAAAACTCCACAAAAATATAAAAAATCTCAAAATTCCAAAAATATTTAAAAATGAAATCAATCCATCAAACGTTTAAAGCAAAATTCATCCACCCTCCGCAACAGTCTGCCAGGGTGGACAAGTTCAAATAAACTTTAGCTCACAAAGAGCCAAATGCCTAGTCGAAAATATCACTAGGATCCATTCTCAAATAATATCTTGCCAGTAAGGACGTGGTACGTGTCCTCTAACCGGTAGTTTCGCCGCCAAATGGCACTGCAGGTAAACGGTTATGACCCGGGGCCCTCTGAACCGAGTGGTTTTGCCGCCAAATGGTACCACAGATAGCGGTTATGGCCAGAGCCAATACGCTCCTTAATGGCGTTAAATCCTTGAGATATGAATCAATAGGATATGATCGATAGGGCACAAAGCCCTCTGTTAGCTAAGGTGGATTCAAATTTGTTCCCCTAGACAAACATTCAACCCCGGTCTACAAGGTCCCCTTGGACGAAGCAACCCATGGCTGCCGACAAGGATCCTTCTGTCAGGTTGGGTCGACTACCTCCTCTGACTAAGTAGACCAGGGACCACGATGGCCCGGGACGACGGAACCATGGGATCTTGATCGGGTCTATCATCCATTCCCCCACCATCCGCTTTAAGTTCAAGATGGTGCAATTTCTGCTTTAAATATCAAATTTTCCAAATCTTCAAAACCTTCAAATTCCTAAATATCCAAACTTCCCGAATTCACAAATCCAAATCCAGTTCTCAAATATCCAAACATATTGCTGCTACTATATGCCAGATAACGCGTATTCTATACGTATCTGATTGACGACTAGCCTTAATCGAAAGTTCTCTCTCGTGATCGAGAGGGGTAATTAACTATAGGGGCTTGCGCCTATAGGAAACCAGAACTCAGATCATAAAATCCTCACAAAATGAGGGCGAAATCTCTGGGTAGTGTCTTATCTACAAACCCATCTGCCTTCCAAAATTTACCTCGGAACTTAGTTCGTTAAAACTCCCTCGCCGAATAAGAAAAGCGAGCGGAGGCCGAGGCCGAATTTTCGGAGCCCACAATGATGAATTCTTTAAGGATAAATGCATACCAAATATTATGGTATCCAAGCTCCTATTTTGCATGTACTCATAGATGAGCATCTTCTCCTCTCCTTGAATGCAATAACCTAGTAGTCTAACAAGATTGATGTGCTGAAGTTTAGCAATCAAAATGACTACATTTCTGAACTCCTCGAGCCCTTGCGATGAACTTTTTGATAGTCTCTTCACAGCCATTTCCTGGTTATCTTCAAGCTTACCCTATTTCATCAAAACATACCAACTCAAAACTGGTTGTATTGAATTGATGACATAAAATGTTATATAGATTATCAACAATAAACACTTTGGTTATCTTATAAACTATACCAAATCCACCCTCTCCAAGCTTATTGGCAATAAAAAATTTCTGAGTCGCCATTAGTAGAGTTCCAAAATCAAATAATGGGAGATCTGTATTATTCCTCCTGCTACCTTCATCATCTGATACTTGCTGAGTGATTATTGTATCAAATGACAAATGCCTTGCCTTCTTTCTCCAACAACCTGTTTTAGATTGCTAAATTAATTGGAAGAAAATTCAAATTTGATCCTCAAAAGGATAAATCATTCTATATACCGTTAATGTTCTTCTTCTTTTTCCAGAGGCAATATCCAATAGATCCCAACAGAAGCATCAGCATAGAAAAAGTTACCACAACAATTATGATTCCATGTTTCTTCTTGGAGTTATCTCCTGTCAAAATTAATGGTTGGGTTAACCTTGATTTGAATGAAATAAACTGATTTACTTGTCTCATAAATTTCATCCCCTTTGATCTACACTCATAATAGATATGCTTGAAGAATTGTTCTTTCTAATACGAGAAGTGATGATAGGAAAAACTTATAGATCTCAAGTATTTCCTATCAATCTTCGGAAAACAGCGAGATTACTCCACACAAAATCACGAAAATAACGAAAATAGTAGATAATTTGTATTATTTGATGAAATAGAAATGGAAAATAGCAAGATACAGTTGATCCTCAATTCGAGAGGAGGACTGATCTCTCCCAAATTCTCTGGATGCCGCTAGAGCCCAAAGGAAACCTAAACCTAAGATATCTCAAATTTCAGCCAAATTTAAGATACCCTAACCCTAGGAAAACAAACTATTTAATGCATACAATTCAAAAAGAAATTTCTAAACAGTTCCTACATTCAAAATTCCCTCCCAAATCCCTCAAAATTCTTTCCCAAAAAGTTATGCCAACTTCTATGGTTTAGACGGCATACGAGAGAGGTGGGATTTCTCCGCCTCTATCCATGTGAACCGGTCCCTATGGGACCGGTTGGACCGGTCTAACAAAAAGATGTTTAATCATTACTTTTGCTTATAGATCGAGTTAACGTCAAAGAAGAAAAAAACTTCAAAAAGGAACTACTAGCCTGAAAAAGATGAAAATTGACGACAAATAAGATCTTTAAATTTTTTTTTTTCGGAATGCAGGAAGAGTTTAATATCTTTAATCAGCAACTATTTCATCCAAATTAATCAGAACTTACTTAGTTCGGATGCAGCTAATCTTATATAAAAATCTTGGCCACCATCAACAAATTGCCAGAGATCTATCAGCTCAGTTCCCCAAGTAATGCAACCACTTCCTCCAACACTGATATTAGCACTGGCATAAGCCAAACAAGAACAATTCTTCGAGCACCTTATCCCACACTCCTACAAGCTAATGCTCTGAATAACTATGGCTGTTGTTGTATCTGGGAGCTTTATTCCATTCATTTTCAGAAATCCATCTCCATTTTTGCAATCCAGTTCAGTAAGGACCACATTCAGCATATAAATCACATTGGTCCCTCAGAATCGACCAGTAAAGAGACCATGAAGACATTGAATCATCACCAATCTGGAAGTGGAGCTATCAATCACTCTGTAGGTATAGTAAATCTCATCCCGATTAGAGATGAAATCAAAGCTGATGTAACTATTTGAAGCCATCTCTGTTTCACCACTGAATTGAAAACCAGTCCATGGACCATTCCTGTAAAAAGATCTCTGGTGATCCACCAATATCAAGTTTGAATGCATAGTCTCCACTAGAAGGATCATCAGAGGTCTTCCATGATGTAAGTTTCGACTGCCTTTAAGTTCCAACCAAGCTTCATTCCTGGAAGAAGAGTGTCACAAGGACTGTTAAAACTTTCCCAAATATAACTTTCAGAAACATTGTCACTATTTCTTCGAACAAAGTTGCCTTTATCCAAAAGTTGTGCAACTGGATTGCTCAATTTCGACAAAGCTGCGGTCGACCAGATAGCTTTCTGTAATCCATCAAACAAGATGACATTTCCAGCTTCTCCAATCTTTAGACTACCAAAAGAATCTGAGAGTGGACTGTCCCTGTTGGCTACCCACACAACAGTTTGAACTGGGATTTTCTTGTACCAAATGCCCAAATATTTCATATTAGAGCTGTCAAGGCTGAAAAAGCCGAGCTCAAAGACTCCACTAGCAGATACAAGTGTTTGGTTATCCTTCAATAATGAACTTGGAGTGAGGGTGTCTCCTGCAAATGAATTATAGAAGAGATAAGAGAAGAAAAGAAGCAAAAGTGAGAAAACCTTCATGTTTTCCCTTCTTTTATTATTTTTTTTTTTTTTCCTTTTTTGTCTGAAAATTGGCACTAAATCAGATTTCTAAAGGGAAGACTTTAATAGGCTGCTTTTTTTTTATTTGATAATGTTCTTAAGTAAATAATAATAGGCTGCTTTAGTCTTTGATGAAGAGTTCTATTTGTTGACTTCTCTTCCAAAGTATTCCAAGCATTAAAAAGACTTAAATTTATGTAGAAGTCCCTATAATTTGCTCATTTTGTTATAAATGGACATTAGTTTTTTTTTTTTTTTTCTTAATGTAGTAGTCAGCACCATTGTAAAAAAAACTAACCCCTCCCATTGTAAATAAAAAGAGGGCCAAAATCAAGCCCCACAACTTAACAAGATTACAGAAATAATTAGAAAATACTGGACAACATGTAATGAAATTGATCCCTAAAATCCCATGCTACAGAGAGAGATCGATAAGATCCCATAAGATCCCAAACATGGATATTCCTAGCATCCAAGTAAACCCCACACACCATAATACTAGGGATCCCACAAACTTTGGATCCCATGTTGTGGTCAAAAAGCTTAAGCAGGCACTAGCAAGTCCATACGAGCGCCGACAAGCTCGCTCAGATGTTGTCAACTGAAGATTTTCTAATTAATCATTAGATTTCTTTTTTTCCTAGTCCTTTTTCTATATTAAAAAAAAAAAATTCATATAAAATTTTAAGGAGTTCTCAAATAGAATTATAAAATAATGTCCTTATCACAACTTAAGGGATGAAGTAGAATTCAAGTTGGATGGATGAAGTGGAGGAATGCATCAAACTTGTTGTGTGATAGAAAAGTGTCACTCAAACTTAAGGAAAAATAATATAAGATGGTGGTTAGACCTGCAATGCTTTATGATGTAGAATGTTGACCATTAAAAGAGAAACATAATATTAAGTTAAGTGTTGTAGAGATGAGGATACTCGGGTGGATGAGTAGCTTTACTCTTAGAGACAGGATACAGAATGAGCATATATGTGAAAAGGTTGGAGTAGCTCCAGTGGCAAATAAGATTAGAGAGAGTCGCCTTAAATTATTTGGTCACATAAAACGGCGGCCTTCCGATGACCCGGTTAGGAGAGTAGATGTATTAGATTTAACCTATGTTAAGAAAGGTAGAGATAGACCAAAAAAGACTTGATTAAAAAATATTATAAATGACCTTTCTTTTTTAGATCTAAATGAAAAGTTGACTCTTAACCGGACACAATGGAGAAAAAAGATCCATGTAGTTGACCCCACGTAGTGGGATAAAAGGCTTGTTGTTGTTGTTGTCCATTTCACAACATTTGTTAAATAATTAGGAGTTTTATAAAATTTCCCTGAAGTTCAGTTGGTGAAAAGCAATTCTGAAGCAAAAGAATTCCACAATATAGTAAACTTTGATCAAACAATTTACATCTGATAGTTGCAGGTTCTGAATTAAAAAAAAAATAAAAAAGGAATTTTGTTGGTCATAATATTGACTATGAATTTTCCTAGTCATTGTTTTTCTAGAACTTAGAAGATAACAAGTGAACTCCTCATAAAAATGGGAACCAGCATTCAAGCTTCTACCTTCAAAATGCTGATAGCTAAATGCTGTTCTTGGTCTACCCTAACCTGTAAATCTAAACTTCATTAAATAATAATAATAATAATATATTTTTATATAAGCATTATTTTGACAAATTATGTTGGGGGAAAGCACAAGTCCGAGACCAGTAATGAAGTATCCCAATCAATATATGTTTGTGAAATGGACTACGCCGATGCATCCAAAACATCGATAATACCCAAAAAAAGACACTCATATTGCAGGGGTTCTTATGCGAGGCGACTGCATGCAACTCGAGACACACAAGGGACGAGAAATTGCATGAGGGTTGAATCACATTTTTTGTTGTTTTTTTTTATATTAAATCAATTACATTCATTATTAAAAAAAAACAAACAAATTTTATATATATATATATATATATATATATATATATATATATATATATATATATATATATATATATATATATATATATATATAGTATATGGGTATGTATGTATGTGTGTATATATATTATCAAGCAAGCAGAGTTGACAAATTGTAAATAATAAAATAAAATTAATTAAAATCTACAATAATTTTCGTGTTGAAAGAAAATCTCAACCGGAGAAATTAATTCTCAAAATTTAAGTCTAATGTTGCAAATATAATATTTTAAGTAATTTAAGGTCACCCCGATGATGGTCCTGCTGAAAGTAAATCACAATTGGAAGGATTAATTCTCAAAAATCAAATCTTCACATTGTAAATATAAATATTTTAAATGACTTCAACACTACAATGATGATGGCCATAATAAAAGTGAATTCAAATCAAACTAGATCATTTGTCGGCAAACAAGCAAAATTGATAATGTTGAAATAATAAATAAAATTATTTAAATCCTGAATGATAATTGTGTTAAAAGTGAGTCTCAAAGTGAATTCAAATCAAGCTAGATCATTTGTCAGCAAATAAGCAAAATTAATAATGTTGAAATAATAAAATAAAATTATTTAAATCCCGAATGATAATTGTGTTAAAAGTGAGTCTCAACAGGAGGATACTCTATCATCAAAATGCATGTGAACTCAGATCGAACCTAATCATCTGCAAGCACATTGGTAAAGTTGACAAGGATGAGATAATAAAATATAAATTATTTAAATCCCTGATGATGGCTAAATTAACAAAAAAATTTAATCGGAGTGGGCTCTATTATTGAAAAGTCATATGAACTCAAATCAAACTTAATCAAACTCGATCCTCTATAAGCAAGTGGAAAAAATTAACAAGGTTCAAATAGCAAAATAAAAATGATTAACACCCCGATGATGGTTATATTGACAAAAAATATTAACCAAAGAGGACTACATGATTTTTTAAAATATCCCCAAATTCAAAAATTAATTATTAGGGGTTCAAATTCCAATACATTTTTAAATTCAGCATCTATCAAAATTCAAAATATTTAAAGTGAAATCTAGCTCCTATAACTTAAAGCAAAATTCATATACCTTCTACAACTATACATCAAGAGCAATTATTTGAAGAATAACTTCAACTCACGAAGAGCAAATATCCAATCAAGAATATCACTAAAATTGATTCTCAAACAATCTCTCGCTAGTAAGAATATGATATGCGCTCTCTAATCAGTAGTTTTGTTGACAAATGACACCACAAATAAATGGTTATAATTGAGAATCTCTGTCAAGGTAATTTTGTCACAGATATGCATTATCAAATTATGGACAAGGCTACAGCCTTTATATTCCCCAATAGCTACAACCTTGAATAAAGAATCATATGGTATACTTGATTGGATACAAAGTTTATTAACCAAATTCAATTTTGAAAGTATACGCATCTAATGTTCTAAGAAAAATAAAATGTACATAGAGATGTTAAAAAAATGAATAAAATAAGCTCAAGAAATATCATGTATATGATAGGTTGACAATGTATAAAATGTATAGGTTAGGCAATAAAGTTGAGCCCACATAGAGGCAAAATGATCCTCAAGTTAAAATGAATAAGATAACCTATAGAGTTAGGGCAACAAAGTGGAAAAAAAAAACATATTCAATATGTAGTTTTCAAGCTTATGTTAACCAATAAACTTATTTTCACACACATGATATATTATAAAGCTGAAATAAGAACTTTTATATTAAATAATTAAGGAAATTAAAAAAAGATTAATATATCATAATGAAACTTGTATACATGATTAATATCATATTGCCAATGTTTTATGCTATAACATTTTGTTAAAGGTTTTGCTCCCAATTAGATATTTCACATACAATTGAATCAAACATTGTTCAGGTACCTTAATTTTAAGGATTACAGGTATGCACTAGACTAATTCATGAGTGTAATTGAATATTTATAATATTAATTTATGTCTTAAGAGTTTTTTATCTAGCTGAGCTTTTAAGCTCAAACAATACTATGTTGAATGTTATTTCAGGAAGTAAAAGACAAAGTAGAACCTGATTGAGGTTCGTATCTTGATCAACTATTCTATATTTTCTTAGTACAATTGATAAAGCATAATCAGTCATATTTATGACGAAAATTTGAATATCTATAAAAGAATTTTGATGTGCATTAAAAGCATTGTAGTTAAATAAATGAAAATTTTTAAGAATACTATTGCTCAACTGATTTGTGTTAATTTTTAAATTATTTTGGGATAAAAATTTAGTAGCATATATCTCAATCGCTTCGTATTCAACCTAGATGTATCATCGCGGGGCGTGAAACCTTCAACCTTTCTTTGTTGAGTGATTGGAATAGACAAAAATATAGATAAGATAAGAAGAATAAAGTAAACTACATGATGATTTTTAGGCTTTGCAATAACGATGAAATCAACTTTAGGTTATCAAAAGAATATCTGAATTGGTGTAAAACCAGCTTAGTATTGATCCCTTACAACCCCCCAAGAAATGTATTTAATAAAATCTGAATCAAAGAGAGCTACTGAACTCTTTACAAGTAATTGTTTTTCCTAGTATTGAACTTAAAAACGATACTTTGCACATATATACTAGAATCAACTCAAGAGAAAACTTGCTAGCCGATTGCATTAGAAGTTAATCATCAAAATGGAAAGTCTTACAAGTGTGAGGAAAGAACTTAAGAAACCTCCAACAGAACGGTTAGTAGGCAAACTCCATGTATTATCATCAAAACTTCTGAATTAGGAAAGGATGGTCTGGTGAAGCCGCTAGTAAGCTAGCAAATGACGAGGTTTTCTACTTTCTTTGGTAGTCAGAGTGCAGGAAACTTTCATATTCTGTCCCCTTCAAGGCCTGAGAGACTACATCCCAGTTCTGAATATGGTCTGATAATGGTCTTGTGTGGATCTTGACATGCCGGCTTGTGAGCTTGGCATGTGGCATTCTTAGGAAGTCGAGAACATCCATCATTTTCTGTAGTAATTTGAATATATCCTTATGATTAGGCAGCTAAACAGGTTACAGCAATGCTAATGTGTAAATTCAGATTGTGTTCCATTAAAAAATTGTACATTACAATGTTCAAATGTAGTAGGAATAAATTGATAAAAGAAATCAGAAGGTCAAGGCATACTTACTGCTTGGTTGCGGACGAGATCCTCATAGTATAGGACAATGTGGCGGGTGCCTTTGAAGTACTGAAGAATATCTGTACTCCATTTTCTGGTTTGTTTTATATCAGGGATTAGACTTTCCACATCAATCAAAGGCTTGAATCTTGCAAGAACTTCAGCCTGCATATCACCATGGAGAAGGAAATAAGAAATCTGTCTGCAGGATTTTCAAAAATTGACTTAAAACTTTTCCAAAGTATCTGCACATCATCTGGCACAGTGCGCAGTAGTTTGTAAATATTTATATCAACTTGGAGGTAATTATCAATCAAGATGCGAAAACCCGGACCTCGTGTCTTGAGTGCACGTGAGCTTTATGAGTCCCATTCAATTGCTTAGCATCGCGATCATGAGAGTTTGCAAGTAATGAGACCAGTCGACGAAGAAGATTTCTTCGGAAGAGGAATATAGAAGAAACACCTTTTCTTTTGAAGTATTCAACTGTGTCCTCATGATTCTCCATCAGGCCCTACAATATATACAACAACAACAACATCAGGCCATACAATATATATGTCAATAAAATGAAATTAAAGAGCTGAACAATTACAGCACAGGTAAGGATCAATTTATTTCAATGTGAGTATTTAGAAATGGTTAGAGATCACTTTCAGAAGCATGTTTCATCAAGTGATTTTTGTTTGTTTTGCATGCCCTCACTTCACGAGAACTCTTTCTTTGTTTAAATTACACCAAGTTTTATTTCTATACATCAGTTCATTGATTTCTCAATTTTTATTGCTATTATGAATAAAAGAGATATTCTAAACTCAACGGTTTTTTTATATCCTATGGATAAGGGCATTTCACTTTCTTGTCAGTTCTCACAATATATGTTCAATAATAGATGTGTCTCGTAAATGTATCGTGTCGTTTCAGTGTCCTCGTATCCATGTATGTGCATCCTAGCAGACAATTAATCAACAAATCTTACGAAATTGCAAATAATAAAGAGTTTATTACACATATCAGTGTTAACAATAAGTAAATAAGAGCATTCAAACCAATATAATGAAAACAGGATTTATTTTTCATAAGAAAAAATAAAAAAATTAAGAACAGCATAATGTATGGTGATCCTATGCATAGCAAGCCAACACCTTTCCTAAGTAAACTGAAGCAGAAAGAAAGTTTGGGTGAGTTGATATTGTATGCACAATAGAAAAAATTTAGAGCAAGATAGCTGAGCCTAAATTGTCAGAAAAAAAGTTTATGGATACCAATTTGCTTTAATATGAGTGCAATGCATGATCAATCAATTAAAGCTTATATTGCATTCATTTAAAAGGAAATCTGATGGCTATAAAACACATAACAACCCACATTTTCCCAAAAAAAAACTTTCAAAAAGACACGAGAATCGACTTGAGGATGCATTTAAGATTATACCTGATTAAGCATCCATTTGAAGCCAACTGCACCTGTGCATTCATTTTTAGAAGCACTGCTGTACCAATCCAAATTATAAACTTTATCTAATGTCTCCATGATAGTAGACACATTTCTTCTCCGTTCTTTGACCAAAAAAATCTCGCCATTTGAGCTGATATTAATGTGACTATTTAGTAATGTTTCAAACCAGCCGCTGCCGGACCTTTGCATTGATATAATTGCAAAGTATCGAACCGGGCTGCATGCACACTCGTTTCTGCGATTTGAATCAGAGAAATAAGCCAAAATGTGGTTATTTAGAAGCTGCTTGGCTACAAATAGAATTTAGTAAATCCTGTAAATCCATATTCAATAAATCTTAGGGAGCATAAAGCCTGAAAATCGTTTGATATGACAATTGTTGAATCTTATCACATATTGATAAACAGTTTGTCTATTTGTTTCAAAATTTAATTGTCAAAGAAAAATCCTGAAATCTGCTCAATCTTATGAATGCTGGGATTTAACTAAAATGGGGCTTAAATTTTAACAAAATAATAGAATTTAAAGTCCCCAAAATATATTCAATTGGATTTAAGCTAAATCTTACATAAATTCTACCTTAAATAGGAAATCAAGAAACCCCTTAAACTAAGGCTTCGTTTGAGACGGCTTTCTTACTGCTTCTTAAAGCAGCTTTCTAGTCTAAAAATTTTAATTTTTAAACTAAAAAACTATTTTAAGAAGCAATAAAAAAGTCATCCCAAACGAAGACTAAGTAAACCATAAAAATAGCATCTTACCTGGTGTAAGTTGTAGGTTTTGGGTAGTGAAGGTGAGGAAGTTCAGCTGTCGGAATACTGGGATACTTATAAGCTTCATCCCCGACTTCGACCGTTGTCACATTGAGATTTATTCTGAATCCCTTTTGATTTAAACAGAATAAGCAAATATAAAAACTGCTGATCATTACCAATGTCAAAAGAACAGTCCTCTGAAAAATTGGCAATCTCATCTGAGGCTTTGTCCCAATTGAACTCTGCAAGTAGGTTTAAAACACAGCAAGGGAGTTACATTCCAGCCTCTTCAACCTTCTCCAAAACTAAAAATGACTTTTCGTTTTGGAATAGAAAGAACCCTAGGGTTCAATGTAGACTAGATATTGCTAAAGATGGGAAAAAAACACCTAGTTAGGAAGCCCAAATGTACCTTGGACTGAAAGGGTTGAACTGTTCAGGCATTCAATTGAATGAAGTGGAAGACATTAAAGTCCGCAAGAGGGAAAAAGTAAAATTTACAAGTCACCACAATTCTGCCTAAAATTAGATAAGAAAATCACCTAAAAATGACTTTTTTGGGGTGTAAATAGAACCCTAGGGTTTAACTTAACCAGGCTTTTGCTGAAGATGGAAAGAAAAGCTAATGAAGAAGAATAATGTGCCTTGAGCTTTAAGGGTTTAATCATTCAGGCATTCAATTGAATGGAGTGAAAGAAGTTAAAACCCACAAGATGAAAAAGGTGAAATTTATAAAAAAAAAACAAAGTATTAACCAAACAAAACAAAACAAAGCATATAAAAAAATTAGTGAATTCAAATTTCAACAGCAACAACAAAACCCTACAAATGGCAAGAACACCAAATTATAACCAAACAAGAAAGAAGAGACAGACACATTACGGATAAAAGAGCAGTACTCCACCATATTTCTTGAACAAAAATGCATCAGAACTGGGTAAAGATCCAGGAATCGAAGCCCTCCAACATCAAATTTCTTCTTTGGCACTCAAACTGAAGAAAACGCCCTTCTTTCCTCTTATCTTGAAAAAATCATTCCCTCTTCTGCAACTCCAGAGCTCAAAAACCAGAAATGAGACCGGCCCTCCTCTCCCCAAAAACCTATCTTAGATCTTCCTCCGCTCTCTTCCTCCGCCTTTTACACAAAGGCCGCCCCTTTCTCTCCTTTCTTGCCGTCACTTTACCAGCGCGACTGCGAAGAAGCCAACTTCCAGCTAAAAGAATCAAGCCGGTGAAAGAAGAGAGCAATGGCGTCGCAAATGTACGTAGTCTTCTTCTTATTAAATGCTACGGTTGATTAAAGCCTGATTTGACTCTGTCTCTTTATCCGCTTTTGAACAATCCGTGTTAGAAGAATCCGTTTTAAAATCTGCAGAGGCTGTTGCTCCAATCTAAAATATTGACGATGATCACGGAGTTGGTAGAATCCGCATAGAATTTTATGCGGATTCATTCACTGACCGTTGATTATCCACTCGCATAAGGAAATGGAGATTTATAGTTCTGTGCACGAATTTCATTAAGCGCTTTCAAATTTGTTCGTCACATCAAACGGAAAAAATTAAAAATAAGGAAAAATATGAAAAATAAGAGAATTTATAATTTAAAATTATAATTTTATTATATTACTTTAAAAATTTAGATATTTAAATTAATATATAAATGCAATTATATAATAAAATTTAATAAATGAATATTATAACAGAAATTTTCGAGCAATGATCATTTGTGTTTTTATTTACTTTGCTTTTTTTTCCTCTATTTATTTATATTAGATGTTCTTAATTTAATATAATTTAGCCTTGGCAATTAATTTTTTTTTTAAGTAAGATTTTAAATAAGAAATGAGTAGAATTTTATTTGAGTTAATTGTTAAAAAACAATTCAAACTATGTTTAGCTTATTTCAAAAATTCGAAGTAGTTCATATTGATTATCTATTTTTAAAATGTAATCAATATAATTGGTTGATTATAAAATCAAAACCTCAACATATTTTATGTATTTCATGCCATCGAATTTTGAAAGAGTCATCGAATGTAATTTTGTTAAATCAATCGATTTAAGTCAACTTGATCGTGTAGAACTTCTATCAAATTGAATCAACTTAATCAAAGCATAAGGCTGGACGCACATAATCGAAGGGAGATCACAGTCCCTGTGGGACTCAGCGATGAAGATCACAATTGCAATAAGAAGTGCATGATCGGATGAAAGATTGTGGTTGTGGCAGAACTCATGCAATCAAAAGGAGATCACGATTGCATGTATGGTGAGATGTACTTAATCATATGAAGGTCCTGGTTTCACTCAATCGAATGAAGAATGAGCAACAAATTTGATTAGTGCATACGTTGAAACCAAATAGGTTGAAATAAGGTTAGTCGTCTGCTTCGAAATTAGTGCAGGTGCATGGATCGATCTAATAAATGTGTCGCGAGTTCTCCTAAGTCTAATGTGTATGAAATACTGAACAAATGGAAAGGGTGTATAGATAGATAAACGTGGTCATAACCAAAAAGGGTAGGATTTAAATCATCAAGTAGGTGGTGGCATAATGACCAAATCAGTAAAAGATCCATAAACAAGTGTGTGTGTGCACGCGCGCTTGCAGAGATTAAATATGTGAGTATGATTAAAGCAATTTCATCAACCAAATTATTGAAATCATTCCATCATAAAATGCCACTAGACCACTGTTCTGCTAATCAATTCATGCCTCATTGAATCATCTTTGTCATTTACATCATCGAGCATATAACTCATCATCCAATTTATATTATGCAATTGAAGTTTCTAATTCACATACATGCATGAAGAAAATCTCATTCAAACCAATAACTAAACTCCCAATTTTGATATAGTAATCCATAGTCCTTTGTGTCACATAATAAAGTGAGGAATACATAGTCACATAAATGGAAAGCAAAATAGAAGCTAAACAAACTATAAATGTTTAAACTAGTAGAAGTGGTAATCATCTCATGATTCATAAGTGCATAAAATAATTGCCCTTTTAAATGGTTGATTTGATACTAGAGTTTCAAGAACAATACATGATAAGCTATCTTATACAAAAATTTCATATTAAAAATAAGTTAGACAATTAGATACAAAAAATGAAATGTGTGTGTGTGTGTGTCTGTACATGCATATATGTATGTATATATACAAGAATAATAACAACATCAAGCATTTTTCCTACTATGTGGGGTTGGCTACAGGAATATTTTTTTTCTTCATATATTCAATTAAGAGTAAAATTCTTATTTAAATCTAATAAAAATATCATTTTTAATATTTTTTAACCAAATCTTTTTTAGTCTACCTTTCTTAACTATATAAGGTGACTCTCTCTAATCTTATGAGCCACTACTACTCCAACATTTTCATTTTAAATATTTGTTTGATCATATTATGTCTCTAAGTGTATAAAGTCACTCATCCATTTGAGCATTCCTATCTATACAATACTTAACTTTATGCTGATCTTTTAATGGCCTATTTGTTTTTTTCTATAAAATATTGCAGGTCTTACTATCATCTTATAGAATTTTTCTTTAAGTTTGAGGGGTCCTTTTCTATCACATGATAGATATGATGCAATCTTCCACTTCAACCATCAAATTTGAATTCTACTAACAATATCCCTATTTCACCAATTATTCAAACAAGAGATCCGAGATATAAAAAATGTGGACTCTTTCTAATGACTTGATCGCCCAAAGTTGTAATCCCACCACTACATCTATTAATACAAAAATTATACTCCATGTATTTGATTTCAATTAAACTCAAGTGAAAACATTTAGACTCTTAAGGTTGATCTCCACACACACACGTATATATATAACGAATTGAATATGAAATTCACCAAAATATTTGTACTTTTGTTTCATCAAACCAAGCATCAAATAGAAGGAAATGAGAAATAATAGAAACACTACAAAAAGAACCTGATATTTTTGCAATGCAATGACTTCAATTGTAAAATCAAGAGCTAAAGCTATTAGATAGTAAGATATTTTAAAGGCCCATCCATATATGTTATTTAATTACTAAGAAAATCATAAAGTAGGTAAATAGAAAATGATTAAAAAAAAAACTGAAAGATAAATGAAGAATATCTAGACAATAATACATAAATTTATATGGCTGGCTAATATGGATAATATGATAGCTTCAGCATATAAACTTGCTCCTTTGTTAGCTTTCTCTAAACATCTTCAATGTTTCTCCTTTTCATTTATCAATTAAAAAGAGCACATAATAAAAATTGTATAATATTTACTGAAACTTTTCTAAGTACAACCATCCTATAAAACCAATAGAATATTTTTATGATGGTCTCCAACTACTAGTACTCCATTCTCTTACAATCATATGAAGTTGTAACAGAGGAGACTAAATGTGCATATTACATTCTTCAGACTTAAACAATAATATATTTTCATAATTCCTTCACATTCAAACAACCAAAGAAAACTTTGTTCATTCTTCTAACGACCCTCGAGCTTCGTCACCGACATATCATTTGCAGAAAAGCTCCAAGACATTTTCATTTCACTCGACCGTTCACCATCCCAGAATCCAGGATTCTTAGGTTGTGGCAACACTACGTTCGCACCAGACAACATCAAAAGCACCAATGGCATTGATGGCCTATCATCTGCTCTTTCTTGAACACACAAGAGTCCTAATTGAATGCACCTTAATACTTCAAGCTCTGAATAGGAGCCACCTAATGATTCATCAAATAATTCCAATATCTTCCCCTCTTTCCATAGATTCCATGCCTGAAATCAAAACAACATCAATGTTAGTTTGTTAATATTAGCCATGTAATTACTAGAAGATTTCTACTGTTTTATTTATCAACATCTTTAATAGCATAGAAGATCAAATCATCATTAATTGATATCATTGTACATTGGCACTTACATAGGCAAGAAGGTTTATTCGCTCGTCAGAAATGTGAATTCCTTTGTTCTTCTTTCCACTTACGATTTCTAGGACCAGTACGCCGAAGCTAAAGACATCAGATTTCACCGAGAAGATGCCATCCATTGCATACTCTGGAGACATGTATCCACTTCATGCAATAAAACTAGTTAGCATCTAATTTTGTTTTATCATATGATACTATTGATGAATATTTGATATGATGCTTACTATGTTCCCATCACTCTTTTAGTATATGCATTAGTCTCCTCTCCACCAAATATTCTTGCCAATCCAAAATCAGAAATCTTAGGATTCATCTCTTTATCTAGCAAAATGTTGCTAGCCTTGAGATCCCTATGAATAATTCGAAACCTTGAGTCTTGGTGAAGGTAGACGAGGCCGCGAGCAATACCGATGATGATTTTGAACCGGATTGGCCAACTCAAGATAGGAGATCTAGCTTTATCTACTCATTGTTCAAGTTAGAATTTAATCACTACAAGTTATTGATAATTTGTAATGAGTTTTGTGGGAAAAAATGCAAACCAAATATTATGGTGTCCAAGCTCCTATTTTGCATGTACTCATAAACAAGCATATTCTCCTCTCCTTGAATGCAGCAACCAAGTAGCCTAACAAGATTGATGTGCTGAAGTTTAGCAATCAACTTAACTTCATTTTTGAACTCCTCGAGCCCTTGTAATGAACTTTTTGATAGTCTCTTCACAGCTATTTCCTGTCCTTCTACAAGCTTACCCTAGTTCATTAAAAGATATAAAATCAAATTTATTTGTATTGAAATGAAGAGAGAAAAGCTTATATTGATCATCAATAATTAACACTTGATTACCTTATAAACAATACCAAATCCACCCTCTCCAATCTTATTAGCAATCGAAAAATTCTCGGTGGCAATTAGTATTGTTTCAAAATTAAATAATGGGAGATCTGTATTCTGCCTTCTGCTTTCGTCATCATCTGACAAATGTCCAGTGATTACAGTATCAAATGACAATTGTCTTGGCTTATTTCTCCAATAACCTGTTTTAGATTAACAATTAATTGGAAGAAAATTTAAGTTTGATTCTCAAAAGGGAAAATCATTGTACATACCAGTAATGTTCATCATTTTCTTCTTTTTCCATAAGCAATATCCAATAGATCCCAATAAAAGCATCAACATCGAAAAAATTACAACAACAAGTATGATAATATGCTTCTTCTTGGAGTTTCCTCCTGTCAAAAATAGTTATTGGGTTAACCTTAATTTGAGTTGAGTTGAATAAATTGAATTACATGTCACATAGACCTACTTATGATGAAAATTATTAGAAAGAAAATTGATGTGATGAATAATTACATGCATAATGGGCTCAATTTTTCTTAGAAAATCTGTTATTACGGACGGACTTTCCGGTCGGCAGATACGCATGCGCCGGAAACAGTGGCGGCCTAACCGGCGGAATGTATGCCGGTAACGTTACGGAGGAATTTCCAGCGAAATTTCCGCCATTACATTAACGGCGTATATTGCGGCGGTGTTTTTGTCAGTATACAAAATATTCCAACGCAATTTCCACCGGTTATTACCGGCGAAACCACCAGCCTGCCGGCTTACTTAAACTATTTAAGCAAAATAGTCCATTGTTATGACTTTTGCTGTGATTCAGTAAAGTTTAATTTAGGGAGCTCTAACATGAAGGGAAAGTTCTAAAGCCAAAAGAGATTAAGGAACAAAGTGAATAATATGTTAGTGAAAAGATATTATTAGTTGTCCCTCAATCATCAGCTTAGGTTTTTTGGTTAAAAATTGGTTTGAACATAGATGCATTATTACGTGTTCATGATTTATTCTAAGGGAATTTGCATACAAACCACATAATTTTTATATATTTACATATCTAATGCATATACTTTAATATTTTCTTATCTAAAATCACATAAAAGTAAATACATGAAAAAAAAATTATTTTATTTGTAATAAGTTAATAATAAAGATATTTACATAAATAAATTTAAAGATTTAAATGTTAAATATATGTAAAATGATAAGAATTTTGTCATTTATATGAATCCCCCTTTATTCTATTGTTGCTATCATATCACAACCGGAAGGCTTCCATTTTCTATACCATTCAGTCAACAAAATAGGCTGAAGGTAGAGCTTAATTTCAAGGTTAAGTATAAACTCTTCTAGAGATGAAGAAAATTCCATATCCACAACATATTTGACAATTAATTCTGTTTCTAGATTGAGATAGCTTTCTTGCTTGTCAAAGAAGGAAAAAAAAAAGGTTGAAAAGATTTTTTTTTCTACCTTCCAAAAGAAAAAGAAGAAAATTGAGGACTACTGATATTTTCCATTTTTTTTTTTTTCAAAGATTTTGAGTGCAGAACTATCAATTTTATGCATGCAGGATTCAATATCTTTAATCAGAAACTATCTTAAGCAAAGTAATCAGAACTTACTTAGTTCAGATGCAGCTAATCTTATGTAAAAATCTTGGCCACCATCAATAAATTGCTTGAGATCTATCAGCTCAGTTCCCCAAGTAATGCAACCAGTTCCTCCAGCACTGATGTTAGCACTTGCATAAGCCAAACAAGAACAATTCTTCAAGCACCTTAACCTGCACTCCTCCAAGCTAATGCTCTGAATAACTATGGCTTTTGTTGTATCTGGAAGCTTTATTCCACTCATTTTCAGAAATCCATCTCCTTTTTCGCAATCCAATTTGGTCACTCGAACACAACCATCAGATCCATCTCTCAAGTTCCAATTCTGTGGGTTTTTTGGTTTAAATCCTTGAATGCATCTGCAAACTGGTGAGTAATTTGAGTTGCAGAAACCGTAAGGACCACATTCAGCATAGGAATCACATTGATCCCTTGGAACATACCAGTAAAGAGACCATGAAGAGACTGAATCATACCAGATGTATCTTTGTAGCTGTGACTGGTTCAACACCAATCTGAAAGTGACAGAGCTATCAATCACTTTGTAGGTATAGTAAATCTCATCCTGATTAGAGATGAAATCAAAGCTGATGTAGCTATTTGAATCCATCTCTGGTTCTCCACTGAACTGAAAACCAGTCCATGGACCATTCCTGTAAATTATCTGTGATCCATGGCGTAGAAACATCTCTGGTGATCCACTGAGATCAAGATTGAATATGTAGTCTCCATTAGAAGGATCATTAGAGTTGTTCCATGTTGTAAGTTTCGACTCGCGCCCAGCTTTTAAGTTCCAACCAAGCTTCATTCCTGGAAGAAGAGTGTCAGAAGGATTGTAAAAACTTTCCCAAATATAGCTTTCTGAACTTTCTGAAATACTGTCATTGTTTCTTAGAACGAAGTTGCCATTATCCAATAGCTGTGCAATTGGATTGCTCAAGTTCGAAGTAGCCGTTGTAGACCAGATAGGTCTCTGTAATCCATCAGACAATATGAGATTTCCAGTTTCTCCGATCTTTAGACTGCCCAAAGAATCCGAAAGTGGACTGTCTCTGTTGGCTACCCACACAACTGTTTGAACAGGGATTTTCATGTACCAAATACCCAAATATTTCATGGTAGAGCTGACAGGGCTGAAAAACCCAAGCTTGAAGAATCCACCAGCTGATATAAGTGTTTGGCCATCCTTCAATAATGAATTTGGAGTGAGGGAGTCTCCTGCAAATGAATTATAGAAGAGATTAGAAAGAAACAGAAGCAGAAGCAAAAAAGTCTTCATTTTTCTGTTTCTTCAAAATTTTTTTTTTGTTTGTTTGAGTTAGATTGCTGAAGGATGACTTTATAGAATGGTTTAGTCTTTGATGAAGACTTCCATTTGCCAACTTACAACAAAAATGGAATCTTTCGTTTTCAGAAAGTTTCGCACGTTATAAAAATAGGTAATTTGCTTATGTTGTGGATTGACAATCGCCATTTTTTTAAGCAAAACACTTAAAAACTTGAAGTGATAATTAACAAAATTAATTTTTTTTTATTGATTTTAAATTGGATTTTTTCCTCCTCTCTCTTTTCTCTCCAGCACAATGGTTCGATGAATTTGTCAAAGTAAATGGTCCCATAAAAAAGCTTCCATGATTTTCCACACATGCCCTTACATCAGAATTCTTTAGGAATCCTGATGCAAGCTTGCTCGGATGCTGTCGGCAGAGGATTTGCTGGAAGAAATATCAAAATAATAGTCGAACTTTTTTTTTTTTTTTTGCTGGTACTCTTGCTATCAAAAAGATTGAAAATAAAAGACTTCTCAATTGGAATTATAAAATAATGTTTTTCTTCACATGTGCATATTATTGAGAGCTTTAAACAAATTTCCCTGAAGATCTGTTGGTGAAATATAATAATAACAGCATTCTGACACCAAAGGGCAAGAGTTCATCCACTATTAGATACAGAACAAATACATCACACACCTAAATGCAAGCACGAGCGGAATCAACCTTAATTTTCAGAGGGTCAAATTTATAAGTAAATTTTTTTTTTTTTCATTTGTACCTGAATATATAGTACATTTTAAAAATATCATCAACAACTTTATAATGACAATTATTCTTAAATAAAAATTAGGTAACACTTCTACATAATGTGTTGGGGGTTCAAGGGGGCAGCGCCCCCTAACGGAATCAACTTGCCATAATATGTATAATTCGGGGGGCAGCGCCCCCTGAACAAATTTTTGTTGTAAGGATATTTTTCAATTCTCTTTACTAATTCTCTTTGTATTTTATTCATCGTTCTCTAACAATAACACCTCTATACAATGTGTTTAATTATGCTGGGGGCAATTGCGTAAAAATCATAGTATTTTAAACCTTTTAGGTGGAAATTGCCTAAAAACCCTTGTAATAATAACAGCTCTACACAATATGTATGATTCTGCTATAGGGCAATTGCCTAAAGATCATAGTATTTTTATTTTTTTAGGGGGGGGGGGGGGGGGGGGGGGGGGGGGGGGGGGGGGGGGGGGAATTGCTTAAAAATTCCTATAATAAAGAGTAAAAAAAAGATTGAGGGGGATAAATTACCTAAAAATTCATGTTATAAACAAATTTTAAATTTTTTTACGAGGGCAATTGCCCCCCCGGGCCCTTGAGGGTTCCGCCACTGCCTACAAGTGTTATGCGTCACACACCTACATTTGTCATTTTAGAGCCGTCTTTTACATACATATATATATATACTCTCATGTCTTGTATTAAAAGGAATTAATGAATACATCAAAGATTTGAGTGTGTGTTCCTGTTTCTTCATGGTATCAGAACAGACTTGAATCCTTCATCTGTTCCCTATGGCTCATTCTTCTTCCTCACAGACTGGTGAACATCCTTCAGCAGCTTTTATAGAAATCTGCGTTATCCCTGCCTCCCTGAAGTTCGTAATTTCTAACATATGAACAATAGTCCCTACACGACTCTCCAGTAACAATTATTCCATGTGGAAATCTCAGATCCTAAGCTGCTCCAAGCAAATGGCTTCTCAGCTTTTCTTCTTCCCACTACCAACCCACCCTCCCGTCTCACACAACTATCAGATGGACAAACCATAACCAATCCTCAATACACTGAATGAATCCTCATTGATCAGAACCTCATGGCAGCCATTTGTTCTACCATGTCTCCTTCGGTGCTTCCATATGTCATCCACCTTGAATTCTGCTCAGCAATATGACATACCCTTGAGCAATGCTTGCAAGCCTCCAATCGATCGAGGGTAATACAACTCAAAAATGAGCTACACAATCTCACAAGGAAAAATCTATCCATGACACAATACCTAACTGAGATAAAACCCATTGTCGACAACATTGTTGCAGTTGGTTCCACAGTTGACACTGAGGACATCATTTTGTATACCCTCAATGGGCTCCCTTCTTCCCACCAGGCATTCAAAACTTCAATCCGACCAATGCTTCATTCGCTTCATTCGATCAGCTTAGACGATCTATATTCACTACTTCTTAGTGAAGAGATTAATATTCAGGCCGAGTCTCTCAAACATATTTTGATAGCTAAAACCACCACAACATTATACTCATCTTGCGGCAGAGGACGTCTAGGGCGAGGTCTCTCTTATCAGCAAACACCAAGAACAAATGGACATTGCTCTCCATCACCAATGGCAAAATTGGATCAATCTTACTTCATGTCACAATCATCTTATGATAATTCTATCCTTCAAAGCATTGGATTACTTCATTGCAAACCTCTCTCTAACCCCACCTACAAAAAAATGCTATCTTCCACTACTCCCGATCCTTTGCTTTTTGATCATCATCGGTACAGGCAAATAACTGGTTCACTACATTTCCTAACAATCATTAGACCATATATGGCTTATCCCGTGAATCTGCTTTGCCAATATATGCACAATCCCTCCTCAGATCACGTGTATTTGCAGAAAAAGCTGCTAATCTACATCAAAGGTACCTCCCATTATGGAATTCCTATCTCCAAAGGATCACTTCGCATTTACTCCTTCTCGGATGCCGACTGGGCCAGCGACAAGCAGACTCCCAAATCTACCACCTGTTTATGTATAGGCAACACACTTCTTGTCACGACCCGACCCGACGGGGACGGATCCCGCCCGAGCCGGATCGCGACGAGAGACCTTTCTTAACCAGGATCTGGCTTTGGATTAGGTTACTGAACTGATCTTTCAAATTCTTAACTCAACAGAAGCACACAGAACAACAGAGCTACTAAAAACATCAAATGCAGCGGAACAAAACATCTATCTTTTCATTTCCTCAAAATAATCATCTACAGAACAGTACATGGCTTTCAACAGAAAGAAAGACAGAACAGAAAAGCCATGACTGTACAAAAATCAAAAGTACAAAAGTACCTAATCTGATCAGACTCTGAAAACCTAGTCCTGAACTTCCTTGCCCTTCCCAGAACCTGAAAACCACCAGAAAGCAAGGGTGAGCTCAACAGCTCAGCAAAGCAACAAAACCACCAATCTAAATTCTCAGAAAACAGAACCAAATTCATCGGACAGAAATCAGATCAGAAATCGGAACAGAATTGGAAATCAAAACTTACGGACAGGTATCAAATCACATCAGAGTCGTACAGATCGTATCAGAACAGAACAAATCAACAGAGTCAGAATCAGAAATCAGAATCGTACGGATCATATCATATCATAATCACAATTTCGTACAGAACAGAACAGATACAGAAAATAGTACAGATACATATAGCTAAATGCCCTGACACTGACGGAATCTCTATGGATTCCGGCCCCTTATGCCTCCCTTCCCAGACACTGACTGAATCTCATAGGATCCAGGCCCCTTATATCTCCCTTTGTGCTCACGGCACCAAAACAGATGTGCTTATAGCACCAAAACAGAATTCATCGGATCCGGAACAGAACAGATATCAGATTTGATCTCATTGCAGATTTCCCGTTTCACTAACTGAATCTCATAGGATTCAGGCCCCTTATAACTCCCTTTTTATAGCTTATACACATAGTATTTCAATTCAGAAGAAATACGGACAATTCAGAAATTACCAAAAAAAAAATCGGGCAGCACAACGGCAGTATACGGAATTTACACAAAAATTCCTGCAAAGAAAATTTACCGAATTCGCACAGAATACATATATCAACATTTCAGAACATTTATTCTACTGCACAGATAAATTCCAATTTCACAGAAAAATCTGGTCGACTAAAAACACAGTCGAATCAAAAATACCCGGACGAAAATCTTCAGAAAATAACCAAAATGTGCACACTCGGCACGTCAACAATATACAGAAAGTTACGCGGTAAAAACTGAGCCAATCAACAGATACGGATAAAAATCATTAACGAAAACGAAATCCGGACAGAATATACCGCCAAACACGACGGTTCTGAAAATTGAGAAAGGCGGAATGTGCCTTACCTCGAGCACAGCAATTTCCTCAACAGCCACTTCGGGCGAAAACGGCTCCGCGTCGTCCGAAAATCAACTTTTCCACTTTTTCCTTCGTTTTTCTCTCTCTCCTCAGCTTTTTCTCTCTCTTCAAAATATATCTCATTTCTATATATATCCAGACTGATCGTCCCGGACGAACGAGCTTCGTACCGGACGATCCATGAAGAGAGGAATTCCGTCCAGACGAAAAATGACATATCGTCCCTGGCGAAGGGTTCACGGGAGAATTTTCGTCCAGACGACGATCCTGATTTCGTCCAGACGAACCATACAGCCAAAACTGATTTTCTGCACAACCTGTACCGATCGTCCCGGACGATCCAACTTCGTCCCGGACGAACCTGGAGCAAAAACTGATATTACAATCTCCCCAACTTAAAAAAAAATGTCGTCCTCGACATTATCCAATCCAACCTCCGTCAAAACAAGTACGGGTACGACCGTCTCATATCAGACTCCTTCTCCCAAGTTGCTTCCCGTGCAGTCCGGTGCTTCCACTGGACTTTAACCATCGGAATCTCTTTATTTCTTAACTTTCGGACGTCGTATGCCAAAATAAGCTCTGGCTCTTCCTTGTACGCCAGATTCTCCTGAATCTCCACCTCATCAGCTGACAACTTCTTCCCAGAGTCGGATACCCACTTCCTCAGAGTGGATACGTGAAACACATTATGCACGTCAGGCATAGAATCAGAAAGCAATAGGCGATAAGCAGATTTTCCAATTCTTTCCAAAATCTCAAATGGTCCAACATACCTTGGACTAAGCTTACTCACCTGACCAAATCTGCTCACACCTTTCATCGGGCTGACTTTGACATACACAAAGTCACCGACCTGAAACTCAACAAATCTGTGCTTCTGATTGTAATACTTCTGCTGACGATCTTGAGCGGCTTTCAATCTTTCTCTTATCAAATTGATCTTCTGAGCAGTTTCATCAGCAAAAGTGGCCCCCAAAGCCTGTCTATCTCCGACCTCCGTCAGAGTCAAAGGAGTGCGACACTTCCTGCCATACAAAGCCTCGTACGGTGCCATACCGATACTGGACTGAAAACTGTTGTTATAGGCAAACTCAATCAGCGGAATATGATCCTCCCAACTTCCGCTAAAGTCCAGAACACAAAGCCTCAACAGATCTTCCAGTACCTGAATCGTCCTCTCAGACTGTCCGTCGGTCTGAGGATGAAAGGCTGTACTGAAATGCAGTTTTCGTACCCAAGCCTTGCTGAATGCCTTTCCAAAGTCTGGAAGTAAAGCGTCCATCTCGATCAGATACGATCACACGAGGCACACCGTGCAATCTGACTATTTCCTTCACATAAATCTGTGCCAAGCGATCAACTGAATCCGTCTGTCTGATCGGAAGAAAAATGGGCTGACTTCGTCAATCGATCTACAACCACCCAAATGGCATCATGTCCTTGTCGTGATTGAGGAAAACCCATCGCAAAATCCATCGTTACCTCCTCCCATTTCCACTCAGGGATAGGCAACGACTGCAACAGTCCACCTGGTCGCTGATGCTCTGCCTTCACCAACTGACAGGCTTCGCATCTCGACACAAACTCTGCCACATCCTTCTTCATCCCAGGCCACCAAAACAAAAGCTTCATATCAGCGTACATCTTACCACTGCCTGGATGAACAGTATAGCCAGAATGAATGATGAGATTCGTACAGAATCTCCTGCCTCAAGTCTTCAAACACAGGTACCCACAACCTATTCTTACAGAAAATAGCACCAGAATCAGAAATTCGAAGTTCAGGAGTCTTACCAGATCCAATCTGAGCTATCAACTTCGAATAGTCAGAATCTGACTTCTGGGCTTCTTGAATCCGTGCTTCCAAAGAAGACTGAATACTCATCTGAGCCAACTCCAAATCATTGGAGGAAACCACCTCCAACTGCAATCTCTCCAAATCACGAATCAGAAAGTCATCACAGGTAAGCTGAATACCTGAGAATCCAGAAGACTTTCTGCTCAGAGCGTCCGCTACCACATTCGCCTTCCCAGGCTGATACTGAATAGTCAAATCGTAGTCCTTGATCAACTCGAGCCACCTCCTCTGTCTCAGATTCAGATCCTTCTGAGTAAAAATGTACTTCAGGCTCTTATGATCAGTAAAGATCTCACACCTGACGCCATACAAGTAATGACGCCAAATCTTCAAAGCAAAAACCACTGCAGCTAACTCCAAATCATGTGTCGGGTAATTCTTCTCATGTGGTTTCAACTGTCTCGAAGCATAAGCAATTACCTGACCATGCTGCATCAGAACACAACCCAATCCTTTCAGTGAAGCATTACTGAACACCTGGAAACCCTCCGTACCTGACGGAAGTGCCAACACTGGAGCTGAAGTCAAACACTCATTCAATCTCTGAAAACTAGCTTCACACTCCGGTGTCCAAACAAAAGGTACTGACTTCTGAGTCAGTCTCGTCAGAGGAGTCGAAATCTGTGAAAATCCTTTCACAAACTTCCTATAATACCCGGCCATGCCCAAGAAACTACGTACCTCAAATACCGTAGTCGGCCTTGGCCAATCAGCAACAGCCTGAATCTTCTAGGGATCTACAGAAATGCCTTTTCCGCTAATCACATGCCCCAGAAAAGAAATGCTCTTCAGCCAGAATTCACACTTAGAGAACTTGGCATACGGCTGATGCCTCCTCAAAGTCTCCAACACAATCCTCAAATGTCTGGCATGCTCATCATCAGATGCAGAATATACCAGAATATCGTCAATGAAGACGATCACAAACTGATCCAAATACTCCCTGAATACTCGGTTCATCAGATCCATGAAAATCGCAGGCGCATTGGTTACCCCAAAAGGCATAACCAAAAACTCGTAGTGCCCGTACCGAGTACTAAAAGCAGTCTTCACCACATCAGCTTCCTTCACCTTCACCTGATAATATCCGGATCTCAAATCAATCTTCGAAAATACCGAAGATCCGGAAAGCTGATCAAACAAGTCGTCAATCCGAGGCAAAGGATACTTGTTCTTGATCGTGACCTTGTTCAAATCTCTGTAATCAATACACATACGGAGTGTACCGTCCTTCTTTTTCACAAACAGAACAGGTGCTCCCCAGGGCGAAACACTAGGACGTACAAAACCTCTGTCAACCAACTCCTGAAGCTGAACTTTCAACTCAGAAAGTTCTTTCGGTGCCATCCTGTACGGAGCTTTCGATATAGGAGCTGTACCCGGAAAAACATCGATAGAGAACTCCACATCTCTATCCGGAGGTAAACCAACCAACTCCTCAGGAAAAACATCGGCAAACTCCCGTACCACTGGGATCTCAGAAACAGAACCAACCTCCAGGTTCAGATCCCGCACCGAAGCTAAAAATACCGGACATCCTTTCTTCCACATCCTGCTCACCTCCAACACAGAAACCAGACTGGAGAGAACACCTCGTAATCCCTGAAATACAACTCTCTCTCCAGCCACAAGCAAACTCACTTGCTTCTTCAGACAGTCTATCTGAGCCTCATACTGACTCAGCCAATCCATGCCCAGAATCACATCATACGAAGAAATCGGCAATCGAATCAAACTCGATTTCCACTTCTTACCAGAAAAATCTCGATCTCACACAAACAAAACTGTCGAGCAATCAATGGATTCCCCGCCGGTAAAATCACAGACAAAGAAATCGGTAAAAACATCGAATCCAAATGTAAAATCTCAAAACAATGCTCGGACAGAAAAGAATGACTCGCTCCAGAGTCAAACAAAACACGACAGGGCTGATCAGAAATGTAAACCGTACCTGTCACAACATCCGGAGCATCACGAGCCTCCTGCTGACTCAGACTGTAAACTCGTGGCTGAACTGGAGCAGGAACTGAAGCAACAGAACTACTCTGCTCCCTCTGAATCGTAGGTGGTCTCCGCGGTGCAGAACTAGAACCACCACCTCTACCAGCAAATCCCTCAGGGCGAGGGAGGAACAGTCCTCGGTCTTCCTGCTGCTGAACCAACAGGTCTGACAAAGCCCTCAGATCGCTGCTCAGAACGCTGATCAAATCCCATCTGCGGACATTCTGCAATCCTATGTCCCGGCTGACCACATCTGAAACAAAGACCAGCTATCCTGTAGCACTGGCCATGGTGTCGCCGTCCACAACTCTGGCACACAGGTGCCGTACTGACAGATCCAGAACTAGTCGTACTGGTAGCAGTACCAGACGATCCTCCGCTCTTCCTGGAATCTCCAGATCCAGATCCAGGAACAAATCTCCTCTTCCCAGAGGAACCACTGCCAGATGTCTCTCCTCCAAACCTCTTCCTACTCGCAGTCCACCGCTGCTGAGTAGCCGTCATGTCATTCTCAATCAGACGAGCTCGCTCCACAAGCTCAGAGAAATCAGTAATCCGGAACGGTATCAGAGGCTGCCTCAAAGTGTCTCGTAAGCCTCTCAGAAATCTGTAGCACCTCTCAGCAGACGTGCTAACCAGCTGCGGAGCGTACCTGGCTAATGCAGTAAACTCAGCCTCGTACTGCATCACCGTCTTGCTCCCCTGAACAAGTCTCAGAAAACTCTCCTGCATCTGCTGTTGTGCAGAAGGGGGAACAAACCAGTCCCGAAATACTTCGGTGAACTCCTCCCAAGTAATCAAAGAGTTCAATCTGCCCTGAAATCTGGCTGCTTGCTGGCCATCCCACCAGTGCTCAGCCTCTCCGTCCAACAGAAAAAACAGCTAACGGAACTTTCCTGTCTGCAGGACACTGCATCCCGTCAAAAGTCTTCTCCAATCTCCTCAGCCACTCCTCGGCTGCTCTGGGCTCAACAGCGCCCTCAAACCTCGGAGGCTTCAACCTCAAAAATAACTGCAGGTGTCGATCAATGTCCTCAGATCTAACAGTCGAAGTTCTGCTCTGAGTCTCGCTCATCATCTGAGCAACAAGTGAAGCAAACTGTGAAAGCGTATCAGCACCGACCACTGGGGCTGTACTCCCCACTGGTGCTGCCTGATCGTCACTCTGACCGTCTGTCATGTCTGGGTCTGGCTGATCCATACAGAAAAATCCAGAAAATCCGGAAAACTATCACAAAACAACACAAAATAACACAATAAAAAGCCAAACGACCCAAAACTACCTCCTAGACAGACTCACTGATCACTTCCTAGAGCTCTGTTTTACAATCCAACCTGTTTCCAAAACCAATGCTCTGATACCACAAAAAGCTTGTCACGACCCGACCCGACGGGGACGGATCCCGCCCGAGCCGGATCGCGACGAGAGACCTTTCTTAACCAGGATCTGGCTTTGGATTAGGTTACTGAACTGATCTTTCAAATTCTTAACTCAACAGAAGCACACAGAACAACAGAGCTACTAAAAACATCAAATGCAGCGGAACAAAACATCTATCTTTTCATTTCCTCAAAATAATCATCTACAGAACAGTACATGGCTTTCAACAGAAAGAAAGACAGAACAGAAAAGCCATGACTGTACAAAAAATCAAAAGTACAAAAGTACCTAATCTGATCAGACTCTGAAACCTAGTCCTGAACTTCCTTGCCCTTCCCAGAACCTGAAAACCACCAGAAAGCAAGGGTGAGCTCAACAGCTCAGCAAAGCAACAAACCACCAATCTAAATTCTCAGAAAACAGAACCAAATTCATCGGACAGAAATCAGATCAGAAATCGGAACAGAATTGGAAATCAAAACTTACGGACAGGTATCAAATCACATCAGAGTCGTACAGATCGTATCAGAACAGAACAAATCAACAGAGTCAGAATCAGAAATCAGAATCGTACGGATCATATCATATCATAATCACAATTTCGTACAGAACAGAACAGATACAGAAAATAGTACAGATACATATAGCTAAATGCCCTGACACTGACGGAATCTCTATGGATTCCGGCCCCTTATGCCTCCCTTCCCAGACACTGACTGAATCTCATAGGATCCAGGCCCCTTATATCTCCCTTTGTGCTCACGGCACCAAAACAGATGTGCTTATAGCACCAAAACAGAATTCATCGGATCCGGAACAGAACAGATATCAGATTTGATCTCATTGCAGATTTCCCGTTTCACTAACTGAATCTCATAGGATTCAGGCCCCTTATAACTCCCTTTTTATAGCTTATACACATAGTATTTCAATTCAGAAGAAATACGGACAATTCAGAAATTACCCAAAAAAAAAAAAATCGGGCAGCACAACGGCAGTATACGGAATTTACACAAAAATTCCTGCAAAGAAAATTTACCGAATTCGCACAGAATACAGATATCAACATTTCAGAACATTTATTCTACTGCACAGATAAATTCCAATTTCACAGAAAAATCTGGTCGACTAAAAAACACAGTCGAATCAAAAATACCCGGACGAAAATCTTTAGAAAATAACCAAAATGTGCACACTCGGCACGTCAACAATATACAGAAAGTTACGCGGTAAAAAAACTGAGCCAATCAACAGATACGGACAAAAATCATTAACGAAAACGAAATCCGGACAGAATATACCGCCAAACACGACGGTTCTGAAAATTGAGAAAGGCGGAATGTGCCTTACCTCGAGCACAGCAATTTCCTCAACAGCCACTTCGGGCGAAAACGGCTCCGCGTCGTCCGAAAATCAACTTTTCCACTTTTTCCTTCGTTTTTCTCTCTCCTCAGCTTTTTCTCTCTCTTCAAAATATCTCATTTCTATATATATCCAGACTGATCGTCCCGGACGAACGAGCTTCGTACCGGACGATCCATGAAGAGAGGAATTCCGTCCAGACGAAAAATGACATATCGTCCCTGGCGAAGGGTTCACGGGAGAATTTTCGTCCAGACGATCCTGATTTCGTCCAGACGAACCATACAGCCAAAACTGATTTTCTGCACAACCTGTACCGATCGTCCCGGACGATCCAACTTCGTCCCGGACGAACCTGGAGCAAAAACTGATATTACACTTCTTTCCTGGAGTATTAAAAAACAACACATAGTGGCTAGATCTTCAACTGAAGCAAAATACAGATCTTTGGTCGCAGCCACAACCGACTTCATCTGGCTTCACAAACTATTAAACGACTTTCAGATTCAACTACAACATCCAATAGAGCTCAAATGTGACAAAGCCTCAGCCATAGCTCTTGCCAACAATCCTTTCTTCCACATTAGGACCAAACACATCAACATCAATCAACATTTTATTAGAGACCATATCAACTTCAACACAATCAGCATCATTCTGGTTGCTACACAGGATCAACTAACAATATCCTCACCAAGCCTTTCTCAACTTGTAGGTTTCAATTACTCGTCACAAGCTCACTGTCAAATCATGGCGGTCAGCTTGAAGGGGAGTAATAACAACATTCTGACATCAAAGGACAAGAGTTCATCCACTATCATATAACAACATAGATGCATCACACACCTACAAGTGTCATGCATCACTTATCTACTTTGTCATTCTAGAACAGTCTTTTACATACATATATATATATATATATATATATATATATATATATATATATATATATATATATATATATATATATATATATATATATATATTCTCATGTCTTGTATTAAAACGAATTAATGAATACATCAAACACTTGAGTCTCTGTTACTATTTCTTCAAAATGAAAACTTAAAAGCGCAAGAATCCTATAAAATAGTGGACTTTGACCAAACAATTAACAACTGGGAATTACAGGCACTGAATGGATATTATAAAAAACAAAAGAAATTTAATAATCAAGATACTATAGATTAAGAATTTTCCTAGTCATAGTTTTCTAGAATTTCTCTTAACGACTGATGGAAGGCCATCTCCTAAAGAAAATCAGAACCATTAGTTAAGTTTTTTTACTGCATCTTAAAGCAATTTTTTAGTACAAAAAACTTCCCTTAACGAGTGATAGAAGGCCATCTCCTAAAGAAAAGCGGAACCATAAGTTTTTTTACTGCTTCTTAAAGCAATTTTTTAGTACAAAAATTAAGCTAGAAAGCTGCTTTAAGGAGGAGTAAGAAAACCGTCTCAAACAAAGTTTGTTTTAAGTTAATCTTGTTCTTGTTCTGCCTAAGTTACATATCTAAGTTTCATTAATAATAATAATAATAATATTTAATTAGTCACAGTCTTGACAAACTGTGCTAGAGAAAGTATGTATTTGAGAGGAATGATGATCAAGAGAATGAAAAAGTAATTAAAATTTTTTTTTCTAATTTTATCTTAATAATATTCTCCTCTTTTTCCCTCTTTTCCTCTCTCTAAACATCAGCACCACTCCACCAACTAAATGCATTAAAGACAAAGAAAAGTCCGGCCAATTGCTTTTTCCTTTTAAGAAATTCTCCGGCACCTTATGACTATCATCTCCGGCCCTTCAGTGGTAGCTGACATCAAACACACTGACTATTAGCTTCTGATCAATTCACCAATTACATCTCCAATATCTACCTCTACATATTGTTGAATGAAGATGTAGAACGAGTAATGCAATGCAACCATTGATTTCTATTCTTTTTATGAAACAATATGCGATGATATATAATAAAGATTATGTGCGAATAGAAACTTTAGTTTGTTAGACAACCAATATTTGAAAATAAAAATATCCAAATCTAATAAAAAATTCATGATTTTAAAATGACCAAAAAACAACAACAACGAGTCTTTGTCCCACTACGTGGGGTCGGCTACATGAATTCTTTTTCTCCATTGTGTCCTATTAAAAGTTGAATTCTCGTTTAAATCTAATAAAGAAATATCATTTCTAATATTTTATAAATAAGTTTTTTTAGGTCTACCTCTATCTTTCTTAACACAAGTCAAATATAATACCTCAACTTTTCTAATCGGGTCATCGGAAGGCCGACGTTCTATGTGACCAAGCCATCTAAGGTGACTCTCTCTAATCTTATCTTCCATTGGTGCTACTCCAACCTTTTCACGTATATGCTTATTTCGTATCATATTTCTAAGGGTAAAGCCACTCATCTACCTGAGCATTCTAATATCTGCAACACTTAACTTAGTATTATGCTTCTCTTATAATGGCTAACATTCGGCGCCATAAAGCATTGCAGGTCTCAACACCATCTTATAGAATTATCCAATGCTTTAAAAATCGGACCGGACCGGCCGGTCCGACCGGTTCAACCGTGAACCGGTCTGATCGCCGGTTCTGTTCAACCCTAAAACCACCTTCACTTCAAACCGGCCGGTTTTGGCCAGGTTTCAACCAGTGAACCGGCGAAACGGTCCGAGTTTTTTAAAACCGGCCAGTTCAAATTTTTTTAATAATAATTAAATAAATTATTTTATGTTAAATTCTTCTAAATGTTAATATAAAACTTTAAATTTTATATAAAAATAAAGACATAATCAAATAATTATTTTAATCATCTCATATGTCTTCTTTCTCCATGTTATAGCTAATATCATGAAAGAAAGAAAAGAGGTATATAACCAAGACAAAGTACCATCTCCAAGTGATGTGGGACTAAACTATACAAGCAAAAAGTCACTTTTAAGTTCATATATAGTTATACACTTATGCACACTATACAACATAGTTTTTTAACAAATTTTTTTAATTAATTTTTATAATATGAATAATATTTATCTTTTAAGTTAATAATATTTTTTTTATTCATTAATATTAATATTTAATTTTTATTTTTAATATTTTTTATTATATATATTATGAAGTTTATGTGATTTTTTTTTTGTTCTCTAAGCGGCTCAAGTAAAAATTATAATATAAAAATTAATTTTTTTTATTTGAATAATATTTATTTTTTTAATTTTTTTGTAAAATGTTTATTTTATTTTTTTAGTTAATAATTATTATTTTTTATCAAATGAATTATTCTTATGTTAAAAAATTTGTAAAGTTTCAGTTTTTATGTTTTTCAACTATAAAGATTTTTATATTACAAAATAAAATATTTTTTATTAAACCATTTAATTATATTTATAATTTTATATTGATAGTTTTAAGTTTTTAAATAATTTATATTTATAAATTAAATCTAAATATGTAATATAAATTAAGAATAATTTATAGGAAATTATATGGTTACTATATTTCATTATTTTATCAATTTTATTAATTTTTTTAATAATATTATTATTTATTACGTCATCCGGTTCGACCCCGGTTCGACCGGTCGAACCGTGAACCTCTCTTTCTTCCGGTTCGTTGTCCGTTCCGATTTTCAGAACCTTGAAATTATCCCTTAAGTTTAAGGGGGACTCATGATTTTAAAATGACATAAAAATAAAAATTTGTATAACTTACCAAATTATTTGATAATGCCTCTCATTTACTAGTCAATGTATATGCATCCTCCCCATCTGTGCAAATAACAGCAAAAGACAGAAAATCACACAACCAAATACAATGAACACGATAAGATTTAAGTGGTTCGGTAAAAATTTGCCTAAATCCATAGAGAAGGGATGATTTCACTATTGTGAAAAAATATGATTAAAATTGCACTCTTCCGCTTTACAGATAGCCCTAAAACCTCTATATATTTGAAGAAGAAAAAAAAACTAATATAGAAACCCCTAATCAATGCAGTAATCAGATCTGCTAATCAATACAGTAATTAGCTGATAAAAGCTTTTCAAATCAATGTTGATTTAGATATGGAAAGGATCCCATAACACGTTCATATGTGTGTGCTTGAATTATTTCAAGGTTTACTTACTAAAAAAATAATAAATTTACATACATTCTTGAATGACTTGTGTGATGCACATATATTTAGAGTTCCAATGTCTTTCCATAAATTTTGCTCTATGGATGATCATAGATAGTATCATAAATCATGTATATTAGTATGTTATTTGAGCTATATGATCAATGAGTTCTGTTATAATACATTTATCATAGCCCCTATATAATGGGACTTTTTAAGTTTTAGAGTTTATTTTGCTAATGATTTTTGCTAGTATATTTCATACTTAAGCTTCGTTTGGGCCAACTTTCTTACTATTTTTTAAAATAGTTTTCTAGTAAAAAATTTTTTTGAATTAAAAACTTTTAATATTTAAAAAATAAAATGAGGCCTTTGAAGATACACTTCCTTATCTCTAGTCCAATCCTCACCTCTGCTTTCATGCAGAAAGTGCGGATTTATTTATAATTTTTTTAGAGCAAAACATTGATTAATATACTAAAATCCCAAAACGCTTAATGGGATGACCCATATTCATTTCCATGATTATGAATCATTTTTTTTAACATTGAAATATCTTAATGTTGTTACTATCAAGCAATATTAGACTTGTTGGATTTGTATCTTCAAGATGCTCGATTTTGTAAGAATTAAAGATTTGGAGATCATTGAGTCGCCCAATTAACGTCTCTAAGTTTTAATTATAGTTCAAATGTTTGATTTGAGCTCATCTAGGCTAGGATTGAATCACTTTTGTTGTCATTAGATTTGTCTCATAAATTTATTTGTCCAACGAAGAAATTGCACTATGCTGACTTAGTCATAATTTATTTATGTCATATTTTAGGAATTTTATGGATGTCGTAGTTTATTTATGTCATCTAAACTTGTAGGTTATTTTATTATGGATGTTTGAAAATTTAATTATATTTTGAATTGCTATAAATTTTTCTTTGCAAAGGGAAGGGCATCCTTTTTTTTTTTTTTAAAGGGGAGGGCGCCCTTTTTTATATTGTATGAGAGGAATTAGGTTTGTAATTTTTCACAATCAAATATATTGAAATGTGGAATGTTAACAATAGGGTATAGTCATCAATTAGGTGAACATATACATATACATTTTTGTATGTTGATCATTATGCTTTTTATTCTTTTTTTACTATATATTTTAAGGTTTCGTTTGGGACAGTTTTATTACTGCTTCTTAAAATAGCTTTTTTCTACAAATACTAGAAAGCTGCTTTAAGAAGCAGTAAAAAATACGTCCAAATGAAACTTAAATTAGGTTTCATATATTCCCCAACACTATATTTCTATCTTATCATTATATCCTTCTAATCATTCAATTAGTTTCCCAACTCATCTCTCTCTCTCTCTCTCTCTAGATTTAGGTGTAGCCTTCTTGCATTCAACAACAATTTCACCACAAATACCAGTCTTACCAGTGAAACTCTTTCAGCCCTCAACACATTCCATCCCACCATTGGAATTATGCCTTCTGAAGTTCCATGGCGTTCTAAGTACTTTGAGGACAATGTTACAGTGAATCTGAATGGTAAGATCCCTCATACAAAACTCCATCAATATGCCTATTCCATTCAGTATTCATTAAATTTTTCACCCATTGAAAGTTGCTGGATTAGTTTCCTCTTCCACATACTATTTCGGACATCTTTATAGAAATAATCAAAATTGGGATATGTGAGAAATAAACAAAGTAAAAACTAAAAAGCTTAGAATCTGAACCAACTGAACATCTGATAGTTTAGAGATGCTTTAAGTGGAAGATGAGAGCAGAAACTTTCAGCAAAGCTACCAAATTAAACTGTCAGAAAGAGAGTGAATATTATGAGGAGAGGAAAGTTAGGTGCAAAAATAACTGAGGATGAGGAATTTGATGATCTGATGATGTTTTTTTATTCACGGAGGGACCTACGCGTTAAATAAAAGTGAAAATTACAGGTCCTTAGAGAATCAATAGCTCCATTAAAATACAACATTTGAAGTAAAACTTAAGAGCAACTGATTCTATTTATTAAAATAAGGCAAAATAAAAAGAGAAAAAAAAAAAAAAAAAAACAGCTCAACCAAGCACAAGGTAGCAACCTGCATCGAACAGAAAAACCAACAGGACGAGCCGCCTCAACCAAAGCCACCTGCAAAATAAAACAAGGACACCATCTGGCACCAATTATCGATCCAATACTTTAACAACTGAGCCAAACCAATCAAATAAGATTGGTTGGGTTTTGGGTTCGATTTTTTTTTTTTTTAATTCATTTTATATTATATGGGTAGACTTATGAATACACTCGAGCTAGATTCGATAAAGGACTCGTGAATCAAATTCAATAAGCTAACAGGTCAAATTTGAGCTAAACTAACCCGACTCGGCTCGACAACTCTCAAGTTGGCTCATACATATATATATATATATATATATATATATATATATATATATATATATATATATATATATATATATATATTAAAATTTAAATCATTTTAGTATAAGCTTGCCAAGAATATTAAAACTTTATATTTCTCTTTTCTTATTTTAAGTGATCAATTACTATTTCTCATATAATTTCATATTTTTAATCATATTATTATAATAAATACGCAATTAAGAATGATCTTATTCTTATATGTTTTATAATAAATGAGTAAACTCTAACTCAAAGAATTAAACTCGAGTTAGAGTTTGAACTCAATTAATTAATCAAATTAAAGCAAAAGCTCAAGTCAAGTGTGCCTCAAAGCCTTCTAGTTTGGCTCGACTCGCCATACACTCATACTTTATCTCTTGACTTAAAAGAAAATATCATTCTAACCCGTTTCGACCAAGTAAATACAAAAATAGCACACAATGTGTCCAAATACAATGAATGTGCTTACTTCCATGATGATGTTTAGCATTTAGATTTTGTTTAGGACAACTTTATTACTCCTTATTAAAGCAATTTTTTTTAAATTTTTTTTTTATTTTTTTTTACTAAAAAGCTGCTTTAAGAAACCGTAAGAAAGCTATTCCAAACGAGCGAAATTATTATGTGCGATCACCGGATGCAGTCCAAAGGCCAATTAGGAAGTGCCACATCACCAATTTACTGTGTACCGTTGTATATCGGGTGACATAACAAGTCCTGATTGGCCTCC
Source organism: Dendrobium officinale (assembly GCA_019514585.1). Lineage (NCBI taxonomy): Eukaryota > Viridiplantae > Streptophyta > Magnoliopsida > Asparagales > Orchidaceae > Dendrobium > Dendrobium officinale. Next base: position 2,288,106 of record CM033689.1, read on the forward strand.
GGACTGTCTGCTGACCGCATGTAATAATTTCTCCCCAAACGAATCCTTAGTCATATATTTAATTTGTATAAAATTGTGTCTCTTTATAGAATAATTAAAAGTCGGTTCACTGTATATCAAATTCATTTATAAATATTCACAATAGAAAAAGAAATTGAATTCTTCTTACTCAATAAATTAATTCTTTGCCAGCTTGGAATATTTAATCAGTTATAATCTGTAATAGTTTAAATATGTTGGTGAATCAAAGACGCGTTGATTGAGAAATCATCTGATTTTATTCTCTCTTATTGTATTGGAAGACTGTTTACAGAACTTCGCTGCAAATGATACTGGTTTAAACTTGTTCAAATTTGAACATATGTTCTATCGTGATTCAAACTAACGTGCGAGCCTGGGATAAATTATTCTGGCCGGATACAATTTTATGTTCGGAGACTAATCAGAATGCGTCATGTCAACGGTACCGAGCGGGGTGACGTGACTCATTCTAGTTGATCTCCGGACGACATACAATGTCCACATAAAATAATAAATCCTGATCCTTGATCTCATTATTTTTTAATGCTACTTGTCTCATGGTATCTTCCCCATTGAGCTCTGCTGCACACACCGTTGGTCATGTGAACTCCTTGCTCTTTCACATATCGCAGCCCTACGGTGCCTTCCCAATGAGCTCCGTTGCATAGTATCAGTCTCGTATACGTCTATTTTTTTTTTTTTTGTGACGAGGAAGCACTGTCCTTAAGCCAGTGTAAACCCCGGTCGACTTAGCATGCAACCCACACCAATTTACACGGGCCAACACTTAAAGCTTTTACTGCTTGCCAAGGGATCTGATACTATGAACCAGGGACCTGGGCTTTGCCCAGCCAGCTCTTCACCGTCTATTCTCTTCACTTACTACTCAATCTACCATGCCTTATCTACAAGCTCTACGACACTCGCCAGTCACGACTCACGATGCCTTTTCTATGAACTTCATTGCATGATGTGAATTGACGAACTCATCTCCTCCATTATACACTATCGATCAAACAAATTCAAAAGATTTAGAGCAAAATAAACAAGTCATAAATATCAAAGATTATTATTCATCAATTATAATTTTATAAAATTAAAATTTAGATATATTTCAAAAGAAAAAAAAATCTCTCTCTCTCTCTCTCTCTCTCTATATATATATATATATATATATATATAAAATCGTCTATCCAAATTAAAAGCGAAATAAGCCTTGCGGGCTTTCTACCGTCGGATATGAAAAGAATAAGGGTCGGACGGCTCGATAATACTTTGACCGGTCCAAGCGAATTAGGGTTTGAGTACGTGACTCCCTCGACTCTCTATAAAACTCTCGGCTTTCCCACAATCGGAAATACCGATTCTCCAAAGCGCCGTCGAACTCCAAAGAGGTACCATTTTTCTTAACCCAGCTCTCAATTTTTTTATCAGAACGCTATGGTTTTTTTTTGATCTGTTTGTTAGATTTTATTGGTTTATGGTAGAAGGCCTATAGGTGTGTTAACCAATCTCTAGGTTGTTTTTTGTTTTTTGATTCTACTGCATCTCCAATGATGATAGAAAGAAAACTTTCGTTCTTCCGAGGTTGGTAATTCCATCCATGCGGAGAAAATTTGGAGACCTGAACTGAAGGAGATGTTTTATGCTGATTTTTCGATCTACTTTTTGGCTGTAGCCGATCTTTTTTTCTTCGTTTATATCGTCTTTTCTGCTTCGAATTGTTTGGTTTTGCTCAGGGTTGCTGTATACTTCTCTATTTGTGAACGAAGCAGTCGGTTGAATATTTGGATTTATGGATCATGTAAGCTTGTGCTCAAGTTTAGTTGAAAGAATTTTTCTTAGGTTCTTATATTTGTTAGATCCGTTAGAAGGTTTTTTCTGGTCGGGAACAATATCGTTTATTGCTCTTCCTTGATTTGTCAGCCAAATGAACAACTATAGGTTAAAACTAGGAACTACGGCTTAACCTTCCATTATTTTACAAATTTTCTCGCTGATGCTTGTTTACTTTGCCACTATTTGCGTTTTAAGTAGTCGATGATGTTGGATATGTATTGTAAAATCAGTTAATACTCATATTAAACAATATATTTTTGCTTGAGTAATGTTACTGAGTTGTCCTGTGCACGATCTTATGTATTTGATAGTAATTTTTCTTAATATAAGCTGCTCTTAATTATGCATTGTGTATTCTACCTACAGCCTGAAGTTTTTTACTTTCAGACAATACTATAATTTGGATCAGAAATTTTGTTTTTTTCAGGTTACTGTAGGAAGGAAAGAGATAGTTCCACTGTAACATGATATCAGTGTTCTGATTTACATCAGTGGTTCTTTGACCTTTTTCTTTCAATATGAGATTTACATATTTTGATCTTTCAATTTCTCAACTTGAACTCTTATCGATATATGAATATTATCATTTGATGTGTTTCTTTTAATTTAACATGGTCGCGTAATTGTTAAAGATATTCGTGATGCAACAATGATTGAAATTTGTTGAGTAATCAAATGTTCTAAATCACCAGAAAATTGTATTAAGGGTCATCATTTTTATCCTTCTATATCAGCATTGGAAATGTTGTTAAAAAATTCAGCATTGAGATGTTGTTAAAGGATATTTAAAGTGATGTGTCTTGGCACATGTTTTTCTTAGCTTACATATTTGTAATATGTGAAACCTTTGGGGTAGGTAGAAAGCTAGTATGGTGGAAGAAATATTTAAAATACTTGGGGATTGATAGTAGTACCATAAAGTTTAGCATATGATTTCAGAGTAAAATATAGAGTGATTAATTATTGTTGGAAGATTAAGTGATATATAGGTATGATAGATTCAAGTACATAGTTTATTGTGTTGAAGAATGAGGTTATAATTTATGGGTCTAATGCAATGTGATTAAATGTAGAGTGCATTAGGAGTATATAATGATTAGAGAATAACGACTTAAATGGATGTTGATCAAATTTATTGTTCTACTGGTTATGCTATTTGCGTTTCGGTATTAGAAAATAATTTAGTCATTTAAAAGAAAGAGATTGTTGAGATCGATATGTGAAAAAATTAAAAAGGATGAATTAGAAATGATTATATCATAGAGATCGTGATATTAATGCTCTTCAAAGTTAGGATTATAGGTGATTTAAACATTTACAGTGGGGGTAAGTTATGCAACAACAAAATGTTCAGTTAAAGCAATGTCATTACATTAGGAAAGATAAAGGGTAGGTCCAGGTCACACGGTTTAAAATTCTGTAAAAATATATGTGCAATTTAGATTTAACAAATAAAATAACAAGCAATTTTGTTACATTAGGAAGGTAAAGGGTAGGCCTAAGTCAAACGGTTTGAAATTCTGTAAAAATGTATGTGCAACTTGGATCTAACAAACCAAATAACAAGCAATGGGGGGGGGGGTAAGTTATGCAACAACAAAATGTTCAGTTAAAGCAATGTCATTACATTAGGAAAGATAAAGGGTAGGTCCAGGTCACACAGTTTAAAATTCTGTAAAAATATATATGCAATTTAGATTTAACAAATAAAATAACAAGCAATTTTGTTACATTAGGAAGGTTAAAGGGTAGGCCTAAGTCAAACGGTTTGAAATTCTGTAAAAATGTATGTGCAACTTGGATTTAACAAACCAAATAACAAGCAATGGGAATGAATTTAGAATGGAGATGCATTGAGCTCACCCAGCTGGTTGAATTATGGATGATTCAACTTGTTGTCACTTGATATACTTTTTGCTATCAACCTCGCTATTCAGCATTTCAGCTAAAACGCATTAGTGAGTAATTTATGGCAATACTGACAGCAGATCAATTTGTTTCATGAACCTTAGATCTTAGCCTCTTTGGTTTCATTTGGGACGGTTTTCTTTCTGCTTCTTAAATCATCTTTTTAGTAGAAAATTTTTAATTTTTATACTAAGAAGTTAAACAAGAAAGTCATCCCAAACAAAGCCTTTATGATGCAAGATGGTTGTGCTTGGTTGGAATTTTGATATAAACGCTAATCCTGTTAGTAATTTGAAAGGCAATATTTTGTTGAATATTATATTTGATATATATTAAAGGATGTATATCATGATTTATTCGATAAATTTTACGCTAGCTGTTGACTACCTAATGCAACCCTTCACTTTTCTCATAAGGACTTGGGACTGGGCAATGGCATTGTTAGAGAGAGTTGCCTTAAATGGTTTGGTGATGTAAAATGGCGGCCTTCCCATGACCCTGTTAGGAGAGTAGATGTATTAGATTTGGTCTATGTTAAGAAAGGTAGAGATAGATCTAAATAAGACTTGGTTAGAAAATATTAGAAACCACCTTTCTTTATTAGATTTAAGTGAAAATTTGATTCTTAACAAGACACAATGGAGAAAAATGATTCATATAGCTGATCCCATATAGTGGGATAAAGGCATTGTTGTTATTATATTTTATATATATTATCCTATTGGCTACATTTATTTCTTCTATTTGTTTGGTGATTTCTTATTCTTCTGATTATTTTGATTTGAGCAAATGTCTTTTTCTCTGTGTTTTGTCTTAAGTTAGTGTATTTTGCTGAAGACCCCTGTGATTGAATGAACTATGAGTTTCAGCCTTGTCTGAACATTCTTTGATGTTGAAAATCATAGCATATGTATTCTGAGGGGAATTCAGCATTGCATCTTCTGTTTCTTTCCAGAACTCTTTAGTTCTGAAATTATTAGTTAAATAAACTCTAGCACACTCAATATGATTTTCTTTCAGGCAAAATGGGTCGAAGGCCTGCCCGTTGTTACCGTCAGATCAAGAACAAACCCTACCCCAAATCAAGGTATTGCCGCGGTGTCCCTGACCCCAAAATCCGCATCTACGATGTTGGCATGAAAAAGAAAGGCGTCGACGAGTTCCCATTCTGCGTCCACCTTGTCAGCTGGGAGAAGGAGAATGTCTCAAGCGAAGCCCTGGAAGCTGCTCGCATCGCCTGCAACAAGTACATGACTAAAGCGGCTGGCAAGGATGCCTTCCACCTTCGCGTCCGGGTTCACCCTTTCCACGTCCTCCGCATCAACAAAATGCTTTCGTGCGCCGGAGCTGATCGACTCCAGACTGGCATGCGAGGAGCTTTCGGAAAGCCTCAGGGAACCTGCGCAAGGGTAGCCATTGGTCAGGTTTTACTTTCTGTCAGGTGCAAGGATAACAACAGCGCTCATGCGCAGGAAGCTTTGAGGAGAGCCAAATTCAAGTTTCCTGGAAGGCAGAAGATAATTGTGAGCAGAAAATGGGGTTTCACTAAGTTCAGCAGAACTGATTACATAAAATGGAAGCAGGAGAACAGGATTGTTTCAGATGGAGTTAATGCTAAGTTGCTGGGATGCCATGGACGGCTTGCTAACAGGCAACCTGGAAAGGCCTTTCTTAGTGAGGATTTGACGACCTATGTGTAAGAGGTTGGTTTACTTAACTCTTACTCTATTTTCTTGTATCAGAACTGAAGGAACTGTTTGTCCTTTTACAGTCTTTGGCTCTTTGCTGTTACCTTTGATATTTGCTTCTGAGAGACATTGTTAAATTTGGTCGTTTTTGTTATGCAATAGACATTGCTGTCTCTTTTTTATCTCTTGTGTAAATGTATTTTAATCTCACGTTTATGTTACAAAGTTTGTTAGTGATCAACAGTTTGATTCTAGTAGTCAAATGTTAGATTTATATCCTAGTGTTTGATTCTAGCAGATAAATTGATTTGAGCTTATTCGAAATTTAGTTCTAACCTCAGATCATCTTCTAAGGGCATCTCCAACCGAAAAAATCATTTTTCACTCTAAAATGCAGTAAAACTTCAAAATAATGTAATTCATCTCCAATCGAATTGCATTTCTTATTTCTTTCATGCACTTCTTGCGAAGGTAATCATCCCTCCTTACTTTTCTCCTCTTTCGCGTTCTTCTTCAGCAAATCTGCAACTCAATTTTTTGACGTAGGTGAATAGTCTGACGTCAATACTGGTGTCACACTGTTTGTCTACCGAATTTTTGCGTGAGATTTGATCTTCGAATGCAACGAATGGTGGACTACATACGGTGGTATGCAGTTCGGTTGGAGAAGATCTAAAATTTGCTTTTTTGATCAAAAGTTTGATTCTAGCGGACAAATCTTATATTTCTACCCCTAGTGTTTGATTTTAGCAGAAAATAAGCGATTTGATCTTATTTGAAATTTAGTTCAAACCTCTTGTTATTGTCCAAAGTTTGTTTTTGATCAACCGTTAGGTTTCATTTGGGATAACTTTTTATACCGCTTTCTAAAATAGTTTTATACTATAAATTTTTTTTAAACTAGAAGTTTTTGTATTACAATGCTGCTTTAGAAAGCTATAAAAAATTGTCCCAAACGAAACCTTCCATTTTAATAACCAAATCTTAGATTTCTCGCCTTGTTTGATTCTTGCAGATGAGATGCAATCCGAATCTCATTTGAGCTTTAGTTAGGCTTCTTTAATGCTCGATTACTGTCTGTGCTTAGAACTGATTGATTAAATAAATAATTGTTGTATATGCGTCGAGAATAGTTCCGCTATAGAGCAAGCCATATTGTAGCATGCGTTTTGAGCGAGACGATACGATTCAATTGAGGTTGAAGCTTAGTATTGAGACTAGGGGTGTAAGTGAGCCGAGCATGCTCGAGCTCGACTCGTTTATGGGCTCGCAAGTTGAGCTTATCGAGCTCACGAGTCAAGCTCGAGCTCATTTATTAAACGAGCTTGAGTTCGAGCTTTTCATTAGGTTTGGCTCGAGAGCTCGTGAGCCATCTTGAAATTATTAAATTCAAATATTTTAAAAAACTTAGCACTAAATGATGTATATGATAAAACTCCAAAAAAGACTTATGGTTTCAATTTTTAAAAAGCCACACACTCTCTCTCTCTCTCCAGTTTTAACTTTTAAAAAATTGCAATCATGAAAGTTGAAACTAATCCCGGGTGGCTTGACATGCGGCTGGACGAGCGGCTCAAACTCATTTACATTTGAACGTGTCGAGCTCGAGCTAAACTTTTGAGCACGACTGAAGTTTGAGCTTGAACTCGGTATTTGACAGTTGAGCTTGACTCGAACACCCCCTATCTCGAGCTCGACTCGACATGTTTACACCCCTAATTAAGACAATGATAGTCATGACTCAAATGAGGTTGCGATGTAGGTCTTGAGGGAGATGACAATGACACAAGCAAGATTGCGATGCGGATTCGTAAGGGAATGTGACGAGGATTATGATGCTAGCCGTACATGAGTCAATGAAGCCGTCTATATTTAAGGCTATATATGTGATTAACTCAATGACTTTAAAATAAATTTTTAAAATTTTACCAATATATATATATATATATATATATATATATATATATATATATATATATATATATATATATATATATATATATATATATTATTAAATGATTTTTTTAATCAAAACAAATATAATTGAGTTAGCTCTTACTTATATTTAGCTCATTTAATATCAAAATAAAAAATCTAAATCAATTTTAGGCTTATTTATTTGATGAATGGATCATATATGAATATTTATGGAGCCAAATATAGAATACGAGCTGAACTCAAAAGAACAAAGATTCAAATATGTCAAACATGAGCAAACATTGAGGTAGCTAAAAGAGAACAAAACTATAGTCATCATCGACCAAAATGTATATATAACTAAACAAACGCCGAGCATGCCCAAACTCGACTCGTCTACAAATCTAGGATCTTTTTGGGACAGTTGCAGATTTTTATAAAGGTTTATAAGATAGTTTTTTTTTTTGAAAGTTGTAGAAAATAATTTTCTAGCATAAAAAATTATGAAAAGCAGTAGCCAAACAAAAATTATAATTGCTATCTGAAAAGCAAAAAAAAAACTACGATATGAAAACTAAATGATTAAAAAATAATCTCAAATGAAGCCCTAATAACCACCCACCACCACATTAGGCTTCGTTTGGGACGACTTTCTTACTGCTTCGTAAAGTAGCTTTCTACTACAAGTATTTTAATTTTTGTACTAGAAAGCTGATTTAAGAAGCAGTTAAAAAGTCGTCCCAAACGGATCCTTAGGCTTCGTTTGAAATTGCCTTCTTACTGTTTCTTAAAGCAACTTCAGAAACAGTAAGAAAACTATCTCAAACGAAACCTTAATTTCTGACCACTTCCAAATTACAAAGCAATAATCAAAATTAACCAAATGTATATAATTCCATCTTCTTTTGGATTTTATATTGCATCCCATCAATTCATTCTTGGGGAACAAGTAAACCTACACTGAAACATGGGTTTTAATTATGATGTTTGGATTAAATTTTAATCAAGATAATTTTTATGCTCATTGAATATATAATATAAAATAAACAAATAAAATTGTGAAATCTATATACATAACATCAAATATTTTTAGTTACAAATCTAACATAGAAATGTTAATATTTATGTATGTAAAACTCAATTATCTAACTTAGAGAAAAAAATATTATTAATATTAACCTATTTATACTAAAATACACTTCTTTTAAGTATGTTTTAATGTGATTTAAGTATTAGATATATAAATAAATAAAAAATTTATGATATGTAGGCAAATCTCCCGATAAATTTCTCATTACTATAAAATTATCTTAACTGTTGCCAGGTCCCAAGTTCTGGATGATAAAAGTGGAGTGTTGCGTTAGGTAGTTGATAATCAACGTAAAACTTGTTGAATAATCATAACATGATTCTTTTAAAAAATTGTGTAAGAGAACATGCACTGTGCTCATCTTTGACTCCCTCAAAACTGAAGGAAGACCTCTTAGAATGAGAGGTGAAATTAACAGTGTACTTCTCTCTGACATAATTTTCTTTTCGGCTTCTTTTAGGAAGGCTTTCTTTATGCATCTTAAAGCAGCTTCTTAGTACTAAAATTAATTTTTTTATACTATAAAGCTGCTTTAATAAGCAATAAAAAAGCCATTCCAAACGAAGCCTTAGTGAACTTGAATCTCAGCCTTCCATTGCTCCAAATATAGGCTAAGAGTCGGGTGACTATCTGCATCACAAAAGCAAGAACACATAAATGTATTATTGAAGACCCAAAGCTAGCCCTGCTAAAGATTGTATAAGGCTTTTGTTTGATTGAAGGCATGTGAATGAAATGAAATGAAATCCAAATGAATTATGAGTTGACTAAGGCTTCGTTTGGGACGGCTTTTTTGCTCTTAGAAGATCCTTATTGAAATTTTTGTACTAGAAATTTCAATAAGCAATAAAAAAGCCGTCCCAAACGAAGCCTAAGGCTTAGTTTGGGGCAATTTTTTTAATATTATTTTTTTCGCTGCTTTCAAAAAAATGTGTACTAAAAAACTTCTTTAGAAAATAGTAAGAAAACTAACCTAAAAGAAGCCCAATATTTCATTTGAGACAACTTTCTGATTACTTTCTAAAGCAATTTTTAGTCCAAAAATTTCAAGCTTAAAAAATTTTTTTTATTGAAAAGCTGCTTTAGAAAGCAATAAAAAAACTATCCCAAATAAAACTTAAAGAATGCATAGCTGGTTTGTTCATTACAAACAAACAAAAAAAAAAAAAATCCATTCATTTAAATCCAAGCAGTAAATATAATTTGAGCTAGCAAGAAAGTAAGAACTTGACTTAGTGCATAGCCCAAAATTGTTTTATATTTACATATCCAATATCTAAATTTTTATGTTTATTTATACAGCATTAAAATCACTTCATCACATTAAAAATATCAGTAATATGAATTTATATAAAGTAAACGTTATTACATGTGATTCAACTACTAAAGTGGCATGCAAGTAAAAATAAAAATTTAGGTGTTAGATATGTAAATATGTAAAGATGAAAAAAATGATTGAAATTTTTTATGAAAACTTAAATTACAGGAATTTTGAAGAACTCACTTTAATGAAATAAGATAGATCCTTATATTGGTCTGCGACTCTGCGTATGCTATATATTTCACTATGATAACGATTATAGAGCACAAAATTTTGATCTCCCATATCAAATCTAATGATGGCAAAAAACTATGGCAACTGAAAATTACAGTGAAATTTCAAAACATGCTTAATGAAACAACTCGAAGAATCCACTTAGATTTCGTTTGAGATGGCTCTCTTTCTGCTTCTTAAAGCGGTTTTTTAGTACAAAATTAAACTAGAAAGCCGCTTAACGAAGCAGTAAGAAAGTCGTCTCAAATGAAGCCTTAATGAAGCAAAATCAATTTGCAAACTAAGCCTATGTGAGATGTTTTCTTATAAGGAAATTGATTAGGCTCCAGAACTTACCAATTGTAGTCCATATAGAAAAATCTCTAACTCAAAACACATGATCTAATCCATAGTTATAGTTTATTATTTCAATCATCTTTGGATATGAATCTATATTGAGACTAGAACATGTGGAACCATCAAACAATCACTAGTAATCTTGGCAAGTTATAGAAAAAAAATGAACTTGATCATGCACAAATCTTAATGTATATTTGGACTATCAAAACACTGATTTAAGCATACTTATGTTTGAATTGATTGACTAAAATGAGATGAATTGATCGGCATCAAAAGTGATCCATCCAAGTCTAAACAAGCTTAGATCAAGCACTTAATATATAGTTGAAAACTTCGAGACATTAATTAGAAGATCAAGTAATCTACAAATCTTGTATGCTCACAGTCAAATTGAGCATCTTGATGATACAAATCCAATAAGCCTAAAATTGCTTAATTCAAACATCATCTAAATGTTGAAAGAACATATTATAATCAAGAGAATCAATAAGGGTCTTCTAAGAGTGTTTCAAAAATTAATTATTTTTGTGTTATGCCACTCTCAAATTTTTAAAATTAACCTCCACTTATAAAAAGAGAGAAGACTTTGGCTTAAGATTTAAAAGAGCGACTACAAGAATCCTAGAGCTCCATCAAACCACTGCCGTCGAACCACAACCAACAAAAAACCACCAACGGACATCACAGACCAATTATCATCATCGAATCACCATAGTTCGACCACTGCCAATATACAACCGTCATTAGACCACCACTTCCTTCAATCCATCGCCCTCCGACAACAGTTGTTTGGCTACAGTCCTCCCACCATCGTCGCCAAACAATGATCTCCTTATCATCATCACTCAATTACAGTCCTTCAATTATTATTGTCAAACTACAGTTTTTTGACCATTATCGCTTGACTATAACCATTCGAATACCATTGTATGACTACGGTCCTTAGAACACTATCACCCGACTATGATCTCCTAACCATTATCGTCAGATTATGATGCTCTGACCGCCGTCGCCATATTATGGTCTTCCGATCATCATCACTCGACTACAGTCTTCTTACCACCATCGTTTGACTAAGTTCCTCCAACTACTATTGCTAGGCTACGATCCTCCAAAAATTATTGCCCAACTATGATCTCCTAACTACTGTCACTTGACTCTGGTCTTTCGACAATCATATCTCGACTTCATCCACTATTTCATAACTATGTCCTCCCAATAATTATCATATGATTATGATCCGCCAATTACCGTCACCCAACTACGGTCCTCCATTCATTATTGTTCAACTATAATCCTCTTATCAACATACCCGATAATGGTATTTCAACCATCATTGTCCAACTATAATCCTTCGACCACGGTCACACAACTATGATCCTACAATCACCATTGCTTGACTACAATTACCTAAACATTGTCGCCCGAAAATGATCTCCTAATGATAGTCACCAATGTTGTATCATGACTACTATTGTCCAACTACACCGGCGTCTGCCAACTTCATTGCCCACAGTTGCCAATAGCATCGACACAAGTTATCGCCTAAATAGTCAATGCACATTGTTGACACAGTCTGATTTATGACTTCAACACCAAGATTTATATTGGGCTTCTTGGTCTATGGTTTCCCCACCTTAAAGGGGCACAATTAAACACGCAACAAACAAACTCTTGAAGGCAACTCTCATGCTACATGGCTCTTCCAACTTTCACCACGAAATTCATCATATATAGTTTGTCTGCAAGACAGCTTCCTCTATCACGGGGAAGAGAATCATTTGAAACAAACGATAAATACAAGTAAAATCATGTCAATTAGGTCATGCACATTGGTTTTCTCTTTTTCGAGTTTTTACGTAAAAATTCTAGTGTCCATTACGATCATCTTTTATTTATGTGTGTGCTAGATGCTCATACAATATCAAAATGATAAACACTCACTCTCTAATACCATGAATATTCTGACATGCCAGAAACTCAACCACATAAAAAGAGTTAGAGCACTAGGATTATTTTTAATTTTTTTATTACAGTTTATAATCTTAATCCCCTTAAATGAATTAAATGATCGGATTGATCACCACTTCTTCCTTGCAATCCCCATGTTAATTGAAGAGGATCCAAATCCTAATTAAAAAAAAAAATTAAAATGTTGTCAGGATATCTGATAATCATGATCGATTTAAAAACTGTCAATTTACTTTGAGATTAAGGATACACTAACTAACTTACAAATAAATACGCTTTTAAATCCATCCTGATAATAGCCTAATCATAATCCCAAAACCTTCCTGTAGAACTCCTGATCCTTTGACTAAAAAATCTGAATAAAACCAATAGTGAAATACTGAAATATTATACCATCATGTGCTAATACTTTTTCTTTATTGATTCGTTTCTGTTGTAAGCGATCCCTTAACTCTGACAAATTAAAATTCAAAAAAATAAGAAACTGAAACATAATTTAATCATACAAAAGCATAGAGTGAGCACTGAGCAGTTTAAAAGAAATTCACTGGTTTCATATTTAAATTTTCTTTAGAAAAATGGAGTTTGCAATTTCGTCACTTACATCAGAGGGCTTCCGGTACTGGTGGAATCTTCGTCGTCAGCAGATAGGGCGTGCCAAGGTTGATCGCTCTGCCGATAAGCCATTTCCAATCAGAAACCAAAAAATAAAACCCTAAACCTGAAACACTAACCAAAATTTCAGAACAACAACTTAAAAAAGGAAAATCAATCCACGTTCCATACGATTTCTTCCCTCTACCTCGAAGCCGATATACGCAGTATCTCCGATTTCCTCCGCCTCGACCCCATTCGAAGAACCGAAATCCGGCGGCGGAGAGATCCTCAACGGCACCAACTTATTCTCCCCTTCCTCTTCCTCATCAGTCACCACTGAATCTTCCTGGAATGCTTCGCATCGCTCGCAAACTGAGACGGAATAGGAAAGCCGCGAGCCCGATGATTTCCATGGAGTCGGCGCCTGGCATCTCCGGCATAGAAGGTTACGCGAGTGCCGCGCGACCAGGAAGTTGGCTTCGTGGACCTTGGCGTCGCATTCCCAGCACAGTATCGCCTGGTCTGATTCGCAGTGTATATTTGCTGGGAGCTTGCAGAGCTCGCATTTTTTCATAGCTCCCTCAATATGGAAAAAAATCTTGATCTCTGCAATTTCTTTGTCTCCTTTTCAGTCTTCTGTGAATCTTGCGTTTGAGGAGTTCGGGAGGAAGAGGGAGCAGCTTGCTGTCGTTTATATTCACTTATTCAGACGGTCAGACCCTTTTGATTACGAAATGCCGGTTCTACCCCTTTCTTCAGTTGTTGACATATGTTTTATAATATTATATATATTTTTTAAAAAAAAATGTATAAAATATGATTAATTAATTAAATTTTATGTTAAATTTATCTAAAAATGAGTTTACATTAGATGACAATAATATTATTGCAATTAATTTTTCTTATGATATTCATCAACATAATTTAAGTTGGATGGTTGAAGTGGAGGAATGCATCAGGTTTGTTGTGTGATAGAAAAGTCCATCTCAAAGTTAAGGGAAAATCCTATAAGATGGTAGTGAGACCTGCAATGCTTTATAGTCCATCATGTTGGTCGTTAAAGGAGAAGCATAATATAAGTTAGTGTTGCAGAGATGATGATGCTCAACTGGATGAGTGTCTTTACTCTTAAAGATAGGAAACGAAATGAGCATATACATGAAAATATTAGAATAGCTCTAGTGGAAGATATGATTAGAGAGAGTCGCCTTAAATGATTTGTTTATATAAAATGGCAGCTTTCGAATGACTCGGTTATGAAAGTAGATGTATTAGATTTAACTTGTATTAAAAATGGTAGAGGTAGACCTAAAAAAGACTTGGTAATAAAATATTAGAAATATCTTTCTTTATTTGATTTAGATGAGAAATTGATTCTTAATAGGACACAATGGAGAAAAAGGATTCATGTAGCCCACCCCACATAGTAGGATAAAGGCTTTTGTTTGTTGTATTCTTATCCAAATCAACTCTATTTATCTATAAAATGAGTATACATTATATGACTATAATATTATTACAATTAATTTTATCTTATGATATTCTTATCTAAATCAACTTTATTTTATTTAGCGGTTATATGTCATCCGAAAATCCATCGACCAAGCTCGAATCATGATAATTGACTTCAAGATCATCAAGTTTTGATTTTAGAGAACTTATAGTTAAACTGAATGTCTTGCCGAGAATAACCCAATAACACCAAAAACGATGATCTTAGTCAACAAATATTACGAGTTTTGGTAAGATATACCAAAATCCCACACTAAAAAATTATAAGAAAACTAGATATTACACATTGACTTGAAATTGAAGAGAGCTTGGATAGATGAAGAACTTTAGATCATTTCATGATGTTCGAGGATAAAGATCACCATTAGCAACCATCAATGCCCAATTGTAGTTGTTTGAACACCATCACCCAACATTATCATCCAATCACCATCACCCTATTGACGTCTCTTGATCGTCTTCGCTTGATTAACATCGATTGATTGCTATTGCTCGACTTTTATTGCCTAATTAACATAGTTACCATCCACTACTTCCCCAGTAATATTTGTTACAATACAAGAGGCCAAGTTAGTGTTCATAACATCATAATCATATCTTCTTCAAATTATGATCGAGAAGAGCAAGCTTTCGTAATTTTGCTTACACAGTGGATCATTTCAACTAGTTCAGACTCTACGATTTTTATATTTTTCTAGAATTTTCATGTAAGATTTTAGTTTCTCCTACAAAACTTTTCTTTTATATCTTTGTGTGCTTTTTTTTTGGTTAATGAAAAGTGAAGAGGATTTGTGTATTGAATTTTTTAATTTAAATTAAAAGATTAAATTATATCAATTTTATTTAATATTTATTTTTTTATTTTCATGTGAGGGGAGAATGGGAGAAAAAGTCATTAAAGTATGCTACTCAATAAAAATTAATAAATGAGAGAGAAAAAAAGAAATATTTATTATTCATTTTTTCTTAAAATGTTCAATAAAAATATAAATTTAGAAAATATAATATTACTCATGAATATTTATTATTCATATTTTATTAAAATGAAATATTTACAAAATAGTGATGCCATTTTTTGGCTTTTTATGAGCTTGATTATACAATTTATTTTGTATCATATGCTGGATTTTGGAATTTTACTTGTTCTTTCCATCAGCTTGATACCAAAAATAAATAAATAAATAAATAATAATGTGGCTTTGGTTTGAGTTAATTTGAGAAAATATAATTGTATTTTATTTTATTATTTTAATATAATTAATAAATAATAATAAGAAAAATAATTAACTAGCCCTAATTTTCCCCTAATCTATTAAGGATGATTGTACAAATATTTTAAATATCAGCCAGCTAATTATTTACTCTATCCAAGTTATTAAACTAATTTCAAACCTGCCCTACCTATTTTACACATGACATAATTTGTATTTATAATTTATTGATGATTAAGACAAATCATTGAAATATCAACAATTAATTATTTAATTAATGTGCTAATACTTAATTAATTGTTCTCTATCATTCTAATTAGAAATTAATTGTAAATTATAAAAAGTGATTAAGAAATACAACAAGATGTGACATAAATGTGTATAATTAAGCTTAGTTTTTCAACATTAATTAAATTTTGATTAACACATATAAACAATTTTATTTTATTCTTAGTCTGTTACTTTTAATTTATTTGTTTTATTTTCCCTTTTGTCTTACTAATTACTTTTTCTATTTTTTAACTTATTGTGTCTTACTAATTAGTTTTTTATAATAATATTAGCAAATAAATTATTTATTAAAACGAAAAGCCAAATTGAATGATAATCCAATTCACAATCTATATTAATTCAATTCACAAAATCTCTTATTCTTGTGACTTTTTATTTGAGAAGCGGGAAGCAGTCACCACTGGAGTTTAAGGGCGTGTTTGGGAAAATTTTCTTGCTGCTTTAAAGCACATAATATATACATTAGGCCTCAACCAATAAGCAAAAATGTGCTATGTTCAAAAATCATATATTTTATATCGTGGATATGTTTTAAGAAAATTCACTTTGAATAAAACCAATCTTGATATGATATTTATATTGGACATTTTTAGAATTAAATTTAGAAAAATCTGGTGTCTAATTTCAAGAAACTTATAGTCAAATTAAGTGTCTTGGCAAGACAAACATAATGACACTATATGTGATATGATCGAAGTCCAAACGATCCCAAATCAATCACTTGAAAGATAGTTGAAAACTTGGGACATTAATTGGATGACCAAACGGTCTTCAAATCTTATATGCTTAAAGGTAAAATGAGCAGCCTGATGAGAAGAATCCAGCAAGCCCTAATATTACTAGATTTTGAGGCCATTAAAGTAGTTAAATATTGGTAGGGTTCCTATAAACATTTTTAAGCCTACTGATACTATCTTGGATAATACAAATCTAGCTCATGTGGATACTGTGGAGGTTGTTGGTCATGATTCTATGGATATTCTAAATCCTACAGCTACTTATCCATAGGGATAATGTTAATGTTTCTAATTTGTCACATTGCATTTCTATTGATCCTATTTTACAGTCTATTAATGTGGATGTGAATGTTGAAGCGCCTCTCATAGTTGTACCTAGTTCCCTTGTTGCTAATGATGCGTTGCTTGCACTTTTTGGAATTTAAATCAAAGGATATTGGTGCGGATCAAGGAGATTGGTTAGTTGAGTGTGATTCCTCTCCTAATTGGGATGTTGGGGAGGAATTTGATGTGCATGAGGATGATTCTCTAAATGAGCTTTGATTGCCTAATATTACGACATAAATTTAATATAAATGATCTTTAAAATAGTTGATTTTTTTTTCGAAGAGTAGTCTTACATAAGAAAACTTTGTATCACACTCATTTCTAAGTTATTCTAACAGTTTTTAGACTCCTAACAAAAAATTATATCATTATATATTATCAAAAATTTCTAGAAATATACAAATAAAATTTACTATATTTAAAAGCTTATAATAATATAATTTTTTTAAAGTATATATAAAAAATGTGTCATATATCCTTTTAATACAAATGACATCACACTAGGCTTGAAAACTATTAGATTTGCTTTGAGATTAGTGTTACATATTATTAAAAAAGAATTACATCGCACTAATCTTAAAGTAAAAAAATAAATAAATTTTAAACACATCTTAACAACTTATATGAGACTATCCTTACATTATTTTATTCTTTTATTAAATCTCATTTAGATAAAATATTATAATTTTTTTTCATGTTAAGCTTAAAGTAAACACTTTTTTTTTTTCTTCTAAGACATAACAATTAATAAAAGCATATTCGGTCCAGGGCCTGCTATTTGGGCCCAAGAGGCTAGAGCCCAAATCACACACAAAACCAGTTTAGCTTTGTTCAATTTCGAGTTTTTATAATTTTGTTAAGAAGTATTGCTGTAAGTTTTTTATTTTATTTTATTTTAAAAAATATTAAATATTATTAATTTCACACAACCTCTAACTAAATAAATTTATTTTTCTTATAATTTTTTAGACAAAAAATTTTTAGCGTTAAATTAAGAAATTAATTTTGATATCATTATTGGGAAAAAATATATATCATATTTGATACATCATCAAAAAATTATCTTGTCGAGCACGAATCTCAGTGCAAAATCAAGTTGGAAACTACCGAAATTAAAATTGGGATCATCCAAACTCCGATTTCAGCAAACTTACAGTCAAACTGAACGTCTCGAAAATATGAACCCAACGACACCTAATTCAACTCAATCTGAGCCCAAATGAGTCCAAATTAAGGACCCGAAGTACTATTAGGAAGTTTGAACCACAATTTGGATTACCAAGCGGTTTCCAAACATAACGTCTTATAGTCGAATCGAGCAGCTCGACGGGATGAATTCAACGAGCCCAAGATCGCCGAATTATGACATCATTAAGACCTTCAAATGTCTAACTAACGGTCCATGATGAAGGGATTCAATATCGGCCGTCCATCCAACCACTCCCCATTTACCCCTGATCTCTCACCTATTTACGGGCCATGCCACTACAAAAATTTATAAATAGACCCCTCATTCCTCTTGAAGAGGAGGTACCCAAGGAAGAAGAGAAGAAGAGAAGGGAAGGAAGAGAAGGAAGAAGCTCCTTCTCGACCACCACTTGAGTTCCGCCGGACCACCGCCTGTCGTTGTTGCTTCACCGGACCACCACCTGAGGACCTCACCTTTGCCGGACCACCGCCTGACATCGTTGCTTCACTGGACCACTACTTAAGACCCTCACCTCCGCCAGACCACCGCATGACATTGTTTCTCCACCATGCCACCACCTGACGCCTGGACTTCTGTCAGACCACCACTAGAGGCCCTCGCCTATATCGGACCACTGCCTAACCTCGTTGCTATGTCGAAGCACCAGTTGAGGCCCTGGGTTCTTCCAGACCACCACCTGAGGCTTGAACTTCTACTGGACCACCACCTCAGGCCCGAACTTCCGTCGGAACATGAGTTAAGGCCTTGGTTTCTGTCGGACCACCATCTGAGGCTCGGACTTCTCCCAGACCACCACGTGACGTCGGACTTTTGCCGGACCACCACCAGAGGCATGAATTTCTGCCGGACCACCATGTGACACTTGTACTTATACATGACCACCACCTGAGGCCCAGACTTCTACTGAACCACCACTAGAGGCCTAGACTTATGCCAGACCACCATGTGATGCCCGGACTTCTGCTGGACCACCACCAGAGGCCTAAACTTCTACTAGACCACCACTTGATGCTTGTAGTTCTACTGAAGTATCGCCCTGCTACTATAGTGCTTCCGACCTCCATCACCAGACAACGGTCATTTTGACCCCGGTCTCCCGCCAACTACGGTCTTTCGGACCCATGTCTCCTGTCGACTACGGTCCTTCCGACCTCCTTCGCCTACTTTGGTCATTCCTACCTCCATCACTAGACAACGATCTTTCTAACCCCGGTCTCCTGTCAATTACGGCCTTTCAGACCTTTGTCTCCTGCCGACTATGGTCCTTCCGACCTCCATCATCAGACAACGGTCTTTCCGACCTCTATCCTATCGACTATGACCATGCCGATTAAACAAACATGTCCATATTGTAACTCCCACAATGTAATACACTCTATATGATATACATTTGTAACATCAAGCAAGGCTTTCTCCGAAGGAAGGGCCTCATTTGTAATCAGCTGCAAATACTAGTGGATTCATTCAAATTGGGCGAGGCATTGTGATTTTTTTCCCTTTTTCTGGGTTTCCACATAAAAACTCTGGTGTCTCTTATGAACGCAACACCCTCTCTCGCTTATCTAATTGTGTGATGGATCTTCGTACAGTGTTAAGACGTTAAACTATATATTTCTCTACTGCCGCGAATATTCCAGGACGCAATAATATTTATTTACAAATTCCAAATCAAATGTAATGATAAAAAAGTTGAATAGATAATCTAATTATAATTTTACATGATGTGCCACTCTACTTTATAGACTTATTTAATTATTTAAGAAAAATTTTAAATAAAAATATTTTGAAGTGCAATATTTATGTATTAAAATTAATTAAAACCTATATTATATTTATCTTTAAATTCTTTAAAAAACTTTAATATTATTTTATCAAAGATATGACCAATTTTTTATCCATTTAATTTACAATAAAGGGTTATTTGATTTGTTGAAAAAAGAATATAAAATAAAAAAATATAGTGTAAAATAAATTTATGTGTGCTGAAAACATTTTAAAGTTATTTTGCTAAGCGTAGAATTTGTTGTGGGGAAGTTGATTTTTTTCATAAAATCATTGTTTCGGATCAAAATTGGATTGGTGGGTCAACCTGAACTTGTTCAGTTTATTAAATGGGTCAAAATTCTAGATCCAAATCCGACTCATCTATTAAACGGGTCAACTGCAACCCAAATTTTTTTATGCTATATTTAAATGGGATCATTTGTTGACACCTCTATCCTAACTCCATCCAAAGCTAGTGGGGAAGCTACTCGTTGCAATTTTTTTTTGTAACGGGGTATCATCCCGCTATCACCTCTAAAAGAGCGCTCGGCGTCGTGACTAATCTTCGGTTGACTTAGAAAAGGCACCCACCACAAAAATCTCCTAACCCGCAATTGATTGTGCCCCACTTAAGAGGTGCTATAGCTCGAGGTGAATCGAGCATGGGATGGAGGGTTCTTAACCGTACTCGTCCACCAACCAAACTAAGCAACTGTAGTTCTTGCAAAATATTAGCAAACTAAAAATAAAAAAAAGCTTTCTCACCCCTAACGGCACCCACATTGAGATATTGCCATGTGGAAGTCCCCATTGGGAACTTGTCAAAAATAATGCGCACTATCATAAACTTTACTAATTGTTTAATATATTTATTTTAATGTGATTATGCTATATAGAATTTACAATAATATCTTCAAAAATCAAAAGCAAATGAATATAAACGGAAGGACGTGAAAAGTTGTTTGATATAGATAAAGAGTATGACAATATTTGTGATAATAGAAGAAAATAATAATTTTTCGTCTTATTTTTGTATGAAAATTTTATCACGTGGGCTATACAATACATCAAAATTTTTACATCAAAAAAATCAAAAAGAAAAAAAAAATATTACGCTCTTTGCAGTTGAAATTATTTACCATATAAGTAAGATTATAAAAATTCGATATTCACTTCAGGCTTCATTTGAGATGGTTTTTTTATTGCTTCTTAAAACATAATTTTAATACAAAAATTCATTTTAAGAATCAATAAAAAAATCGTACCAAACGAAGCCTCAATTAGAGATGAAAGCACTAACCCTAAATCTCTTGATAATCTATGAAAAACTTAACGACCCCAAATATTTCTCATGCTAAACCAACTACTATTCGAGTGTTATGCAAGTAAGTTTTCTTATTCTAAGGCTTGGTTTAGGACAGCTTTCTTATTACTTCTAAAAGCAGCTTTTTAATATAAAAATTTTCTTAATTAGAAAATTTTATACTAAAAAACTGCTTTAGAAAGTAATAAGAAAGCTATTCCAAATAAAGCCTAACTCACTTGATAGGAGGTAGCCTATGGATTATGGTAGCTACTCAAATTCTTTAGATGATGTGGCATCATAGCACTCTATTGTTAAAACCCGGTTGACCCGAGACAATAAGATTATGGGAGATTTACATACATACCACTTAATACTACTCTATTTACATATTTAACACCTAAAACTTTAATATTACATACATACCACTCATAGTTCATTTTCATACCAAATATGAGTGGTAGAAATGAAATATATGAGTGGTAGGAAAGAAATATAAGTGGTATACTTGAAATTAAAATAATATAGAGTGGTATGCATGTGATATTAAAGTTTTAGGTGTTAGATATGTAAATAAAATGTTATAAAGTGGTATGGATGTAAATTTCCCTAAAATGATATGATATTGATCGATAATTAAAACTAATTAGTAATAATTTATTGGGCAATGCCAATCATATTAATAAACTTAGTCCTAACAATATAAAATAAATAAATAAGTCCCCGGCTATGCACACAGATGAAATTATTTATCATCAATTTGCCTCTCAATGGTGCTATAAATTTTTAAATAATTAATAGGCTAAAGTTGGGAGCAAGAATTATAAATCTAAGAAGAGCAAGTGTGCATAAATGATGACTATGAGACAAATTAGATTAAATATTCTAATAAAAAATATAATAAATATAAAAATTATTGGGGCGTTAATAAATAAATTGGTATAATAAATAGATATGAACCTCTCAGTTGATCCGTTTAATAAATGGGATAGTTTTGAGCCTGAAATTTTAATCGATTTAATTGGGCGGGTCGAGTTTGGGTTGATCTCAGACCCAATAATAACCCTTTTTCGCCTTATTTTTTTTTGCTTTTGGTGTGCTTTTCTTATGTTTGATTAATTAATCTAAACTCTATAATTGATAAGTTACAAAAATTTTGTTAATAAAAAATGATTATTGGGTTGGGTTCATATCATTCAGGTTATTGACATGTTAGATTTAGATCCACATTTTTTATCCATTTAAGAGCGATCTCCGATCTCTCTCTTTTTTCCTTAAGCTCCGGGGGGTCCTCTTTCAAGAGAAGAGGGGGCTCTATTTATAGATTTTGGGGAATGACATAGCCCGTAAATAGGTGGAGGATCAAGGGTTTATTGGGAGTGGTTGAATGGACGGTCGATCTTGAATCTTACGATCGTGCACCTTTTGTTGGACATTTGAAGGTCTTAGAGATGTCGGAATTCGACGATCTTGGACTCGTTGGATTCGTCTCGTCGAGCCGTTCGATTCGAAATAAATTATATTATTATTATGAATATAAGCATCATGCAAATTTTTTTCTTACAAATATGCACCTTGCAATTTTTTGCCCTTTATCCACGTTGATTATCTCTTTCTATATACATCATTTATTTTAGGAAAAAAAAAATTGATCGTAATATTCTCTATAATTTTTAACAAATTTGGATCTTAAAAATATTAAATTTATTTTGAGATAAATATATTATTTTTTTACTAATTCAATTTTAGCACACTAATAATTCAGAGATAAATTAAATAAAAGAATTTGTACCGTACATGGCAGTGCACCTTTTTTAAAGTAAATTTGTGACCAAGTTAAAATTAGCTTATTAATAAGATTATCATTAACCAATAAAATATCAATTATTATTTTTTTAAAATAGTGATACTAAATCAATAAAATATCAATTATTAGATGTGTATTGTTGTGTACTAGCTAATACATAATAATACATAGTAATACACAGCTAAATCCACAATAATACACAGTTAAATCCATAGTAATACTCAGTCCACACGTCATATTTTCATTATAGGCCAGAAGTAGCTTCTACAACGAGTGTCCGCGCGTAATAATTTCTCTAGGTTCAGAGCGGGCCTAGAATTAACTCATATTAAACTCATTCGACATAATCACGATCGATCTAATAAATGACGTAAAAAAAGATGTTCGACCCAATCGCCATTATGATTAAACATATATATATATATATATATATATATCATAACTATAAAATTTGTATTAATTGATCAAAAATAAGAAAAATATATCAATAAGTAAATTAATTTAAGAAAAAAATAATTAAACAACTCACCATTGAATTTCAGACTTGAACAAAACCTACTTATTAAATTGATCAATTTCAACAAGGGATTTCTAAATTGCTGATTCGAGTTATAAATTGACACCTCTAATCAAGAATCATCTTTAACATGCAGCTCCAACTCTTTGGGTTTACACAAAAATCAAACAAGAGGGACTTAGAAATTACTAATATTATGATTTTAATTAGAATAAATTTTAAAAAGGAGCAAAAGAGCATCATCTTAAAATAATTTAGAAAGGAGCACACTAACTAAATGATTTGGTGACATTTTCAGAATGCACTAGCTAAACTAACTAGTACATTCTGAAAACGCCACCAAATAATTTATTAATTTGATCCTTTTTAAATTATTTTAAGATGATGAGCCTACAACTAATTTAAATGTTAATACAACTCCTTTTTAAAATTTGTTTTTTTTTTAATTAAGTAATGGCCAACTCTGGCTTCTTTATTTTAATATAATTGATATTATAATTATATAAGGAATTTAAAAGTTTTTAAAATTCCAAGATTTGAATTGACGAAAATATGGCGACTTGCTCTGTCTTCCTTTATTTATGATAGCTTTTAGGAGAAGGTTGTATGGATTCCTGTATATACTCTACCATAGCGGCATTCAACTCCGGCTTCAGTCCACAGAACCAAAGCTCTCTCTTTTTAATCTCTTAAGGTTAGCTATCTCCTTTTTCTCTAAAAAGTTTGAAACTTTGAATCTTCAGCGATGTGGGAATCTTTCTTTTTTCCATTTTTTTTTTTTTTTGATTTTTTAGCCTTGTGGCTTTAGTTCTTCTTTGCGGGTCTCTCCTCCTATCTGCATCAAAAAAGCATTTTTTTTCTTGTGTGTGTGTGCGTGTGAGAAAGAGAGAGAGATAGAGAGCTCATCATTTTTTTTTTCTTTAAAAATAGTCCATTTTGATAGAGTGTGGAAACCATTGAAGCTTTCTGTTCCGTAAGAACTATTCCAATAACTTTGTCCTGTTGTGAAAGAATTTGGAAGTTTTGGTAGATTGATGTTTCTTATTCAGTTAATTGACAGGGAATGTATTTCATTAAAAAGTTTTGTTGTTTTCTTGTTGGGTTCCTTTGAAATTGAGGTTTGAGGATTCTCTGAAAGCTTTTCTGTTTGGTTTTTTAATGGTTAATTCTGCATGCATATAAACTTGTCTTGCAATTTTTTTTCCCTTTCTTTAAATGTTCTTAGAATTGTGAGGATGAATGCTTATGTTTTCTGGTTCAATTGTTTCTGAATCTTTGAAGGGATTCAATCCTCGAAGAGAATTATTTATTTGCTTCTTCTCACAAATTTCCTTCAGAGATTAGGTCCAATCTTGCAGGAGTTCTATGCTACAAGTAGGATTCAGTAATTTTTTTAAATCCAGATTTAGTAAATCCAGGCGGTTTTAAACCCTTAATTTTCTTTGTGATGTTAGATTTTAGTTTTGGTTAAATTCTGGTAAATTGTTTGCCAGATATTTTCAAGATTTGGGGGTTAAATGAATGAGAAGAAGAGGCACATTGAGTAGAAGTGATTTAAATCTGTTAGATACTACTTCGGATAGGATTTAGATTAACAAGGGAAGGAAGTGAGATAGAAGAAGATAGTATGATTTATGTGGCTAAAAAAAACTTTTTAGCTATATTTAGCCTAAATCCTAGCTAAATTGGCCACCTAAATCCTAGCTAAATTGGCCACCAAGCAGCTCCTCTGGGCATTGAAAATAATGAAGTCTTCTGTTCTATCTTAACCTTTGTGTTGTTTGATTTACTGTTAATGAGGTTTATTTATCCACTTTTTTTGTTGAAAATCAAACGTTTTTTTTCAAAAAAATAAGCTGTTTTCAATTTGTTTTGCTGAAGTATTCATCTTTTTTAATGCTATATATGTTTCAAATTTCCATTTGGCATGTTTTGATCTACCAAATCCTTGTTCAGATTCTTAAATTTGAGTTTGTTGGCCTTCCTATTAGAAAGCAAAGCTCTTATTTAAGGTTCATTTGAGACAACTGTAGTTCTTTGTAAAATATTTGAGGAATTTGTTATTGAGAAGTGAAATTTTGTAAACCCGTTGCAAGTCTTATAGTTTTTTTTTCCTCCAGGCAAAAGTTAAAAAGTAGTTTTTTTTTGCATCTATTGCACTCTAGTAGCTCTAGTTATGAAGAAGTTTATCTATGTGACTTAGCTTTCTTACTGCTTCTTAAAATAGCTTTCCAATAAAAAAATTATTTTTTTATTAAAAAACTTCCTTAAAAAGCAATAAAAAGCCTTCCCAAAAGAAGCCTTAAATATCTAAACTACAATAAGAAAACTATAGTCAAATAGAAGTGGGAAACAATATGTGAAGTAAAGCTGTGAAAAAGTTGTCTCAAAGACTCAAACGAATCCTAATTTATTGTTTCAATCTAACTTTGTGTTTTTATTATCCTTGAAGGTGTAGGTGAAGCAAAGTCATCATGACTTTCCAAATTGAGAGCGAGGAAGCAATAAAAAAGAAGGTTCTTAAAATTTTCTAGATTTATTTTTTTAAAAAAAGTTTGTATGATTGTTTGAATTGTTTAATTAGTGCTTACCTGTCTTTTAAATACCCAGGGAAGAACTGTTGCCATGGTTGTTTGTTGGTTCCTTGGAAATGGTTCTCTAATTGCATGGAATAGTATGTTAACTATTGAGGATTATTACGTTAAAGTGTTTCCGGTATGCGACTCTTTGAACTCTTCCTTGCTTATTTTTGTACTTACGTCTGTCATGATTTTGTGAGAATGTCTTTACAGTCTTGCATATATATGTCCTTAGAGTTATAGTCCTTTTAGTCATGAAAAATACAACATTATGTCAGGAATTAAACAAGATCTAATTCAAATTATTCAGAGCAAATAAAATAGAAAGAAGGTAATCGTAGAAAGTACACCAAGAATTCTGTAAGGTTCTCCCAATTAAGATGTATGTTCTGATGCCGCCATTGTAGATTTCACTTTCATAATGTTGGTAGGGTTTCATTGAGGAATTTGCTACCCTAATACTTCATAATTCACTATGATAAGGCATTTACAAAATAATAATAATAATAATAATAAATGAAAAAAAAAATTTTGTAGGGCATTTATTAGGCTATATAAGTTAACATATTGCCACAAAAAAATAGTCATTCCAACCATTTTTTTTAAACATCTTGTGAATTCTGAATGTTTATTTAGTTCTAACTTTAGGCTGTTAGTACATTGTAAATTAAATGTATTGTATTTGAAATATTTGAAATTATTTGGATGAGTGTAAAATATATGCAGGTGATTAACTTTAGGCATAGAATTTGACGTGTCTTTGGAAATTCAAATCTGACGATTTTCAAATACATCAAAATTAAACTAGATGGTGAATTACAAATAATTTAAAATTTTATTTTGCATTTCTTTAACTTCAGTCCAAATGTCAATATTTTCAAAATACCTATATTTGGGAACTTTACACCCCTTTTATTTTAAACCAAACAACCTTAGTTTTTATTTGGTGTTCAACTAGAAATCATCTGTTAATTAAGTTTTTTGCTGAAATTTACTAAATTCTGGAATGATTTTCTGTTTCCGGTGCTTTCAAAATTATATTCTTTATGTTACATTGTTACACACAGTGGGATAAAGGTTTGATGTTGTTGTTGTATGTTACATTGTTCCAAAATACACCGATGTTTATGTTTATAGACTAACAGAATTGAATATTCCCTGATCTATACAAATGGTATTTGTTTACCATAAATAATGATTTACTGAAATATTGTCTTGATTTTTTTCTCTGATTGCAGAGGTATCACCCAACAAGAGTACTTACTATTGTTTATCAGCCTTTTGCCTTTGTTACTGTTGCAATACTTGCATATAATGAAGCAAAGCTCAATACCAGAAAAAGGAACTTATTTGGCTATACCTTATTCTTTATAAGTACAGTGCTTGTGATTATTGTAAGTGAATTCTCTTTTATTAATTAAGTTGCATATAGCTTCAGGATTTCCCTTTTATAAAATTGAACTGATCAATATATTTTTATACTTTACAGTTAGATTTGGCAACCTCTGGAAGAGGAGGGATAGGAACCTTCATTGGGGTATGTGTTCTTAGTGCAGCTTTTGGTATTGCTGATGCTCATGTTCAAGGGGGTATGGTTGGTGATCTTGCCCTTATGCAACCTGAGTTCATTCAGGTAATTTTGTTCATATTCTAATTGTTTGAATTATTAGAACAAGGACCTTGTATTATCATACAATGAAATATTCGTGGCTCGAGTTATCATGAATCGAAAATAACTAGAGTGTAGCAGTCTATGTTCTTTAGCAAAGATCATCTCGTCATCTGGGATTCGTTGTCACTGTTTCTCTTACTCTTAGGGGCTGTTTGGTAGCACCCAGGATTTCATTTTTAGCGGATTTACGAAATCCTGAAAATTGTTTGGTAACATTCATGATAAATCATGCTAAATCCTATGTGACTGTTTGGCTATTCTACTTAGGATTTAAGGAAGTTGAAAATTATGAGCGGAGTTTCTTCTTTCCCGTGCCAATAGAGCCAAAGGGTTTCGTAAATCCCACAAAAAACAGGATTTGGAAATCCGGGATTTAGCATGAAAAGGCGGAATTTTCCGTCTATGACGGTTTTCATTTGCCGTGAGATTTGGTTTTACATTTTAGGCCATTTGGCTGGATTTCGCTCAAATCCGCCTCAAATCCGGCCTAAATCTTGCTACCGAACAGCCCCTTAAGATTATTTCTCAGGCACTTTCCAAAAGTACTATAAACCATTCCTTTTCACCCAAGAACACTGAAAAAATTTTTGTTTTCAATAAATTTAACCGCATTTACTTAACTTTTTGATCTTATTGATTCTCAGTCATTCATGGCTGGTTTGGCTGCATCAGGAGCTTTAACATCTGCATTGAGGTTGATTACAAAGGCAGCTTTTGAGCACAAACATGATGGCCTTAGAAAGGGAGCAAGTATGCAAAAAACAGCTTTTTAATACATAAAAAAACTTCCATTTTTCTGGATGTTATCGTCTATGTTCTATCTTAAACATCAAGTTACTTGACAAGAATTTCTTTCTCGCAGTGCTGTTCTTCGCAGTCGCATCATTTTTGGAACTGTTATGTGTTCTTCTTTACGCCTACGTCTTTCCGAAACTGTCTATTGTGAGATACTATCGAGCGAAGGCTGCTTCAGAAGGGTCGAAGACAGTTTCCGCTGACCTCGCAGCTGCTGGCGTAGAAGTGAAGAATGAACAAGTGGTCTGTTGGTGTTGTTCTTCTCATTTGATTCTTTTTAATTCTCTGTTTGAATTAGTAAACAAATATTAGAAAACTTCCAATCATGAATGCATAAATAATCCAATTCAGGCTGAAGAAGATCCAAAACGCATAGAACTTTTGACACTGAAGCAGTTGTTGATGAAGAATTTGGATTATGCATTGGATTTGTACCTGATTTATGCTCTTACATTGTCTATTTTCCCTGGATTTCTGTCTGAAGATACTGGAAATCATGCACTGGGATCATGGTATGTTCATATTTGTTTTGTTTTTTCCAGCTTTAAAGTTCAGAAGCAAAAACAACAACATCAATCCTTTGTCGTCCCACTACGTGGGGTCGGCAACATGAATCCTTTTTCGCCATTGTGTCCTGTTTTAAAAGTCAAATTCTCATTTAAATCTAATAAAGAAAGATCATTTTTAATATTTTCTAACCAAGTATTTTTAGGTCTACCTCTACCTTTTTTAACATAAGTCAAATCTAATACCTCAACTTTCCTAACCGGATCATCAGAAGGCATCCGTTTAATGTGACCAAACCATCTAAGGTGACTCTCTTTAATCTTATCTTCCACTGGAGCTACTCCAACCTTTTCATGTTTATGCTCATTTCGTATCCCATCTCTAAGGGTAAAGCCACTCATCCACCTAAGCATCCTCATCTCTGCAACACTTAACTTAGTATTATGCTTCTCTTTTAATGGCCAACATTCGACACCATAAAACATTGTAGGTCTCACCACCATCTTATAGAATTTTCCCTTAAGTTTGAGGGGACTTTTCTATCGCACAATAAGCCCGATGCGTTCCTCCACTTCAACCATCCAACTTGAATTCTGCTGAGAATATCCCCGTCTATTTCACCATCACTCTGAACAATCAGAAGCAATTCAAATGAAAAAAAATATCATATAACATAAAATCATAGCTGTTTTTTGGTCTTTCCCTAATAATATTCGTTGTTTTACATACTTTTTATGATATTAACTAAAGAGATATTGTTATTGTTCAGGTATGTTCTTGTGCTGATTACAATGTATAATGTGTTTGATCTCATTGGAAGATACACACCTCTTATAAAATGTATCTGTATAGAATCTCGAAAAGGCCTTATGTTCGCCATTCTTTCTCGTTTCTTATTCATTCCTGCATTCTACTTCACTGCTAAAAAGGGAGGGCAAGGCTGGATGATCATGCTAACTTCAGTGTTGGGGTTGACTAATGGCCATCTGACCGTTTGTGTTCTCACAACAGCACCCAAAGGCTATAAGGTCAGTGTTTCTCTTAACATATGTGACTGTCAAGAGGATGAGATAATTCTCATATCTCTTGCGATTCAGGATGCATCGGATGATTGAGTTCTCTTTTGGAACAACTTTTTTACTACATTCTAAAATGGCTTTTTGGTACAAAAATTTCTAATTCACGAAATTTTATAAATTTTATACTAAAAAGCTGCTTTAGAAAGCAGCAAAAAGCTGTCCAAAATAAAACCTGAGCCGTGAGTCATGACCATTATTTATTTAATATTATTTTATTGTTATTAGAAAGTAAGAACAAATTGAAATAGAAAGTGACATCTAAGTCTTCGTTTGGGATGGCTTTCTTTCTTCTTCTTAAAGCTGCTTCCTAGTACAAAAAATTTTGTACTAGGAAACTGCTTTAAGAAGCATAAAGAAAATTGTCCCAAACGAAGCCTTAGTCTTTCGGATTGAGAACTCCGTTCCATTCTAGTTTCAACCAAATAAACACTTAGAACTCAAGTTTGAAAGTGAGATCCAATCACTTAGGGACGCTTGGGCTTTGTTTGTGACGACTTTCTTACTGCTTCTTAAAACAATTTTTTAATACAAAAGTTAAAAATTTTGTACTAAATTCCGCTTTAAAAAGCATCAAGAAAGCCGTTCCAAACAAACCCTCAGTTTATTTGATACAATTTTTTAACTACTTTTTGAAGCTATTTTAAAGTAGAAAAACTATTTGAACTAGACATTTTTATGCCAGAAAGCTGCTTTATAAAACAGTAAGAAAGTTGTCCCAGATGAAGCCTTACTATGAAACAAAACGACCTTTGTCGCCAAGCGACTTTCATATTCTAAAAGTTGTATATGAATTCAACTGTTATTTTTTATTCATGATATAATATTAAAGGTAGCTTTCTTGTGCAGGGGCCAGAGGCAAATGCTTTGGGAAATTTGCTTGTTGCATTTCTTCTTGGTGGCATTTTTTCAGGAGTTACATTAGATTGGCTATGGCTCATTGGCAAAGGCTGGTGATATTATTGATCAGATAATGCAGTTTCAATCAGAAACTACTCTGTATCCTCAAAATAAAGAGGAATTATCATATCATTTTGTTTCTATGATAAAGAATGGAGCTTTTATTGTTCCCAATTTAAAGAAATGGAGATGTGGATGTGAATGTATTTCTTGTCTCAGATTTTTCAGATTACAATCAATATGTGATTAGTTTGTTATACAATACCACATTTTAAGCTGCAGCTATTGTTCATTTTAGTATTCTCATTTTAAAATTGTCAAATTCAATTGGTACTGTTGATTGACTGAAAGATTGTCCTTAATGTGCTTTGAAGATTTCATTAAGTTTCAAAGAGTTAATGTTCTAATAATGCTGGATGAGTATTACTATTCACACTCATTTCAACATACATTCAATATTACTTGTATTTTGTATGTTATTAGAGCAGTGTTTGACACTTTTATATTGGAAGAGATTATTTTATGTGGACATCGGACTGTCCGGAAGCGAGTCATGTCATTTGGTACACAACGGTTAACGGTCGCGGTATATATAGCAAATAGGTGATGTGGCACGTTCTGATTCATGTCTGGACGACATCTGTATCCGCATAGAATAAGTTTTCCATATTGGGGTGTCAAAATAGGTTGATAGATCGGGTTCGGGTCCAACCCAAACCCAAACTTTTTCGATTGAATTGGTTGGTCAGGTCATTTATTGAAACTTTTGTTCTATAGAGTCAATACATTTTTTACACATATGTGACAGTACAATATATAAAACAACTGCCTTTTGATGATCTGATTATGAGGATAGATGCATTAGATTTTATTTATGTTAAGAAAGGTGGAGGTATAACTAATAAGATTTGGAGAGAAAATATTATAAATGATATTTTTTTATTAGATTTAAAAGAGAATCTGACTTAAAATACATAATAAAGAAAAAAGGATTCATACAGTCAAACTCATGTAGTGGGATAAATGTTTGATGTTGTTGTTATTGTTGTATGTGACAATACAAAATTAAATAAAACAAAGATTGGATGCCCATAGTTCAAAACCTTCCACTACCTTGAATGGTCAGAACTGTTAGTAATAGAAGGTTGGGATAGCTTTGTAGGAGATTATTACCTGCGAAGTTCGGATGCATCCAGACTCTAATAGAAAGGGTCATGTTGTTGTACACAGTGTGTATTGACAACGTGGCTGGCTTTCAGTGGAGTCCGGATGCGAACTATAGCTGGACTCCACATGCAATAATTTCTCACTTTGCAAACAATGGTTGCTCCATTAGAATTAGTTATGACGACAAATATACAATATAGTTTGACAGTAATGTTTTATACCCTATAGAATCAATATATTTATTATTTTTTTAATCAAAATTTAGTCATAATATGCAGTAATCAACCAAAACTAACTTAAATACTAAATGCATGATATAGTAATTGTGTGAATTTAATAAATATGAAATGAATATAACCTAATTTATATAATAAGAAATTTTGTTCTTAATATAAATAAAATTAGCTTATCAATAAATATTATATTTAATTTGCGCTTTCAAAATTTAATAATTTTCGCCTCTTTGTAAATATGTAAGTTTAATTATTGATATTTACTTAATTTATGAAACTTGTGTTCATTATATTGTATATATATATATATATATATTTAATAGAATATATTGATGGGGTGCATGGTTGGGATAGTTTTTTTACTGCTTCTTAAAACAATTTTATAGTATAAAAATTAAAATTTTTATATTTAAAAGCTGTTTTAAAAAAAAATCTCAAATAAAGTCAAACTTTTTAATTAACTTAATAAAGGGTTGAAATTAGATATTTATATTAATTATTTAGTAAGAATTTTAAAATATAATAATATTAATTCCTCCAACTGCAAAGGTTGACCCAACCCGAATCATTAGGTCGCGATCGTTTGTTTCCCTCGCAGTTCTACTTCTCTGCTTAGACCACGCGGTCTGATTCTCCGATAGCTAGTGTAGTACAGTAGTAGCAACCCCATCGCAGGCTTTCCATCTTCTTCTTGTTTTCTCGCATGGGCTGTTGATGCTCTTGAGAAGGTGAGTTTTCCGTGGCCGCCGTCTTTTTCTTATCTATTTCCCGCCGTTCGACTCGACGGGGATAGCATCTTCTTATAAACCCTATATGATCATAGTCTATGTTCTTTATTCTTGGTTTTAAACCCGCTTAAGCACTTGCATCGTTTTGAGAGAGCGAGTGAGTGGGATGTAGATCGCGACTGTAGCGAAGGCATTGGAGGCGGGTGCGATCGTTGCTCATGATGATGGGTGGCGGATTGATGATGGGTGCCGTAGCTCTTCTTCCAAAGTTCTTTTTTACTTCCTTCTTTCCCTTTCTTCGGTCACTGAAGAGGGTCGCTTGCCGCTTGTTCTCGGAGTGGAATGAGCTCTATGTCGTTTATATTGTTCTCCCTTCTTATGGCCTTAGACTCGAGAATCCTAGATTATTGAAGGTGATTTAATCTTGATAATATTCTAAAATAGTAAATTCTTATGTTGCAATTGATGGTTAGACCATCTCCAACCGAAATACTCATTTTACACTACAAAATTCAGTAATACTTCAAAATGCAATAACTCATTTCCAACCGAATTCCATTTCATAGTATCAAAAAAGACTATAACGGGTATATCCTTTCTCCAACCAAGCTTCAACCAAACAATATGGCAAAAAAATTGGTGTTCATGAGCAGTGCGACACCAATATTGGGATCACACTATTCACCTGGCACAAAATGCCACTGAATCTAGCATTGGGTTGGGGCTCGTAGTGATTGTAAACAATCGATTGTCGTTTAGTTGGAGATGACCTTGTTAATCAAAATTATCCAGAGGAGTTAGAACTTTGCCTAGATTAATTTTTTAAAGAAAAAACTTTAAAATGGAGTAATTATAATTGATCTTTGATGAAATTTTTTTAATATTTATTATTCGATAAAATTTATAGCTAGTTTAATTTGAGCTTTGACATTGAGAGATTATATGGTGTGAACTAGGGTTATAGAAACCTTAATTTATGGTGTGAACTAGAGTTATAGAAATCTTAATTTACACAATATAGTTCCTATTTTTTGACAGAGCATTATTCAGTGTGTACTCTTATATGATGCCATGATGGTGCTTGTACTAGATGGAAATTTTTTAAAGTCTATATTAAAACTCAAATAGGGGGAAATTCTTGATTGGGGACAAGCTTCCAAATTTTAGAAAATTTAATAATATATTGTAATCTTAAGAGTTAAATAATAATAAATAATGAAGCGATAGTTTTTTGTTAATTATTTTTTAAATTGTGATGAGGTTTAGGAATTGGGGTTAATTATGATTTATGTTCTTAGATGGAAACAATTTGTCTGAGGTATCATCAAAGTCAAGTGAATTGAGTTCTAGAATGGCATGGTTATTTCATGATAATTTGGATTATTTTCCTTAGCTTCTAATATATGATTATCATGCATTTTTATTGGTTTATTGATTTCTTGTTTATTGTTCATGATCAATGATTAGCCTCTTATGACATTTCGAGTTATTGCCTCTTACGACATAATGAGTTATTGATTCAATTCCTTAAATTATCCTAACTTAAAATTGGTTTTATGATACATCCTTACCTATCTTTTAATTTGCATGCTCTCAAATGCTATTTGATTTATTTGAAATTTATCTTCTAAGTTTTGAACTTGATAGTAGATTATATTATAATTTTGAAACACGTTGGATATGTCTAAGTCTTACTTTGGTTAAATTAGTTGTGTTAAATGTCAATGTGTATGTCAACAATATGATGTTATAGGATGTTGATTTACACAACTCATCACCATTTTTATTTAAGCTAGGACTGAAAGCTCCCCTTTGTTATGTCGATTGTGGGGATTGATGGGATTATGTGGATGTTTGGGCTTGTTCTTTGATCCTATGAACCGCGTATACATTTTAGGCTATTTTTTTGTTCATGACTCATTTTAATTTATGTAATGGATTCATTTGATTATATGAATTTATTCTATGTAGATTGCTACTCCAACGTCATAGTACAAATTTATGAGTTTTTGCTATTTTATTATGATATTATATAATGGTTTGTATAATTGTAGACGTGATCAAATTATATATTTTATTTAGGATATATGATTTGCACAATTTCTTTTGATTTGCTTTAATTTTCAAATATGTCTGTTTGGGTGCCTGTAATTATCTGAATTATCATTATATATACTTATTCAATGATTATAATTATTTAATGTATAAAGGAATACACATGTCAATTTATTAGTCTCATTTATGGGTATGCCTCGTATCAGGTTAGGAAAACTAACATCCTGCCCTTTATTTTTCAGTTTGAGTTGGAATAACTGGTTGTGAGTCACCTTGTATTTTGGCGTTGTTAAGATAAGAACAGTCTTGCTTATTGTTGGGGTTCAGTATTCATTTTCAAATTTTAGTTTTATGTTGATTTTGATCTTTGTCCTTAGCAATATTTGTTTTAGCTGTGTAGCTTTTGATAACTATTATTACAATATGTTTTAATGGATAATGTTTGAATGTTGGGTTTGGGTTTTATTTGCTCGATGGCTATTATGGGGTATAAATTTTATACTATTTATGGTTGACAAGTTATATTTGAAATTCTATAATTTGGAAAAATAGTTACCCCATCTAGCCATTATTTTGTTAAGATTTTAAGGCCAATTAGGTTGGTTCTGAACAAATGACATCAAAGCCTTAGGTTTAGTCAACTAGATGCAGGATTAGTAGGGGACATGAGTAAGAATTTCTTTTATTTGTTTTCTTACTTAGGATCATATATGTATAGTTATTGGT
Organism: Dendrobium officinale; assembly: GCA_019514585.1. NCBI lineage: Eukaryota > Viridiplantae > Streptophyta > Magnoliopsida > Asparagales > Orchidaceae > Dendrobium > Dendrobium officinale. The sequence continues at coordinate 2,324,148 of CM033689.1, forward strand.
CATATATGCACGGCTATTTGTCCACATTCATGGGTCTTGTTATTTTTGGGTTAAAATTTGGAGGAGGATTTTGATAGGCCGGTTCATCCTGAACCGGCCCAGGGCTCAGTATTACAGGAGGCGGAACAAGGGTTTCTGCCCCCTTTAATTCCGCCTAGGTGTGGGGCCTGCATGGAAATTTTGGGAAGGAGTGGGCGGCTAGGGGAGAGAGGGAATTTTGAATGAGAAAGATTTGAATTAGGTTTGTATTAGGAAAGTAATTGTATTATGAGGGGGATTGGTCTAGGGTTAGTTTTCATGCTTTGTTTTGTTTTTCTCTTGGAATTTGTTTGGCGTCTTGAGCTCTAGGCATCTTGTCTAAAGATTGGGAGAGAACGATCCTCCTCTCGAATTGAGGATCAATTGTATCTTGCTTGGCATTTGTTTTGGTTTTATTATCTTCTCGCAATTCATTATTTTGGGACTGTTTTTGCCCAGATTTTCGCAATTATCTCGCTGTTTTCACCAATTAGAGATAGGTTTGCTTGCGAACTCAAGTATTTCCCTTATGGTTACTTGCGAACTCAAGTATTTCCTATCAAAGTGGCATTAGAGCAAGTCTCGGGACCGATGGAGGGCTGATTTCGACGGATTCCAGCAGCAGTTTTTTTCCCCAAATAGGAAGAAGTTCCTGTTTTTTTACTCCAAAAACCTGTTTTTGTGAATCTACAATAGTCGGGTTGTGATGGCGGCCAAAAAAGTGAATGCCTTGGAGGAAAGACTTGAAGGGGAGATGAATCAAATCAAAACGACGGTGGAGGAACGGATTTCGTCCATGGAGGGACAAGTCACCGACCTCCGAGATATGATGAATCAAATGTTAGAGATTCAAAATCAAACAGTGGCTTCAATGGCCAAAGGGATGGAAGGAAAAAATAGGAATTTTGAAATCCGTTGAGAGGAAGATGAGGTGGAGATCGTGGAAGGAGAAGGAAGAAGACTCCATCTGGAGCCTGTCTAGAGGGAATAAATAGGAGGATATGGGGAACGCCAGGAGGGATACTATGGCCGCCGTGGTGCTAATTTTGAAGATAGAAGGGGGGATTTCGAAGGGAGTTTGGGCTATGGCAAAGCGGGACACATGGGGTGGATGCTCACTTGGGAAAGGGGAAGTTATGGAAGAATCAAGGGAAGTGGTGGTGACCAGAAGATGAGGAAGTTGAAGATGCCCATCTTCGAAGGAGATGATGCGTATGGATGAATTTACAAGGTAGAGCCGTACTTTGCCGTCAATGAGTTGATGTAGGAGGAGAAGCTGACAACAGCAAGATTGTGCTTGGAAGGGAAAGCCCTATTGTGGTTTCAGTGGAGATACCAACGGAGGCCGATCAGGAACTGGAGAGAATTTAAAGACTGTATAATAGAGTGTTTCCAAACCGATCGAGGAAGAGACTTCTATGAGCAGTTCTTTGCATTGACACGGGAGGGATCAATAGCATATTACCGGGAGCAGTTTGAGCACCTAGCTAGCAGGGTGGAGCGACTCTCAGATACAGTGTTGGAGGGGAATTTCATGAAAGGGTTGAAGGCGGAGATCCGAGCAGCAGTGAAGGTTTTGATGCCCCGTGAATTGGGGGAGGTCATGAAGTTGGCCCAACTGGTGGAAAATCAGAGGAATTTGGAGAAGGGAGCCAGGACTTGCAGTACAGGATGACGACTACTCATCTCGCACCCAAAGGTCCTGCAACAGGAGGGAATCTAGAGGCTACCAAGGAGAAGACAGGAGGAGGAAATGGGGAAAACTTCAAGCGGCTGACAGAGAAAGAGATGCAGGAGAAGAGGGCTAAGGGGTTGTGCTTACGATGCGATGAAAAGTACACACCAGGACATCAGTGCAAGGACCGAATTCTTCAGGTTCTCACCGTCTGCGATGACGAGGAAACAGAGGAGGGAGGTGAGGAGGAGACAGAGGAGGAGATGGAGGAGAAGCTACACTTGGATCTAGCTGAGGTCTCCCTAAACTCAGTGGTAGGATTCACTACGAATCACACTATGAAGGTGAAGGGAGAGATAGAGGATCGGAAGGTTGTGGTGCTAATTGATAGTGGGGCTACTCACAATTCATTTCCACCTAGGTCGTCGACCAACTAGGAGTGAGATTGGTGGACACCAACTGTTACTGGGTGATGATGGGCACGGGGAAGGTGGAGAAAGGCCAGGGGATTTGCAGAGGAGTGCGACTGACGATCCAGGGGATAAAGGTGAGGGAGGACTTTTTTCCATTAGAACTCGGGAGCACGGACGTCATCCTGGGGATGAAATGACTGCAAACTTTGGGTGACAACAAAGTTAATTGGGGAGCACTCACGATGTAGTTGATGGTGGATGGAAGAAAGGTAGTGATTAAGGGGGATGCGGGGCTTTCCAAATTCCTGGTTTCTCTTAAAACGATGGTGAGGGATATCTAGTTGGCAGGCGGAGGGTATTTGGTGGAGTTGCACAGTTTGGAGGGAGCGAGATTGGAGGGAGGAGACATACCCCTCTCCATTCAGCCGTTGATTCAACAGTTCCAAGAGATGTTTTAGCCACCTCAGGGATTGCCACCGCAGACGGGAGCAGGAGCATTCCATCGTGTTGAAGGAGGAAGTGTCGCCCATCAGTGTCTGGCCTTATCGCTACCCTCAGTTCCATAAGGATGAAATAGAAAGGTTGTAGAGAGATGCTGGAGGCTGAGATCATCAGACTCAGCATCAACCCTTTTTCTAGCCCTGTTCTGTTGGTGAAAAAGAAGGATGACAACTGGCATTTTTGTGTGGATTACAGAGCACTCAACAAGAAACTGTACCTGATAAGTTTCCTATACCAGTCATTGACGAGCTGCTAGATGAATTGAGTGGGACCATGATCTTCAACAAGATAGACTTGAAATCGAGTTACCATCATATCCGAATGAAGGAGGATGTACCCAAAACATCCTTTAGAACTCATGAAGGACATTATGAGTTCCTGGTGATGCCATTTGGCCTCACCAATGCTCCAGCTATTTTTCAGGCCCTTATGAATAAGATTTTCAAACCTTATCTCAGATGATTTGTACTGGTATTCTTTGACGACATCCTAGTCTACAGCAGGATAGAAGAGGAGCGCTGAGAGCATTTGAAGAGGGTGCTAGAGGTAATGCAGGAACACCAGTTGATGGCTAATTTGAAGAAATGCTGCTTTGCACAAGCCATTGTAGAGTACTTGGGCCATGTGGTGTCAAAAGAGGGAGTTGCAGCAGATCAATCCAAAATTGAAGCAATGATAAGGTGGCCAGTGCCAAAAAATCTGAAGGAATTGAAGGGATTCCTTGGACTGACGGGTTACTACAGGAGGTTCGTTAAGGGGTACAGCTCCATAACATGGCCACTTACTAAACAGTTAAAGGAGGGGTTCCTATGGGGGGAGGCGGCCACATCAGCATTTGAGAGCTTGAAGAAGGCGATGACTACGGTGTCGGTCCTAGCCTTGCCAGATTTCACTCAGACCTTCATTGTGGAGATAGATGCTTCCGGGTATGGGCTGGGTGCAGTACTGATGCAAAGTCGTAGACCCATTGCCTATTTTAGCCAGGTATTGACTTCTAGAGCCCGACTGAAATCAATTTACTAGAGAGAATTAATGGCCATCATCTTGGCCATCCAGAAGTGGCGGCCCTACTTGCTTGGGAGGCATTTCATTGTCAGGACAGATCAGAGAAGCCTGAAATACCTGCTGGAACAACGGATGGTGACGGAAGAGCATCAAAGGTGGTTGTCCAAGTTGCTAGGGTAGGATTTTGAGATTCAGTATAGACCAGGGGTGGAGAACAAGGTGGCGTACGCTATGTCCAGATGTATGGGGGAGCTGCAGACGGTGGCATTATCCATTCCCTTGATACTTGACTAGGAGGCCATCAGGGAAGAAAGTGTTAGAGATGAAGAATTGGGAAGGATCATGTTAGAATTGCTGAAAGAGGAGGGTAGCCATCCAGGATACTCATTAGAGGGAGACAGACTGATGTACTAGGGAAGATTTATGATGCCCTGTATCTCGATCCACATCCCAAATTTACTCCAGGAATTTCATAGAAGCGCAGTTGGGAGCCATTCAGGAGTGCAGAAGACTTACGAGCGATTAGCAGTCTAGCTTTACTGGAAGGGAATGCATAGAGATGTAGAGGAGATGGTGGCAAGGGGGTGTGAGATCTGTCAGAGGAACAAATATTTGGCTATGTCACCAGGGGGATTACTACAGCCGTTGGCGCTACCGGGACGAGTATGGGAGGAGATATCCATGGATTTCATAGATGGGCTGCCCCGTTCAGAAGGCTTCACAATGATCTTGGTGGTGGTGGATAGATTCAGCAAATATGCTCATTTCATTTTCCTCCGACATCCTTACATCGCGGTGACAGTTACTTCAACATTCATTAGAGAGGTGGTCAGATTGCATGGCGTACCAGGGGCGATTGTGTCAGACATAGTTAAGGTGTTCCTCAGGCATTTTTGGAGGGAATTGTTCAGGTTACAGGGGACCGTTTTGAAGAGGAGCACCGCTTACCACCCATAGAGGTGGTCAAACGGAGGAGGTTAATAAGAGCTTGGAGACCTACTTGAGATGTTTTGTGTCGGAGACACCGAAGCTTTGGGCCAAGTGGTTGTCTTGGGCGGAGTACTGGTATAACACCTCTTTTCACTCGGCTTCATAGATGGCTCCATTCAAGGTGCTGTACGGAAGGGACCCCCTCACTTTGTGCACTTTGGGAGTAGCAATACTCCAGTTTCTTCAGTGGAGTATTTGGAGGAGTGGGATCGAGTGTTAGAGGAATTGAAGGAATATCTACTGAGAGTTCAACATATTATGAAGAAATAGGTTGATGGGCATAGGAAGGACATCCAGTTCGAAGCAGGAGAGAAAGTGTTCTTAAAGCTCTGACTATACCGACAGAAGACAGTTGCTAACAGAAAAAATGAAAAGCTCGCTCCAAGATGCTTTGGATCTTATGAAATATTGAAAAAAATCGGAGCAGTAGCATATCGATTGAAACTACCACCCATAGCTACTATTTATCCGGTTTTTCATGTGTCACAACTGAGAAGAGCCATTAGAGATTACACAGCCAGCTCAGAGTTACCGGCCACGCTTACGGAGGATTTAGAGGTGATTATGGACCCCTTAGAGTTGATGGGGGTTCGTCAGAAAGAAGATGGAGCGAAAGAAATACTGATCAAGTGGAAGAATCTGTCGGACTACGATGCCACGTGTGAGCCGTACAATAGGGTGAAACAACAGTTCCTAGTTTTCCCCTTGAGGACAAGGTGATTCTTTGGGAGGGCGGTATTGATAGGCTGGTTCATCCTAAACCGGCCTAGGATCCGTCCCAGAGGCTGGCTCAGTATTACAGGAGGCGGAACAAGGGGTTCCACCCCCTTTGATTCCGACCAGGTGTGGGGCCCGTATGGAAATTTTGGGAAGGAGGAGTGGGTGGCTAGGGGAGAGAGTGAATTTTGAATGAGAAAGATTTGAATTAGGTTTGTATTAGGAAAGTAATTGTATTATGAGGGGGATTTGTCTAGAGTTAGTATTCATGCTTTGTTTTGTTCTTCTCTTGGAATTTGTTTGGCGTCCTGGGCTCTACTCTCTAGGCATCTTGTCTAGAGATTGAGAGAGAACGATCCTCCTCTTGAATTGAGGATCAATTGTATCTTGCTTGACATTTGTTTTGGTTTTGTTATCTCCTGCAATCCATTGTTTTGGCACTGTTTTTGCCCAGATTTTCGGATTTATCTCGCTGTTTTCACCAATTAGAGATAGGTTTGCTTGCAAACTCAAGTATTTCGCTTAGGGTTACTTGTGAACTCAAGTATTTCCTATCAGATTTGTTGAAGTCTATTTGCTTAGTTTTAGTAATAGCTTGAACTTTTTTATTTTTTTGTGTGATTAGATCTTTTAAGTGTATGTTTTAGGGGTCGTATACAAGTGTCTTGATCCGCAAGAAAAAAAAATGAGTTAGAATAACAGGGTTATACAAAAAGACATTATTTTATAGGGTAAGTTAACTCATGCAAAATTTGTCTCATCTACACAAAAAGACATTATTTTATAGCTTTGGTGAATAGTTCATTTAAGTTTTAAACATTTTTGTACATAATGACATTTAAATTCATAATAATTAGTTAAGTTAAGATTTTTATAATTCTTATTTTTGCTGTGATTCCAAGCTACTAAATTCCCATGTATCTGTAGGATCAATCATTGGGGTTCCCTGATGGAATCACAAATGTTATTCTATTAGAGGGGTCACATTGCAATATTCCATGAATCCCAGAGGCTTCTTCATGAATATGATCCAATAAAAAGAAATTCATTTTGTTCAACCTACAAAGAAAATAGAGTTGAGAAAAATGAAACTAAATTAAACTATTCAGTCCAATTAGTTGGTTTATAAATTAAAAAAAAAATGGATTAGTTATGTTAGTTTAAATAAGATTTTTCAACGAGATTTTGTTTGGTTTCACATATAGTATTAATTTAAAAAATTTAATATGCATTAAATTTAAGATCAACTATTCTCTCTTTGTATTAGATGGCTTAAGTTACATCATGCATATTTTTAATTTAGTCTAGTAAATCTAATATCAACCCTTTGTTTTTTATTCTAGGTTTCAAGGTACATCATTCAAAGTTTGATTTAGTGTTATTTACTTTTTTCTCTGTTTTCCAAAATTCCAATCTTGATCAAACTAGTGCTAATTCACAAAATGAATCTCAGTAAAATTAAAGCAAACTAAATTGAGCCACAATAGGTTTTCTTAGTTCTATTTTTTTTTAAGTTTAAAACCCTATATGTTAAGATATATGGATTGATTAAGATTTTTTATTGATTAATTAATATACAAGAAAATCAACGTAGTAGGCACGAATATAGAGCACAGTTTTTCATAGTCATGCTATACAAGATTTCATGTTGAATGTTACATTTCAATTTCAATCTTTTACATTATGCAGAGTTGAGGTCTTTAACGGAATATCAACATTTCTCTCTGAAGGGGAAAATAAATTGTCGAAATCCTAACATGAAGCGCCATAACGGACTTCACGGGCTTATTGATTCTATCAATCTGATTTAGAATTCATGGTTATGACTCAATTATTCTTGTTGCTTGACTGATGCATGCACAATGGCCGAGGTGCATCAACAGAGTTTTATCAAGAAGCTTCATTTTAGCATTTCAAATGGCATGCCTCACGCAGAACCAGTCTCTAGCTTTAAGGCGGATGAAAAGGAACTGGTATTTAAATATTCTTATGCCCTTTTTTTTCCAATTCGGTTGTTCAGGCTTCTTTGAGAATATTTATTTCAAGAACAATGAACGGTCTTTTGTTCAGGTGCTTTTGCAGACTAATGGGTCATTTGGGACGGTTTTTTTACTGTTTCTTAAAGCAGCTTTCTAATAAAAAATTAAAAATTTTGTACTATAAAGTTTCTTTAAGAAGCAATAAAAAAACCGTCTCAAATGAAACCTAATAAACACTAATCTGCATGGCTTTCTGAATTCATTGCGCCAAAAAAAAGAAAAAAAAAAAGAGAGCTTTCCTTCTCAATGCTCTTGAACAATAGGCTGTGTATGGCTAATTGGCACTTTTCACAATCGTGTTTTGTATATGATTACCTAAAGCTATAGTGATGTTTCTTTTTTGATCAGGTACATGGCGTTTTACAGATGCTGCAAGGTTTCTGCAGCTATTTATTTTCTTGGGATATGGGTGGGCAAATATTTCTGTTGAAGAGTGGGATTTTTTCTTGTCATCTATCCCAGACTAGTCTTCACAGCATTTTAAACAAGTTTATCTTCTGTGGAACATGCTTAAAGAAGGTGGAACTCTTTGTTAAGAATGTAAAAGCTTCTCGTCAAAGAGCTCCTACCCTTCAGGCTTTTGCTCATTCCGTCCATTCATGGCTCAAGGTAATTTTGCTTCATAATGTCTACGTTAGATGTCTGCATCTGCTTATTATTATTATTATTTTTTGTGTAATCTCTATTATTTTGTATATAGAGATTGCGGGATCTTGCTTTGAAAGAGGAAATAAGGTCAACTTCTATAGATTGCCAAATAACAGTTACACTCCTTCAGCTGACCAATTCCTTATCAAGGTCAGGCAGTTTCATTATCATCTCAATTATTTTGACTTGCTTGAAATCTTCTGTTTGCTATCTTTGGTGTAGGTATTCTCTCAAATGAAAATTTTCACTCGCCCTGAACAAGTTCATTATGGATCATTAATTTTAGCTTGGTTATTTTCCATTCTTTGCTTAGATGCTAAGTAGTTCCTTGATGAAGTTAAACAAGTTTTCATGGTGTTGAATCCACCCATTGACCTAGTATAGTATGAACTTAAGTCATGTTCATGATCTTAATATTTCATCTCAGATCAGTTTTAGCAAGTTTTTATTTACATGTATAAAAGTTATTGCCTGCCTAATCTATTTTGGAGTTATTCTTATTACAAAATTCTGTAGAGTTGGAAGATTTGGTTATATGTCAAAGGAAACCCCTGAGTGTTGTCCTGTTTTTCATTTAGATGCTCTTAATCAGTAAAATTTCTTTCCTTTTCCGATCCTTCCAATTAGCTATTTGTTATTTATTGGAGATTCTGCCTGTGGAATTTTGTTGAGGAGAAGGATTTATTATCCGAGCTCAAATAGTTGGGAAGGATATTGACGGTGATCAGTTTACTAGTATACTAACGTTGAAGTTGGAAGATCAATTACCAAGCACCTTTTACTGTTTTATTGAAGTATTGCAGTCGCACTGTGATGAATAGTTTCAAAACTGTTATTATTTAGTTAATAATAGAAATGAAACAAAAGAAAATGGTATCTTATGCCACCTGGGGTGCATTAGTAAATTTAATCTCCAAGTTAAGGATCTTATGATCATTATCCCAACTAGTTAAGAATTGGCTTTTTCAATCTTTCTTTGCCATGAATTCTTTTCTGAACATTCACCTAGTGTTAACTCTTTTTCAGCATAATTTTCTTGAAAAATATTCTAACCATGTTAGCTTTTGGCCTAACCCCTTTTCAAGCCTTTTAAGGCCATGTCTATTTTCTACGTCTTGTAATAGAACATACTCAAAGAAGAATGAATAGAGAACCTCTAATTACTTCGATTTTTTTTTTCTGTTGTTGAACTGAAAAATCCCCTTGATTCCTTAGTCAGGCAAAGGAAATTGTGTTGATAAGCTTCATTACCTTGACTTCTTTGCAGTTGTGTTTATTTATATTCCTCTTCTATGTCATGTGATTAATCTCATATGCCACACTGCTTTGCAGTATGTGCTCTGGGGCAGAGCATCTTGCTCAAGTGGTGCATGGATCCATACCGAGTGCTTATGCAAATTCTGAAATTGTAATCCCTGCTAATAAGATGGCTGTTAGTATTCTGAATTTTCTGTTCAAGAAAATGAGTGAAGTCTATCTTGTACAAGGTGGTGAGGTTAGAAATATAGGCTTTGTTTGAGACGGTTTTTTTTGCTTCTTAAAGCAATTTTTTAGTTAAAAAATTAAATTTTTTTATACTAGAAAGCTGTTTTGAGAAGCAATAAAAAAGTTGTAACAAACGAAACCATAATTTGTTTTCACCTGCTTTTTCTTTCTTGCCGTCCGTTACAATTTTATCTAGACAAATTGTGCTGAAATCAGGAAGAAGCATATCATATGTTGCTTTCCATCATGGGAGAAACTTTGCTTCCATATCTTGAGGTGCTGGACTCATGGTTGTATGAGGGATTACTTGATGATCCTTGTGAGGAGGTATTTGTGATTTTTTTATGTTGGTTTAGCCTTTTGATTGTTCTATTTTTGTTTTAACACGTTTATCTTGAATCATGATGAACTCTTACACTCGCTTAAACATAAAAGCTCAAATATGTGTATCTAGTTCATGAACCTGCCAATAATATAGGGTATAAGGAAAGGTTGATGATGCAACTTTACCCTTACATTTGTAAAATGTTTGTTTTTGTGAATCGATCTGTCTTTCTAGAATACGCTAGAGTTTAAGTTGTCTCTTTCTTTATCATACTAATTAGGTCCTCATTTTTCTTGTGGAGGAATCCATTGTGCAGCTAATCCTTGTTTGCAGAAAAGGCAAGATGAATTGAAGAATGAGAAAAATGCATAACGTATATTTACACTTTTGCTTTGAAGTCTTTATATTCAATATTCTGAGCATCTTATCTAAATGGTTTTATAGCAACTCTTTATAGGGCTTACTATCACTCATAAAAGCTTTTGAAGTGATTTGCTAAATATCCTAGGTAAAAAGGATAACTAATGGTTTTTTATATAAGTAAATGAACTATTTTTTTAAGACTTACAACTAAGGGGTCATTTGCTAGAACAATAGAAGTAGTAGCAATCAACACTCCATTTATTCATGGTTTAAATATTTTCTTTTGACTATGTTTTTCAGTCTGAAATGTTTCATTTGTCGTGATCATTGTTTTTATTTATTTTAAAATTGATCCAATTAATGAAATTTTCTAGTCAAGTTTCTTAAAGTTCTTTCCCTATCTATCTCTCCACTTCATAGGTTTTCTTTTATGCCAATAATGCAATTAGTGTTGATCAGCCAACATATTGGGAGACCAGTTATCTTTTTCGGCTGTCCAGGTCTATGAGCTCTAAATCCAATGATACTCTGGTTGACGGGGATATTGATTCTACTAGGCCACAAGTTAGGGGAGAAACAGGAGGTCAGGAATCTGCTCCCTTGTTTAGTTCTGTAGGAGGGAGTGATCAAAGCAATATTAACTGCCCTATGTTCCTGAAGGAACTGGCAAGACCCATTGTATCTGCTGGGAAATCTTTGCAGTTGGTTCAATATGTTCGAGGCGACTACATTTCTTTGTCCGATAAGGGGCGTGGCAGAAAGCTCGACTTTCCATTATCAAATGAGTCTGATGGTCAGTTTAACAGGCAGAAGTTTCAGCAGGAGGCTTGGCCAAATACTTTGAAAAAACATGGATGTGCAGAAAGTTGCAATTATGCTCGCCTAATGGGAGTTTTGACCTTACCTGAAGTCTTCCTGTTATCATTGGCAGGCTTAATAGGTGATCGGGATCACATTTATCAGAAACTAACAATATCCTTCCCTGAGATAATTGAGATCATTAACAAAGAGAAGATACTGAAAGGAGTTACAGAAGATGGACAAGCATCATTAAGCCATGAGAAGATATGGATCAAATTCTTGGCTGATGTAATAAAAGAGAGAAGAGATGTAGAAGGTGGAAAAGGTGATTCTTGCCATAGTGGAATTACACAAGTTCATGGTTCAATGAAAGTGAAACCTAAATATAATTCAGACTATCATAGCACCAATTCCAAAGATAGTGACATTTTGGCAAGTACCTTTATCAGCTCTCTGCACCCTCATAAGCCAATCATGACCGTATCCAGACAGTTTATTGAAAAGCACAGAGCCTTGTGGAGTAATCTTAACATATCTAAGTACATTCACCTTCCTCCTCTGAACGATGAAAGCTTGCGAAAGGCTATTTATGCTGAAAGGTTTAACAGCGCAGAGGCAAGTGGCAATATCCAAAGTGGAGGTTCTCTCCCAAGTTTTTCTGGAACAGACTACAGTTTTGGTTTTCATCATAATGAAGTTAAACTGCTTCACGCAGAAGATGATATTAGGAATTTGGAATATTTGTATTCCTTCCCAACTCTTCTTCCTTCTTTTCAGGTGTAAAACAAAAATTGCTTTTGAGAGCATTCGTTCAGGGCTTATCTAACTTTAATTCTCATGAAAACAATTTGCTTTAGAACAGGAAAGTGTCCCAGTGTCAGATCTTCTTCCTTTCCAGAAGAACAGCACAGTTTCCCAAAGAATTCTTAGTTGGATGCAAGATGTAAATTTGAATGCCGCACCCCAACCTGATATCATCATAAAGGAATGTCTTGCTGTATATATTAAAAAGCAGGTAAATAGCTTATTTTATTTGTGTTTTTTTGTTAGTAATGATCTAAAACCATGTTTTTTTTTTTCATTTTCTTACTTCTAGATCGATCAAATTGGTAGACATATACTTTTGAAGCTAATGACTGATTGGAAATTGATGGATGAACTTAATATAATACGTTCAATTTATTTACTTGGGTCAGGTAGTTTCAGTTTCAAGTTCCTGTTTTCCTGCCAAGTGATTTTGGGGCTTGAAAATATTCTTATTTTCAGGTGACCTGCTGCAGAGGTTCCTTACAGTAGTTTTTGACAAGATAGATAAGGGAGAATCATGGGACGATGATTTCGAGTTGAATACTATTCTACAGGTTCTTGGACTCTCAAAATGCATGTAATTCTTCTGTTGCAATAAGTGATGTGAAATTCTTCTTTTCTGATAATCTGGTAATACTTTTTCAAAAATAGGAATCCATCAGAAATTCGGCTGATAATACCCTTCTGAGTGCCCCAGATTCTTTCGTTGTATATATTTCACAATCTGATGCCCGAGAAGATGAGGAAAATAAAGCTAGCAATATTGCAACACCCCGTCGGGTTCGCGGTCAGTTTTTTGGTATCGATGCACTTGATCTTTTAAAATTCTCATACAAGGTATGATTTTAACGGTGAGATTGATTGTTTCATTTTAGTGTTTTTTGTATGCTTATGATTTTATCTTATAGGTCTCTTGGCCTCTTGACCTGATTATTAATTCAGAGACATTGAAGAAATATAATCAAGTAAATTTACCTTGATGGTGTCCTTTTTCTTCCTTCCATTAAGATTGGTTATCCTTATAATTTTGATTAATTTTGTGCTTCATTCAGGTCATGGGATTCCTTCTAAAGGTCAAACGTGCAAAACATTTGCTGAATAAAGCTCGAAGGTGGATGTGGAAGGTAAGCATGTATTTTAAAAAAAAAAAGATATAAATCTACCCCACATTTTCATTAGGTGGGCTCAAGGCCAATAAAAATATAGGATGAGCATAATTTCAATTATAAATATAAGTTGCTGTTCCAAAATTAAGTCTATGTAGATTTGTAGAAATTCATGGTAGTCAGTTACATCTACTGAGATTTGTGTCTGAGACCTTTAGGTTGAAAATCAAAGAGCATGCTTTTTGAGCCAATGCCCCTTTGATAGGTGAGTATGCATTCGATTCTTGCTAATGCCTTATTTAGGTCATGTTTGTGTAAATGACACACTAAGGTGAGAAGGAAGTGAGATTTTTTTTTTGCTTTTTGGAATGATCAGCGATAAATCTCTCTGTGGCTCAAATTCATGATACTAAAGAAACAACCTTCTCTTCTAACCACTCAGCCATGGACCCTTTCACATCTTTTGTGGTATTTGATTGATAGCTAAGTTGGGAAGTCACTTCAACAAATGAATTGATAAAGAAGTATCCAGTAAAAGCTCCGCCCTTGGTCTGTTAGAATAGTAAAAATGGTTCATCTCTTAGGAGCAACCAAATATATCCTTATCCAGCATTATCGTAACCATGATAAAGAGGGTCAATTTGGCTAGCGATTATTACGTGTACAGTATGCAACCCTTTGTATGAGTACATGCCAAAATCAACGAAATTTATTCATCATACATGCCAAAATCAACGAAATTTATCCATCATACATGCCAAAATCAATGAAATTTATCTCGTATAAACTTCTCTTAAAAGGTTCTATCATATTCCTCCTAATATCATATGCCTTTCATAATATGAGTACTCCACACTCTCATCCTTGCTATTTTTCTATCAATCAATCTCAACTATCTCATTTCTACCCTCACTGAATTTCTTAGGAGGCTTCTTTTTTACCCAACTTTGGTACAATGAAAGTATCTCTCCAATTTAGTCACCTAGCTTTGTCATCAATCATCTCACACTTATTATATGTCGGTCTCCCTTTATAGGACCTAACTTTAAATTTGCATTGTAAGAATATACATTGTCAATATAAACTGTGATTGTTATGATTATTATGCAACTCTACTGCGATTAGGAATTATCCATATTATATTCTTAACATATTAGTTTTCACTAACCCCGGAATTGAGCAACCAATGATACTTCACTCCACTGACAAAATCAAGAAGTTCATCGTCTAAAGGGAGTTCTTGCAACTTACTGAACTTTGGGGTTAGATTAAGCGAAAACTAGTTTCTTTATTTATTTATTTTTTTCTGTGATAACAGTAACTTAAATTTCTTCATTCATTTGTAAAATCTTATTCTGGACCTCAGATTATATATAAATAAAGAAAACTAACAAATTCCGGTTTTTCCAAGTAGGGAAGGACTGCAGTGCAGAATCACAAACATCACTTGTTAGTGGAACAAAAACTCCTCCATTTTGTTGATGCATTTCATCAATATGTCATGGATAGAGTAAAAGATCCTTCCCTTATTTTCCATTGGCTTGTCAAAAAAAAAATTTTTTTTTTTTTATCATTGCCAGAAAGCTGATCCATTCTTATTAACAGGTATTTCACAGTGCTTGGATTGAACTCTGCACTGCCATGTCATCTGCAGGCTCTCTTGATGAAGTCATAGAAGTTCATGAGGCCTACCTTTCGTCGATCCAACGACAGTGTTTCGTCGGCCCCGATAAGCTAGTTCAGTCAATCCTAATCCTTCATTGCCTTTGCATTCTAATGAATACAAAAATATGTGCATTTTGCTGAACTAAGTTCATCTAATTTATGGCTACATCAGATTACTCCATTTGCAAATTTAATTATAATTTTGATTGCAGACTGTTTCAATACTAATTTGTTTTCCTGCTCTTGCAGTGGGCTCTGATTGCAAGTAGAGTGAAGAGCATTCTTGGATTAGCTCTAGATTTTCACTCCATACAGCAGAGCCTGCACAGTGTGGGAGCAGCTCCAGCTATCAGGGCAAGATGCGAAATGGAAGTGGATCGAATCGAGAAGCAGTTCGACGACTGCATCGCCTTTCTTCTTCGAGTAATTTCTTAACTCGAAGTTTATAAATCGGCAAAAAATTTTGAAAGTTTCTGAGGAGTTCTTATGATTGTTTCTGCATCTGATTTTGTTTCTGCAGATCTTATCTTTTAAGCTCAATGTAGGGCACTTTCCCCACCTGGCTGATTTGGTGACTAGAATAAACTACAACTACTTCTACATGTCTGACAGTGGAAACTTGCTAACTGTTCCTAGCTTTGAAGGTGCCAAACTTGGGAGGAATTTGCCCTCTTGAGCTGACTGATCAAGGCATATAGGAATTTTGCCCTCTGTACTGGCTATTTTATTTTTTAGATTTTTATACAATGAAAAAACTTAGATTTTTGGCGGTTATTGTCCATTTTTATAAAATTTGGTTGATGCAGCCCAACTCAATCTCCTCTTTAGGAGCTTCGTCTCCCATCTCTGAGTTTGCGGGCTTGAGATTTGTGTGAGGAGAAATTATTCTGTGCGGAGATTGAATGCAAGATGTTGTCCGGAGGCCAACCAAAATGAGCTATGTTAGCAGTACGAAGCCGCATTACCGAGCGAATGGGTGATGTGGTACATTCTGATTGGTTTCTGGAGAGCGTTCGACGTCTGCACATGATAATTAATTGTATATGAGTGTGCACAAGCTTCCGATTAAAATTTTAAATATTAAAAAAAGTAATCTTTTTAATATTTAAAAATTTTAATCGCAAATTTATTCACACACCCATACAAAGTTAGAATTATGTAAGTTATTTAGCTCATTTTGATCTTTTGGTTTAGAGTTTTGGTTACGAATCAGTATGTCCTGAGTTCGAATTTTGTGTATGTGATGTGTGTGTGAATTTATCTTAATTAATCTAAATGTCCTTAAAAAAGGAACTCGGTAAGTTTGAAGCACATTAGATTGATAGTAATAGAAGGAATGAATTTTGAGTTGTATTAGTCTGATGGTGTTATATGTGACCTAAATTAAATGCTTATTTGAGTTAGGGTGAGTTTGTGCTGAGCAAAAAATTGGGAGAGTGAGTGACCTTTATTTGTTGAGTACTATTATACTTGTGAAAATAATAAACATAAATTAAATTTTATTTATTTTATTTAAATGCTCTAATAAAAATGAGATGAAATATTATAATATATTTTTGTTTGAAAAGAATGTGATAGGGTCAATTAAATGAAGTGAACCTCAATTTAAGAATTTTAAAAAATTAAAGCCTTATTTTTTTTTTAAGTAGTCTTTCTTGTAAATTAAATTAAAATTTAATTAAAGAAATAAATATATTTAACAATTAATTTGTTTTTAAAATTATTGTATACAATATTTATATTTTATAATGAAATAAAATTTAGTATCATATATATAAATTAGATTATATGTATTTCTTATATATCTACAATTTTTTTTCTATATATTTATTTATTTATTTATCTATTACTTAATATTTTAAAATTATTATAAAATGTTTTAATTTTTTCTAATATAATATGTAAATAATTAATTAAATTTTATATTAATTTTAAAAAAATAAAGTCAAGAAGTTTTACTAATCATGATATTCTCATTTTGTTAATTTTTTAAGTAAAATAAAAACATTTGTTTGAAATATTCCAATCAATTTTTTTTTTGGGACATAAATATTCCAATCAAAGCTCTTAAGTTAAATTGTATCATAAAAGTCATCAAATTTATACCATATATCAAAAGGAACCCATTGGATTCACAAACTACCCAAACACAAATGAAGATATCAATAAAAACCCTCCGCATGCGGCTTCGGCGACGTCAGCATCGCCGCGTAATGCCGCAGCCGCTCCTCCCCCGGCGACGCACACCTCGACGCCGGCCGCCTCGGTCGAGCATAACCCCTACACCCCGAACCGGAACCTGAACCAGCCACCACCATCACCCTATGGCTCCGCCAGGCCAACTGTATAGCCACCGCCGCCCACGTCCGCCACGCCGGCGAATAATACCGCGCGCTCCGCCGCACCCTTTCGTTCAGAAAAACATACCGAAAGTGCTGCGTGACGTACTTCACGTCGGCGGCTTCGAGCCCGAAGGCCTCCGTGGTCTCCAGCGTGATCAGCGTGGAAGACGAAGGAGGAAGACGATGCACAAAGGGGCGGCGAAGACACCATGAAAGGAGCTCGTCGCCGCTGAAGTTGCCGGGACCTAACATGCAGCAGCTTTGTAAGCCATCGCGAAGTAGCTGCTTGCTTTGAAGGTGGCCGCGAACGATGAAGATCATTCTTTGGACGGGATCTCCTTCCCTCGTTATCTGATTCATTTTGGTGAAAGATGAGTGAAATATTACTGACTGATTTTGCTTATTAATTTTTTTTCTTTTGATGATGGCCTGGTAATCAATAGGGGTGTCAAAAATTGACACGATCCGAAAATCTGATTCGAATCCGACACGAAAATTTCGGGTTTGGGCTAGAGTTTTCGACCCGTTTCAAAAATCGGGTTGGGTTTAGGTTGATCCGAAAACTCAAAAATGACCCAGATTGACCCACTTGCCCCCCACGTGTCTGAGCTGCCCTGCCCCCTGCTACGCTGCCCGGCTGACCCGCTCGCATCCTGCGTCACTACCCGGCTGGCCCGTTGCTCGCTCGCGTGACCGTGCGACCGCATCTCATCGCTTGACCGCGTCGCGTCGCATCAAGCCATCAGCTGCCCCGCTGTCGCGTCCTGCTGCCGCCGGACGCCGACTGAAGGACCGCCGCTGCCACGAAGTTGCTCACGGCGTTGCCGTGTCCCCGGGTCGGGTCGGGTTGAATTGAACCCGAAGTGGGTCGAGTTCGGGTCCAGAAAATTGACCCGTTTGTAAAAAACGGTTTTAGGGTTTAGGATTGACCCGAATTATGTCAGGTCATTTCCGGATTCGACCCGAGCCCGACCCGTAAGCCGAAATTGACACCCCTATAATCATTTCAAAGTGGTGAGCAGATCCTTCTTCCTGTCGTTGTAATAGCTAAAGCGAACAGCAGTATTCAACCTATTTTTTTAAAATAACAATGAGCCCTTTAATAAATATATAACGTAGAGAAGGCTTACAGTTTCTCCTTTAGGAAAGACCAGAGACTTCACCCTGTCACAAATGTTCTCCAGCACTAGCTCATCCATGTGCTGAAACAGAGGCACCTGCAAAATTCAAGGACTTCACATCAGTTCATGTTGAGCTGCTGCATATGGAACTGCTCGCATCAGATCCAATGATTTTTTTTTTATACTTAGAACAATTAAGACAAATTCATGCATATAGATCATATATGTTAACTCTAGAATCCAAGACTTTTTTTTTTTTATTTGGAACCATGTATCCACCCGCTGCCACCACGAAAGGGCACTTGACTTTGCGACTAATCCTCGACTAACCTAGAAGATGCACCACCCTAGAAACCTCGTGGCCTATACTTGAATGTACCCCACTTAAAAGGAGCTGCCTTGAGGGGAATCGAGCACGAGTTAGGAGGGTTCCCAACCGTACTCGCCCACCAACCAAGTTAAGCAACGGTAGGTTCCCAACCGTACTCGCCGCTACCACCCTCAAGACCTCTTAGTTGGTAGTCAAAACGCCCAACCACATACGCAAGACTCAAACCCAAGACCCGTTGGTTAGTGGCCAAAGCTGGCTCCTAACCAACAGACCAAGATGAGCTACGCATCAAATCAAATGATAAAGCCATCTAACACATGTTGGGTAAACTGATCAAATCTATTAAAAAAATGGAATATAAAAAAAATATAAATTTTATATAGATTCAACAAATTGATGACTTCATTCAATTGTTGTTGTTGCAGATTTCATTATGATATGACTATGCAGAATTATAACTGTAATTCCTCATACACACCACCAAATAGATATCCCAACTCTCAAAAGCTTTTATAATTGACTTGAGACTAAGGCTTCATTTGGGATGACTTTCTTAGTGAGCAGTTTTTTAGTATAAAAGTTTTAATTTTTTTTAAAAAAAGCTGTTTTAAAAAGCATTAAGAAATTGTCCCAAACTAAGGCTTCGTTTGGACGGCTTTTTTATTGCTTTCTAAAACGGAGTTTAAGTACAAATTTTTTTATGTTTGTATTAAAACTCCGTTTTAAAAAACAGTAAAAAAGCCGTCCCAAACGAAGCCTAAGGCTTCGTTTAGGACGACTTTCATTCTACTTCTTTAAACAGCTTCCTAATAAAAAATTAATTTTTTTTTACAAAAAAGTTGCTTTCATAAGTAGAAAAAAAGACATATCAAATAAAGCCTAAATCTAAGGATTTGTTTGAGATGAATTTCTCAATACTTCTTAAATTAGCTTTTTATACAAAAATATTAAATTTTTAAATAAAATATTACTTTAAGTTTTCCCAAAAAAATCCAAATTTGTGTAATTACTTGTTCTGAAAAAAAAAAAGATGGCTATACAACTTAACAATATGTACCTGACGGACAAGGTCAAGGCAGAGATGATACTTAATGTCTCTTCTAAGCCCCTGTGGCAAATTACTTATCATGTTGCACTCATCAACACCTCTCATGGCCGCCCATCGTTGCCTCTCGTATTGCCGCACACGCTGTCGAATGCTCTTCGGCAGCTGCCGCTGCCTCATCCACCAGTCCATGCTTCTCATCTTCATATGCAGAGTCTTCTTCTTGCAAGTAGTTGAGTGCAAGAACACCTGCAATTATCACCAGCTCTTACTTGTTCATTACTACTACTACAACTTCATTTGGGGCAGCTTTTCTCCTGCTTTTTAAAGCAGTTTTTTAGTATTGAAAAGCTGTTTTAAGTAGTAAGAAAGTTGTCCCAAACGAAGCCTACAGCAGCAGCCGCTATTGCTGCTATCAGATAATTTCAATGGAATGCTTCTTCTTCTGACCTTGATATTTCCAATTAGCATTGTCACTAATATGAGGCCGCTTGTTATCACCACAATGTTGAAGATGATCTCAAGCCAATCTGTTGTGCTCACAAGAGCTCCACCAAAGGTGCTGTAGAACAAAGCATGAATAGCCAGATCATCCATTCAAGAAGTAAGTATACTCATAGATATCAAATTTTTTTAGAAAATTTGTATAAATTTCTTTACAGTTTCCTGCTTTTTAGAGAAAGGACAATGTTTTAGGGACTGTTAAGTCATTAAAATCTGAGAAGTATTTGGCCTGGCAATTGTTAAATCATTATTGTAATTAACTGTTTGACCATTTGTTTTAGGATTTGAAATTTGTGAGAGAGAATGTTAGTTCAGTGTGATATCTGATTGTGTTGATCGATTGGATTGTATTGTTGGTTCAGACATCAAGTTTAATTTGTCGTGCTCAATTTTTTTCATATAATGCCTCGGCGATGTGCACCCGAACGCCTCGACTCTGTGTACCCGAGCGCCCCATGGCTTTGCAGATTTAGTTGGGAGAAATGACAGAGAGCGAAGCGCCACAACACTCTAGATTCAGTGCCACAACATTGTATGATGCCGTAGCGCTGCTGGTTTGAGGGTTACAACATCATCAGATTGATCGATGATAGAGGCTTGAGCGCTGCAGCACTCCAAACTGGCACCATAGGGCTTTTCGAGGCGGATTGAACAAATTTCTTTCTCGTTTTTTTAAAGGGTGGTGTACCTTGGTATTATTTACTTGACTTTCTCTTATGTTTTGTGTGAGAACGGTGCAAGTGATAAGAGAAGCAAGAAGATAAGAGAGAGAAGAGAAATCTGTATTTATTTCTCCCAATTTTCATAATGAATTTTTTAGTGTGGTGTGACTCTGTGGTTTTTCCCAATTTCGGGTTTTTCCAAGTTAAATCGTGGTGTCCTTTTTTCTTTATGCTTCATTTTTATTTTCTTATTTATTTAATTGTGGTGTTTTACTTTCATCCCCAATAGAGAAATCCTTAAAGGCTTAAATATGTTAAATTCAATGAATGGTTGCATCTAACAAAAAAATCCAAACTACAAGGATTTTATGCAAAACACTGAAACTAGTAGCTTACGTTAAGGTCATCAAGCCCCATAGAAGAGGAAGTAGTATCTTCTCCACACGGCTTGTGTTTGCAACTATAAGAACTGTCAATCTGTAAGCTCCATAGCTGTAGTTGTTTCCACTGTTACCCAAACAATTCTCTGTAGCTCTGGTGCTGTTAGCCCATATCAGTCTCGTCTTCTCTCTAATATCAGTGGTGCTTCCATAGTATATGGGATCAATACATCCCAAGGCCTGCAACAAGCAGCCTTGTACAGCACTGCATTGTTCTGTCAGACACTTTGTGGCTCTTTGTATTCCGAGCAAATACCAGCAAGCTCCTACTGCCTGAATGATTTTGGTATCAAATGAAAATGAAGAGATAGGTGACAATAGAGGGCAAATTATTCAGTGCGGAGACCGCATGCAAGCTTACGTTCGGATTTACTGTGTTTTTGTTATATTTTTGCAAAAGGTAGCTAATATATAATTTAATTGCGTATTAGCTTTTCTTTTTGTAAAAATACATCAAAAGCGCATTAAAAACACAACAAATATCTTACTGATTGAGTATTTGTTGTTCTTTTGCTGCGCTTTTGCAAAAACTCAGCAAAAGGGCAGCAAAAGGATAGTGTTGGGTTCGAGTCTTGCATATGAGTTGGTTGGGAGCCAACTTTGGCTACCAACCAACGGGTCTTGGGTTCGAGTCTTACGTATGCGTTGGTTGAGAGCTTTGCAAAAGCACAACAAAAGGACATCAAATACTCAATTTGTAAGATATTTGATGTGCTTTAACTGTGCATTTGTTGTATTTTGCAAAAGGACAACTAATATGCAATCAAAATTATATATTAGATTCCTTTTGCAAAAATATATCAAAAGCGCAGCAAATTCGAACGTAAACTTGTGTGCGGTATCCACATAAAATAATCTGCCATAACAGAGAGAGCATTGTGAGAGGGGAAGTATCAATAATGCTTACATGAGATGCTATGAAATAGGCAATCAGGTTGAGAGCAATTCCCCACCAGATTGTTCCAAAAATATATCCCGATGAGTTCTGCAACCGTCGAAGGAAGGATACAGAGTGGTAGATCTTGGGTAGGTATTGGAAGAGGAACATGATTAAGAAGATGGTCATAACCCACATGGTGGAGCCTTGTTCTATCAGAGCTGGTACTGCCACCCATAGAACAACCTGCAGCAGTTTTTATTTTCATGTATGTTATAATCCCTGAATCGAAGACTATGATGCACTGACACGGACATGACAACATGGATACGACACGACACAGACACGAGATATGTCAATTATTAAAAATATAGGACACAGTATTTTTGTTTTTATATTTTAAAAATAATGTATAAAAATTGAATAAATATAATTTAAAAATAGAAATAATAAATCATTTAATTAGAACTTGGGCTTAAAATGATTAATATTAGGATGTCAAGAGTCGGGCGTTGATATCGTTTATCAGTCATCGAGAGAGGAGATGACAATGTTGTTGAGAGTCGGGCATTGATGTTATGCAGTAAATATTGTGCGTTAGTGTTAAGAGGATGATTATCGTGGATCTTGAGAAGGTGTTGGACAATGATGAGATGTCAAGTTGTAGATGTAGAAATTGCTAGTATCAAGCATGAATGTAAAGACAACATCAAACTTTGATATGGAGATTGTTTTGAAATGTTGATGTTGTAATGACGTCAGACATTGATGTTGAGATGACATCGAGCATTGTTGTGAAATCAAAGTTATAACCGGTCAAAGAGAAATGAAAATGAGAATATTCAATGAATGTGGTATTAAATGTGGGTGATTGATTTTGTGTTGTGGATATGAAGTAAAAGTTTTAATTTTTATATTTTAAATAATTAAAAATTTTTAATACAAGAAATTAAATTTTAAAAAATTTATAAAATATTTAAGATACGCGTGTCCAATTTTTAATCAATTTTTTTTTAATTCTAATACGTGTAGGATGAGTGTCAAATGCGTGTCCTGTCGGCCACTGCACGCCTCTTTGAAGAGAAGTGTTGGTGCATCATAGATTGAAGATTATGTTGCAGCATAATCTTACCTGAGGTATTGGAAGGACGACAAAGAGATCAAAAAAGAACTCCTTTTTCAATCTCAAATAGTTCATGGCCGCCCTCTGAGACTTCATTTTTGAATTCTGAACATTCGGTTCAACCACTCCATCTTCCTTTTTATTGCTTTTTTTCATGTGATATACTGTCTTCATCTTCAACCACATATTCCATAAATGCACTGCATCAGTAATGAATCGCAGGAGAGTAATGGTGGCAGCAAACCATCCATCGACGAAGAGGCAGAGCTCCTCGCTGTTGATTGAGAGTGCGTAGAAGAACAAGGGATCGACAAAGAGTCCTGAAGCTCTCACAAGAAGAAAAGCTCGATTCCATTCCTGCACCCACTTCGATTGTGGATCGAATGCACCGCCATTGCCATGCTTTGGAGGGTTGTAGCTCCAGGCCTCCTCGTCAGAAGTTCTGTCAACAATGTGAGCAGGAAAATGGCTGGAATTGCCGGAATCCATGGCAGTGTTGGAGGAAGAAGATGGAAGGAGTTTTCAAGTGGTGAGAAGCATATTGGTTCTCACAAAGAAGGCAAGTCAGAGGAGCAGAGTGGCATCCTAAGAGTGGAAGAAGAAGGTAAATTGTCCTTGAGCTAAGGCACAATCAGAAAAATGTTACAAGAGGTTCAATGCTAAGTTTGAGTTCAAAAAGAAGCAATCTTTACGGTGCAAGTATTTTTCTGATGCTTGAAAGTGGCTTCTTTTTTGAGCTTTGGCCTCATGATTGTTCTGTACAGTTTTTTTGGGAAACAACTTGTATAAAAAATTAATGGGAGTAGGATGAATTATTCTGTGCAGGTTTAGAACGTCGTTCAGAGCCCAATGAAAATGCACCACATCACCCTCTACTCGGTATCGCGGCTCAGTACTGGATGACGTGCTGCGCCTGATTCGCCTCTGGATAGTAAGTTTTGTCCGCTGTCCGCACAGAATAATCTCTCTGGGAGCAGACAAGTAAAAGAGAGGTTATTAGTCAATTCCTCCTCATCTCCATCACTTTTTGCCAACTTCTCCCCCTTTTGAGAAATTATTCTATGCGGACACCAGATGTAGCTCTGTGTCAGGAGGTGAATCAGAGTCCGTCTTGTCACCTGGGACACAACGGGTACACAGTCGCGGTACACAGCAAGATAATGGGTACACAGCCGCGGTACATAGTAAGAAAATGACGTGACATACTCTGATTTACCTCCTAGGTGTCGGCCCAGAATAATTAATCCTAAAAAGGAGCCTATAGTGTCACGATTGTGGAGTCTACAACTTCCACGAACTTTCCAAAATATACCTTACGGACGCATGGAGAAAAACGTGGGTTAAGCTAAAAGAAATCAAACACAAACAGAGAAGTAAAGATATATTGCATTACAACCAAATTTTATTACATTGAGGTAATCTAATTGGACAACAAGTTCTTACTTGCTGCAAATAAATGAACTAGCAATAAATAGAATTGATATGCTAAAAGTAGCTTTTTTAATATAACAAATAAAATTTTTATATTAAAAAGCTACTTTATGAAGTAGTAAGAAAGCCGTTCCAAACTAAGGCTTCGTTTGGGACGGCTTTTTTATTGCTTTCTAAAACGGAGTTTTAGTACAAAAATAAAAAATTTTGTACTAAAACTCCGTTTTAGAAAGCAGTAAAAAAGCCGTCCCAAACGAAGCCTAAGTCTTTGTTAATGAAAGATGAGCTTTGTTTTCTACAGCTTAGACTTCGGTTGGGATGGCTTTTCTACAGTTTTTTAAAGCTGTTTTAAGAAGCAGTAAGAAAACTGTCTCAAACAAAGCCTTAGATGTAACTCGAGTCCCTATGCTATTCTATGCGAATGTCCAAAGCTAAACAGAGATCAACCAGAATATTGCATGACACCTCTTTCTCGGTACTGCGGCTTGGTACTACTGACGTGGCGTATTCTGGTTGGTCTCCAGACGGCGTTTTGCATCCGGTCTCCGCATAGAATAATTTCTCCTCCTCATAACGGTTTTCTTCATCCAGTCAGATGCCACCAGAAATCTTGTGTGCCAACTGAGTTGTTAGCTGGATAAAAAAAAAAGGAATTTTTTTAGAGAACATGACCAATGAAACATATTGAAGATTGAGAAAATCATTGATGATATTCATTAAAAGCGTTTAACAAAGTGATTTACAATTTTTAAAACGTTCTTGTCAATTAAAATATAAGGTGCAGTATATACATTGCATACCCAGAGTACCAAAGCCATTGGGTGCTGTGGCCTATGAAAATCCAATCATAAGGAGCAAATTGTCCAAAATGCAAGTGAAAACAGGAGAGAAACTTGAAGATTTTGAACTGGGCTGCAGAGAAATCATAAGATAACAGATGTAACAGAGGAATTTCTAATGAAATCTACCAATACTCTTCTGATATGCAGATATTTGTATATTAAAAGTAAAAATTCTTCAAAAAATTTAATTTAAAATTAAGAAATCGATCTCAATGATCTAGCCAAGCTGGAACTTTCTTAACGAACCTGAGCCTATTTTTTTTTTTTATTAAGCCGAGTTTGAGCTCAATAAATGAGCTCGAGTCAAGCTCAAGCTCATTAGGAATTAAACAAGCCTAACTCGATTAAGTAGATACTCGACTCGACTCGTTTGCACCCCTATTGCCGATCTCAGAGGAAAATGATTAGTTTGTAATAGTCTTGGATTGAGAAGTTTATAGTACTGCGTATAAAGCATTTACATATTAGCAAGTAAAATGAAATAGATCTAAGCACAATGCCTTGTTTGACTATTATGTAACATGATGTATCCAACAATTATAAAGAAAAAGATGATAGTTACCATAAGAGGCTAAGCCAAGGCAAAAAAGTATAACCTTAAAGTTTCTAAGTCAATACAAGACTAGTAATTCATTTGGGACGACTTTTTTATCACTTAATAAAACTATTTTTTAGTAAAAAATTAAAATTTTTATACTAAAAAGTCGTCGTAAAAAGCAGTAAAAAAAACCGTCCCAAACTAAACCTATGACTTCGTTTGCGATGACTTTCTCATTGCTTCTTAAAGCAACTTTATAATACAAATAAAAAATGTTGTACAAAAAAGCTGCTTTAAGAAAGATAAAAAAGTCATCCCAGTGTGATATTATTACACGTTAACATTTCAACATGAAAACTCATCACGGAATTCATAAAAAATAATAATCTATAAAATCAGTATAATTAAGTTGATAATCTAAGACTGTTTGGAACGATTTTCTTACTATTTTTAAAAATAATTTTCTAGCAAAAAAAATTTACAGTAAGAAAAAAAAAACCTAAATCTTTGCTTTTAAACTTTATAAGAAAGTGTGTTGTTCAATTACATTTTTTTATAATTATTCTATGATTTTTTATTCTTTTTATATTGCAGGCTATCCACAAGATTTTTTAATTTTTACTTCAAACCAAATTCTAATATTTTCAGAACCCTACATATACTGGTTTTTCCCTCAAGTCCTGCGTGACCAGTTTTTTGTATATATATGATGAGTTCTAAACGCAGGGGAAGTCCGGTCTCAGAGCTTCTCGGCAGCTCCGTGAATCTTCCCCGCAAGATTCAACACTGTCTTCATCGGCCGTACCTTAGTTCTCAGTTTCTGCAACCGTCAATCCTACATATTCCGAGGTCGCCGCCGTCTAGTTCAAAGCTGTTCTCTTTAATAGAAGCAATGGCGTCCGCCCGTCACAGTCATACAGCCGCTGATTCTCTCTGAATCAAATAGGGAAGCTCACAACGTCCGGTAGAATGCACTCTTTTGCTGGAATTGAATCTTTTGCTTTTGCTGAAGGATTGCACTGATGATTAGTTTCTTTTTGACCTGTGTGAATGGATTTGATGGCAAACTTTATTAACTCATTATCATTGAGTATCTGGAGGGATTTGTGGAATCAGGTAATATTACTATTCCATTTTTTTTCCTTTTCACAGTAAGATAGTTTTGTAGAAATTTTGTTACTGTTATGCTCGTTTGGACTAGGAATTTTTGACTGGGTGTTGGAGGGCGTTATCTCCATTTTCTTGTTTAGATTTTAGTTTTTCAAAATATAATTAGGATTAGTGATTGGCTACCCGCTACTGAAAGCGTGAATTTATGGAATTATACATCCCTTTTTTTCAAAATATGAAATGCGATGGGGAAATCCAATTGGGAAAGGTTATGAATTATTTTATGTTGGAATGATTAACATTTGAAATGAGGTTGTGAAATGTTTGATAGAAATTGAATGATGAAATTATTGCGGTGAATAGCTAAAACATATTCCCAAACACGTAATCAAGCTCAAGATTAAGTGCTCGGACACACAAGGAGGAAGTGATAGTTGGATGAGATTGGAATAACTGGATAGAGAAATAAGTTTAGATTTTTTTATTTTTTCCTAGGCACAAATCTAATTTATCATTAGATATTTAATTATGAGATCTCAGTTGACTGGAATCTTGATGAGATTTCGGGGAAGGCTGATCAAGGTGGCTTGAATTTAGATGGATATAATATTGAAGATGAGAGTGGGCTTTACTATCATGATCAATTAGGATCATGATATCTTTATAGAAGTATGTATAATTGTAATGATATGATTTATCAATTTCACGATGTCAAGGATGACAATATAGATTATCATTAGGGTTTGATCGATAACAATTATGATATGAACAATCTAATTTTCCTTCTTGTTGTTTTAAAGATTGGGGACCATAACATGATAAGAA
Source organism: Dendrobium officinale (assembly GCA_019514585.1). Classification (NCBI taxonomy): domain Eukaryota; kingdom Viridiplantae; phylum Streptophyta; class Magnoliopsida; order Asparagales; family Orchidaceae; genus Dendrobium; species Dendrobium officinale. The sequence goes on from CM033689.1 coordinate 2,351,897, forward strand.
GAACAATATCTATGTTCCCTTTTGTCATAACAATTTTTTTTTTCTAAGGATGATAATAGGAAATATATAATGCATATATAGAATACATGAGCTTAAGTATGAGAACACAATTAGGAATGAAGAAGGCAATGGGGTGAGCAAACACTAGAAATGCATGTAGTTCACAATGTGGGCTTGTGATGATAATGGGAGGACAAATAGTAGGATGGATGCATCATTTAGGGACTTGGATTGTGAGTGGCATAAGTGAAAGCTACAACAAAGCATTGTTTAAAATTGTGCAATATGAGGCCCAGCTCAGCACAATTTCAGTGTAAAATGCCTCGAGGCTTAAGCCTCGAACGTTTTTTTAATAAGCCTCATCTTGGCTGAGGCCCGCCTTGAGGTGCTCCTCTCCTCGCTGGCATTTGGTATATGCCTCACTCTATTTATGTATGTTTTTATTTAAAACTTAGCTAAATCCTATACAAAAGTCCCAAAAAAATCACGCCCTCTTGAGCTCCAAAACCGCATTAACTTCCTCTCAACTACCTCGACCTCCATCCCACCGCCTTGGTCATAGCCACCATCGTCATAGCCGCCGCCGGGGATCACTTGAAATCTGCATACCGCCACCATCTCCTCTAAAAATTTAAGTATTACTCTTATTTTATGTTTATGATAAACATTTATGAAAGAGGAAGATGGCTGAAATAAATAAAGAAGTATATTGGTAGGTATTGGACTCCATAGGATGAAGCAAAGGAGAGGCCAATTTGTTCTGACGACTCAAACAAAAATACCCTTAGTAATGATAGTGCAGATGATTTCTGATTTGTTGTTAATTATTTTAACTTTATTAGTAATTAAATGTAGATGAGTAGGAAACTGATAAAGAAGAAATTTAGAGCTAAACTTGATGTTATATGATACGCTTATAAAATTCATATATTTTATGTTATTTTTCTCATGTGTTATTTTGATTTCAATTATATTTCATATTAAATGAGCGGCTCGAACTCGATTAATTAATCAAGCTTAGGCTCAAGCCAGGGGCAACTCGAGCTCGGCTCGACTCGTTTACACCACCGTATGCGTAACTGATGATGAGATTCAAAGGCTTTGATCTCACCTTAGAAATTATGTATATAAGAAGAAAAAAGGAAGATGAAAACAAACACAGGCGTGTGCGCGCGCACACACACATATATCGACACACACAATTAATGCATCAATTAAAGTGTGCTACAATACTAGAATCTCTTATATAGACTAGGACTTCTAATAAATCCCATAAATGCATTAAACTTCCAAGAAAATAATTTAATAATTTGTACTTTTTACAAATAAATGAAATATTAAAAATATCATACTTTAAAATTTAGTATGAAAAATAATCTAAGGATCATTCTTGTCTTGTTATACCAATTCTTTCACTTGACTTCAATCTTTTTATCAGATGACAGTTCTCTACATCAGCTATCACTTCTCTCATTCGAATACCATTTTTTTCTTTTCAACTTCATCAAATATTATGCTCCAAGTGTCCATTCAACTATGTGTAGCCGTCAAGGGAGGAGTCAATTGATCATGAACTTTGCTCAACCATGGTAAAAATCATCAAATGGCCATGAACCACCTAGTCAAAGATGAATCATTGACTTTGATACAAATTATTTGGGAATGTGAATCCAATGGCGAAGTCAATGGGCCTGATACACTAGTGATCAAAATCTTCATTTCAAAGGCTCAAGCTTATAGGAGAGGGTCAAGCATTTAATATTTCTACACCGACATTTTTCAACCATACGACATGGGATTGGATCAAGTATTCTCATGTGCATTGTCACCAAAAGTCTAATTTTGTGACCATTCAATACAAGAAATGGAAATTAGTTACAATTTTGACTGTTTTTTGCTTCATTTTTGTTATTATTTCATGTCTTGACCATCTAATGGCATGTATTGTACAACAGCCGCATCTTGCAGAAGGTGATGGTACTGATGAAAAGCTTCCTTGTCCATAAAAGGCCTTATTTCTTCTATCTCTTTAATGGCCTTCTTGGTTTTCGTACTAAAATCTTACATGCTTTCATCCTCACTTCACCCTATTCATCTCCTGGCTTTCTCCAACTAAAGAAAACAGTGAAAGAAGTCCCACTCCCAAACTCAGGTCTCTCTGCTGACATCTACTTCCGAATTGTAGAGAATTGCACTCAGTTGAAATTGCTAGAAGAGGGCAAGAAAATCCACCAACACATTCTTTGGAGCAAAGCCCATGTCCATCATCCTTCTCTTCTGGAAAAACTAACTTTAATGTACTTGTCATGCAACAAAATTGAGGTTGCTCGTCTAATTTTTTATGAAATTCTTAAGCCAAGCATCTTTCTGTGCAATGCCATGATCAGGGCTTACGCTTGGAAGGGACCCTTTAACCGAGCAATAGATCTATATTATCATTTGATTGGTTTTGGCATAAAACCAAATAAGTACACTTTTCCATTTGTTCTAAAGGCCTGTTCCACTCTCCTTGCACTGGAAGAAGGAACAGAGATTCATACTCATGCAAAGAAAATGGGTTTGGATTGTGATGTATATATTTCAACATCATTGATAGACATGTACATGAAGTGTGGACAAGTGCATGAAGCACGCCTTGTGTTCTTACAAATCGAAATTAGAGATGTGGTTGCATGGAATGCCATGGTTGCTGGCTGCTCCTTACATGGCTTATATGATGATGCCGTTGGAATTCTATTGGAAATGCAGAGTAGAGAGACTAGTCCAAACAGTTCAACTATGGTGGGGATTCTTCCTGTGATTGGACAAGCCAAGGCTTTATTACAAGGAAAGAGCATCCATTGTTTTTGCCTGAGGAGATTCTTTAATGAAGGGGATGTTCTGGTGAACACTGCAATACTGGACATGTATGCAAAGTGTGAGTCAGTGGCTTATGCCCGTACTATATTTAACAAAATAAGTCTTAAAAATGAGGTGACTTGGAGTGCAATGATTGGGGGATATGTTCAATGTGAGAAGATGGTGGAGGCTTTAGTAATTTTTGATCAGCTAATGCTTAATGAAGCTTCGAACATGGCAGCCACCTCTCTTGCTTCTGTTCTTCGGGCTTGTGCAAGTTTGTCTGATATAAAGAGAGGTACAAAAATCCATTGTTATTTGATTAAGTCTGGTTTTCTTTCAGACATAACGGTAGGCAATTCACTTATTTCAATGTATGCGAAGGTTGGAAGCATATGTGATGCAGTTTGTTTCTTTAATGAAATGGATCTGAAAGATACTGTATCTTACAGTGCAATCATATCTGGATTGGTTCAAAATGGAAGCGCAGAAGAAGCCCTTGCCTTGTTTAAGAGAATGCAACTTTCTTGCTTGAAACCAGATGCGGCAACAATGGTGGGAGTCCTCCCAGCTTGTTCCTATATGTCTGCTTTACGGCATGGGAGATGCAGCCATGGCTATGCAATTACTTTTGGACTTTCGTCCGAAGTTTCTATTTGTAATGCTTTGATTGATATGTATGCAAAATGTGGGAAAATAGACCTTTCTCGCCTAGTTTTTGATGGAATGAAAGAAAGAGACACAGTAACATGGAATGTTATGATAGCTAGTTATGGAATCCATGGAATGGGTGCAGAAGCTCTCTCTTTGTTTGATTCAATGCAGGATGAGGGGTTCACACCAGATGATATCACATTTATATCCCTCTTTAGTGCTTGCAGTCATTCAGGATTGGTCATTGAGGGAAGGAGTTGGTATGAATCTATGACCCAGGTTTACAATATTGTTCCAAGGATGGAGCATTATATCTGCATCGTCGATCTTTTCGCACGTGGAGGTTTATTGGCTGAAGCTTGTGATTTTATTACCAGAATGCCATTTGAACCAGATGTTCGAGTATGGAGTGCCTTACTTTCAGCTTGTAGAACACATAAGAATACTGAACTTGGAAATGAAGTTTCTGGAATAATCCAAAGGCTAGGACCTGAAGGTACTGGAAACTTTGTTCTAATGTCTAACATATACAGTGCTGCTGGAAGATATCATGAAGCAGCTCAAGTTAGAATATTACAACAGGAGAAGGGATTTAAGAAAAGTCCAGGATGTAGTTGGGTTGCGATTCAGGGTAAAATCCACGCGTTTATAGGTGGAGATAGTTCACACCCACAATCTTCAATGATAAATGAAAAACTTGCAGATTTATTTGTTGAGATCAGGAAGCTCGGTTACAAGGCTGATACAAGTTTTGTAATACATGATTTGGTAGAGGAGGAGAAAGAAAATGCTCTTGTTTATCACAGTGAGAAGTTAGCAATAGCGTTTGCTCTTGTGAGTTTAAGTGGAAATCAACCCATTTTTATTACAAAAAATTTGAGAGTTTGTGGTGATTGTCATACTGCAATTAAACTGATCACATTAGTCACTAAGAGGGCAATCACTGTGAGAGATGTGAGTCGGTTTCATCATTTTGAAGAAGGATTGTGCAACTGTGGAGATTTTTGGTGAGTGTGAGTGGTAAAAACAAAGTTAGAACTTGAGAGAGAGATGTTTGGAGGTGTCTGATGACTGCAATGCTGAAATAGACAGGTAATTTTTCTGAACTAAAAATTTTCCATTTTGAACGACTTCGGCTTCGTTTGTGATGACTTTTTTATTGTTTCATAAAGCAGCTTTTTAGTACAAAATTTTTAAATTTTGTACCAAAAAATTATTTCATGAAGCAATAAAAAAACCGTCCCAAACAAAACCTTTAGTCTGCTTTGAAAACTAGTTGTGCCAGAACAACTTTTTATTGCTGCATTGCTCCATGTTTATATAAGCTAGAATGATATTTATGGTTTGTGTGACCACCAAGGTTGTGCATAATTTGGGCATTACCAAGAAACCGAAACAAACTGATGGTTTACAGTCGATTCAATTTGGTTTAATTAAGAATCGGTTTGTTGGTGGTTCCATTTCTTTGATTATTATGTTACTTAGGCCTCATTTGAGACGGTTTAATTTTACCTTTTCAATTTTGAAACGATAGAATTTTTTTTTATTGTTGTTTGTATGTGCCACTTTTGCATAAATGATTTTTAGAGAACTATATTTTTGTATTGTTTTCAAAAGTTTTCGGATATTAACTACTCCATTAGAAAATTTCGTTCTCTCAAACAACAGTTTTAAAACTACCTTTTAGAAAATGTATAGAATAACCAAACGAAGCCTTAGTGTTGTTATAGTTTAGTCCTTTCTAAGTTGCTTCTGACATTAAGGTTTTATTTATGATGACTTCCTTATTGTTTCTTAAAGCAGCTTTCATGCACAGAAATTGTGCTAAAACCCAAAAGGTGATGGAGGGATCTCTTGATGAGATCAGCAGAGGTCTTGGCTCTGTGTCAAGCTGTATAACATTGCGGAAATTTGCCAAGGGCTTTTCAGTAAACCTTTACACTGATGATTTCCTCATCTGAATTTCAGATTAGAGCATAGCTTAGATTAACAAAAGGCTCCAACTTGATGCCACATCTGGGAGCCTAATGACAGAACATTAGCTCTTCTCAAGTAGGTACTGATTAGAGTAATTTTCTCAAAGATTCAGGCTTCGTTTGGGATGGCTTTCTTATTGCTTCTTTAAACAGTTTTATTGTACAAAAGTTTTAATTTTTTACTAAAACATTGCTTTAAAAAACATGAAGAAAGCAGTTCCAAACAAAGCCTCAATCTCCCTTTAGCCATTTTGGTGACAAACTGGTTTAGTGTTCATAGATCATATATTGATGATGCAAGCTTAGCTTTTCTTCTCATGCTGCCACTGTTAGAATTGTTTAAACATTCAGCCAATGTGGACATTTTTACTCATTTATGGTTATCTTAGGCTTCGATCTGGGACAGCTTTTTTATTGTTTCTTAAAACGTATTTTTATTTAATTGTTGTACTTGAACTCTGTTTTAAGGCTTCGTTTGGGGAGAAATTATTTGGTGCGGACGCCGAACACAGTTCACCCTCCGAATATCAACCAGAATGCGCCATGTCAACAGTACCGAGCATGATACCGAGCTATGACACCAAGCGGGGGTGACGTGTTGCATTTTGGTTGGTCTCTGGATAGCGTTTGGTGTTCGCACAGAATAATTTGCCTCATTTGTGACAGTTTTTTTATTGCTTCTTAAAAAAAAAATTACTACAAAAATTTTAAATTTTTTGTACTAAAACTCTATTTCAAGAAGCAATGAATTTTAAAATTTTTGTACTAAAACTCTATTTCAAGAAGCAATAAAAAAGCTTGCACTAAAACTCTATTTTAAGAAGCAATAAAAAGTCATCCCAAATAAAACATAAGAAATAATAAAAAAGCTGCCGCTAACGAAGCCTTAATCTATTAATGTTAATTGGTTATATTTCATTTATTTATTTATTATATTTTTTGCAAAATAATACATTTTTCATGAAGTTCATTCAAAATCTTTGTGGCTATAAATTTTTCCTCTCTTTTTTTTTTTGAAATTTTTTATGATTAGGAGTACTTTTTTGAAAATTTCCAATGGGATCATATAATTATTGTTTTTTTGCATACCATCTATCTATAGCAGAGAAGACACTTCTAGTGATTACAAATATTATAATATATATATATATATATATATATATATATATATATATATATATATATATATATATATATATATATATATATCACATTTTATATTTAGTTTTTATATTTTTATTATTACTGCACAACTGCATTAAAATAATATTAATATAAGATCAATTTATTACAAAATTACGTAGAGCACAATATGTGTTTAACTTTATTATGAATTTTAATATTTAAATGTGAATGAATTATTCAAAATTTCAAGAGAGTGAAATATATAGTGTAATTTTATTATGAATATTATTATTTTGTTATAAATTTGATTAATGAAAATATAAAATTCATTATTTTATAAATAAATAAAATTTAGATAGGAAATTATATTTTCTTTATAGAGATTTGTTTATATATTTAATATTTAAAATTTTATATTTTTTTATAAAATATTTCTGGGCATGTATGTATTTTTTTTTTTAATATTTACACGGTTGTAGTCCCTCCCACGTTCTGCCAGTTTTGATCGGCGATCTGGAGATCAATCTAACGGTCAAGATTCATCTAATATGAACCCGGTTCAGCTGCAGCAGAAAAACGTATGGAAGAATCGTGGCTGGTCTATTTTTATATAGACCGAGGAAGCTGATGCTCTTTGTCAATTTTCATTTTCCAGTTCGTCGATCTCAAAGAGGGCATCCATTGCCTGCTTCCCGTCGACATCGTCGAGCAGTTTTCTTCGAATTGGAGCAAATTTTATCCGATTTACGAATTAGGTGAGTCTCCTTGTCTGAGATCGTAGCTTTCTGATGTTTGTTTGATTGGATCTAGGGCTTTTTTATTCGTATGATTTCTGAATGAGATAGGATCTGGGGTTTATGGGGAAAGAGATTTTATCTTGGCGTAAATCTATTAATTTGCCGATTAACTGTTTTGATCTTTAAAATTAGGGCATATTGTAATATAAATGTTTCAGAACGAGATTGGATCTTGGTTTTACGGTTAAGAATGTGCATTTAACGACTAGATGTATCAGTTTGATTTATGAAGAGCGTCCTTGTTTTTTAGTTTATATTTTCTTGCTTCGCGTTACTGATTAACTGCATTAATTGCTAAAATATGTATCTCTCGTAACTTGATTTTTTTAATTTGGTTTTTTTTATATGGGTATCGATTAAGATCCGATGCTTTAATTGTGAGACCAGTTCAACTCTTGGAAGATCCAAATTTCTTTTTTCTCCTGTTATCTGGTTCCGGATTAGCTGGAGATAGATCAATGACTTTGAATCGGTAGAAATTGGAATTTTTAAGGGTAGATCTGAGATCAAGAGGCTTCTGATCAGTGGAACTAGCCGTGCTCTTTTCAATTGGTCGCTACATTGATGAGGATGAAATCCTTTTCTTTGATTTTCTTCTTCCTGCCACTTCTTGCTTGGCCTTGCAATGGATTCTATCTTCCGGGAAACTACATGCACACTTATTCCGAAGGTGAATCCATATGGGTGAAAGTGAATTCCCTCACCTCAATTGAGACCGAGCTTCCTTTCAGCTACTACTCTCTTCCCTACTGTGTCAACCCCAGGGTGGGATCAAGAAAAGTGCTGAAAATTTAGGAGAGCTCTTGATGGGTGACCAGATTGACAACTCTCCCTATAAGTTCAATGTTAATGTCAGTGAATCAATTTACCTCTGTACTACCAAAGCTTTGAGTGAGCATGAGGTAAAGCTCCTGAAACAGAGAACCCGTGATCTGTATCAGGTGAATATGATTCTTGATAATCTTCCTGTCATGAGATTAACTCAGCAGAACGGTGTCACGATCCAGTGGACTGGTTTCCCTGTTGGCTACTCACTAACTGGTAGCAATGATGACTGTATCATTAATCACCTGAAATTCAAAGTTATGGTTCATGAGTATGAAGGTAAACGTGTGGAGATTATCGGCACTGGGGAAGAAGGGATGGAAGTTATCTCAGAGACTGACAAGAATAAAATGTCTGGTTATGAAATTGTAGGATTTGAGGTAATCCCATGCAGTGTTAAAAGGGATCCTGCAAGCATGTCAAAGCTTAACATGTATGATAAGATTGATCCAACAATCTGTCCTTCAGAGCTCGATAACTGTCAGGTTATTCGTGAGCAAGAGAGAATAACTTTTACCTACGACGTTGAATTTGTGAAAAGTAATATAAGGTGGCCCTCGCGATGGGATGCTTATCTGAAGATGGAGGGTGCTAGGGTTCACTGGTTCTCCATCATGAACTCACTCATGGTCATCTTCTTTTTGGCTGGTATAGTCTTTGTTATATTCTTGAGGACAGTGAGAAGAGACTTGACCAGATATGAAGAATTGGATAAGGAATCCCAGGCTCAGATGAATGAAGAACTCTCAGGCTGGAAGCTTGTGGTTGGTGATGTCTTTAGAGAGCCAAGCTGCTCAAAGCTTCTCTGCATTATGGTTGGAGATGGTGTTCAGATTGCCGGGATGGCTGTCGTAACAATAGTTTTCGCCGCTCTTGGGTTCATGTCACCTGCCTCACGAGGAATGCTCTTAACTGGAATGATTGTTCTCTACCTCTTCCTCGGCATTGCCGCCGGCTATGTCGGTGTACGACTATGGAGGACGATCAAAGGCGGATCGGAAGGATGGAGGTCCTTAACCTGGTTGATTGCCTGTTTCTTTTCTGGAATTGTATTTCTCATCTTAACAATCATAAATTTCTTTCTCTGGGGTAGCAATAGCACAGGTGCCATCCCTATTTCATTGTTCTTCACTCTCCTAGCAATGTGGTTCTGCATTTCGGTGCCGCTTACTCTCCTCGGCGGATTTCTCGGCACTAAAGCTGAACACATACAATATCCGGTTCGAACAAACCAGATTCCAAGAGAAATCCCGGCTCGTAAATACCCGTCATGGCTTCTCGTCCTCGGGGCCGGAACCCTCCCCTTCGGCACCCTATTCATAGAACTCTTCTTCATCCTCTCAAGCATCTGGCTTGGGAGGTTCTATTATGTCTTTGGGTTTCTCCTGGTTGTCTTCCTTCTGCTTGTCATTGTCTGTGCTGAAGTTTCTGTGGTACTGACATATATGCACCTTTGTGTTGAGGACTGGAGGTGGTGGTGGAAGGCTTTCTATGCTTCTGGTTCCGTGGCCCTATATGTCTTCCTCTACTCCATTAATTACTTGATATTTGACTTAAGCAGCTTGAGTGGACCTATTTCAGCCATCCTATATGTTGGCTATTCTCTTATCATGGCTTTTGCAGTAATGCTAGTAACAGGCACTATTGGCTTCCTGATATCCTTCTACTTCGTTCACTATCTCTTCTCTTCAGTCAAGATTGACTAGTGAAGATTATCCTTTCAACTGAAGAGGAGGCTATTGCTGTTCAAGATTCTCTGCCAAATTTAGCTCCAGCTTTAGAGAGAGAGAGAGAGAGTAGCTGAAGAGGTAATGATCAAAAGTTCAACTTATAGTATTTTTTTTTTTTTTGCTTGGATATGGCATGAAGATTTATTATAGGGCTTTTTTTGGGGTAATTTCTTGTATTTGAAGACTTTATTTCCTGTTCGTTTGGTTATGTAGTTTTCTCTTCTTCAGATTATCTATCAAGTCTGAAACTCTAGAATTTTACTTAAAATGCATAAATTGCTTTTGTTGAGAAGTGGTCTTCTTGCTATTCAGCACCTGATTCCCACTTAACTTTTTTTTATAACTAAGAGGATTTACATGCATATCACTACATACTATTTTATTAAACTTTAATATTACATTCATACCACTCATATTTCACTTTTATATCAAATATGGGTGGTGGGAATGAAATATGCGGGCATATTTGATATTAAAATAATATGAGGTGGTATATATGTAATATTAAAATTTAGGATGTTAGATATATAAATAGAGTAGTATAAAGTGGTATGTATGTAAATCCCCATAACTATTGGAAGATTATTGTAAGATATAGAGCTACACAATCAAAATTTATATTGCACTCATCTCAAAGCAGTTCAAGAATATTAAGATGCACATGAAATATATATATAATTAGGTTGGGCATTCTGTCTAATTTTGTTTTGAGTTAGATTTTATTTTGAGATGAGTTTATTATAATATTATTTATGTATTACATTTTTATGAAATTAAATTTAATTATTTTGATCAAAATTTATGTATTTTGAATTTGTTTTGAGATAGCTAATATATAAAAATTAATTGATTATTCATATATATTGTATTTATGTTAAAATGAATCTATGAGCTTTGAATTTTGCCATATCAAAAAATCCTAATTCAATTTTTATTCACATTTATATAAAAACTAAAGGAAGTTTATGCAAAAAAAAAAAAAAATACAGAAATTTTTTTTTCAGACATCCATTTATCGTTTTAACAAATGAAATAAACATTTTGCAAATTTTTATGAATTTTTACAAGAAAAAAGTTATGATACAATTAATAAATAAAAAAATAAAAAAATATGAATTCTTGAGTTTAATATATAAGGACAAAAATTAATGGGCATTAGTGCATGGGTGAAGTATGGTAGTTGCATAAGGGAGTTGAGTTGGTGCTGAAGAAAACGTATTTGTTGTTGGGTGAATTAAAGGCATGCTGGAGAACTACAAGAGAATTTGAAAGAGTTGTACAAGCTTCTAGGTAATTCAACTTCTTACTCTTTTGAAAAAAATATATGTATTTTTTGGTTTCTCTCTCTATATCTCTGTCTCTGTCTCTCTCTTTCTCTCTCTATCTTTCACTTTAATTCTCCCTTCCATCTTATTTGAACTCATGTACTCTTACTAAGTTCAATTGAGAAACTCTTACAATAGTTCTAAAAATGGTATAAAAGTTCAAAGTATATTAACTTATGCTCGCATCATTTGATTTTGATTAGTAGCTTCAATTTGGCTTCAACTACCTCATATAAAATCATTTCGGTGATGGTGGTTATATGGATCATAGTGGGGTGATGGAGGTAAAATAGAGACCCAACAATGACGGCCGAATTGAGGTATGATGAAGATAGTCGCGCTGAGGTCCAATGTCAATCACCAGGTGAAGGTCTGACGACGACACCCTCGCTGAGGCCCGGCGGGGCGATCAGGGGATGTTTGTCGATGATCAGCCAGTGAAAGTCTAGTGGTGATGATTGGGCAATAAGGGTTGGCCGGCGATGGTGTCCCGATGGAGCTTCAGGTTTCGTCAAACCTCATAGCTCTCTTGATCTTTAGGCACAAGGTCTAAGCCTTAGAATGAAGTGATCTTGGGCTCACAGGATTTGGTCTTCCTATTAATGCTGAAAAGCTTCCAAAGATGCTTTAAGAATTTGATTTGAGCCCATTTAGGCTTAGATTGTACTAATTTTAGTGTTATTGGGTTCATCATGCCGACACGTTCATATAAACTCTAAGTTTATCTTAATCGGAGTTCAGATGATCCCGTGTTTAACTTCGAATGTTCCCTAATAAGATATATCTTGAGATTCTTTCTTAATCAAGATGTTTTTTGATGATGTATTAGGGTCCAACATTCTTTCCTGTGTGATGAGCATGGAGTCATGATTTGGAATAAAAACCAATCTATGATCCACAAGCGTAACCACAAAGAAACCCTAGAAAGAAACACGATGATTATGATACTTCATATTAGCTTCAACAAAATGATTTAACTCATCAAAAAAATTCACAACATTGTTGGAACTCTAAGTTTGCTATGATAAGAATGTTATTAAGGTGTAATATTTAAAAATAATCAGACATGACTCTCAATCACTCCAAATTACATCAAAGATGCTTCTCCCAACATTTAAGATGTCAATGTTTGATAATAACAATGACAATTTAAACCTAATTGATCTAATGGTAGTTAGTGATGTCATTAAATATTTCATCTATCTATTCCCATTGGATGTTGGAATTTATATTCCCTTAACTAAAAAATGTATAAATTTATGTTCGAGTCGTTAAGGCCTTGCATATGAGAGATTATTAGGTGCGGAGTGTGGACGGGGAGAACTGTCCGCACACAAGTATAAGGTACCAAGCTAGGTACCACTCGGTACCGCTGGGTACCCTGTGCTTGTGCGGACGGTGTGCGGACGGTCCACACTCCGCACCTAATAATTTTTCCCAATGATGTGAATTCCAAATGCAACGAATGCTCACAACACATGACCTTACACTATCACTACTCGCTACAGTCATTCACCATCACTCGCCACCCATTGTCATTGAGAGCACTCCCCATCCCCGCTTGAGCCATGTCGACTATGTTGCACCCCATCCCATAATAGGGGCGTCAATTTATGGTCACAGGTCGGGTTCGAGTTGAACCCAAAATTGACCTGATACTATTCAGGTCAACATGAACCTGACCCATTTTTACAAACGAATTGATTTTTCGGACCCGAATTTGATCCGCTTCAGGTCCGGGTCAACCCGACACGACTCGAATGACCTAGGACTTATAAAAAATTGCTAGTTTTCGGGTAAAAAAACATGTCAATCTCTGATTTTCGGGACAATATTTGGTTAATCTCAGGTTTCCATGTCAATTTCGGGTTACTGAGTCAACCCGATCCGATTTTTGAAACGGGTCGATTTGAACCCAAACCCGACCTATTTCGGGTCCAAATTGAGCCTAACCCGAAATTTTCATGTCGGGTTCAAATGGGTTTTTGGGTCGTGTCAAATATTGACACCCCTGTCCCATACGCCGTCATCGCACATTCTATTTATGTCATCCACAGTCCTTTCCTAGTGTATTTCAATACTTTTAAAATATATAATAACAAATAAAAAATAATATTTCAATACATTTAATTTAAATTCCATCAAATAATTCATTATTTTTTAATCATTTTAAATATTCTAATTCAAAAGCATTAAATCAACTTGCTCCTAAAAACTCATTTATTTATGCATTATTTCGAAATAAGCATTACTTTACTAATTCAAAGATTTTCAAGAAAATATTTTTATATTAAATATTTTTAATAAAATAATTTTTTTTTGGGAAAATTAATAAAATAATTTATTTCATCATACATTTACCAGTCTTAATTGTGTTAATGCTAGGGCGTCCCCTGGAAGCGACGCGCTGTATGGCCTGAATACAGTGACAAGTGTGCAAGGGCCGCTGCACCGGCGCCCGGGTGCAGTGTTAAATAGGCAAGGGTTCCCACATCAAGGACGAATGTGGGCAAAGAAGCTAGTCCATGAAACTAAAATTAGGATAGGAACTTGGAATATAGGTTCTCTTACAGGAAAATTAATGGAATTAATAGATATTATGATTCATAGGAAGTTAAATATTTTGTGCATTCAGGAAACTAAATGGGTTGGAGAGAAGGCTAAGGAAATTGATAGTTTAGGATTTAAACTTTGGTATTCGGGTAAGAGTCGTACTAGAAATGGTGTAGGTGTTATTATAGATAAGAGTTTAAAGGATAATGTTATAAAAATTAATAGGATTGGAGATAGAATTTTAGCGTTAAAGATTGTTGTTGATGATAAGATTGTTAATATTATAAGTGCTTATGCTCCTCAAGTAGGTTTGGATATGAGTTCTAAATTAAATTTTTGGAATGACTTAGAAGAATTAATACAAAATATACCTCTTGAAGAAAGAGTTTTTATTGGAGGAGATTTAAATGGACATGTTGGTAGAGAGGTCGATGATTTTAAAAGCATTCATGGAGGCCATGGATTTGGAACGACGAATGAAGGTGGCAAGACCATATTGGATTTTTGTTTAGCTTATGATTTTTCAATTGCTAATACCTTATTTAAGAAAAGGAATGAGCATCTCATCACTTATAAAAATGGATATAGTACAACCCAGATTGACTATTTTCTTATTAGAAAATTAAATCGTTTAGATTGCAAAGATTGTAAAGTTATTCCGAGTGAAAATTTATGTACCCAACATCGATTATTAGTTTTGGACTTTAAGATAAAGGGGCATAAAATAAAAAATAAAGTAAAACAATTTTCTAGGATTAGATGGGGGCATTTAAAGAATATTAACAAAAATATTTTTGGAGATAAGATTTTAGATCGTAAGATTTTGTCTGTGCATGAGGATGCTAATATTATGTGGGAAAAAGTGGCTAGTGATCTTAAGAATATTGCAAAAGATGTCCTTGGAGTATCAAAGGGAAAAGCTCCTAATAGTAAAAATAGTTGGTGGTGGAATCCTAATGTGCAAGAAAAGATAAAAAATAAGAAGCTTTGTTATAAAAATTGGTTTAATTTTAAAAATTCCGATAATTGGGAAATATATAAAGTTGCTCGTAATGATGCTAAGAAAGCCATATGCGATGCAAAGACATTAGCTTTTAGTGATTTATATAATAGATTAGATACTAAAGAAGGAGAAAGATATATGTATAAGTTAGCCAAACAAAGAGATAAGAGTAGTAAGGATTTAGTTCAAGTGAAGTGTATTAAAGATGAAGATCAAAAAATACTTTTCTTAGAAGATGATATTCAACAAAGATGGATGAGATATTTTGCTAACCTTTTTAATGAAGATTGTGAAAATAAGATTGACTGTAGTGACCTTAGCACCCTAAATGAAAATAAAGATTTCTATTTTTATCGGCGTATTAGTAAAACTGAAGTTAGAGAGGCTTTAAAGAAAATGAAGGGTGGAAAAGCTGTTGGACCTGATGATATCCCAATAGAGGTGTGGAAATGCTTAGGAGATGAAGGAATTTCATGGCTTACTAAACTTTTTAATACTATTTTGAAGACTAAAAAGATGCCAGATGAGTGGAGAATGAGTATGTTAATTCCTATTTTTAAGAATAAAGGTGATGCACAAGATTGTGCGAATTATAGAGGTATTAAGTTAATGTGTCATACTTTAAAACTATGGGAGCGAGTTATGGAGCATAGGTTGCGGCGTGATACTAATGTTTCTCAAAATCAATTTGGATTCATGCCGGGTAGGTCGACTATGGAAGCCATACATTTATTAAGAGGTTTGATGGAGAAATATAGAGAAAATAAGGAGGATCTACATATGATATTTATTGATTTAGAAAAAGCATATGATAAAGTTCCAAGAGAAGTGCTATGGAGAGTTCTTGAAAAGAAAGGAGTCAATAATGCTTATATTCAAATCATTAAAGATATGTATGTAGGAGCTATTACTTGTGTTCAAACACAAGGTGGATTGACCAAGTATTTCCCTATTTCGGTTGGGTTACATCAAGGATCAGCCTTAAGCCCATATCTTTTTGCTTTAGTCTTGGATGTTCTCACTAGACATTTACAAGAGGATGTACCTTGGTGTATGCTTTTTGCTGATGATATTCTTCTTGTTGATAAGACTAGAGAGGGAGTTGAAGGTAAACTTGAATTATGGAGGTCAACCTTAGAGTCTAAAGGTTTTCGTTTGAGTAGATCTAAAACGGAATATATGGAGTGTAATTTTAGTAGTAATAGACCTACTGAAGGGATTGTGACTTTGGGCGATCAAGTCATTAATAAGAGTACACGTTTTAGATATCTTGGATCAATTGTTCAAAGTGATGGTGAAATAGATGGGGATATTATCAGCAGAATTCAAGTTGGATGGTTGAAGTGGAGGAATGCATCGGGCTTGTTATGTGATAGAAATGTACCCCTCAAACTTAAAGGAAAATTCTATAAGATGGTAGTGAGGCCTGCAATGCTTTATGGTGCCGAATGTTGGCCATTAAAAGAGAAGCATAATACTAAGTTAAGTGTGGCAGAGATGAGAATGCTCAGGTGGATGAGTGGCTTTACCCTTAGAGATGGGATACGAAATGAGCATATACGTGAAAAGGTTGGAGTAGCTCCAGTAGAAGATAAAATTAGAGAGAATCGCCTTAGATGGTTTGGTCACATAAAACGACGGCCTTTCGATGATCCGGTTAGGAGAGTAGAGGTATTAGATTTGACTTATGTTAAGAAAGGTAGGGGTAGACCTAAAAAGACTTGGTTAGAAAATATTAGGAATGACCTTTCTTTATTAGGTTTAAATGAGAATTTGACTTTTAATAGAACACAATGGAGAAAAAGGATTCATGTAGCCGACCCCACGTAGTGGGATAAAGGCTTGATGTTGTTGTTGTATACATTTACCAGTCACTTCTCTCTGAATAATTTATTTCATGATACTTTTTTAGGATTATATTTTGAAATTGTAGCTTTAACATTCCCGAAGCTACGGGGAAAAACGAGGGAGGCGGAGGAGGCGAGGCTATGGGAATTTGGGAGGCGATGGCTTCCACTGCCGACGGCGTCAGGCGTCGGCTTCCAGATCCGGCCCCTATGAAGAAAGCCTGCACTTCCGTTTATGGCCTCGGCACCGCCACTGTCAATGCTGTTCGTGCCGCCTCGCCGGATCTTTCCGCAGCCTCCGCGATTTGCCGGCGATCCGCCTCCTGGATTTACCGGACCGTGCGCGTCGATGCCCCGCGTCAGATCTCCACCGCCTTATCGGACCCAGATGGCCCGAATCGGATCGCCCGCACCACATTGAATCTTCTTGATCATGCCCTAGAGTACGGCACCCGACCATACACAGGTAGGTTTCTCCGATCCATGAGAACAAAAGGAAAAATAAACAGAGAGGAAGATTAATCGTAAAACCGAAAGAGCATATTTACTAGTACAGGATTTTTTTCCGTATGAGTAGAAAGAGGGCTTTGCCCAGGTTAGTTTTAGGTCACAGATTTTTGATATTGATCCGCGGTTGAGATTAAACGTGTTTTTAGCATCTTGAGGTGTGAATTCATGGCCTCGTTCCATACCGATGATGATTGATCTCGATTGTCCACTTTGCAGGCGGGATCCCCGCGTACAGAATCTTGAAAGAGGGTTTGTTCTATAGCGACCACCCGACTGCGGCGGGGAAGGAGTTGAATGATCTGAGGAGGCGACTGAAGAAGCTGGAGGAGTTAGAGGCTGCGAGAGGAGCAGAGGGGGCAGCGGCGGAGGGCATTGTGGGGTCTGCTGCTTTGCGATATGATCACCATATGAGGCGTGCGAGCAATCCTGCAGATGTGATTGAGTCGTTCATGATGAGCGGGTTCAGAGGCGGAGACTTCATCAACGAGCAGGTGGTTCCGGTCGTGGACGAGAATCGGAGAAGAGCCGGAAGGGATTTTCCTGTTGTGAGCTGAACTTAATTGCTATCGGTTTGTTCTCATATACCTCTGAATGTTGATTTCTTTCTTCTTCTTTGTCTTCGTTGATCTGCTTGATATCCTAAACTGTGTTGAAGCTTGTTGTTAGTAGTTGATGAAGATGGGCGATCATTGCTACTTTAATCGCATGCTCAAATGATCCTATTAGGTTTCTTTTGAAATAATTTATAAAATTTTATTAATATATGAGTATACCAATTTGTAAATAAAATAATATAAGATTTTTTGTTAAATAATGCTTTGATCAAGAATATTAGACCTGTCAATATTTGATCCGACCCGAAAACCCGATCCGAACCCGACCCGGAATTTTCGGGTTTGGGTTGACCCGAATCCGAAACGGGTCGGGTTCGGGTTCGAAAAATCGACCCGTTTGCAAAAACGGGTCGGGTTCGGGTTGACCCGGCGGGTTGCCGGGTCAACCCGAAAACCCGTTTATTTAAAAAAAAAATTGAATTTTCGAAATTTGCCTATCCCGCCCGCTGCCCCCGCCCAGGCGCCCGCTGCCCGCTGCCCGCTGCCCCGCCTGCCGCGCTGCTGCCCGCCTGCCCCGCGCGCTGCCCCCGCGCGCTGCCCCGCTCGCTGCCCCGCGCGCTGCCCCGCGCGTCGCACGGTCGCACCATCGCTCGCCGCACCGCGCGCTGCACCGCACCGCGCACCGCGTCGTGCCGCACCGTCGCTCGCCGCACCGCGCGCTGCACCCGCGCCGCCACCGCGTCGCTCACCGCCCGCTCGCCGCACCGCCCGCTCCACCGCGTTGCCCTCGTCAGCGCGTCACCTAAACCCTAAACGGGTCGGGTCGGGTTGACCCGAACCCGAAGCGGGTCGGGTTCGGGTTTTGAAAAACGACCCGTTTATAAAACCGGGTTGGGTTGACCCGAACCCGAATAAAGCCGGGTCAGTTACGGGTCGGGTCGGGTTCGACCCGTAACCCGAAATTGACAGGTCTAAAGAATATCATTAAAAAAAAAACAAGAACAAAATATCAGAAGATTTAGGGTCTAATAGAAGTAGTTTTCTCATTATTTTATTTTTCAAACGTCAATTACAATTTTGTTTGCTTATTATTATTATTTTTGTTATTTTCTCACTATTTTCAAAATTCTTGGGGTGAAAAATTGCTTTTTTTTATTATAAATTTATAATAGCTAAATTATTTTTATCTTAACAACTTTACTATCAACTTCAGAAAAAATTATAGTCATCTCAAACAGGAGAAATTATTTTATGAGGAGTTCAGATGAAAAGAATCGTTCGGATTGTGAGTGTACATATTGTGCATAAACAATGTAAACATATATTTAATATACACTGTGTATAAATTTGTATATAGTATGTACACTCACATGTCTGATGATTTTTGTCGTCCGGACTCACAAAAATGAGAGTAAGGCTTCGTTTGGGACGTCTTTTTTATTGCTTTTTAAAGATGCTTTTTAGTAAAAATAAATTGAATTTTTGTTCTAGAAAGCTTCTTTAGAAAACAGTAAGAAATTTGTTCCAAACAAAGCCTAAAATATATGCTCACACTCGATTCGCTTAACGATTGTGTCGAGCATAATTTTCTTAGTGAGTCAAAATCGATCGGCTTGTGAATCATAAACATTTTTGATACCACCTATAGGTAAAGATGTGTTGCGCAAAGTACTAAAGTGATTATGTGCACAATTAAATTATATTTATTCAAGTGATTATACGCTTTGGATAATGGTTGTGATTTATTTAAGGATATTACTTTATAAATATATAATTATTTATATATAAACAGCAACTATCTTTTTTTTTTTTTTTCCTCTATGTTGTGACTCCATTTGCAATTGGAGGATTGATATAAAGGGAAAGAAATATGGTAGAAAATTATGATGGAATATATATCCATGTAGGCTTCATTGTCCTTCGATATGTATTAAGATTAGGGTAACTTTTGAATATTATATGCCTAACTCGATCTCGACTCGAGAGCCAAATCCCGAGCTTGAACTCGAAACTCACTTGTGCTGAGCTTGAGTTCGAGCTCTGCTCACGAGAGTGGATGCCAGCTCGCGAGCTTATCGATTTCGTAATTGTGGCCCGTCTCGTTGTTCTGTCTTCCTCATTTGAGCCCGCACCGATGCTTTCCTACTCGAGTCGAGCATTATATGGATCAAACTCGAGCTCGATAATCCAATGTGCTTGAAATTCTGCTCGAGCTCAATCCCAAAAGTCAATAAGTTCGACTTGCAAGCTTGTTAACGAGTCGAACTCGATCCTGCTCGGCTCATCTACACCCATATTTGTAACCACACATTCCATATGAAACTTTTCTAAATCAACGAATTTATCTTCAAGAATATAATTGGCAGTAAGGGTGTAAGTGGAGGCTTCTCAATAAAAAAATTAAAGGAAAAAAAAAAAAGATAGAAACGTTTGTTAAAGCAAAAAAATATTCCCCCAATAATGTAATAAAAAATGATGCTTTTCAGCTTAATTTTTCATTGATGTCTAAAACAATTTTTTTACTAAAAGAATTTTGAACTAAAGAAATTTTTTGGTGACAGATGAGGTATCTAACATCTAACTTAAGGAAGAAGGAAGATAGCAAATTCATTTACTTCACCATTTTATTATTTCAAAGCATTATTAAAATAATTTAAATTTTTAAAGAAAAAAATGATAAATATCCATTTTTGAAATTTTTAAGTATTTAAAAAAAAACCGGAAAACTATGCCCCGTAAACACCTAAAATATTTTCATTATAGAGTTGATTACAAAGATTAGCCTCTTTGTTTGGAGATAAAAATATTACAAGAGTAAGAGACAACCCAATAACATTGATTGGGTTGTGGGAGTCAGATGATGGCAATGGTCTGATGGTGGTCGATCGAAGCCTCATGATCGATATAATAGCCAGAATTTTTTGCCGAGAAAACTTCTTTGTCCACATCCGCTCATGATGTAGGAATTATTGCCTATTTAACATTGCACCCGAGCACGGATGCAGCGGCTCTTGCACACTTCTCACTGTACTCAGTCCACGCAGCACGTCGCTTTTAGTGAATGCCTTAGAAACTATCATACTAAAATTTTTTTCAACTTTTATGCCTCACTGTTTACTTAATCTGGATTGATAAGATTTATTATATCCTATAAAGTTAAATTTTATTTTTCTTGGCTACAAGTGATATAAGAGATTAAAATAATTTTATATAAGAAAAGTAAGAGCTTGAGGTATAAATTATAATTATTCAATCATCATTTTTACTGCATGTTATATATTCATAAAAAAAAGTTAGATAATTTATTGATCTATATTTTTTTGTCAAAATGGATATTAAAAGTATTGTATTTATTTTGAGATATGTGTAATATACATTTTAGATGTCTTGGATCTATTGTTCAGAGTGATGATGAAATTGATGGGGATATTATCAGCAGAATTCAAGTTGGATGGTTGAAGTTCAGGAATGCATCGGGCTTATTATGTAATAGAAAAGTCCCCCTCAAACTTAAGGGAAAATTCTATGAGATGGTGGTGAGACCTGCAATGCTTTATGGTGCCAAATGTTGGTCATTAAAGAAAAAGCATAATACTAAGTTAAGTGTTGCAGAGATGAGGATGCTTAGGTGAATGAGTGACTTGACCTTTAGAGATAGGATACGAAATGAGCATATACGTGAAAAGGTTGGAGTAGCTCCAGTGGAAGATAAGATTAGAGAGAGTTGCCTTAGATGGTTTGGTCACATTAAACGGAGGCCTTCAGATGACCCGGTTAGGAAAGTTGAGGTATTAGATTTGACTTATGTTAAGAAAGGTTGAGGTAGACCTAAAAAGGCTTGGTTAGAAAATATTAGAAATGATCTTTCTTTATTAGATTTAGATGAGAATTTGACTTTTAACTGGACACAATGGCGAAAAAAGATTCATGTAGCTGACCCCACGTAGTGGGACAAAGGCTTGATGATGTTGTTGTTGTTGTTGTTGTAATATACATTTTAATTAACTTTGTTTGTGTTGTACTTATTAGAAAGAAAATTTAAGTGTGGAGGATCAATTTACATAAGAAAATTAGCATTATTTTCATTAAAAATAAGACCTAATAATTTTATGATTTAACATGCAAGAATATGCTTTAAGCTTTGTTCAGAATAGTTACTTACTAAATTTCACAATAACTTTCTTATAAAAAATTTTACTCTGCCTACAATATCATATCACAGGCCGAAACGAAGACTGCTCCAAAATGGCTTGCTTTCCCTCGACTCAAATGGCATGCTTCGTTTTCCCCTTTGCTCCTCTATCACGACTAGAAACTTCGAGCACGGCTTTCGGTTCCCCTTTCGCTCATTTCTCTTCTTGGCTCCAATAATAAGACGACAAATAGAAATATTTTAATGTATTCTAACATTCGAGATGAGATAGCAAACCGTTGGAAAATTGACTGTCGGAAAACTGCCGAAAAATTGACCACCTGAAAATCGCTGGAAAATTTAGTCGGTAATGGATGATTTTTCAAAAAAAAAAAAAAAAAATCATTGACAAATAACCGCCACAACAGACATCCAGCAGAGTAGGGGTGTCAATATTGGACCCAACCCGAAAATTTTGGTTTTGGGTTGACTCGAACCCGACTCATATGAAAAATTGAGTTGGGTTCGGGTTGACCTGGGAACCCGGGAATGACCCGTAATGACTCTTAATGACCCAAAAACCCGTCTGCTCTCTTTGATCGGCCCTGCCCGAGTTTATCCGCATGCCCTGCCACCCTAACTACCCTGGCGGCCAGGCTACCCCGACGTTCTGAGGCCAGCCCAACATCACATCCCGCTTGAGTTCCGTGTTGCGTACAAGCGGTCCAACGTCGTGTTGCGTTCCGCATCAGTCGTCAGCAGCTTCCGCCGGCTTCCATTGTTGCCGGCCTTCGACCCACTGATGCTACCGACCCGCCGCTGCCGACATTGTCGTGTCTGCTGGTCAGGTCCAGAAAATTGACCCGTTTGTAAAAACCTAAAGAATATGTGGGTATATAAACAAAATTGAGATTACTTATAAACTAAAAGCCACGTTTACATGTTATTTATTTTTTGGTAAATAAGTACGTTTACAATTAATTATTTTTAACTTGGGGGGAGGGAGGGGGTGAGATTTCAAGCATTTTGTATTTAATTTATAGTTGAAAGGCAGGTAGAGCTTCAAAAAACGTTTACAATTAATTATTTTTTAACTAATTCCAAGGGTTTTGTGTTTAATTTGCCAGTGAAAGGCAAGCAGAGCTTCATTAAGAAGAGGGAAAATTATTCTGTGCGGAATCCGAAGTGTTCGGAGAGATTCTTCAGAGACGGATGCGGGGGGAGATTCAAAGGATAGCGAAATTCGAACCGTCTTCACTCGCAGTCTCGCACCATTAAGAACATCTTCAAAGGATTGCGCAAAGGCCAAAGGGAGAAGCAGAGGAGACTTTCGAACTGTGGATTGCAAAGAAATGGCGTACATTACAGAGAGCTGCGAATGAGAGTGTGAATACAAAGAGACGCCATCAACATAATTAATATATAGTTATGTTTCAGCAATGGTTATCTTCTAGATTTTAATTCTGCACTTTTTTCTCCTATAAATGAGGGCGACTTAGCAATCCTGAGGCTAGGGAAGACGAAGGAAGCTATGGGAATTTGGGAGGCCATGGCTAAAGCAGCGGCCGGCATCAAGGGTTATCTTTCAGGTCTCTTCTCGAAGATCCTCTTCTCCTCTGTTCTCAACAAAATTTGCGCTGCCGTGTCGGATCCGGTCAAGAAGAATCGGATCGCCGGCACCACATGGAAACTTCTCAACGTTTTTCTTCAATGTCTATTCCTGAGGCTAGGGAAGGTGAAGGAAACTATGAGAGTTTGGGGCGCCATAGCCAACGCAGCGGGCGACATGAAGGGTTATCTTCCAGGTCTCTTCTTGAAGGAAATCCCCTTCTCCTCAGTTCTCAACATTATTCGCGCCGCTGTATCGGAACCCGATATCAAGGACAAGATCGTCGTTGCCACATGGAAACTTCTTGATCATATCCTAGAGTACAGCACCTTACGCTTCACAGGTAGGTTACTCCGATCCTTCGATTAATTGCTTCCTCCTTGCGTATAGATGATGACGATGCTGATTCCTCTTGTTGCAGGTGGCTTCCCTCTCTATAGCATCCTGAGAGACGTTTTTTTCTCCGTCCATTGTTCTCAGTGAACGACTTTAGAAGCGGTCAGCGGAGAGCGGAAAATTATTAGGTCTGGTTATCTGACGGAGAGAATCTGCTACAGTAACTGTTTTTGGCTAATGAAGAAAATGTGCTTAAAATATATGTTTGATTTTCTCGTTTCTTATGGCATCTCCAACCGAAAAACTCATTTTCCACTTGCATCCAATCGAATTTTATTTTCTAACAAAAAAAAAATATTCATAGTATATTCTTTTTCTTATTTTATTTTATATATTTTTAATCATAAATTTATATGTCAGGAGTCCAAGGGGGCAATGCCCCGTGACGGGGTTCGACCATGGTATTTTAACATTTTTAGGAGGGGCAATTACCTTAAAAACCCTTATAATAAAGACTAAAAAATATATAAATAAGAATATAATGGGGGGAAAATTTTTTTGAGGGGGGGCAATTGCCCCCCTGCAGCCAAAGTGGTTCCGCCCGTGTATATATATATATATATATATAACATAAGAAAAAATTTTATGATATGTTATATCAAAGATATAAAATTCTATATCAATATGAAATATAAAATTTATATAAATATAGTTGATTTATACTTCTATTATACTTGAACTAAGATAAATTGAAATGAAACTAATAGCCATAATTCTTTTTAGAGAAGACTTCTTTGCCCACATATGTCGATGATGTGGGAATCCTTGCCTATTTAACACTACATCCGAGCACCGATATAGCCGCCCTTTCACAGTTCTCGATGTATTCACTATTCAGTCCATACAACGCGTCACTTCCAAGAAATGCACTAGAAACTATCATACTAAATTTTTTTCAACATTTAAGCCTCACTATTTACTTAATATGGATTGATAAGATTTATTATATCCTATTAAGTTAAATTTAACATGTAGATTAATATTGCCCCTTTATGAATTATAAGATTTATAAGAATAATAAAAAAGACATTATCTATAAATCTGTCTCTTATAAATTAGATTTGACTATTTAAATATTGGTTATCGACTATTTTTGCAATTATAAAATGAAGAATAAATGACATGAAATTATACTAATTTGCTAGAGAAAAAAATACAAATAAATTTGATCCAACTTACTTTGAAATGATGTGGAGATGTATAGCGACATGATGTGGAGGTATATTGGAATTGAGACATTTTGCAAAACATATTATTAATAAACTTAATTTAAGAAATAATTCATAACAGAGTTAAAAAAACATAAATATGATCAATAAAAAATTGTAATAATTTTGAAATCTATAAGAATATTAGCTTTTTTTGTAGCAACAAGGATAAAAGACAAGCATTCTATCAAAACAGCAAATTGGAAATCAGTTTGGCCCTTTTTTTTGGGCAAAATACTTATGATATAAATATGATGGGAACATACAAGGCAAGGCCAAAAAGAGGCCTAATCAAGAAAAAAAAACACAGCATAAAGCACTACAAAAAGTGAGAGAAAGCAAATCAGTCTTGAAATAAAATGAAAAACATAGCCCCGAAAGCTGCCAGGCTCAGAACAGCCACCTAGTTGTCAGGCTAGGATCATCCTTGGAGGAAGAGAAAGCAACAACCAGAAGACCCAAACAAGCAACCAAAACCGAGCAAAAGGCTACAAAAAATCGAGCAGTGAAACATCCACCAATGTCGCCACACAAGCCAAGCCATTCAAGGGGGGTGCAAGGAGCTTGCCTCATCATAGTCCGATCCGAAATTTCTGACGAGCCAAATAGATATCTAGCAGAAAGTATCCAAAAAAATTCACTGACAAATAGCTGCCACAACTAACATCCAGCCAAGAGAGTCCACACCATTAAAAAAAAAAAAAAAAAAAAAAAAACGACCAACCAATGAAAGAAAGATATGAGTAAATCAAGAGAAAGCCTTCTTTTTCGATTTATGCTTGCCGCATTTGCCACTCCTATATTAAAACAATCCTAGATTTGCCCCACATTAAAAAAAAAAAGATTTTTACATACATAACACTTAATACTATTGTTATTACATATCTAACACATAAACTACCATATTTACTTATATACCACCTAAAACCCCCTTTTTATCTATTATAACAACCTGTTTTAAATGCCATCAGAAATCCCAATCCGTCTCGTCTTCTGGTATGTCTCCACGAGCGACTGTTCCGTTCGAGCAACCGACTGTCTTTCCCGTCTCGCCTTCTCCATCAAGCAGTCCTCCAGTTTGATGTTTGTCTTCCAAGGAAAATTTCTAGAGAGACAGCTAGCCATCGATCGCAACTTCTGTTTTAAATGCTTCTGTAGAAAAAATTTGTCAACATCTACTTTGAATGCCTTCGCAACTTCTGTTTTGCATTGGCAAATATGCTAAAGCTTACGCAGGCATTCTAAGTTATTAGCGCATATTAAGTTGGTTATAAAGAATGCAAATCTGGTTTGCTTGTTTGGTGGCTGAAAGATCTAGAGCAGCTGCTCGGTTGGGTGCTAGCCTAAATATGATAGTTTAGGTGTTAGATATGTAATAACAATAATTTTAGGTATTATGTATGTAAAAATTTCAAAAAAAAAAAAAAATTGTGAGAGCCTAATTAGTGTGGCCCTTATTAAAAAAACTTGTGAAAGCCGTTGGGGATAAACCAAAGAATATGCGAGTATATAAGCAAAATCGACATTACTTATGAACTAAAAGCCACGTTTACAATTTCTTTATTTTATTGAGAAAAATACGTTTGCAATTAATTATTTTTAACTTACAATCAAATGCGGAGGGAGATTCCAAGCATTTTGTATTTAATTTACATTGGAAAGGCAAACAGAGCTTCATTAAGAAGAAGAGATCCTTCAGAGAGGGATTGCGAAATTCGAACCCTCTTCACTCGCACCATTAAGAACATCTTCAAAGGATTGCGAAAAGGCCAAAGGGAGAAGCCGAGAAGACTTCTGAACTATGGATTGCAAAGAAGCTGTGTGCATTACAGAGAGCTGCCATCAACATAATTAGTATATAGTTATTTCATAAACACATCAATTTTATCAATAAGGTTATAATTATTAATTTATTATAATTATAATAATTAAATAAAAGATTGAGATTTGATTTGAATAATTAAAATAAGTAAAATGGATGGTCAGATTTTGCGGTGCAAACGAGTCGAGTCGAGATCTAGCTAGGGGTTGTTCGACTGTCAAGTACTGAGCTCGAGCTTGAGCTCGAGTCGAGCTCAAAATTCGAGTTGTCGAGCTCGTTTCGTTGTCGAGTGGCTCGTCGAGCTCAAAATGCTGTTGTGTACTCGCGTCTGTTGTCGCGCCGACGTCCATTATCGTCGCGTCCGCTATCGTCCCGAGGTCAGTCATTGTTGCCGTGTTCGCTGTCCAGCAGTTTATCATCGCCTTCGCTGTCAAGGTCGCTTCCGTCGTTGTCGTCGCATTTGCTGTCGAGGTCGAATGTCGTCGTTCGTTGTCGCGTTCCCAGTCGAGGTCGGGTCCGTCGTCGTCCGTCGACGTGTTCGCTGGCGAGGTCGCATCTGTTGTCGTGTTCCTAGTTGAGCTACTCATCGAGCCGACGAGTCGAATCCGTCGCCTGTTTGAACTCGAGCTCGATAAGCATTCGAGCTCAAAACTATCTTCGAGCTCGACTCGCGAGCTCGATAAGCTCGACTCATCGATCCTCTTACCGAGTCGAGTTCGAGTCAGCTTGACTCGATTGCACCCCTAGTCAGATTCGACGTGGAAGGAAACTCAAGCCCCTTTTATAATAGAAAAAAAATAGTATATATAACTAACTTAAGGGAGGAGGAATAAAGGAAATTTGCTTACTTTAGCCTTTTATATTTGAGTTATTTGAATGAGAGTAAAAGAAATGCAAATGATTTTTTTTATTTGAAATAAAATAGATATAGTAAAAAAGTTTGAAGCTAGTGGTGATCTGAAGCTACTAATGGTGTTTGTGGCCTGCGATAATCTACGGTGAGTGCTGATGGCAATGGCGGTAAACGATGAAAGATGGCGGAGGCGGTATACGATGCAATGCGGCGGAGGCTGACGATGGGTGGTAGAGACTACTGGTAGCTTGTGGTGGTTGGTGGCCGGCATGGGGCGGCAGCAGGCAACTATAATGACTGATTTTGTGGTGTGTGTATTAGCAAATCATTCAAATTTGAAGATTTCAAATACATCAAATTTATACTAGGAGGTTCATTAAGAATATGCTAAAATTTTAAATTGCATTTGTTTTTCTTCATATAAATATAAATATTCTCAAAACTCTTGAATTTAGAATAATTTACACTTATTTTACTTCAAATCAATCAACCTCTTAATAATTCAAAAAATTTAAAGAAAAAAATCATAAAAATTTAATTTTATCATTTTATGGCTCTCGTCCGAACTCCCAAATTGGGCGGGAGGGCGATTTTTTATGACTTATAAAAATAAATAATTTAATTTTATCCTTTTTATGGCGATTTTGAAATTTTGCACTTTTCTCTCCATTCATAAATGAGGGCGACAGTGCAATTCCGAGGTAGGGAAGACGAAAGAAGCTATGGGAATTTGGGATGCCATGGCTTATGCAGGAGAAATTATCTTCTAGATGTTAATTCTGCACTTTTCTCTCCTATAAATGAGGGTGAATGAGCAATCCCAAGCTTAGGGAAGGCGAAGGAAGCTATGGGAATCTGGGACGCCATTGCTAACGCAGCGGCCAGCATCAAGGGTTTCCTTCCAGGTTTCACCTTCTCCTCTGTTCTCAACAATACATGGAAACTTCTCAAGGGTCGTCTTCGAGGTCTATTGGTGAGGTTAGGGAAGGCGAAGGAAGCTATGGGGATTTGGGACGCCATGGCTAAAGCAGCGGGCGGCATCAAGGGTTTTCTTTCAGATCTCTTCTTGAAGATGAAGATCCTCTTCTCCTCTGTTCTCAACAATATTCGCGCTGCCGTATCGGATCTGGTCAAGATCGCCGGCAACACATGGAAACTTCTCAAAGATCTTCGAGGTCTATTGTTGAGGTTAAGGAAGGCGAAGAAAGCTATGGGAATTTGGGGCGCCATGGATAATACAGAGGGCGACATCAAGGGTTATCTTCTAGGTCTCTTCTTGAAGGTCCTCTTCTCCTCCATTCTCAGCAATTATCTCGACTCCGTATCAGATCCCGATATCAAGAACAGATCGCCATTTCCGCATGGAAACTTCTCGATCATTTTCTAGAGCACGGCACCTTACGCTTCACAGGTAGGTTACTCCGATCCTTCGATTAAAGTCCTCCTCCTTGTGTATAGATGATGACGATGCTGATTGACCCTCTTGTTGCAGGTTGGTTCCTTCTCTTTATCATCATGATGGACGTTTTTTTCTCCGTTCGCCGTTATAAGTGAACGACGTTAGAAGCGGTCAGTGGAGAGCGGAAAATTATTAGGTCTGGTCTTTCCGACGCAGAGAGAATCATCCAAATTTCTCAAAAGCTGCTACAGTAACTGTTTTTGGCAATTGAAGAAAATGTGCTTTTTTACGGTTTTTAAGTAACAAAATTTTAATTTTCGTACTAGAAAGTGAAGACGGATACAAACAGAAGTGCAGAAGAGATAGAAACAGGAAAGAATAGAAAAATGTATTATTGAATAAAATTGAGTACAGTGAGTTTAAATAAGCCAAACAAGGTTACATTGGTAAATAACGAGAAGTATTTCTTACATCCTCCCGCAAATTAAGCATTCTTAGAGTGAATGGTTAATTTGTTGCGAAGATCATGAAAGCGAGCTGTCGACATAGCCTTAGTTAAGATGTCCGCGATCTGTACTTCGGAAGGAATATGATCAATGGAAATGGCGCCGGAGTTGATGTGTTGGCGGATAAACTGGTAATCTATCTTGATGTGTTTAGTTCTGGAGTGGAATACCGGGTTCTTCGCAAGTGCAATGGCGGAAGTGTTGTCACAATGTACAGGGGTTGGAGATGGTTGAGGAAAACCGAGCTCATGGATGAGACGACGCAACCAGATCACATCGGAGGTAGCAGCGGAGAGAGACCGATATTTGGCCTCAGTGGAGGATTTGGCGACAGTAACTTGTTTCTTGACTGTCCAGGAAACAAGGTTGGATCCGAGGAAAGTGCAGAAATCGGAAATGGACTTTCGATCGGAGCTGTCCGAGGCCCAGTCGGCGTCGGTGTAGGTCTTGAGAGTGATAGGTCCTGGTGTAATGGGAAGGCCGTAGGACAAGGTTCCCTTAACGTAACGTAGCAGCCGTTTGAGAGCCTTGAAGTCCTGAGTAGTGGGGCGGTGCATTCGTTGACATACTTGATTGCTTGGCTTTGGGAGGGAAAGGTGTAGGTGCCGGTTTGCAATCTGCCAAGCCAGATTCCTGAAGAAGCTTTGCCGCATAGTGCTCCTGACTGAGGAAGAGGCCCGAGTGCTGCTTGAGAATTTGTATGCCGAGAAATAGCGAAAGCTCGCCGAGTTGTTTGAGAGTGAATTGTTGCTGCAGTTTGGATAGTAAGGACTGAGTAGCGGTGGTGTTGTTTCCTGTGATTAGGATATCATCTACATAGATCAATATGTAGATTTGTATATTGTCATGATTGTAAAGAAGAAGAGACGGATCAGAACGACTAAACCTGAAGCCGTGAGTGTGGAGGAATGTTGTAAGTTTTTCAAACCATTTTGTCGGAGCTTGTTTTAGTCTATAGAGGGATTTGTTTAGCTTGCACACTGAGGATGGAGAGGTAGAATCGACGAAGCCGACGGGTTATTGCATATATATGTCTTCGGAGAGGTCGCCGTGGAGAAATGCATTAGAGACGTCTAATTGTAGAATCCTCCAGTCGCGGTGAAGGGCTATAGTAAGAAGAATGCGGATTGTGGTCATTTTGGCGACGGGGCTAAATGTCTCCGAGTAGTTGACTCCAAACTGTTGATTATAGCCTTGAGCGACTAGCCGTGCCTTGTACTGATCGATGCTGCCGTCTGGATGTTGTTTTGTTTTAAACGTCCATTTGCACCCCAATACTGGTGTGTTGGTGGGAGCAGGAACAAGAGTCCACGTTCCCTGATTCTGTAGAGCTGTGAACTCTTCGAGCATTGCTTGACGCCAATGGGGGTGTTTAGAAGCTTGGGCATAGGTGCTGGGCGTAGTAGAAACAGAAGAGGTAGATGTTAGAGAAAATATTTTCTTGGGTTTGGTGATACCTGATTTAAGTCTGGTTTGCATATGGTGAACTGTTGAAGATGGATTGGGATTGGGTGGTGCGGTTTCTGACGAAGAGACCAGAGGTGGTTGCGTGCTGTGTCCGGTGCTAGAGAATTCACGGGCGGATGTGGAATTGGAAGTTCGAATTGGAGAGGTAGCTGAAATGGAAGAAGTCCTTGTCTGGATGGTATGCGGAATCAGAAGAGAAGGATTGAGAACCGACTGAGGTGGAGTGGATGCTGGAGAGCGCGACCGGTACCTATCTTTATAAGGAAAAATAGTCTCGTTAAAAACAACATGTCTTGAAATGTAAAGCTTGTCGGATAGTAGATCAAGGCATTTATAGCCTTTGTGAATTGGTGAGTAGCCGAGAAAGACGCATTCTTGTGAGCGAGGTGCGATCTTGTTGGCAGCGTATGGTTTTAGCCAGGGAAAGCATTGACAGCCGAATGTGCAGAGATAATCATATTTTGGTAGGCGTCCGTGAAGGCGATGAAAGGGGGTTTGGAAGGAAATAGAAGAGGAAGGTAGCCTGTTAATTAGGTAATTTGCGGTAGATAAAGCATCGGTCCAGAAGACTATAGGTAGATTTGCGGCATGCAGGAGTGTTCGGGTAGTGTCCAGGAGATGGCGATGTTTGCGTTCCGCAATCCCGTTCTGCTCAGGAGTATGAGGGCAGCTGAGTTGCTGTTGTAAGCCGTGTTGCTGGAGAAAAGAAACAAACTCGTTGCTGGTGAATTCACCTCCACCGTCGGAGCGAAAAGCTTTTGGTGTGGTTTTGAATTGAGTCAAAATTAGTTGATAAAAGATTTTAAATTTTGAAAAGGTTTCTTGTTTTGTTTTTAACAAATAAATCCATGAAAAACGAGTGAAGTCGTTAATAAACACCACGTAATAACGAAAACCAGTAGTGGACGACAAAGGTGCCGGCCCCCAAACGTCAGAGTGTATAAGATCAAAAGGAGACGTAGTTGTGGAAACAGTTTTATTAAAAGGAGCCTTGTGACTCTTTGCAGTAATACAAGAAACACATGTAAAAGTAGAAGAGAAATTATGGAGGCCGGGAATGGCTTTGTTGAGGATCTAAAGTCGGCGATGATGCGGATGTCCAAGTTTTGCATGCCAGAGATGTTCCGGAGTTAGCCGAGCTTGAAGAGCAGTCGGATGTGTTGTGGGAGAGCGATGAATTTGGTAACCCCCGTTATGAAGACGCCAATGAAGCAGAGGACGACGGTCTTTGGTATCCTTAATTTTAAAACCATTAGCATCAAAACTCACAGAAACAGAGTTGTTAGTCGTTAATTGAGATACAGATAAAAGATTGTGTGACAAGTGAGGTACGTGAAGAATTTTGCTTAAATGGAGCTTACGAGGAGTATCCGGTAGAGGTAAAAGGCCTTGACCGGAATGAAGTACCGGAAGTTGAGATCCGTTAGCAACAGAGACGCTTTCTTGACCGTTGTAGGATGTAGGATTGTGAAGATTGTTCAGGTCCGGTGTAAGGTGATTGGATGCTCCTGAGTCGACGATCCATTCTTGAGGAGATGTTGGATTCGGTTGAGCGAGAAGAGCGGACAGAGTTTGGGGATTCGTCGGAGTGAATTTAGGATTATTTCTATGCCAACAATTTAAGGCAATATGGCCAATTTTGTTGCAAATTTGACAAACTGGTCTGGCCTGAGTAGAGGAAGACGGGTTGGTAGGAGAAACAGAGTGCATAGTTGGCGGAGGAAGACCTGTCGTGGGATTCTTGATCTTTGTAAAGCGACGTTGATTACGTCCACGAGATTGATTTACGAAAGTCACGTAGAGAGCAGTGTTGTCGGCGATGGCAGCAGCGTCATGGGCAATTTCTTGATTGACGGTGATTTCTTCGCTGCAAAGAAGCGAATACAGGTTGTCGAGGGTGATGGGAAGAGGTGACGTACGTATAGCCGCTTTGAAGGAATTGTAAGAAGATGGAAGACCATTCAAAATATGCAGGATAATGTCCTCGGCATCGACGTGAGAACCGGAAGACGCAATGTTATCGACGATGGTTTTGATATTGGTGCGGTATTATTGCATTGTAAGGTTCTGCATGTGAGACCTCGTTCCCTTACTGTTCCTCTATGACTTGGATTTTCCTCCCAGGATCGTCCGGGACGATATTGAGATCGTCCAGGACGATCTGTACTGTTCAAAATATCGGCCTGAGAATAGTTCTGGGAACCGTCCAGGACGATATTTTTGGTCTGATCGTCCCGGGACGATTTGACGATCGGCCGGGCCGATCAGACAAATGATTTAAAGAAATCAAGTCGTTTTGAGGAGAGTGAAAATCATTTAAAAATCAAAATATCTGATTTGAGGAGAGAGAAAGAGAAGGGAAAAGAGGAGAAACCTGGTTTTGGAGGCCGCGGAGCGCTTTTCGTCCGACGCCGTTGTTGGAGAAAGTGTAGATCTCGTGGTAAGGACTCTGAATCCTATTTCTGTTTTCAAAGATATTGAGTTTTGACCGAGTTGTGATCTGTTTTGTGTTTTCGTAGTCGAACTTTTGAGATGATTTTGATTTGGCACAACTTTCACCGCACAACTTTTAGTATGTTATAGATATGACTATTGTACACGATTTGACTATTTTCTGCGACGATTTTACCGGTCGGAATTGATTCTACGCGATTTTAATTGAATAGAAATATATCAGGACTTGATTTGATTTGATTTCTATAGGATAATAGTCTTGTATTGATGTCATAGATATTATACTGTGATTTGGAGAGATTTGGAATTTGTTCATTTTTGCAGGATTTTTGTGTAAATTTGACCGACTGCCGTTGCTCTGCCCGATTTTCGTACGATTTCTGATTTTCCCGAGATTGATAGATTGCATTGATATGTGTATGACTATTGATATGATTGTCCTAGATTTCTTTATTATTGCTTTTTGCATCGATTATTGCATCGAATTGATTGTTACTGAAAGACAAGTGGGAACATGGTTGGACGTTGGTTGGAGATTGATATTGATCTGTACAGGATGGTGGGCCGACGGGCTTTCCTTTAAATCATAGACCATAGATCATCGATATAACGATTGAGAGTTATAAGGAGTTTTATATGCCGACGGGCGGCCGACAGGCAAAAGAGTGACGACTCTTCTTGATCGAAACCAACGTGCGGATATCTACAACAGCAATATGGATTCTACAACAGCAATATAGATTCTACAACAACACTATTGATAATAGCTAGTGTTTGTGCTTGTCGAGTAAGACCATTGTATGGAATTGCATGTATATGATATTGTATCGTATGGATTTCCTGATATGCATTGATTTATTGATATTGATGGATTTATTGAATTGATTTATTATCGTACAGATTCATTGATTTCATTGATTGATCATTGAGCATTGATACTATTGATTATTGATTATTGACATTGATATGGATATGGACGGCATAGATTCATAGACTTATTGATACTATTGATTCTGCATTGATTTGACTTGCTACTGTTGATTTATCGTATTGCTTTTCCGATTGATTTTCTCGACTTGATTGATTCATAGATACCGGCACCGATATTGATATGGATTCTGCGTATTGATTCATAGAGATTGACACTGATATTGATATAGATTGTACTGATTGATAGATACCGACATCAATATTGAAATGGATATGATATTGACATATGGATATTATTGATACGACAGATCCTGACATGTTATTGATACACTGATACATTGATTCGTCGTGCCGATTATGACCTGATGATTTCATTGTATAGATTTGTTTTCAATTGCTAGGTTGATTTATTAAGTTGATTCGATTGTCCGATGGATTTCCCTACTGGGAGATAATTGACTGGAAGATGCTATATTGATTGAGATGATTTCCCTATTGTAACATCGTACGTCGTCATTATTGAATCTGTCGTAGTGTCATTGAATATTGGATATTGATATCGAGTAAATCGTATTGATTAATCGGATTGACTGATTTGCAAGAGTACGTTCTGGCACGAGTCCCTTATTGAATTAATTGATGCTATTGATTGCTATGAATTGACACAGACATCCTATTGATTGGACAGATGATATAGATACAACGAATTGACTAGACGACACAATTGATTGAACTGATGATATTGATTGATAGACACTGCTACGATGGATAGATATTGGCTTCCAATCACTTATTGATTTGATTGCTGAGGCATATTGATTTATCGATGTTTTTACCGCTGTATTTATTATTGACTATTGATGGATTTGATTATTGACTATTGATTTCCGTACTGATTTGATTTACGCTGTGCAGACTTGATTTCATTGACTATGAATTTCCGCATTGCATAGATTCATTGACCATTGATTGACTTGATTTATTTGACCTGCATATTGATATCATCGCCGTGCTTTGATTTCAGTTGTAGGCTTTGGTGACTTGCTGGGCTTTGTAAGCTCATTATATGTGGTTTAAATTTTCAGGTCCGAGCAAGGCAACTGGAATGGAGTTCGATCAGAATGTCAGACGAATCCTTTCACTATTGATTCTGGGGCATCACAGTTGGTATCAGAGCAAGTGTAGTGAAAAGATTTGATTGATAGTTTGATAGAATGAATTCATTCTGCATACATAGTGATTGACATGTGATTGATTGCATTGTGTGTTTGTTTGGATTTCGACGAGTTTTGATTTGGATTTGGATTTAGATCGATTTGTTTTGCATTATTTTTGTCTCGCACCTGTAGGAAAATGTCGGGACGACATTTTTCTAAGGTGGGGAGATTGTGAGACCTCGTTCCCTTACTGTTCCTCTCTGACTTGGATTTTCCTCCCAGGATCGTCCGGGACGATATTGAGATCGTCTAGGACGATCTGTACTGTTCAAAATATCGGCCTGAGAATAGTTCTGGGAACTGTTCAGGACGATATTTTTGGTCTGATCGTCCCGGGACGATTTGGCGATCGGCCGGGCCGATCAGACAAATGATTTAAAGAAATCAAGTCGTTTTGAGGAGAGAGAAAATCATTTAAAAATCAAAATATCTGATTTGAGGAGAGAGAAAGAGAAGGGAAAAGAGGAGAAACCTGGTTTTGGATGCCGCGGAGCGCTTTTCGTCCGACGCCGTTGTTGGAGAAATTGTAGATCTCGTGGTAAGGACTCCAAATCCTATTTCTGTTTTCAAAGATATTGAGTTTTGACCGAGTTGTGATCTGTTTTGTGTTTTCGTAGTCGAACTTTTGAGATGATTTTGATTTGGCACAACTTTCACCGCACAACTTTTAGTATGTTATAGATATGACTATTGTACACGATTTGACTATTTTCTGTGACGATTTTACCAGTCGGAATTGATTCTACGCGATTTTAATTGAATAGAAATATATCAGAACTTGATTTGATTTGATTTCTATAGGATAATAGTCTTGTATTGATGTCATAGATATTATACTGTAATTTGGAGAGATTTAGAATTTGTTCATTTTTGCAGAATTTTTGTATAAATTTGACCGACTGTCGTTGCTCTGCTCGAT
The DNA here is from genome assembly GCA_019514585.1 of Dendrobium officinale. NCBI lineage: Eukaryota > Viridiplantae > Streptophyta > Magnoliopsida > Asparagales > Orchidaceae > Dendrobium > Dendrobium officinale. The sequence goes on from CM033689.1 coordinate 2,388,546, forward strand.
TTTCGTACGATTTCTAATTTTTCCGAGATTGATAGATTGCATTGATATGTGTATGACTATTGATATGATTGTCCTAGATTTCTTTATTATTGCTTTTTACATCGATTATTGCATCGAATTGATTGTTACTGAAAGACAAGTGGGAACCTGGTTGGACGTTGGTTGGAGATTGATATTGACCTGTACAGGATGGTGGGCCGACGAGCTTTCCTTTAAATCATAGACCATAGATCATCGATATAACGATTGGGAGTTATAAGGAGTTTTATTTGCCGACGGGCGGCTGACTGACAAAAGAGTGACGACTCTTCTTGATCGAAACCAACGTACGGATATCTACAACAGCAATATGGATTCTACAACAGCAAGATGGATTCTACAACAGCACTATTGATAATAGCTAGTGTTTGTGCTTGTCGAGTAAGACCATTGTATGGAATTGCATGTATATGATATTGCATCGTATGGATTTCCTGATATGCATAGATTTATTGATATTGATGGATTTTTTGAATTGATTTATTATCGTACGGATTCATTGATTTCATTGATTGATCATTGAGCATTGATACTATTGATTATTGATTATTGACATTGATATGGATATGGACGGCATAGATTCATAGACTCATTGATACTATTGATTCTGCATTGATTTGACTTGCTACTGTTGATTTATCGTATTGCTTTTCCGATTGATTTTCTCGACTTGATTGATTCATAGATACCGGCACCGATATTGATATGGATTCTGCGTATTGATTCATAGAGATTGACACTGATATTGATATAGATTGTACTGATTGATAGATACCGACATCAATATTGAAATGGATATGATATTGACATATGGATATTATTGATACGACAGATCCTGACATGTTATTGATACACTGATACATTGATTCGTCGTGCCGATTATGACCTGATGATTTCATTGTATAGATTTGTTTTCAATTGCTAGGTTGATTTATTAAGTTGATTCGATTGTCCGATGGATTTCCCTACTGGGAGATAATTGACTGGAAGGTGCTCTATTGATTGAGATGATTTCCCTATTGTAGCATCGTACGTCGTCATTATTGAATCTGTCGTAGTGTCATTGAATATTGGATATTGATATCGAGTAAATCGTATTGATTAATCGGATTGACTGATTTGCAAGAGTACGTTCTGGCACGAGTCCCTTATTGAATTAATTGATGCTATTGATTGCTATGAATTGACACAGACATCCTATTGATTGGACAGATGATATAGATACAACGAATTGACTAGACGACACGATTGATTGAACTGATGGTATTGATTGATAGACACTGCTACGATGGATAGATATTGGCTTCCAGACACTTATTGATTTGATTGCTGAGGCATATTGATTTATCGATGTTTTTATCGCTGTATTTATTATTGACTATTGATGGATTTGATTATTGACTATTGATTTCCGTACTGATTTGATTTACGCTGTGCAGACTTGATTTCATTGACTGTGAATTTCCGCATTGCATAGATTCATTGACCATTGATTGACTTGATTTATTTGACCTGCATATTGATAGCATCGCCGTGCTTTGATTTCAGTTGTAGGATTTGGTGACCTGCTGGGCTTTGTAAGCTCATTATATGTGGTTTAAATTTTCAGGTCCGAGCAAGACAACTGGAATGGAGTTCGATCAGAATGTCAGACGAATCCTTTCACTATTGATTCTGGGGCATCACACTGCATTTGAACGTGATGGAGCTCATTTTTGAGCTGAAGAACACGCGATCGGCACGTAGGTTGGAGACGTCTTTTAAGAATGAGCCAGACGTCGGTGGCGGTAGTTGCAGTGATGACATAGGGAAGGATGGTGGGAGAAATCGTCGAGAAGAGCGCAGAAAGAAGATTATTGTCCACGAGGTGCCAGCGTTGAGAGTCTTGAGAGGTGTCGTCAGCAGGGCAAGGAGTGAGTCCAGTGAGATGGCCGGAGTAGCCGTTCGCGGTGAACTGTTGAAGAATCTGAATGCGCCAAATGGCGTAATTATCGGTGGTGAGTGCCTGGGGAACCAAGTTCTTGATGTTGGAAATCAGGAACTTGAGCTTGGCCGGAATCTGAATGTCATCGGAGCAGTTGCCGGAGATGAGAGAGGGAGCGGGAGGGTGGGAATTGGCTGAATCTTGATTGGCCATTTCTTGGCTCATGATACCATGAAGACGGATACAAACAGAAGTGCAGAAGAGATAGAAACAGGAAAGAATAGAAAAATGTATTATTGAATAAAATTGAGTACAGTGAGTTTAAATAAGCCAAACAAGGTTACATTGGTAAATAACGAGAAGTATTTCTAAACAGGTTCGCTTACAGAAAGGTGCTTTAGAGCTTCTCCAGCCATTCGGCAAACAGGCGAATGGAGAGCCTAGACGTCGCAATCGAACTCCATTTTTGCCGGCATTCAGTCGCTGATGAACAGTGCGACAATATTGGCATCGCACTGTTCACTTTCGTCATTTCTTTTTCTCTACTGAACTAAGTTTGAGAAAGGCGCGAAAGAAATGACAATGATTTCGGGTCAAAATGGCATTCCAATGGAGATGAATCATGGCACTTTTTGATTTTACTGCATTTTGCAGTGAAAAATGAGAGTTTCGGTTGGAGATGCCCTTAGGAAGCATTAAGAATAAAAAAATATGGCCCCAATAAAAAAATGATGATATTCAGCTTAATCGGCACACTTAGCGAAGACTTATGCAAATTTAAAAATACATCAGATTTTAAATTTTTATCGTAATAAATAAATTTTTTAAAAATATTTAATATATTTAAAGTATATCATAATATATTTAAAAATAGCAATTTTAATACAATTAATTTAAATTTAACTAAACGACTTATATATATACTAGTATAAATGCAATTGCACATGATGCACCTCAATAAAATTTTAAAAATAAAAAAATATATAATATAAGAAAAAAAAATTATGAGATGTTATATCAAAGGTATAAAATTTTATATCAATATGATATAAAATTTATATAAATATAGATGATTTATATTTCTATTATATTTGAATTAAGATAAATTGAAATGAAACTTTAATAGCCATAATTCTTTTAAGAGAAGGCTTCTTTGCCCACATCTGTCGATGATGTGGAATTTCTTACCTATTTAACACTACACCCGAGCACCGATGCAGCGGCCCTTTCACAGTTTTTGAAGTATTCAGTCCATATAGCGCGTCGCTTCTAAGGAATGTCCTAGAAACTATTATACTAAAATTTTTTCAACTTTTAAGCCTCACTATTTACTTAATCTAGATTGATAAGATTTACTATATCCTATTAAGTTAAATTTAACTTGTTTGCTTGTGCTGTTGAAAACTACTGTATTAAATTAAGGTCTTGTTTGGGACGATTTTTTTACTGCTTTAAAAAATAGTTTTTTAGCATAAAAAAAATTATTTAAGAATTTTTTATACTAGAAAAATATTTTAAATAAGAGATTACATGAATATTATCTAAATAAGAGAAGAGAGTCGTTCAATTTAGGGCAAAAATGATCGTAGTTTGGGAGGGCACAAGAAATGGGTTGGAATGAAAAAGAAAGAGTGTGAAGCTTTATAGGGTTACATTATCCAGTACTTTTTATTTACTATAATAGAATAATTGATTTTAAAATAGATCTAATATAAAAATTAAATTAATTTATTTTGTATTATTTTAATCTAAAAATTAGTTTAAAGAATAAGAAATTCATAAAAATTAAATAAGCTTTGCTAGCCATGAGGACCATCACTTATAATCTAATTTATACTGAGGTTTTATTTGAAATGACTTAATTACTGCTTCATAAAATAATTTTTTAGTAAAATTATTTATAAAAAAATTGTTTTAAGAAGCAATAAAAAAACTGTCACAAACAAAGTCTTAGGCTTCGTTTGGGATGGCTTTCTTATTGTTTCTTAAAGCAACTTTTTAATAAAAAAAATTAATTTTTATATTAAAAAACAACTTTAAGAAGCAATTAAAAAGCCATCCCAAACAGAGTTCCTCTGAAGCGGTTAGATTTTTTCCACCCATTATAATCTCAATTAACTTATTAAACTCCTTGGTAATTACTTGAAAAAGAAATGCTTCTGATATCAACAAGCTGAAGAAATTAATATTTTATTTTATTTTTTTATCACTAAGCAAACTTATCCCATCCATGCATTTGACCTTTGAGGAACAACACGAGACATATGCGGTCATAATTTTATTAAATAATTAAAATATATTTAATAATAATTAATTAAAATTAGTATTATATATTATAATTTAATTTAATATAAAAAATTTAGGAAAAAACTGTTTTTTTAATTTAAAATTAAGAAATCGAGTTCAACAATTGAGTCAAACTCGAGCCTATGAATTTCTTAATGAGTCAAGCTTGAGCTTAGTAAATGAACTCAAGCTCAAGCTCAATTACAACTAAACAAGCTTAACTTGATTAGGCATGTATACGACTCGTTTAGACTCCTAGTTCAAAATAGTCATGAGAGAGAGAGAGAGAGAGAGAGAGAGAGAGAGAGAGAGATGAAATGAGTGATACATCAAAGCATAGATGTCTCACTCACGTTTTATTTGGGATAATTTTCTTAATGCTTTATACAATAGTTTTTCAGTAAAATTTTTTTTAAATTTTATGCTAAAAAATTACTTTAAAAAGCAGTAAGAAAATTATCCCGAACGAAGCTTTAAACTCAATTTGGGACGGCTTTCTTACCATTTTTTAAAAGAATTTTTAGTATAATTTTTTTTTGGTACTAAAATATTATTTAGAAAACAATAATAAAGTTGTCCCAAACAAAAACTTAGAATACAACAACAACCTTCATCCAAGAATTGCATCAAATGCCATCTCAAAAATGATGGCTGCATTTGATACAATCTTAGAATTTTTAAGAACCGCAACAATGAGATGATCCATAAATTGAGTTTGTAATAGATAATTTTTATTAAATAATAATAATAATAATATATGAGATGAATTTTATGGGCCTCTCACTTATTTTTTAATTTTCAATGAACCATCTTATCTAGGGGTGTCAATTTCGGCTCACGGGTCGGGTTCGAGTCGAACCCAGAACTGGCTCGGTTTCAATCGGGTCGACCCTAACCCAACCAGGGTAGGCAAACGGGTCGAAAACTCGGACCCGGACCCGACCCGTCGGGTTACCGGGTTGACCCGACCTGACACGGGACCCGAGCTCGGACGCTGGGCGCGCGTCAGACTCGGGCGCGGCGGGTGCTCGGATGCGAGTGAGTACGCGAGGGTAGGGCGGGCTCGTGCGTGCAGGCAGGGCCTGGGCAGCGCGGGCGCGACTCGTGAGCGGGCGGCCTCGGGCAAGGCGCGGGCAGCATTGGCGGCCTCGTGGACAGTCGCGGGTAGCCACGGCAGCCTCTGGCAGCTCATTCTAAGTGGGTTTCTGGGTTAACCCGCCAACCTGCTAACCCGCGGGTTAACCCGAACCCGACCCATTTTTTCAAACGGGTTAAATACGAGAACCCGACCCTTTTTGAAATCTGGTCAGGTCCAACCCGATTTTCCAAGTCGGCTTTTCGTGTCGTGTTAAATATTGACACCCCTAATCTTATCTATCACCTCATTTATTTTTTTAACGAGCCATCTCATTAAAATCTATATAAATTATGACATCAACTTCCCTTATTTTCCAAAATATTTATTTATTTATATATATTTTTAATTTTCCTCCCTTTATTTTTCATTCTCCCCTCATTGTTTGTGAGTATTGCAAATGGCAAGGTCTCTTAGATAAATATGTAAAAATGGGATTTACAATTTAGCCCCCGCTTATTTATACCGCTTAGAGTCCCAAATCGAGCGAGACCGTCTACAGAATCCCTTGTAAGGAATCATGGCTGCTCGGGCTGCCCTCGCTTCTTCGCTCCGGCGCTTCTCCTCTCCGTCGCTTCTTCCAGCGAAGCTCATCCCACGGCGGTCTCTCTCTTCCGGCGGAGGTCTCTCTCTTATATCTCCATCTCCATTACTCGTATTCATACCCTCTCGCCGAGAGATCTACAGTTCGTGTTCGATCAGTTTTTTTTCCCTCCATTATATAATTAATTTCACGAAATTTGATGTTATTGAAGCAATATATTGCTTCGGATTAAAGAGATCTTCGTAATGTTTACTCTAAACTTATGCTTTATTTTCGAATTTCGCTTAAGAGTCTTGATGTCAGTGATATGGAGGATTAGGTCTCAGACATCGCAATACTTTCGTGTTCTATTAACATGAAATTCACACCGGTTACTATTTTCTTAATTCATTTTAGCTCTTGTTTATGGTTATTGGAGGCGGACGATTTTATCGTGTCTGTACTTTCCTTTCTGTTTGCTCCTTTTTCCTTTGCCTTCAAAGGGTTTATGCATAAGGAACCGAGGTCTAGATAGTTATGCATAGTGTTTAAGATATTCTAGTTATGAAGAATTAGTCGAACTGGCTGAGAATATCAAACTGCTTGGTGATGTCTTAACTTCAATTTGCTAGATGTACTAATTGAAAAATTAAATTATTTAGTTCATGCCTCAAAATTGTTCATGATGGGTCTCGAAGCCTACGTATTTATTTTGAGAGGAGTGTAACACATTTTGATTGTTTGTCAATGTATTGCACTCATCTTAGAGTAAATTCAATGTATTTGAGATTCATCATGACCCAATTTCAACCATGATATCCTGAAAGAAATTTTGTTTTCTTGAAAAGGAGGGTGAGTTCATCCATATATAGTATTTCTACTGTGTTGACATTTTAAGTTCTTATGGATGCTCTAGTTTTGAAAACTCATAATTTTGTTGATGTCGTTTTTTTCACAGATCATCATGGACCACCAAGAATCAACCTTTGGGATGATCCTCTTAGCCCATCTAAATGGAAGGAAGAGCATGTGAGTTTTACATTCTGCTGTAGTTTTTATCTAGTTATTTGGGTACATGGAATTTGATTATGTTGTTTGCCTGAAGGCCAAACTTAATGATATATTATTTTGCTCCTAAAATCAATCTTTCCAATGATTTTTTTCATTATTACTTATTTTTCATGCACCATACTCAGATTTGGCCTCTTTACTGCCATTTTGTCATACTCCTATTTTCTAATCATTGAAAATTATTTTCTATCTATTTTTTTACATTTAGCCTCATCCTAACTATTTGGTGTTGGCTCTTGTCTTTTTGAATCCTTTTTATTCTTTATTATTGAGTGTTGTATGCAATTAAAATGGGGATTGACTTAAATAATATGTATTAATAAGAATATTCAGTTATCTTTGTTACTTTATAATTTTGGCATGTGAAATAACAAATATCCATGTTGTTTTTTTTAATGTCATATGTTTATTTATATATTTTTATTGATTTAATATTTGTATAAATTGATATAATTCATTTTTTGATGCGATCAATTTTACCAAAGCAAAAACTGAATCAACAACCAAAAATCAAATAAAATCGAAATAACAACCAATAACTGAACGAATACTTTAACAACTAAAAAAATATCAAATATGATCGGTTGAGTCGGATTTTTTGTTTCTATCCAAACTATGCACATCTTTAACCAAGAAAGCTCATATAAAACTAAAGTTCACATGATTAATTAAAAAATAGACTAAAATGTGAAACAAGATCAAATTAAGTGAGCATAAAACTATGGTGCTCCCGCTCCCTATAATTTGATCGAAAAGTGTCAATGACTTGTGATGGTCTTATTTATTCTTCGAGGTTTGAAAAATCTCTCATCTGAAGAATTAGGAAATGTGTATCTCATTGATGAGCAATATTGGTAGCCTATGCGCATATAGCAGGATATGTAGTTTTAGATTCAAATTTCATAATTTATCACACAAGTATGTCTAATTTTTCATGCTGGGCAATGATTGTATTGTAGCATTGCGATGGAAGTAGTGGTGATAGAAACTTGAGCTATAGGAATTGTAATGGAACATGCAACATCATGGGGAATTGGGAACATCAGGCATCTCCATAATGAGGTCTAGGCGAGCAACATCATTAGCGCGCACTACCCTTGCTCAGTATCATGCTTGGGCATGACCTTATATGCTCAAGCTCAATTTTCGAATCAAACAGAAACTTTGACACTGGTAGACTCACATGAACATAGATTTGTGGACGGTAATGAGATTGGTGGGACTAATGGGGTATATGGAACTTTAGGAATTGGAGGGTATTATATGCTATGTGATTGTGAAGTTTATGGGATTGATTGGTTAGTGTGGGAAAGTGGAGTTTGTAAGATTGGAGAGCTTAGTGGGGTTGGTGGAGTGGAATATGGTCATCTATTCAATCAACCCAATAAGCTTGTCTAATAAAGCATTAAATATATCTTTCACTTTCAGAGAGATGTGGGTGGGTGGACATTGACACTTGAGTATGATGCATACGAATAATCAAGATAAGATTGATCAACATAATGTGATATTGGGATTTACGGTAGTTAGATAATCATGTTATGATTTGTATTGATGTAGCTATCTGCCATGCCTAGCATATGTTTCATTTATATATTATTCTTCGTAATGATATAATTTATTCCTACGAAAAAACATGCTCTCTCAATTGTGTTCACGGATGATAATCATATGCTTAATCATGATATGATTTACAATGATGGCATTATTTAACATATTTACGATATAATTCATTTATATATTATTTATCATAATGAGATTGTCGGCTCCTGATGAAGAATTATCTTGCTTAGTTTTGCTCCTGTTGAGGAAAGCGGATGATTCTTCTCATAAAGTAGATTAATATAACCAAATTCCTTCTAATGAAGCGACAAGGGTTTATTTATATATGAGGAGTCAAGACTTTCAATTTGTTGGCCCTCATAGGCTCATAGTTAATTTTTCTTTCCTATTGGAGCAATCTGAACAACAACAAACAAAAACAACATCAAGCCTTTACCCCACTACGTGGGGTCGGCTACATGAATCTTTTTTCTCCATTTTTCCTATTAAGGGTACATTTAAATCTAATAAAAAATATAATTTCTAATACTTTGTAATCAAGTCTTTTTAGATCTACCTCTACCTATCTTAACATAAGTCAAATCAAATACATCTACTCTCCTTCTTGGGTGCGAAGCCAAATCTAATACCTCTACCTATTGGAGCAATCTTAATTGAAGAAAAATTGCAATGCTTGCTTTATGACTTCATGTTCTCAAATATATATGTCCTATTGTACCATGGTATTACATGATTATGGGTGCGAAGATGGATGGTAAGCATTTTTAAGATCTCGTAGTTTCATCATCCACAATGTATTAGGTGGGCCCTAATCCAAAGAGTTAAGGAGTCTTGGCTTTGACGAATTTGCTTTAAGTAGCTTTGTTTATAACCTGGGCATTTGGTCAAGATGATTATTGTGGTCTTTAGCATAGTGCCATTAAGCTTGATGCGACATGATCCATGACTCATTGACCAGTAGTTGTGATTGTTAAGACTGATTGTTAGCAACTATATGTTATTTCATGGAAGGCAATCTCTTGAGGATCGATTGGTGGAATGTAATAGCTCATGATTATCATTCATGATGGTAAAAGATATGCCTTTTGGGTTTGAGATTAGTATCTCTTAGGGTACACTAATGCTTTGGTATGTATTTCAATGTCATTGTTCTTGTATCACCTCTTGAGGTAGTTCATCGAAGTTGAGGCTTCAACACCCCTTAGGTAGGAAGCCAAAGTAGAAGGCATATGACTTCTTGGGGTGAAAGTTGAAGCCAAAGCACATGGCTCTATTTTGTACTCATAAGCAAGCATGTAGACTTCATTTTGGAATAACAAGTCTATCTTATGTTTATTACTCTAGATCTAAGGTTTTTGCACACACATGGTCTCACCCACTCATTTCCTTTGCATGTTTTTCTTGAGCCTCACTCGACTCCAGCTCGGGTCTCTGTTCAACAAATTGCTACCGAACTCCAATGCTTATATTTTCTCTTTCAAATCTACTTTTCTAGAAGTACAAATAATCTCATTCGCTTCAAATTTCATTGATCTATCTTCATACCTAGTTTAGAATTTGCTAATCTTTCTATTTTGTTTTCATTTATGATTAGGTCCTTTCATCATGTTTATCGTTTTCTTCTCAAAATGTGAGCTCTAAAACCTTATTTATGATCTTCCAAAAATCCGTCATCCAAACCTTTCATTAATCTGAAACTGATTTATTTTGTACTCACCATTTTAAATTCTAAAATTCTTCTAACCTGTAAATGTATACATGTTTTTCTCTCCAAACCTGCATCACAATTTTTTTTTTTTTGGTTCGACGAAATTTATTTTAGAAATGTTATTTTTATGTCCATTGAAAATTTGATTTTCAAATATATTATTCGTATAAAAATTGTCATTCCGATTAATACAATTTGTGTTCTTTTTTTTTTAATTAATATCATAGATTTTGATTCTAGAATGCCTCCAGAAATATTCAAAAGATTCATTGGTGAATTCTCCTTATCAGGGACTTGCAACCCATTTCAAAATCAATCCTAACCTCTCATCAACATTTGCCATGATCAATATTTCTACGTCTTTTACTTCTTTATGTTAGACATGTATTCTATTTGTTTTGTGAAAGTGGCCTTGAAAACATTCTACAGTATAGCACAACATTTCATTTCTTCTTTGACTATAATGTTTTACAGTAACATGACTTGCTTTTCTAATAGAATTTAGGCTTCGTTTGGGACAGCTTTCTTACTGCTTCTTAGAGTAGCTTTTTAATACAAAATTTTTAATTTTTTACTAGAAAGCAGCTTTAAGAAGCAATAAGAAAGCCGTCCCAAACGAAGCCTTAGACTCAATCCTTTATATATGGACACCCTGCCATCATTGTTTGTGATTATCTTGTTCAATTCTTTGATATACCAAGCGAAGGTTTTGAAATATGATCTGTTAAAGGTAATCGACTTGATTTCAATTGGTCTTCCATCAATTGTATCATGAATGAAAGTTCCATCATAACTCATGGTGGCTAACTAGAGGTGTGTCGTTTGAGGAGCAGAGGATGCATGGAGCCCAAGAGTGGTTAAGGGTGGATGCAAGGATTAAGGCTAATTATTTAGTGTCTGATTTGGAGCTGATTTGTTAAGTAGTTGGTTTAGATGAGGTTTTTTAATAAGTTTAAGATTTGAATAGAAACAAATAAAAGTTTGTTGAGAAATTTTAGGAAAGAAAGAGATGGGATGGGATTTGGGAGTGGGGATCATAAAAGGGCATTTAAGGTTTGGATCAGAGGCTTTTATGAATTTATTTTTTAGGAATGTTATGTATTAGTTTCAATTTTCTATTTAGCATTCAAAATGGATCAGTACCATGATAGGACTTGATGTTCAAAACAACACAACAATATAAAAAAACAACAATTTACTCCAAATAGATCCAGAAATAACAAAAATATAGCTGTTTTTATTAATTTCCAAATAAAGCAAGACAAGATACAAGTTGATTCACTATCCGAGAGGTGAGTTGTCTCTCCCACAATTCTTAGCAGCTGCTAGGAACCCAAACACCTCATAAAAAACTGCTGTAGAAATTCAAAATATTACACAAAAACTCTAACCCTCCATAATCTCTCCCCTTAAACATCTCAAATCCCCTAATAAATTCTCCTTGCATCTTTCCCAAAGAGTTTTCTCCCAAAGCCTCTTCTCCTATAGATGATAAAGAAGGTCATGGGCTTCACCTGAGCAGCTGGACTGCTGCTGCCAACTGCATCAGACCACATGCCAACAAAAGGAGAAGCAGTATGAACAAAGCTAAGAATATACAATCACCCAAACAACAACATCAATTTACTTAGGATAGGGTAGTGCATCCTCCATAGCAACATAAATAGAGGGAGAATATATAGCTTAAATAACTTAAATGGTTATAGCAGCGCCCGAAGGTGCAACTTCAGATACTTAACATATTATTAAAATATCATATGCTACTTGCCATTAAAGTCAGAAGATAGTAGTCTAAACTCATTTAGTCGAAGAAGTACTTAGCATTGAATTGTAAGAAAGAAGACAACACATCTTGGGAATCACATTCACGAATAGAAGCTGCAAAGTGCATCTCCAAGATGTTTTATTATTAGACGGGCACTCCTAAAGTTCTCCATTTTAGCCATCTAGCTTTAGCTCTAGAGGTTTTGGTCTCCTTTTATATCCATATTAATAGCTTTTAGATACCTAACTGTTAATCCTAAGTATTACTTAATATTTCCTAAACCCTAATCGATAGTTATCAGTTGCATGCTTTGTAAAATTGCTTAACATGTGTTTGATCTTTGTTCTACGAATTCTAAGCTCCTGAACTTTTTGAATTTTTTTTATTGTTGTAACATTTCACTCTTGAAAGTGTCTGACGTATTAAAATTATGTCATTTGTAAAATAACATAACTCAAGGTAACTGCTTCATTTAATACTTTAGTAAATAACATCACAACCAATCTAAAAATATGCAAAATATTTATCCTTAATGCAACTTATTATGATTAATGACTCTTTTGATCACTCAAATAGTCAAATGTTTCTGATCTTGTGATCATTCCTTCATTTGTATATTTAACAAGTGAAATTTGTTTAAATCATTATTTTCTTTTCTTATTACCCACCAAACGAAATCTTTTGGAATTTGATGATTTCCTCACCAAGATAAGGATCCTATGAAGGAGAAATTATTTTGTGTGGACACCGGACGGAGAGAATCGTCTGGATTTGCAGCTCTTTTGCAAAAGAGCAGCAATTATTCAATTATGAATGTATTTTTATTGCAGTTTTGCTGTCCTTTTGCAAAAGCACAACAAAAACGCATCAAATATTCAATTATTTAGTAATTATTATATATTTGCTGTCCTTTTATAAAAGCGCAACAAAAGAGCAGCAAAAGTACAACAAATCCGGACAGTTCTCTCCGTTCGGTGTCCGCACAGAATAATTAATCCCTATGAAGGCCTTTTAATTGCTCTCTATACTTTTCCATTTTTTTATCAGTGTAAATTTTGTCTCCATGATACATCTTATTGGCATTAGCATAAAACTAATTCTCCAATATTGATGTCATTCGCATATGCCTAAGTGCTATTTGCCTCCATGTTTTCATTTACTTAAAATTTCATTCCCTTGTGATCATCATATTTTGGAACATCTCCTTCGTTCTTCATAGCCGATGCAAAAATGTTTTCTGTTCAATTTTTTAATGACATTTGTTTTAGTATTTCATTGGATAGATTTGTTATTTGAACTCCATTATTATCTCTTATAACCTTTCAGATTTAATAGTTATCTTATAAGGATCAAAAGTTTAATCTTTATACATCTTCTTCAAACTGAATTTAATTTTTTTAATCATTTTATCATACACTCCATAATTTTGTTCTTTCAAAGAATTTCTATATAAAAATTTTTTCTTTAACAATTCTGCATCAGTAGATTGTTCCTCGTGGTTAATTATTGATTACACTGATTATTCGCGTGACGATAAATTCTCCTGCAACAGCTTGTGCTTGCCAGCTTAAGTGGCTGGGGTTTAATATTCTATGGAGGATACAAGTTTTTTTCTGGCGGCAAGAAAGACGAGGTAGTTTTTCCTTCTTGACCTCTGTATGCACTATAGATTTTTTTTCTCCATTCTCGTTCTGTGCTTCGAGTTGGTTTTGCTTGATTGGACAAGGACATCATGTTGCATTAGGGAAATCAAAAAAATTTTGTGTTATAAAGTTGCTTCAGAAAACTTTCTAAAAGTTATCTCAAACGGAACCTACATACTACATCAACAAAGCAACTTTCTAGCACATCTTTGCGAGAAATCAAAGACCGGACGTAGATAGTCGTTTGAAGATCAATTAGAATGCGTCATGTAAGCGGGTATCGAGCCACGGTATCGAGCACAGGGTGATGTGACGCATTCTGATTGATCTCTAGACAGCGTTCGACGTCTGTACCTGCCTCCATTTTCTCTGTTTTCTTTTGTAATTTGTGAATAAATAATATTTTTTCCTTTTGTATATTTTCTAGGCTGCTGCTGCGCCATCGCCACAGTAAATCTCTGAGGCTGTTCAAATTTTATTTCTAGTTTGGTAATGCCCAGAAATAAAATCATAAGCAGAAAGCCTCGTTGAACCTGCTCTGTTATCTACTCTAGAATTTATTTTTATGCTTTTTTAATGCATTGATTTTGAGTTCCCTTTCGCTTCTCTGGACTGCATTTCAGTGGATATAATTTCTTATATGACTGCCTTTTGTGTGGTATTTAGATTTTTGTTCATGTTTTGAATTTAAGACACAATGGGGAAAAATAATTCATGTAGCTGATGTTACATAGTAGGATAAAAATTTAATATTGTTATTGTTGGTGTTGTTATCTCTAATTTGAGCTTAAATTTTGATTAAGTATTTAAGTTTGAGTTTGAGCCTAATTTTATGGGTTAGAGTTGGCTTAAAGCATGCTTATTTATTATGAAAGGAAAATTATAGGGAATTTATTTGGAAGCATTGGGATAATATTGAATTATGTTTACTTTCATTTATTTTTTTTTTCCTAATTTGGAAGTGGACCAAATTAACCAATTTTCAAGTATTTAGCCATACTCCCTTGAGTGCTTTCATTTTCTATTATTGTCGAACTCCCTCTGGTCCCGATGTTAATTATTATGTGCGGACATCAAACGTTGTTCGGAGAAAAATTAGAGCACGTTGTCACCTCCTTATTGATTGTGTACTGTGGTTGTGTACCTATCGAGTGATGTGGCGTGCTTTGATTCACCTTAAGATACAACTATATCTCATGTCCGTACATAATAATTTCTCTATACATGCACGAGTTCCTCGATGTTGCACTAGCCTTGCTCGTTCTTGATTCCTCCAGATTCTTTGACCAACAGCCTCTCACGAGCCCTCTCATTGATGATGATCTCATGATCTGCTTAAATACGCCCAAAAGCTCCACATCGTACATATTCTATTTATATATTTAACACCTAAAATTTTAATATTATATACATACCAGTCATGGTTCATTTTCATATCAAATATGAGTGATATAAATGAAATATTTTGAGTGATAGGAAAAAAATATAAGTGGTATATTTGATATTAAAATAATATAGGGTGGTATGTGTGTAATATTAAAATTTTGGGTGTTAGATATGTAAATAAAATGTTATAAAATGATATGTATGTAAATTTCCCTTTTTTAAATGGTTTAGCATTTCAAGTACTCTTTATTTTAAAGATGCAAGTATTTTAAAAGTATCCTGAAGAAAATTTATTTAATTAATTATTATAATAAAATAATAGCATAGAAGAAGGTATTTATTAAAAAAAAAAGAAAATTTCAGCATTTTAATTAATTTACTTAAAATATTGAGATTTAATATATTTTATATTAATATTTTAAACAAATGATCTCATCAATTAAATGTCTGAATTACAACTTAATTGGATTTATGTTTCATAATCAATGTACAAAAGAAATGTGATTTAAGCTATACCCCAATTGTTTCCAATCGTCTGAGACACAAATCCAACTGAGATAAATGAAAGAAGAAAAAAATAGGTATATTGAAGAAAATTATATGTTAGTATGCTAAAAATATAATAAATTATATTAAATATTTAACAATGAAAAGATTATCCTATAATGCTATTTTTGTTAAATAAAAAGGCTGTCAAAATCGGATCACCAGTTGGGTTCGGATTCAACCCAATCGGGTTCGGATTCAACCCAGAAATGTCCCGACACTTCAGAATTAGTTTTTACTTATTTCATAACAATCTTTTAAAACCCTCATAAATCAATTAAAAACAAGTCATATAAGGTTAATTTAAGATTTTCGGGTTAACCCAAATCTGACCTGATTTTACAAACGGGTTGAAATCCCTAGCCCGACCGTAAACCCAAAATTCTCAGATTGGATTCGAATCGGATTTTCGGGTCATGTCAAATATCGACACCGGCATTAAATATCCAGCAGTCCTGATAGCCTTTTTTTGTGTGAGAAACTCCTGATATGATTTTTTCCCCCTAATTAACTATAAAAAGCTATAGAAAAATACTTTGCAAAACGTAATGGCTATCTGCAAAGTCAACAATCAGAACACAGGAAATGATCTAAGAACAGTACTATTGTTTCAAAAAGCCCAAAACTACACTATGATTGAACAGTTATCAAAATTTACAGTACTATACAAGTAGATCAGCACCAAGAATTTCATTCATGCAAAAAGGTTAAGCTTCATGGTCATACCTGTTTGAAGAAAATATACCTTGAAAGACTTTGGATCCATGAAGCATGGAAAATCTTCAAACAGGAAGCCTAGAAAATTTCGAAATTAGGAATTTTCATTTCTAATCAAAGTGGTTTGGATGGTTTCAGAAGTTACTGATCGAAGGGATTTATAAGGTCTGGAGAAACAAATTCAATTCCTCTGCATGCTTTGCAAGTAAGCCTCCTCTCCTGTAGAGTAAAATGAGTTGCAGAAATCAACAATGCAAGATATCCAGAATGCTCAGCGGAATTAGAATTTCAAAAAAGAGGGGACCAAAATTTCTATAATATAAAGTTACAGTAAAATTTAAAGTTAAAACTTTCATGACTACAAAGCAATTTACTCAAATCTAGAGTGCCAAGGTGAAATTATTCTATGCGGATACTGACGCCGTCTGGAGGCAAATCAGAATGCGCTGCATCACTCATTTGATGTGTATCGGGTGACTTGGCACATTCTGATTCACCTCCAGACGGTCGGGTGTCCGCACAGAATAATTTCTCTAGACCCACACCCAGCCACGCCCTAGTTCGAATTAGTAGTCAAATCTAAATATAAAAAAGTGGTTGAAATCAAGCATGAAGGAACAAAACTGGAACAATTTGAATTATGAAAATAAAATTGTGGGCCTGAAATGCTCCAGTTTGGCAGTACAAATGGATCTATGACAGGCAAATTGACAGAATTTTCAGCGAGAAGAAATATGCGCTATATATATTATTACCCACTCAACTAAACTTAGTTATCTGAATAAATTGGAAAAATCCAAGAATAACTTGGAAAAATCTAAATATTATTACCCACTCAAGTAAAAAATAAAAATCTACTTGGATGAAATTTTCTTACTTGATTACTGATGGAAGAATTTGATTTATTCTCTGCAAATGGTGATGGCATTGTTTGCTTCGCTGAAACCTGTGCTTAACATGCAAAGTTATTGCTATCCGCAAAGAGAGGAATGAGATTAACAAGAAGATACCTTTCTTCAGCATGAAGATCAACTCCAACAAACGAAGCTGCTGAAATGGTTGACCAAACTAAGGGACCGAAGACTTTAACAAGCTCCAAGAGCATTTCCAGGGCCACAATGATATGCCTGTTCTATTAAAAGTATAAGAAATCTGCAAGGGAATAAATACTTATAAAATACACTACTACTACTACTTATTTTGAAATTAATTTTCTTCCTGCTATACCTTTCAGTTTTGCTGTTTACCAAGCCATGAAGCAAAGGAAGCAAGCAACAAAAGAGATCAAGAGTGAACAGGTCAATTTTTCCTCTGAGGACACTAACCAAATCAACTTGAACCTGCAAATCATATTAAGCAGGTCATCAGCAGCAGCTCTTGGCTAGGTGTTAGGTGCCTGTTCGACCGGCCCCTAGTAGACCGGTTCAGCTGACCCCTTCTAAGGAGTCAGTTCACATCTAAGGGGGCGGTGGCAAGAGGAAGAGAGAGAGAGAGAAGGGATGGAGTCCACTTAGATGTCAAATTCAAAATTGAAGCCAAAGGAGAGGGCAGCAAGGGCCTTTAGGTCTTTTTATTTATTATTTTAATTGTATGCCTTAAGTATGGGATGGAGATTAGGGTTAGGATTATGTTTGATTATTGTGTTCTTGTGAGGGTTCTTCTTGATCTCTTGGGCTCTAGACTCATCTAGAGATTGAGAGAGACAATCATCCTCTCGAATTAAGGATCAATTGTATCTTTGTTTGGTTGTTTCCGGTTTACTTGAAATATTCAAGTATTTCCTATCAGTGCCTAGCGAGCACCACTTATATTTCAAGCAATTTGAGAATTTGCTTCACAAATTTTCTTTACATTATTTTAGCAATATGATGTACCATACATATGTTAAGAGGAAGAAAACCTATTAGGATTTACACTTCTAACTTTTTTTTTTTTTCTGTTTATAAAGAGTAGCAAATCATAACATTCGGCTCACTCTTCTTCTCTAGGTTTTTCATCATTATTACTACAAGTTTGTGGCTCCAACTTTTATGTTCTCCTCCACCTGTATATTCTGATTGAAGGCCAAATCACTTCTTTCTTATCTTCCTGTTTGGGAAATATCATTTTATTTTCTGATTGATATTTTATAGTGAATGTAAAGTGTTGTTTATTATTATTCTTAAAAGAAAAGATGATTTAATATTTATTTATGGAATGAATGTTCATAAAATATTGCTTGGTGAATTTCCTACACCCATATGCCATTAAAGCATATTTGAGCTATTATAGCAGAGCTCCAGATTTTCTTATTCCATATAATAAGGATATAATATGCTATGGATCTCAAGGTTCTAAATTGGATAAGTTTTTTTTTCTGTTTTAAATTAAAGCTCGTTTGAAAATAAAAAAGTCAAATCAATAGAACCATAAGAATAATAAATAACTTACCGAATGGTCAGGTAATTTCACAACAGCATCGACTGCTGCTTTAATACCATTGTATTCCCAAAAATGCCGCACAGCCTACAAAGTGAATTAATGATTCTGTAATTTGAGTAAACTGAAAAGAATTAATATAAAAAGACAAGCTTATTAAAAGAGTAACACCTAAGCATTAGGCCCCTACAACTGTAAATTAAGAAATACAAACTAAATTAAAGACATTGAGTACTCACAACGATAACAACTTGACAACATCTTCTTTAACAAAAAATTTGAATTGTTTGTATGTTTTACAATAGCTATGTCAGAAAGTTACGAGAAGATAAAAAACTAGCATTTTCCAATATAAATTTACAGACGCTATTTCAAAGATAGTGAGTGTATGCTGCATCCAATCAAAGATAGAGATAGATGAAGAAGGCACAAATCAAAGAAAGTAAAGAGTGGATTGGATCATAAACTCATACATAGAAATCTTAGTAATATTTCAAAGTTAAGTCAACACTTCTTTTATTTCCACTGCATGACATATACGCATCATTCATTTCACTAAAACAAACAAACAATAGTTAGCATTAGCTCAAGTAGTTTTCTTTTACCTCGAGCTTTGTGAGGCGAGACTTCAAAGAATTTATAAATACATCATGGTTTTGTGACAGGAGATTACAAATCAAATTATCATCATCAAATTGCTTGTTCCTTACTGAGTCCAGAACGGGTCCTTTCTGGTCAAAAGAAAAAAAAAGCAACATTATATTATCAACTTAAACAAGCCGCCATGAGATTAAAAAAAAGGCCAAACATATCCATATTCAAAAATAACTGTACAATAGAAAGGAAGTCAATAAAACAATGGACAAGAAGCTGAACATAAAACAAGTTTTTCTTGAGTATCGCACAAAAAGGATGACAATTTATAATACTAACAGTTTCAAAGGAAGAACCATCTGTAGCTGAATGACCAAAACTTTCTCTTCTCTCAAATCTTTCAACTAGAGACCGTGTCTTCCCAAGTTGGACAGCAACTGCAAAAGAAATTAAAAGATTGTCAAATCTAAACAAGAAACTAACATGTAAATATAAGAAACCAACTGTCGAGTCATTTAAAATGGTCAACATACCTCCCCTAACATATTTAACTGAGCAGTTGTCATTGCTAGAACATACCGACTCTTCACCTGAAGAATTGCCATTTCAAGCAAAATGTAACAGTCAATATTGAACAGGGAAACGTAAAAGGTTAACAAATTGATGCTTGCACTATTAAAAAAGAATATCCTAAAGAAGTGAATCTTATTTAAATGAAACACCAGCCAAGCTAGAATTAAGATCAGAAGAGAAGCAAAAAGCAACTACTAAGTAATAAGGAAGATATAGAAATAATACTTTGGTCTGTTTGCACTGTGCCAGGCTGCTCAAGTGACATGCTTCTTTCAAATTTCTCTGCAACATATCCGATACTTGAACAATTACCATCACCAGCTGCTGGTGTTTCGGCGGTTCCAACTTGACTGGATTTTAAAACTATAATTTCCACGCTTTAGATCGCTGGTGATGCTACCTGAAGAACCAAAAGACATCCCAACTGATTGAGATTGACAGCCACTTTCACACGATGATTTACAAACATGGCTTGGACTACCATATATTACTTCACAAGCCAATGAATCTCTAGGACCATCTTTTGTTTCACGGTGTACATGGTTCCTAGGAACAATGACAGGTATGGCAAGTTCTTGAGGTTTTTTTACAGAATGCAACTCCATAATATGACCGTTTGGCAATATTGAAGAATTTGTGCTTGGCGATATCTCCCTTGAAGAAACAATTGGCATACTTCGCTTTGGAATTCTAGCGGAAGTTTCAGCCACCTTAGCAGCCCTGAATGGGGTAGAATTCAATGTGGATGATAAAAATTGTGAATCAAGTTTTTTTTTAGCAATTTGATTGACTGCAGAGGTTCTTGATTTCAGTCCATTTGAAGTCAATGAAACTCTTGCCGAGTAGATGGAATCAGTTTCTTGTGGACTTTGACTGCATTCATTAGCTTTCTCCCACATACACAAAAAGGAAACCAAAAAGGAATCAACACTTCAGATCAAAAATTTTTCAACACATAATGATGTAGACAAGATACTTACAACCGACTGGCATGCTTCCTAGTTCCCCTTTTGGTTTAACCGCATAACCCACAGCTCCTGTAACCAGCGGTGAATTGCATTTTGTGCCGCTTCCTGTAAGCTCATTAGATGAATTTTCCATATGACTTGAAAAAGGTTCCATTAGGCTATTTTTATTAAGCCCAAGACCAATTGCATATGGTCCAATAAGCTGTAATGCAAAAAGCTAATTATTCTCACACATAATTTACAAAACAAACTAACCTGAAACTTAAACTATGGGCGATTACCGATATATCTGCAATCCAAACTCCAACACGACTTTGATGATGAGAGCATCCCAAAAGCTTTCCTTCATAAATAGTAAGATCAGCCAAGGAAGACCAGCCCATTTGAACAGCATCATGACATATTATAGGCTCCCAAGATAAAACCTATCATCATTGCAAACAAGATGAAGCATGTATAGACTACATAGTAACTCTTATAAGCAAATGATGAAAATTACACCTTTAAAACTTCATCCAATGCACAAAATAGAGTTTTTCCATCAGGATGAAAAATCATAGAGCGTATTCCTGTGGCCTGAAAAAACAAGAGTAATGAAAACAGGTACAGCATACCAATAAATTTGCATTTGTAGATCCTTTATATCATAGGGGTTAATTATTACAAACTTGAACTTGCTCACATAGTTCACCAAGAAAACTAAAATAATTGGAAATAGTGCAAAATATTAACAAAAAAAATCAGAGTTGGTTATGATAAAGATGCAAAGGCAAAGTTGCTGTATGCATGCTAGGAAAGTGGCAACTGAAATAGTTCTATAAGGGTATGGATATCACCGTAAACTGTAAATAGTTCTATAACCCTAGAAGGGTAAAGATGTGAGTAGCTAATGGACGGCATGGTTGTGATACATGCTTGTTCTAAGAGGTAGCATTATAAATAAATTGGAGTAGGAAGTTTTAGAGGATTTTGCTATGAAGGCTATATGAGCTATTAAAAAAATCCTTTGGATAAGAATATAGTTCATTTCATGAAAGATAATATATTAAATTACCAAAGATATTTATTATGATAAGAAGTCTCAGAAATGGTTGAGGACAGAAGATCTAAAACCTATTATCACTCCTTTCGCAAGCCTGATGATGTGGACATCGATCAGAGATTCAAGCATGTGTATCGCCGGAGACAGTGCAGATCGACGGCTACGATTCAGAGTCTTTACTTTTGATGTATTTTATGTTTTATTTAGTTTGCATTCCCATTTCCTAGTTTACCCCTATGGGGAGTGTTGTCTTATTATAGCCCAGAGGGCATTTGAGTACTTTTCATTTCTTTATGTTTAAGACCTATATATAGTGGTCTCATGCTTTGTAAAAGGTCAATGAATATTTGAATGAAAATTTGTGTTTTGGTTCCACTTCTTTTTGCATGAGAGCTTGAGAAGGGAGAGAGCTCAAGGGGAGCAAATCGCAAGCCCCACCAGTCGTTGGAAGAGGTCGCGGCTCGTGGTTAAATTTTTCTATCTTCTCGTTCGTGTTTTCCTCCATCTTCTTCCCCTCCACCACAAGAAATTTCTTTCAAAACCCTTATTGTCGCCGCCCCCTTGGAAGCCCGCTGCCGGCCACTCCCACGGCCTCGGCCGGCCACCTTGCCGGCGACTTCCCCCACCCATCCAACCCCTCCTTCCGCAAATTTCAAATTTGAAATTTGAATTTCAAATTTCAAATTCTTTCATAATTTGGAAATCCAATTTAAGAAAGTTGCCTTGATGAATTCCAATTTCAATTTAAATTAAATTGGAGTCTTTAAAATTTATTTCCACGTCATCACCCTAAATTGGAAACCCTCTTCCCTTTGATCTCTCCCTCTCCCCCTCTCACATGCCGTCGGCCCCTAAGGGGGATGATCCTCATTAATTGCTACATAAATCCCTTCCCCCATTTTGAAATCAAATTGATTTCAATAAATTTCCCCTCCCAAAATTTCAAATCCTGAAATTTATTTCAGAATTGGTTTGGAAACTCCCTCCCCTCCTCTATTGAAACCGCCGGCCTCCCTCTCCTTGTCTCTCCCATTAATTCCCCAATCAATGTCATAATTCCCTTGGATTTCAAATTCAAAATCCAAGACGTTTCCCTCTCTATTTTAATCAAAACTGTAATTAACTTTCAATTTTTTATTAATCTACTACACTCTCCATTAAACCTAGTTTCTCCCAAACCCTAGCTCCCTCCTCCTTGCACTAGCCGGCCTCACCCTCTCCCCTTGAGAATCCCGCCGGCCCCTTCCCCTCCCTCTTCCTCCTCCAAAACGCAAGGGCTCTCCCTCACCACCACGTCTTTCTATTCCCCTCGGAGTTCTTTCTTACGCCAAGCATGCATGGCGGATCCCAAGTTTGAGTGAGGCCTTGTATTCAACGCCGACGGAAGCCTCAACATTCTAAGATCTCCATTTTTCGACGTGGGATTTGAAGACGACGCCACCATTGGAGAGTACTTGGAACGAGTTGTCCCGACTCTTGCTAACGTCATCGACCGTCAACTTCCAAACTACGATTGGAGCATCAACAGTCGATCAGTCCCACCATCCTTGTCACCGTCAACCTTTCTGTGGTTCAAGGCCGTTGGGGTTGCTACCGTCCTCATGGCATCGTTGGGTTTGCTAAAGACTTTCTCCCGCTAAGCCCAACTTGAGTGTGAGTGAGCAAGGTAACTCATTGCGAATTTCTAAATATTAGCCGTGGGATTCTACTTTACTCCGCATTTGCTTTATTGTGATAATTTCAATATCTATCGCTAATTGTGTCTAAACCTCTAGTTTGTAATTGATTATCATAACAATTTTGACAATGGACAACTCTTGAACCTTAACTTACGATATCCTAATCTTACACTAGTATGCTTTGTCATTCTTTATAAATTTCACGTGCAATTCTTGATTGTATCACATCACTTGATCTAGCATACATTGCGGCAGATGTAATTAGTTACATGGCTTATCAATAATGGGAGGCTGACAACTATATCTTTCAAAATCTTAGTTCAAGCAAAGATATGACTATCTTTTTCAACATAGAAAACACTACTCCTGCAATGTTTTGCAGACTTTGACTTGGGTGATGTGTAAATAATAGGAGTACAACTCAATATCTACACTATGGGTGAACCAATTGTGAGTTCAGTGTTGAACTACAGAAGATTGTTGTACATTCAACTAATTAAGTTGGATATACTCATGTCAATGAAGCAAACCAAAAATGATATGGCAAAAGAGTTTTTTGAAGAAATTTAGAATGAAACAATGAATTAGTATCGTCCTCTATGTTCATCATAGTGCACTTCATCCTTGCAAAGAATGCCCTCTTTCATACATGAATAAATTACAATGAGTTAAAAGTAGGATTTGTTTGTAGATAATTGATATAACCATTACACAGGTAGAAATCAATAGTACGGACAAAGCAGCATACATGTTGGCCATTCCAACAATTAAAAGAAACTATAAATTGTATAATTGATTCTTGAGTAGCACTAAATTTCAGTGTTATATAAGAGAACTAATTGCATGGAGGTGGTGGTTAGCAAAATGATCATTCTCCCAGTGAGAGATTATTAAGGTTGTGTGAAGTTTGGTTCGTGTTGAAGACTATTTCCATGTTATTGCTAATCCAAGCCTGCATTGAGATGGTAAGACGTTCCAGGTGGTAGCAAGCTCATGCCTAAAAGATTAATCAATGGTAGAGCCATTTACTCTTAACTTTCTAAGAGTATATCTATGCAACATCATTGCTTTATTGGGCGCCCTAACCTTCTAATAGTAAAAAGCTGTCACCTCCTGTAATTACAACAAAAGCAATATGATAGCATCCTTGTACACACGGGTGATCTTGACGCCTTCCATAATCTTCTTGATTTTTCTTTAATTTTTCCCTAACAATATCATCAGCCTTATTTCAGCTATTTGAGGTAAGCTTTATAAATCCTCCTTATCCATTCAATCTTCTTAACAATTTCAATCCTCATTCTCCCTTAATTCCTAACCATATCATGATTTTAAAAAGTTGACTTGGTAAGGAATAAAGAGCAAGTTTTAGCAAGAAGGATGAGGTCAAAAATGTATGAAAAGTTTGATGCTCCCACAATTCAAGGAGTACACTTGGAGTAACCATCTCGTAGTCATCTTAGCTTGCATCAATCATTCTTGTATTCCTCAATTTTGATGAGGTAGCTAGCGTTTATTATGTTAAATTACAAAGAAGCCATGCATCTTCACCACTTTCACTACTTAAAGGACCATAAAACCTTAACCTGAAATAGATATATACCATGCATACCTCAGGACCTGATGAACCAATCAGCTCAAATGTTTCCAAGTCCCAAAATTTCACAGTTCGATCTGCAGATCCTGAAAATCGTTTAAACATTAGCTAGATGTCAAAAATGCTTCCAAAGGCAAGGCTGGTTTGTTTGGTGAAATCTTCTGATGAACTCAATAAAAATGACAAATTTAGCATTAAAAAGCAGTATTCATAATACCACACATCAATTAGTCACAAAAAAGAAAGAAAAATCAATACAACATTATCATTAAGTCTTTATCCCACTACGTGGGGTTGGCTACATAAATCATTTCCTCCATTGTATCCTGTTAAAAGTCAAATTCTCATTTAAATATAATAAAGAAAAATAATTTCTAATATTTTCTAACCAAGTCTTTTTAGGTCTACCTCTATCTTTCTTAACATAAGCCAAATCTAATACATCTACTTTCCTAACCAGGTCATTGGAAGGTCGCCATTTTATATGACCAAACCATCTAAGGCGACTCTCTAAAATGAAAAAAAAAAAACTATGTATTACGTGTAAAATTGAAAATTCTACTCATGCACATGTAATCATTTACTTGCCTATTACATGCAACAACTAAATCCTCCATTCATGAACAAATTTGTAAAGGTTTACTTCTAAACTAAGAAAAATGTACATGCTAATGTAATCATTGGCCTTTAAAAAAGAAAGTAATACGAAAAGTATAAGAACCAGACAGACAAAACATGAACGAGAACAGCTAAAAAGACGAAATAAACAATGAGAGCGCAGATCATTCCTGAGAAAGGAAGCACACCTGTTGCAAGAAGAAACTCATGTGGGTGAAAATCTATGCAGCTTATCATTCCTTTATGGAACTTGAAATCATGCAGAAGCTTCCCTGCTGTCAAATCCCATAACTGATCACATAAATAAGAATACCCTTAGATTAATTATTAAGTTTATGATTGGAATAAAAAAGTCGAGTAAACTACCTTAACAATGTTGTCTTCACCTCCAGTGACAACCCACCGACCATCAGGAGTAAATTTGATAGTTTTAATTCCTCGTGTATGACCCTTGTAAGTATGAATGGAACCCTTCTTTCTAATATCCCATATCTTGAGATCAGTATCCATAGAACCAGATGCGAAGAACTCACCAAATGGATGAAATTCAACAGAGGTGCAGCTGGATCTATGCCCAGTAACGGATCGTACATCTACACTTACAAAAACAAACTAATCAAATAAGTAAAAGAGAATTTAATTTCATCAATAATAATTATTACAGTATAACAATATCAAAGAATAGGCTTTAGCGGAAACCAAGGAAACAAGATAAGATGATCTTGTGTTTAACAGGTGGAGTCTAGAATTACGTAATGCTCCAAAATTTGTTACAATCTGCTATTATTAGATAGACTAATGAACCAATGAAACTTGCATAAACCAATTGCATAGCACTCACTCTTCCCTTCTTCCAAGTCCCAAAGCTTTATCGTACCATTAGACGCTCCCGCCAGAACTAATACTTCAGCTGAATCAAAAGTTACAGATTGAACTGAAGTCGTGTGCCCAGATAGACTCTGCAGATTTATGTAAACAAATTTATTCATAAAAAGGGCTGCATTAAGTGCCCAAGAATCGTAACAGGACATAAGTTTACGATTACAGCCCTAAAGAAAGGTAAATGATTTCATAGAGAACACTTCAAAACCAAGGAACGTTAAAAGGCAAATAAAAATAATTGTAAAATGAGGCAGCATAAACCTATTCCGATTATCCTGATCATTATACAAAATAATACACAATCTCACAGCTAGTTTGTAGGATTGAAGTAAAATTAATAATATGATGACTTAATTATTGCCTTTGTTTTTGAGAAGTTGTTTACAGTTTTTTTTTTCTTCTATAGTTCACATTTCTTTTTTACCGATCCTGCCACAAATCAATTCCCCTTGCTTAGCCTTGGCAACCATGACATTTTCTACAATGGGCAATACCCATCCATAGCATGCGCTTCATCCTCCAACATTTTGGTGGATGATGCCTTCATTTATATTGTTGTTTGATGGCTCTCATGGAATATTATGGCATAAAATGGTTATCAATAGCAAAAGAGTGATGGTTGCACTCTATAAACCATCTCCATTACAAATTAAATGAGGATTTATGTTAGACCGGTCCACCTCCTGCACGATCCGACCACCCAGACAGAGCATTTTAGGTAAGTTTTTGAAGAGAGTTAGGAGGGAAATTTGAATGTAGGGACTGTTTAGAGATTTCCTTTTGGATTTATGCATTAAATAGTTTGTTTTCCTAGGGTTAGGATATCTTGAATTTTGGCAAATATTTGAGATCTCTTAGGTTTAGGTTTCTTTTGGGCTCTAGCGGCGTCTAGAGATTTGGGAGAGATGGATCCTGCACTCGAATAGAGGATCAATTTTATATTGTTATTTTCTTCCATTTTCTATTGGATTTTGTGGAGATTTCTCGTTTTTTTCACCAATATTGTTATGGTTTACTTGAGATTTTCAAGTATTTCCTATCAAATTGATATCAGAGCCGTCTTGAGACCGTTGTAGACTAATTTTATTGAAATTTCAGAGGCAATTTTTATCCGGAAGAAGGAATTTTTGCTGATTTTGGGGAGCAATATTCAGAAATTTTGTTTTATGGCGGCCAAGAAGGTAAACGTGTTGGAGGAACGCTTGGAAGGCGAGATGAATCAGATAAAGACAATGGTGGAGAACAAAATTTCCTCCATGGAAGGACAAGTAGCTGATTTATGGAATATGATGAAGAAGATGTTGGAAATCCACAACCAAACGGCGGCTTCATGGACAAAAGGGCCAAAAAGAAAGAATATCAATTCTGAAATTCGTAAGGAAGAAGACGAGGTGGAGATTGTAGAGGGAGAAAGGAGAAGACCCCATCTGGAGCCTTTCTAGAGGGTGGATATATGAGGTAGGTTTGGGGAAAGGCATGGGTATGGGGGGCTGGAGCAAAGGGGTGCTGAATGGGAACACATGGAGGGATATTATGGCCGCCGAGGTGCTGATTTTGAAAGGAGAGGGGAATTCGAAGGCGGTTTTGGGTATGAAAGGGCAAGGGAAGATCGGGAGACTTGGGGAGGGCCAAGCACTTGGGAATGTTGACCCTTAACTGCATAACAAGCTGGTAAACCTCACGACCTCTAATTGCCAACCACCCACGATCCCACATTTCACAACCGTCGTTCACTTTCTCAAAACCATTCGATCTCTCATGATCTGAACACACAAACAGAAAGTGCAAGCATTGGGACTCTCATACACACACATAGAAGGAAGGAGTCAAGTTCAAAACTTATCTTTTGACTCCAGTCAAATTTTGAACCAGCCGCCGGCCTCCGATCTCCTGCTCTCACGACTTTGAACTCACGGACGAAGGAACAGAAGCTGCCAACCAGCCGCTGGCCTCCAATCTTCCTACTTGCATTGAGCTCACAAACCCCCGCCGGCTTGCCGCCTCCGACCTCCGATGCCACTTCTTCCTCTGCACTCCGACCTCCGACGCCGCTTCTTCCACAACCAAGGCTGACCCGACCTTCGCTTCTGTCTCCCGTCACTGTGTCCTAGACGGTCGAACACCTGTAGGCTTGCCGCCTCTGGCCAAACCCGTCGTCGACGAAACTGGTGTGCCTATCCCTCGTGCGTGACCTCTGTCGTCGTGCCCTAGCCTAATCAGGCTCCGTCTCCTGCTCTCTGTTTGGGGTGTGTGTGTATATGATATTAAATATATATTATATTATATTATATTATATTATATTATATTATTATAAAATAGGCACTGCAACTAAAGCAAATTAAATAAAGTCCCGGGGTTGGTTCGGTCCCCTGAAGCCCTTGGCCGACAATCTGATCCAGTAGAGTGGATCGAAGAATTGAAGACATTGTTGGGGTTGATTCGCTCCCCCAAACTCCTCGCCGTTGATTTGATCTAGTAGAGTCGAGCCAAAATGACAAGTGCTCTCCCCAATCTCCCCTGCCCCCAATCTCCCCTCGCGGGCAGGGGATGCCGGAAGGTTGCCGGATTTTTTAGGGGAATAAAAATATTTTTAAAATTAATTAAAATTAAATTAAATTGCTTAATCAGCAGGCAGCGCATATTAGAAGACTTGAAGACTATTATTGGGATCGATTCGCTCTCCCAAACTCATCGCCGTTGATTTTATCCGTCGGCCACATCACTGGTAAACCCTTTATGGTCGGATGTCCTCATCAATATTAGATACCAATGATGGTGAAATATATATAAAGTTAGCCAAACAAAGATATAGGAGTAGTAAAGATTCAGTTCAAGTGAACTGCATTAAAGATAAAAATCAAAGTGTTTTTTTTTAGAAAATGATATTCAACAAAGGTGGATGAATTATTTTACTAAGCTTATTAATGAATATTATAAAAATACAACTAATTTTAATGATTTTAGCACTCTAAATAAAAATATAGATTTTTATTTTTATCGACGTATTAGTAAAATTGAAGTTAGAGAGGCTTTAAAGAAAATGAAATGTGTGGAAAAACTATTAGAACCAATGATATTCCAATAGAGGTGTGAAAATGCTTATGAGATGAAGAAATTTTTTGGCTTACTAAACTTTTAATATTATTTTGAAGACTAAAAAGATGTCAGATGAGTGCAGAATTAGTGTCAAACATCAAGATCAAGCCTTTGTCCCACTATATAGGGTCGGCTACATGAATCCTTTTTCGCCATTGTGTCATGTTAAAAGTCAAATTCTCATTTAAATCTAATAATGAAATATCATTTCTAGTATTTTCTAACCAAGTTTTTTTAGGTCTACCTCTATCTTTCTTAACATAAGTCAAATCTAATACCTCAATTTTCCTAACCGGATTATCGGAAAGCCTCCGTTTAATAAGAACAAACCATCTAAGGTGACTCTCTCTAATCTTATCTTCCACTAGAGCTACTCCAACCTTTTCACGTATATGCTCATTTCGTATCCTATCTCTAAGGGTAAAACCACCCATCCAGCTATTATGCTTCTCTTTTAATGGCTAACATCTCTGCAACACTTAACTTAGTATTATGCTTCTCTTTTAATGGCTAACATTCAGCATCATAAAGCATTGCAGGTCTCACGACTCTCACCACCATCTTGTAGAATTTTCCCTTAAGTTTGAGGGGGACTTTTCTATCGCACAATAAGCCCGGTGCATTCCTCCACTTCAACCATCTAACTTGAATTCTACTGATAATATTCTCATCTATTTCACTTCACCATCATTATGAACAATAGATCCAAGACATCTAAAATGTGTAATCTTATTAATGACTTGATCGTCCAAAGTCACAATCCCTTCACTAGGTCTATTTGCTACTAAAATTACACTCCACATATTATGTTTTAGATCTACTCAAGCAAAAACCTTTAGACTCTAAGGTTGACCTTCATAATTCAAGTTTACCTTCAACTCCCTCTCTAGTCTTATCAACAAGAAGAATATCAACAGCAAAAGCATACACCAAGGTATATCCTCTTGCAAATGTCTAGTGAGAACATCCATGACTAAAGCAAAAAGATATGAGCTTAAGGCTGACCTTTATGTAATCCAACCGAAATAGGAAAATACTTGGTCCAACCACCTTATGTTTGAACACAAGTAATAGCTCATGCATACATATCTTTAATGATTTGAATATAAGTGTTATTAACTCCTTTCTTTTTCAAGAACTCTCCATAGCACTTCTCTTGGAACTTTATCATATGATTTCTCTAAATCAATAAATATCATATGTAGATCCTCCTTATTCTCTCTATATTTCTCCATCAAACCTCTCAATAAATGTATGGCTTCCATAGTAGACCTACCCGACATGAATCCAATTTGATTTTGAGAAACATTAGTATCACGCCGCAACCTATGCTCCATAACTCGCTCCCATAGTTTTAAAGTATGACACATTAACTTAATTCCTCTATAATTCACACACTCTTGTGCATCACCTTTATTCTTAAAAATAGGAATTAGCACAATCATATTTTTAAGCTGTGTTAATGGTTATAGTTGCTAACATTTATTCTATGTTAATGGGATAAACTATGTGATTGATGAGGTTTATCATTAATTGAGTTATTTTGATAGATAAATAATTGTATATGTAATTGACAGGCAATATAAGTACTTTATAAATTTTAAAAAGTCACTACATCTAATCTTTTATGCTAACAAAATTCTTGGGCTTGATTGGGCGAATCGTGATAAATTTTACGTATGCCTTCATTTTCCTTGCTCGAAATAAATCCTAGACTAGGTTCTTTAGTATCGTCCTTCAATTCTCAAGGTTGTGGTTGGAATCATAGTAGTGCTCATAATTTTGAGATTGTTCTCGTAACTCGCATGCACTTCCTTTATTTTCTTGATTTTGAAGTAGACTATCTTTCTTATTTTATTCTTAAATTAGACTACATTGGCTAATATCAAATAATTTCAATGAAGAAGAAAGATTTCAAATTCTCCACATATTTTTATATGCTTCACATATATAGTTAAAACGGATTGTTTGGTTACATCATACATTTGTTAACCTTGTGTCAATACCAAGGATAGGAAACCAATACAAAAAACTTAAAAACCATTTATAATAGGTATATCTTACACTTTATCATTATTGCATGTGTGTATCTAATTAAGTATTCATACAAAGGTCATGGTATCCTAGATGGGATGGTATAATGTCAAAGATCAAATAAAGTATAAATCCATCTACGATTAGTGAGCAAAGTTCACATAAGATAAAAAAAAATGGATAGAACAAATGCAACAATGGTCTTAAAAATAAGGGAAATAAAAGAAAAAATTCATTGAAAGTTGAACTAACCAGCAAAGAATTTGATGAATCAAAGCCCCATAAATTGACCGCACGATCATTGCCACCAGTGACATAAACTCTACATGATTTCTTTCCTATATTTAAACAGTTGACATCACCTGCATGTGCTACAAATTCCTCTGTTCTCAAAGTCAGGGAAAAGAACTTGATAAATAAGATCATAATTTATTCAACTGTCCCCCATTTCAATTATTAAATGGATAAAAGCAAAGCCTTCATCAAATTCTGCCCAATTATTCCATAACATTTTCATTTTAACAAATAAGTCAATACATTGCTAACTACTACTAATACAACAACAACAAGCCTTTATCCCACAACTTAGGGTTGGCAACATGAACCATTTTTCTCCATTGTGTCCTATTCAAAATCAAAATCAATACAGTGCTAACTATAATGGAAAAATCATGTCATAGCTGCAAGCATTATGTATGCACAAGTGCACAATAAAGATGAAAAATATTTCAACTCCAAAACAAAAACTGTCTATACAGTGTAAGTAGTATTGTCTAAATCTGAGTCCAATTAGTTACTCCAAAGCTACAAATAAGAAATCCTTAATACATAATATTTCAAATATTAACCACAACGAAACGCTTTCAAGAATACATTAAACAATGGATAACACGAGATGAGCTGGGAAATCCCAACTTCATTCCCAAAAGGATGACAATGAATCTGAAATGACATATTCAATAACAACATAAAAGAGGCCCGGACTCAAATTTCAGTAACCAAATTGGTCATTAAAATAATGACGGAGGCAACATGGGACATACAATTCACAAGATCCTCAAACAGAATGACAGTAAAACCACAACTTCTCATCCCTCTTTTAGACAGAAAACTGCCTTTTCTACATACTAACGTGACATGAAACAAAGATTGCTCCAAACTATAATGCATTGTGTGATCCTCCATGAATAGTCTACATAAATACACGTTAATGGATAATCATGATGGATAAATCATGCGGCATGGAATCCTCTAGCAAACAAAATGGCAGTAAATCTGCAAGTTCTCAGTGGCCTTACTTACAGGCCACCGCCTTTGTTACAAACTAACTTGCCTTGTAGCAAAGATAGCTCCAAAATGTGTTGCATTATCTAATTTTCCTCCGATATTCCACATAAATAAACTATAACTGATACATACACCACTACCAGTCCAGTGCTTCAGATTCCAGGGTATTATTACTTGAATGATTTTGGGAGCATATAGTAGAAGTTTCAACATTAAGAACTTGCCCTATACGCTGCATGTTTCATCCAAAGAAAAACAAATTATCTCAAATTTCCACGACTGGGATATACGTTTCCTGGAAGGTGACCCATGTATTTCTAGATTCCATACAAAAGCTTCAACTTAGAATAACGCTGGAAAAGGACCATAAACCAAGAAGACAGCATAAACTTAAAAGATCAGTCTAATGAAGAACATGAATAAAAGCGAAGGAAATATGTCTTCAATGTTAATACCTACAGCAGCAAACCCTAACAAGACACATCAGCCTACATCTAATTAAACAATCATTAAAAAAAAACCAGTGACGTATAAGACTCGTCCAACAAATGCCGAATGAAAGACAAATCCTACTGCCAGCCAAGCGTAAGCCGCTAGTTCCCAATATAGAAATCATATTCCCCATCTCAATCCCATCCAAAAACCAAATCACCATCAAAGAGCAGCTATAATTTGGCAAAGGAAGAAATCAACCCGGAAGATAGCAGAATCTAAGCCGATCAATATGAGGATACGAAATTTGTAGCCCCGCTTCGCCATTTCCCCTGAATTCGACGGCTCCGCCGGTGGATCTTCCAATGAAGCTTCAAGGTTCAACTCAAGTTATGCTCCTTCGATTCAAGCGGAAGGTTTCTCTGCAGAGAGAGAGAGAGAGAGAGAGAGAGAGACGAAGAGAATGAGCGACAGCGAGGGAGAGAAGGAAAGTGAAAGGACACGGATAGTGGAGTCCGGCACGCAGTGCAGCTCTTTCTTCTGTTTCTATTGCTCACTCTTTCTACTAAGCTTTCCTTTATTTTTTATTTGACTGAAATAAGGCGCGCGGCTATATATAATTATAATAAAAATGAGTGACTTATATATTTAATTATTACATATTTATATATAAATAGTATATTTTTCTTATATTTATTTATTTACCATTTAAATTTTTTATCACATAAAAAATTATTAATATTAATTTATACAATTATAGATATAATTATAAGATAAGCAGAATAATTTCACGAATTCGAGGCAGCCACAATCTGATGCGAAGATCGAGGATTTATTTGTGATGGTTTTTTTATTATTGTTAAAGTATATACTAAAATTTTAATTTTTTAACAAAAATTTTATTTTAAAAATTAATAAAAAAAGCTGTCTCAAACTAAGTTAAATCGGATGTTTGGTTTCAAACAGCAAACCGCGAAATTAATCACGGTGTGGGGACCACGACTTGAGTAGCTAGCGGATGTCGGCCGTGTTAGGCTGTGAGGCTACTATGAGCAGGCCACGGGGGTAGAGAACCTATGGCCAACTTGGATTTTGGTGCTGTCCACCAAGATGATGACACGTGGAGATCCATGCGCCAATCATATTTTTAGCGTAGAGGAAATATGATTGCCACCGGCAGATGGTGGTTGTGGGTGATGGCAATGGAGGGGTGGTGGACGTAGGCTCGTAGTTGCGGCCAATTGCGATGGCGGATGAAGGGTGGCTGAGATGATGGTTGGCAGTTAGCAGTTATGGTGGTCGACTACCAGTGGCGGCGGTGGTAGCTAGCGGTGACAGTGATGGCAAGCGGTAGGTGCTGGTGGCCGACGTTGGTGGCCGAAGGCAAATGGAGGGATTTAAGTGAGTTTGTTTGCGGTGTAAATCATTCTCGTTCAAAACTATACTAGTTTGATTCAGCTCAAAAATGAACTAGAATCGTTTATACTTCATTTAATTTATTTTACTTTGCATTCTTTTTTCATCCGACCATACACTAAAATTTTCAAAATCTCTCCATTTGGAATACTTTACGCCCTTATGTAATTCGACCAAATAGCCCCTAATTATTTTTTAAATAAAATATAACTAAAAATTAATCTTTATTGTATTTACAAACTATTAATGAAACCCATTTTAAATAAAGAACAATTCAAACATTCTATTACAACTAAATTTGAATTGTTATTCAAACATCACCTTCTTCACATGTATTGGACCCATTCTGCCTTCGCCAACAAGCATGCCCCAGGTCTCATAATGCCTTCCTTGGCTAACACCATTTTGGACTCCTCTTTTCCTCACAAACCATCAATGTCAGCTAAGGTTTCGTTTGGGACGGCTTTTTTAATGCTTTTTAAAATAGTTTTTCAGTACAAAAATTTCTAGTTCATAAAAATTGTGTACTAAAATATTGCTTTAAATAGCAGTAAAAAAGTCATCTAAAA
Source organism: Dendrobium officinale (assembly GCA_019514585.1). NCBI lineage: Eukaryota > Viridiplantae > Streptophyta > Magnoliopsida > Asparagales > Orchidaceae > Dendrobium > Dendrobium officinale. Next base: position 2,424,057 of record CM033689.1, read on the forward strand.
AAACCTTAGTTTTCCCCCAATAAGCTCGTCCTGAAGAGCTCGCTTGTCGCAATGGCTTCCCCAGCAAGTTCTATCATGAACTCCGCTTCTCTTTGTACATCATTGATGTAGTAGAATATTGTCGGACAAATTCTAGTCACGAACTCCCCCTCTCAAGATCATTCAATTCTAAAATTATTAAAAAAACTCAAATACTCAATAAACAATCTATATAAGATCATGGTGATCGATATAAATCTTTCGATTAAGTGTTTTTTGTTCTAATCAAATTTAACAAAATACCCAAATAAAAATCATAACGAGCCCGAATGGGCATTAAACTAATGTTCTTCACATATATAATCGTATCTTCTAATATCTCTTTCAACTTTAATATATACATACACTCACACTGAAGCTTCGTTTGGAATGATTTTTTTACTGCTTCTTAAAGTAATTTTTTAGTATAAAAATTGAATTTTTTATACTAAAAACTACGTTAAGAAAACAGTCCCAAACAAAGCATGAATCTTTATGCAAAATTTAGATATTAAACAGTCTCTATAGCCACAAATTTTCTAACATATAATAATACTAAAAATTAAAAGCCACAATTTTTTTAGTTTTTGGCCTATCAGATTCCTACAACAAGAACATAAAACATTATTTTAATTCACATATGAACAGAGAAAATAAGTTACAAGAAACAACTACAAGCATCATCATTGATGGAATTTCTGCCCCCTTAATCTTACAAACTCAAATTTCCTGATGATGCCGACAAGCGACAATACTCATAATTCTAAGAAACCTTATTATTGTACAGATAGATAATCAAACATGATACAAACTTGATGGATCATAATTCCTGGTAGCTCAGATTCCATACTCTCGCTTTAATAGATTGAGGTTTTGTTTGGCACGATTTTTTTACTATTTTTTAAAACAGCTTTCTAGTACAAAATTTTTAATTTTTATATAAAAAAACTGCTTCAAGAAACAGCAAAAAAGCCGTCCCGAACGAGACCCAAGTTCCAGCAACTATGCTGAATCCTTCCAACACATCAAGTAACTCTGAAGATATTTCAACCTCTTTTTTCTTCAAATTTTTAGCTTTAGAGTGCAGAGAGAGAGAGAGAGAATTTTACTCATTATCATCAATCCAGTCCCCATAGATCCTACTAATCTTATCTGGCCCTTTCCAGTTCTGGACTGGTCTTTGAATCTGTCTCTGATTTACCATGTTTGATCTCTGTGCAGGAGCTCCAACATGATAAGCATCTCCATGAGGAACTGAGGCATTTGATGCCACGACAGCATCGGTTATCGTCTTCGTCGATGCACCGGCCTGCTTCAAGTCTGTTGTTGTTGCTGAAGCATCTCTGGGTTCCATTTCTACCAATCCTCCACCATATCTATGGAGCTCTGCAACAAATGAAGCTAAATATAAATATATGCTATATGAAATTATACTAAATCTGACGATATCATGGACAATTAAATGATCATCTTGTGCTTTTGTATGTAATAAGAGGAATGAAAATGATGGATTTGTCTATTTCTTTTGGAAGAGTTTCATATCATATATCCTAATCATTATGATAGGAAAATAGAGCAATTTAGTATACCTAGAGCACCACCCAATTTAAGAAAAGCAAGCTTTGGCCTACCACATTATACTAATTATACCTTTCACACAAAGTTTTGACTTTTGACCTTCTTTGTGAAACTTTTACTTCTAATTTCTGTTGTGAAAATCCAAATCATCTTAACTATTTTCTACATCTTTATATTCAATAATATTATATGCATTAACCTCATAACCTGCCTAATACATTTATTTTGTGTACTCTATCCTCCCAAATTTTACAACCTAATTATCTTACATTGTTGTTGAATGTCACTTATTTCTATAATGCTTTTAACCAATCCCTTCATTCTTTATAAAATTTAGCTTTAAATATCTATGATATCATCTTATCTCTAAAGGCCTCACAAATTTAAACCTCTAGCATACTTAACTAGAGTGCAACTTATTTATATATTGTTAGCACTTAAATCTAGCTCGTTCTCCATGTTTATTAAGTTTACTTTTAAATGTCTATAATAACTCTTATAATCTTATCTCTAAAGCACCTACCCAATTTAAACATCCACATTCAACTCTAGAATTAACATCCTCGTCAATATTTATATTGTTTGTAAGAAAATTTCTCACCATACAAATATCACATCTAAATATCACTTGATCCACAACATTATTGATTATAAACTGTTAATCCTTTCAAGTTTAACTAAATTGCAGCCCTTGCCCTATTAAGTTTAAGCCGTTTTTTACTTTTTTTCTTCTCTATCATCTAATTATTATATTCAATAGAAGCCTCGCTTACAGAAGAATAAAATGAGCAAATACCATATGCAGTGATACCTCATCATAAATATGCCTTGATCCTCAACATTATTGGTTTTCTATTGTATTACTTCCAAGTTTACTCAAATTGCAAGCCTGTTGTTCTATTGAATCATGGCCCATTTTCTTCTATTTTTTCTTCACTGTTATTTAACTAAACACTGTCATTGTCAGGTTACAAGTCCTGGAGAAGAAAAGTGAAGGATTGCGTTAGGTAGTCGACAGGCAGCATAAAACTTATCGAATAATCATGACATGAATCCTTTAAAGAAAAATGATTCATGTAGCAATCCCCACGTAAGACTTGATGCTGTTATTGTATATTTAGAAGAAGCCTCACCTATCTAACCTATAAAGTCAAATAAAGGCAATTTCCTATATAAAACTCACATCATGTCTATTTAAAAAACTGATCAGAAACTATTTAAATTTATAATAATATCACCCAAATCACAAAGAACATAACAAACTACTCTTTTACAATTGAAACTTCTTTAATCACTCAATTACTACTTATAATATAGTCACAACAATATCATTCATATCTTCAACAATTTGCCTACAAATTCACATTTCATCCTTCTTGCCAACCAAACGGATTCATGTGATACTTACTCATCTATATTTACAGAATTAAGAAAAAAGAAACCCTTGAGAAAATTATTACAATTTCAAGTTTCCTCAGTATTAAATGAAACAAGCAATTATATTCCACAAAAAATTATTGATTTAAATTTTTTTTGTCTATGAATCATCATCATAGTTGCCCTTGTCCATATACATATTTTATTGTGAAAGTATTGAAAAGAAAAACAATTTATAAGTCCACCAATTATATTAAGTACTAATTCTTTGACAAGGATATTGCATAAGGATTACACTTAACATTCATATAAAAAGTGAAATATCACATATAGATGTTCCATATAGTCTGGTAGAGAAATTTTGATAAATACTAGAATAAAAAGTATCACCCATATACAAGCATTCCTTCAGCAGATGATATAATATTACTAGTAGTAAAAATAGCCCATGTCTTAGTTGCATGCGCAAGATCAATGGTCTGAGTCCTATCTATAGAATAAAATCATCAGACCATGCTACATGAATGTGCAGACTTTATAATCTCCATAAACCACTTCCTGGAAATACTAAATAGAGTAATATAACATTATAACTGGATTTCCATCTTCTTCAGTCACAAGTAAAATATATTAGAAATTACCTACTGAGATTCCTCCAACGGCAAGTATTCAATAAAAGATTGGCTATATTTATGGTTGTAGGATATTATAGAAAGAACCTCTTTTGCATACAAAGGCATGATCAAAATATAAAAGCATCAAAAGCTAATTAAGAGCTCCCATGAATAGAGTGTATCATGTTAGTTTTTTGTGAAATCTAATTGTATCGATCAATTGGGATATACTATTATCTCATACCTAAATACCATTGGTTGAGCTCATCGGATGGTTGCACGAGGGCAGCACTCTCCCTCAAGTTGTCAAAAGCGATGCTCAATCCACTCAGCTAAACACCTATTCTTGCTTTCAATGTTTACAAAATTTGAGGTTTGCATCAAAAGGCATGAATGTTATGGTTACCCGGCGAGCTTGACAAACAGTATTTAGGACTGCGACAATAGTACAACCCAATTGATTTACACAACTAAATTCCACACAAAGCTAACATGATGCACTCTATTCATGAGAGCCCTTAATTAGCTTTTGATGTTTTTTTTATATTTTGACCATGCTTTTGTATAGAATTGTTTTTTTTTTTTTCATATATTTTGATTAGCGAGGCTTTTGTTTAAATAGAATTTATCAAGGCAATGTGAAAAACAAAATGGATGATGAATGAACGATGATGCTTTAATCCTACACTTAGCCATCTCTACTTCGTCCATTGAAAAGTCACAATAAAGCTTTAAAACTCATGAATGTCTTCATCATAGCATTCATGTGTAATAACATAGGCAACTCTTCTATAAATCCCTTCAATACCAAAACATCAAATTATTCAACTCCCCACACCCAACCATGTCATATTCCGCACAAAACTATGTTAAATAAAATTTATCCACTCTACTAGCTTCCTAAACCCACAAATCCTATACATCCCAAAAATCCTTCCCGAGTCCCCAAGCATGCCTATCTTAATAGCCCCTTCAAACCCAAAAAAAAAAAAAACATTGTGCACCTTATTATTCCCTTAAGTCCAACCTATTTCTCTCGTAACCAAGGGAATTGAGATTAAATTTTACCATTCATCAACTCCAATGTTGATTAATTCCAAGCATAGTCAATTCATGATACCATATGGGGTAATATTTTTTCCCTCCTTTGTTGAATTGTATAAAGACATATTGGTTGAAGTCATCCAAAGAGAAGACTCTCAATTCATTCCTTGGAGGTCCCCTTAGAGATCATCTACTTCTACATTAGTGCCACCTCCCCCATCATAACTATCACAATAAACTGCTTGAGAGTCTTTGCAGCTCAGGATATAAATGCAGTATTATCATAGGTACTAGTTTGTGATGCTTTTATATTTAGATTCTATACTAGAATATGATTGCTTTTAATATTAAAAAAAATAAAAAAATAAAAAAAATAATTGTTTTTAATATATTGACACAATTGAAGATGAAGAAGGAGATAAAGGTATTCATTATGAAGATATCTCTAAAAAAACCACCTGAGTGATGATGAATTTTGATTAGTTACTTGTTATGTTATTAGTTGAATGACAATAGAAGTGGGAGAGATACACTAATTGTGCTAAAATTTTCAATTATTATACTTTGAACTATTATGTAATAGCTATTACTCACTTTGATATACCATCTTACTTTGATGTTTGCATTGCACTTATACTTTGCACAATCTGTTAATTATTTATATGTTAGAATGTTAATATGTTATTTTTTAATATACTGATAGGTTGGGATGCTAATATACTAATTCTTACTAGCAATTTGACTTCGTCATAGACTAAAAAATGCAAGTAAGCAAATTGAAAGATAAAAAAGACCTGCAGCACCATGAGCAAAATGGCACTTGCTGCCAAAGGGGCAGTATCCAGTCATCTCCCACTTGTTACAAATCCTGGTCTTCCAATTCGAAGGCTTCTGATTCATTCCATTTCCTCCAGCTGCATAACCTCCTCCACCAACTGTCGGTGAGAGGCTTATAGCCACACTTTCACGAGGTTTCAACTCATCATGGAGATAAGTACAAGCATCACCATATGGACATCCCTCCTCAGTATAGAATTTCTTGCAATTTCTCCCCTTGTATGATCTCTGTCCCTCACCTACACCAGGGGAGGTAGTTAGGATTGGAATCTGGTGCTCCTCCCTTGGCTCTGGAAGATTGCCGTCTTCATGAGCTGCCACAATTTCTTGCCAATTGGGAGGAGGCTTCCTCAGCTCATCCAGAGCATGTGCAAAGTTGCAGTTTGTGATATAAGGGCATGTCCCGGCACGGAATTTACAGCATAATTTGGTTTTGAAGAACATTTTACCTAAAACTTTGGACTTGCTAAGTCCAGAATCTGCCTGTGAGGATGTTCGGGGTTTCTTACTATGGGGCTGCTCACTCCCCGCCCGGGATTGGGATTGTCGGCCATCATTCGTTTGATTTGAGAAGGAATCCATGGAGGAATCACCATTCCAAGCACGGTAATCATCTTCCGTGGCCCATATTGATTGATCATGCGAAGGTAAAATAGGTTCAGAACAAATTGCAGAAGCATCTGGAATGATCTCAATTACAGAATCAGACCTGCCTCCATAATCCATGTTGATTTCCTGTAAACGTACAATTCCTTAAAATCAAACCCTTCAAAACATGTGAACAGTTATAGATGTAGAGAGGGAGAGCGGCATGAGATACCTACGACTGCGCAGACGGAAGGGGATCGCTGAAATCCCACCTGATTGCAACGAAGCTGGAAGACTTTTGTAAGAGTGAGAAGTGGGCTAGGGTTTCTTATGCTTTACTAAAATTTTAATAAAAAATGTATTTGTGAAAACTAATTATTTTTTAGTGGGAACCCATTGATGCTTAGCTCAGTTGGTGGGCATTCTCGGGTGGGAACCTCCCATATCGAGTTTGATTGCCTCGAGCAGCAGCCGCCCTTCAATGGGGGCCATCAAGCGCCAGCTGCGAGTACAAATTCGCGTGGGTGGCCCGATAGGTCGGCTGGGTTTTACGGACCGCCAAACCCCCTGGAGAAGTCAAGGTGGCAGCAGACGGTTCCTCATCATTAAAAAAAAGGGTATTTTTAGTGAAAAAATTTTTAAATTTAAAAATTTGTATTTAAAGTTGCTTTAAAAATTAATAATAAAACTGTCACAAATGAAGTCATAGTTTTCAATTGAACTCCCACTCCTACGATAGATTTAGGTTTCGTTTGTGACAGCTTTCTTAATCATTTTTAAAGTAACTTTTTAATAAAAAATTTATTGGTTTAAAAAAATTTATATTACAAAATTGTTTTAGAAAACAATAAAAAGTTGTCCCAAAACAAAACCTCATAATATTGAAATAGAAAGACCAATTTCTTAATTTTTAAATTAATGATAAATTTTAGCTCATTTTTAGGCCATTACTAAGATCATGGTTAAGACTTTGCTCAAGGAAAAAGAATCCACCTATGAACCATATATGTTCACATAAATAAAATTTTTAGGTTCTTCGTTATGTAAGAAGCTTTGGAGTGATAATTTGTTTGATCAACATTGGAGTGATAGTTTTTTTACTGTTTTTTTAGTGACTTCTTAGAGCAAAAATATCGTTAAAATAATTGAAAAAAGTGACTAAAAGCTATCCCAAAAGAAGCCCAAGTGAAGCAATGGCAATTTCATAGCTTCATATTTATTATAAAGTTTAATTAACAGTCTTAATAGCTTCTTAATTACCTTAGTTAAACTTAGGTTTCGTTTGGGACGTCTTTCTTATTGCTTCTTAAAGTAGTTTTTTAGTACAAAAATTAAAATTTTTAAATTAAGAAGCTGTTTTAAGAAGCAGAAAGAAAGCCGTCCCAAATGAAGCCTTAATTACTTCTGATTTTATGTTATCGGTATTGGGAATATAGTCCCCATCGACTAGAAGGATGATATCGTTATTGTATTTGGATATTTGCTTCAATAGTGAAACCCCTCTCTTGTTTTACCTTCCTTTTGCTTTCTTAGGTTTCAATTGGGACGGCTTTTTTATTGCTTCTTGAAGCAACTTTTTAGTACAATAATTAATTTTTTTACTAAAAAGCTACTTTAAGAAGCAGTAAAAAAAGCCGTCCCAAATGGGGCCTTAGTATTTGCTTCTTGATTAATCCACCATCACCAATTAACAAATCTTCCCTCTACTCGAATATTCCAACACATAATAAATATAATTGCATAGAAGCATCTACATTCATTATTTTAAATATGTTAGGAAAAAAATTGCATAAAGATGAAATTGAAAATAATTAAATTTATTTTGAAATTACAATAATATAAATTTTGTTTGTATAACGAAAATCTTAAAGCAAATCCAATGATTTCTATGCCCATCATAATATAAATTATGACACAATTTAAATGAACTCTAGTCCTACTTTTCTCGCGCCCATGTTATAACTTAACATTAAAATTAAGTAAAGTTCTTCGAATTAACTATTTTCCACTCCAAAATACAATAATTCATCTCCACCTGAAACTCCATTTATTTCTCCTCTTTCGCGCGCTTCTTCATCTCGCTACGAAGGTAATCGTGTTTCTCCTTTTTCACACGTTTCTTCGGCAAATCCCACAACAACAAAAATTGACGTAGGTGAACAGTGCGACGCTAATATTGACATCGCACTATTCACCTACCGAATTTTTTAGTACAATTTAGCATTCGAATGGAGCGAATGATGAACATCATACCACCGTATTGAATTCGATTGGAGATGGTCTTATAAATGTTAAACATAAATAAAATTTGAATTGCTCAGGGTTTTATATGAGTAGATTGGGCAATACCACAAATCAAATAGAAATTAAATCACCCTTAAAAAGTGTATTAATGCTGGATTAGTCATTAATTCACAGTGATTAACAATATACATACATCAAATTATAATAATTCATACATTTCAGATCATCATCAAATAGAGTATTAATGCATAATTATCAAATCTACAGCACTAATAATAAAATTTAAAATTATTTAATAAATTAAAAAGATATTAACATAAATCATTAACAATAAGCTCTGCTCCAGAATTTCTTGACTGTGTAGTAGTCAAGAATTCCCAACAGAGATTGGTTTTTGGTGCATCTAGGAGTTTTGAACTGACTCATTGCAGCCCCATTAGCAATGTAGTACTCCAAAATCTTCCTAAATGTTCCTCCCTCGACGATCCTGAGCTCCAACGGTCCGATCGAGTTCGCCTTTCTCGACACGACATACCCGTAATCGATGAAAGATAGGTCCATCTCAGTACAACAATCGTTCAATAACAGATCAGATGTCGACCCGTTGATCTCCCAATAGATCACGTAATGTCCGGGTTCTTTGACAGTATCAGCATGACTTGTGAAATCGACGAGCTCGACCTTGGCTTCACAAGACAAGAGTTTGAGGGCTTTTTCGACGGCGAGTTGCAGGTCATTTTCGGTATTTTTGTCGATGTTGATGGTCAAGATTAGTTTTCTCCTGCAAATAAATTTTAGCTGGGGGGTTTCCTTGTAAAAGCCTGACACCTCGACAATGTCACCTAGTCGGTACCTGTATAAACCTGTTAGGGAATGGTTAGACCCCTCATAGCTATTTTGTTTCACAAAATACAAAAAATTTGGTCCAAACTTCCAAGTCTTTTAAAACAATTTTTTTGTAAAAAAATCTTAAACTATATATTTTTATATTAAAAAATTGCTTTAAAAAACAGTCTAAACGAAGCCTAAATTTTTGTTAAAAATTATTTGTATTTAATGTTGTAATTTAAATTTATTATTAAAAATATAATTTGAAATATCTTCCTATACATAAATATATAATTATGAAATGTTAAGCATTATTCTCCTATAATTACTTAATTGCCCTTGAAAATTGAATGACATATATAACTAATAACAATATTACTTTAATACTTGATAATATTTTATTATTATTTTTTTTTTTTTTGAAAAAGATTTATATAAAATAACAAAAAAGAACGAATACAAGATCAACCCAAAACAAAAGCTCTCTAAAAATTACAACAGTTAAAATAAAACCTAAGAGCTTAAGTTCCAAAAAAGGGTTCAGTAGGAAGCCAAGACTACCAACATCCTCGAGTATTCGCAGGGACCATCCAGAAGAAGCATCAACGGTTGCCACAAGGAAACAACGAGGATGGGAGCCCCAGCCACATCATTACCCTGCAACAACCAATCGAAACCAACACCAAAACCAGTAGAAATCAAACAGCTCATCTTCTTTTACCTCCTCTATTCCAAAATTTTCCACGCTGAGCAACCTTCAAAGGTTTACCCAAAACCATGCTAAACTCAAAATCAGGATCTTAAAATGAATCAGAATCCGAATTCTCCTCAGAAGAATTATTTAACCAGTCACCATGAGACCCAACAACCATTTCAGAATTACTACCCAGGGCAACATTGGATTCCATTAACTTCACATGCACATTAACCAAGTTTTGAGAATTCGGAGAAACTCTCAGTTCCGACCCATCACCTACTGTAGGACCCGATTCTTGCATAACACCATTTCAAATCAATCCCTCACTGGAATCAGATACCAGATTATTAATCTCAATACCCTCATTCCCAGCCAACTGAATTAATCCAACAGACGAAGGAAAAAAAGGCAAAGCATTTGGAGACAAAGAGGCATCAGCCTCAACCAAAACCACCTTTACACCCAAAACATTATCTTCCCTATTTTTTTCCAACAAAACATCAGCCGTAGGATTCAAATCCATCAACCTACCAGAATCAGCAATCGGCTCATCCGTCTCCCTCTCAATCGACTGAATCAAACCAATTCCATTTGGAGCACCTTCAGCCACTAACTCCTTCAACACCGGCAAATCGCATTGAGAAGAAACAACAACCGGCTCATCCGTCTCCCTCTCATTCGACTCAATCAAAACAGTTTCATTAGGAGCACCTTCAGTCACATGCTCCTTCAACACCGGCAAGTCGCATTGAGCAATCCCAGTTTTTGACACAATCCGAATAGGATGTAAAATAGAACAAGCTTCCTTAGAGTGACCTAAAGACAAACAATGTGTACAAAAACTAGGAATTTCATCAAATATCACAGTCTGGACGTATCCCGATTCCACAGAACCAACCCAAACCTTCTCCTCATGTTTCTTGGTAACATCCAGCTCTACCAAAATACGAGCCATCGACGGCCGCGAGCCAGATGCCGTAGCCAAATCCGATTTAAGAGGGCGACCGAAAAGAGAACCTAAACCAAAAAGGATCCGAGGAGAAAAAAGATGGGGCCTAAGAAGGGGGAAACTGATCCAAATCGGAACAATCGGAGAATCCACCTCAACGTCCAAATGGTGAGTCCACTTCACCACTTTCATAAAGCAATTTTGAACAAAATAAGACCTATGAGAAAAAATTCTGCAATAATCGAAATCGTTCTCAAGTTTTATCAAAACATTCCGATTATTTAGCACAGTAACAGAAAAATTCCCAATCAACTTAAGATTGAAACAAAATTTCCGAATGGCATCGACGGAGGGCCTTCGCCCCGGAAAACGACCCACCAAAGAGAATTCAAAAGGTTTAGCGAGCGACCTAACCTCATCCTCAGAAATTAACAACGCCGGCAAGCCACGATGAGAAGAAAAAGTCAGTTCAGGAAAAGAAGAGGAAGTAGAACCTGAAACCACATCCTTAAAAGAAATAGGTGTCGACTTTCCGGACAGTAAACCAGGATCGCGAGGAGGAGTAGCCGCCATACCCAAAATCAAGAGAAATGAGATAAAAATCTCACCAGACGAAAGAGACGAAAGGGCGGCGGAGGCGGAACCCTAGCAGAGTAAAACTCATTTCGTTTTTTGTGTGATAATATAATATCTTCTTTTCATATTCTTTACATTAGTAATGAAACATAATAACTACAATATTAAAATGCAAATTAGTTTACATTATTAAAAAAATACTTCATAAATTGCATAATTTAATCAAAATATTTATCAAATAAACACTATTCGAGTCGGTAAGACAAGTAATCAAATAAATAATTATGGTCAAATTTGAAAATTAAATATCAAATTTATTGTAATTAAAATATAATTAGATATATTAAGCCTAATAAAAAATTTCTTTTATAAATTATACTTAATCAATAAATAAAATTTTGCGAATATATCATTTTTAAAATTAAAAAAAAAAATCTTTGACATTTAAATGAGTTTGAAAATTTGACACGCGTTTAAATAAAAAAAAAATGCTAATAGGAATAAGTCTTTGTTAGATATTGAAACAAGAAAATGAATGGGTCTTCTATCTTTGCATCACTCTCATTCTTTCATTTTCCTATTGGTCTCTTCTAATGCATTAAAACATATGCAACACATGAAATATTTACTCATCTTTGAAATGACTAAGTAATGAAAATGCACAAATTTTAGAATTATAAAAAAAGGAAATTACATATATAACAGTATAACAATCAAATTTTAATTATTTATAAAAATACTCCTGATATTATTATTATTATTATTAACTATCAAATTCAAATGTTTACATGTGTGGCCATTACTCTATTGGGAATTATAGAAAAGCAAAATATAGCAATGAGATTTTATTGTGAATTTCGATATTTGAGTGTCAATTTTAAAAATAAAACTAGGTGGATAATAATTTTGTAAATAGCTAAAAATTAAGCGTTTAATTGCGCCGCTTTTTTATTACATTTCATGAAAATAAGTCAAAATTTTGGCGGGCACGACATAATTTTAATATAAGTTTAATGTAGTTGAACCCACATAGCGGGAGATAATATCTCATTGTTGTTGTTTTGAATTATAAAATTTTGATGCAAAAGTAAAATCATATATCAAAAATTTATTTTTGGTGATTTACATATATATCACTTTATTTCATGTTATTTATATATCTAATACTCAAAATTTTAATATTACATTCCTACCGTTCATATAAAATTTTAATATCAAATATATCACTCATATATTTAATTCTTACCACTGATACCACCCTATAAACTTTAATATTTCAATCAATACATTCATATTTATTCTACGAGTGATATGCATGTAATATTAAAATTTTAGATGTTAGATATGTAAATAACATGAAATAAAGTGGTATGTATGTAAATCTCCCTTTTATTTTTTTTAATAAAAATTATATAAAATTTCTAAAAAAAAAATATATGAAAGTTCTATCATATGGTGAAGGCGATCACATGCATGTCAATAAAAATCCATTAACCTATTTCTAGACCAACACAAAGTATTATTGTTTAAGTTTCACAAAACAGTACTCCTTTGGAAGAGCACACCTCTAAGACTCTTTAGTCATTTCAGATCACGTGTGTGGGAGCATGGAATAACTAAGAAGATAATTAAGAAGAAATTTAGCAACAAATATTTTGAAAATTATAATTTTTTTTTTATTTATATTTCATTTATTTCAATAATAATTCAAAGTCTATAAATTTAACTCATCAAATTTATTTTAAGATATACTAACTTTTTTTTTTTATTAAAACTAAATTAAATAATAAAACGTTCGTAATATATGACAACATATTTAATGCACAATTTATAATAAAAATTTGAATATTATTATATAATATTGAAAAAAATTTCTTGTGAGGTGGATAAATAAAAATTCTTTAAGCAAATAAATCAAACTCTCCTCATATAATTATTTCACCTTATCAAATAATAATTATGCTTAAATATGATTAAAATCCAATTTTATTTTCGAATAATTAAAGCAGAATAAGGCTAAAATGGTAATATCGCTACTTTCGGCCAACCCTTCAGCCAACCTGTTGTTTCAGGCTTTGTTTGGAATAACTTTTTCACTATTTTTTAAAATAGTTTTTAAGTACAGAATTTTATAAATTAAAATTTTTAATACTAAAAAGTTGATTTAGAAAGCAATAAAAAAATTGTCCCAAACTAAACCTTAATAAGCCCCCAATTCATATTCAATCTATATAAATAAGGTCGGTGGAAAAAAAAAGTCTCAAAAGAACAAAAATTGGGTTAGAATATTCTAATTAAAATTTAATTATGATTAATTTGAAAATTATAATTTTATTTTAAGATGAATATTATATATAAAATATTAATTAATTTTTATATTATATTTATCTTACAATAATTTAAACTCTTAAATTTATCTAAATTTAACTATGTTAAATATATTATCAATTTTTCACCTCAAATTTACTAGAAAAAATTCAAAAAAAAAAAAAAAAACTAAAATATCACAATACAATCTATAAAAAAAACTTAAAAATTATTGAATTTATTTTGGGATATCTATAATATAAAATCTCCATACATATATCACAAATCTTAAATAAAATCTAATGATTTTTATATGCAAGTTATATCAAAATATCCCAATACAATTTTTTTTTTCAAAAATCACTATTAACTATCATAATATATTTTATATTATGAGGATATTATTTTTATTACACATACCTTTAATTTCATAAGTCACATAACATTAATATCTTCAATATAAATAAATTATTAGACAATACAACTAATTTAAAGTGATAATTATAATTAAGATATTCATAAGTATACGAAATTTAAATTATTTTTAATATTTTATAATTTTATAATTATATTAACATCATATAATATATAAATGTAATTGAAAATTTTTTTGTCAAAATTATATTGAATTGTTTAAAAATAAATAATTATTACCTGTAAAAGTAGTGAGAACGACCTCATATTGTTGGCCCACTTTAACCTTAGAGAGCGGCAACGCTTCTCCCTCCTCAAAATCATCTTCTTCGCACCGACGATCCCTGGCCTTCGTTAGCGGTATGAATTCGAAGTATGCGAAGGTAGGAATTACTGTAAAAAGCGTGCGCTCTGGGGGATCCGACGGCTCAAGATTCACCCCGATCCAGCATTCGGTGGATCCGTAGTCGGCGCATACAAGCGGCAATCCGCCCGCATAATGTCTCAGTTTCCGAAGGTAAGGGAGCATTGACCCGGTCATGATAGAGTACAGGTACTTGGCGTTCGGCCACAAGAACCGGATCGCGCCGGCCCACTCCCGGTTCACTAGCTCCTCACATTTCCTTCTCATTTTCTCGGCCCGGTCCGGGTCGGGCCGACCCATGAGGCTCAGCACGGCTCTCCTAACCTTGATTTTTATCTCAAATTAGGAATAAAAATATGTAAATTATAAGATAGAAATGGGATTATAATAGAAATAAATTTATTTGACTTGTATTATTGATTAATTTTAAGATAATTATATTTAAATAATTAAATTAAATTTAAAAAACTTTATTATTAAAATGAATTACATCAAAATATTGTGCATATTTTTTTTATATTTCATGCAGCTCACCAAACTTCTGCTCTGAATCGTCCACATTTAATACTATATGATCTTCTACCATTTTTATTAGAAATTTCTTACATAAATTTTTTTAATTAATTATTTTAATTAGATTTTTTTATTTTTTTAGTTATTTTAATTAGATATTTTAACTACTTTGTCTTGTACTTAGGTTGAATGGTTTATATTATATAATTAATTAAATAAAATAGTAGATTTATTTTAATTAATTAATTTATATGAAATAATAAAAATTTATATTATATTTATTTAAAAATAAATTAACACCTTCAAAATTTATTAATTATACTTAGAGAAATTATTAAGATATCATGAGCAAATTTTTTAATTACTATGTAATCATAACTAAATTAGTTGAGGGGTGGTTATGTAAAAGAATTAAGTAATTAACAATGAATAAAAAGATAATTATTTAAATTTATATTAAAATTACTGCAATATATAAAATTTTTATATGAAATTTTTTACATAATAAAATCATTTGACATTCCCATTAAAATTATTATTAAATAAAAATATTTTATATTACACTGATATTAAAATAAATTAATGAATTTTAAATTCATCTTAATATTAATTTTATGAAAATATTTTTTACATAATATTTTAAAAAATATATAAATTATATAAAATTGTAAACTATATAAATTAAAAACTGTAAAGAAAAAAATATATACATTTAAAAAAAACATTGTAAAAAAAAAAAACGCTACTAACCTTACCAGAGCTCACTGCTGCCGCGTTCAGCGTTCCAGTTCTAATATCATGGCAGAGATCAGGCCAGACCAGCTCAAGAGCAGAAAGGGCTTGAACGAGGCTATAGGCGAAAGTAGAGGCGATGAAATCTACATCGTCGGAGAAGACGAAGCCGAGCAAAAGGTGACAGTAAGTAGACTGGCGGTGATCGCCGGAGGCGATGACTTCCAACGGGCTGCAGGAGAAGGATTGAGTTGCTAATTGCCTCAATCGGAATTCCTCGCTGGCGAACCAATGGGTGGTCGCCGTTCCAATGGCGACCCGGCCACCGTTTGTTTCTAACCGCTTGCTGCTGTATATAAATTCCAAAATCTTGCTTTTGGGTCTTATGGGGAAAATCCTGCGAAATAGTAGATGGCAGATTGGCAGATTTGTTTGATATGCTTTGTTTTATTTTAAATTTTTTAATAAAAAGTGTAATTATAGTTTCAAAGTACAGAAAAATTTAAAAAAAAAAACCAAATCATTATAAAAATTTAAGGCTGATACAATTCAGAAAATTGACAAAATTTTGATTAGAATATTCCGATCGAGTTTTTCTCTTATTTATATAAGAAATTTACTAATATTAAAAGTTTAAGGTGAAATACATATTTTATTAAGATAATTTGTAAATCTACAGAAAAATGGCTTGTCTGTAGCAAAAGAAAATGATTAAATTTTTTTAAAAAATCTAAAATCAAAGACCGGGAAAAAAAAATCAACCCTTAATAATTTAAATTTAATTCCAAAATCCAAAGCGACCACCCCTTCAATGCAAACAAAACCCTAACAGAAAAGGCTCAAAAACCAAATCAATCAACGAACCCAACCTCGATCGATACGCAGCAGCAAGGCGAAATATCCTAAGAGTCATCTGAGAACTGAATCTGGTAAACGGAACAAGCTTTTGCCGGCCATCCGTAGTCCCCGAACTAAGCGAAAGCATGCTGATATTTTCTCCGGTGACCAAACCGGCCGACGGCTCTCCATCGGCGATGCGGCGAATCAACGGTTCGATGTCGCAGTGAGACGAGAGGGGCACTCGTGAGGAGAAGAGAGATTGCAGGTTGCTTAAATCGAGATAATCACCGATCTCGAAATCGGCCCCGAGAAATCGCCGGAGGTATTCGGTGTGGCTATTGAGCTCCAGGATTCGGCGAAGTGTTTTGGCTTGGGAGATTCCGGCGTTGGCCGCCGTGGTTTCGAACCATTTGATGACGTCTTCGGGCTCCTGCGGCATTTCCTCCGGCAAGTCTCCGGCGGCCGGAGATTCTTCGACGGTCATTAGGCTTTTCTCTGTCTCGCGCGCAGTTTCAGTGGGCAAGGCTTTGTGTGTTACAGTGATATAGTGATATACAGATATTTATAGCTCAGAGGAGCTTAGGGAGAGCAAAATAGAGGCTTATGGAATAATCGAGTGGGTTTAATTAATTAAAAAATTTATAATTATAATTTATGTATTTATATAAATGTTATTCTCACAGATATTTATCAAACTTATCTTCAATTCATAAATAAAATTATACTCTATATTTTTTTATAACAATAATATTTTAGGGGCATTTAGGATTATTTTATTATTTTTTATTTTTATATAAAATAAACATTATTTAAAATATTGAAAATATATTTTTAGATTAAAACAGGAGATTTATATTAAATAAATATTGATACATAATTGTATTATTTGAATTTTAGTTAGAAACTCATTATGTCTAAAATTTTGAGGTAAATTATATTAAAATTCTTCAATTTATTTAAAGTTTAATTTAATAAAAAATTTTAATATGTAATACTAATTTCAAAATAAATTTAATAAATTTTAAGCTTATTATAAATTATTTTTTACATTTTATTATACAATTTAGGATTGATACATCATCAAAAAATTATCTTCATCGGGCACAAATCTCAAGGCAAAATCAAGTTGGCAATTTCCAAAATTAAAATTTGGACCAACCAATCTCTGATTTTAGCAAACTTATAGTCGAACTGAACGTCTCGAAAATATGAACTCAACACATCAAATTTGACTAAATCAGGGCACAAATGGGTCTTTTTAACACCTCTACCAGATCGCCACGTGAGGCCAAGAATTCTATCAAACTACCAAGTGACGCCGGACTAACATCCTTGTTTGTTACTAGATTCAACTTTACAATCGACATTTGTAATCTAATAGCCCTCAAGGACGAGTTAGCCCGCTGTAACCTAAATTATAGTGGAATCACTTTCAAATGGGTCATGCCCAGTGTTTTTTCCCCCTTCCAGGATTTTCCACAAAAAAAATCTCATGTTCTCTGTGTATGAGCTAAATATCCGTTCAACGCTAAGACGTAGGACCTTAACTATATCGCCGCGTATATTCTAACCCGCAATAAGGATAAAAATATGCATTAGTTATTTAAATATAACTTATTAATTGTACTTTAAACAATTTCTTAATGATATATCAAAATAAAGCTTGTAAATAAATATTTATAAAAAATAGTTAGTATAATAATTAAAATAATGTGTAATTTTATTAAAGATTACAATTCATTTAGTTTTTATATTTTTTAATATATATATATATATATATATATATATATATATATATATATATATATATATATATATAATTTATGGATATTATGATCCACTCTTCTTTTTAAAAAAAATATGTTAGAATATCTTAATAAAAATATTAAAAAATTGTTAGAATATCTTAATATAATTTATATAAATATTGACTTAAAAGTTATTAGATTTATTTTAAAATTAATGTTATATATATAAATAATTAAATTTATTTTAATATAATTTATCGAATAATTTTTTTCCCACTCTTTGGTACTTGTAGCTGTAATTACTAACATTTATTGAAAATTTCTTATGTCGCAATCTACACCCCTCAAATTCACCATATTATTCAATAAGAGATAGAGACTGTGTGAGCCACATCTAATTAATATTTTTTGGACTATTTTGGACTTCTGCAGACTCAGATTTGAGATATTATTGCATCCATAATGTGAATATCATCAATAAAAACTTCTCTTAAATTTATTTACAAGTTTTTTATTAAAAAAAAAATAATGCAAAAGTTTTTTAATGCATTTTATATTATGAATAATTTTAAAATTTAAAACTTATATTATATTATATATATATATATATATAATATTCTTATATAAAATTTTTATAAATATTGAATTGATATGTTGTGATTTAATGTCAAATAGTCAATTTATAATGAGACTCAATTAGTTTAGTAGAAAATTTGATCATGGAGAGATTTTTGGTAACAATTTATTCTGATAAAAATTTGATCATGGTGAGATTTTTGGTCTATTTGAAATATTTTTTTTTTGTTATTTTACATTTTAAATAACAATCATATATTTATTTTGTTGCTGCTTTCTTTGCTATTTTTTCATCCATTTTTTATGAAATTTTTTACAATATGCAATCAAAATAGACTGGCATCTTTTGGGACAACTTTATTAATGTTTTTTAAAGCGGTTTTGAAATACAATTTTTTTTATTAGAAATTTTTGTACTAGAAAGCTGTCTCAAAAGAAACAGTTTTTCTGGAACGACTTTTTTACTGCTTCTTAAAACAGCTTTAGAGTACAAAATTTTTAATTTTTATATTTAAAAGCCGTTTTAAGAAGCGATAATAAAGTCGTTCAAAACGAAACTTTAGGATTTATTTAGGACATTTTTTGTACTAGAAATTTAATTTAAGAATCAATAAGAAATGCGTTACAAACTAAGCCTTAAATTACTATTTTTAATATAATTTTTTATAACCAACTTTTTATTAAAAAGTTTCCCGTAGATTCTCAAATCTTGGAACAATTATTACGTCCTCCGACCAGACGTAGAGAAACTTCCGGTCGGAGGCAAAATCGCACCAAAAAATGAGAAATACTGAGCAAATACCGAGCAATACCAAACAATAACGAGGAATACCATTATGTAAAGACCCAATACCGAGTTATACCGAGCAATACCGAGCAATACCGAGTTATATAAAAAATACCGAGTTTTTCCTAGAAAAAACTCGGTACAACTCGGTATAGCTCGGTATAACTCGATATTGGTCTTCACAGAGCGGTATTCCTCGTTATTATTAAATAATACCTAGCAATACCGAGTTTTTTGGCGGGATTTTACCTTTGACCGAACGTTCCTCTACGTACGTTCATCGGACCTAATAATTGTTCCAAATCTTGAATTTACTTTAAAATTAGTGCAAGTATTAATTAATTTATTGTGCCAATCTTAAGGAATATATTTAAGAAGTTGCCTCGATAATATCTTAACATTTATAATTTTTATTTTAAAAAACTGTACGATAAAATGAAGGCCACAGCTAGTGGTGGAAGATAGAGATAGAGAGAGAGAGAGGAGAGAGAGAGAGAGAGAGAGAGAGAGAGAGAGAGAGAGAGAGAGAGGGAGTGCTTGTCATGTAATAAGCCATAACGGGGGACCAAATTTGCAGCTTTTAACGGAGAGGGAGCTGCGGACAACCTCTAGTGCCTGGAAAAGGAAATAAGCCAGGCATTAATTTGATTGGAAATAAATAATAATTAAATATGTTTTAAAATAATATTTGAGTATTATTATCATATTTTTAAAAAATTTATAAAATAATTTTAAGATGTGAATATGTACGGAATTTAATTATTGTATTTATTAATTTAATATAAATTTATGTATTGTACAAAGTTAGATTATATTTTTATTATTGTTGCGTCCTAGAATATTCGCGACGGTAGAGAAATATATGTTTTAACGTCTTAGCATTGTATGAAGATCCAGCACACAAGCAGATAAGAGAGGGGGTGAAACATTCATAAGAGACACCAGAGTTTTTACGTGGAAAACTCCTGAAAAGGGGGAAAAACCACGGGGCCTGACCCAGTTTGAATGAATCAACTAGTATTTGCAGTCGATTACAAATGAGGCCCTTCCTTTAGAGAATGCATTGTATTGATGTAGCAAATATACATCATATGGATTGCATTACATGGTAGGAGTTACATATACATATTTGTTTGGTCGGAAGGACCGTAGTCGGTAGAAGACCGGGGTCAGAAAGACCGTTGTTTGTAGGTGGAGGTCGGAAAGACTACAGTAGGCGATGGAGGTCGAAATGACCATAGTCGGCAAGAGACCGGGGTCAGAAAGACCGTTGTTTGTAGATGGAGGTCGGAAGGACTACAGTAGGCGATGGAGGTCGAAATGACCATAGTCGGCAAGAGACCGGGGTCAGAAAGACCGAGGGCCTCTGGCGAAGGTGAGGGCCTCTGGAGAAGGTAAGGGCCTCAGATGAAGACGTCATGCCTGAAAGTCAGGCCTTGAGCAGAACGTTGGGCCTTCAACAGAACGTCGGGCCTGAATGTCGGGCCTTCAGTAGAACGTCGGGCCTTGAGATGGTGGTGCGGCGAAACTCCTGTGGTGGTCCGGCGAGGCTCCGGCGGTGGTCCGGCGAGGCTCCTGCGGTGGTTCGGCGAGGTTCCGGCAGTGGTCGAGGAGCTTCTTCCTTCTCTTTCTTCTCCTCTCCTCTTCTCTTCTTGCTTTGATCCTCCCTTTGTGAAGAATGAGGGCTCTATTTATAGATTTTATGGAGTGGCATAACTCGTAAATAGGCATGAAATCAGGGGCGAATAGGGAGTGGTTGAATGGACGGCCGATGTCGAATCCTACGATCGTGCACCGTTCGTTGGACATTTGAAGGTCTTAGAGATGTCGGAATTCGGCAATCTTGGGCTCGTTAGATTCGTCTCGTCGAGCCGTTCGATTCGAGTATAAGCTCGTAAAAATCGGAGACCGTTTGGTAACTCAAACAGTGTTATGAAGCTCCTAACAGCGCTGCGGGTCCTTAATTTGGACTCATTTGGGGTCGGATTGAGTCGAATTTGGTGTCGTTGGATTCGTATTTCCGAGATGCTCAGTTTGACTGTAAGATTGCATAAATCAAAGTTCGGGTGCTCCCGGATTTAATTTTTGAAGTTCCCAACTTGATTTTTGCCTCGAGATTCGTGCCCAATTAAGATAATTTTTGCATGTCGTATCAATTATTTATGAATAAAATTTTTTGGTTTGAAATATATATTTGTATGAAGAAATTATAAGTGTTGGCAAATGTATTAAATATAAATATTTGATGGATTTAAAATTTTAAAATTAAAAAAAAAATTAAAAATTAAAATAAAAAATATAATGTATGGTTAAAATTTGGATAATTAATTTTAATGATTTAGGCTTTGTATGGGGCAACTTAAATTTTTTTTTTTTGTTTTATTTTTAAAACTCCTTTCTCAATTATAGTTTCATCCCAATTTTCCCAAAAAAAAAAAATAGTTTCAAATTTTTTTTTTTCTAAAAATAGCTTTTCAAAACCAAAGATTTAAAAATTGATTAAAAAGCTTTATTCTAAATGATTAGCTTCCTTTGGACAGCTTTCTTACTATTTCTTAAAAAGATTTTTTTAGTACAAAAATTTTTTGAACTATAAATTTTTATACTATAAATCTGCTTTAGAGAGCAATAAGAAAGTTATCCCAAACGAAGCCAAACCTTTAGAATAAAGCTTTTCAATCACTTTTTAAATTTTTGTTTTTGAAAAGCTATTTTTAGAACAAAATTTGAAACTATAATCGAAAAAGGAGTTTTAAAAAGAAAAGAAAATTAAGTTACCGCTAACAAAGCCTTAATCATTCCTCTGAGTTCTATATTCATCTGAGTTTCTCCGTTAAGGAGGGATCATTGCTATAGGTCTAATTTTTTTTAATTATATATATATATATATATATATATATATATATATATATATATATATATATATATATATATATATATATATATATATATATATGAAAATTAAATTACGAAGAATGTTGAGGTGAGATAATAACCATGAACTATAGTACCAATGATAATTAAGCCAAATATTCAAATAGATCCCATAAATTTTTCAATATTTTAAATTTATAATTAAATTACGGGGACTGCTCCAATTTGAATGAATACACTAGTATTTACAGTTAATTACAAATGAGACCCTTCTTAGGGAGAAGGCATTGGCTTGATGTCACAAATGTACATCATATAGAGCGCATTACATGGTGGGAGTTATAATAATCAGCATAGACATGTTTGTTTGGTCGACAGGACCATAGTTGATAGGATAGAGGTTAGAAAAATCGTAGTAGATAGAAGACCAAGGTCAAAAAGTTCGTTGCCTGGCGATGTAGGTCGGAAGGACAGTTGTAGGCGACAGAGGCCGAAATGATCATAGTCGGCAGGAGACAGGGGTCAAAAAGATCGTAGTTGGCCGGAGATTGGGGTCAGAAAGACCATTGTAGTATATTGATACTATGGTAGAACTTTAGGCATCAAGTTGTGGCCCGATAGAAGTTTAGGCCTTAAGTGATGGTCCGACAGAAGTTCAGGACTCAAGTGATGATCTAGTAGAAGTTCGAGCCTCGGGTGGTGGCCCGGCAGAAGTTCGGGCCTCAGGTGGTGGTTCGACAGATGTCCAAGCCTCAAGTGGTGGTCCAACGGAAGTTCGGACTTCAAGCGGTGGTCCGACAGAAGTTTGGGCCTTAGGTGGTGGTCCGATAGAAGACAAGCGTAAGGTGGTGGTTTGGAAGAAGTCTGGGCCTCTGGTGGTGGTCCGTCGGAAGTCCGGGCCTCAGGTGATGGTCCGGTAGAAGTCAGGCATCAGGTGGTGGTTTGATGGAGCTCAGGACCTCAAGTGGGGGTCCAGCAGAACTCTAGCATCTAGTGGTGGTTCGGCGGAGCTCAGGCCCTCAAGTGGTGGTCCGATGGAGGTGAGAGCCTCAAGTGGTGGTCCAGCGGAACAAAGACATCAGGCAATGATCCGAAGAAACTCAGTGCCTCAGGTGGTGATCCGGCGAAGGTGAGGGCCTCAAGTGGTGGTCTGATAGAGCTCAGGGCCTCAAGTAGTGGTCCGACGGAGGTGAGGGCCTCAAATGGTGGTCCGGCGGAGCACAGGGCCTCAAGTGGTGGTCTGGCGGAACTCATGCGGTGATCGAGGAGGAGGAGGCCAAAGCGATCTCCGATCTCTCTCTTGCCTCTTGCTTGGATCCCCTTTTCAAGAGAAACGAGGGATCTATTTATAGATTTTTGGAGTGGCATGGCCCGTAAATATGTGAGAGATCAAGGGTAAATGGGGAGTGGATGGATGGACGGCCCATGTTGAATCCCTTGATCATGGACCATTTAATGGACATTTGAATGTCTTAGTGATGTCGGAATTCGATGATCTTGGGCTTGTTAGATTTGTCTTATCGAGCCACTCGATTCGACTATAAGCATGTTATATTTGGAAACTATTTGGTAATCGAAATTGTGGTTCGAACCTTCCAACAATGCTTTTAACCCTTGATTTGGACCCGTTTGGGCTCGAATTGGGTTGGATTTGGTGTCGTTGGTTTATATTCTCGAGACACTCAGTTCGACTGTAAGTTTGCTGAAATCTAAGTTCAAATGGTTCCAATTTTAATTTCGGAAGTTTCCAACTTGATTTTGCCTCGAGATTCATGTCCGATCAAGATAATTTTTTTATGATATATCTAGTAGGATTTGGGTTCGACCTAAAATTGATCTAATCTGAATCCAATTAACCTAATGAACTTGATTCATTTAATAAAGTAAGGAGAAGCAACAATAGTTAATACAAATATCATCACCATGGATGAAGTTATTTAATATGTTGTGTGATGTTACTTAAAAAATGTAAAATCAAGCAACTATCAAGTAGCCAAATATTTCGTAAACATTTTTTCCCATCGCATCAACCTTATCGTTGTCTCTAGTTGTGAACTACCTATAGACACGATCACCTCCACGACTTGCACATCGAAATGCTCGTCGTAGCCTTAAACCGACTCCTTTTATCTTCTTTAAATCTAACGACAATGAGACGAAAAGAAGAAGAAGAAACGATAGAGGTGAAGAAATAGAGAGGTACAACAAGAGGAAGAGGACAACATCTAAACCTTATGTCTTAACAAAAATAATCAAGATCCATGAACATTGTATCTTTGATTCGACTAGGATTGTGAGAAAATAGATGAGAAATACCCTCTAAGTCTGTCGTTTCTTCGATCCGACCAATAGCTTATCTCATTATGTTGCTCTTTGATATGAATCTTGAGAGTGATTATATCACCACCAACTATATATCATGGATAGCTAATGTCCTATGGTAGCCTTTGAGTCTTAGCAAAATAGCGGCGTTATAGTTATATTAATGGCCGACATGAAAAAAAAAACTTATAAATGAATGAAAAATAAAAAAATAAATTCGAATTGTTTTTCACTAATGATAATTATCAAATTCTAATAAAAAATAGTAATCACCTTCATTAAAAATAAAATAAATAAATAAATTTGTTATAATCTAAACATGAAAAAGAAATAGTATTTTATTAAAAGTTCTCCTTCATTTACTTATAATTTCCTTAAACCAAATATTTTATTGAGGAGGAATTGAGTCAATAGACCATGAACCAGTCAGTTCTCGAAGGATTTGAATTTTATTTATTTATTTTTTAAGTCTTTTTATGAGATTTATAATTACTGAATATTTTTTATTTTCTTATTTATTTTTAATATCATAAAATGTGCTTCATTCAATATAATTATCATTTTTATATAAATACCCCTTTTACTGTAAAATATATTTGTTGAAATGAATTATATATATATATATATATATATATATATATATATATATATATATATATATATATATATATATATATATATATATATATATATATATATTTAAAAATAACGAAATAAAAGGGGTATTTACATACATGCCACTGCATTTTTTTGTATTTATGTATCTGACACATAAATTTTAATATTTACTTATATAACATTCTAATATCTAAAATTCTAAATTACATTATAAATTTATGTAATATCAAATTATCCTATTTTGAAATAAATATTTTTTCGTATCGAGATTTTAATGAGATTTAGACATTAAGGTGTTATATGAATAAATATAAAGATTTAAGAGCTCGATATGTAAAAAGATAAAATTTTAATGTTATTTATCTAATTCCCCAAAATAATAAAGTTAGTATACATGATTTTTATAAAATAAAAGAAAATATTTTGAACAAAATATTATTATTGTTTGGCTATTACCCTATATTATTTATATCTTGTCTCTATTGGATCTCTAAATCTCTTTGCATATAGTATTTCAAAATTGAAAATTTTTATTGAATAAAGTAAATCAAATCCATTTCATATCAAGTCATTGATAATACATATTTTAAGAATTTTTTTTATGAAGACAACATATATTTCAAATAGGGTGAAAACTAGTCAAGTTGACCCGCCGATCTTATTGAAGTTTCAAGCTCGAGTTCGATCGAGTTGAAACTTGACTCAGGTACTCGTCGAGTAGATCGAGTGTAGAAGGTGGAAGCACGGAAGTGGTAACGAGGGCTCGGGCGAGATCACATGGAACCGCGTACGTGGAAGCAGGATCACTCAGGTGAGGTCGCATGGAACCGCGAAGGCACGAACGCTTGAGTTTGAGCTCGCGATTTGACCGAAGAGTCGAACTCGAGTTAAGCATGACTCGAGCTCAATTCCACTCATTTGCACCCCTAATTCCAGCTATCCCAATTGCAAAATTGTATTATTTCGCACGTAAAAACCAATAAACCTCATAATTATCGTTGCACTTGATGAAAGGAATACTGAAGAAACATTTCTACCATCATTTTATTGCTTGCTGATTAAGTAATAACAAAAGATTAAGTCAATAATTATCAATATGCAATAATTATTTGCACTTCTAAAATTTGACTAAGTCAAATAATTACATAAAAGAATTTTAAATAAAAAAAATAAAAAAATGTTGAATTTAAAAAATCCTATAACTTTATAGTAATTTGAATGTAAATTCATAAAACTATAAAGTTCATTTTTTTTTTTTTTCAATTTTTGTGTCCCAAAATCAAATCCAAAGACCAGAAGGCTTCATTGTTGAGGCTGTTCTTCACCACATTCACAGTTCGAGAGATAAGATCACACCAATTTCTGCAAAAAAATAAAAATAAAGTAAGATATGACATCAATTAAATATAATTTTAACATACAAAATACTTAAATAATGCAATCAAACTCACCCGTTTTGCGAGTCAAATGTGATGCCGACAGTATACCTCACCTCCCGAATAGCCCTTGTAAACCTCTCCAACTGTTCCGGCGAGAAACTCCCGTCAGTATCCACAACTTGAAGCTCAGACGGCTTAATGTCATAAAAGATCGGGATGATCTTCTTCCCCGACTCGACCAACATTGCTAACTCGTGCAAGCAGAAGATCGACTCGCAGTACCGCGGAGACAGAATGGCTATCGCAACCCTACATTCACTAATCGCCGACTCAATACTCTGATACAGCTTATCACCAGGCTCCATCGATTTGCTATCCAAAAAAGAACAAATGTTGAGCTGCGTGAGCCGCTCGTTTAACAGTCCTGCAATATTTCGCTTCGTGTCGATCCCTCGGTGGTTTATGAAAACTTCGCACGATTTTTGCGGGGGTTTCCGCGAACCGAAAAGGAATCTAGTGGCTTTTCCAAGAGCAATAGGAGCTCCTATGGCCATCTTCTATGAATTGGATATGCTTGAATGAAGCATTTGGGTTGCATTGGGGGAAGTTTTATAGGGAGATTATTAAAGTCATTGTTTGAATAAAGAAGAATCGATTGTCAAGATGTTTGATTTTGATTTTGAAAGCGGAATAAGGGATGGAAGTGCTTTAGATTTTGCATAAATTAATATGTTTTCTGTGGTGACTGTTTCAAAGTATGAGAATGATATATTTAAATTTTTTATTGATATGACCAACTAGACCTTCAAAGACGGAAGATGAGTGCTTTTTGGCTATATCAACATTTTTGTTTAGGGTTATTTTTGTAAAATTGGAGTATGATTTTTTTTTCTTTATTTTTGAAAGAAAAAAATTACATCACTTTTGAAATTTAGTACAAAAATACATGAAAGCCGCTTTAAAAAGTAGTAAGAAAGCTGTCCCAAACAAAGCCTTTATCTTATGGAGAAATTATTCTATGCGGACACCGGACCGTCCGGAGGCGAATCAGAACACGCTACATCACCCGGTACATAGCTGCGGTACACAACAAAAAAATGACGTGACACGATCTGATTCATCTCCGGACGGTGTACGTATCCGCACATAATAATTTTATAATCTTATGACCTATAAAAAATCATTGAAATTTTTTTGGGGTTAGTGCAATATAAACTCTTTGCATTGCACTAATCTTAAAGTAAGTCAAATGGGTTTAAGCCCATTGTGATATTAGATTATTAACTGTAATATTTTTTGGTATTATTATAATTTATAAATTCTAATATAAAATTAAGGTTACTTATGAAATTCAAATATAATATTGCATTAATAAGCCATTCATTCTTAACGAGAATTATTATAATAGTTTTAGTATTCATGATTAAACAAATAATGTGAAAGTTCTTGAGAAGCTGAGAAGAACTCTCAGGTGGAAAACAGAGAAGAAGATGAACAGGGAAAAACAGAAACGAATTGATTTCATTGATACCTGAATTATTACAGTTTGGATCAATTTATAGACCCGATGTAAAGTATAAGAACCGACGGTACATCCTGACGTGGCAGCAAGAAAGTACACGCTGATGTGGCAAGAAAGACTTTAAACCGTTGGGTCTTAACAAATAAATCTTAGCATTTTATTTATAAAATAATATAAATAATTTTCGTCATTTTAAAATTTAAAATACTGCACATTGGAGTAAAATAAAATATTTTATTTATTTAACCCACTTTTTTTTTTCGTTTTATATGAAAAAATTAAGTTAGAGGGTGTTTTTTACAAATATCACTTCTCCTCCAATTATATTTTCGCCCCATGGCATTACCGATAATTCCTTTATGTTTCAATCCCGACAAATTAAATATTTATGTATTTAGACCTCGAGGGTAATAAAAAAAAAAGAAAAAAATTGTGTAAGGATATACTAATAGTTCTTAAACACTTATATTTACTTTAAGATTAGTATCACATATAATATTAATAAATTACACTAATCTCAACCTAAATTCAAGGCTCTATGAATAGCAGGCTATTGAAAAATTATTGTCCGGAAGTAATTTTTTTAAAAGCGGTTATAAAAAATAACTTCTTAGCACAAAATTTTCTTGAAATCAATAAAAAAATAACAGACAAATAAAGGATTTGTTAAGTTAAATTATTTTGTGCGGTAATCAGGCGCCGTCCGGAGGCGAATCAGGAATCACCATGTCATTTTTTAGTTGTGTACCGGGTGACATGGCGCATCATGACTCGCCTTCGGACTGTCCGGTGACCGCACAGAATAATTTCTCCTTTGTTTGAGATAATTTTTTTATTGCTTTCTAAATCATTATTTTAGTACAAAAAATTTTAGTTTAATTTTTTTTTTTTTGTAATAAAAAATTATTTTAAGTAGTAATAATGAAATCATTCCAATCAATATCAAAAATCAAAATTATGAAAGCGGTCTGAAAAAGTAAAAGCAAGAAAAAAAAGCTGTCCCAAACATTCTGAATTCAGCTCCCCATTTGACTGAGTCACAGCTTAGCGAGAAGAAATTTAATTGAAGATTGCTAAGCTTTGAAATTCAAGAAGGGTGCTCAAACATTTCTTGTCATAGTGGCAAAGATATGAACACTGAGATTCATAAGATTTCACATGTTTTGAATGAGTAGAAAGAGGGAAAACTAGAAAGGATTTGTCTATTCTATGAGCTTCTACACAAAAAAAGAAAATAGAGATTTGTTTGAGATTTGATTTGAATTTATAAATTTTAAACTAAATTTGGGATCTTTTGAATTTCGATTTCAACAAAGTTATAGTTCAACTGAACGTCTCGACAAGTTGAACACAACAACATTAAAAGTGATATGATTTGAGTTCCAAAGAATCTGAATGAAGCATTTGAAGCATATTTAAAGATATTGGGACACTAATCGAAGAGCCACATATAATATAAATCTTTGTAAAATCCAGCAAATTGATAAGAAGAATTGAATCATCCCAAGATTATTCAATTTTGTGGTATTAAGATACTTAAATGCTTAATAAATGTTATATAATTAAGAGGATCAATATGAAGCGTTTAATAGAGTGTTTTGGATTCTGATTAAAATTACTATCAACAATTATCATTACAATTGTCTGACTTCCATTATCTTAATATTATCACTTCTTAAAAAAAAATCAAAGAATGATTTTATTCCAACAAAGAAAGAGGATACAACCAACCCAACCACTAAAATAGAAATATACACAGCAAAAAATAGAAAAAACGAGGTAGCCATCAGGGCTCAGAAATTGGCACAGAGTTTCTTGCAACCAACCAGACTCCGGGCTAGGACCATCCATAGGCAGTGACCAACAACAACCAAAATAAGGTCACCAAACAGAACAAGCTGAGTCACCAACAATGGTTGCCAACAAGCCCCGACAGTCCATGTGGAGAGCAAAAACTCGTAACATCATTGCCCATAAAAGAATGAAGCAACCGCTAATCCAATCCCCAACATCACATCCACCCAAGGTAGAACCACGCACAACCTAAAAAACCCAAACTTTAAGCAACCAACAAAATGACACAGAATGACCAACAATGAAAAAGAAGTGTAACATCAAAATCTGCTCCAGGATCGTCCGGGCCGATCTGGATCGTCCCGGGACGATCAGTGCAATTTTTGTTCCAGTTTTCTGTCCATAAGTTACAGGAAAATTTCCTGTATGGATCGTCTAGGACGATCTGGGATCGTCCTAGGATGATCAGTGTATGGCAAAAGTCAGAGAGCAAATCGTCCTGTAAATTAATTATCGTTCTGAGAAATCATCCCAGGCCGATTGGATTTTGTTCAGATCGTCCAGGACGATCGTGCGATCCGCCGGGCCGATCAGAGTGTTTTAAAGCTGAAATCAGTCGTTTTGAAGAGAGAGAAAATCATAAAATATCTCAAAATTTAGCTGAGGAGAGAGAAAGTCGAGGGCAAATTTGGAAAAGCTGATTTTCGGGCGACGCCGGGCTGTTTTCGTCCGACAAGACTGTTCAAGAAAGTGTTGTACGCAAGGTAAGGCACATTCCGCCTTTCTCAATTTTCAGAACGGTGCAATTTGAACGACTTTTCTGTCCGGATTTTGTTTTTGTTAGCGAATTTCGTCCGTATTTTCCGATTGGTCCAGTTTTTACCGCGTAACTTTTGGTATGTTTCTGAGTTGCCGAGTATGCACATTTTGATTATTTTCTGGAGAATTTTGACCGGGTATTTTTGATTCCGCGGTGTTTTCTTTTGACTACAATTTTTGACGATGTCTAAAAATGTTGTGGCAGTAGAATAAAAGTCTTGCAATGTCGTTGTGAACATTCTGTGATAATTTGGAAATTTGTGATTTTTAGGAAATTTTGTGTAAATTCCGTATACTGCCGTTACGCTGCCGGATTTTCGTATGAATTCTGAAATTGTCCGGATTTGTTTTGAAATGAATTGATATGATTGTGTGCTATAAAAAGAGAGTTATAAGGGGTCAGGATCCTATGAGATCCTGTCTGTGTCAGGGAAAATCTGAAATGAGCTCTGAAATCTGTTTCTAAATACAAGTTCCGGATCCGATGATAAGTTCTGTTCTTGTGCTATAAGCACATCTGTTCTGGTGCCGTGAGCACAAAGGGAGACATAAGGGGCCAGAATCCGAGAGATTCTGTCAGTGTCTGGGAAGGGAGGCATAAGGGGCCAGAATCCGTAGAGATTCTGTCAGTGTCATGGAATCTGTTCTAACTTCTAATATGTTCTGAATTGATGATTTCTGATTTCTGATTTCTGATTTGTATTCTGATTCTGATTCTGTCTGTTCTGATATGATTTGATTCTGATTTTTGTACGATTCTGTCTAATCTGATATGACTTCTGATCTGACATGATTTACTCTGATATCTGATTTCTGCTTTCTGTACATTCTGTCAGCTCTGATGTGATGTATTTCTGCTCTATTCTGATTCGATCTGATCTGTACGATTCTGATTCTGTTCTGATTTGATATACGATTCTGTTCCGATTTCTGTTCGGATATCTGTCTGATGTGTTTGATGTGGACTCTGAGGATTTTGATTGGATGTTTGATGTCTTGCTGAGCTGTTGTAGCTCATCCTTATTTTCTGAGTGGTTTTTAGGTTCTGGGAAAGGGAAGGAAGTCCAGGAGTAGAGTTCAGAGTCTGATCCAGTATAGGTATTTTGTCCTTTTGATTTTTGTACAGTCATGGCTTTTCTGTTCTGTCTTTTCTTTCTGTCTGAAAGCCATGAGCTGTATTTGTACATGATTCTTTTGAGGAAGAAAAATATAGATGATCTGTTTCGCTGCATTTGATGTTTATAGTAGCTCTGTGTGTGTCTGTTTCTGTGTGTAATGTTTGGAAGAAAGTTTTGAAACAAATTCCAAAGCCAGATCTTGGAATCAGTTCAGTCAGTCTGAAAGTTTAGGCACTCACGACCCGATGCGAGCGGGACCCGTCCCGATCGGGTTGGGTCGTGACAAGAAGGCCCTAACGAAAAGAGAACAACCATAGTTACTTCATTTTGTTTTTATGCCCCTGAAGCTTACCACCTCCATGAGAGAAGGCCTTCTCAACTATGTGATTCACATTCAAGTTAAACAACCCATAAAAATCCTCCTATACCCCTTCCAAATCCTCCCCCTCACCCTAACCATGCGGGGACAAGTTATCTTCAAGCCAATTCGATTGGTTCACACAAGAATCATGCAAAGACATATCCAAATGAGCTTTTAAATCCTCATTTGAAATGATAGAAACAGGGATCTCAACCGTGCCATAAAAAATTATCAAGGAAGAAGAGGGCATAGCAGATTCAACAACAACATCAGGCAATTCACTTAATGAATAGTTTAACACTACTGTGTTAACACAACATAATTCCATGCTAACCACTTCTAAAATAGGAGAGACAAAGTAAAACACAAAGGATCCTTCCAAAAAACAGCTAGATAATCATCAGCCTCTTACACGGGATAATCAGAAATAGTGATAAGAGGATCCACTACCTCAAAACCATCAAAGGCCAAAACCGCTGGCCTAGGAAGCCCAGCATTACAAACCAAAGCAGACGTAGGGGAAACCACAAGATCCCGCAAACCCAAGCTGCTAGCATCAGTAAAAAATTCTAAATGACCCTCACAAACAATAACAACCTCATTTTGTAAATCCAAATCCACCTTATCATTAACTTGCTCCACAGTGGTTGGAAAAACACCCTCAATACCCGCTTTAAGAGAGGGAACAATAAGAAGAATAGGGTTCAGGGTACTACATTCCACCTTCAAATGGCTAAGGGATTTATAATGCGAACAATAAGAAAGGAATTCTTCTATGACAATAGCCTGAACATAGCCCAAGTTTTCGGGACAATATTAGACATCAACTGTTTGTCTGTGGACATCTCGTTTTTCACTACAGGAAAAATGCCTATTACCGGCGGTTCCTGGTGGCGGTTCATTTGCCGCCGGTGTCACCGGCAGTTTAGCCGGTGGTTAAACCGTCGTTTGTTAACTGCGGTTAAACCGTCGTTTGTTAATGACGGTTTGCCGGTGTTTTTTATATGTTAAACCGCCGGTATTAACGGCGGTCCAGAAACCGCCGACAAACCGCTGGATTATAAATAAAACCGACGGTTTAGCAGTGGCTTTGACCGCCGTTGATAAGTAATTTTTTACCGGCGGTTTGGACCGCCGGAAAACCGCCGGTTAGTGCCCTAAAACGACCAGCCCCGTGACTCACATCTCATTCTTTCTCGTTCTTTCTCTCTGGTTTCGCTCGCCTCCGCTCGCCTCTCCTCGTGCGACCGCGACCGACGAAGGTTCTCCGACCGCTGCCAACGAAACTTCTCCGACCGCTGTCCCAAATCCGACCGGCACTCCGACGTCCGACCTCGCTGACCCAGTCCGACCCCAAACCGCCGGCCGACTTCAAGTTTTCAACCATAGATTTCTATTTTAAGGTATATTTTATGTTATTCCTTTTTCTCACATAGTTTCGCAAAAGATATAATAGAAGAGTTGATGTTTGTATTAGTCAAACCCTACATGCCTAGATTTGCTTTCATGTAATATCTCAAATGCCTCTCAAATGATAACAAGCATGTGTGATTCATCTTGATGAATCTTTGGTTACATTATTCTATTTGATTTACTTTAGTAGTCATGCAATATTCCTATTCTTTTTACAAAATCAAGGAACTAAAAATGTATTTTTGATTAATAAATGCAAGGGTTTATTCCTTTTGTTGAGGACACAAGTATTAAGTGTATTGATCTCAGATTCAAGAGGTTTCTCAAATTAATTTGTCTTCATTTGAGTTTGAAATTGGCAATATCTCATTTCTTTTCTTGTCAAGGAGTAAGAAGTTCATGTGCATATTTGGCATGGAGATGAGAACTTTAGGTATTTGATAGGTTATGATTGGTGAAGATTGTTTTACATAACTATGCTTACATGAGAGGAAGTTGAAGGTAAACTTGAATTATGGAGGTCAACCTTAGAGTCTAAAGGTTTTCGCTTGAGTAGATCTAAAACGGAATATATGGAGTGTAATTTTAGTAGTAATAGTCCTAGTGAGGGGATTGTGACTTTGGGCGATCAAGTCATTAATAAGAGTACACGTTTTAATGATTAGATCTATTTTATGTTTGATGATTGTATTAATTAGAACTTGTGAATTTCAGAACTTGTGATTGTAACATTATCATGAACTTACTTGTGAACTATGATTGTAATGTTATGATGAGCTTGTGATTGCATTTATAATTTATGGTTGTGATGAATCTAGCGGCGTGTTGCCCAACATATGATTGTGATGAATACAGCGGTGTGTTGCCCAACATATATTGCTCTTTCTGCAGGTTTAGACTTTAGGGTGAACCTCCCTCAAATAGAGGGGATGCTGTCAATTTTTTTTTTTGCAGGTGCTACAAGTTTCCGGCGGCTACCCGGCGGTTTGGCCGCCGGAAACTACGATACCGGACGGCCAATTGCCAGCCGCCGGTAATGGTATTACACCGTCGGTTTATTATCGGCGGTTACCAACGGCCACCGGCGGTTCTACGGTAGACAGCCGGAGGTTTAGACAGCCGAAAATACCGACGGTTAGACCGCCGGCTTTCGCTGGTTAATTAACCGGCGGTCTACCTGCGAAGGCCGGCGGTTTAAAAAAAAAAAAATACGACGGCTAACTAAACCGCCGGCAAACCGTCGGTAAACCGACCGCCGGTAGGCCGTCGGTCAAATAGCCGGCGACGTCACAGCCGAAAAATCGCCGGCATAAAATCCGGTTGACACCGGCGGTCGGAACCGTCGGAAAACCGCCGGCTTCATAAACAACCGGTAAAAAATCGCCGGTGATAGTTTCCTACGAGATTTTTTCCGGCGGCACAAAACCCGCCGGTAGTTAAAAAAACCGCCGGTGAATATAGGCTAACCGTTGGTGAATATAGGCTAACCGCCGGATTTCGACGTTTTTCCTGTAGTGTTTGTAATCTATATTGTGATAAGTAGATAATTGTTCTTAATTATGTAGTCCATCTTTTTAAATTGTGAATAAGAGCGAATTCATGTATTTATAACATATATTGGACTAATGCAACAAGGTCAGGCCTTGTTACTTGTACAATGTTAAGATATCAAACGATTCAAAATTCTACGACTGCAAATTTTTTAGCATGTGACAATATATAATATATTTTTATGGAACTTTAAATGAAATTGTGGTTTTTTCGACTGATATAACATGTGGCAATGAAGCCTATTTAACTTTTTTACATTGGACCAGGTCCTAAACCATGCAACAAAACATTTTTTTTTTAGCTTTTTTGGCCATTACATTAAAGTTGATCAATCAAGATGAGCCAACCCATTTCAATTTCAAGCCAAATTGGATTGAGCTGCCCCGTTCGGACAAGCTTTAAATTAAAATAAATTGAATCGACATCTATTCAATTTCAATTCGAGCTAGCTCAAAATCAAATGATTCGAGCCAAAATTTGATTACAAGTTAAGCTCCAAGCCATCAAACCAACCCCGAATCAGCTCAAAATCAAATCGTTCATAGCCCTAATCAAACACATATGTAGAGCAAATAAACTTTTGGTATAGCTTTTCTCTAATAAAATGTCATTTCTCATATAAAGATTGTTGTCTTATACAAAGTTTTTATTGAATCTGAAGAAATAAACAAATAACAAAAATAAGTAGAGAGAGAGAGAGAGAGAGAGAGAGAGAGAGAGAGAGAGAGAGAGAGAGAGAGAGAGAGAGAGAGAGAGATTTAAGTATGATTATTCTCTATTCTTTTTTTTTTTTATTTCTTTCTAAATGACTCTTATTTAGAGAAAATCTATTAACTTCTATTGAATTCTCACTTCCTAATATCCTTCGATTTTTTGAAACAATATGCTGCATATATTTAAATATAGTCAAAATCCGGAACCTTCCATCAAGTAGCCCATATTGATTACATTGATCGTAATGTATTCATTCAACATATATTGTAGAAATTGAGCGTACTTTTGGCTCGTTGGATTCATCTTG
Organism: Dendrobium officinale; assembly: GCA_019514585.1. Taxonomy (NCBI): domain Eukaryota; kingdom Viridiplantae; phylum Streptophyta; class Magnoliopsida; order Asparagales; family Orchidaceae; genus Dendrobium; species Dendrobium officinale. The sequence goes on from CM033689.1 coordinate 2,460,480, forward strand.
TCGAGACAATAGATTCAACTATAAGGATGCGAAATTTGGAGATTATTTGATCATCCAATTAGTGTCCTAAACTATCATCTTTCTTAATTAATTTATTTATTTTACATCTAATTAGGACATTTTTGTATCTATTTTATCTTTTTGGAAAATAAATTATAACATTATCGTAAAAAGATAAAATTTTCTAAAACTATTATTATAATTAAAAATTAATTTTCATCCTAAAATTTTTTAAAATATTGTTTTGATTAAATATCTATTTTAAACAACTTTCTTTCTAATTTGATTTTTGGACCGCAACCATAATTTTATTTGGCTACTGCTTGCTCGCTATATATATATATATATATATATATATATATATATATATATATATATATATATATATATATATATATGATACGGCATCACAAAATTAGCTTGATCGGGCACGAATCTCGAGGCAAAAGCTAGTTGGAAACTTCAAAAATTAAATCTGGGAGCACCTGAACTCCGATTTCAGCGAGCTTACAGTCAAACTGAGCGTCTCGGAAATACAAATCCAACGACACCAAATATCAACCCAATCCGAGTCCAAATGGGTCCAAATCATGGATCCGAAGCGCTGTTGGAAGGTTCAAACCACTATTTGAGTTACGAAACGGACTCCGATTTTGACGAGCTTATACTCGAATCGAAGGGCTCGACAAGACGAATCCAACGAGCTCAAGATCACAAAATTCCAACATCACTAAGGCCTTCAAATTTCCAATGAACGGTGCATGATCGTAGGATTCAATATCGGCCGTCCATTGGACCACTCCCTATTCGCCCCTGATCTCATGCCTATTTACGGGCCATGCCACTCCAGAAAATCTATAAATAGAGCCCTCATTTCTCATAAGAGGGGGATCCAAGCAAGAGAGAGAAGAAGAGAAGAGAAGGAAGGAGTTCCTCCTCGACAGCCGCCGGACCACCACCGGACCACCGCCGGGCCACCGCAGGAACCTCGCCGGACCACCACCTTAAGGCCCGACGTTCAGTCCCTACGTTCTGCTGAAGACCCGACGTCCTGCTTAAGGCCCGACGTTCAGTCCCTACGTCCTGCTGAAGACCCGATGTCCTGCTTAAGGCCCGACGTTCAGTCCCTACGTCCTGCTGAAGACCCGACGTCCTGCTTAAGGCCCGACATTCAGTCCCTACGTCCTGCTGAAACGTCCTGCTGAAGACCCGACGTTCTGCTTAAGAACCGACGTCCTGCTGAAGTCCCTACGTCCTGCTTAAGACCCGACGTCCTGCTTAAGGCCCGACGTTCAGTCCCTACGTCCTGCTGAAGACCCGACGTCCTGCTTAAGGCCCGACGTTCAGTCCCTACGTCCTGCTGAAGACCCGACGTCCTGCTTAAGGCCCGACCGACGTTCAGTCCTTACGTTCTGCTGAAGACCCGACGTCCTGCTTAAGGCCCGACGTTCAGTCCCTACGTCCTGCTGAAGACCCGACGTCCTGCTTAAGGCCCGACCGACGTTCAGTCCCTACGTACTGCTGAAGACCCGACGTCCTGCTTAAGGCCCGACGTTCAGTCCCTACGTCCTGCTGAAGACCCGACGTCCTGCTTAAGGCCCGACGTTCAGTCCCTACGCCCTGCTGAAGGCCCGACGTCCTGCTTAAGGCCCGACGTTCAGTCCCTACGTCCTGCTGAAGCCCCGACGTCCTGCTTAAGGCCCGACGTTCAGTCCCTACGTCTTGCTGAAGACCCGACGTCCTGCTTAAGGCCTGACATTCAGTCCCTACGTTCTGCTGAAGACCCGACGTCCTGCTTAAGGCCCGACATTCAGTCCCTACGTCCTGCTGAAGACCCAACGACCTGCTTAAGGCCCAACGTTCAGTCCCTACGTCCTGCTGAAGACCCGACGTCCTGCTTAATGCCCGACGTTCAGTCCCTACGTCCTGCTGAAGACCCGACGTCCTGCTTAAGGCCCAACGTTCAGTCCCTACGTCCTGCTGAAGACCCGACGTCCTGCTTAAGGCCCGACATTCAGTCCCTACGTTCTGCTGAAGACCCGACGTCCTGCTTAAGGCCTGACGTTCAGTCCCTACGTCCTGCTGAAGACCCGACGTCCTGCTTAAGGCCCAACGTTCAGTCCCTACGTCCTGCTGAAGACCCGACGTCCTGCTTAAGGCCCGACGTGTGAGACCTCGTTCCCTTACTGTTCCTCTATGATTTGGATTTTCCTCTCTGGATCGTCCGGGACGATAGTGGGATCGTCCAGGCCGATCTGCACTGTAGAAAATATCGGCCGAAGAATAGTTCTGGGAACCGTCCAAGACGATATTTGTTGGTCTGATCGTCCTGGGACGATCTGGCGATCGGCCGGGCCGATCTGCTTTATAATATAAGAAAATCTGGTCGTTTTGATGAGAGAGAAAATCATTTTAAAATCAAAATATCTGTTTTAGATAGAGAAAGAGAAAGGGAAAAAGAGGAATCTTGGGTTTTGGAGGCCGCGGAGCGCTTTTCGTCCGACGCTGCTGTTGGAGAAAGTGTAGATCTCGTGGTAAGGACTCCGAATCCTATTTCTGTTTTCAAATATATTGAGTTTTGTCTGAGTTGTGATCTGTTTTGTATTTTCGTAGTCAAATTTTGGACGTGATTTCGTTTTGGCACGACTTTCACCGCACAACTTTTAGTATGTTATAGATATGATTATTGTACACGATTTGAGTATATTCTGCGACGATTTTACCTGTCAGAATTGATTCTACGCGGTTTTAATCGAATAAAAAAATATCAGGACTTGATTTGATCTGATTTCTATAGGAGAATAGTCTTGTATTGATGTCATAGATATTCTACTATAATTTGGAAGAATTCGGAATTTGTGCCTTTTTGCAGGATTTTTTGTGTAAATTTGATAGACTGCCGTTACTCTGCCCGATTTTCGTATGATTTCTGATTTGTTTGAAATTGATAGATTGCATTGATATGCGTATGACTATTGATATGATTGTTCCAGATTTCTTTATTATTGCTTATTGCATCGATTATTGCATTGACTATTGATTGAATTGATTGTTACTGAAAGACAAGTGGAAACCTGGTTGAACGTTGGTTGGAGATAGATATTGACCTGTACAGGATGGTGGGCCGACGGGCTTTCCTTTAAACATCGATTATGGATTTCTACAACAGCACTATAGATGGGAGTCATAAGGAGTTTTATATGCCGACGGGCGGCCGACGGGCAAAAAGAGTGACGACTCTTCTTGATAGAACCAACGTGCGGATATCTACAACAGCAATATGGATTCTACAACAGCACTATTGATAATAGCTAGTGTTTGTGCTTGTCGAGTAAGACCTGTATGGAACTGCATGTATCCGATATTGCATCGTATGGATTTCCTGATATGCATCGATTTATTGATTTATGATTGATTTATTGATCTTGATTGGATTTATCGAATTGATTTATTATCGTACGGATTCATTGATTTTCTTAATTGATCATTGAGCATTGATACTATTGACTATTGATTATTGATATTCATATGGACATGGACGGCATAGATTCATAGACTCATTGATATTATTGATCCTGCATTGATTTGACTTGCTACTATTGATTTATCGTATTGCTATTTCGATTGATTTGATCGACTTGATAGTATAGACTGGATTTGATTGATTGATTTGACGAATTTATTGTATTGATATGGATTTATTGTTTTGAACGGATTTAACGACGGATTTATGGATGACGGATGATGGATATGGATTCTGCGTATTGATTCATAGATATTGACACCGACATTGATATAGATTGTACCGATTGATAGATACCGACATCGACATTGCTATGGATATGATATTGACATATGAATATTATTGATACGACAGATCCTGATAGGTTATTGATATACATTGATACATTGATTCGTCGTACTGATTGATTGAATGGATTATTGCCGTATGGATTTAATTTATCGTAAAATTTCTTTATGAAGCTGATAGTATTGATTTGATTTCAATGGATCTTTGTATTGATTTGATTTCAATTGATCTTTCGCTGTATTGATTTGATCGTTTATTTGGATTTTGAGCCGATTGATATAATTGACTGGAAAGTGTTCTATTGATTGAGATGATTCCCTATTGTAGCATTGTACGTCGTCATGATTGAATTGTCCTCGCTGCTGTGGTGTCATTGAATATTGTATTGATATCGAGTAAATCGTATTGAATAATTGGATTGACTGATTTGCAAGAGTACGTTCTGACACGAGTCCCTTATTGAATTAATTGATGCTATTAATTGATACATACATTCTATTGATTAGACAAATGATATAGGTTCAACGAATTGACTAGACGACGCGATTGAGATTGAACTGATAATATTGATTGATAGACACTGCTACGATGGATAGATATTGGCTTCCAGTCACTTACTGATTTGATTGCTGTGACGTATTGATTTATCGATGTTTTTACCGCTGTATTGATTATTGATTATTGATTTCCGTACTGCATTGGCTACTGATTTGATTTCTGCTGTGCAGACTTGATTTCATTGACTGGATTTTCGTATTGCATAGATTCATTGACCATTGATTGACTTGACTTACTTTGACCTGCATATTGATAGCATCGCCGTGCTTTGATTTTAGTTGTAGGCTTTGGTGACCTGCTGGGCTTTGTAAGCTCATTATATGTGGTTTAAATTTTCATGTCCGAGCAAGGCAACTGGAATGGAGTTCGATCAGAATGTCAGACGAATCCTTTCACTATTTGATTCTGGGGCGTCACGACGTTCAGTCCCTACGCCTTGCTGAAGGCCCGACGTCCTGCTTAAGGCCCGACGTTCAGTCCCTACGTCCTGCTGAAGACCCGACGTCCTACTTAAGGCCCGACGTTCAATCCCTGCATCCTGCTGAAGACCCGACGTCCTGCTTAAGGCACGACGTTCAGTCCCTACGTCCTGCTGAAGACCCGACGTCCTGCTTAAGGACCGATGTTCAGTCCCTACGTCCTGCTGAAGACCCGACATCCTGCTTAAAGCCCGACATTCAGACCCCGGTCTCCTGCCTACTACAGTCCTTCAGGCCTTCTTCGCCTACTACGGTCCATCAGACCTCCATCAACATTCAAAGGTCTTTCTGACCCCGGTCTCCTGCCGACTACGGTCTTCCCGACCTCCGTCGCCTACTATGGTCCATCCGACCTCCATCACCAAACAACGGTCTTTCTGACCCCGATCTCCCGCCGACTACGGTCCTTCCGACCAAACGAACATGTATATGTCACACCTACCATGTAATGCAATCTATATGATGTATATTTGCTACATCAATCCAAGGCCTTCTCCTAAGGAAGGGCCTCATTTGTATTCGACTACAAATACTAGTGTATTCATTCAAACTGGGCCTGGCCCCGTGGTTTTTCCCCCTTTCAGGGGTTTTACACGTAAAAAACTCTGGTGTCTCTTATGAATGCTACACCCTCTCACTTATCTAATTGTGTGCTGGATCTTCGTACAATACTAAGACATTAAACTATATTTCTCTACCGCCGCGAATACTCCAGGACGCAACAATATATATATATATATATACACACACGTACTAGAAAGCTGCTTTTTATAGCAATTTATAAGAAAGTTAGTTTCGCTACGATAGCTTTGCTATCATCTTTATCGTAAGTTGTAGCCTTTAGAAACATATCCAAAGACTACGTTTGGGATAGCTTATGCTTTTCTATTTATGTTTTCAAAAGCTCATTTTTAATCACAATTTTAAACATAATTATTAAAAAAAACAGCTTCTTAAAAATAAAATAAAAACAAATTATTTAAAAATTGTCATTCAAATATATATTTCTTTTTTATCGACTTATTTTCATACCCCAAACAAAGCCTAAATCTAATTGCGAGAATTTTTTTTTCTTCATAAAATGAAAATTTGAAAATGATCTATAAAAATAAAATCATCTCTCCAGCCCAACTAGATTACACTTTCTAAATGGCTAACATAATGGGCCAAACTAGGCCCAATTATTGGGACAAACTAGGCCCAATTATTGGGCCACATTGGGCTTTATTAGTATTAAAATCCATAAGATATGTATAATGGGCTCTGTTAACATTGAATGAGCCTTTTGCATAATCATTAGCCTAATAAAAGTCAAGTACTTTAACTTGACTTGCATAGATCCTTGCTATGAAAGAAGTCATCCACCTTAGTGAAGGAAGTCAATGAATTTATTGGATGAAGTCCTCGACTTGATTGAAAGTAGTCATTGATCTAACTGAGAGAATATACCGCTCTGAGAAGTCGTCTACTTGATCAATAAAAATTGATGACTTAGGCTTCGTTTGGGACGACTTCTTCCTGCTTCTTAAAGCGGCTTTACAAAAATTTTAATTTTTGTGCTAAAAAGTAGCTTTAAGAAGTAGGAAGAAAGCTGTCCCAAACGAAACCTTAATTGAAGGGAAGTCGTCAATACACACAAGTTCTTTATGAGCATCACGAGTTTATCATAAAGTAAACCATAGAGTTGTCAATATTTGACACGACAAGAAAACCAACCCGGACCCGACCCGACCTTTTTGAAAAATGGGTCGAGTTCGGGATGACCCGACAGGTTGCCGGGTCAACCTAGAAACCTATTTAAAATGACTGCCCGCGAGTTCGCGCACCCGGCCAGCGTCGCACCCGAGCAATGGCGTCCCGCGCACCCGCGCGCTTCCGGCGCACCCAGCTAGTCGCGCACCAGCGTGCCCGCGCGCGTCCTGAGCACCTGACGCCCCAGCCAGCCCGCTTCCGCTCTCGACCGCGACCCGTCCGTGCTACGGCGCTGGTCTCCTTCCCATGTCGGGTCGGGTCAACCCGGCAACCCGCGTGTTGGGTCCAGGTTCAGATTTCTGACCCGTTTATCTACCCGGGTCATGTTATGGTCGACTTGTTTGAACTCGGGTTAGTTCAGGTTCGACTCGAACCCGACCCGTGACCCGAAATTGACATCCCTAATATTATAAAGTTTGAATAAGAACCCGAACCCGTGACCCGAACCCGACCCCAAACTCGTGACCCGTGACCTGAACCCGACCCGTGACCCGAACCCGAACTAAACCAGCAAAGCTTGAATAAGACTTTTAAAATACTTAATTGTACAAAATTAAGGCTTCATTTGGGACGGCTTTCTTACTGCTTCTTAAAATATGATTCTAATATAAAAATTTTAATATTAGAAAGTTGCTTTAAGGAACATTAAAAAAGCCATATCAAACGAAGTCTAAACCTTAACAAAAATATGTTGAATCGAAAGTTACTTCGTAAGGTTTCAACAGGAAATTCATTGTAGGATTTATGTCCTAATCGAAATAAACCTTTAGAAAGTTTTTATAATTATTTTCAATTATTTTTTAATTTTATATAAATATTTTTCAATATCTTATAGAAAAAAGGTACCATTTTCATTGAAAAAAAAAAGATATAATTGCTATATTATCTCTTCTATCATAAAAATAGTAAAAATCGTATTCCTAATGAAATCTAATTGTTTGATTGCTCAACAAACTTCCCTCTCACTCGAGAACATACTGAATGAGTGTTGAATTATTTAAATATATTTTAAAAATTTTGTGTCGCATTATTTTGATAGATTTTTTATTATGATGGGCTAAGCTACCATTAGATTTGCACTAAAATTAGTGCAATCCTGATGTATCAGATATATATAACTCTAATTTTAGAGCAAATGTAAAGTTAGTTAAGTCCATCTTGATAGAAAATATGTCTGAATATTAATCTTACAATTTTTTGGTCAAAATTATTTATTAAATATTTTATTAATATCTTTATTCATTGTCATATCTCTTCATAATAATATATAATTATTATTGAATTAAGGTGATTATTGTGGGTCGAATGATTTAGGCTTCGTTTGGGACGGCTTTTTTATTGCTTTCTAAAACGGAGTTTTAGTACAAATTTTTCTTATTTTTGTACTAAAACTCCGTTTTAAAAAGCAATAAAAAAGCAGTCCCAAACGAAGCCTTAGTGTTTGGAATCTTAACAAAATGAACAAAAATGCCCTACTATAAATCTATAAATATATTTCTATTCAACGCATGAAGCGGAGATTGAGTTGTGATATATATATATATATATATATATATATATATATATATTATGTGAAGAATCACAAGGTTATGCCTATTGATCAATGTTGGTCATTACTGCTAATAATTGTCATTGCTCGTTTGCCATATACTAAAATCAACGACTATTAAAGTTTGTTATCATTCAAGCTTTCACTTGTTCATTTTTTGCCTTCTAATAACTTATATTGTTGCCTTCTAATAACTTATATGTGAAATATACTTATTTAAAAAACATGAAAATTTTGAAGTTAAGTGCTTTGACGCTGATCTGGTGAGTGTTGTGATGCCGACTCACTCGCTTGGTTGGTTGGCAAGGAGAAATTGAAATATGGAAAGAAGAGACGTGAGAGAATGATCTTTGGATCATATTTGTTTGTCATTCATATTACATATTTTATTTTATTCGTTATAAGTGACTAATCTATTACTTATATTTTCGATGATTTTGATTTCTACAAATTTTATCTCTTATAATCTGCAAACATTGCATTATCTCCTTATTTTATAAGCTTTCACCATGTAATTTTGGATATGTTATAGATTTAATCATTCTGAATAATTTGATATGATTTTTGTATTTTAACTAAATCATTGAATAATATCAGATACATGATATGATAACTCCACCTGATACCCTATTGATCGATCCATGTGATTCACTGATTGGGAGTCTTAAGGTGCTGAAGATTAATTCTTTAATTTGTATTCTGAAAAAAATAATAAAAAAAAGGTGTTGAAGATTGATTCGGAGTTATAAGGAGTAGAGGTGATTGATTCACATAATTTAAGAGTAGTTATAATGAGTACAATGATTGGGAGTTATAAGGGGTGACTGATTGAGAGTCATAAGTGCATAGCAAGATACTTTTAAAATACACTCATTAAATATCTAAATAATGATATTAACACTGTTAAAAATATTGTATTGATATTGTGACTAACACTAATAATGTTTACTGTCATTAATGCTATTTAATATTATTGATCATGAAGCTAATATTATTATTGGTATTAATACTTTTAATTATTATTGATATTGTGATTGATGATATAATGGATTGTGATGCAATGAACTATAGAAAGATAAATTGATACATATAATCAATATAGATGTTGCATATATTTTTTATATGATTTATAACATATTGTTCTCTTTTATCTAGCATTGATGTTAGTTGTAAGATTTTAGTTACTTGTTGGGCTATATACTCATTTCATGGTATTACATATTTTCAGAAATGGTAAGGATCCTATGATATGAGGTTCTGTATAACATGCATAATTTTTTTACCTATATTTCTAGAGAAAATGCAATTATGTTTCTTTATGTTGTTCATTGATAAGCTCTATTTATATAGTAAAAATGAAATATAGATATAATTCTTCAAATATAGATTATGGAGTGTGGCATCAGCATCACCCAACTATTGTCATTCATCTTCAACTAATGTCAATGATCATCCCTGAACCACCTTCACCAACTCTTATATCCATTACTTCTCACTATTTCTTCAATATTTTTCAATGCACCCAGCTGATTGAGTTGGCAATCTAGGCTTTATAATCTCATCTTCTCCAATAAAAGGGAAGAGCGATTTTTGTAATCATTACCTTATATAGTGAACTATTTCACCCAGGTCAGGGTATATGATTTTTCCTTCCTAAAATTTTCCACCTAAAAACTCCCACACTTCTTGTGAGCTTCTTTTATTTATGCACATGGAGACTTTATGCATTTTTTACATATATGTTTCAATATATATTTGAGTGAAAACACTATTTTAGGTTTCAAGTTACAACATGATTTTAATGATCATACTAGAAAAGGGGAAACTATTGATTGTGTTTATTTGTTATGTTGTTAGTTTACACTCTTTATCAATTTAATTTAATTAATTTCTTGGTTGAATGTTTATGTCTTGCTTCAATCTTCTTATGCTCTTAAGTTGAATTAATCACTTACTTTGTGGTTAATAATATCTATGCTCACACTCCTTATGTAATAATATAACTTTGGTGTGCAGATACTATTTGGGTGGCTTTGGTGTTTGGTAAACTAAGGCTTCGTTTGGGATGCTTTTCTTACTATTTTTTAAAGCAATTTTTTGGTAGAACTAGAAATTTTTGTACTAAAAACTACTTTAAAAAGCAGTAACAAAGCTGTCTCAAACAAAGCCCTAAGCGAGCCACAACTTGCACAGTTTAGTGGTTAGTTTATAACTTAATTATATGTTATATTACTCCTCAATTGTTCATACATATGCATCTTAGTTCACTTGTTTGATTTGTTTTATAAGTTGAATTGGTTTAATGGTGTTTATGCTAATTAAGTAATCCAATTCCTTATCTACATAATGTCCACTCACTCACACCATGAACAATTTTATGCATTCACTTTTACTTTTGTGTGTTTGGTTAATTATTTATTTATTTTTGTATGCTTCACTGTAGATGTTGTAGTTATGAACAATTTCAAAAGAAATATGAAAGGGATAGTGCATATCCAATTGGCTCCACATTTGATAATTTTAGACTCTAAAAAAAGGCATTATGGTTCTTAATTTAGGGGTGTCAATTTCGGGTCACGGGTCGGGTTCGGGTTGAACCCGGAACTGACCCGGGTTCAAACGGGTCAACCCTAACCCGACCCGGGTAGACAAACGGGTCGAAAATCCGAACCCGGACCCGACCCGACCTAATTTTGGGTTATGCCGGCATTGGAACGTCGGAACGGCGGCAGGCGGACAGCGGGCGAGGGGGCTGATGCGACACGCGAGGGCGAGGCAGCAGCGCGGGGCAGCGGGTGCTGCCAGGGGCAGCAACGCGGGGCAGCGGGCACGGGGCGCGGGCAGCGCGGGAGGGGGCAGCAGGCGGGAATCAAAAATTTTTAAATTAAACTGGTTTTTGGGTTGACCCGGGTGAGCTCTAAATTCTTATATAGATTATTATATAAAATCTAAATTATTATATAAAATCAGATAAAATTGAGAGATTTTATTATACACAAAAATGACCTAATGGGTGAGCTCTAAATTCTCCAATTTTTTTACATAGAATGTTCTTCATCAAAACCAAACAACTAATTTCTATGATAATTTCATAATCAATCCAACTAAAAATACCAATCATAATTTAGATTTTATTTGGGACGGCTTTCTTACTGCTTTTTAAAGAATATTTTTAGTAGAAAATTAAAATTTTTTATTGGAAAACTGCTTTAAGAAGCAGTAAGAAAGTAGTGTCAAACGAAACCTCAATAACAATAAAAAATGATATGTAAAAAAAAAAAAACAAGAAGCGTCATTTAATAATAATAATTAAACTCACAATCAAAAACTCAAATCTCCTTAATTTTAATTTCCCCAAAAAAAAAAATCTCCTTAATTTTTCAAACATATATCACAAAAAACAGCTCAAAATCTCAAAATAAAGAGAAATAATTAAGGCTTCTTTTAGAACAATTTTTTCTCACTAATTTTAACAAATTTTAATAAATTTTTGTACTAAAAAATTACTATAAAAATATTATGAAAACTGTAAGGTTTCGTTTGGGGCTTCTTTCTAAATCAATTTTTTACTTAAAAAATTTGTTTAATTAGAAATTTTCATACTAAAAAATTATTTTAAAAAATAGTAAAAAAATTATTTCAGATAAATAATAAGTCTTCAATTCGTTTGGGACGGCTTTCTTATTGCTTCTTAAAGTAGTTTTATAGTATAAAATTTTTAATTTTTAAACTGAAAAGTTATTTTTATAAGCAATAAAAAAGCCGTCCCAAATGAAACCTTAGGCTTCATTTGGGACTGCTTTCTTACTGATTTTTAAAGCAGCTTTCAAGTACAAATTTTTTTTGAACTAAAAATTTTTTTAACGAAAAATAGTAAAAAACCGTCCGAATCGAATCATAAAATTACTAAAGAGATCATCTAAATACATAAGATGAGACATAATAAAATAATTAATTTTAATTTTTAAATATAAAAAAAATAAAGATCTTTCTCCACATCTTCCTCTCTAAATTTTCAAATAATTTATCTAAATCTCTCCCTATTTTAATACATTTATACGCATGAGATTTGTTGCGTGGCTAAGCAACTCTCTACATTTTGGCCTTTCTTTATCCTTCTCGTTGGCTCCCACTAATCCACTATGTCCTTTTCCTTAGCGTATTTTCCCCTCTTCTTCTCCCCCACAGATTTCCTTCTTCACTCTTAACTGTCTCCCACCGCTGACTCATGATTCAGCTAACCATGCTTTGTTTAGCTGTATCCAGATTCCATTTTTTTATTAATTAGATTAGGTTTTGTACTAATTACTTTATTAATCATATCAAAGTAATCCATAGAGTTAGTAAGGTGGATCAAGTTGATCAAATTTTATTATGATTTTGAATTTGATTCGAGGAACCGTTGGGTCAGGCTGTGGACCAATCATAATGCGTCATGTCACCTCTTGCTCGGTGTCGCGCATTTTTGTTGGTCTCCGGACGACGTTCTGCGTCCGGTCTCCGCATAAAATAGATTCTCCATTTCGGGTTTGATTTGAAGTTGGTCCGTATCGAACATATTTGACATGAACCTGAATTGTTTATTATATGGGTCCACATGTTTGACCCGGTCTTTACTAGATCTGTTTGACAAGTCTGTAGTATCGAACATGCAATTTTTTAAGATCTACACAATTTGTTTACCATGAGCTTGACCCGTTTAACACGACCGGAAATGATAATCGGATCAATTTGAACTTGTTAGGTCAACAGGAATACGACTCAAAAAATTCACCAAGTCAATATTTCAGATTGAAATCGAACCTGAAAATTTAGCGGGTCGACTCAAACCTGAATTTTTCAAATCAGGTCATTTATTTACACCCCTACCATCAGGTGAGCATCATAAAACTCATCGAAGATGTCTACAAAATAGAATTCATAAACTCATAGAAATCATCGAGTACTTAGAAAATTTTATTTATTTTTATAACAAATATAAGCAAATTTTGATAGGTATTTTTACTTATATTATTTACGGATTTACCTATACAGTTAAATTTTGACTAAAATATATTAATAGATTGCCAAAAGAGCATTTCAAGACACCAGATAATTTAAAAAGATGTTCAAAGCTTATCTCTCTTCCTATCTTTTCTATTTCTTTTTTCGCTAATTTTCTAATATATAAATTTAAATTTAAAAAAATTTAAGTAATTATTTTTTTTTTAATTTATAAATATTTTTCTTTTTATTTTGACCTGATTTTTTTCGTATAATGACAGATGAATAACGAAAAAATCATTTTATATTTGTTTTTTTGTGGAGGTAAAAAACATTAGCTTTGATATGTCCACATAAGATGAAGAGATAAGAACTAATATTTTGAGATTTTTATATAGGAATTTTTATGGATGGTATAAATCAGGAGAAAATCTTCTGATTAAGAAAAAGAATCTAATTTATTTTTCTACTAATTAATTAATAAGATAGGGATAATAGAGATAGATATAAAGGTGGAAAATATCAAAGGAAAATTATTGGATATTTAAGATTAATATTTATCATCTAAAAGTTTTAATAGACATAAAAAATATAAATATGATATATATTAAAATATGTGGTTTTTAAAGCTTCGTTTGGGAAGGTTTCTTTATTGCTTTCTAAAGCTAGCTCACGTATCATATTGATTCACTCATACTGATCACTATGATTTTTAAAACCAGACCAGCCAATTCAACTAATAGAATCGTGAACCGGCGGCCAGCCAGTTCAAATTCAATACACTCGCATAGAACTGGCCAACAATCGTTCAGTACGTCGATCTAACCGTGGAAATAGTGAACTAACTCCGATTTTCAGAAACCATACAGACCATGGAACTGGCGAATCGCACCGGCTTTCAAAAATCATCCAATTCAATTAAAACGGAATAGAGCCATTGGATTTACATCAAGCGGACTATAAGAAAAATTTTGGAATGAAAAGAAAACCTAATATTCCTATTCGGATATTTCAATCCCGTCCGCCCCTTCTTTCGCGTGAGTAGGTTTTGATGTTCCGAACCTATTCGTTCGCCTCTTCGTTTTATAACTAGACAAACGGCCCACTTCAACCATGACGAAGGCTCCTCTCAATACATGCATTATTCCTCTCCTGTCTTCACACTCACTTCTCGTTCTTCAAACCATGGGACGTAAGTTTTTAAGAAACCTCATTTTTCTAAGTTTTTTTTTTATATATTTTATTTTTTAATGTTTGAGAGTGTGAGTTGAAGACCTTATTGAACAACTTAATTTTTAATCATAAGAAGATTAGAAGGACTAACTGACCGAAGAATTCTGAATTATTGACTACTTTATTAATTTTTTATTTAAAATTAATAAAACTAAATAATAACAAATTTAAAATTTAAACATTAATAATATCTAAAATAATGATTGTCAAAAAATAATAATAATAATAATAATAATAATAATGATTGTCAATTATTTCGTTGGTTAAAAGTGTTGCTCTTTATAGGAAGGTTTAGATTCAACAAATTAATTTCAACATTTAAAAAATAATTAAAAAATTTAAATAAAATATTATTTATCATTAGAGGAAAATTTCTCCCCCTATAAAAACCCCTTTCACCCTTATAGCCCAACTCGCCCTTTCCCTCTCTTTCTCTCGCTCTCTCTCTCTTCCTCTTACTGCTTCTTCTCTGCTTGAATAAGCTTTCTACATTCCCCAATCTCGCCTTCCATGGCGATACCTCCAGTTCTTCTGATCCTCTCTGTTCTCCTCTTCTTCCTTCTCCGCTACATTACACAGAAGAAGAGACCGCCACCAGCAACAAAGCATCTCCCTCCAGGATCCATGGGATGGCCTTACATAGGCGAAACATTCCAGCTCTATTCCAACAATCCGAACAATTTCTTCGCGGAGAAGCAGAGAAAGTACGGCGCTGTGTTCAAAACCCACATACTTGGTTGTCCCTGTGTAATGGTTTCAAGCCCTGAGGCCGCGAGATTCGTTCTGGTGACAAAGGCGAATCTCTTTAAACCTACTTTCCCGGCCAGTAAGGAGAGGATGCTCGGTCCACAGGCCATCTTCTTCCAGGGAGGGGATTACCACGCCAGACTCCGTCGCCTCGTTCTTCGAGCTTTTATGCCGGAAGCCATCCGCCGAAAGATCGCCGGCGTCGAGGAGATTGCGGTTCGGGTGCTATCGTCTTGCGATGGCCGATTCATCAATACTTTTCAGGAAATGAAGACGGTGAGTTTCGGATATCTGAAATCTGAAATTAGGATATGTAGGACCTACTCTTTTTCCGCGTGTCCAAATTTTCTAGGGTTTCTGCAATGCAATTTAATGGTAATTATGATATATTTTGAATGCTAATTCAACAATTGGAAGCAGATTTGGCACTTTGTTCGTATTTTGGATTACGTGCTTCTTCTTGTTTTTTTTAAAGATTTGATCCGCTGTCCTGCTTCTACTTCCTGTCTAATTATGTTAGAACATGTCTATATTTCTAAAATAAATCTATATAAAAAATTTTAAATTAATGTTCAGTCTACCTGATAGAAAAAATCTATAATTCAACATATATTTGCTTTGTGAGTTTATGCATAGGTCAATCAAATAAAATTTTATTTATATCCGAAAAATCAATTAGACCTTAATTGATTTTTTCTGATAATTTTCTTTGAAAAGTGAATGTTTTATTTTCTCAAACACATTTTTATTCTTTATAAACATATTTTTTAATCAAATAAATTTAAGAAAGATCACATTCTGATTCTTTTGAAAAGATATTTTTTCTCACCATAAAAATAGGAAGAAACATAATAGTTTATCTCCTAAGCAATTCAACAATAAATACAAAGAAATTAAATGAAATCAAGATTTGTATTCATACAAGAAAAAAAAAACACTAAAAGAAAATTAGATAGTTACAGATTTTGTGCTTCTGTTCTATATTTGGTTCAAAAACTCCAGATCCATGCATTTTACATTTTTACTGAAAAAAAAAAACAGATATATAAAAAAAAAAAGGAATTCAATGCATCTTGTGTTAGAAAACCTATTTTTTTTTTCACATGTTTTTTTCCAAATTTTCCCCAATTTTTTCTCCATTAGATCCTGTCTTCCATTACTCCTGACTCAATCCTAATCACCAATATTTAATTTAATTACCGTACGCACTGAATGTCGCCTTGCTTTCAATATTCGGAAAAGAGGAACAATCCTGTATTGAAGAGTTGAAGCAATGCTACTATATTCTGGAGAAGTGATACAATACAATGCCAATGAATCTACCTGGAACACTATTTCACAAGGCCATGAAGGCCAGGAAACAGTTAGGGTTTCCTCGCCTCATGGAATCAAAGGAAGCTCTTTCTGATGATCAGATCCAGATAACATCATCGAGTCGCTATTCTGATACTGATCTATTCTTTCATTTACTTTCAGAGAGGCTGTGGAGGATGTTGAGTATGAAGGTCTGTTATTTTCATTCTTGTTTTTTTTAAGATTTTCCTTTCCCATCTATTTACTACTTAGATCAGTTGCTGCAATTATATGTATATTATGTATGATGTAAAAATTCTATCTTTGTTCTCTAACAATTATGCTGATTATAGAAACATTGCCCTTATACATTTTGGAAGAAAAATCTTCAAATAGTCTCCTGATTATCCGTCTATAGCCAATGTAGGCTTCGTTTGGAACGACTTTCTTATTGCTTCTTAAAGCAGCTTTATAGTAGAAAATTTTTAATTTTTGTACTAAAATGCTACTTTAAGAAGTAATAAGAAAGTCGCTTAGTTTCGTTTCGGATAGGATTTTTATTACTTTCTAAAACAGTTTTTTAGTTCTTGAATTAAAAAATTTTATACAAAAAAATCGTTTTAGGCAGCAGTACGAAAGTTGTCCCAACGAAGCCTTAGTCTCAAAATATGATGTTGCTCTAATTTAATCCACCAAATTAACAAAATGGACTCAATTTAGTCCCAAAAGGATTATTTTGGATCAATTTTGTATAATTAAGAGACTAAATTAGAGCAACGTAATACTCTTAGATTATCTTATTCATATATGAATAATCACGGGATTATTTTGAAATTTACACCTACATTTTAGACTCAATTTTGTGTATTATTTTTACTTAATTATCACTTATTTATTTAATTAATTAAAATAAATATCTTGTGGATGACAGGTTATCTCATTCCAAAGGGATGGAAGGTGCTACCTTTGTTCAGAAACATTCACCACAGCCCAGAAAACTTTCCTGACCCTGCAAAATTCGATCCCTCCAGATTTGAGGTACCATTCAACAATCTTTTACCTAAAATAAATGTAATATATAATTATTAAATTTATTTTTAAATGATTTAAATATTTATTTTGAAATTAAATTCAATTATTAAAAAATTAATTCCACTCAAAATATTAAAAATGGTTAAAAATTAAAATATACAAAGAGGTGGAGTGCCCGTTATAAGAGATGTTTACCGTCCATATGTCAATCAGGATATGTCATATCACTCGATACATAGCTGTACATAATAACTATATGCAGCGTATTGATGATGTGGGGCGTCCAGATTGGCCTCAGAACGGTGTCCGATGATCGAGAAATTATTCTGTGCCGAGACCGGACGTAGAATGTCGTCCTGAGACCAATCAGAATGTGTCACGCCAGCTGTACCGAGCCACGGTACCAAACAGTACATGAACATTTGATAATTAACGAATATGTGATGTGGCGCATTCTGATTGGTATCCGAACGACGACCAAAATTATTTTCGGTGAGCTCACCGCATCTAATAATTTCACGCCAGTCAGAAGAGTGAGACATTGATGGAATCCGTTATGGCGTGGAAGGTACAGTCGCTGTCTCTGCTCGTTCATTTCCAGCGAGCGTTCCTTCAATTATTATCAAATATTAAATCATAAATTTCACACAAATGAGCTCCATTTTTAAAAGCTTGATATTATCATTTTTTCCTTTTTTATTCATGCATCAGAATATTCTGATCCGTTCATTAAATTCATTTGGACATTAGCGCAAATCACTAATCTCAAAGTAAACCACTAATCACTAGCACTAATCTCAAAGTAAAAATACATCATATGGTTTTTTTTTTATTATTGTCAGCTCTCAATCAAAGGAAATAAATATGTTTTTGTTTGTTGTGTGATGACAGAAAAGTCCAAAGCCGAACACGTACATGCCCTTCGGAAATGGGACCCACGCCTGCCCTGGAAATGAGTTGGCAAAGCTGGAAATACTCGTCTTCCTCCACCACCTCACCACAAAATACAAGTGGGTCCCCCTCCCCCTCCTTCCCTCTTATTAGATCTCCCCTATCTCCTTTTATATATTTTATTTATATATATTCAAGCTTGCAGCTCAATAGTTATATGTAGTCAACATCAAGATTTCAATTTTTGAATGGGTTTCAATCTTATCATAAAATTTTATATGATTATTATTTTTAATAATTTATTTTATATTTTAAAATTTTATTTTAATTAGAAAATCTTTTTTTAAATGTGAAAAATGAGATTTTTTTTAGTGGTTTATTGGAAATGAAGTTAATTGATTGAGGTTAGTTTTGTATATATATACACACACATAGGGGTGTCAATTCGGGTCAACGGGTCGGGTTCGGGTCGAACCTAAAATTAACCCGGCACTATACGGGTCAACCTGAACCCGACTCGTTTTTAAAAACGGGTCAGGTTTCCAGACCCAAACCTGACCCAATTCTGGTCCGGGTCAACCCGACCCGACACGAATGACCCGAAATTTGATCTAAAAATTGTTAGTTTTCGGGTCAAAATCGGGTCAATCTCTGATTTTTGAGTTAAATAGTTGTCAATTTCGGGTCATTTTCGGGTTGCTGGGTCAACCCGAACCTGATCTGATTTTTAAAACAGGTTGATTTGTTGAACCCAAACCCGACCCGTTTCGTTGTGTCCGGGTTGACCCGAATCTGGATTTTTCAGGGTCAGATTCGGGTTGTGTCAAAAATTGACACCCCTACACACACAATAAATTAGATCATAATACAATATAAATGATTTATATATTAAAAGACATAAATTTTACAGCAAATTCTGATTGTTTTTAGTCATAAAAAAATTAAATATCTAATATTTCTAATAAAATGTTTTTTTTTTCTTCTTGATTTTCTTACACCCATAACATAAAGAAAAATTTAAAAATATATATTTGAATGCAAATAATGATTATTTTTCCTTCTAATTTATTGAGATTGTACTTACTATTTCAGGTGGTCGATTTCTGGATCCAAAAGCGGAATTCAGTTCGGACCTTTTGCTCTCCCCCTCGACGGTTTGCCCATCAAAATCGATAGCTTAGCGGAAAAGAACTAATAGGCTTCGTTTGTTCTATAAAGCTGCTTTAAGAAGCGGTAAGAAAGCCGTCCCAAACGAAGCAATTGACTAATTATTTTTATATACTATTGGGTGGAGAGCAATATATTTTATTTTTTGTACATATAAAAAAAATAAGAGAGAGAAAGAGAGAGCTTTTGCAATCAAAGCGATGTGCATAAGCTCTCTATGCTCAGAGAAAGAGAGAATAAATTAGTTTATTCATAAGGAAAATGGAATAAAAGAGCCTAACCTTGGTTAAAAATCAAGGTAGGCACAAATTATTTCAAGTTTTTTTTTTTTTTTTTTTTTTTTTTTTTTTTTTTTTTTTTTTAAGGGGTGTTATGTTCATTTGTTATTGAGCTGAGAATTATTGTAAAACATAGCTCATGATTGAATTTCAGTTGCTTTTATCAATAATATTGAGATTCTTATTCAAATGATTTTGTTCAATGAGACAGTTTTATCTCTTACTATGCTTGATGGTGATGATATTCGTGTTGGATAACAATTATATCGTAACGATATTATGATATAAATTGTATCAAGATGAACATAATCTTAAGTTTCGTACCACGAAGTAATCGGTTTTGGTCTAACTTTTGATTTAAATCTCCGATAATAATGATCTTTCGAGATCTAAGGCATTTTGTCGATTCACCCGTTATTGCGGGGGATGTGATGGTCCAATATAAATATCTAAAGTAGTGTGATCAAGAGGAAGGAGAGAGTGATTCAACCAATCATTCTCTATTGTTCAAGACCTATAAGCTACCCACCGATGCTTAGCTTGGTTGGTGGGCAAGTACGGTTGGGAATCCCCCAACTGGTGCTCGATTCCCCTCGAGCGGCAATGCCTCTTAAGTGAGGCTCAATTAAGTGTGGGTCAGGTGTTTTTGGGGCGGGTGCCTCTTCTAGATCAATCAAAGATTAGTCACGCAGCCAAACGCCCTTTCATCTGGCTACCCAAAACAATAATTTTAAATATAGGAGTTATTTTATTGAATGTAAATTACATGCATTGATTTTTTTAAATTATTATGATATATTTTAATTGCACTAAAAGTCATGAGGTTTCTCACTTTGAAATTTGCCCAAATTCATCCAAAATAAACATTTTATGACATTTATATTTCATATTTGATTTACTTCAAATCAAACACCGAAAAATAAAAATCATATATTTCTTCTAATCTACACTCATAATACTTACAAAAAAATATACACTATAAAGCCTTAAACCTAAACCATCCTACTAATACAATAAGACTATTGCATTTATTCCTAGATCAATAAGGATTATGTCATATTTGTTATTTCTATCAATTACATCTCTGATCAAATTCCTTCCTACTACCTAACATAAAGAAGTTGCTCTTTACAGTAAATCAATATCGCACTCGTGCTTCAAATTCTGGAGTAATTATTACGTCTGGTCAAATCCGAACATATTTGAATGTATACCGAGCAATACCGAGTTTCAGGTGACGTGGCACGTGTTTATTGGTCTATGAACGCGTTCGATAACCGGACGTAATAATTGCTCCAAATTCTGAAGTTAATAAATAGCTTAAACAGTTCAAAATCGAGCCTGCTAAAGTTTCCAAAAAGCTAAACATATTCTTTAGCTAACTCATGCTTCAAATAAGTGTGAACTCATCTAAAGTCTTTGATTTAGGCATCGTTTGGAACGTGTTTATTACAGTTTCTTAAAACAGATTTTTAATAAAAAAATTTTTGAATTAAAATTTTTAACACTGAAAAGCTACTTTAAAAAAATTGTAAGCTGTCTCAAACAAAGCATTAATACTCATTTATTTTATAGTCCTTCATTTTTTTAAGTAATGCAAATAATGCCCTTTTTATGGGTTATTTAATTTTAAATCACTTATTTCCTCTATATATTTCTCTCAAACATTTTTTTGAAAAAAAAAAAAAAGAACAGATCAAGCAGCCAAGAAATTATTCAAATTTAATTTTCAAGTATGGCAACCATATAGAATGCATGAGGAGAAATTATTCTGTGCGGATTCCGGATCATTCGGAGGCGAATCACAGTGCGCCACATCAACTGATACATAGCGGTACCAAGCATCAGTATCGAACAAACGAGTGATGTGGCTCGTTATGATTCACCTCCGGACGGCATCCGGAATCCACACATAATAACTAATCTAAATCAAGAGAGAATTATTAAAATGCCATCTTATTCTATTCGAAATCCAATCATAAGTAAAATCTGTATATTAGGACAGATAAGTTAAAAATTATTTAATTTATTTTAAGAAGAACATAACACGAGTAATCAATCAAAAATTAAACCGCACTAATCTCAAAGCAGATTAAATAGATTCCAAACTCATCCAGATTTTTTATTTTATTTTTTTCAATCACAAACTGTGTTAACTGAATAAATAAAAAGAATGAAAATTTAAGGTTTAACAAGCTTGATTTATAAATAATTAAATAGTATAAAGTGCAACAAGCAAAATAACAAAAAATGTGATATTTTAGGTTTTGTTTGGACAATTTTCTTACTGCTTTCAAAAGCAATTTTCTAACATAAAAATTTCTTGAAATACAAATTTTTGTACTGAAAACTGTTTTAAAAAGCTGTCCCAAACGAAACTTTAGTTGCTAATAAACTTTTTGCAATGACAGACATGTGGAGTAAAATGAAAGGTTTTGAAAAATTATGACGGTTACAATTTTTATATCTCAGAAAAAAAAAAAAAAAAAAAAAAAAAAAAAAAAAAAAGAGAAGGTTACAATTATCTAAAACATTTCATATAAAAGTTGCATAAAAATTGGCGGCCTTGTTGCAATGCCGCTGTGTATAATGAGAAATGGGGAGTTAGAAAGGCTATCTTAGCTCCAATATTGGGCTGGCAGTGCCATATGATTTCTTCCATTGAGTATTGGAGCTATTGGATTAGCTTAATGCTATCTCCTTCAATAATGATTAATGATGCCTTTCACGTCGAACATCCTAGATTTAGGCTTCGTTTGAGACGGCTTTCTTTATGCTTCTTAAAACAGTTTTTTAGTAAAAAAATTAAAAATTTTGAACTAGAAAGTTGCTTTAAAAAGTAGAGAAAAAAAAAAAAACGTCTCAAACGAAGCCTTAACTATGCTTTGGAGAAAAAGGACAGCTTCAAGTTCCAATTGTATGGCATCCCAATGCTCAGTTCGCTTGCTAGCAGCCAAAATGAGTTCTCCATGATCATCAAGGATCACTGCTCCAAAACCCAGCATGGTGGGAAAGTAGAAGGTCCCCATCAATGTTAATTTTTATCCACCATGCTACCCACCAATGTTGGGAAGAAATTTAGTGGTGTCAATTTCGGGTCACGGGTCGGGTTCGGGTCGAACCTGGAACTAACCGGGCACTATTCGGGTCAACTAGAACCCGAACCGTTTTTGCAAACGGGTCATTTTTTCAAACCCGAACCCGACCTGCTTCGGGTTCGGGTCAACCCGAGACGACCCTAATGACCAAAGGCCGACCAAAAATTTCTGATTTTCGGGTCAAAAAATGGGTCAATCTCTAATTTTCGTGTTTAAACAGATTAATCTCGGGTTTTCGGGTAAAAAAATGGGTCAATTTCGGATCACTATGTCAACTTGAACCCGACCCAATTTTTAAAACGGGTCGATTTGTTGAACCCAAAACCAACCCTAACCCAGAATTTTCGGATCAGGTTCGAGTCAGATTTTCAGGTCGTATCAAATATTGACACGATACACTTTGAGAGGATACCGATGTGAGTGATTCAATGTGGTGGTGAGGATGGTGGCAGTTAATATGATGGGAGTCCCAAAGGACCTTCCACGCTTCTTCACATTTCTTGTTCTCCATGTTTGGTAGACAGCATAGCAATAGCTGCATGCCATGGCTGGATTCGAAGTGGCAGATAGTGTGGAGCTTTATATGTATGCTTCATACTAATTTATACAAACGCCGAAAATCAGAACAAGAGTAGGAAGAAACTCTCTTGTTTATGAAAAATTATTAGGTCCTCCCACCTGACGTAGAGCTACGTCCTCCCAGAGCTAAAATCGCGCTAAAAAACAAGAAATACCAAGCAAATACCGAGCAATACCAAATAATAACAAGGAATATCATCATGTGAAGACCAATACCGAGTTATACCGAGCAATACAAAAAATACCTAGTTTTTCCTAGAAAAAACTAGGTATGTTTTTATATAACTCGGTATTGCTCAGTATAGCACGGTATAACTCGGTATTGGTCTTCACATGATGATATTCCTCGTTATTACCAAATAATACCTAGCAATACCGAGCAAAAACCGAATTTTTTGGCGGTGGGAGGACGTAGCTCCAGGTGGGAGGACCTAATAATTCCAAGTGTATAAACCTCTACACTTTTAGGTAACAAAAGC
The DNA here is from genome assembly GCA_019514585.1 of Dendrobium officinale. Taxonomy (NCBI): domain Eukaryota; kingdom Viridiplantae; phylum Streptophyta; class Magnoliopsida; order Asparagales; family Orchidaceae; genus Dendrobium; species Dendrobium officinale. The sequence continues at coordinate 2,484,409 of CM033689.1, forward strand.
ATGCAGAACAAAGGATAGAATAAATCCATCAAAATGTTTATAAGTGTAGAGTTTCTTCATATACATCCAATTCAAATAACAGCAGTTGTACATGAGAGGCAGGGTAAATCTACAGCAATAGCTGGAGAAATTACTGCAGGATTGAATGATGAAACACAAATTAACTATAAAAGAGATTGACAACCACAAAAGATGACAACAACAACAACAAGCCTTTGTCTCACTATGTGGGGTCAGCTACATGAATCCTTTTTCGCCATTGTGTCTGGTTAAAAGTCAAATTCTCATTTAAATCTAATAAAGAAAAATCATTTCTAATATTTTCTAACCAAGTCTTTTTAGGTCTACCTCTACCTTTCTTAACATAAGTCAAATCTAATACCTCAACTTTCCTAACCGGGTTATCGGGAGGCCTTCGTTTAATGTGACCAAACCATCTAAGGCGACTCTCTCTAATCTTATCTTCCATTGGAGCTACTCCAACCTTTTCACGTATATGCTCATTTCGTATCCTATCTCTAAGGGTCAAGCCACTCATCCACCTAAGCATCCTCATCTCTGCAACACTTAACATAGAATTATGCTTCTCTTTTAATGGCCAACATTCGGCATCATAAAGCATTGCAGGTCTCACCACCATCTTATAGAATTTTCCCTTAAGTTTGAGGGGGACTTTTCTATCGCATAATAAGCCCGATGCATTCCTCCACTTACATAAACCTAACATCCACAAAAGAGAACACCAATATTTATATAGTCCAACTTACATAAACCTAACATCCATGGCCGCACAGAGATTGAATAATCCACTAAACTTCAAAAAGAGTATATAAATGATTACACTTCATGCAAAGTTGAAGATATAGACAAATAGTTGAGAGAAGAAGTAGTCACCTGGTAGGAAGATGAGGGCTAGCCAAGGAGAAGGAGATGCTGATGTTGCTCCAATTACTCTCCCAAATAAGAACTATTTCTTGCTATGACGAAGAGCTTCTTCTCTTTGCTAGAACTGAAAATAGTAAGACTTTTTTCATCTTCAAGAAGCCAAAGTTGAACAATTTTCTGTACAGTACATCCATGTCATAAGCAGCAACAACAACAACAACATCAAGCCTTTGTCCCACTATGTGGGGTCGGCTACATGAATTCTTTTTCGCCTTTGTGTCATGTTAAAAATCAAATTCTCATTTAAATCTAATAAAGAAAGATCATTTCTAATATTTTCTAACCAAGTCTTTTTAGGTATACGTCTACCTTTTTTAACATAAATCAAATCTAAAACCTCAAATTTCCTAACCTGGTCATCGAAAGGCCTCTGTTTAATGTGACCAAACCATCTAAGGCGACTTTCCCTAATCTGATCATCCACTGGAACTACTCCAACCTTTTCACGTATATGCTCATTTTGTATCCTATCTCTAAAGGGTAAATCCACTCATCCACCTAAGCATCCTCGTCTCTGCAACACTTAACTTAGTATTATGCTTTGAAGTCGTTAAGGTAAAATTAGGCTTTGCAAGACCTCAATCCATTAGTGCCAAAATTATGAAACTTTATTTTATTATTATGTTGCTCTTTCATTCTGGATTTTTGTCTATCATATAATGCTCGTTTATTATTGAAAGCTTCCACTTGAAAAAAGTTTTATAATAGGCAGCTCTCACTTTTCTGGTACTTCACTTCATATACTTTATTATCATTGTTACTTCCAGAAGTTCTTATCACAGTTGTTGAACCCAACACCGCAATACATGACATTGCATTCTGCAACACAAAGTTCACGAATTTTGTTCTCCTTAAAGACAACCAATGCACCCTTACTTTAAGAGCATCAATATTATTACAGAATCTATATCCTCCGACGCTAAAAACTCTTAAAGATATTAGATTGTTCATCAAAACTATTGCGTATCTAACACCAACAAATGATATTGTTATACTACCATGCACCTTTAACTTCCTAGTGCCAAAACCTTATGTTTGCACATAGAATCTCTTTTAATATATTTTGAGATTTAGTCTTGCTATGATTATAGGAGAACCCTCGCATAAGATCTTCCTCTAATATGCAATAAAACTTCATGATGGGGAAATCAGATCATGGAAAGTAATCGGAGACGTGGTCGACAATCTACAGCCACGACTGCATTGATCTATTATTTATTCATCGTATGTATTTGTTTTATTTATTTGCATTATGTATTTGTTTTATTTACATTTTCTATTTTACCCTTAAGGGTTTGGTCATATGTAAGTCCTAGCGGCAACGTTGTCTTTTAGTTCTCTTTCATTGTATGAAGCTATTTATAAGCCCCTTATGTTTATTTTCAAGTTAATGAAGAATTATAATGAAAATTTCTGCAACTTTGTGTTTTATGAGAGTTTGAGAGCTTTGGAGGGAAATCTCTAGGAGAAGGGAAACATATCACCCACCAACCTTGAAAGCACTCGGTTCATGGCTCTTTTCTACCTTGATCTTGTCTTCTTCTTCCCTTCCCCTCCCTTCCACCGTACGGCCAAGCCCTTTCTCCCAAAGCCGCCAGCCACCTAAATCCTTCTCACCGCCGGCCAAACCTAATCCCACATCCCACCTCTTGGCCAAGCTCCACACCACACCCCCCTTCCTACTCGGTTAACACCCCATCCTCCCCATCTCCAAGCCACCCAAATTCCCACCCCAACCCTAGCCTAGCTGCCGGCCCACCCCCTCCCCCCTTTGCCTCCAAAATTCAAACCCCCTCATCATTACTTTCCTTCTCTACATAACCTCTTTTGGGAAAGTCTTGATTTCAATTATTCAATTAATTTTGAATTTTGAAAAATTTCCTAAAATAGAATCCTATTTTAGGAAAGTTCTTCAAATCAAATCCAAATCAATTTTGTATTGGATTGGATTTAAGTCCTCCTCCTTAATTTGGGATTCCCAATTAATCAAGTAGTAAACCCCCTTTCCCTAAACCCCCATCCCCATCACCATGCCACCCCACCCCCCCCCCCCTCTCCCTATCTCTCTCTCCCTCCGCAATAATTGCCTTCCCTCTAATTACTTCAATCAAGCCTCTCATTAGGGATTGATTTTCCCTCCCTTTCTCTTTACTTGAATTCAAACTTCAAGTATTTCCCTCCATCCTCCACCTTTAAAATCTAAATCATATTTTCCCACTTCCCTCACTAACCTAGCCGGTCCTAACTCCACCATAATCTGAACCTAAACTCTCCCAAGCCTCCTACCTTGGTCGGCCACCTTCCCATCCCTTATTCTACTTGGATTCCATAGAGAAACGTCTTTCACTGAAGGAGAATCCTAAAGGACAGCAAAGAGCGTCTTCCACAATACTTCAACACCACGTATCTTATGCATGGCTGATTCTGAACTCGACTCCGGCTTTGTCTACAATGAACAAGGCTTCGTCGACATCCTCTGATCACCCTTCTTCGACGTCAATCCGGAGGTAGATAATTCTGTCGAGGAATACTAGGAGCGCATCATATTCACTCTTTCGGAAGCCATCGAAGACAACTTTCCACCGTGCAAATTATCACCACACCAAGACAAGGGTGAACTCTTTCCCCCTCCTCAATTTTCTTCCTATTCTCCTTCGATTGTGGTCGTGTATCAAGCATAAATAATCTTGCAAAGCTCTCCGCCAAAGCTTAGTAATGTAAGGAATGAGTGATAGACTTCTATGTATCTAATTTCATTGTTAATCTAGGGATGTTATTGGAAATCCTCTATATTTTCTTATGTTGAATTTTCTAATTATTTTGTGATCCTAATTATTATTGTGTGACTTGGCCTAAACTAAGGCACCCCTTTCTTGTTTTCCATTTTCGTTAAGTGGCTAACGTTTTAATTCTTATTGCTCTTACTTGAAAGCGTGAAAATTCTTATATCAATCATTTAAAGCATTCATAGTTCTACATCACTTCAGCTAGTTTATCATTTCCCTCGAGCCTAGTAACTAGTCTTTTGAAAGTGGTGAGTTCTTGACATCCACTAAACTTATTGTATCGTGATCATACAATATGATATCTTGAAAGTACTTACAAGAGAAAGATAAAGAACACAATAGTAATAAAGTTTAATCTTCATCATCAACAATCAAATAATATTCCTCAAATCTCAAATGATGGAATCAAATTCATTCAAATGTGATTTAATAAACACAACTTCTAGCATGCGAAGAAAATATTCTCTACTTATGATAAAGTTTGTTGAACAGACTTTTGGCCGTATACAGAGACTCCAGTTTAAGTCACACACATTCTTTAGTCGTCTCCTCAAAGACCTTTGTTAAGACCCCATCTGTCAAATACAATTGAATCGTTAAGAAAGCCTTCTCATCCATCTCTATCTTGTCTTATCTACTCATTACTTTAGGTATCTTACTACATCACATGTGTGCTTTTACAAGTTCCTGTTGGACAAATACACAAGGCATCTTAGTTCTCTGGTCCAAAACACTTTGAGCCATCACTTCTCTCAACCTTGAACTTCAAGTTTATCGAACTTTTCATGACCTTGCTTGGATACCAATTGTTAGGAAAGTGATTGCTATCAACTTAGAGGCAAGTAAGAAGACCAACAAAGTAAGCGCAAGAGATCAATAACCACAAAAAAAAAGAGCATCAATATTTATATCGTTCGACTTAAGTAAGCCTACATCAACGACTCTACAGAGAGATCGAATAATCTACTAAACTTCAAAATTTTATATATATGAAATATTATACTTCATACAAAGTTGGAGAGATGGACAAACATGTCACAATCTAGTTGAGAGAAATGTGGCCACCACTTGCTATGAATCTGAGGGGTAGATGTGAAGGAGATATTTATGTTACTCCAGTTATTGTCTTCACCTCCTTGTTGTATGAGTCCAAAGGAGAATAAATCTTTACCATGACCAAGATCTTGTTCTCTTACTAGAACCAAAAAATAGTAGCACTTCATCCTTGTTAAAGAAGCCAAAGAACTCTCATTGCTAGCACCCAAAAAATTCCATCCTTTCTTTCTCAGATTACACAACTCTCCTCTCTTCCTTTTCCTCTCCTATTTTTATTGCTTCTTATTGTGGGATTGCATCAATATAAAGCAGCCATCCTTATATATAATGTTTAAATATGGTGAAACTTGAATTTGACAACCATTATGTTTGAAAATAAATGAATTAATCATAAGTTAGGTTAATCGGAGATAGAAAATTTTCTAATTAGGCACAAATTGACTTTTTCATTAGTTATGTTTTAATTAATTATTATGATAAAATTTTAACTATAGTATAATAATAAAATTTATTTCCATATAAAAATCAAAACTACAAGGAAATTTTTTATGCCTTCTGCATATTTGATTTGATCATGAAGAAAAGAATTATGATTAATAACAATTGTTGCTTTATATCACAATAAACTTTTATTGCTATAATACTCCAAAATTTCAATTTTTCAATTATCCCTAAGAAGGTCGTAGAAAATCTATTTATTTAAAGCAAGAATCTGATATATCCGGCGGCCAAACCCTGCAAAAAAATAAATATATATACTAGGAAATATATTTACCAACGGATTTTCAACGACTCCATTTCTGTCACAAAAAATGTCATATGAAAAGGACTTTCATTGAAAATCTTTCTGTCAAAAATACTTGTGGCAAATTTTCGAAGGAATTGCGAAGGAAAATTTGTGAGAAGAACCAACAGAATATTTCTGCAGGAAAAAATGGTTCGGCAAAATTTTAGAAGAGCTCATTCCACTGGAATTTTCGGCAGCCAGGCCACCAAAATTTTGGAAGGATTGTACTATCAGAAAGACTGATGAAATTTCCAACTAATAATATCCGCCGGAAATTTTCTGATGGAAATAGAGAATTTTGAAGGTCTCTAAATATCAAAGTGGAGTAACATGGAAGAAGTAAATGATCAAAATTCACTTAAAAAGGGAATGATATCTAGTGATGTTAAGCAATCTCACAAATTTCACAATGAAATTCGTCAATGTCAACATTTTTTAATAAAAAAGGTAACATGGATTTAAGGACTTTAAAATATGAATGTCCTAATCTATAATGATGATCCCAAACAGTATCGTCGTGAGAAATATAAATAAAGGAGAAAGTTGAATACTTTTTGCAACTATTATTGCCCTCCAGTAAATATAATTAATCATTTTCTCAATCTTGCCCAATCATCTTCCTCATAATTAGGTCTTGAGAAACACATATCAATAAAGAATATGTCTAAAGTGGTCATCCAGGGCGAATATGGACAAGATTTGATTTCAAAAAGCAATGGAATCCGTGAAGAAGAACATGCACAAATATATTTAAAGTCCTCCTCCCAGTAAAATCACAATATTTAATTTCTGGAAGCAATTGGCATTTGCTCATAGAAAAGTTTATCAGAATACTAAAAGATTAGCAGAAAATAAATTACTTAATAAGACAAATAAAAGTGTAAACTTGTTAGTATAGCATGTTCTCCTTCATATATCAACTATAACAAACTACAGCAGATGACAAAGCACCTTTGTGCACCACTATCAGCATACCATTTGGGGTTGGTGTTGTTGGAAGTGGAGATGGGAGTAAGATAGATCTGCAAACTCAATAATAAAAAGTATCAAAGGTGCAAAAAGGTTTAGAGCTAATTAAGAAGAAAAAGCTTCAAAGGCGTGAAAATGGAAAAGTATATCAAAATACTAAAATAGTAAAGAACTTCCAATGTCAACGGTTCCTTCTAGAAAAGAAAACAAATTTTAAAAGAAGCTTAGGAGAAGCAGCATACCTAAAATAACTGTTAATTAATCAAGAGCTGTTGGTCCAGGAATCCTGTGGGTAAAAGTTCCATCATCCTTTGTATTCAGAGTCTAAGATCAACAAGATTAAAAAAATTGCTCAATTCTCAATCATCTTCTATGCCAAGAGATTTCTACAGCTCCAGCACCTAACTAAAGTATGAGCTGACATATAATTTAGCTTCTATGCCTATAGGACCGTCATCACCGCCAACGGCATGGAGAGCAACAGGTACGGACGACAAATTCTGCAATACTAGAGGAAAAAAAACAGCCTCAAGCTTTCTCTTTTCTGAAAATACAGATGGTGTAACATTAGCAGAACAAGCTCCATAACTTATTGTTTCAGTGCCCTCTTCATCTACTCCAAAACTAATTGCTTCAGTGCCTTCTTCATCAAGGTCTGATACAGATGGATATGTCAACAATACAACATCTTCAAGGGGACGAAAATTTTCAAGGTTATCCATTCTTTGGATAATCTTACTCCTAATCAAGTCCAACACCAACAAACCAGTCATTTCAAGCCATTCAACAGCCAAGCACTTAACTTCATCATAATGTATGCGCAGCTCCATACCAAAGTTTTGTATGTAAACTGACATAAACCTTGGTCCCAATGCCAAAACTCTAGCTTCAGTAACTAGAGGGGTCTCTTTCTGCTTCAAAAGAGCCCATATGTATAATTTCTCCCCAGCTTCCTCAGCTCGTCGGCTAGCTAGAGTTCTTTCATTACAATGTGCAGCAAGTTCTCCCAAAGCATCGCCATCTGGTATTTTGAACTTCAATGCAGAAGCAGATAGGGCTTCCCTTCCAAATGCAGATTCAGCAGCATGCTTATTAAAGCGAAGTCCAGCAAAATATGTGCTCATGATTTCAGTTTCAGATGATTCTAGTTTGTCCACACTTCGCTTTAGATACATTTTCTCAGCATGAAGCACAGCACACAAGGTCCGGTGTACAATGATATCAGGATACCTCCGAATTGGTGATGTGAAATGAGTATATAAGGGAACATTAAGTGCATAATGAGCCCATTCATTTTCTCCCTTTTAGGTCTCCAGTACAGAAATATACTGCCTGCTGCATAGGCTTTGAAGCATAAGAGTTTATAATATCAAATAAAACAGGATCATTTTTAATCACTTCCTTGATTTTTAGAAGGGAAAGCTGAAGCTGACCAGAAGACGAAGTATCTAACTCAAAGCCGTGTTTGCTACAAAATCTTTCAAACTCCGTGAGCTTTCTTAGAATTGGCTCCGGATGTCTACGTAATAATGAACAATCCGGAAAGGCTTGGGAAATGACCTCTGCGACAGACCTATTTGCCAATAACATAAATTCCTCGACTATAGAGCAGGACTCCATCCTCTCACTTATTATACTATCATATGGTATCCCATACTCATCAAATAAGAAACTAATTTTAACGGTTTCAAGCTGAAGAGCACCATCATTAAACCTGGTTTTTCTAAGCCTGCTAGAGATCTCATAAAGAATTTTAAGAGATTCAATAACATCCTTTAAACTAAAGTATCCATATAACTCAGTGCCAATGCTGGATGATAGAAAAACTTCATCAGCATCAAATGATTTATCAATTAGAGCCTGAACAAACTCATATGACAGTTTGCAGCAAGAAGTGATAATGGACCGTCCAATCCAGCGATCGATTATTTCTCCAGAAAGATTGATGTCCCAAATAATAGAAAAGGCAAGTTTATCTTCACCTGGCGAAAGTGAGCACAATTCCTGAGAAAGATCTGGAGGCAACATTGGCAATTTGCGCTGTAACATATAAACACTAGTTGACCGCGCTTGAGCTTCGGCATCCAAAGTTGTATCAGGAAGAACAAAGTATGAAACATCTGCAATGTGAACTCCGATGCGAAGTACTTCATCAGACAATATTTCAACGGATAAAGCATCATCAAGATCAATAGCATGAGAAGGATCAATAGTAAAGGAGCAAATATTTCTAAGATCCCTCCTAGTGTTGAACTCTTCGTCAGGGATCTTCCATGGCCTGTCTGGAATGCAAGCTAGTGACTCTGGAGAATATTCTGCTGCACAGATTGAATTCTCAAACAAAATAGCCCCAATTCGTGGTTCAATTTCTCCACCCCTGCCAAAAACATTTACAACCCGAGCATGGGGGTGTAGAGTATCCTCGTTCCATTCATATATTTCTGCAGAAACCAGTTCCCTTTCAACTGTCACATCACCAGCCTTCACCCGTTCTTTGACACTATCTGGAAGGGTTCTAACACTGACCACCATTTTCGGAAATCTTGGATCTGTGTGTACCAACCATATCCACTCCACCTCCTGTTCTGCAAGCTGGTTCTTACTTTTCTTGGAAAAGCGCCCATCAACCAGTCTTCCCAAACCTTCATCATCCTCATGAGATTGCTTCACAGAAAGAAAACCAATAACAGACGCCCTTTTAGGAGAGTTTTTCAAAATTGCTAAGACTCTTCCGGTAGGTCGTTTCGAGGGGTTATAATTTATCATGGAACACATTCTAGCCACAGCTCTGTTAACCTCCCCTTGTTCTGATGAACAGTTTGCATCAGGAACATCAATTCCCTCAGACCTACCACTGCTACTACAAGATTCATTGGCTGACACGAAATTGAGCAAAGTATTTACATTTGGTCCTTTAAACCTGGTCCAGTTGGCCACAGGATCAAAAGCGACTGCGACCACATCACCTTCAATAGCTCTATTCTGCGCTTCAAATCCTTTGATGAGAAGGTCAACGGGAACACCTTCGATGGTGCAATAGGCATCCAGGCGGTTGTGTGCATTCACCCTAAAGATGGCTTTGAAGGCATTTCCTCTCGCAATAGCCACTTCGATCGCTTTCTCCGACAAATACGGCGTAAAGTATTTCCTCCGGGAGTAGGTACTTGAAGTCGTTTCGGACGAGGAGGGAGATGGTAACGGGAGCGGTAAAAGGGGCGAAGCTTCTCTACGTGCTACCTTCAAATTGGCTTTGGCTGCACCGCTTTCTACAGAGGTCTGCATCGATCTGCGGTTCTGCCGCTCCTGCTTCTTGCTGTAATAGGCATATTCCCCTATCTTCATCATGTCGAATCCAGCACTAGATTGAAACGAGAAGGAGAAAAAGAAGAGTGTAATATCAAGATCTGCGGCGCTTCCTGATCTAGTAATCCCAAAAAATGCTTACTCGATCGGAAGAAGGAAACGTAGATCTGACGAATTATTGAATAATGGATGCGATAAAGAAGGAAAGAAGGGTTCGAAGCGCGGGGAAATGGAAGCGAGGAAGGAAAGGAAGAAGTGGAGCAGGGGGGTAAGCTCGACCTGCGGGCTGCTGCTTCGATAGAGGTCGAGAGGGTTCGCTACCGTTTTCATGGTTCGATTTATATAGCCTGCCGGTCGAAGACGGTTCGGATGATTCGGCCTCCGGTCCGTTATTTATGGGATTAGCCTAGGAGATTTTCTTTTAAACCCGACCGGCAGAGAATTTAGGCTTCGTTTGGGACGGCTTTTTTATTGCTTTTGAAAATGGAGTTTTAGTACAAAAATTAAAAAATTTGTACTACAACTCCGTTTTAAAAAACAATAAAAAAACCGTCCCAAACGAAGCCTTAATCTGTGCGCAGTCCGGGCATAGCTTTGCGTCCCAACGCTAATTAACGGCTTTCTTATGGCTTCTTAAAGCAGCTTTCTAGTAGAAAAATTTTAATTTTGATGCTAAGAAATTGCTTTAAGAAGCAACAAAAAAACCGTCCCAAACAAAGCCTAAATTATTACGTGTTGATTGTCTATGTGTAAGTTGTCGACGTAGATTTTTGATATATTCATTTCTCTAGTATATCTATCCGGTCCAACCGTTAAATTTAGGGTTGACGTTTATTTTTTTCAAGATTTCATCCATGAATCACCGCAATATATAAGAATTTTAGGGTAAATTATTAGTAGAAAAAATGTCGATGAAGATGAAGATTGATATGGAGGATGACATTTCTGTTTATGAGGAGACGATATTCTCACAGGGTGTGGAGGCCGAAACTCGGTATGCATATGTCCAAGAAGCATAATAGTTGCAACCAGAGGGAAAGCTAGGTTTTGAAGAAGTAGGATTCAACTTATCTGTAAAGTTCAACTCCTTCCAAATTTTCTTTACAGCAATGTAGCCATTATGCGTATTTTAAAAATTATATGCATTTTTTAAATTAATTCATTTTTAAAATAAACGCACATTATTAAAGTCCAAATGTTGTATATTGGCTTCATATTTGATGTGTATTTCTAGTTTTGGTCGTCGTATTTATTGAGTTTTACTGGATAATTAATGTTTATTTATTGTCTACAGCAGAATCGGTTGTCTAGCTAATTGTAATTATATTAATTTGTAATAATTGGATGTTAAATAAATCATTTTGCACAATTATTTGATAAAAAAATGACTTGGATTAAATAATTGAACAAATAACTTATTGCGTATTCAATGCGTTTTTATTACGTATTCACTGCATATTAAATTGTGGATATACTGTGTAGTTCATATGTATTTGTTGCGTATGCTCCTTCCAAGTTTTATTTACAGCAATGTTGCCATTATGCATATTTTAAGAATTATATGTATTTTTGAAAGTAATTTATTTTTAAATTAAATGCATATTTTTATAGTTCAAACGATGCTTATTGGCTTCATATTTGATGTGTATTTCTAATTTTGGTCATCGTATTTATTATGTTTTTTACTACAAAATTAATGCTTATTTACCGTCTATATCAGAACTGGTTGTCTAGCTAATTGTAATTATATTAATTTATAATGATTGAATGTTAAGTAAATCATTTTACACAATTATTTGATATAAAAATGACTTGAATTGAATGATTGAACAAAAAATTTACTAAGTTAGCTACCCTAGTTCAGGTAAAGCATTTAAGTTGCAAGGTCGATTTTATATTATTTAATTTATTAATCCATAGGTTTCTTTTTAATTGATTAGCCATTTATGATGAATTAATTGTGATCTTATTTTTAAAGTTATAATTGGGTGATTTTGAGCTTGATAGATTTATCTTCTGAAACATTCTTTTTTATAGTATACACTCGAGATTCAAATAACATTTGGTCCCTCAAATTGCACCATAGATCTTTTAACCAAGCTTTACGTGCATTATTTGGGTTCATTTAGACTAGGGTCAATACATTTGCTATCATTAGGCTCGTTTAATTGAAATGTTTATTTCCACTATAAGTTTATTGAAATCAAATTTTGGATGGTTATGATTTTAATTTTGAAAGTTTTCAATTCAAGTTTTGTGTTCGATCAAATGATTTTTTTGGTAGCATAACAAACATAAAAGAAGTTGGCTCAATATCCCAACACCTTGAAGTCTTCTAATTATAAATTGTTTATATGAGTATTCAAAATTTTAGAGCTGGGATAATAAATTTATTAATATAATTATTACTTTATTGTCAAATAGAAGTAGGTAACATGATAAATATTTTTATATCAACTAGTTTTGGTAGCAAGAGAACTATGATTAAGAAACTAAATCAACAAAGCATCAATAACAACAACAACAACAACAAATCATTTGCTTCCTATTGGATTAGAATGTATACTTTGGGCTGGATTGGAGTTGCATTAACCAATGCAATAGACTCCCTCTAAGCTCCTCGTACTGATATGTTTGTCTGTCCCCCTCCAAATCTACTTACATTATGGGCCCAGAATCCTTCATTGATGCTCCTAAATGAGGTTGTTGTTGGCCATCTCTAGCTCTAGCTTCCTCCAACCTCAAATATGCCTTTTATATGCCCTTTGTAGACTCACGAGCCACCTTGTGGTGAGACTGGACACTTTTGAAACATCGTTATTGATACGTCATCACAAAAATTAGCTTGATCAGGCACGAATCTCGAGGCAAAAGCTAGTTGGAAACTTCAAAAATTAATTTTGGGAGCACCCGAACTCCGATTTCAGCGAGCTTATTGTCAAACTGAGCGTCTTGGAAATACGAATCCAACAACACCAAATTCGACCCAATCCGAGCCCAAATGGGCCCAAATCATGAACCTGAAGCGCTGTTGGAAGGTTCAAACCACAATTCGAGTTACCAAACGGACTCCGATTTTGACGAGCTTATACTCAAATCGAACGGCTCGACGAGACGAATCCAACGAGACAAGATCACCGAATTCCGACATCACTAAGGTTTTCAAATGTCTAACAAACGGTGCATGATCGAAGGGTTCACTATCGGCCATCCATTCAAACCACTCCCTATTCGCCCTTGATCTCACACCTATTTACGGGTCATGCCACTCCAGAAAATCTATAAATAGAGCCCTCATTCATCACAATGGGGGGGATCCAGGCAAGAGAGAGGAGAAGAGAAGAGAAGGAAGAAGAGGAGGGAGCTCCTCTACGACGACCGACGGACCACCGCAAGAGTCTCGCCGGGCCACCACCGGACCACCGCAGGAACCTCGCCGGACCACCACCGAAGCCTCGCCGGAGTTTCGTTGCACCACTGCGGAAGACCAGACGTCCTGCTGAAGACCGGACGTCCTGCCTAAGGCCCGACATTCTGCCTAAGGCCCGACGTCCTGCTGAAGACCCGACGTCCTGCTTAAGGCCCGACGTCCTGCTGAAGACCCGACGTCCTGCTGAAGACCCGACGTCCTGCTTAAGGCCCGACGTCCTGCTTAAGGCCCGACGTCCTGCTGAAGACCCGACGTCCTGCTGAAGATCCGACGTCCCGCTGAAGGCCCGACGCCCTGCTGAAGACACGACGTCCTGCCTAAGGCCCGACGTCCTGCTGAAGACCCGGCGTCCTGCTTAAGGCCCGACGTCCTGCTGAAGACCCGACGTCCTGCTGAAGACCCGACGTCCTGTCTAAGGCCCGACGTCCTGCTGAAGACCCGACATCCTGCTGAAGACCCAACGTCACTCAAGGCCCGATATTCAGACCCCACGCTCAGCTCACGCCCGGACTATCGACATCCGATCTTCCAAGTGATACTGGGTCTAACACCCGACTCCTTTTTTATAGTAACCAGTTGTAATCTGAACACCCCTGGAGGTGATTCAACCATTTGTAACCGACTCAAAGTTCTAGTGGAATCATTTTTAATTGGGCTAGGCCCCGTGGTTTTTTTCCTTTTCAAGGGTTTTCCACGTTAAAAATCTTGTGTTCTCTGTTTGCGAGCTAGTTATCCGTTCAACGCTAAGACACAGAATTAAACCTCTATCGCCGCGTATTTTCTAGCCCGCAACAGTTTGGCGCCGTCTGTGGGAAACTTCTATCCCACAAATTTTAAGTATTGCTATGATGGTTAACAGACGTAGCAGTCGTATCGTTGGAGCCTCCCGCTCCAACTCCCACCAATCCAGAAATCAGTCCTTGAATCAGGGACGACAGGCATCTGCCTCTTTCCACCCCGGTGGACGGAACCTTGCCGGAGAAGGAACTTCAAGACCATCCTTAGAAGAGCATATCAGAAAGATGGAAGAATCTTAGAATGAGATCCTTCAACTCTTAAGGGAGACTCGAGGACCAGCACTAGTACCTCAAGAAGATATTCTCCTCCCTCGAGACCAGCCGGGATTCGAAGACGCTCTTCATGTTGAAGTCCCTCTTCCTCCGCCTAGAGTACGCCCTCCAATACGTCCAGAGAATGAGCTTGCTGACACAGCAAACTCTACACATCCTTCACGCACGGGCCACCGGCAGCATATGCCCCCGGACGTCCCAGAGGACTTGGACCAACAGCAAGTCACGGAACTCCCCCGTAATACTCTACGGCATGAGTTGCGGAGGCTAGTCCGAGAGGAGTTCCCTACAGGGGGTAGAAGACAGTCCCTTCACCAACGAGACATTCAAGGATCATCGCCTTTTACCGAAGCTGTCCTCCGATACCCCGTTCTGACAAGATTCAAACTCCCAAATATTGATCCTTATGATGGGACTTCAGACCCCTACGAGCATATCGACCACTACCGCACTATTATGCATATCTAGCAGGCCCCAGACGCTTTGCTCTGTCAAGTTTTTCCTGCCACCCTTAAAGGGCAAACCCGGACATGGTTCTACTCACTGCCCCCCCCCCCCCCCCCCGGTCCATTCCACTATTCGTCAAACTGGCTAAATTGTTTGTCGAACAATTTGTCGCCAATCGAAGGATGATTAAAGACTCCTCCCATCTTTCCGGGATACGTCAGAACGAGGGTGAATCTCTTAAAGAGTATTTTCAAAGGTTTTCTACGGAAGCCCGACAAATTTCAGGGGTAGATCCCGAATTGCTGAGAGGTGTATTCCTTGGAGGGCTTCGCCCGGGTCCTTTCTACTCGGCACTTATGCGAGAAACAGTTCATTCATATGCGGATCTAATCCACCGAGTAGAGGCCCAAATCACTGCTGATGAAGCCATCAATGCTCACAGGAAGCAATTCGAGCAGATAACCGGGAAGCGTAAAAACCCCTCAGGGACGGAGAATCCCCCATCCCAAAGGAACAAGCAAGGAAGCTACAATCTTCCTCCTCGACCCTCACAGTCGCGACGAGAGTCTCGCCAGGAAAAGGAATACACACTGCTCAATACATCCCAAGCGAACGTATTGATGTCTATCCGAGATCAGGAGAACGTAAAGTGGCCACACCCTTTAAAGCCCAACGTCGGAAATCAAGAGCAATATTGCCACTTTCATCGCAGCCGTGGGCACACTACTGAAGCGTGTAGGCAGCTCAAAGAAGAAATTGAGATATTGATTTGACAAGGATATCTCCGGCAGTTCATCAAGAACCCAACAGCCCGAGAAGAAGCTGTTCCAACTGGGGGGCAAAATCAACAACAAAAACAGTCGACAAATAATCGCCAAATGGTGGGCGAAATTGAAACTATTGCTGGGGGTCCTTCAACGCCTTGTCAGATTCTGATTGCAGAGAACATAGAACCACCCACAAAGAAACTTCATGCTGATCACTCCATCACCTTCAAGGAGTCCGACCTAGAGGGCATAAAAACTCCTCATTAAGATCCGCTGGTGATTAGCGCAGGGATCGGTGACCCATGCTACAACGTCAAAAGAATCTTAGTCGACAACGGGAGCTTAGTAGATATTTTGTTCTACTCAACTTTTCTTAGTATGGGCCTGTCTAGAGAAAAACTCATACCTGCGGCTGGTCCGTTATACGGATTTGACAACCGACCCGTAAGGGTGGAAGGAACTATCAGTCTCCCAGTCATACTTGAAGAATTTTCCCGTCAGGTTGAGCACCCTATTCAATTTATTGTAGTGAAGTCCGAATCCGCCTACAATGCAATCTTTGGAAGGCCACTCCAAACAATCTTTGGGGCAATTGCTTCAATTCCCCACTTAAAGTTAAAGTTTCCTACCCCGTCAGGGATCGGGACCATATGTGGTGATCAACAAGTAGCACAATCTTGCTATCTTAGACAGACCCAACCACGCTCATCAGTCACTTTGAGCATCGAAGACTTTGATCTTCGGAATGAAGATACCCCTCAAAGGGCCTTCCCTGTAGAAGATCTTACTTGTGTCTCTCTGTCGGAAGAGCACCCTTCACGAACGGTACAGATCGGATCACTCCTTTCGGATGAAGAGAAGAAGGAGTATGTGGACTTCCTACGTACAAACCAAGATTTGTTTGCGTGGAGCCCAGCGGATATGCCAGGAATCAACCTTGAAGTAATTAAGCACTCCCTCAAGATCAATCCAGCACTCAAGCCAGTGATCCAAAAGAAAATAAATTTTGCGCCTGATCGTCAACGGGCAATTGATCAAGAGGTTGATAAGCTTTTAAACGCAAGATTCATAAGGGAAGTACACCATCCCACTTGGTTAGCCAACGTCGTGATGGTTCGAAAGGCAAGTGGAGATTGGAGAATGTGTGTGGACTATACTGATCTCAACAAAGCTTGCCCCAAAGACAGTTTCCCGCTCCCTCGAATTGATCAATTAGTTGACGCCACAGCCGGACATCAGATGTTAAGCTTTATGGATGCCTACTCCGGATACAATCAAATACAGATGGACCCCGCCGATGAGGAGGCAACATCCTTCCAAACGAATAAGGGATTATATTACTACCTAGTAATGCCGTTTGGACTCAAAAATGCGGGGGCAACATACCAACGGCTAATGAATAAGGTTTTTAAGAACCTTATTGGGCGTACCATGGAAGTCTATGTGGACGACATGCTAGTGAAGAGCCTTGAGAAATCCCAACATATATCAGACTTGGAAGAATGTTTCTGCCTCCTTCGATCTTATAACATGCGCCTCAACCCCTCCAAATGCTCATTTGGAGTTGCCTCAGGAAAATTTTTGGGATTCATGATTACCCATCGAAGGATTGAGGCCAACCCGAAAAAGATCAAGGCCCTAAGGGACATGCTACCCCCAAGAAATATCAAAGAAGTTCAGAGATTGAACGGAAGGATTGCAGCACTCTCTCAATTCCTGGCTCGATCTGGAGACAAATATTTGCCTTTCTTCAAGGTCCTCAGAGGTGCTCATAGCTCAGGATTTCAGTGGACCGATAAATGCCAAGAGACTTTCGAGCAACTCCGAACTTATTTGGCCCCACCGCCGCTACTCTTGAAGCCAGTTCCAGGGGAAATTTTGTATTTGTATATGGCCGTCTCCTCCTAAGCTATAAGTACGGTTTTGGTTCGGGTAGAGGATGCGATTCAGCGCCCCGTCTATTACATTAGTAAGGTACTTTAGGAAACTGAGACACGCTACCCATTGGCAGATAAAACAGCCTTAGCATTAGTCTTCTCAGCAAGAAAGTTACGACCTTATTTTCAAGCACATGCGATCAGGGTTTACACCAACCTACCGTTGAAAAGTATTCTCCAAAAATCCGAGGCATCTGGAAGATTGGTCAAATGGTCGGTAGAGCTCGGGGAGTTCGATATACAGTTCCTACCAGACCTGACATCAAATCACAAGTGCTTACGGATTTTGTGGTCGAATGCACTGGTTACACCTCCAGTGAATCACTTGACGTGTCTCCTTCCTCCTCCTGCTGGACATTATATGTCGACGGAGCTTCCGGGAGTTCTGGTGCTGGCGCTGGAATCTTATTAATCTCTCCGCAGAAAGTTACACTCGAATACGGGCTTAGATTGAAATTCCCGGCAACAAACAATACGGCTGAATACGAAGCTCTAATCGCCGGATTAAGGTTGACAATTGATTGCGAAGTACAGGACTTGGTGATTCACACAGATTCCCA
Source organism: Dendrobium officinale (assembly GCA_019514585.1). NCBI lineage: Eukaryota > Viridiplantae > Streptophyta > Magnoliopsida > Asparagales > Orchidaceae > Dendrobium > Dendrobium officinale. Next base: position 2,502,466 of record CM033689.1, read on the forward strand.
GCTAGTCGCTTCTCAGGTGGGAGGGGAGTTCGATGCCCACCATCCATCATTAGCCCAGTATTGTCAGGTAGTTAAGACCTTGTTGGCCAAAATAACAAAGCATCAAGTTGTCCACATCCTTCGAGAGCAGAACGCGAGGGCAGACTCTCTCTCCAAGCTAGCCACTTCTACGACGGGAGATATTTTCGCAAGAAAATATATTGAAGAGATTCACTTTCCGAGCATTCAAGGTCCATGGATAATTCAATCAATAGATGAATTAAAAGAAGCTTCCTTGATAGATCCCATCCTCACTTTTCTACAAGAGGGCATTCTTCCAGAAGACTCAACGGTGGCAGTACGACTTCGGAGGCAGGCGTCAAACTTCACCGTTATTAATGGAGAATTATACAAGCAATCTTTCACAGGGCCATACCTCAAATGTCTTCCTCCTTCAGAGGCGAACTGTGCACTTCGGGAAGTACATTCAGGCATTTGTGGGGAACATCTGGGCGGAAGGGCGCTAGCCCAAAAGGTCCTAAGACAAGGATTTTACTGGCCAACGATAAAGCAGGATGCATCAGAGATCGTACGAAAATGTAACAGCTGCCAGTTGCATGCCAACCTCACTCATCTACCTGCCGTAGAGATCTCGACATTACAAAGTCCCTGGCCTTTTGCCCAGTGGGGGATTGACATTATGGGACCCTTTCCCATGGCCACAGGACAGTGGAAGTTCATAATCTTGGCTGTAGACTATTTCACCAAATGGGTAGAAGCAGAACCTCTAGCAAAAATCACTGAAGCAAATGCCAAACAGTTTTTATGGAAGAACATAATATGTCGCTTTGGCATTCCCGCAAAAGTGATCACTGATAACGGAACACAGTTCACTGGGAAGGTCTTCACCACATTCTGTAAAGATCTCCACATCCAACTAGTACACACGGCTGTGGCCCATCCTCAGACTAACTGACAAACAGAGGTCACCAATCGAACCATTCTGAGAGGATTGAAAACACGGCTAGATAAGGCTGGGGGGCAATGGGCTGACGAGCTTCCAAACGTCCTCTGGGCTTATCGCACCACAACAAGGACCCCAACTGGAGAAACACCATATAACCTCTGCTTTGGCACAGAGGCAGTCATTCCCGTCGATGTTGGAGTCCCCAGCCATAGAATACAAACTTTTGACTTCAATGTCAACGACGAAAAACTCAGACACAACCTAGACCTCATTCCAGAAGCAAGTGATGAAGCAATGCTTAAGGTTGCTGCCTACCACCAGAGAGTTGCCCGTCACTACAACCGAAGGATGAAGCCGCGATATATATCGGTAGGAGATCTGGTCTTACGCAGCATCGAGGCGGCAGACAAAGGCCCTCAACGAAATAAACTTTCCCCCCTCTGGGAAGGTCCATACCTAGTAGCAGCCATGATAAAGCCCGGAACTTTCAAGTTGAAGGACGCTGAGGGAAAGATGCTTCCTCGGACTTGGAACATAGACAATCTCCGCAAATACTATCAGTAAAGCGTGATAGTGTCAATTAGTATTGTATGTCTTACTTTCAGTACTGTGTGTGAGTTTTAATTTTCAGTGTTTGTTTGTGATGTTTGTAGTCTCTCCCTCCCTTAAGCTATTTTTGGGAGCTATGTTATTTGTTTAAAAGCATTAAAGACTTTGTTTCTGCATTTTCCTTGAGAAAAATTATTTTCAATATCTTTGATCTGAGTAACACATAATTATAATTATAGCTCAGTCATTAGATGATCAATCCCAAGGGGATTCTCCCGACCTCTTCCACACAGGTTAAAGTCATCGAGCAGAGCTCTGACACACAACCTTGGTTAGGTCTTGCATCCTTGGTGGATTCTCCTGACCTCTTCCACACAGGTTAACGTCATCGAGCAGAGCTCTGACACACAACCTTGGTTAGGTCTTACATCCTTGGTGGATTCTCCCGACCTCTTCCACACAGGTTAACGTCATCGAGCAGAGCTCTGACACACAACCTCGGTTAGGTCTTACATCCTTGGTGGATTCTCCCGACCTCTTCCACACAGGTTAACGTCATCGAGCAGAGCTCTGACACACAACCTCGGTTAGGTCTTACATCCTTGGTGGATTATCCCGACCTCTTCCACACAGGTTAACGTCATCGAGCAGAGCTCTAACACACAACCTTGATTAGGTCTTACATCTTTGGTGGATTCTCTCGACCTCTTCCACACAGGTTAACGTCTACGAGCAGAGCTCTAACACACAATCTCGGTTAGGTCTTACATCCTTGGTGGATTCTCTCGACCTCTTCCACACAGGTTATTGTCATCGAGCAAGGCTCTGACATACAACCTCGGATAGGTCCTATGCCCTTAGTAGTTTTTTTTTAATCTCTTTCGTACAGGTTGGCGTCGCCATAACTTTGAATTAATCACGCATCAATGGAGGATTTTTCTGAGCTTCTGTATACAAGTTGGAAGAAAAATAACTTAAGCAAATATGAATAAAATTCACTCAAGATGAATAAATACACTAAAATATATAAGTCATAAGAAAACAGATCAACAATCCACTAAGCCAAAACAGACATCACACAACAGTACAAACCTCAGGTACATCACAAACGCTAAAAAAAAAAAGGAGAGAGATAAATCAATGCAAACTGCAGGATCTAAAAAATCTACTCGATGTCTACGATTTCATCATCCACATCAAGATCAAGGACCTTTCGCAGATCGCTCTCTACCTCGTCGCCATCCGGATCTGAAGGAAAGTCTTCTGAAGCCTGGCTAGGGGTCACCTCTTTGACCTGAACTCCGGTCTTTCGCTGCATCAAGCGAACCCCTTTAAAGAAGCCTCGAATAAATTCATCTTCAGTACACTGTTGCTCCAAACCCTTCACTTCTATGTCATAGATGTGATCTCGAGCTTTCTCGATGTGATCCTGAACGATAGTCTTGAATGCTATGGACTTATTGAAATCTTCAATAACTCTTGAAGGTTCTAGGCTAGACAAAGCGGCCTCCTTTTCAGCAATAAGAACCTGAGACTCCTTATCCTTTGCCTCAAGTAATGCTATCTTCTCTGCAGAAGCCTTTTGATCCTTCAATAGCCTGGTGATTGTCGCCTGAGCCTCCTCCAGATCTACTTGATGCCGATCTGCCTGCCGATTTTGGAGAGATACGGAGTGCATTATGTTAGCCAACTCATTCCTGCACCCACTTAACTCTTCTTCAAGCACCTTTCTCTCCTTGACCTTCTGATCGTACTTTCGCTTGTACTCTCCCTAGAGGTACTTGATCTTAACAAACTCACTGTTTCAGTCATTAATCTCAGTTTCAAGGCGTGACAGCTGAAATAAAAGAGAAAAGGTTATTAGAAGTCATCCCCAAAAGAATAAAGAGATAAAAGCTGTGAGACACGCTACTAACCAAATTGCTAGTTTTGTTGTGTCCGATACACTGGTGGCTCAAAACGTCCTCAGGGATGCGCAACTTGGCCGGGGAAGAATCGGGCAGAACTTTGTCAGTATTAGTTGCAGTCCCTTCCACCCTCTTCTTTTTCGAAACCTGGGGATCTTCGCCTCTTGCTGGTCGTTTGGGAGCCGCTTTCGAATTAGGGGCAGGAGACTCAGGAACCCTGGATGTTGGCTTTAACATCCTCGCATCAGACCTTCCAGTATGGAATGATAACCCAACTTTGAACAAGAACTCTTCCTCAGTATATTTGCTCAGATGACGAACCTCAAACAGAAGATGATCGAGGTCAGAAACCTTCAAGACTCTCATTATGTCTTCTTCGCTGACATGCTGAGGAGATGGCAGGTCCTTCATCTTACCCCACTTCTCTATCAAGCTCCAATCATTCTTCACAAAGAAAAATGCGTTTGACCAATTCTTCGAGGGATCACGGGTACGCACATCCAACCATTTGGATCTAAAGGTCACACGCCCATAAGTATCGCTGGTTAACCAACCCATCCGTGAAAGGTGCTCTGGAGTCATAGTAGCTCCCCGGTCCTGAAAGAGAGCAATCAATCCAACAGTCACCGACATCGCTCTATACGAAAGTTGGGATAGGCTCACCTCACACCTTTTTAAGATTTCAATCAACTCGGTAGGAGGTGGAAAACATAAACCAGCCCGCAAATGAGATTCAGAAACAGTCATATACCCGGGAGGAGGAAGAGTAGCTCGATCGGACCTCCTAGGTACCATCGTCTTCACATCATTCGGGAAGTAATAATTCTTGCGAAAAAGAAACAGAAAGTCGTTCGTAACAGTCGACGCTACTTCATCCATCCCCGCTTCCTTATTTGGCCTCTGCTCGTAGTCATACTACGGATTAGGGGCTCCGCGGATCGGAGCGTCTCTCGGTGGAAGACGATCGCCCGACATTCCTCCTGAAGATGTTGGAAGAGAAGAAGGGAAAATCTCCGGACTTCCTTGCCAAGAGAGAGGCCTCAGAAAACCGAGGGAAGGCCTCAATAGTAAGGATAGAGGGAGAACAGAATAAGGGGAAATCTCCGGACTTCCTTGCCAAGAGAGGGGCCTCGGAAAACCGAGGGAAGGCCTCAATAGTAAGGATAGAGGGAGAAGAGAAGATGGAGAAATCTCCGGACTTCCTTGCCAAGAGAGGGGCCTCGGAAAACCGAGGGAAGGCCTCAATAGTAAGGATAGAGGGAGAAGAAGAAAAGAGAGGAAGGAAGAAGGAGAGGGGCGAGTTTTTCATAAGGCTCTAAGGCCTTATTTATAGTTTTCTAAGGAGGTTTAAGGGCTAATTTTTTGAATTTTTTTAATGCCCAAAAATTAATTAATTTCCTATTATTGAAAAAGTCAAATAGGAAATAAATTAGGAGCAATTTATTTTAAATAAAATAAATTTGCAGGAAATTAATTGTTTCCTTTCAAGAAAAAATTCTGAATTTTTTTTAGAATTTTTTTCGAAATTTTTTTGAGCCAAAAAGGGAAATTTGTTTTTAAAGTTTTAAATAATTAATAAAAAAAAATTCTTTTTTTTTTCTTAAGGCGGCTGTGCAGCCGCCTCTATTTTAAGCGGTACAAAAAAATAAAATAAAATAAACCCCCTCAGCCAAACCGCGCGCCCAGAAGGGGCGCCCCCTGTTCGCGCGCGGTAAATCGCCGGCGCCGCAGGCGGCAAGCGGCGGCCGGCCAGCCAGCCGGCCGGTTCGGCCGCCAACGCATGTTCGGGCCCGATTTTCGGCCCGGAAGGTCCGATTCGGACGTTTTTGGGGTTCCCGGACAAGTTTTTTGACGTTTCGGACTCGATTTCGACACTTTCGGAGCTCAACGGGGCCACTATGATCAAGTTTGAGCAAGCCATTAATTTTCGGAACGTTTTTTTTTTTGGCCTTTCAGCCAATGCAAATTGTCGACACTTATATTTTTGGACTCCTAGAGCTTCTATGTCCGAAAATAGGGGGGCAACTGATACGTCATCACAAAAATTAGCTTGATCTGGCACAAATCTCGAGGCAAAAGCTAGTTGGAAACTTCAAAATTTAATTTTGGGAGCACCCGAACTCCGATTTTAGCGAGCTTATTGTCAAACTGAGCGTCTTGGAAATACGAATCCAACGACACCAAATTCAACCCAATCCGAGCCCAAATGGGCCCAAATCATGAACCCGAAGCGCTGTTGGAAAGTTCAAACCACAATTCGAGTTACCAAACGGACTCCGATTTTGACGAGCTTATACTCAAATCGAACGTCTCGACGAGACGAATCCAACGAGCCCAAGATCACCGAATTCCGACATCACTAAGGCATTCAAATGTCTAACAAACGGTGCATGATCGAAGGGTTCACTATCAGCCATCCATTCAAACCACTCCCTATTCGCCCTTGATCTCACACCTATTTACGGGTCATGCCACTCCAGAAAATCTATAAATAGAGCCCTCATTCATCACAATGGGGGGGGGGGGGGGATCCAGGCAAGAGAGAGAGAAGAGAAGAGAAGGAAGAAGAGGAGGGAGCTCCTCTACGACGACCGTCGGACCACCGCAGGAGTCTCGCCGGGCCACCACCGGACCACCACAGGAGTCTCGCCGGACCACCGCAGGAACCTCGCCGAACCACCACCGAAGCCTCGCCGGAGTTTCGTTGCACCACTGCGGAAGACCCGACGTCCTGCTGAAGACCGGACGTCCTGCCTAAGGCCCGACGTTCTGCCTAAGGCCCGACGTCCTGCTGAAGACCCAACGTCCTGCTTAAGGCCCGACGTCCTGCTGAATATCCGACGTCCTGCTGAAGACCCGACGTCTTGCTTAAGGCCTGACGTCCTGCTTAAGGCCCGACATCCTGCTGAAGACCCGACGTCCTGCTGAAGACCCGACGTCCCGCTTAAGGCCCGATGCCCTGCTGAAGACCCGACGTCCTGCCTAAGGCCCGACGTCCTGCTGAAGACCCGACGTCCTGCTTAAGGCCCGACGTCCTGCTGAAGACCCGACGTCCTGCTGAAGACTAAGGCCCCCGACGTCCTGCTGAAGACCCGACGTCCTGCTGAAGACCCAACGTCACTCAAGGCCCGATATTCAGACCCCACGCTCAGCTCACGCCCGGACTATCGACATCCGATCTTCCAAGTGATACTGGGTCTAACACCCGACTCCTTTTTTATAGTAACCAGTTGTAATCTGAACACCCCTGGAGGTGATTCAACCATTTGTAACCGACTCAAAGTTCTAGTGGAATCATTTTTAATTGGGCTAGGCCCCGTGGTTTTTTTCCTTTTCAAGGGTTTTCCACGTTAAAAATCTTGTGTTCTCTGTTTGCGAGCTAGTTATCCGTTCAACGCTAAGACACAGAATTAAACCTCTATCGCCGCGTATTTTCTAGCCCGCAACAGTTATAATAACCCAAATTTAATAAAATAACTTAAAATAAATTAATTTCAAAATTTTCATTAGAGCATTGTAGCTATAAAACATAAAATGATATAAATACCTTTCTCTATGAGCATCCGGCAAACAATATACATTATATTCTCTTCTACTCATTGTAAGTTAATCAAATAATACATATGAATGTTATTAAAAAATAAAAGTGAGTTAAAAAGTACTCAGTGAGTAATTTCATATTCTATATTACAATAACATAAGACATCGAGAATAATATGTATGCTTAATTTTAAAAATAGTAGATAATTCTAATTAAACATGTAAACATATTCATCAATATTATGTATATTTCGTATATTTATCAAAAACCACAAAAGTCACCGTCTAGAATAGTATCAATGAAGGTAATCATTTTTCATTTTCTTTTTCCTTTTTTATAACATTTACTCACACGAGTATAAATCTTTTACAATAATAATTAAATGCAATTATAAGAAGCAATATAGTTATCATAATATAAGGATATGAATACTCACATTAAATTTAGGTATTGTGTTGCTTCACTTTTACTCCTCACTTTCAGATTGATAGACTTAACATCTATAAAAATATCACGCAGTTAAAATTTAATTTATAATTGGCTCATAATTTCTCTAACATGTTTATTTATAATTAATTAGTGTAATATATTATTAATTAAAATCGCTCTCACTCTCTTAAATTAGCTATTGTATGCACATAAACAACTCTTATATATTAAATTTATTAAATTACTGATAAAATTTATTCTCCTCGCATTATCATTTATGTATGAATAAAAATCATAATTTGATTATTATTATTTTCTATAATAAACTTTCTATATTTAATTACCATATCGTGTTTATTTACATATAACCAATCATTTCATTCAAGTATGCACATATTTCAACGCATTGAAGTGATTAATATGTAAATAAACACGTTCCAGAATATGCCAAAATATCCTAAAGGTAGGCAACTGAAAACTCATCAACGCATATAAACACCATTCCATAAAATAATTAAATTACCATAAATATTGTAGACTATTATATATTTTAAGACTTTAATTATAGTACAATATTATTTTTTAGAGTTAGAATTATTTTTTTATTTGATAAAAATTGCATATATTACATAACAATCGGTAGACAATTCTTAGAAAATATTCAAAGTATTCAGAATAAAGTTTAGCTATAACATATAAAAAGTTATGTAGTTAAAGTTTTATCAATACAAAGGTATACTTATTTTTCAATAATAAAATATAAATTTAATAAATTTTTTTGGGAAATCTATGTATTTTTAAATATTGAGATAGACATAGTGTGACCTACCTTGATTCGAACAACTTTCAAAACTGGGACGATGGCTAAAAAACCCGAAGCGACTCAAATCCTCTTTTCTCTCTCCAAATTCCCTCTCCTCTCTCCATCGTTGGTTGCCAAATAAATGAACGAGACAAAATAATGATTTTTTTAATTGAAAATTTTGGTTTGGCGCAACGATGCTCCTTCAAAAATTCATATTTCAATTAATTTCCAAATTCCATAGAGCACAATGCTGGGGCACCAGGGCGCTTCAGGGGAAAATTTTATATTTCAATAACATATATTTAGACATATGAACTCGCTCCAAAAACACATGCTAACCTTTTTCATGCACACATAGCATTTCCAAACACATGAAAATGAGTTCAAACATAAAATTCAATAGATTACCCAACTTCTAATCGGGTCAAAACAATTTGAACAGTATTCTGATCTTGAAGGTGTCATAGTATTTTCAGAGCATTTTTGTTTGCTGGATCTATTATGAAACTTATTCTAATGTGAATCCCATTTTCTTGTTTTCAGTAGTATATATTTCATATATTTTATCTCTATTGAATTTGCAAAATATCTCTATTTTAATATTTAAGCAACTTTTACCATGTAGTTTCTTATATATTGTATATATGTGTTATCTAAATATTTTCATATGACCATGTTGGAATTTCAGTGATTAGAATAACATATATACTTTTCTATATGAAATGTATAACAAATTGACACATTAAAAGGATACAAAGGTATATTTGTTGATATATATATAACATGTATGGGATTTTGGGTTTTCTATTTTAAAATGCAAATATACATGTCATGATAACACGTTTATCTGCATTGTGTAATAAATATCAAATAATTCAAAAAAAAAAAAAAAGATTTGAAATATGTATTTGTAAACAATTGTAGATTGGTTGGACATTAATTGGAATAAGATATCCAACCCAATATATAAGACATGGGAACTATAAGTGTACAAGATTGGAGCAAGATACTCACAAGATATGCGTAGGAGTCAAAACAATATATGAAGCATAGGAAGATGTGATTGTTTTCCACAAAAGGGGCCAAAGCTTAATAAAACAAAACTACATAGGGCCTTAACAAAAATTAAGCTATTAAAACCATCTACACATGAGAAAGAGGTCTTTAGGGTCCTTATAAAATTCATATTAATATAATAATATAATTTTGCATATTAAGTAATTAAAATTATCTTCTAAAAGTATATTTTATTTATAGATAGTAAAACCAACACCTCTAGATTCTATTTATACTCATTGACTTCAAAAGCAGTCTCTAGCATTCGAGGATAACATTGAGCTTCGACTCTCCCCTTAAAAACAAGAAAAGGCTAATGCAGATAATTATGAGAGGAAAAGCGTAGAAATCGAAAGAAGAGGAGGCGAAGGCACAGAGCGAGAAAGAGGAATAAGGTAGAATTGTATTCATGATAATAACATAGTACATGCCTAGATTTGTAGTGTTAAACTAGGTACAAGAAGTAAATACATAACATACTTGATAGGATACAACTAATATCCTAATAGCCTCCCGCAAATTAAGTATTCGATGATTAAATGGTTAATTTGTTCCGAAGTTCGGTGAACCATGGTGTTGGAAAAGGCTTGGTTAATATGTCCGCGATTTGATTCTAAGAGGGGATGTAGGCGAGTTAAATGTCGCCTGAGCTGGTGTGTTGCCAGATGAAGTGGTAGTTGATCTCGATGTGTTTCGTCCGTGCATGGAATACAAGATTCTTTGCGATGGCCATTGCAGACGTGTTATCACAGTGAATTGTGGTGGGAGATGTCTGCGGAAGCTGCAACTCTGTTGCGAGACGTAGGAGCCAAATAACCTCGGAGGCGGCCGCGGATAGAGATCTATATTCTGCTTCTGTATAGGATTTTGCAATGGTGACCTGCTTTTTGACTGTCCATGATATGAGATTTGGACCTAAAAAGGAGCAAAAACCATATATAGATTTGCGGTCTGTATTGTCGGATGCCCAGTCTGCATCCGTTTATGAGTGTAGCTCGAGAGAACCCTTGTTGATCGGTAGACCGTAGGATAGAGTGCCGTTGATATAGCGTAGGATCCGTTTGAGAGCTTTGAAGTCTTGTTCTGTTGGATTTTGCATGTGTTGGCAGGCTAGATTCGTTGCAAAGGCAATGTCTGGTCTGGTTACGGTGAGGTATTGAAGTGATCCAGCAAGTCTCCTGTATTGTGTCGGGTTGTTGAACGGCATGTTGTTGATGGGTTTGTGTTTGGACGTTGGCGTGTCTGGGGTCGGGGAGGGTTTACAGTCTTGATAACCTGCATCGTGAAGAAGTTTGGTAGCGTAGTGTTGTTGTGTGATAAAGTAACTGGTTTTGGATTGAATTACGTGGATTCCGAGAAAGAGAGATATGTGTCCTAGTTGTTTGAGAGCGAATTGTGATTGAAGTTGCTGTAAAAGGTGCTGTATTGCAGCTTTGTCGTTACCTGTGATGAGAAAGTCATCAATGTATATTAGAATGTAAAGCTTAATATTATTTTTGTGAATAATTAAGAGAGAGCGATCGGAACGACTGAACCCGAAGCCTTGCAATTGTAGATAGCTCGTGAACTTGGTAAACCATTGTCGTGGCTCTTATTTTAGGTCGTAGAGGGACTTTTGAATTTTGCAAACTGCGTTTGGATGGTTCGGGTCGACGAAACCAGGTGGTTGTCGCATATAAATGTCGTCGGGTAGATCTTTGTGGAGAAAGACATTGGAGACATCGAGTTGGAACATTGGCCATTTACGGTTGATGGCAACAATAAGCAGGAGACGTATCGTAGACATTTTTTTCTATGGGACTGAAGGTTTCGTTGTAATTGAGTCCAAATTGTTGATTGTAACCAAGAGCGACGAGTTTGGCTTTTATAGCGATCCACCTGTCCGGTAGGGTGAAGTTTTGTTTTGAATGTGCACTTACATCCAAGTATCGGGCTGTTATGGGGAGGTGAAACGAGAGTCCAAGTGTTCTGTTTTGTCAAAGCTTCAAATTCTTCGGCCATGGTTGTACGCCAATGAGCGTGTTTTGAAGCCTTATTGTAAGTTGTAGGTGTTTGATGTGGTGCCGTTTGTGCCATGAGGTTGAGTAGACATTTTGGTTTGGTGACGCTTGCTTTTAAGCGGGTTTGCATGGGATGAGAGGGTTGACGGGCATGAGTGTTGAAATAGTTAGGAGTGGGGGGTATAGTGCTGTTGATGGGTTGATGGGGCTCGGTTTGAGAAATACTGGGTGGAGTGTTTGGAGTGGAGTCATGTAGATGGTTGGAGGGACTTTGAGATGAGCTAATGATTTGAGGGGGATTAGGTATCGGTAGAGACGAGGTGGGAAGGAGAAGAAGTGGAGGGTTGACAGTGGAAGACGGTGGGATGGATTGGGTTGTAGAATCAGGGGAGTTTTTATAGGGAAATTGATGCTTGTAGAAAACGACATGTCTGGATATATAGATTCTGCCCATCTGAATGTTGTAGCATTTATAGCCTTTGTGCGAAGGCGAATATCCAAGAAAGACGCATTCAGTGGATCTCTGAGATAATTTTTTTGCGGCATACGGCTTTAACCAAGGAAAGCATAGGCAGCCGAACATCCGAAGGTGGCTGTAGGAAGGTGGTTTGCCGTGGAGAAGTTGAAACGGAATTTGAAGAGAAATGGACTTGGATGGAATATGGTTGATGAGATAGTGAGCGGTGGAAATTGCCTCTGTCCAAAATTTTTGCGGAAGAGCAGAGGCATGGAGAAGGGCATGAGTGAGGTCAAGAATGTGACGGTGCTTGCGTTCAGCAAGCCCGTTTTGTTCCGGTGTGTGGGGGCACATTAGGTGTTGCGTTATGCCATTGTCCTGAAGGAAAATTTTGAAAGCCGAGCTTGTGGAATTCGCCACTGCCGTCTGATCGAAGAGTTTTGGGAATGCGATTATATTGATTTTTGATAAGCTTATAGAAGTTTTTGAATTTGGCTAGAGCTTCTTGTTTAGTATACATAAGGTTGAGCCAAGAGAATCGTGTGTGGTCGTCAATGAAGATTATGTAATAATGATGGCCATCTATGGAATTATGCGGTGCAGGACCCCAAACATCAGTGTGAATCAATTCAAAGGGAGCCGTGGAAATTGAAATACTTTTATTGAAGACTTGTTTGCGGCTTTTAGCCATATTACATGATGTGCAAATGAAAGTATTAGGTACATTGGAAATTTTAGAAAATCGACTAGCAAGAATAGATAAAACTGTGTTGCTCGGGGGTCCGAGATGAGTATGCCAGATGTGAGGAGCTACTGTGTGAGCTGTAAGAGTGGTGGGAGATGTGTCCGGAGATAGATGAATTTAATAAAGTCCTTTATGAAGATGCCCATGAAGCAGAGGGCATTGGTCCTGAAGATCCTTAATAGTGAAACCGTTAGCATCAAAAGTAATTGAGATAAAATTGTCAGATGCAAGTTTAGATACAGATAGAAGATTATGGGTGAGAGGGAACGTGAAGGAGATTATGAAGCGGGAGCTTACGAGATGTTTTGGGTAAAGGTAGAATACATTGCATTGCTGTTTGGATCGGTAAGGAAGTGTCATTTGCGATTGAAACATTATCAGATCCTTGATAGGTTGTGGGTGTGAAGATCGCTTTGCTCCAGGATCGTCCGGGGCGAAGTTGGATCGTCCCGGGACGATCGGTACAGGTTTGGTCGGAATTGTGAAAATTGAGCAGTTCGTCTGGACGAAAATTTGGATCGTCTGGACGAAAATGCTCCAAAGGACCGGTCGCCGGGGACGATAATTAAATCTTGTCTGGACGACACTTGTCCAGAGCCAGATCGTCCCGGGACGAAGTGCATCGTCCCGGGACGAAGTGCGATCGTCCGGGACGATCAGTCTGGATATATATGGAAATGGGATATTTTGAAGAGAGAGAAAAAGCTTAGGAGAGAGAAGAACGAAGGAAAAAGTGGAAAAGTTGATTTTCGGGCGACGCCAAGCCGTTTTCGTCCGACGAGACTGTTCAGGAAAGTGTTGTACGCAAGGTAAAGCACAATCCGCCTTTCTCAATTTTCAGAACCGTCGTGTTTGGCGGTATTATCTGTCCGGAATTGATTTTTGCAAGAGATTTTCGTCCGTATTTTCCGTCTGGTTCAGTTTTTACCGCGAAATTTTCTGTATGTTGTCGACGTGCCGAGTGTGCACATTTTGGTTATTTCTAAAGATTTTTGCCTGGGTAGATTTGATTTGACGGCGTTTTTCGTCGACTGTATTTTTCTATGTAGTCTAAAATTGTCTGAGCAGTAGAATTAAAGTCTTGCAATGTTGTTATCTACATTCTGTGCAAATTTGATATTCTGTAATTTTTTCAGAAAAATTTGTGTAAATTCCGTATACAGCTGTTGTGCTGCCCGATTTTTGTCTGATTTCTGAATTTGTCCGGATTTTTTCTGAATTGATATGCTATCTGTATATGCTATTAAAAGGGAGATATAAGGGGCCTCGATCCTAAGAGATTCAGTTAGTGTCTGGGAAATCTGAAATGAGCTCAATCTGAAATATGATATCTGTTCTGTTCCGGATCCGATGAAATCTGTTCTGGTGCTATAAGCATATCTGTTCTGGTGCCGTGAGCACATAAGCATATTTGTTCTGGTGCCGTGAGCACAAAGGGAGGCATAAGGGGCCAGAATCCGTAGAGATTCTGTTAGTGTCAGTGAATTTAGCTATTAATTATAATACTATCTGATATAATCTGATTTTGATTTCTGTATCTGTTATGTAAGCAAATATGATTTCTGAATTTCTGTACGATATAATTTGATCTGATCTGTATGATATGATTCTGATACGATTCTGACACGATTTTGTTCTGTTCCGATATCTGATTTCTGTACGATTTTGATTCTGTTGATTTGATCTATATGACTCCGTTCTGATTCGATATTTCTATTCTGTTCTGATTTGATATACGATTCTGTTTCAATTTCTGTACGGATTTCTGTTTGATGTACGTGTTTGATGTGGATTTTGGAAGTTTTGATTGGAGGTTTGTCGCTTTGCTGAACTGTTGAGCTCACCCTTATTTTCTGCGTGTGTTTTTCAGGTTCTGGGAAAGGGAAGGAGGTTCAGGACTAGATTTCAGAGTCTGATCAGTTATAGGTATTATTTTTATACTTTTGATTTTTGTATAGACATGGCTCTTCTGCTCTGTTTCTTTCTGTCTGAGCCATGGTCTGTAGTTGTAGATGATTGTTTTGAGGAAAAGAAAGAAAAATATAAATGTTTTTTTCCGCTACATTTGATGTTTCATAGTAGCTCTGTGCGTCTATTTTTGAGTTGAAATATTTGGAAGAATCAGTTTCGAAACAAATTCCAAAGCCAGATCTTGGTCTGTTGTTTGTTGGCTGGTCGCGGCCCGGTGCGGGCGGGATCCATCCCGGTCGAGTTGGGTCGTGACAAGCTTTGGTGGTATCAGAGCAATGGTTTTGGAATTTGGATTGTGTAAGACAGAGCTATAGGAAGTGATCTGTAGTGAGTCGGTCTGGGGTAGTTTTGGTTTGTTTGGCTTTTTATTGTGTTGTTTTTATGATAGGTTTCCTGATTTTTCTGGATTTTATGTATGGATCAGCCAGACCCAGACATGACTGACGGGCAGAGTGCCAGTCAGACAGCACCAGTGGGGAGTACAGCCCCTGTGGCTGGTGCTGATACACTGTCTCAGTTTGCTACACTCATTGCTCAGATGATGAGCGAGACTCAGAGCAGAGATTCTACCGTCAGATCTGAGGACATTGATAGACATCTGCAGTTGTTTTTGAGGATGAAACCTCCGAGGTTTGAGGGCGCTGTTGAGCCCAGAGCTGCTGAGGAGTGGTTGAGGAGATTGGAGAAGACCTTCGACGGCATGCAGTGTCCGTCAGATAGGAAGGTACCTTTGGCAGTATTTCTGTTGGATGGTGAGGCTGAGCATTGGTGGGTTGGCCAGCAGGAGGCCAAGTTTCAGGGCAGATTGAACTCTATGATTACCTGGGAAGAGTTCACTGAGGTGTTCCGAGATTGGTTCGTTCCCCCTTCTACACGACAGCAGATGCAGGAGAGTTTTCTGAGGCTTGTTCAGGAGAGCAAAACAGTGATGCAGTATGAGGCTGAGTTTACTGCATTAGCCAGGTATGCACCGCAGCTGGTCAGTACTTCTGCTGAGAGGTGCTACAGATTTCTGAGGGGATTACGAGATACTCTGAGGCAGCCCCTGATACCGTTCCGCATTACTGACTTTTCTGAGCTTATGGAGCGAGCTCGTCTAATAGAGAATGACCTGATGGCTACTCAGCAGCGGTGGACTGCGAGTAGGTAGAGGTTTGGAGGCGAGGCTTCAGGCAGTGGTTCCTCTGGGAAGAGGAGATTTGGATCTGGTTCTGGATCTGGTGACTCCAGGATAAGTGGAGGGTTGTTTGATACTGCTACCAGTACGACGAGTTTTGGATCTGTCAGTATGGCACCTGTGTGCCAGAGTTGTAGACGGCGACACCTTGGCCAGTGCTATAGGATGGCTGGTCTGTGTTTTCGATGTGGTCAGCCAGGACATCAGATTGCAGAGTGTCCACAGACTGGATTTGATCGGCGTTTTGAGTTCAGATCCGAGGGCTTTGTCAGACCTGCCAGTTCAGTTGCAGGAAGACCGAGGACTGTTCCTCCACTCCCTGAGGGATTTACTGGTAGAGGTGGTGGATCGAGTTCTGTACCACGGAGACCATCTACTGTTAGTGAGAGGCTCCCTCTGCCGAGTAGTTTTGTTGCTTCAGCTCCAGCTCCAGTTCAGCCACGAGTTTACAGCCTGAGTCAGCAGGAGGCTCGTGATGCTCCAGATATTGTGACAGGTACGATTTACATTTCTGATCAGCCCTGTCGTGTTTTGTTTGACTCTGGAGCTAGTCACTCTTTTCTGTCCGAGCGCTGTTTTGAGCTTTTGCGTTTGGATTCAGTTTTGTTGCCGGTTTTCCCTTTCCGTGATTTTACCGGCTGGAAGTAATCTGATTGCCCGTAAGTTTTGTTTTTGTGAGATTGAGATTTCTGGCAAGAAGTGGAAATCAAGTCTGATTATGTTGCCTATTTCTTCGTATGATGTGATTTTGGGCATGGATTGGCTAAGTCTGTACGAGGCTCAGATTGACTGTCTGAAGAAGCAAGTGAGTTTGCTTATGGCTGGAGAGCGATGTGTATTTCAGGGATTATGAGGTGTTCTCTCCAGTCTGATTTTTGTGTTGGAGGTGAGCAGAATGTGGAAGAAGGGATGCCCAGTCTTTTTGGCTTCGGTGCGGGATCTGAACCTGGAGGTTGGTTCTGTTTCTGAGATCCCTGTGCTACGGGAGTTTGCGGATGTTTTTCCTGAAGAGTTGGTTGGTTTACCTCCGGATAGAGATGTGGAGTTCTCTATTGATATTTTTCCGGGTACAGCTCCGATATCAAAAGCTCCGTACAGGATGGCACCAAAAGAACTTTCTGAGCTGAAAGTTCAACTTCAGGAGTTGGTAGACATAGGCTTTGTCCGTCCTAGTGTTTCTTCCTGGGGAGCACCTGTTTTGTTTGTGAAGAAGAAGGACGGAACACTTCGTATGTGTGTGGATTACAGAGATTTGAACAAAGTCACAATCAAGAACAAGTATCCTTTGCCTCGGATTGACGACTTGTTTGATCAACTTTCCGGATCTTTGGTATTTTCGAAGATTGATTTGAGATCCGGATACTATCAGGTGAAGGTAAAGGAAGCGGATGTGGTGAAGACAGCTTTCAGTACTCGGTACTGACACTACGAGTTCTTGGTTATGCCTTTTGGGGTAACCAACGCGCCTGCTATTTTTATGGATATGATGAACCGAGTATTCAAGGAGTATTTGGATCAGATATTTGTATCATTTGTGATCGTCTTTATTGACGATATTCTGGTATATTCTGCTTCTGAAGATGATCATGCCAGACATTTGAGGATTGTATTATAGACTTTGAGGCGGCATCAGCTGTATGCCAAGTTCTCCAAGTGTGAATTCTGGCTGAATAACATTTCATTTCTGGGGCATGTGATGAGTGGAGAAGGTATTTATGTTGATCCCCAGAAGATTCAGGCGGTTGCTGATTGGCCGAGGCCGACTACGGTATTTGAGGTACGTAGTTTCTTGGGCATGGCCGAATATTACAGGAAATTTGTGAAGGGATTTTTACAGATTTCGATGCCTTTGACGAGACTGACGCATAAGGCAGTACCTTTTGTTTTGACACCGGAGTGTGAAACTGGTTTTCAGAGATTGAAGGACTGTTTGACTTCAGCTCCAGTGTTAGCACTTCCGTCAGGTACGGAAGGATTTCAGGTGTTCAGTGATGCTTCACTAAAAGGTTTGGGATGTGTTTTGATGCAGCATGGAAGGGTAATTGCTTATGCTTCTAGACAGTTGAAACCACATGAGAAGAATTACCCTACGCATGATTTGGAGTTAGCTGCTGTTGTGTTTGCTTTGAAGATTTGGTGTCATTACCTGTATGGCGTCATATGTGAGATTTTCACTGATCATAAGAGCCTGAAGTACATTTTCACTCAGAAGGATCTGAACTTGAGACAGAGAAGATGGCTCGAGTTGATCAAGGACTATGATTTGACCATTCAGTATCAGCCTGGGAAGGCTAATGTGGTAGCCGACGCTCTGAGCAGGAAGTCTTCTGGATTATCAGGTTTGCAGCTCACTTTTGATGATTTCCTGATTCGAGACATGGAGCGATTACAGTTGGAGGTGATTTCCTCCAGTGGTTTGGATTTGGCTCAGATGAGCATTCAGTTTTCCTTGCTTCCAAGGATTCAGGAAGCCCATAAGTCAGATTCTGATTATTCGAAGTTGATTGCTCAGATTGGATCTGGTAAGACTCCTGAACTTCGAATTTCTGATTCTAGTGCTATTTTCTGTAAGAACGGGTTGTGGATACCTGTGTTTGGGGATTTGAGGCAGGAAATTCTGTACGAATCTCACCATTCAGGCTACACTGTACATCCAGGCAGTAGTAAGATGTATGCTGACATGAAGCTTTTGTTCTGGTGGCCTGGAATGAAGAAGGATGTAGTTGAGTTTGTGTCGAGATGCGAAGCCTGTCAGTTGGTGAAGGCAGAGCATCAGCGACCAGGTGGACTGTTGCAGTCGTTGCCTATCCCTGAGTGGAAGTGGGAGGAGGTAACGATGGACTTTGCGATGGGTTTTCCTCGATCTAGACAAGGACAAGACGCCATTTGGGTGGTTGTAGATCGACTGACGAAGTCCGCCCATTTTCTTCCGATCAGACAGACCGATTCGGTGGATCGCTTGGCACAGATTTATGTGAAGGAAATAGTCAGATTGCACGGTGTGCCTCGAGTGATAGTTTCTGATCGAGACGGACGATTTACTTCCAGACTTTGGAAGGGCATTCAGCAAGGCTTGGGTACGAAACTGCATTTCAGTACAGCCTTTCATCCTCAGACCGACGGACAGTATGAGATGACCATTCAGGTACTGGAAGATCTATTGAGGCTTTGTGTTTTGGATTTTGGAGGAAGCTGGGAAGATCACATTCCTTTGATTGAGTTTGCTTATAACAACAGTTTTCAGTCCAGTATCGGTATGACACCGTATGAAGCTCTGTATGGTAGGAAGTGACGTACTCCTTTAACTCTGACTGAGGTCGGAGATAGACAGGAACTGGGTGCCACTTTCCTTGAAGAAATTGTTAAGAAGATCAGCTTTAAAGAAAGATTGAAAGCTGCTCAAGATCGACAGCAGAAGTATTATAATCAGAAGCACAGATTTGTTGAGTTTCAGGTTGGTGACTTTGTGTATGTCAAAGTCAGCCCGATGAAGGGTGTGAGCAGATTCGGCCAGGTGAGCAAGCTTAGTCCAAGGTATGTTGAACCTTTTGAAATCCTGGAAAGGATTGGAAAATATGCTTACCGACTGTTGCTTTCTGATTCGATGCCTAACGTGCATAACGTGTTTCACGTATCCACTTTGAGGAAGTGAGTATCTGACTCTAGGAAGAAGTTGTCAGCTGACGAGGTTGAGATTCAGGAGAATCTGGTGTACAAGGAAGAGCCAGAGTTGATTTTGGCGTACGACGTCCGAAAGCTACGAAGTAAACAGATTCCGATGGTTAAAGTCCAGTGGAAGCACCGTAATGCACGGGAAGCGACTTGGGAGAAGGAGTCTGACATGAGACAGTCGTACCCGTACTTGTTCTGACGCCGTTTTGATTGGATAATGTCGAGGACGACATTTTTCTGAAGTTGGGGAGATTGTGAAGATCGCTTTGCTCCAGGATTGTCCGGGACGAAGTTGGATCATCCCGGGACGATCGATACAGGTTTGGTCGGAATTGTGAAAATTGAGCAGTTCGTCTGGACAAAAATTTGGATCGTCTGGACGAAAATGCTTTAGAGGACCGGTCGCCGGGGACGATAATTAAATCTCGTCTGGACGACACTTGTCCAGAGCCAGATCGTCCCGGGACGAAGTGCGATCGTCCGGGACGATCAGTCTGGATATATATGGAAATGAGATATTTTGAAGAGAGAGAAAAAGCTTAGGAGAGAGGACGAAGGAAAAAGTGGAAAAGTTGATTTTCGGGCGACGCCGAGCCGTTTTTGTCCGACGAGACTGTTCAGGAAAGTGTTGTACGCAAGGTAAGGCACAATCCGCCTTTCTCAATTTTCAGAACCGTCGTGTTTGGCAGTATTATCTGTCCAGAATTGATTTTTGCAAGGGATTTTCGTCCGTATTTTCCGTCTGGTTCAGTTTTTACTGCGAAATTTTCTGTATGTTGTCGACGTGCCGAGTGTGCACAATTTTGGTTATTTTCTGAAGATTTTTGTCCGGGTAGATTTGATTTGACGGCGTTTTTCATCGACTGTATTTTTCTGTGTTGTCTAAAATTGTCTGAGCAGTAGAATTAAAGTCTTGCAATGTTGTTATCTACATTCTGTGCAAATTTGGTATTCTGTGATTTTTCAGGAAAAATTGTGTAAATTCCGTATACAGCCGTTGTGCTGCCCGATTTTTGTCTGATTTCTGAATTCGTCCGGATTTCTTCTTAATTGATATGCTATCTGTATATGCTATTAAAAGGGAGATATAAGGGGACTGGATCCTAAGAGATTCAGTTAGTGTCTGAGAAATCTGAAATGAGCTCAATCTGAAATCTGATATCTGTTCTGTTCCGGATTCGATGAAATCTGTTCTAGTGCTATAAGCACATCTGTTCTGGTGCCGTGATCACATAAGCATATTTGTTATGGTGCCGTGAGCACAAAGGGAGGCATAAGGGGACAGAATTCGTAGAGATTCTGTCAGTGTAAGAGAATTTAGCTATTAATTATAATACTATCTGATATAATCTGATTCTGATTTTCGTATCTGTTCTGTAAGCAAATATGATTTCTGAATTTCTGTACGATATAATTTGATCTGATCTGTATGATATGATTCTGATATGATTCTGACACGATTCTGTTCTGTTCCGATATATGATTTCTGTACGATTTTGATTCTGTTGATTTTATCTGTATGACTCCATTCTGATTCGATATTTCTGTTCTGTTCTGATTTGATATACGATTCTGTTTCGATTTATGTATGGATTTCTGTCTGATGTGTTTGATGTGGATTCTGGAAGTTTTGATTGGAGGTTTGTCGCTTTGCTGAGCTGTTGAGCTCACCCTTGTTTTCTGCGTGTGTTTTTCAGGTTCTGGGAAAGGGAAGGAGGTCCAGGACTAGATTTCAGAGTCTGATCAGTTATAGATATTATTTTGTACTTTTGATTTTTGTATAGACATGGCTCTTCTGCTCAGTTTCTTTCTGTCTGAGCCATGGTCTCTAGTTGTAGATGATTGTTTTGAGGAAAAGAAAGAAAAATATAGATGTTTTGTTCCGCTGCATTTGATGTTTCATAGTAGCTATGTGCGTCTATTTTTGAGTTGAAATATTTGGAAGAATCAGTTCTGAAACAAATTCCAAAGCCAGATCCTGGTCTGTTTGTTTGGCTGGTCGCGGCCCGGTGCGGGCGGGATCCGTCCCGGTCGAGTTGGGTCGTGACAATGGGGAAGTAGAGGTTGCTGGTGTCCGGAGTCAGGTGGGTGGAAGCTCCGGAGTCAAGAACCCAATCTTGAGTGGTGGGAGTGTTCGGGTTGGCAAGAAGAGCGCGAGGTTAACGTGTATCCGTCGGGGCATAATTGTAGTTGCTGCGATGTCAGTAGTTGAGCGCAATGTGCCCTGTTTTGCCACAGATCTGGCAAATCGGGCGGACCGGTTGTCCAGCGGGAGTAGTTTGTTGTTGGGGAGAAATGGTTGGAGGAGCTTGCGATTGTTTGTATTTGGTGTAGCATTTGTTGTTGCGTCCACGCTGTTGGTTGGACGGAGCAGTGTAAAGAGCAGTGGTCATCGATCCGTTGGCTTGATCTTGAACAAGTTCTTTATTGAAGGTGGATTTCTTCGTTGCAAAGAAGTGAGTAGAAGGTATCCAAATCAATAGGAAGAAGGGAGTTGCGTATAGTTGATTTGAACGAATTGAAGGTTGGAGGTAGACCGTTGTGAATATGGAGGATGATATCCTCCGGATCGATCTTGGAGCCGGAGGCAGAAATGTTGTTAACGAAAGTTTTAATGCGAGTAAGGTACTGTTGCAGGGATTGGTCTTTCATGTGGATATGGTAGAGCTCATTCTTGAGTTGGATGACGCGAGATCGACTGGTGGGCTGAAGCCGCCGTTCAAGAACGGCCCAAGCCTCATGAGTGGTGGTGGAGGTGATGATATAGGGGAGAATAGATTGCGAGACCGTAGAAAAAAAGAGCTGATAGAAGATTACTGTCGATGACTTGCTAGCTGGTGTACTCGCCGGAGGTAGCGTCAGTGGGAGCTTAAACCGCACCGGTGAGATAGCCAGCGTAGCCGTTGGCGGTGAATTGTTGGAGAAGTTGTATACGCCATATGGGGTAAGTCTCGGTAGTGAGGGGATGAGGTATAAGGTTCTTGATGTTGGATACAAGAAACTTGAGTGGAGGAGGTATAGAAATGGTGGTGGCGCTATTGATCATTTGGGTGGAGGAGGAGGAGGGAGGAAGAGAATTCATTGAGTCTTGATCTCCCATGCTGGCTCTGATACCATGAGAGGAAAAGCGCATAAATCAAAAGAAAAGGAAACGAAGGCACAGAGCGAGAAAGAGGAATAAGGTAGAATTGTATTCATGATAATAACAAAGTACAGACCTAGATTTATAGTGTTAAACTAGGTACAAGAAGCAAATACAAAACGACCTTGATAGGATAAAACTAATATCCTAATAAATTATCTCAACAAAATGTTAACTACTTTGAGATCTTGTAGATGTGATTAACTGAGAGTATTAGATTGTTACTGAATTAGGGTTTAGATAACTATCATAAATATCCTTAAATCATAATTTTATCTATAAAATTTTAAACTCTAATTAGATAAAAAAATTAATTAGCATAAGATATAGTATAATTATTTATTAAAAGATTAAACACAAGAAATTTTGTTGGTCAAATTAAGTTATAAATAATAAAAAATTACTTTATATTAATATAAAATTTTTAATTAATTATTTAAGTAATATTACTCATTAGGATTTGTTATACTATTTAACTCTACCTCAACAGGCGCCAAAAACCCTAGTCATCTCCCCGCTTCCGCTCCCTCACAAATTCCTTAAACCCCCGACGACATAGAACCGAGGAAGACGCAGCGGGAGCTTGCCGGAGAAGGCTTCGACGGGACCGGCGGCATGTTAGGGAGAAAAGGAGTTTGTGTATACTGTTCACGGTTTTAAGTTAAATCCATTGAATCCCCGGATTTAGTTAATTGCACGCGTCGCTTCTTCGGCTCCTTCGACGGCTTTCCCTTGCTGTCGGATTGGAAGTTACGACATTTTGATCGGAAGCAAGAACGGGAGCTCGCTGGCTGTGAAGGTAACTTTCTCCTTTCGCGCGCTTCTGCGGCTAAATCCCGTTAAATCCGCCGAACCGAGGGATTTAGTAAATCCGGGATTTAACGCGCGCACAAAAACCGTTTGGCTGGATTTGACGTAAGTCCGACTTAAATCCCACGATAAATCCGATACCAAACAGCCCCTTAAAGTAAAATTGGGGAGAAACGGGATGAACTTAAATTTTAGTTTTTTTTTTTTTTTTTTTTTTTTTTTCCGTTTGGCAAGATTTAAGTTTAATCTTGCTTAAATCCTGCTGCCAAACAGCCCTTTTCATCCCTTTTGGCGACTTCGCACGCTGTTCTGCCTTCATCTTGCTAGCTCTGGTCCTCATCCATGGCACCACGCGACGACAAGAGACATCAGAAAAGCAAGAGAGCGCATGCCAAATCTAAACTCCAGAATCCCTTGAAGAGACCCAAATCAGAGTTCAAAAGGTCTAAGCACGAGCAGCCCGCCTCCGTTCTCTTTCAGGACCAGGACGATGAGCCAGAATTCCCGAGAGGTTTCTCTTCCCCTTGTTCATCTTTCTAAAGTGAAAAAAATAGGAGTAATTTTCTTAAGACGATTTTCAATTATCTCATATTGTTAGTTGTTTCCTATTTTGGGTGCAGGTGGGGGAAGAGTTTTGAGCCGGGAAGAGGTGGCAGAAGCTCGTGCAGAAGCTGAGGAAGAATTTGAGAGGGAACAAGGCCTGGCAAGCAGAGGCAGGAAACAACAAAAGAAGAAGGCGACGGTGAAGAGTTATAAATTTGGTGAAGATGAGTGGGGGTCTCTGTTCGGTCAAGGCATCACTGGGAAGCTTCCAAGGTTGACAAACAGAATCACTTGGAAGGTATGTGGCATCTATGCCATATTTTCTATTTGGATATTCAATGACATGTTGAATTTTTGTAGTTGGGCTGTTCATTTTAATTAGAAAATGCTTTAAGGGTCTGTTTAACTTGAAGAAATATTGGGAAATGCAAAAGCATGTAAATTAATTATTTCATATTTAGTGTTTTTTCCAGCTTAGATAGCAGAAATTATAATTGTCTAAGATCTACAAACAAATGGAGTTTTTCATTGACAATTTTCTATTCAACACCAGCAAAAATTGCTAAGAAAACTTTATTGGGTCATCTGTATGGCTTGGATTCCTGCTGCTTACAAGAAGCGAAATCCCAATTTCTCATAAACCAAACAAGATGAAATTTGTTTATACATCCTCATTTTTATTTGTTCTTGTTAAGTGCCGCTTGGGGTGTTGAACCAATTATTCAAGAATCTTTTTGAATAACTTCTGCTCATGTTACCGTAGGTCCACCTTTTTCCTTCTTAATTTTCTAATGCTAATTTTATTAACTTTTCTAAGGAGGGTATTTTCCTCCCTTCATTGTACATGGTCCAAACTATCCAAGTATAATTTCAGTTATCTTATCTCCAATATAGATAACTCCAACTTTCCTGTCATATAATCATTCATGAAGCTATCATTTCTACTTTTTCTCTATTAATCCCCTATTTAAATCTATATTTTGCTATTTCAAGTTTTGTACTCTTCAATCACTTGTTGCTGATAGTATCTTTTATGTTCTAAAAATAAAAACAATGCATCACCTAGCATACCTCTCTTAGTTAGTTGCCAATCATAATGATAAAGTTTAAGAAGATCACAATAGCATTTTAGCTTGGTAAAGACCAAATATTCTGATAGGAAGTGGATACAATGTCCTTGAAATTAGCGAACAACAATAAGAAATTAGGAAGAAGAACACACCAAAATCATTTTACTGCAAGATATATGAAAGAAAAATATTGAGATACAGTTGAATCTTCAATTGAAGAGGAAGATCCGACTCTCCTGAATCCCTAGCCAACGGCTAGAGCCTCACAACCTGAGGAGAAAATATAATTTCAGCAAATTCAAAACATAATACTGAAATCACCATATTGTTAGCCTTAAATAGGCTCCCCAAATTCTCTCCCTCCCAAATCAACTATCTTTCCTTAAATAATACCCTCTTGTATTTGAATTCAAATTGGATTTGTTGCCCTAAATAATTTTCTCCTAATTTATAATTAAAAATTTCCTATAAAATTTTCCTTTGACTAAGAACCTTCCTAGGAAACTTTCTAATTCCCTCCAAATCAGATCAGCTAGTCCATATTTTAGAGAGATTTGGGAATGTGAAACACTTACCTCTCAGGATGAGACACCCACCGCTTCCTTTTTCACGTTCATTCACCTCTTCTAATTTTGCCCTCTTTTACTTCATTTTAGATATTTGAAAGAAGGGGATAAAATAAAATTTTTGTAAGATGCAGGAAGAAAAAACGGTAATAATTTATTTTGAAATAAGAATAAATAGTGGATGGAAAATGAGTGTCAAAGAGCCAAAGACAAATAATTTTTAATGAGTGAAAGGAAAAATGGGTGTTCCATGAATATTGATCAAGTCTAAATATTTACCCAGGGAAAAAAACTGATGAAATAAAAAGAAGATGCTAAGGGGCACTTGGTTTCTTGCATTTAGAAAGCGTGTTTTAGAAAATGAAATTAGCACATTTTGAGGTTTTTGATGGCGCTTGTAGAGTTCAAATAAATTTTGATTTCTAAGTGACCAAATGATGGAATCTAATAAATTAAATATTTTTCCATCTTGAAAATGCTTTTACTGTCTTCTATTTTTGCATTATTTGTAGCATAATATACCTTAAATCTGTATTTATTTCATTGTTCGGAGCTTGTTATTGGTGATATGGATTATGAATTATGATATTACCATGCTTATTACTCTAAACGCACGCATAATACCTGCAAATAATGCAAAATGATGAAGAAAACATGAAATCTTCTTTGAAGCCACCTAGGGAATGTCATGCTCGGACCTGGCTGCTATTTTTTAATGACATTTGGTATGAAATACCTTCACCTTGATTGTGTGCATGAGGTTTCAAGGGCCTATTAGATCCATCAAGATCATCTGGAATGCTCAGTCATTACCATTAAGTGATACTCAATCCATACCTATGAAGCTAAGATCCTATGAGCCTTTTAAGCTATTTTTATTTCTGGAATTCCTTTTACTTGAGAAAGGTCAGGTTTCTGTGGGGAATTATAGAAAAATATGAGAATTATGAAGCTTCAAATCAGACTTTCTAAATAAAGAAGATTCTGAACTAAATTAATGAAAGAGTTCATTGAGTAGTTGTGTGATTAAGTAGATCCGTGTATCTTTTTTCACTTTCATTACAGCTTCTTAAGAATCTGAACTAGAAATAAGAAGTGTGCATTATGAGTACTTTATTTGTTTAGGCAGGTTTATAACAAGTGTCTTGTACCATTCATCCTTTTAGCTATTTTTACTGAAGTCTGATCTTGATGTTGATATACATAACTGTACAATTATTGCCCAACACTATGCTTTTTGAGTTGAATGATTTTTTTTTGAATAGCTAGGTATTATCGCTCTTCTAACTCCTCATTTTGCATCATCTCTACATAGAATATTTCTCCAGGAATGAAATTGTGGGGCGTGATTACTGAAGTGAATTTGAAAGATCTTGTAATCAGTTTACCAGGTGGGCTAAGAGGCTTTGTTCATGCTGAAGATGCTTCTGATGTACTTGCTGAAAATGGGGATAAGGTAAGTGGCAGCCTGCATTAGTTGTATTTTTGAATATGAAAGCTCCCGTCAGGATATGCATTCTTTTTTGTTTGCAAATGAATTTGTTAGATGCTATATTTTCTAATCCATACTTGAAGTAGTTTCATGTCACAACATGCTCCAGCTTTTAGATATTAATATAAAAATAATATTCAAAATTTTGTTGTGGAAACCAGTATATTCAAGCAACCTGATTGCAATATAACAGTTTCAATTTGTTTAACCTTCAAAGTTTCATCATTAAAAAAAATTCTCATTATCATTGTCTTTTCTACTCATTGCAAGTTTTGTCTTGTATGTAAAATATAAATTAATTAATTTTCACGAAAATATAGCTATCTTTTATTCTACAAAACAGGTTTTGGCTGACAACAGATTTCCTTTAAAAAAAAAAAATATTTTTAAGTACAACAGTTTCCATTTTCCTTCCTTATATGTTTCCTTTTAAAAGCTTTATACTTGTCCCTGGACATGATTTTTATACTGTAAGATACTGTGCCTATATCCAAATCTTATTATCTTAGGCTTCGTTTAAGAATGTGCTGCTAAACCCTTGCCCTTCATATTTTTTTTTTTGTGTGGGAAAAATCTTATGAAAATCCTACCCTATGTGCGCATTGGGAACACACTAGCTGATCAACTCTTCTATCTCTGTAATAATGGTGTCATTATTGAACATAGTGCAACGAAATACAACATTACAAACAAGCCTTAATTGACACATTTCTATGATCTATAATTTGCTATGATATGCCATGGAGAATGGCAACCATATTTCTATACTTTCTTAATTGTTCTAATCAATTTGCTTAAGATGTGCCATTATGATTAACTTTTTTTTTTCTCACAGGTGTCATTTTCTAAAACATTGCATGTAGGGCAACTCGTTTCCTGTGTAGTTATGCAAGTTGATGATGAGAAGGGAGATGAAAAAGGTAGAAAAAGGGTCAGGTTATCATTGCGTTTGAGTGTGCTATATAAGGGCCTCACATTAGATGTTGTTCAAGATGGAATGGTATGTTATGATATTTATTGGTAACAAAATGAAATATTATCTCCCGTTAAACTTTTGTGTCACTTCTTGCATTGACCTCTTTGTTTGCTGGCCGAGTGGATTTGTTTAGTAACTGACAGGGTTACGTTTGATCCAGCAATCATTAGCTTTTCATTATCTGGTCTTCTAATTCTTTTATATTATAACATAAAAATATGGCCATCGCTTTCTCAATACTTGATCTTTAAAATCAATGGCTCAAACTCAATAAGAAAATAAGTATCAACCATGAGCAGTTAAAAACTTGGTTTGATCAGCTTACTTTAATCCCTATTTGAGTTTTTTTTATCAGCTTTTTTTTTTGTCCGAGCCTGAGCTGAAGAGAAGTTAAACCCTAGGAAGTAAAGTATAGTAGTTATATAATATATACTATTATTTATGTATTTAATGTATAATATATTTATCTATAATTCAAAATGTGCTATGCTATGATTGGACTGTCTTTGGGTCAGGTTTTGGCTTAGCTCAGAAATGGTATGCTAAAATTAGGCACAGTTTTTGCAAGCCTAAGTATGCCCTGCTTTGGCCAAGGTTGCACCGCCAAACTCAAAACTATTTACATGTTGTAGCCTGCAATATTTGATTATACATTTGAACGCGCATCCTACTCAATCATGATTTTTATTTAGTATCAATCAAGGTACTTCCTTTTTCATTTTATTTTCCAAAGCCTTTTCAATTTCATGAATGTGAGTATATTGTATCCCCAACTAGTAGGTCCAATATCATAATGGGAGCACTCTTTTATTCAATCATGCACATACAAGCATAAACTATTTTGTTTACATTCTCCATATTATTTCATATTGAAATGTAGTAAGCATTATATGACATGTGATAAGCGACCTCACTATGATATAAAATTCATGCTATCTAATTCAACATGATCAATTGCCTTTACTAGATATAATTCATAGAGCATTAATAGTAGGTATTTAAATAATAATAGCACTTGATGCGTCATATTTAGAAGAAACAAATATTGTTACCGTAAATTAGAACATAATACTCACCTCGAATTTAGATGATTGGCTTTTCGTCACTTTTTAGTCCTTACTCTGGCTCCATTTGTTGATCACCTATAATCACATATAATTTCATAAAAGTATCTTAATTTGTATATCTAGTAATATCTCTCTTATTAACACTCATTTTTTGTTAAAGACAATATCTTTAATTTCATTCATTTTCTATTAAAATAATTAATTATTTCCAAAATTTATATAATAATATAATAATTCATTAATAATGAAATTTAGTCTTCCTCCACTCCCCAACTATCTCTCAAAAATATATACACTTATCACTTTCTGATAAAAAAATTTGGATCATGTTAAATTTAGAGAATTGGAGAGTAAAAAGGCTTAATTTTGTTGCACAAAATTATCTCTATTTATAGATCTATACATTATATCTTAATAAAGAAACAAATGATTAGAAAATCATGCATAATTGTTCTAATATAATCCTTCCTAAATCATCCAACCAAATATGGAAGGAGATCGGCGTGATCCAGGTGAGCCTCCCATGGATTCTGATAGGAAATACTCGTTTGCACAAGTAAACCTAACCCAAATCAAGTACCTAAGCCAAGTAAACTGCTGTCCGCAGCAAGAACACAGCTCAAACAGTGAAAAACTGAGAGAAAACGTAGGGAGAAATGTAGAAAAATGATGCAAACGCTTTTATTTCAATAAAGGATGAAAAGCACTTGCAAGATACAACTTTCCTTCAATTCAAGAGGAAGGAAAAACTCTCCAACGATCTCCGGCAATGCCAAGAGCCCAAGAACAACAAACCCTAGATCTCCCAAGAAATTCAAAATCAAGTTAACCCTAATTTCCCCCTCATCTCCCTAATTAAACATGAAAGGAGGATTACAAAAGACCTAATTACCCCCTTCTAATTCAAATTTTCCCTCCTAAACGACTCCACGTAGGCTCCCTGGGTTTTCCTCCCCCTCCTTGTTCGCGAGGCTTCCGTTGGGTGAAGACCTGGACCGGTCCAGCCGGCTCAGGTGCCGGCCTAACATTACCCCCTCCTAAAGTACCACCTTGTCCTCAAGGTGGAAAGCAGGAAACTGCTCCGTAATCCTCTCCTGTGGCTCCCAGGTGGCCTCATAGTCAGGGAGGCCGCTCCACCTAATCTTCACCTCCTTTTCCCCCTTCTCATTGATGCGCACTCCTTCTACCGCTAGAGGCTCCAATGTCACTTCCATGTCCTCCTTCAGTGTGCTGGGTAGCTCTGGGCTCACTGCATGCTCCCCCACCACTTTCCTCAACTGTGAGACATGAAAAACGGGGTGTATTATGGCTGTTGGAGGAAGCCTCAATCTATAGGCCACCTCTCCAATTTTCTCCTCCACTTCAAAAGGGCCAAAATATCTTGCTGCAAGCTTCTCATTTCTCCTTTGGGCCATAGTCCTCTGTCGGTATGGTCGGAGCTTCAAGTAGACCTTGTCCCCAACTGCGAACTGTATATCTCTCCTTTTGCTGTCCGCCTGCTTCTTCATCAGTTGCTGGGCTCTAAGTAAATGCCTCTTGAGCTCTTCCAACACCTGATCTCTTTCCTTCAAATGCTGATCCACTGCAGATACTGGAGTACTACTATGGCTGTAGTGTACCAAATGTGGGGGGTCCCTCCCATATAACACCTTAAAAGGTGTCATCTTGGTCGTCGAGTGAAAGGAGGTATTGTACCAGTATTCTGCCCAAGCTAACCATTTGGCCCACTGCTTTGGTGTTTCAGACACAAAACACCTCAAGTATGTCTCCAAGCTCCTATTCACCACCTCTGTTTGCCCATCAGTCTGTGGATGGTAGGCTGTGCTCCTCTTCAATACTGTTCCCTGCATCCTGAATAGCTCCCTCCAAAAATGGCTCAGGAACACCTTGTCCCTATCAGAAACAATAGACTATGGTACCCCATGCAGCGACTATCTCCCTCACAAATGCTGTTGCTACAGACACCGCTGTGTACGGGTATCTTAAGGGAATGAAATGAGCATATTTGCTCAGCCTGTCGACCACTACAAGTATAACTGTGTAGCCTTCTGATTTTGGGAGCCCATCAATGAAATCCATAGTAATCTCCTCCCAAATCTTCTCTGGTAGGGCCAGAGGCTGTAGTAATCCCCCTGGTGCCATCGTCATGTACTTGCTCCGCTGGCAGGTATCACACTTAGCCACCATCTCCTCTATGTCTTTCCTCATCCCCTTCCAATACAATTCAGCAGCTAACCGGCTATAAGTTTTCTGCACACCTGAATGCCCTCCTATGGCACTCCCATGAAACTCCTGGAGCAGTTGGGGAATATGAATGGAAGACCTAGGAATCACACTCCTTCCCTGATAGTACAGTCTTTCTCCCACAACTGAGTAGCCTGGGTGGCTGTTTTCATCTGATAGCACCTCTTCTTTGATTCTCCTTAGCTCCTCATTCTGGATGCTCTCCTTTTTGATGGCTCCCCAATCTATCAGAACAGGTACTGATACAACAATCCCCTGGAGCTCCCCCATACAGCGTGATAAGGCATCCGCTGCCTTATTCTCTAGTCCTGGCCGATAGTGGATCTCAAAATCATATCCCAGCCGCTTGGATAACCACCTCTGATGCTCCTCTGTGACCATCCTCTGCTCCAACAAGTACTTCAGGCTCCTCTGATCAGTTCTGACAATAAAGTGTCTGCCCAATAAATAAGGTCTCCACTTTTGGATGGCCAGTACAATAGTCATCAGCTCTCTCTCATATACCGACTTCAGCCTAGCCCGGGACGATAGTACCTGACTGAAGTAAGCTATGGATCTGTGGTTCTGCATCAACACTGCTCCCAATCCATAGCCTGAAGCATCTGTCTCCAACACAAACACCTGATTGAAGTCTGGCAGAGCAAGCACTGGCACCGTCGTCATGGCCTTCTTCAGCTTCTCAAAAGCCTCAGAAGCTGCTTCCCCCCATAAAAAATTATCCTTCTTCAACTGCTCTGTCAGTGGTCCTGCTATGGTGCTATATCCTCTCACGAACCTCCTGTAGTAGCCGGTCAGTCCCAAAAAATCCTCTGAGCCCCTTCAAGGTCTTGGGTTGAGGGCCAGGCCAGCATTGCCTCTATCTTGGACTGATCTGCAGCCACTCCCTCCTGGGATATTACGTGCCCCAGGTACTCCACTTGTGCTTGAGCGAAGTCCCACTTCTTGAAATTGGCCTTCAGCTGATGCTCCCTTAGCACCCCCAACACCACTCTCAGGTGCTCTAGGTGTTCCTCCTCAGTCCTGCTATATATGAGAATGTCATCAAAAAATACCAACACAAACATGCGAAGGCGTGGCTTGAAAATTCGGTTCATCAATGCCTGGAATGTGGCTGGTGCATTGATGAGGCCAAAAGGCATCACCAGAAACTCGTAGTGGCCCTCATGATTCCTGAAGGCCGTCTTCTGCACATCTTCCTTCCTCATCCTGATCTGGTGATAGCCTGACTTCAGATCAATCTTGGTGAATAAAGCAGCTCCATGTAGCTCATTCATCAACTCGTCAATCACAGGGATGGGAAACTTATCAGGCACCGTCTCCTTGTTGAGAGCTCTGTAATCAACACAGAACCTCCAACTCCCATCCTTCTTTTTCACCAGCAGAACTGGGCTAGAGAAAGGACTCACACTGGGCTGAATGATCCCTCCTTCTAGCATTTCTCCCACCAACTTCTCAATCTCATCTTTCTGCACCTGAGGGTATCTGTAAGGTCTCACACTGATAGGGGATAATCCCTCTTTCAGGATAATCTGGTGCTCCCGCTCTCTGTCAGGTGGTAGTCCCACCGGAGGTTGGAACACATCCTCAAACTCCTGCAGAAAGAGCTGAACTAACGCAGGAATGAGTTTTTCTTCCCCCTCGTGCTGATCCTCCAAGCTCTGCAACTCCACAAGGAAACCTCCTCCTTCCTCATGGATAATTTTCACCATCGACCGGAGTGACACTCCAGCTCTGGACAATCCTGGTTCCCCTTTCAGCTTCACCCTCTTCCCCTCTACCATCAGCTCCATCACCATGGTCCCCCAGTTCACCTTGGTTTCACCCAAGGTCTGTAGCCACTTCATGCCCAGAATGACGTCTGTGCTACCCAACCTCAGGGGTAGGAAGTCCTCCACCACCCTGATCTCCTGTAGCCTCATCTCCACCCCCTTGCAGATCCCGGTGCTGGACTCAATCTTTCCTGTCCCATCATCATCACCCCATAACTGCCTGTCTCAGTAGGCTCCATTCCCAGCTCCTCCGCCACCTGAGTGGATATGAAATTGTGGGTGGCTCCACTGTCGATCAAAACTACTACCTCCCTCCCAAGGATCTTCCCCTTCACCTTCATCGTATGACTAGGAGTGAATCCCATCACAGAATTGAGGGATACCTCAGCTACCTCCAACTGGGGATCAATCTTCTCCTCATCAGAATCATCACCCTCCTCAGGCGCCTCGTCTATATAGACGGTGAGAGCCCGAAGAGCGCGATCCTTGCACCTATGCCCTGGAACAAACTTCTCCTCACATCTGAAACAAAGGCCCTTGGCCCTCTTCTCCTGCATCTCCTCCTCAGTCAATTTCTTGAAACTCCCAGCCGATCTGGTCACCCCGCTCTTCTCCTTTCCACTCTCTTTAAGGACATTAGGGTTTGGCCCTTTTGGAGCCAAGTAAGTGGTAGTTGTCCTGGTGGGACCCCCTGAGTGGTTGTTCCGCCAACTTCGGGCGTTGGTCTTCTGGTTCTCCACCAGCTGAGCCAACTCCATGGCCTCCCTCAGGTCCCTCGGTCTCATGACCTTCACAGCATCTCTAATTTATAGCTTGAGGCCCTTCATAAAGTTTCCCCCAGTGCTGTTCGATAAACCCTCCATGTCACCCACCAGACTTTCAAATTTCTTCTGGTATTCTTCCACTGTTCCCTCTTGAGTGAGGGCGTAGAACTGTTCTGATATCTCCCATGGGCTGCCCCCCCTGAATCTCTCCCTGATAGCCTCCTTGAAGTCCCTCCAAGTCCTCACCGGATCCCACTTATCCATGTACTTGAACCAGGCAAAAGCCGCCCCTTCCAAGCACATACTAGCCGCCATCAATCTCTCCTCCTCCATTAGGCCATTCACTGCAAAATACCTCTCCACCTTGTGGATCCACTCATCCACATTTCCCTCTTCGAAAATTGGCATTTTCAGCTTTCTGGCCCTCGTGTCCACCCCCCGTATGCCCTATTCCCCCCCATGGCCTCCTCTGTCCCAGGCAATGGGGTCTTCCCAAGTTCCTCTCTCTCCATATCGGGGCTCATCATCCCTCCTCGGCCGCCG
Organism: Dendrobium officinale; assembly: GCA_019514585.1. Classification (NCBI taxonomy): domain Eukaryota; kingdom Viridiplantae; phylum Streptophyta; class Magnoliopsida; order Asparagales; family Orchidaceae; genus Dendrobium; species Dendrobium officinale. The sequence goes on from CM033689.1 coordinate 2,536,707, forward strand.
ATAGCCATCTTCCCCTCGCGCCCCGCCATGGTGGTTATGGATCCCCCATGGCCGGTCCACTGGGTCGGGCCTCCGACGACGCCAATCATCCTCTCTTTCTTCCCTGAAGTCTCTCCTTCTTTCATGCTCTTCCCGCCTGATGGACTCTCGATGCAGCATCCTTCCGTTGCTGTCAAGCAGTTCCACCTCCTCTTCCTCTTCCGGATTTACCTTCCCCTTGCCTTTTCTCCCACTACCTTCTCCTCTTTCCTCCGCTGGCACAGCCCTTGCTTGCCCTTCCATTAATTTTTTCATCATCTCCTCCAAGGTCATGAATTTTCCTTCCACATTCTCACTCAAAGTCGCCATCTTCTCCTCCAGATCCGCTTTAAATTGTCCCACCTCGGTCTCCAAGACTTCTACACGCTTAGATGCCATGGGAACAAAAAAGTGGCCTCCGGATCCCTACCAAACAGCAAAAATCTGCAGCGAAACAGTGGAAAAAACAGCCCTCCACCGTCCCGGATCTCGCTCTGATACCAATTTGATAGGAAATACTCGTTTGCACAAGTAAACCTAACCCAAATCAAGTACCTAAGCCAAGTAAACTGCTGTCCGCACAAGAACACAGCTCAAACAGTGAAAAACTGAGAGAAAACGTAGGGAGAAACGTAGAAAAACGATGCAAACGCTTTTATTTCAATAAAGGATGAAAAGCACTTGCAAGATACAACTTTCCGTCAATTCGAGAGGAAGGAAAAACTCTCCAACGATCTCCGGCAATGCCAAGAGCCCAAGAACAACAAACCCTAGATCTCCCAAGAAATTCAAAATCAAGATAACCCTAATTTCCCCCTCATCTCCCTAATTAAACATGAAAGGAGGATTACAAAAGACCTAATTACCCCCTTCTAATTCAAATTTTCCCTCCCAAACGACTCCACGTAGGCTCCCTGGGTTTTCCGCCCCCTCCCTCCCTGTTCGCGCGGCTTCCGTCGGGTGAAGACCTGGACCGGTCCAGGTTGGACCGGTCCAGCCGGCTTAGGTGCCGGCCTAACAGATTCCCATCCTAGCCGTGGGATCAAAATGCCATGGGACGGCTGTGATTTAACATGTGAGCCTCCCACGGATTCCCATCCTAGCTGTGGGATCAAAATGCTAAGGGATGGTTAGGATTTAACAAATCATAATTCAATTGCTATTTTTTTTCTAAAATAAAATATCTTATTATGATATTTTAAAAATTATTATTTTAAAATAAAATTTCATCCTTTACAATATATATTTAAATATTATAACTGATTATTTTTTTTAATTTTTCAAATGTATATTTCATTAATTTATTTTTTTCAGAAATTTTGAAAATTCTTAGTTTTAAATTATCATTTAAATATCAACATTATTTATATTTTCGATTCTAAAATCTTACAATCATAACAAAAAAAACTAATTTATAAATTCATTATAAAACTCTAACATTTAATCTTTAATCAACTTTAGGCTCTTGCACTCAATTTTCCTTTCATTGAGTTCGTCTATCACGCAGATGCTCGTGCTTGCCCTTCCTGTCTCCACAGGTTACAAGCTGCATGGCATCCTTGTCGAAGATGTGAAAACCTATTCGACCTCTCTCAGTCCCTCTCCTGGGCATGAGAGCCCTGCTTGATGAGCTTCAGACTACCTTTCTCTTTATGTTTGTCTCTTCATGTCTCCCTCTCTAAGTTATAAAGGGATGAAACTTCTAGCCTTCTTCACACGACTGAGTGACGAAATACTGATAGTTGGTCCTTCGTCTCCTTCACACAGCTCCTCGATTGACCCCGTTGTCCCAATCTCACAATCCCGGAATCCGCCAACCCTTCAGATACTCATTTGAGAATGAAAGGAGTGTTCCTTCTTCTTCCTTGAAAATAGGTAATGAATGCTCCTTTGCCTTCCTTGAATGTTTCTTTGCTTCCTCAAGACCGGGCAATGGAATTGATGATCGTCGGTTTGGGCTATTACATTTCAGTTTCTTGTTCCTTTTTTTCTTTGTTACTAATACGGCTTTTGCATCTTACTGCCAATGTCATTCTCCTTATATATTTATGAATGTAAACAAAATTTGGAAAAAGTGAAGGCGATCACTAGTGCTTCTGGAGGATGCAATTTTCTTGAATGCATGTTTTGATGAAGAAAATTATACCGTGAAGTTATTTCGTTTGTTTAGCATGCTTGATTTTAGCTATGAAATACTAATTGATAACCAGATCTAAAAACTTGAAAGTATTATCAATTTATCATTCCTGTAGTCCTGTACTCATGTGCACTTAAGGACTTTGTTCATCCATATTATTATTATTCATTTGTATTAATATATACAGATATTTTAGTGCAAGTTTATTGATGGCATATTCATATACTAGATCCCTCATATTTGCTCTGCGATTCAGGTTTTGATAGCACAAGTTAGGAGTGTTGAGGACCATGGATATATTCTTCAGTTCGGCGTGCCATCCTTTAGTGGCTTTCTCCCAAAGATGGACAATGGTAGATTCATGGCTTTCAAATTGTTTTTGACATATCAAGCTGTTCTTTTATTTCACAGAATTACATGATTTTACAATGTCTTTATTCTGCCTCAGATTTCAGAATCTAGGAGGACCAACATGATTGTATCACTTCATCCAAGTTACTAATATCATTCTGAATCGAACAGGTGGTGTTCCGATTTGTAGAGGACAATTGTTACAATGTGTTGTGAAGAGTGTTGATAAAGCCCGAGCTGTTGTTTATACAAGCTCTAGTGCTGATTTGGAGTCTAAATATGTTGTATGATTTTATGCTTTTCACCTTTCTATTTTTTTAAATTATTATTTGATTTAAAATTAGATTATTTTGTCTAATGTGCTTTCAATAGTTATTGTTTTTTATGATTATTATCTGGTTTTCTACGTAGTGAATTTTTGTATTTTTTTGCAGACAAAGGATTTAAAGGGGCTTTCGATTGATCTTTTGGTGCCCGGTATGTTGGTTAATGCTCATGTTCACTCAACGCTTGAAAATGGGATTAGATTATCTTTCCTTACTTACTTTACCGGAACAGTAAGTTTGCAATTTTGGTTTGCAGAGTGCCATTACGAACAGATTTACCTATTGTAGTTTCTATACTTTATGATTGGCCTGTGCTAATTCTTTTGTCATTTTGTTTTGGTTCAGGTAGATATTTTCCATTTACAGAATTCCTTTCCTACTGATAATTGGAAAAATGACTATACTCAGCGCAAGAAAGTATGCTTTTCTCTTCCTAGTTAATGATATTTTTGCATGCAAATTGAATATCTTTCCTATTGGTGTAAATCAATATAAAAAGTAGTATAAACGTGTTCTTTATCGCCTAGAAAAATCATAAGCTTTTTTTTTTCCTTTTTTTAACCCTATCCTAAATAAATGTACTAGATTTCTATTTTATGATGTATTTTGATGTGACATGATATAGCCCATCCAATATATCAATATCTATAAGGTAGGTAGACACAACATCGCTATATTTGCCTAGCTTTAAAATAAGCCTCTTTCTGTTGACTTGACCGTGATAGGCCAGGCAGATCTTACGTGCAATCATGTATTCATATAAGCGTCGAAAAGCAATCTACTTGTTTTGACTAATCTGGATGACCCATTAATTTGCAACTCCGATCAAGTTGCTTCTTAAGTAAAAATAAATGGTATTATGGCCTTTTTAAATTGACATTGGCTGTTGTTGCTAGATCCTTATCACCGTCATGATCTGTTGTTTTATTATCATACTTCTCTATGTGGTTGTTTGATTTGCTGCAATTAGAATACATGCAAAACAAACTCATTCAAAATATGTACTTTACACCAGTTTTACGGGGAATGAATTTCTATTAAGATAATTTTCTTAACATCAAAAAAAAAAGAAGAAGAGATTTTGCTGGTAAATACTTGCTTTACATCAAGTTTTCACCCAACCAATAATCCCTAAACTATGACAATACTGCACATTATGAATTTATTGGAAGATAATAAAATAATGTTGGGTTTATCTCTAGACCTACATAAACCAACCATCAGTAAACAATGCCCCATGCCAACACAATTGGCCTTTGAACATTGAAACAAAATCCAAGATAAACAACAAGAGCAACCCAATTGAAGGGATGGAGAAAGAAGGAAGAAGCCCAAGAACTTACAATAGAAATCTCCAAACACTTAATTTAACAATGATAGAAGATCAATGTTGTGCATCTAGAGTCTAAGGGATATTTGTGGGGCTTAGACTCAGGGATTTCTGATACAGATCTATGTTTGGCATCCTAGAGCCATCTTAGAATTATTATCTTCACCATATATCTCCAATTAATGTCTTCGATAGATTTATATTTGCCATGATTAATACTATGTGTTCTGCCAATATTTTTCATATAACTCATATATATGACTGATTGATAATGCAAATATCGTATATTTAATGGTAATTTTAAAATATTTATGTCCTTCATAATGAATACGCTATAACAAAGTTCAAGAGAAGATGAGAAATATAAATTAAAATTTATATTTGCTATATTTCATAAATTTTTTTTATATTAGGCAAACCACATAAATGTGTCATATCTGTAATATGGGCGGACAAACTCTTTAAAGAAAAAATATCTAAATGATTTATAGGTTTATCATGTAGAATTATTTATTTTTGAATTTAACCTAATAGATGGAATCTGATTTTTCTTTTTTTTGACGGCACTTTTCATGAAAAAACGCTTTGATAAGTTGACGTGAGTTTGCTTTCTTCATGATATTTTTTGTAAACAATTATAAATCAAGACAATAAGAACTAAAAGTAAAATTGATATTAGTTTGATCCATAGACGTAGATATAATTTTAGTAGATACTTTCTTAAGAGTTTATCAGATAGTTAAATGGATTTACCAATTTCAACATACATAATTCTTTGATTTTATGTGGAATAAATTCATATTCGAAATCACTTTTACAATCAGAAATAATCTCTAACTCAAAATCATTTTCATATTAAGATTTGGATTCTTGCTCAAATTTGGTTTAAATTCACGAACATGTTTTGTTTTAAACTGCGTTGCATATTTAGGATAAAAAAATTAATCAGTGTCATTTTTTAAATCCAACTCATTTCTTGCATCTCGACAGTTAAAGAATATTCTTGTATTGCAAAAAAAAAAAAAACTTGTATTGCAATTTTTTTTTTTAATAAAATTAGATTTGAAAAACTAGATGCTTATGTTGGTGGTGTATGACAGGCTTTATTTGTGATTTTATTGAATTTTTCTTTAAAATATTGTGCACATGTGTAGTCATCCAAACAAGAGTATAATTACAATATTTCTCAAATTTAAGAGCTTTGAAATGCGCAAAAAGCATTATTTTATATCTTAGATGATTTTTTGCTGAATTCTAGGTTTTTTTTTTCTTCATACAACCAATCCTAAAACTGGAGATGAAAGAGTCCTATTCAAAACAGAAGTCTTAGTTGCTTCAAGTAGTAGATGTAGTATTTCTCTCATTTTATCAGATAGTTCGATAGATTTATCAATTTGAACTTGCATGATTTCTTTGGTTTTAAAATCTGGGATATATTCAGATTCTAATTCAGTTTTACATTTTGAAATGATCTCATATTGAAATTTAGTTTCATATTTTTATTTGGACTCTCCCTCAATTTTACTTTAAAATTCATTAACATGTTTTGATGTCAATTGCTTTGTAGATTGGGATTTAAAAAAATAAATTTGCGGTCATTCTGTAATTGTAAATTGTCTGTTCTATTCGATCCATCATTTAAATATTATTTATGAGCTATAATATTTTTAATGAGGTCAAATTTGACAAGCTAGATACTTGTGTTGGCTTGTTTTCTATCGGTTTTATATCATATTTTATTGAATTTTCTTTAGAAATTTATGAACTTGTGCAGTTGTCTTAACAAGAGTATAATTGCTATATTTCTCAAACTGTATGTTCTGTATATAGAATTATATATTATCTTTGATGAATTATTGTTTAATTTATACTTAATTTTTAACTTAAATAATTTAATGAAAGAGATAGTGATAACATGATATTTCTAAGAAAATATACAACCCGTTTAAACTATATAAAATATTCTACATTGTAGTTACTTTTTTAAAGTTATTAATCTGACTATGCAATTAGTTTATATAGTTATACAATGAAAAATAATGTTCTTTAACTTTCTATGTTATATCCACCTATTTAAATTTTGTTGCAGAAACTACTTTACCAAAAAACATTGAGCACATCCTATTGAATATAGGCATATAATTCTAACCTCATAATAATTACATTGAAATTATTTATAATCATAATTTAATTAAATTTATTTGAATTGTTTCTTTTTATGTCTTGTTAGTTGATCCAGATTTTATATCATACTCTTAGAAGACATTATTATTAGCCTTAAGTTTTAATGCCAAATTTGATGACAAATAGTTTAGGGGCTAATATTTTCTAATGCACATACACTATGAGATCCATGAAATCACACAACACACACAAAACTTCTGACCTTATGAACTCTTTAACTTTTAGCAATTATAAGTTACTTCTGAAGAAAACTGAAAACATTAAACGAAGGAAAATTCAGTAGCTTTCTTTTAAAACGTTGCTTAGAAATTGAAGACCAGGAAATCCCTGAACTCGTTAGAACCTATATTATATTAGAATTGAATAATTCATTCACAAAAGTCCAATAGCATAATTTAAAACATTAATTAGAAGTAGAAATTATTCAAGAAGTCACCCAAGTAATATAATCTAGTCTCGTACTTGTATACTGAAACAATCTCTTTTGAAACTCTTTAAGATTGTCACTTGATCGAGGAGTTGACTCTCAGATGTAGAAATAATAAAACATACAACAAAAAATTTATTAGAATTGAAATTTATTTATTTTGTTCTAGCCTTAGGGACCATTGTACTAAAAAGCTCCTTGGAATATCTCTTTACAAATTAGATTGCCCATAAATGTTACAAGCTTGTGATATTAGAAAAAATAAAAATTCTAATAGAGTAGGGATTCACATAAAACTAGTCATAACACCACTGATCACCTCAGAAGGTGGAAAACAAACTTCAACTCCCTCACTCTTTGGATCACAATTGAATGTAATGAGAAGGCTCTCAAGTTCCTCAACTATTGTACTTTATTCTAATAGAAGGGGGAATGGGTCACAAGACTTACGACTGGATCGTTATTGGAAGGCATCCTTGCTACTGTTATAGAATAATACTTGTAGGAATAGAGGCTATCAAATATTTGTCAAAGGTGCTTGCAGGTGGATCATAGAGCCAAAAAAAAAGGAAGATAATAGATGCTAGAAAATGCAAGGATATCACTACAGAAGATGACACCATTAGAACAATCATGTCTGAAATGTTTTCTGGAGGAGTTGGGAAGGGATTCAATTTTCATTATGTAGATGCACAAAAACATATTTCTAGAAAAAATTAAGGGAGCATGAAAAATTTAAAAGGAAAAAAAAAAAAAAAACTTGAAATGAACCCTAACTCATTTATAAGATTGAAGGGATTTAATGACCTATTTTCCTTTACATAAATTTCAACCATTAAATAGACCTAGAATTAAATAATAATAGCAAGAATACCCAATGTTCTCAGTTACATAAAATGTGAAATATATATAACTATTATTGCTAAATACATAAGCAAGAAAGTAGAACATATAAATGAGTTTTTAAGTGTAATGATGATCTTCTCTTCCTTTGAAGTTTTATGTGGAAGCATCTTGGCCAGATCAAAGCATCTGATAAAAAAGTGGAAAAATCAATCTCTGTACATGTATCTAATATTGCAATAATAGTAGTTGTTTTCACACGTGGTTATAAGATACACTGTCATTTGAAGTAATAAAATGAACTCGACATCGGCTCTAACGGTAGATAGAGGGTGAAGTGACATAATGCATTGTAGGATATGCAACTGTTGGGTCTTCAATGATGACAACATTCAGCTATATCAATGTTGTAGGTTAAAGAGCTTCAATAATAGAGTCTAAAGAAGATGGCACTTATCAAGACTCAAACATTTCATTAGGGCTGCAAATGAACTGAGCATTCGACGAGCTACTCGTGGCTCGGCTCGATAAGAGCTTGTTTATGTTTGTTTGATAAGATAAATGAGCGAGCTTAAATACTTTTGATAAATACTTGATAGCTAAATAAACGAGCATGAACAACTTGACGTTTGACTTGTTTATGTTCACGAATAGTATCATTTAGTGCTCGTGAACAATCTTGTTAAGAAGCTCAATTAGAGTTCGACTAAGAAGCTCCATTAGAGTTTAATAAAATTTACTAATTTAATAATTTATGGAAAAAAAAAAACGTGTCTGCCGCACGCTCCCGCGAGCTCCCACGCCTACTTAGTTCCACACCGTGAAAATGACTTATGTTTTTGTTGTATATAATGAAAAGAATTGAAATCACAATTGAAAGGAAGCGGGGAATTGATTTACTTGTTGTCCTCCGGTTTAATTAATTTAATTTTATTTAAATTGATGTGCGGGGGCGGACACAAGAATGAGTCGATCAGTATGCCTAAACTAGACACTTGAATGACCAGCTCGTTAAGAGGCTCAATAAGCCTAAATAAACAAGCTCGAACACAAAAATGAACTGAACTTGAGCATGGGTTTTCTAAACGAGCTCGATCAACGACCAAAAAAGCTCGTTTGTTATCGAGTCGAGCTTGAAAGGGACCTGACAAACAAGCTTGACCTTGAACATGCTGAAGCTTGGCTCGGCTCAGTTCGTTTGCAGCCCTTCATTTCATGAATTCTAATTCATATCAAAATTGATTCATTATTATAAACATTCTAAAAAATTTTAACATCTTTTGTAATAGAGTAGATAAATAATGTTCAAATGACCAAAGGTAGAAAAGATTCATCATTAGGATAGAAATTACCACAGTTTTTTTGGCCAGAGGAGATATGATAGTGATCATGATATGATGAGGATATTAATTAAAATCACAGTCAGTCGTATTTATTGCTGGAAATCTAGCCCGAGAACAAGGAACACTAGAGCTAAGACAAAAAATTAGAATAAGATTGAGGAGAGCAATTCAAGTATCCAGAGGAACATAATCACCACATGAATCTTAGCATCCTTTGAATTAAGAAGGTTGAAGGAAGCGATTGAAGTAATGAGGTGGAACATATTTGTCAAATGAATTGTAGTATCCTATGGAAGAGTAATACGACTTATAGAAATAGGCCATATGGATTGCTATTTGATGTAGGCAAGCTTTGGGCTGCTTGTTGCCTCTCGGTTTGGACCTTGGCTCCTCTCGGGTTGGGCTTTGGTTGCTTTGGTTTTGAGCTGAAATCTTGGGATCTTCTTGGTGATAGCTCATTAATGCTTGAACTAATGTTAGCTCATTAATATGAGTGAAAGAGTTTGGAACCTTGTCCTCTTCCCCTTCTTGTGTCTCCTCGTTTTTCCCTTGTGCTGTTCCTGTGACTTGCTGCTGGGTGTTGGTTTCGATTCCCTGTGTGGGCTTTTTGGTTTCTCTCCTTGACTGTGTTCCTGTGGCTTCTCTTACCCGTTTCTTGTGCTGATTTTTGAGAACTGTTTTGTGATATTTGCTGCCCTTCCTCTTCCCCTTACATGATTGGTTTGTTTAAAGGTTGAAGTTGGCTGTTTGGCTCCCCTTTCTTTCCTATACATATGTGGTGTTTTTTGTCAAAAAAAGGTTGATATAATGTGATTTTTGGAGCAAAAAATCTGAGAGGTTTTTCTTCTTTCTTGGAAAAGCTTGCGAGCTTGTTCCACCTCTTCATCTTCCTCTAGGAAAGCTTGCGAGCTTGTCCTTTCTTCGTCTTGGTCTTCTAACCCCTTTCTTTTCTTCGCAAGATCGATGCCACTTGTATCCTTCTTCTCAATCGAAGAAAGCAGCTTTAAGAGTTTATGTTAATGATTAAGTTTTGGTCGTTTGTAAGCGTCAAAGTTTGTAAGTCCTTTTATATTATAAAAGTAAAGTTATTTTTGGTTTATTTGTTGTATGTTGTCTAGTTTTAAGTATTTTGTGTCATTTTCTATTTCCTAGGAAGGCTTTAATTTTTTGCTTGCATCAATTTGATATCAGAGCAGGTTTATCGAGTGAGTCTTGGTGAGTCATATCAGTTGTTGTGTGAGTCTTGTTATCAAGTGATTTAAAGTTTGTTGAGTCTTTTTAGAAAAAATGGAAAAAAGATAAAAATAGTGATCCAGTGGTGGATGAAAATTAGTACCAAGATATCGAAGAAATTATTTCAATGGACATATGGGTTTCGACGGAAGGAAGTTCAACATCCCCTACAGAATGAACTATACAAACTTCAGTCGTGGTTGCATATGAGTACGAAAAAATATTTGAAGAAAAAGAAGCGTCTGCAAGATCAATTCAAGCAAGAACGTGAGAAGATTTTGAAGAAATACGAAGACAAGATTCAAGAGCTTGATGTGCTTTCTTCATCTCCTCAGATCAAATCTAAAGCAATCTCATCGGGAGATGAGCTTTTTCAAGTGGGAGAGAATTGATGTAGGCAAGGGTGGGGGGGTCAAATCAAAACATAAATTTGGCAGACTTTGGGCTGCTGGTTGCCTCTCGGTTTGGTCCTTGACTGCTTTGGTTTTGAGCTGATTTTTTGAGAACTAAGTGGTTCTAGCTCATAAATGTTGAGTTGTGATTTCAGCTCATTATATTGGTTAGTTCTCCTACTTTTTAGCTCATTATGAGGAGTGAATGTGGTTCTTCTCCCCTTCTCTGTGGCTCTTCGGTTTCCCCCACTTGGCTCCTTTTTCCTGTGGCTGGTTACTTCCCTTTTGCTGGCTGTCCGTTCAGATCCCCTTGTGGCTGCTGTCTCGGTTCTTTTGTTGCCTGTTCCGTTTCGGTCCCTAGGTGCTGTTCCAGTTTCTCCTTGTGCTGCTGTCCAGGTTCTTTGTTTTGGCCCCTTTAGTTCCCCTATTTTGATGGTTGTACCGTGGCTTTTATTTGGCTGTTTGGGTGCTGTTTTGGGCTGGCTTTTGACCTTCCATTTCCTGTTTTTAATTAAGATATTTAATATGTTTAATGGCTGTTTGGATGCCCTCTTTTTTTCTTATAAATTAGAGATGTTTTGAAGCATTAGGAGGTTGATATAATGTTAGAAATTAGAGTTTTTGAGGAGTTGATGAAAGTAATTTTTGGAAGAAAACCTTTGGATTTTTGTTTGATAGCTTGCGAGCTATGTATTCCTTTCTCCTTTTTCTAGGATAATTTGCGAGTTATGTCTTCTTCATCCTGGCTTCTAATCTCCTTCTATCCGCAAGTTCGACGTCACTTGTATCTTTCTTCTCAACATTTGGCAAGCAGCTTTAGGAGTTTATGTTAATGTTTGTGTCGTTTGTAAGCGTCAAAGTTTGTAAGTCCTTTTATATTATAAAAGTAAAGTTATTTTTGGTTTATTTTTTGTATTTTGTCTAGTTTTTGGACTTCTATTACCTAGGAAGGTTTTGTTTTTGCTTGCAAAAATTTGGGGCTTTTCCAAATTTTTGCTTGCATCACTATTGGAGAGAGAGGAGGGGAGTGGGCATTTGTCAAGCAAGGCTGGGGATGATGTGTGATATATAAGAGATGGAGTTGAAGAGAATGGATGCAGAGTGGGAAGGATAGTGAATCTGATTAATTTTTGACTTGAACCAAAAGGGAATGATCCACCGGAAAGGAAGAATGAAAGGGGTTAGGCATTAAGTGCAAGGGAATGAATGATGCTCAAACACTTACAGATAATTAGATGGCTTCAGAAGATGAAGAATTACTTGAAAGTTGGAATTATAGATTAATGAGGTTTGATAAATTGACCAAGTGTTGATCATGTTTGACTAGATGTTGGAGTCAATCAGGAGCTTGGGTAGCTGGTTTTAGGGTGGGTTTTTGATCATGTTTGACTAGAAGTTGGAGTCAATCAGGAGCTTGGGTTGCTAGTTTTAGGGCGAGTTTGAGCTTGGTTAGCCGATTTGGTGGAGTTTGAATTGATTTGGCTAAAGTGGCTTACTTTGTTGTTATCAGATGAGGTCATAATTTAGTGCATCAAGTATTGATTTATACATTAACGCATGAAAATGAAAGTTGTAGAGGACTTCCACAAAAAAAAGATTTCTTTCTCTTAAAAATGGCTGAGACATGAGAAAGTTATGGTCAAAATATTGGAGATAAATAATTGGAAAAAAATAATTGGTGAAGCTGGAACTTGAATTAGCTGATTTGGAAATCAAATCAACTTAAAAATAATATAAAAAATTATGAGGGATTAGATCATTGTTTTAGGAATATTGTATCCAAATTTGGCCAAACTTTGAGGAGGTTTGATAAGAAAATCATTAAAAAAATATTAAAAATTATAAGAGGAACAATTTCAGCTTCTAAACAAGTTGAAATCCAAAGAACCCATTCATACTTGGATACTAAAGTGATGGTGAAATAGAACAGAATGAAATGCAATTCAAGATGACCCAATGGTGGAGATGGATAATTGAGGAAACCTAAAGACATACAATAGAAACCTTGTTGCACTCAGTTTGCAGTTGATTGTAGCACATATTATGGATCTTGGAAGCACTTAGCAATCATGAGGGATGTATATAGCACACATGCACATATCAACTAAGGGGATCATAAAGGGGAAAAGTCTTTAAATTTGTATTAGTCATCATAAAATAAATTATAGCTCCTATATATTGAAAGATCCTTGGAGATACGATAACACATTTACCCTTACATGATCTTCGAGTATGAAATAACTCTAGATAGTGTCAATTGAAATCATTGTCCCCAATTCAATTAAATATAGAGGGTCCACAATTATTGCAACTAAATATATATACATGAAAGTAAAACATACTAATAAGTTTTTAAGTCCTGTGATTTTCATATATCAACATGTTAAGAACTTTTTCTATGCCATTCATTCTAACATAAATCAAATTACTTGATCCACATTAATTATCATAAATTGTGTAAACAAATATGTAGGATTCTTTTATGATACTATCTAATATCATCATAAAAGATAATGTGTTTGAAAATAAACTAAGGTCTTTTGAAGTTGTTAAAATTTAAAGGGTAGAAAAATGCACCCATGAGATTGATAGATAAAAGTTGTGTCTAAGGATTACGAAGAAAAAAGGAATAAAATTGAAGTAACATAGATAGAAGCTATTGAAAAATATTTGAGAAGACCATGCATTTAACATCACACATGCAAAATTCAGAAGTAACAAATGGAAACGAGGATTTATAAAATTGTCCCTAAATAGTTGGTATATTACTGATGATGATGGTGAAATAAGATGTCATTAAAGATCATGATTTTGTTCTTTCAAAGTGCCTACTCACTTATTCAACTTTTATGATGTTAATCGGCCTAAAGACTTGAAAAGGTCTAGACCTTGTATTGGCAGGAAGTTTGACGCAGTTGAACACCTCGGGCTTTTACCTTACTTTTTGAATTAATTATTTTGAAGAGTAGATGCTCAATAAAAACCAAAACCATTGTCCATGGTCTCCGTTGCTTCAGATCATACAAATCTCTATACCGCAGCTTCGAAAATTTTGAAACTGTTAATGACAAAAAATGTATTTTTATGCCAAAAGTTCGAGTGTCATCTGTCAACAAAATAATGTAATTTTTGTTGTATTTTCATGCATTATGCATGTGTTATGAGTTGAATAATTGATTCCAAATTTGAGTTCTATTTCTGTGGTTTATTGTCATACATTGTAAATGTGGAATGAGTTGAATAATTTATTAATTATATAAGTTCTAAGCTGAGTGGTTTGTGTTACATATATTGTACATAATCCTATAGATTTTAGTATTTTAATGCACTTATCTTTTCTCTATACTTGTAGTAGCTGATATACTAATGACTTTCTCAATATTCTGTGATAATGATGTCATTTCATGTTTTCTTTTGCATTTTAATAATTCTTCTTTTTGATTTATTTATTTAGGTAAATGCTCGAGTATTATTTATTGACCCTTCAACAAGAGCAGTTGGACTAACCTTGAATCCTCACCTTGTTCATTACAAGGCACCTCCAATGGTCAGAAATGCTTATTTTTTGTTGCTTATTTATATTGTTTGGTGTTTATTATCCTGCCATGTTGTAATATTTTATGCTGCCTTTGCATTTTGTTTATAGGTTTCAAGTTTATCAAATCGTTTTGTTACAATTTTCTTTTACTAACATTATCCTGCCTTGTTTAGCATGTCAAAACTGGAGAAATTTATGAGAAGTCCTGTATTTTGAGGATTGATGAGAATTTTGGTCTTCTTCTAAATATTCCTTCTGCTCCTGAGCATACTCCCGCATATGTACTTGTATGTTCATCTTTTGATTATGTTGGTCCAATCTATTATTTATCTTAACTTTACTTGGAGCTTTATCATTGCATTCAATTTTTATTTTTATTTTGATTTTGGATAGCGATTTGATGTATCTGATGAAGAGGTTCTTAAGTTGAAGAAGAAGTTTAAGCAAGGGGATTATGCTCGTCTTCGTGTTCTTGGGATAAGGCATTTAGAAGGTCTAGCAATTGGAACCTTAAAGGTAATACCTTGCAACCACTTTATTTTTCTCAAGTTATTAATTCTTTGGACTTTTCCATTGTCTTTCTCTGAGGGTTTACTTTATCTTGGCTATATTAACGAAAAATAATATTAGAAGAAAAATTCAGAATTAGTTTTCTTTGTATTTTGGTGATTAATCCATCAGTTGAATGTTTTTTATTTTATTGAAGTTGCTCATAATATTCTTCTTTTGTCAAAAACTTCCTTTTATATCATAGGAAAATATATAAGGTTTTTTAGTTAATATTTATATATAAATATGTCAACAAAAGGGAATAAGAAAAGAGGTGAATTTGGGGAAGCATGATTATTGTTCTGCCTTGGTATCGACTACACAACACATACTTAGAAAAAATATTTAATTATTAATGTTATGCCACGTGTGTTTGTTCTATACCTCTATTATAATATTATGATCCAAATTCCTAAACTATTTTGCTTTCATCATTTTGAAAATAGTAAATTTATGATAATAAAGGGTGAAAAGGTGAAAAAATTAATAGGAGTTATCCTACCCTAATCATATGGACCATGGATATGTTTATACAAAAACATTATTATCTTAGATGCTTTTGCATTATATTCTTGTTATTATCATCTCATCAATGTTAAACTAAACTATTTATCCAAAATAATGAATTAATTATAATAAATGGTACAAAATCATTAACATTATCTCATTTTCTTTTGCATCATGTCTTTGTTATTATCATCTGATTAATACTAAACTAAACTATTTATCCAAAATAATGAATTATTTATAACAAATGGATGGGCAACAACAAAATACTAACATTTATCCTACCCTAACCATTATAGCCAAGAATAAGTTATACAAAATCATTAACATTATCTCATTTGCTTTTTCTGCATACCCATGCTATAATCTTATGGTCAAAATCAATTTAAACTAAATTTCCATCATTATTTTGAAAATAATGGATTAATGTTAATAAAGGGTTTGACAAACAACAAATTAATAGAAGTTATCCTTTGGCAGCCAAGGATAAGTTTATACAAATTCTTCTTATAATCTGTCTTTTTTACTAATGAACATGCATTCAATATGCAAGGATATACATATCAACATTAGACATGAATGATATCTCTTGCAATAATAAGCCAAGATAGTAACATCACTTGCAAATTAAAGCATCAACCCTCCATGTAAATGTACAATGTAAGCATACAATTTTAATAATCGGTGCTATTATCATAATATTCAGTCACAACAACGTAGTTAAATTTCGAAGTTCGGAATCAATCAATAATGCTAAGGGAAATCCTAGGTAGACTCAACATTTTTATGGGTATTGAGTTCACATAGAACTATATTACCATATGAATTTCACTTTTGAAAGTGGGGTTTAGACCATCCACAATAGACACGAAGGGTTTAAAAGCTCAGTTAAAATAGTTGGTGGGTGGGGCCAAACACCAACAACATGTTTGATGGTTTGTTAATCCATGAGGTATTTTTGTAGCACTAGCTTCAATATTCTCAAACATAATTTATTTTTACCCAAAAGTTAGGGCTAATTCCTCTCATGCTCATTGACTGATTGATAGCTAACTTAGCCAAGACCTTGGTTCATCAATATGAGGCTCAACTAGGCTAGCCTAATTCATACAATTGAGTCTTTGATTGCAAAATTTTGGGCTCGAGGTAGCTTTGCCAATGCCTTTCTTAACCTAATTAGGTCTCAATTAACCTATGTAGGATTTCTATATTTTGTTTGATTAAGCTTTCATGGTCATTCTTAGGCTTAATTATGTAATAATTAATGTTGATCCCTTGAAATATATAATTATGTTAGGGGCTTATTTAATTTAAATAAATCCATGACATGTAATTAACACTTAATAATATGTTGACATTTAATGCGCTCAATTATTAGACCAAAAAATGTCTCAAACTATATAATGCACTATGATCATTCCATAGATTTGTTTTTAAATATTTAAACCACTTTAAATGATAAAAAACTATAAATTTAAACCCTTTTCTATTGTAAGCCTCACCATAGTAACCTCCCACCGGCTTGCTACCTTTTTATTTCTATGCATTTTGCTCCCGATCTCCCACTTTTTGGTCAATGACCACTTGTATTCTAGAAAGTTAAATGGTCCCTCTCTTGCTCTCCTGCTTTAGCAGACACTCCTATGCTCTCTGTGATTTGGCTCTTAGGACCAATGCTCCTCTCACTTCAACACACTTCTCTCAGTCCCTCACCTCTACGTCCTCAATGGCTTATATACTCTTGGGCAACCCACATCTATGTCTTCCAATGCCCGTGCCTTCTCCCATCCTATATATCGAGTCCCACACTCTTTTTCTCGCTAGATTCCCACTCCCAAATTATGCTATGCTCCCATATCCCATCTAAGTTTCACCTTCAATAGTTTTGTGCATGCTTTGCTTTTGCTCTCCTATGTCTCTCTCATCTATTGCTAGCCATCATGCCATCCATCTTGCACGACTTAGTACAACAACAACAACAACAACAACATCAAACCTTTATCCCACTACGTGGGGTCGGCTACATGAATCCTTTTTCTCCATTGTGTCCTATTAAAAGTCAAATTCTCGTTTAAACCTAATAAAGAAAGGTCATTCCTAATATTTTATAACCAAGTCTTTTTAGGTCTACCCCTACCTTTCTTAACATAAGTCAAATCTAATACTTCTACTCTCCTAACCGGGTCATCGAAAGACCGCCGTTTTATGTGACCAAACCATCTAAGGCGACTCTCTCTAATCTTATCTTCTACTGGAGCTACTCCAACCTTTTCACGTATATGCTCATTTCGTATCCTATCTCTAAGGGTAAAGCCACTCATCCACCTGAGCATTCTCATCTCTGTCACACTTAACTTAGTATTATGCTTCTCTTTTAATGGCCAACATTCGGCACCATAAAGCTTTGCAGGCCTCACTACCATCTTATAGAATTTTCCCTTAAGTTTGAGTGGTACATTTCTATCACATAACAAGCCCGATGCATTCCTCCACTTCAACCATCCAACTTGAATTCTGCTAATAATATCTCCATCTATTTCACCATCACTCTGAACAATTGATCCAAGATATCTAAAACGTGTACTCTTATTAATAACTTGATCGCCCAAAGTCACAATCTCCTCACTATATCTATTACTACTAAAATTACACTCCAAATATTCCGTTTTAGATCTACTCAAGCGAAAACCTTTAGACTCTAAGGTTGACCTCCATAATTCAAGTTTACCTTCAACTCCCTCTCTGTCTTATCAATAAGAAGAATATCATCAGCAAAAAGCATACACCAAGGTACATCCTCTTGCAAATGTCTAGTGAGAACATCCAAGACTAAAGCAAAAAGATAAGGGCTTAAGGCTGATCCTTGATGCAACCCAACCGAAATAGGGAAATACTTGGTCAATCCACCTTGTGTTTGAACACAAGTAATAGCTCCTGCATACATATCTTTAATGATTTGAATATAAGCATTATTGACTCCTTTCTTTTCAAGAACTCTCCATAGCACTTCTCTTGAAACTTTATCATATGCTTTTTCTAAATCAATAAATATCATATGTAGATCTTCCTTATTTTCTTTATATTTCTCCATCAAACCTCTTAATAAATGTATGGCTTCCATAGTCGACCTACCCGGCATGAATCTTGTGAAACATTAGTATCACGCCGCAACCTATGCTCCATAACTCGCTTCCATAGTTTTAAAGTATGACACATTAACTTAATACCTCTATAATTCGCACAATCTTGTGCATCACCTTTATTCTTAAAAATAGGAATTAACATACTCATTCTCCACTCATCTGGCATCATTCTAGTCTTCAAAATAGTATTAAAAAGTTTAGTAAGCCATGAAATTCCTTCATCTCCTAAGCATTTCCACACCTCTATTGGAATATCATCAGGTCCAATAGCTTTACCACCCTTCATTTTCTTTAAAGCCTCTCTAACTTCAGTTTTACTAATACGCCGATAAAAACAGAAATCTTTATTTTCATTTAGGGTGCTAAGGTCACTATAGTCAATCTTATTTTCACAATCTTCATTAAAAAGTTTAGCAAAATATCTCATCCATATTTGTTGTTGTTTAATACACTTCACTTGAACTAAATCCTTACTACTCCTATCTCTTTGTTTGGCTAACTTATACATATATCTTTATCCCTATTTAGTATCTAATCTATTATATAAATCACTAAAAGCTAATGTTTTTGCATCGCATATAGCTTTCTTAGCATCCTTAACGAGCCACTTTATATATTTTCCAATTATCAGAATTTTTAAAATTAAACCAATTTTTATAACAAAGCTTCTTATTTTTTATCTTTTCTTGCACATTAGGATTCCACCACCAACTATTTTTACTATTAGGAGCTTTTCCCTTTGATACTCCAAGGACATCTTTTGCAATATTCTTAACATCACTAGCCACTTTTTCCCACATAATATTAGCATCCTCATGCACAGACAAAATCTTACGATCTAAAATCTTATCTCCAAAAATATTTTTGTTAATATTCTTTAAATGCCCCCATCTAATCCTAGAAAATTGTTTTACTTTATAACAAAGCTTCTTATTTTTTATCTTTTCTTTCACATTAGGATTCCACCACCAACTATTTTTACTATTAGGAGCTTTTCCCTTTGATACTCCAAGGACATCTTTTGCAATATTCTTAACATCACTAGCCACTTTTTTCCACATAATATTAGCATCCTCATGCACAGACAAAATCTTACGATCTAAAATCTTATCTCCAAAAATATTTTTGTTAATATTCTTTAAATGCCCCCATCTAATCCTAGAAAATTGTTTTACTTTATTTTTTATTTTATGCCCCTTTATCTTAAAATCCAAAACTAGTAATCGATGTTGAGTACATAAATTTTCACTCGGAATAACTTTTACAATCTTTGCAATCTAAACGATTTAATTTTCTAATAAGAAAATAGTCAATCTTGCACGACTTAGTATGTCAATAAATTGCTTTTTCAGTTTTTCTCCCCAAGCAATTGCTATTTTTGCTTATGAACTTTCTCCCATACGTTTGATCTTCAACGCTTGTTTTCCCATGTAAATTTCACTTCTCCCTACTAATGAATCAACTTGAAAAGCCACACACTCTTCCCCACATTTCTTGCATTCTACAAATGCTACCTTATTGCGCGAGTCATTTGCATGGTTTCAATTTTTACCCATAGACCTTACACACTTTCACTTGTGCACGTCACTAATCTTGTTGAAGACAACATGTATAATCTCTTCAAAACCTTGCCTCTCACACATGGACTTCCCCTATGTAAATCAAACACACTTACTATATGAGCTGTTGAGGTGCGCCCCGTAACCTCTCTTATGTCATAAATCACGTCATACTTCACTATGACATATGTTAGAGCACGCTTTGCAACCTTCTGACATGAGAAAATCAACAAAAAAATATTGGGAGATGCTATTCAGTTGTAAAATCAATTCACTTGCTATTTTTGTTGTTTCATGAATATCAAGCATAATAAATTAATGTCCATGTCATAACCCTCCTTGATGCAAATCATGTTGAACCCCACCATCGTAGCTACCTAGGTGCATATGGTGGCCCTTTCTATGATGTAGTGCATTTTGCTCTTCTATGACATATGTTGAAGCACGTTTCACAACCTTCTAACATGATACAACCCACCAAAGTCATATGGAAATACTATCCATTTTTTATTTCACCTCTCATTAACTTATTGATACAAGCAAAAATTTGGGAAGGGCACCAAATTTTTGTGAGCAAGAACTAGACCTTCATAGGAAATAGAAGTTGCACACAAATACCTAAAAAGACACTTTTTATAATATAAAGGACGCTTACAAACGACGCATACAAACTTTGACTTATAAACGACACATAAACAACACCTAAAGAAGCTTTGCAATTCGTCGAGAAGAAGGATACATGTGGGGTGGTCACTTGCGGCGAGAAGGAGGTTAGAAGTTCGAGACGAAAAGGAGGAGGACAAGCTCGCAAGCTTTCCCAAGAAGGAGAGGAAGAAGTGGAACAAGCTCGCAAATTTTTCCAAGAAAGAAGAAAAACCTCTTAGGTTTTTGGCTCCAAAAATTGCATAATAACATTCTTTAATTCATACAAAACACCTTGTATTTATAGGAGAAAGAGGGCAGCCAAATAGCCCCTAAAATCTTATTTAAAACCTAATAAATAAGAGGAAATAGAAGGCCAAAAGGCACCACAGCAGCCAGCAGAAATTTTGCACAAAAAAT
Organism: Dendrobium officinale; assembly: GCA_019514585.1. Lineage (NCBI taxonomy): Eukaryota > Viridiplantae > Streptophyta > Magnoliopsida > Asparagales > Orchidaceae > Dendrobium > Dendrobium officinale. Next base: position 2,557,649 of record CM033689.1, read on the forward strand.
AGGGAAACAAACCACGGAAAACCCCACTAGCAGCCACGGGTAGCCCAGCCAGCAAGGGACCCGAAGAGTCAGCACAGGAGACAAAGCAGCATTTCATGGGAAAAACAACCAGGAGGGGAAACCGAGAGGGAGGGCCACGGGAACAGCAACAGCCAGCAGAAACCGAAAACAATAAGCAGCTTAAGGGAAAAACCGAGAAGACAAAGGGGAAAGGAAAAGACACAATACTACTCCAAATAAATGAGCTAAATTTCAAGTAGAATCCAGAATTTTGAGCTCAACACCAAACAGCCAAGGACCAAACCGTGAGACAATAAGTAGCCCAAAGAACAAAATTTTCATTTTGTTTTGACCCCCCTCCTACATCAATTCTCTTCCGGTTGAAAGAATTCATCTCACGATGAGTTGTCTTTAGATTTCTTCCGAGGAGGCGAAGAAGGCGTATCAAGCTCTTGAATCTTTGCCTCGTATTTCTTCAAAATCTTCTCACGTTCTTGCTTGAATTGGTCCTGCAGAAATTTCTTTTTCTTCTCGAATTTATCTGAACACAAGAACATTTGATATTGAATTTTATACAACTCGTTTTGCATTGGATTTGTAGAACTTCCTTGCGATGGAATCCCTTCTACAGTTGGAATCTTCACATCCAGAATAGTTGGTTCATTTGTAACTTTGGCGGGGTCAAATTCTCCTTGGGACTCATTTGAATCTTGATATGAGGCTTCTGAAGGATAATTGCATGGACTATCCATTTAGACTCAAAAAACACGACTCAATGACCTAGGATATACCAACTTGCTCTGATACCAAATTGATGCAAGCAAAAATTTGGGAAGGGCCCCAAATTTTTGCGAGCAAGAACTGTACAGAAAACATACTAAAAACACACTAAAAACTGCACAGAAAACAGGGAGAAAGAAGCACGGGAAACCCAGTTAGAAGTCCACGGGGAATTCCAGCTAGCAAGTGACCCGAAGAGCCAGCACAAGAAACAGGGCATCACTTCACGGGAAAACAACCATGGGATAAAACTGAGAGGGAGAGAAACCATGGAAAACTCAACCAGCAGCCATGGGAAGCCCAGCCAGCAAGGGACCCGAAGAGCCAACACAGGAGACAAAGGAAGAAACCAAAGAGACAAAAGCAAGGGGAAATGAATCTAATTAATTGCATTAATGAGCTGAAAAAGAAGAATCAGCTCATTAATGAGCTGATTTTTAGTAGAGATAAAGCAACTCACCAAAATTAAAACACAAAATATTTTTACCCCTCCCTTTTCTACATCACTTATGTTGTTGGAATGCATTGTAAAAACTGATATTTTGAGCATTTAGGGATCCTAGGGTCAACAAGTATAGAATGGTGGTGAACCTTTTATTTAATAAGTGCACTGTGTGCACTCTATGGACCAAAAAAAAAAAAAAATCTTCCATATGAATTGATATTATAAAATGAGTTTCCTTGTGCTCTTAAGATGATAGAATCATTGAATTGCATATCAACTCATTTTAAGTTATATAACAATCATTATCAGGTCTAAATGAGAAAAAACCAAATCAAACTAGCACAAAATAAATGTTAAATTTACAAAATTTTTGTGTGGGATTTCTAATATTCTATAAAATAGCCTATATAATCTCAAAATTGCATAATGATCCATTTGTTATAAAAAAAATAATAACAATGAAATAATATTTATGCCTTTTAATTCTTTTAGGTTTAAATCAATATCTTATACCCATGGGCAATATTTATTTGATCCGTGATTGACATCATATTAACATATTTATCTTGCTTAGTAAAGCTCATTAATGAATTAAACATATAAGCATGCTTCAAAAAACATACCACAACACTTAGAAATTTAATCAAAATGAGAAAATCATTATGGATAATTTGAACATCCATAAAATAACATACAATAACTAATAATCCGATTGTTATATTTATATAATGCTAGTGCATTGAAGTACATTACACGGTATGAGAAAGGATACTATCACACCCAAGATTTCAAAATAGCCCCAATTCACTAAGGGCTCTTATATACCTTTAGGTAACCCAAATGCTTCTAAATCATGACATTTACCTGGTTGATCATGCAAAAAGTCTAAGGATTGTAGTCTGATCTTATTGATTCTCACAATGCATGGTTATAAGGCTCTTACTTATCATTCTACATTCAAAACAACTAGGCCAATGCCATTGTCCCCTTAAAGCCTTAGTTATCAATGCCCCCTTAAAGCCTTAGTTATCAATGCCATGCTATTAGACCTCTTTCACAATTGGAGATGCTATTCCTAATTTCCTATTAATCCTATCGAAATTCAAAATGATAACCCAAGACTTAACTTACGATCATTCCTTATGGATGTGAATTGCATGCCAATTAATGAGCTAGCACAAAGTTTCTCAAATTAAATCAAATAGGTCTCACTATCTATCGAGCATGGCCATAAGATCATCGTTACGCTTTCCTCGTCCTCAAGATTGTATGCCCTATATTTGGGCCTTCTAGTGGATGTAACTCTCATTCTGATTAATTTGGGTTGGCAAAAGGCCAACAAACTTATTAAATCAATTATTGGTCTTTTCTATGGATGGAAGCCCCAATTCAAATTAAGCTCGGGTCAAACTCATATTCTATGAAAATATCCAATGAAAGTCAACTCTACTTATTGATTATACTTATACCCAAAACCAACCAAGTCTTCATGTCTTAGATTCATTTTTCTTAGTCAACATAGGTTTGTGAACAATTGATGGTAATGCCATACCTTTGAGTTCATGTTGGTTTTGTCCAATACCTCGGAACTATAAGCGACCAAGCCTTTGAATTATTCAATGGAATTTGGTATGACTAGGGCCCTTTGGATTTGAATGAGTTGACTGTAACCTCTAAGCATATCTTTGATGCATATGTCCAGCCCTCCTGCCGCAGTTGTTCGAGATACTTGAGAGGATGCAACACAATGTTGCCAATTAAGTTCCTATACATCATTGTTCAATGCCCTTTGATGTTGGCAGATTGGGTCCACCGGTTTCCCCGGAATGAATAATGATGAGTTCTTGATTTGATCTACTTTCATCAACCTTTCTCATTCAATTAAATTCATATATAACACTCAAATTTAAGGCTGAATTTGAGCCTAAACAATCTCCTTAATAGAGAACACCCTTTGCAAGTTGGAGGGTGGTTAATGCGGTTTGCCATAGAAAGTATCAACCATGGTTTAAAATTGCGCAATATGAGGCTCGCCTTTGCGCAGTTCCAGTAAAAAACGCCTCGATGCTTACGCCTCGAGTTTTTTTATGAGGCTTGCGCCTCAACTTGGTTGAGGCCCGCTTTGCTTCACAAGCCTCACGCTATATATATATTAAAACTTACATAAATCTTGAAGTAAATGCCCGACATTGGACTCTATAGGAGAGGAGGAAGGGGAGAGAGCAGTTTACCATAATGATGATTCAAATGAAGAACCCCTTAGTGATGACAGTGCTGATGACTTGTGAGTTCTTATGTGATATGTCTTTGCTATTTATTTTTGGAAATTGGAATTATATGTTAATGAAAAGAATATTGGAATTTGGGAAAGATAGAATTTTGAGTTGAACTATATTTCATGTTGTCTTATTATTGGGATATTTTGATTTCACTTCATATCTTATGCTTTTTTTATGTTTTATAATATTCACTCATTAGTATATAAAAATTTTATCATTTTATGTTTACGCTATCTTTTGATTTTGAGTCTTACGCCTCAAAACGCCTTGAGGCTTACGCCTCGCCTCACGAATGAAAAACGCCTCAATACCCAAATACGCAATTTTAAACATTGGTATCAACTATAGATTTAAATTAATTGCAACACAACACTATGGGAAATTTGGTTAAAAACTAGATCTTATCCACCTCTTGGAAAGCTACTGCTGAGTTTTCTTACCAAGGAGGCTTGAGAGAAGGGGTTGAATTTTGCTGGGTGATTAATTTGGTGCTGCATTTTCATTTCAATAACTATGGGTCAAACGCTCCATCAGCTCAAATGCCACCTATATCTTTGATGAATTCAACCTACCAAAGATTGTATACTGTGTGACATCAATAAGAGCTCACATTCATTAATTGAGTCTATCCCTTATTCACTCCTCTTTTGTGGATGGGCTCTTCAACTATCTAAATTGAAGCACATGACCTCATGATCTCGATAACTCTTGAATGTTGAGCATGAATGTCCAACAGACTTGTACAATACGTACACACATAATATGTAACTATCTTCACCCTTATATGGTTATCATTCTCAATATCATCCTCATCATGCATGCAATGAGCATTCACATGCAAAACATGTATGGTCATACTTGATCAAAATCTAGGAATTGGTATGAATGTAAAAAAAAAAAACCTAGATATCAAGACAAGGATACATGTTGGAATTGGAATGGGTTTTTTAATCCTTGCATTAAGAATCAAGCAATTTCTCTTTGTTTCAATATTTTCATTCTCATTTCTAGAAGCCTTTACTAAAGTATCTTCTTTATGCAGTTATCATGGTTTCCATTAGGGATAGAAGCTTCTTCATATCAGCTAGTAATAGTTATTTAAAGTACCGCTAAAACTAATTAATTCACATATGTTACAATCCCACCAAACTTGTGCAATACTTTCATTTTTAGGAAGTTTGATCTTCAAGTTTTACATTATCAATCAACTAAATTATAGTAAAATATTTACAAATTAATTTGATCCATGTTGTTAATCAGCTAATGATTAATGAAATGTCATGATATTGTTGATTAATATCCTCTATCGATGTATCAGCATTAAAGCATGATTAGATTAATTTGATCTTATGCATGCCTGTCAAAATTTTGATTTAATATCATCTTATCACTTTGTCCTCAACAATTTTCTGTCAAGGAATGATTCACGAAGAGATTAGCATTATTCCCTTGTGCAATGTAATTTAATTATATGATCAAAAAATCATTAACTATATAATTATCTTCTAAAAGATAATAATGATAAATGATGATGAAACCACAACATTATCATCTAATACACACACACACATACTCTCGCACAAACAAACAAAATGACGCACCAGTTATATACATACATAAAATAATACATCAGTCTCTCTTCTTCTGCAATAACATAATTAATTACCAATTTAGGAGTTCAATCAATAACTCATTGGCATCTTGGAAACAAAGTTTTCACCACTTTGGATGGGTAGATGTCGTAGATGTTTTCTTATAAAAGCTGCCATACACACTCCCCTAGGATGGGTAGATGTTTTCATATAGAAGGTTCCATACACGCTCCCCCTTTTGGTATCACATTGAAAACACATATCCCTAAAACCATGATTGGGAAAAAACACCATTATGTCTGATTGCTTGCTAATTTCCTAGTTAAATTTGCCTATCCTTAGTGTCCTTGATATCCACCCCAGCAATTATAGGTTAAATTACCATAACTTTTTGCCAATGCATACATGAACTCAACATGCCAAAGAGGAAAGTACAACGCAAAACTTGGCAATTTCCATGAGTTTACACTCTTGTACTCAATAATAGAAATCATTCCCGTTAACAGAATGTTGTTCAAACTACCAAATTGAAGCACATCTCCTTATGGTCTTAATGTTTATTTGGAGATCAGGCATAGCCATCCTACATTATGTGTGCATAATCTGCACACATACATGCAACTGCCCTCACCCTCGTTAGATAATCCATTTGAGTATATCTCAATCATGCACATGCAATACATGGTTGGTGCAAACACTATATTATGATGATATGGCCAAAGCGAGTCCTTTCATATTACTGTATAAGTTTAAATAACTAGTACTAGTCGAATAGTTTTAAAACATTGTTCTTTTAAAAAATAGAAAAAAGCGGTGCTTTACAAATTTCTGATATATGCAGTGTGTTTGGTGGTTACAACATTTTCCTGCTCTTGTTTTCTTGAGAAGATCTTTACATTCATTTAAGATGGGAAGTTCTAATGATCTGCAAGGTTGTTTTAAGAGCACAGCCTAGTATCATCTTATTTTATCTTATTTTCTATACAGGCCAGTGCTTTTGAACGACCCGTTTTCACGCATTCAGATGTCAAGCCTGGGATGTTGGCTAGAGCTCAAGTTATTGTTGTGGAGTCATTTGGTGCGATTGTCCAGTTTGAAAGTGGTGTGAAGGCACTCTGTCCATACCGACATATGTCAGAATTTGAACGAGTAAAACCTACCAAGAAGTTCAAGGTATGTATTTGGTGAACTCCCCTAATCACTGTCACCATACTTGCAATTTTTAGCTATTGGAAGTAAGTGACGTGATTTATGTATTTGTATGTGTTTGTAGTTTTTCATCATATTGATTACACGGCAATCATGTTGTTGAAGGGAGCTTAATGCACACATATCTAATAATAACATTATTCACATTGCAATTGACAGTATACATACTAATGAAATGGTTTCAATTATGTTATGATTGTAGCACTGCATTTTTTCTAGCTTACTGTCACATTCATATGAATTTTTGGTGGAAAAAATAAAAATAACTGCTTGATAGCAAATTTTTAACAAATAGAATTTTTTATCATTAAAATGCATCGGTTTCACTTGATGAAAGAGACATTTTTTTTGTAACAATTTTAGTTGGTTGAACTTCTTGCAGCTTTATTGTTTGTCGTTTTGTTGTTGCAATGCTCTATATTTTAAGCAATGCTTTATCGATTAACTTTAATTTAGATTATTTATCATCACAAATGATCTAACTTTGTTTTGTTATTTTATATCTTTCTATATATTTTTTAGGTTGGAGCTGAGTTTCTTTTTCGTGTGCTGGGATGCAAATCCAAGCGTATTACTGTGACACACAAGAAGACTCTAGTATGTATCTTTCAAGTTTCATTTTCTTAGCTATTTGTACGGCTTTTCTATGCTACCCATGGGATGGCGTGGAAGACTTGATCCTCATTTTTGGCAATAAAGCAAAAAAGCCACCCCCAATCCCATGCCCTGTATTTAAAATAGAGAGGGATTCTATCCATTCAGCCAAATAATATAAAATAACATAAATGAACATCTTCTCATGCCAGTAATTTCTCTGTAATTTGAAGATGCAAAAATTTTAAATTTTTCACAAAGCTTTCATTTAAAGTGTCTGATCATGTTGAGATTTAAACTCGAAAGACATGCTTGGGTCCTCAATTGAGATGCTGAAAGTGTGTGGCTCTGATTCTTTCTCGATATGCACTATAGATCGATCATTTTTAAAATAGTTTTTATGCAAGTATTTTTGTGCTTTGATTTTGCTAGTTCATAGCTTATCATAAAATGATATTTTGACTTTCTGAGTTTCAAAGACTAGCGAGTTGCACTAGTGTTTGTGATATGATTTCCATGATGCTTATGTATGCATTCTTTAATTCTTTGTTTGATTTATTTAATTTGTAAGAATTTTAATTATTTTCTTGTTTGATTCAGGTTAAATCAAAGCTTGGTATTTTGGCTTCACATGCTGATGCTATTGAGGGCTTAATCACACATGGATGGATTACCAAAATTGAAAATCATGGTTGTTATGTCAAATTTTACAATGGGATTCTGGGTTTTGCCCCAAGGCTAGATCCTGCCCTCTTTGAACTCTTAGGATTTTGTTCTACTAATCTACTATGTGCTGTACTTGCTTGGTTCTGGTTAAGCAGAGTTTCTTGTTTGCGCCTACTTTTGCTATTTAATAATTTTGTTGTCTAACATTGATTTTTTTGCACATGCTTGATTATAGATTTTCATCTGCTTGTCATATAATTTCAATATTATCTACCTTTTTTTCATTGTCATTGCTATCTACATATTGTATTCCATTTAGACAGTTCGCATGGTCAGGAATTGTTTTTCCCCTCATTATTTTTTTTTTTCGATAAAGTTGTTCAATCCCTTATGTTGTGTGTTTTTAAGTCTGTTAGTGCATCTCTATATGAGTAACATTGAATGGAAATTTCATTATTAGGAATATATGTTACATGAAAAAATGACGATGCATTATAGATTTACAGAAAATTTTTATGATGGTTAGTTAAATTTACATATTTTACTATAGCATAATGCAAGAGCTCCCAGATTTGGTTCCACTGGTAAGTTAATTATTTACTACAATTACCTAAAGGATTTACTTGTAATTCAAAATGAAATGTCTGTGCTTGTTGATCTTCTTTTGCTTCATACAGTTGTATTCAAGTACAGTTAGAGCGAATTAGGCATTCTCATATATTTTCAGCTGCCGGAAAAGGAATAGTTTGAATTTATGAGAAATGTTATTTGCAGATTGCAGTGTATACTTTATTACCTTTTTTTGGTAAGTGTCAGAAGTTTTAGTTGTGAAAATATAGTTTTAAATTAGGGAGAATGTGTTGTAACTATGGGCATTAGTTCATGGTGCTGGCTGTGAATTCTGAGCTTTTGAGTCATGAATCTTATTTGTGATTATTCTTTGTTTTTCTTTTATAAACAATCATGGATTACCTCATTGAAGGAAATTCCATAAGGATTTGAAGTGGAGATTTCATTGTTGTGGTATGTTGACCTGTGAAAAAGTGTTAAAATCCCCTGGAGTAGTCCAATACAAATGTATTATGGCTTATCTAGGAGTGTCTCATTATTCCCAATTACCTTGGATATTTTAAAATGTTTAAAATTTATTTAGAAAATTACCATATCTTGTACAAGTTCACTAAGAGGTTTTATATGATTTTTATCAAATTACGACTACTGATATATTCGAAGGGGTGGACCAAGACTTAGATAAATTTGATTTTAGTTGCTTAAATCAGAACTTGAAATGTAGAGTGTAAAAAATTAATGCCAATGATTATCTGCGCAAGGGGCTACTCATTCCATATGGACAAATTTAAGCGTTTTTTTTTTCTCTTGCTTATTTATAGAACTTTTTTTACTTTTCCTGCATAATTTCAGATTTTAAGAGTTTGTTAGCAATTTTTAGGGCACATTCCTATTTGCTTTGAATCTTAATTGAGGTTTTGTATTATTTTAATTTTTGAGAAATAGGTTTCAACTTTTAATCCAAATTTCAAGTTTGAATAGAATAGTTTATTAATTCTTATCTCTCAAAACTTACTCTCTTCCAATACCCTTTGATTCTCTCTCCCCCCCGTAGTTTTGGTTCTAACTAAGTGCAGTAGGGATCTCAACCTCCACTTCTCTCTTTATCAATAGTAACTGGCAACTTCCTGAGTCTTGTACAATTTTCCAACATTTATAGGCTGATTGCTCATCTTTCCAAGAGATGAATCAATTCCAAATGTTTCTTTTCTCTTCAATTTGCTGCCTCGTTGAAATTCACCTCATTGATAACAGAACTGTATTCATAAGAACTTAGAGGTGCACAACAACAAAAAAATAGATCCTTGACTAGAGGAGCAACATACTAGAGAAGTTTGTGGCGGAGGTTTCTTAGAAAATTCAGGACTTTTTTATAATATTATCTTTCAATTTTGTTAAGTAAATTTAGCATTAATTTTATGCATGTTTTCTAATCCTGATTACATAAATCCTTTTTCTGAAATTATAAATCCAGTTGATAAGTTGCCTTGAAATTATTGTGAAGCCTTGTGAGATTTAGTTATTACCTCGGGCAATTAGGTTGGGAAGAACCAATCTCCTAAGTTAATAATGGTAAGTTTGTGACATACTTGTACACACTACATACCAAAGGACTCCATCCAAATCCACTTGGAAGATATTGGACGCCAATCTTATCCAATAAGAATTTTGGATCATTCTAGTATCGGAGCAGGAATGCCTAACTAAGAGTGAGTGATCTAAGATGGAATTAACCCCCAAAATTTTATTATTAAGAGGCAGCAGGTAAAAGAACCTACCACTATTGAAAGAGATTACAATTCACTAAATGAAAATGGTGCTAGGTTTTTCAAAATAAATAATGTATTTGAATATGATGGAGAAAATGAATTAATTGTGGGATCCAATATCCCAAAAAGAAAAAAGAGGTTCCCTTCACAATTTGTGGTCAAAGCCCTGATATTCTTGAAGACATTGATGAAGGGAATTGAGAAAGCTCAACTATTAGTGAGACACCCATCTATTTTAAAGTCGATCTAAAACTAGAGTTGGTTTCCTTTGATGGCACATTGGATGCTCGAGAGACCTGTATCTACTTCTATTAGTATGCCAGTGCACCTAAAACGAAATGTTACACATATTTGGTGGATGCAAACTCTTTAAACTATGACATTTATAAAATGATGTTGGTACATTTTAAGTGAATGCTGAAGGCCAATTTTATTCTATTGACCATGACAAAAAGAAGTTGTTATTGTATCATCAACAGAGGCAGAAATATGAACAATCGATATATAAGAATATTTTATTGAGTTATAGAAACATACTGATAGACTAGTTCAATAAGGACCGGTTTAGACATATAGGAGGCAGAACATGAGAGTTCTGCCCTCTTCTCTGCCGCCCACTTTATGTGATGAGATCCGGGCTGTAGTTAGAGTGATGAGGCCCCAGGACTTCGGGGAGGCTATGGATCTCGCACATTTAGTGGAGGACCAGGTACACTTGGAAAGGGGGCCAGATGTAGTAGTTCGGGAGGCTTATACAAGATGAGAATGACCACCACATTCTTAGCTCCTAAAGGACTAGTACTGGGAAACCTTCTTGAGGCCCCACTGGAGAAGACTGTAGGAGCGGGATTCAGGGAAATTTTAAGAAGCTCACTTAGAAGAATCTACAGGAGAAACGAGTGAAGGAATTGTATTTTAGATGTGATGAGAGATGCACACCGGGGAATAGGTGTAATGAATGAATGAACTTTTTAGGTTCTCACCGCTTGTGATGACGAGGAAGCTAAGGGGAGACGAGAGTGGGGGAGTGGTGGAAGAGGAGGAGGAAAAGTTGCATCTTGACATGGCCGAAGTCTTCTAAAAACTCAGTGATGGGGTTCACCCCAAATCACACCATGAAGGTGAAAGGAGAAATAATAGACAAAGAGGTGGTGATGTTGATCGATAGTGGGGTTACTCACCATTTTATCTCATTTGGGGTGAAATTGGTGGACATAGGGGGTTATGGGGTGATGATGGGCGCTGAGAAGGTGGAGATGGGTCGAGGAGTGTGTAGGGGAGTGGTGTTGACCATGCAGGGGGGTCAAGTGAGGGAAGATTTTCTCTCGTTGGAGTTAAGGAGCACTGATGTCATCCTGAGGATGAAATGATTGCAGATCTTAGGAGATACCAGGATTAAATGTTGAGCATTGACGATGCAGCTGGTGTTGGAAGGAAGAACAGTGGTGATCCAGGGGATGCATGGTTGTCCAAGGCCATGGTGTCTCTCAAAACTATGGTCCGAACCATATAGGAGGTGGAAGGAGGGTTTTTGGTGGAACTGCAGCGCTCGGAAGGGATCAAAATTGAGGAAGGGGGACATCCCCCTTTCAGTGCAGCTACTCATACATTAGTTCAGTGAGGTTTTTCAGCCACCTCAAGACTTACACCACTGAAAGAGCAGGAACACGCCATCACCTTAATGGAGGGGGTATCACCGATTAGTGTCCGACCCTACAATTACCCTCAGATTCAGAAGAATAGATTGAGAAGCTGATCAGGGAGATGTTGGAGCAGAGATCATCAGGTCGAGTGTAAGTCCTTTTTCTAGCCCAGTCTTGCTGGTCAAGAAGGACGGGAGTTGGAGATCTAGTTTGCCATTGGGGATAGGGTATTCTTAAAGTTGTGAGCCTACTGACAGAGGATAATAGGCAACATAAGGAATTAAAAGCTAGCCTCGAGGTACTTTGGCTTGTATAAGGTGCTTGAGAGAATTGGAGTCGTGGTCTATTGCTTGAAGTTACCCTCGACCACTTCCATTCACCCCGTGTCACACGTATCACAGTTGGGGAGAGACGTGGGAGATCATGCAGCTAGTTTAGAATTATCAGGGCTGCTGACAGAGGAGCTAGAGGTGGTTTTGGAAGCACTCGAGCTTCAAGGGGTATGACAGGAAGAGGGAGGGTCCCAGAAAGTGCTGATTAAGTGGAAGAACATACCTAACTATGAGGCCACATGGGAGCCATATGAGAGGGTGAGTTTCTCTCGTTCCATCTTGAGGACAATTTTGCTCTTTGGGAGGGTAGTATTGATAGACTGATCCAACAAGGACCGGTTTTAGACATATAAGAGGCAGAACAGGAGAGTTCCTCCCTCTTCTCTACCACCCACTCTATGTGGGTTCCACAAATTTAATTAAAGGGATTTGGGGGTGGATTAGGAGGGAAAACTCAAATAGCAAGGGTGGTTTTGGGTTTTTAGGGTTTTACTTCTGCTTTTGCTGAAATTTTCTGTTTTCTAGTATTTGCTTGGGGTCTAGCGGTGTCTAGATATTTGAAAGAGCAGGATCTTCCTCTCTAATAGACGATCCATTGTATCTGGTCGTTTTATTTCTGTATTCCAGCAATATAAAAGGCTATTTGAATGCTTCGCTATAAGATCCTTCTCTTTCTTTGGTTCAAATTTGTTGAAATTCCAGATTTTGCCATCAATTTCTTCGTTTGTTTCTTAACACATACCTTCTTGCTTAGGCAGTAAAAAATTGTTATTCCAAAAATGGTTGTATGACTCTCCAAAGGTTTCTAAAGGAAACTTAGGGCTTTTTGGTTTGAAGTAAAAGGGGTATAAAAATATTTCAAATGTTGATGTTTTAAAAATATTGATGTTTGGTCTGAAGTAGAAGAGATGTAGAGTAAAATTTTAAAATATTTGGAATTCACTGTCTAGTTAAATTTTGGTGTATTTAGAAATTGTTATATTTGGCTGATTTTCAAATACACCATAATTTCCATGCTATTATTCTGCAAGATGCTATCAACTCCCTCTAGATGCTGACTACATCAGTTGTTTGCCATTGTTACAAACACTGGCCATCGCCGCCCTGCCACTTACAGCTAGCTGCTAGCCACTGCTATCGGCAATCGCTACTAGCCACTGCCTCCTTAGTATCCCCCGCCACCACCTCAATTGCCGCTACCTCCATTTCCACTGTCGCCTTCATCTTCACCACCGCTACCTGCTGGCCTATGGCCACCACCATCATTGGACTTTGCACTTCATTCTTTTTATTTTAAGCCAAACAAAAAACAAGTAATCACATGTATTTATTTAACACTTATCCAAACAAATTCAAATATTTCAAATATATCGTGTTCCTTTTACACAGTATTTCATTTTACTTTGCATTCTATTTTCATCGAACCAAATGAACTCGAAAGCTTTTTTCAATGCATTTTATTATATAGAGGCCATGATAAAGATTAGTTGATCTTGTGGCATCAATTGAGGCAAAAATATGAACAATTGGTACAAGAATATACCACAAAGCTTTGGTGATATATAGGAATGCATTCTAGGTATAGGATTTTACACTTACTGACAAGAAAAAGAAAAATGAAGTTATTGGATTTTACACTTACTGACAAGACAAGAAAAATGAAGTTTAAAATTTATAGATGCTAATGTTTGGATTTTATGAATGAGAACATAAAAATGCTTGGTACAAGAAAGGAAAACTAAGTTACAAATGATGAGGTACTACTTAGGAAGGTTCGTAGTTCAGAGAGAGAGAGAAATATAGAGTGCTAGTCCGAGGGAGGGTGAAACGAGGGAACAAGGGTGAAAATGGATGAATTTCATGCTTACCTAGCTGCTGTCATGGGGACGCCATATTATTGTACACTAGATGTAGATGTGGTACTATTTTATCATATCTAAAATACGTTATGTGAAGGTATATAATTAAAAATTTTTTATGCTTAATATATTTACTGAAATTCATCTTTCAAATTTCTTGCCTCTAGTTTATAATTTGATTTCCTTTAATAATGACATTGTGCTCTAATGTTGATGAACAAAGACCAATCATGTTTTTGTTTTATGTCCTAATTGATTCTTTACCCGTTCCGTAAGAAGATGATTATTTCTCACCATTCAGAGCCATGCAAACGATATTTATTCTCCATACGAGATAAATTAACATGTATTGTAGTTTTTACGGAGCTAATTTTTGTGCTGCTTTTGCTGTTATGGACCCTTCTAATTTAGTTAAGAAACTTGTTTCATATTTCCTTTTCCAACTTTGTTTGATATTAACTTTTTTTAACAGATCAGAGCTTGGCTTGGATCCAGGAAGTGAACCAAATACTGTTTATCATGTTGAGCAGGTTGTCAAATGTAGGGTTACTAGCTCGGTTACTGCTTCACGAATTATCCGTGTTAGTTTTGTGATTTCTCCTAAAAGGTCCCCCCTCTCACCCTCATGTTCTCACCCAATACCTTTTGGTCTTTTTTTTTGTCATGGGCGTATGGTCACATTTGAACTGCATGAACTTGTGCAACCTTATTTTATTCATTGGTTTTTAAAGTATGCAAAAGCCCCAAATAGTTGGGATAAGTGGATGAAGATGATTGTGGTGGTTTTTAACTTATGCAATTGGGCCAAAAATATATATATATTTTTTCCATATGGACATTTGCCCATGCTTAACGGTGTTTGAATGTATTATTAGTCGAACCATGTTGCTTGAAAGGGAACTACAGTGTGCCTCCATGTCTTTGGAGGATGGCCTATCTCATTTCATTGAGGGATCCTTTTTTGCTGTAAACGTTGAATACATCTGTGTTTGAATTGCTATTGTGAGTGCGCATAACTACTCTGTGTGCAACAAACCTTCTAAAATCTGCAAAAAATGACACGAGCAATGCAAAGGAGCACCGGTGATTGAAGAGGTGTAACTGCTTTGGATGATCACAAATGGCATGGTGCCAAAAAATTAGATTTTAAAAAGGGGAGGAACATTAATAAGCAAAAATTGATGATAAAGTAAGAACAAAGTTTATTCGGTGGAAGACATTGAAGGAAAGCTAAAATGAGAACCCTTTATATGTAAAATTTTAGCCGGTATGAAAATTTCATTTAATAGGATTTATTGGTTGTTAAATGGGAAGACAACTATGGTTGAATACAAACTTTGAAAAAGGTTTATTGGTAAAAAAGACTACGATGTGTAATTATTTTGTGATAATGTGTAACTTATTATAACCATGGTTTAAAAATTGCGCAATATGAGGCTCGCCTTGAGGCCCGCCTTTGCTCAATTCCAGTAAAAAACACGCCTCGATTTTTTTTATGAGGCTTGCGCTTCAACTTGGTTGAGGCCCGCCTTCACTGGCATGAGGCTTACGCCTCACGCTATATATATTAAAACTTACATAAATCTTGAAGTAAATGCCCGACATTGGATTCTATAGGAGTGGAGGAAGGGGAGAGAGCAGTTCACCATAATGATGATTCAAATGAAGAACCCCTTAGTGATGACAATGCTGATAACTTATGAGTTTTTATGTGATATGTCATTGCTATTTATGATGTGAAACCAGGAATTGTTTCTTAGAAAATTAATAGAAGTTCGTTAAAGTATTGATAATACAATTCCAAGCTTCGCTAATTTGTCGATTCATTGAAAATCTTAGAAGTTAACAAAGTCTAGGCAAGCAACTTCAACTAAGTTTACAAGTTCTATAAAATAACAACTTCAATAAAGTAATGGAAATGAATGGTCAACAAGAATCCTGTGGTTAACAAAGTGATTGTCTCACCTTGAGGCCACGCTCATTCATCTACTTCTAGGTTCGTTGGGAGAAGAAGAAACATGCTAGTGATGAGACCACTCCGAGGACGACGATGCCGTAGATCCGTAGGGAAGAAGAGGATGGCGCTGGACGTGGAGGTGGTGTGTAACGACACCCTTCGATGATCCACGTGTAGATGGAGAAATGATTGTCTATGGACTCCACTAAAGCTAGGAGGATCCGGTCCAAATACTCTTCGACGGTGTCGTCGAAGTCAAAGCCGACGTCAAAAAAAGGAGATCTGAGGATGTTAACTCGTCCACGGTTGTCGTACTCAAACCCGAAATTCCACTCGGGTTCCTCCATACATCATGGAGGTGGGATAGAACGGCACTGCGACGAAATCTCCAAAGGAGGAGCTAGTGGTCGGCGAGTTGGAAGAAAGAGGGGAGGCCGGCGGTGGGGTTAGGGTGAGGGGAGAGAAGTGAAATTTAGAAAAACTGAATTTAATTTCAGTTTTATGAGTTTGGGAGGGAAATAACAATAGAATTTGAATTTCCTAATTAATGCAATTAAGGCATTAATTAGAATCAATTTCGGTTAAGCCCATGAGGAGCCGGCGGTAGGGAGAGAAGGGAGGAGTTTGAAAAAATTGAAGTTATTTTCAGTTTTAGTAAAAATAGGAGGGAGGATTATTTGCATTTAATTTGTGATTTCAAATCACAAAAGGGGATTGAATGCAAACTTAACTGGGGGCTTGATAGGGGGGCTGGCGGCATGAATAGAGGGAGAGAGAGTTGGGGAGAGAGGGAGAAGAGTTTTCAAATTTAGGTGGATGATGTGGACAAGTATTTTGAAAACTCCAAATTAAAGTAAATTGAAATTTGATTCAATCATGCAAACTTTCATAATTTGGAATTCCAAATTTGAAAAGAATTCAAAATTTGAATTCTAAATTTCAAATTCAGCATAGGATGAGGGAGGGGGAGTTGGCCGGAAGGGGAAGGAGTGTCAGGGAGGTGGTTGGCCGGATGGTGGTGGTGGCCGGCGGCAAGATCCAAGGAGGGCCGACGTCTAGGGTTATGGGAAGGGGATTTTGTTGGGCTTTCAATGAGAGGGAGATGATGATGAACAAACAAAAAATATAAAACTAGAGAAACTCACCAAGAGATCTCAAAGGAAGAACTCACTAAGAGATCTTTTCATGCACTCACAAAGAGAACAAAGAGAGCAAATTTTCATTTCATTCAGCAATAATCCAAAATACAAAGACCAAGCCTTTATATAGGCTCATCAAGCATACGGAAAGTAAAAGACTACAATGCCCTTGGGCAACAACAAACACTAATTTCCTCATAGGGGTACAAAAGGAAAAAGACAAGAAATATAAATGACATGAATAAAATAAAACATAAAAAAATAAAGACGCTGAATCATGGCCGTCGATCGGCGCCTCCGGCGATGGTACACATGTCGAAATCTGATGTCCCCCCATCATTCTCCCCAGGTGGGAGGAAGCTTGACCCTGTCGAGCAAGGGTCCTGAGAACTCTCGTACAGCTCCAGAAGGTCAGGGTCTAGTCTCTGTATCTCCTCACGCTCCAGCCACGTGTCCTCCGTCTCCGGCTTTCCTCTCCAACGCACTAAGTATCTTTGGCGTCCGCCGTTCCTGGTGGAAATGATCTCATCACTGAGTATGGTTTCAATCTTCTCCGTATTAGGTAATGGGGGAATTTTGGGAAGTGGAGGTAGGCTTGGGATCTCACAAGGTATGGACTCACAAGGCTCAAGATTTAGTGGATTTTCAGGGTTAAAATCAGGTCCATCAAAGGCTACTAGATCCTCTATGTTAAACGTGGGGGTTCATGTTGAAACCTTCAGGAAGGTCCAAGACATAGGCATTACTGTTTATTTTTGAAGTTATTTTAAAGGGACCTGCGCTCTTAGCATGTAGTTTTCTTAACGACCCCTGGTGGGAACCGCTCCGGACGAATCCGAACCATGACATAGTCTCCAACTTCGAACTCCTTGAAGCGTCTCTTAAGATCAGCATTAAGTTTGTATTTCTCATTACTTTGCACAATTCTTTTATTAATTTCTTGATGCAATTCCTGGGATATGCGATGCAAATGCAGATGCAGACTCTGACACCCTAAGCCTAGGACTCATGGGGAGTAAGTCTATTGGTTGCCTAGGTTGGTATCCATAAACAATCTCAGCTGGGCTCATACCGGTGGTTCGATTGATGGAATTATTGTAGGCAAATTCAACAATGGGTAGTTTGGAATCCCAATCCCTAATGTTATCTCCAACTAAGGTCCTTAGAAGGTTCCCAAGGCTCCTATTAACGACTTCCGTTTGGCTATCCGTTTGAGGGTGAAAGGCGGTGGAGAATTTCAGCTTAGTACCCATTTTAATCCATAAAGTTTTCCAGAAGTAGCTCGTAAATTTTACGTCTCGATCCGACACAATTGTCTTAGGGAGTCCATGGAGTCGGACAATCTTATTAAAGTAAAGTTTGGCAATCCTAGAGGCATCGAAAGTTTTAGCACAAGGGAGGAAGTGGGCCATCTTAGAGAAGCGATCTACTACGACACAGATGGAATCGTGCTTCCTAATGGTTTTGGGTAGACCTAGGACAAAATACATACTAACGTCTTGCCAAGGGCAGTTAGGGACAAGGAGTGGCATGTAGAGGCTTGTGTTCTGTTTTCTCTGTTTAGCTAGTTGGCAGGTATGGCAACGTTTGATCAGTCTAGTGACATCACGCTTAAGGCTTGGCCAGAAAAAAATCTATACTCGACGGCTGCAATGGTCTTAGCCTGTCCAAAATGTCCAGCTAAGCCTCCTGCGTGTAGTTCCCACACAAGAAATTCACGAAGAGAGGTGTTGGGAATACACAACTTCTGAGACTTGAATAAGTAACCATCCTCTAACAAGAAATCATCTACAGATGGCTTATCCCCCGCCATTAGTAACACATATATTTCTTTAAAATCAGTACACTCTTGATAGTCATCCTTGATGCGTTCGAATCCAACAACTTCTGTTCTCATTTCTCTAGTGACCATTATCCTACGGCTCAAAGCATCGGCTGCCTTATTTTTAGTTCCGGCTTTATGTCTGATAGTGTACGAATATTCTTGTAAGAATTCAACCCAACGACCATGACGGACATTTAACTTCTTATGGGAGTTGATGTATCTCAAAGCCTCATGATCCGAAAAATATTACAAACTCCTGGGGTAGCATGTAGTGTCTTTAATACCTAAGGGACTGAATGATTGCATAAAATTCCTTATCGTAGGTAGAGTACCTTTGTCATATGTCATTAAGTTTCTCGCTAAAGTATGCTACAGGATGTCCCTCTTGTGACAAAGACTCCTCCTATTCCGATCCCTAATGCGTCACAGGTTACTTCAAACACATTAGAAAAATCTGGGAGACGCATAACAGGAGCTTCTACCATTTTCTTCTTAATATCCTCAAAAGCTCTGGTCGCTGCAGTCGTCCAATGGAATTCCCCTTGCTTAAGACAATCAGTTTATGGGGGGCTACAATGGTGCTGAAATTTCGAATAAACCTCCGATAGAAAGTAGCCAATCCATGAAAACTTCTAACATCCCGTATATTCTTAGGTTTTGGCCACTCATTTATAGCTCGCACCTTTTCTGGGTCCGCAGATATCCCTTGAGTTGAAATGATGAATCCAAGAAAGGTCACACTATCGGTGAGGAATTTACATTTGGCAGGGTTAGCGAAAAGTTGTTCTTTCCTCAAAACTTCACAGATTTGTGTTATATGATTGAGATGTTGATCCACCGAAGTACTGTAGATTAAGATGTCATCAAAATAAACTACTACAAATTTTCCTAAGAAAGGCCTAAGAACTTGGGTCATAACCCTCATAAAGGTACTAGGGGCGTTGCTCAGACCAAACGGCATGACAGTCCATTCATAAAGTCCATCTTTAGTCTTGAATGCCGTCTTCCACTCATCCCCTGGACGGATTCTAATTTGATGGTACCCACTCTTAAGATCTATCTTGGAAAAGAGGGTTGCTCCAGTCATCATGTCCAACATGTCATCTAATCGGGGAATGGGAAACCTATACTTGACAGTAATCTTATTGATAGCGCGGCTATCAACACACATCCTCCATGAGCCGTCCTTTTTGGGAGTTAAAAGTGCAGGAACAGCGCATGGACTAAGGCTCTCCTTAATGAATCCTCGTTGTAGGAGTTCATCAACTTGTTTCTTCAGCTCAGAATGTTCGGTCGGGTTCATACGGTAGTGAGGGAGGTTGGGCAGCGATGCTCCCGGCACCAAATCTATCGCGTGTTGTATGTCCCGCAGGGGTGGCAGTTGGTTAGGCAAATCGTCTGGGAATACATCAGCAAAGCTTTTAAGAAGAGGCTTAACGACATCGGGGATTGGTTCTTTTTGGCCCTCGTCTACTTCTCTAGCCACTAGGGCATACATGGGTGCTCCTTGGGTGATCTCAGTTTCCACCTCTTTCGCAGTCAATAAGTGGAAACCTTTACTTTGCTTGACAGGGATAGGCTTTGCTTCAGTCTTGGGAGGTTTAGGTTGAGAGGGCATTAACTTGATCTTCTTTCCATTATGTTCGAACACACAGGTGTTCGTCCTCCCATAAATATGGACGTCATTGTCAAATAACCAAGGGCGACCAAGGATAATTTGACCTACGTCCATAGTTAAAACATCACACCAAATCTTATCCCGATATTCCACAAATTCTATAGGAATAAGGCTTCGATCCTTAATTTCTATGGTAGTAGAGTTGATCCATGAAACCTTATACGGATTTGGGTGAGGGGTCACCTTAAGATTGAGTTTGGAAACCATGGCTGAAGAGACTGCATTGATACAACTTCCACTATCTACTATAACTTTGTAGCTCTTTTCTCCAATCTTGATGAAGGTATGAAAAATTGAGGTTCTACGCCAATCATCACTTAACTTAGGTTGGGCCAAAGCGCACCTAACAACTTGCAGGGTAACTGGCTCTTCTTCAGTAAAAGAGTCTTCTTCCTCATCCACTTGGTGAATCAAATCAGTCTCAGGTTCTTCTTCCTCCTCGTCCACCTCTTCAATTATGGTGACTTTGTAAGGACTAGAACATTGCGAAGCAATGTGTCCGTACCCATGACACCTATAGCACTTGGTTCCGGAATTGGGTTTGGGAGCGTCTCGTTCGGGGGCTTTACCTTTGAGGTCCGTGCGAGGTGGGGCCGAACTAGCAGGGGGTTCGGCTTGCAGTCGATCCCGAGGGTCGGTTTTGAGGTTGTACAGACGAGGTTCTATACGAGTTCGAGCGGGAGTTAAAGTGCCTCGTTTGGGAGTGGGTTTTAGAATCTTCGAGGTCGAGAACTAGGCTACAGGCTGCCTCTAACGAGTCTACACCTCGAGCAAAAAGTTCAGTGCGCAGATCTTCCCTAAGGCCAGCTCTAAACATGGATAGGATTTGAGTTGGGGTGGCCGATTCTTCGCCATTGCAACGGATCAGGAAATCGTCAAAGGCCGAGATATAATCTTTGGCGGGCTTGCTCCCCTGGGTCAATCTATTCCATTTATCAAGGAGCTTCGGGTAGTACGAAGGAGGGAGATATTTTGTCTTAAGTTCTTGTTTCATCGTCCTCCAATCCGTGATAGGGTGTTCGCCTCGAGCCTCGCGCATATTCTCTAAATTGGGTACAATACAAGTTGGCTCGACCCGTGAGTTTCATTTCTGCAAATCTAACCTTCCTAGCCTCCGAGATGTTATACCATTTGAAGTAACTATCCATGGATTTGAGCCAATCCATGAAGACTTGGGGATCGAGGGTCCCATCATAAGTTGGAGCATCAATTCTAATGTTTTTCAACAACTGGGCATCGTTATCTCTCCAAGGGTTCTCATCTCCTACAGGGTCTTGATGGGGTCTCGGGTTATGGCGGTACTGGTCTCCAAGGGTGGCCATGATCTGCTCGGTTATCCTCGTCGTAGGGTGAGTGAGGCCGTGATGGGGTGTAGATTGCAGGGTTCCCAATACGCTCTATGTTATCTAACCGATCACTGGTTAATCTCCTAAAATCCGCTAAGTCCGTCTGAGTGTTACGAATTTGCTGCGTAACAGTCCCTAATTGGCCCAAGATGAGGTCTAGGGTAGCTTGGAGGTGCTGCGGATCGATGGGGTTGGTTATGGGATGAATGGGGTAGAGTTGGGGTGGAGGACAGCACTTAAATGCTACAGAAAACAGCTCCTAAAGCCTCAAACAGCTGCTGGAAAGTCGAGGACAGCAACCTAACACGATGGCGAAAGATGTCTAGGAGTCACGGGTTGGCTGCAGAGTGTGGACAGCAAATTGTCAAGGGTTAAAAGTGCACTTACGAGTCACTAAACAGTGCAGGAAAAGTCCTGGACAGCAAGGTTTTCTAGGGTGGCAAGTGACCTAGGTGATTGGGTCGGTGGCAAGTGGCAAAGACAACACTTAGGTAAACTAAATGTGAATGTTTATAATGAAAATGACATGCAGAAAATTACTGGACAGCGAAATAAAACAGTGAATAAAATGTTCTAGATGATGTTATGCATGTAAATGACTAATGGTAAGGTAAGCTAAACTCCTAGGATGCATCTAGCACAAGCAAAGCATGCTAGCTATGCTCTGATACCAAGATGATGTGAAACCAGGAATTGTTTCTTAGAAAATTAATAGAAGTTCGTTAAAGTATTGATAATACAATCCCAAGCTTCGCTAATTTGACGATTCAATGAAAATCTTAGAAGTTAACAAAGTCTAGGCAAGCAACTTCAACTAAGTTTACAAGTTCTATAAAATAACAACTTCAATAAAGTAATGGAAATGAATGGTCAACAAGAATTCGGCGGTTAACAAAGTGATTGTCTCACCTTGAGGTCACGCTCATTCATCTACTTCTAGGTTCGTTGGGAGAAGAAGAAACATGCTAGTGATGAGACCACTCCGAGGACGACGATGCCGTAGATCCGTAGGGAAGAAGAGGATGTCGCCGGACGTGGACGTGGTGTGTAACGACTCCCTTCGATGATCCACGTGTAGATGGAGAAATGATCGTCTATGGACTCCACTAAAGCTGGGAGGATCCGGTCCAAATACTCTTCGACGATGTCGTCGAAGTCAAAGCCGACGTAAAAAAAAGGAGATCTGAGGATGTTAACTCGTCCACGGTTGTCGTACTCAAACCCGAAATTCCACTCGGGTTTCTCCATACATCATTGAGGTGGGATAGAACGGCACTGCGACGAAATCTCCAGAGGAGGAGCTAGTGGTCGGCGGGCTGGAAGAAAGAGGGGAGGCCGGCGGTGGGGTTAGGGTGAGGGGAGAAGTGAAATTTAGAAAAACTGAATTTAATTTCAGTTTTATGAGTTTGGGAGGGAAATAAAGATAGAAGTTGAATTTCCTAATTAATGCAATTAAGGCATTAATTAGAATCAATTTCGGTTAAGCCCATGGGGAGCCGGCGGTTGGGAGAGAAGGGAGGAGTTTGAAAAAACTGAAGTTATTTTCAGTTTTAGTAAAAATAGGAGGGAGGATTATTTGCATTTAATTTGTGATTTCAAATCACAAAAGAGGATTAAATGCAAACTTAATTGGGGGCTTGATAGGGGGGCCGGCGGCATGAATAGAGGGAGAGAGAGTTGGGGAGAGAGGGAGAAGAGTTTCCAAATTTAGGTGGATGATGTGGACAAGTATTTTGAAAACTCCAAATTAAAGTAAATTGAAATTTGATTCAATCATGCAAACTTTCCTAATTTGGAATTCCAAATTTGGAAAGAATTCAAAATTTGAATTCTAAATTTCAAATTCAGCATAGGATGAGGGAGGGGAGTTGGCCGGAAGGGGAAGGAGTGTCGGGGAGGTGGTTGGTTGGCGGGATGGTGGTGGTGGCCGGCGGCAAGATCCAAGGAGGGCCGGCGGCTAGGGTTGTGGGAAGGGGATTTTGTTGTGGGGCTTCTAATGAGAGGGAGATGATGAAACAAACAAAATAAAATAAAACTAGAGAACTCACCAAGAGATCTCAAAGGAAGAACTCACTAAGAGATCTTTTCATGCACTCACAAAGAGAACAAAGAGAGCAAATTTTCATTTCATTCAGCAACAATCCAAAATACAAAGACCAAGCCTTTATATAGGCTCAACAAGCATACGGAAAGTAAAAGACTACAATGCCCTTGGGCAACAACAAACACTAATTCCCTCATAGGGGTACAAAAGGAAAAAGACAAGAAATATAAATGACATGAATAAAATACAACATCAAAAATAAAGACTCTGAATCAGGGGCCGTCGATCGGCGCCTCAGGCGATGGTACACATGTCGAAATCTGATGTCCCCATCAATTTATTTTTGAAAATTGTAATTACATGTTAATGAAAAGAATACTGGGATTTGGGAAAGATAGAATTTTGAGTTGAACTATATTTCATGTTGTCTTATTATTGAGATATGTTGATTTCACTTCATATCTTATGCTTTTTTATGTTTTTTATTATTCACTCATTAGTATATAAAAAATTTATCATTTTATGTTTACGCAATTTTTTGATTTTGAGGCTTACGCCTAGCCTCACGAATGAAAAACACCTCAATACCCGAATATGTAATTTTAAACATTGATTATAACTAGTACATAAGAGAAAAAAGTAATAATTCTTTTTAATATATCAGAGTCTAAAACTAAGTAATTTAACGATTATGTTTTATAATAATCATTTTTCTTTGTTGAGTGATACGTGGTGCCTTTGGATGGGTAGGTGGTAGCACGTTCCATTCAATGTTTTTAGGCCCTGATAAGATTTATTATTCTTGAAGTATATGCATGTTTTGATTTATAACTCTACATGAGCATTTTTTTTTTTTTTTTGATCAATTGATTAATTTTCTACTGTTTTTTTTTTCCGTATCTCAGGATTAATGATACTGATATGGTGAAGATAGGTAGCATTGTTGGCGGTGTTGTTGATAAGCTAACCCTACTGCAGTTATTATAAATATTGAAACTTTTAGCCACTTCAGAGGTTTTATCTCTTACGAACATTTGGCAGACCACCAAGGTATTTTTTATGATATTTTGGTTTCTTATATTATTCTTAGCAGGAAATACACCATTGCTAATATATTTCGACTCCAATAATCATCTATCAGGGCAAGTTGCATTGTTGAGATCTTTGTTGAGGCCGGGATTTGCATTTGATCAGCTTGTGGTGCTAGGTAAGCATCCATTTTTTGTGTGTATTCAGAATCGTAATAATTTATCTCGAATTAGTTTATAATTCAAACTTAATTGGAGATCTTTTTAATCTGATATGATGCTTGTTGATGTTGAAAATAGCCATACAATTTTTATAATTCCTCCTTTTTGCGGTTTCAACTTGAAGAATTCTGTCCATGTTAATTTTAAATTTACATTTGTTGAAATTAAAATTTTTTGTTATTGTACCTAGTGATGATGGACCTTGTTGAAGATCACCAAGGATTGATCTTCTTTTTTACTTATATCGCAAATTGTATTGAGGACTGATAATTGAGAATTTACTTGGAACAGAGGATTGTTTCAAATTTCATTCATCATATGATGATAATTACATGCTCTTGAATTCCCATTCATAGAAAAATATGGTTGCATGATTTATTCAAACTAGTTTGAATCCTTCCCAATCTCTACTTAATAATCATTTTTATCTAAAAAGAGACTTAATCATAATGCAAAGGATAATTTGATCAATTTTTTTTCCTTGACAACCAATTACAAAGAAATGAAAATAAATGCTAGAGATAATTCGAAACAGCTAATATAATTCAAACTTGTTTTGATGCATGACTTGGACAATATCAACCAATGTTTAAAATTGCGTATTCGAGTATTGAAGCTTTTTTCATTCGTGAGGCGAGGCGTAAGCCTCAAGGCGTTTTGAGGCGTAAGTCTCAAAATCAAAAAATTGCGTAAACATAAAATAATAAAATTTTTATATACTAATGAGTGAATAATATATAAAAAAAAGCATAAGATATGAAGTTAAATCAAAATATCCCAATAATAAGACAAACATGAAATATAGTTCAACTCAAAATTCTATCTTTCCCAAATCCCAGTATTATTTTCATTAACATATAATTCAAATTTCAAAAAATAAATAGCAATGACATATCACATAAGAACTCATAAGTCATTAGCACTTTCAACACTAAGGGGTTCTTCATTTGAATCATCATTATGATGAACTGCTCTCTCTCCCCTTCCTCCTCTCCTATATAGTCCAATGTCGGGCATTTACTTCAAGATTTATGTAAGTTTTAGTATATATAGCGTGAGGCGTAAGCCTCATGCCAGTGAGGCGAGGCGGGCCTCAACCAAGTTGAGACGCAAGCCTCATAAAAAAAAAAACTCGAGGCGTAAGCATCGAGGCGTTTTTTTTATTGAAATTGCGCAAAGGCGGGCCTCAAGGCGAGCCTCATATTGCGCAATTTTAAACCATGATATCAACTCTGTTCGGGCTGATGGAACTCTTCCAATGGAGCATCATGTAAGAGAGTTTGCCTGGTTGTTTTATATATTTAGAAGAGTAGGTGCTGCTATTGGTTCTTGGAATTTTTTTGAATCACCAGCATGCATAGAATAAAAATAAGAAATAGGCTATGAAAACTGTGATCTAAATGTCACCATTTATCGTGGAACTTTTTGGGTTTGAAGAGGAAGCATTTGAATGACGTGTGGGAAGCGGACTACTAGCCCGATTCAAATCGTATGGGAGTTGGTAGTTTGTACTAGATATTTATTGAGTTCTATCCAATAGTCCCAAGTGATGTCAAGTAGCTTCACCATATTCACAAGCAAGGTGACTTTGTCCCAAGGACTTTGGAATCTCTACTTGCAAGTTAGAATAATTCTGAGGACCTATGAAGATAGCTGGGTGACATGTAGTCAAGGCCATGGCAATGCAATCAACTAACAACGCGTGTTCCTGTTGAAAATAATGTGTGATACATGTCAGGTAGGGGTACACCTAAACATGGACATGAGGCCCTACTCTAAGGAATATGGGGGCCACTTGAAAATAAAATTTAGTTGTGTACAAAGGGGGATGGTTGATCTTCCTCCTTTTATTGTGGGTTGACGAATAAGTAGATGTCCTCTGATTGGAGTACTCAACTAAGGCCCATAATTAGTTGATAAACAGGGGTGTCAAAATAGGTCCGTGGGTCGGTTTTGAGTCGAACCCAGATTGACCTAGGTTTAAACGGGTTGACCCTAACCAGACCCATTTTGCAAACGGGTTAGGAAAAATAACCTAGACCCGACGCGCACGGGTTGTTACCAGGTTGTCCCGACCCAACCTGTGAACTCAACTCTGCTGTAGCATTCAGTTGCGTGATATGCGGCTTTCAAGTTTCGTCTGCTATAGAATAAAAAGTTTCAAACTTTCAGTGTGTGTCTATTTGACTTTGCATAGCAGTGTGAAAGAGTACAGACTTTCTTATTTAGTTTTGTGAAACACATCTACCACCTTACATTTTGAGATACATTCAATGGATTTTTTTTGTTCTGCAAGATTTTCTGAGAGAGATTTTTGCAGCTGCAAAATCAATAGGGAGGAGATTAAAATCGATCTACGATTCAGGATTCACCCATCCTTGATCTGGCTTAATCTCTTAACGGTGTCCATTGGCGTCAAAACAACATCGCTTGAGTTCGTGGCGAGAACGCCAGTAGTGGCGTGGGTGGCAGAATTTCCCCATAGCACCGACGATGCCGTGGCAACTAAGCATGTCAACCGGGTCACTTTCAGGTTTCCGGGTCAACCTGAACCCACCCAGTTTTTTGAAAATTGGTTTTTGTTTATCTTTGTTTGTCCAGATTGATTCCGTTTGGTTGGGCTTATGAAATTCTGGTCTTTTCTTGCTAAACTAGCTGATTTGTACTGCTTTAGATAGGGTGAGATATGTATGTATTAGTGAGATAATTGATGTATTACCTTTATAAGGTAAAATAGTTGAAGGTTAATTTGATTTTTTTTGGACATGTGATATTGGGGTAGAAAATGCATGTATACAATTAATATGAAAGGAATAGAAAGTAAAAAGGGGTTGACCAAGGTATTAATGTTGACGATGGTCAACTTTTCTTTAAGGTAGACTTACTATTGCAGTTACATTTATTCTTTTGTCTTGATGAAAAAGTCTTTCTCATTCTTGAAAGTTCTCAGAGGTTGTGAAGCATCTTCCATTTCTGTTAACTTTGTTGTAACCATTGTATTGTTTATCATACTTGAACAAACTATACCTTACAATAATTTTTCAAAATAATGCAATCTTTGTATAAGTGGATGTAACTTTTGCAGAATTTGTATTAAAAATATTGTCTTTTCTTATAGCTTCTGATTTATGATTTTATATTTCAGCACGCGTGTAGGCTATTTTTCAGTACTGCAGTGTTAGTTATTGATTTTTAGGATCAGCTATTTGAAATCTTTCTCCAACATGTATTTGCTCTATCTGGTTAATTTCTGCTTCACTTAGATCTCTATAAGCTCCTATTTATATAGTCGTTAGCCTCTGTTTTTTTGCTTGGATGATAGGATGGCTTATTATTTATTATTATTTTTATGATTCCACGGGAAACTCATTGCAGATATCAATGGCAGCAATTTAATTCTTTCTGCAAAATACTCGCTAGTTCATTTTGTTGAGGACATTCCTTCAGATATCACTAATATGCATCCCTTGGCAGTTGTCCGTGTAAGTTGATAATTTATAATTGAAAACTTAGTTGCATTATAATGCTTTATACTATTTTTATTCTTCTAGCATTTCCTTTTGATACATTTCACTAATGACATCGTTAGTGTGAAATTTATTATTACATAGGGATACATCAGTAACATAATTGAATCGGGCTGTTTTGTTCGTTTTTTGGGACGATTGACCGGATTCTCCCAAAAGATTAGAGTATGTGCTACTTTTCTATTTTTAATCTTTATTTTTGTAATGTATTCATCACTTATCGTTTATTTTGGTGCCTATCCCCAAGGCTACTGATCATAGTGTTGGTAATCTATTGGATGCTTTCTACATTGGGCAATCAGTTCGCAGTCATATAATTAATGTGAGTCCTTATATCAATTGAAGTTTTATGTACGTAAGAGTTATAATGGTTTCTAAAATTATTTTGGTTTGACGAACTCTCTCATTTTTTAGGTCGATGATGAAACTGGTAAGATTAAACTTGCCATGAAGCAGTCTTTATGTTTCTCCACAGATGCATCTTATATCCAAAGTTATTTTTTTGTGGAAGACAAGGTTAGATGAATTCTAATGCCTCATCAATTTATATAGTTCAACTTTTATTATTTTAATTTGGAAGACAAGGTGAAAATGGGCAACTTGTGTGAAAACCACCTATGGTGGTTAGGCACTATGATGACTTTTTACAAGAATTATATTCAATAAAAATGCTGATTTGCTTCTCTTAAAAAATGAAAGATGAATGTTGGGCGAATGTTCTTATTTTTTTTATTCTTATCTTCACCATGAAAACATTTTCTAGGCTTCTTAACTGCGATTAAAAAAATGTTTGATTGATCTTATTTCCATACATTATATGACTAATTGCTTTTGTTAAATCTCATAATTTTTTACAGTTAATTGTTGAATACATCAAGCCTTTATCCCATTACGTCCGGTCAGCTACAAGAATCCTTTTTCTCCATTGTGTCCTGTTAAGAGTCAAATTCTCATTTAAATTTTAATAAATAAAAAAAGTCATTTCTAATATTTTTAAACCAAGTCTTTTTAGGTCTACTTCTACCTTTCTTAATACAAGCCAAATATAATACATCTACTCTCCTAACCGAGTCATTGAAAGACCGCCATTTTATATGACCAAATCTTTTAAGGCGACTCACTCTAATCTTATATTTCATTGGAGCTACTCCAATCTTTTCATGT
Source organism: Dendrobium officinale (assembly GCA_019514585.1). NCBI lineage: Eukaryota > Viridiplantae > Streptophyta > Magnoliopsida > Asparagales > Orchidaceae > Dendrobium > Dendrobium officinale. The sequence goes on from CM033689.1 coordinate 2,587,317, forward strand.
ATATGTTCGTTTTGTACCTGTCTCTAAGAGTAAAGCCACTCATCCACTTGAGCATCCTCATCTCTGCAACACTTAACTTAATATTATGCTTCACTTTTAATGGCCAACAGTTAATTGTTGAATAATTAAACTAAAATTCTTATGTGTGACAAATTTCTTCTCTTTTATTTGATGTAAAGCAATCTGTATCTCATAGAATTTTTACTGGTTCTTTATGTTGAAGGATTCATTACTATAGTTTTCTGTTTTTAGTAACAATGATAACCTAATCTTTTAATTTTTCGGGTTATGTAGTAAATTTAAGTATTATATTCATCATCATTTTTATAGGCCTTATCACAACTAATTGGATTCAACTTATGTATCCTCATTTTTCCTTCATTTTTGTTTAATTATTTTCTTTTTTTCCAAAGGGCCTTGGCTTAACTGATATACTCCTCAATTTCTAATCTCGAGGTTTTAGGAACCAACAATTATGATGAATTTCTCAAGGCGCACATAGATTTAATGCTTGTAATTGGTCTTGCGCTCACCATCTTATATGCAGTTGATTCCATGCCATAATATTTTGTATTGACCTTGGGCCCTTCTAAATGAAAATATGGGATATTTTTCCATCTTTAAAAAACAATTGTTGTGTGTTACTCGAGTTGTTAAGGTTATTATTCACAATTTTTTTTTTTTAATTTTTCTTGTGCTGACCTTCTTATATGGAGCTGATTCTATGCCATACTTATAATTAACCTGGCCGCCTTGGTCCCTTCTAATGAAAATATGTGATATATTACTATATTTTAAAAAAAAAAATTGTTGAGTGTTGCTCGAGTTGTTAAGGTTATTATTCACAAAATTTTGTTAACACTTTTAAACCATGTTATATTTTTAGTTCTTGGACTGTTTTAATTGGTGCATTTCAACCATTCGTTGTACGGGCCCAAAACTGCCGACTTTAATTTTAATTTATCTTCAATTTAGGACACTCAAATTTTCCCCTTGATATAATTACTTCTTAAATTATCCATCTTTTTTTTGCGATACATACTTGTTTACATTTCCGTTTTCATCACTCTCAACTTAGCTATCAACTATCTTTTACTACTTAAAACTCAAATCTGTACTACATAGCTTGCTTAATTGCAGTTTTATGTTCATTTATTGCCTTAATATGACTTCATTAGATGGCTTATAATTTTTATTCCTTAATAAATTAGCACAATATTTAATTTCCTTTGTTTATTGGTTACCTAAATGTTTTTTTTCATTTATTTGGCATCCTATTAATCTTCAAAACTTATTTGAAAAAAATTGTTATCCAAGTCACTTCAATATCCTATATAAATCTCCAAATCTTATAATATATCTCATTTGACCCAATTTTTTATCTCTACGTATCTCCATGAGAGTTAATGCTGCTTTATATTTTTAGATCAATCTATATTGTACCTTATTTTATAGTTCATTATGCCTTTACAGAATAATATCTTTCATTTAATAAATTTTAAAATAATATTATCATCTTTTATTGATATTTTCATCCGAAACTAAGATCCTATTTATCTATTACAAGTAGTTACTGATAGATAGGTTCAATCAAGCCTCAGTCATTAAAGTTTTGTTTTATTGTTCACCCTAAACCATAATTTTATGTTGGATACATTTGATCTGATATCGGGGCATCAGATTCTTCAAGTACTTATATTTATCTTCTTTTAAAATAAGCTTAATTCTTTTGGTATTGTGTTCCCATTCCTCCAAACCTGCAGATATCAGCGTTGCAGTCTCTAGATAGCAAAATTTTGGATTTGAACTGGGTCAAAGATTTCAGTATTGGTAGTGTACATACGGGAAAGGTTCAAGAAATAAAGGAATTTGGAGTTGAACTTGTCTTTGAAAAATATGGGAACATTGTAGGTTTTGTCTCTCAGCATCAATGTAAGAATTTTTTAATTTTTTAATATCAATTGCTGTTGTATTCTTTCTTGTTTTTTATTTTAATTTTTTTTCTTATTAAATGATTTTATATATCCCTGGAAGTGGGTGGAATTAATGTGGAGAAAGGATCAATTGTTTAGAGCATTTGTTTTGGATATTTCCAAGTCAGAGCGCCTAGTTGATTTGTCTCTCAAGCCAGAGTTGATCAACAGTCCAAATGTGGTGCAGTATGATGTCCTTCCTCAAATTTCTAGAAAGGCGAGTCATTCCTTGTTGAACTCAGCTTGTAGTTCTTCTCTTTTAATTTATGGGGGTGATGTTAAACTTTCTCTTGTTCAGAAACGTCAAAGATCATCTTCTTTGGATTTGGAGCTACACCATACTGTAAATGCTGCCGTTGAGATTGTGAAAGAGAAATTACTTGGTCTGTATTTTAAATTTAAAAAAGACAACACCATGTGATTTGATAAATTTTATGTCCGATATATCATGATCCTTAATGATTCGTTTACTTTTTTTTTGTAATTTATTGTAAATGTAGGTGCTTTCACTTCCAGAGCATGATTATGCAGTGGGATATGCATCCGTTGATTGATTATAACACACAGAAATTTCCTCACAGGCGCTTCTTTGATGGTCAAAGGTGAGTATCCTACCATTTTTTCTACTGTTTGTGCTGATTTATTGTTTTTCAAACGTGAGTATAAGGATTCCATTGACTAAATCAGAGTGGTTAGATGCTATAACCCCTTTTTTCCCAACAATTTATTGTTGTTTCTATTCAATCTTTTACTTGAGATGTGAAAACGCAGATCTTTCTTCTGTTTTTCTTCTACACAACGTTTTTGTTTTATGTTTGACTGATGAATAGTTATGTGCTTGATTCTCCAAATTTATGTTATTTTATGTTGCCTTTGTTGCACAGGTGCTGTATCCATTCATTAATGCAGTTTAAGCACAAAGCATCCTCTGTTTTGGGGTCCTTTTAATTTATTTTTCTTCTTGAAAGACAAGATACATATATGCACATATATCACCTGATGGTGCATTTAGCTACATTTTATTAAATGTCCACAGACCAACTCCAAAATCCTTTGTTTCTGTTGTACTGCCATTCAGCACGGAACATGGGCTTGAATACTTATAAAATTTTAGGCCATTAGAAGTGGTAGGATCTAAACATCTTAGTGCTCCAAAATTGATTTTGTTTTTGCATTTGGATAATGCAACTTATTTTATTTTCATTGCTCAAATGTAACAATACTGAATAGGCATCTTGTTGCTCCCAAGCTAATTTGTCGTTTGCAATTTGATGATGCAAGCTATTTTAGTTTGTCCTATATGTCTATATAGTCACTAATAATCAGTCATTTACAAGCTTTTTATTCTATAACATAAAAATTATTTTTGAAACTTTTTATGCTATCTTATTTGTCTATTTTTGTTTTGTGGGGGAAATATTTTTCAAACTTTATACTGGTTTATCATCTTATGGGATTTGCTTATAAAATTCTGTTGCTGCTCCGTTTACTAGATCTGACTGCAGAATCTATGGCACTTGATTTTAATTTAACCAAAGTTTCCTCACAATCTGTTTTTGATGTGAAACCAGGAATTGTTTTCGTAGAGATTAATAAAGTTTGTTGGGAGCAATGATAAAAATAATTTTTAAAGCTTCTCAAAATTGAAAACTCAAGAGAGATCTTAGAAGTCAACAATGCTTAGGCAATCCATTACAACTAAATTTGCAAGTTTCTTTAAAATATCAACTTAAACAAAAGTAATGAAATGATTAGTCAACTAGAATCCGGCGGTTAACACAGCAATCGTCTCACCTTGAGGCTCAAAGTCGCTCTTCTACGTCTAGGGTTGTTGGAGGAAGAAGAACCATACAAGAAACGAAATCACTCCAAGGTAGACGGTGCAGACGATCTGTAGTGATGGAGAGGGAAGCGGCGGCGGTGAAGGTGGGGAAGCGGGTGGATGTCTGTTGATGATCCAATTGTAATCTTGGAATTGATCGTCTATGACGTCCACGAGAGAGGGAAGGATGCAGTCCAAATAATTTTTAACAATGTCGTCGGAGCCAAATCTGACATCGAATGACGAGTGAACGGGTGATGTGGATATCTCCGTAGATGTCGAAAACCAATCCGCTATTAATCTCGGGATCCGCCATGCATGGTGGGATTGAATAGTGAATAAGAAATAGGGAGGTGGGGAGAGGGACTTGCCGTGAGCTAGGGAGAGGGAAGAGGTCACGATTTGGGAGGAAGAGAGAGGGGGCGGGTGAGGCTATGGGGGAAGAAACACAAATCTGAATTTTAATTCAGATTTTCAAAATTATGGAGGGCTTAATTTCAGTTTCAGAATTTCAAACTTGAAATTAGTCTAGGAGGGAAAGAAAAAAGGGTGTATTAAAAGAAAATTAATAGGGGAGAGAGGGAGGGGAGTGGCCGGCCATGTATAGTGGTGAGAGGGCTTAGGAATTAAACGAGTGGGGACCACAAGGGATTAATTAAATCTAATCAAATATGAATTTAAATTTCAGAATTGATTGACTTAAGTAACTCCCAAATTCAAATGAAAATATGAGGGATATTGAATTTTGAATTTCAAAATAGTTTGTAACTCCTTTGTAATTAACTTTTCAAAAATTAATATGGCTTAATTAGGAAAGCAATTAAGAGAGGAGAATTCAAAATTCGAAGGGGGAGAACTAGAGGAGGGCCGGCGGCAAGATGGGGCCAACGGGTGTGGCCGGTGGGCTGCTGGCCGGCGGCGTGGTGGGGCTGCAGGCCGGCAGGTAGCTGGGGATGCAGGGTTGTTTGGGGCAGCGGAAGAAGGGGGTGAGGTGGGAAAAACCGTGGGAGGAGGAAGGGGAGAAGAGGGAATCAATTAAAACTCTCTCCTCAAGAACTCACTAAGAGATCTTGGGATTCCACTCAAAGAACTCACTAAGAGATTATAAACAAAAGAAATTTTCATTAATAAAAAACTAACTCAAATACAATGACTAAGCCTATATATATAGGCCATCCGAAAAATAAAACCATAAAGACGACATTGCCCCTGGGCTACAATAAGCACTAGCTCCCTCATAGGGGTACAAATGGAAAACATGAAATATAACATGAAATATAAATGACATGGAATAAAATAAAAACATAAAAAATAAAAAGAATATGAATCATGGCCGTCGCTCGACGACCCCTCCGATGGTAGGGTGTGTCGAAATCTCCTATGGATGTCCTCATCAGTTTTCAGTTTAATTGTTTTCTTTTGATGAAGGATTATTATTTGACTGTCAAGTATTAGTTTTAAATAATATACTTGATGAACCGTTTCTACGCTCCTCAATTGTTACAATCTTTGAATTTATCTTGTTTTACATGATAGAAAACCCATCTATGTGAAAAAGGTTTATTTATTTTACTAACGCAGTAAGTTAACTAACTTATGATTGTTTATGGTTTTCAGAGTGATAGCAACTGTTGAAGCTCTTCCAACTGCTGATACGGGAGGAAGATTACTCTTGCTCCTTAAAGCCCATTAGTGAAATTTTCTAATTCTTCTATTTCTAAAAGAGCCAAAGAAAATGTCTAAACTACGCTGTAGGATCACTTGTTGAAGCTGAGGTGTGTGATGTTGCTATCAACCTTTATCTTCTTCATAATCCTCCCCTCTTCGTCCTCTTTGTAATAGGTTTATTTATGGACAAATTTTTTTAAGGTTTTGAATATTGAGATTTCAGTTTTTTTAAAATTACTTTAATCACATAGAATTACTTAACTTCCCTCCTGTTGGGAGGCCTGACTCTTGAACACAGTAAAAAAATGGTTTGAGTTTTAATTTATCATTATTATATCATCATTGTTAGCCTTATCTATGTTATTTGGATTTATAAATAGTTCATATCTATTTAGTCCTGATGAGTACTACATATTCCAAGTTTATATTGTACTTTTTTTTTTTTTAATTATATGGTTTGGTTATCTTTGGTTTGCCCCTTTTTCTTTCCAATCCTTCTACATAGCTCTTATTGTTGGAGTTTTATTTTTCTATTTTTTGGATTTTATTTCTTGTCCAAACCAAACTCTGTAGGGTGCGAGTTTATTATGTATTAAGCGATGATTGAACGCAAGATCTTGAAAGAAACTGGCATGTCTTGTGTCAACAAGATTAACTGGTACACTCAAATAGTTGTTAGGGACCACTTCATATATGTGCTAAGCAGGATATGAGGTTTGATTTGAGGAAGAGGTTTGGGATTCAGATTATGAGTCTTTTGTTTAGATAATGTTCTTTGCGAACTAAATGAAGGATTCCTTGACGCTTGGAAGGGAAGATTGGGTAGTGGTGGGTTTCAATGGTCTTCAGTTAGGAGAGTTGCCAAAACTATAGTGGTGTATAAAAGTGGTGTTTAGCTTTATGGATCCTTTGACTGCTATATATCTACCTTTCAATAGGTTGCATCAGTGGTGTTATGTCTTGCACGTTCTTTGTTGGAGAGTCAAAAGCTAAGTGATTGTGGGACTAGTTTATAGATCCTACTTATCTTGTGAGTGCTCCCTGTTATCTTCTGTTATTTTCTTATTCACCCGGTTTTATAGTTTATCCTAATATGAATATGTTTAGAACAGTCCATTGGACCGGTCCTCACTGGGACCGATCCAAACGCGAACGAGGCGGAACGCCCTCCGCTTCCTGTTGTTGCCGCATGAGTTGATGGAGCTTTTTAGGAAGGATTTTTGAGGGATTTGGGAGGGAAATTTGAATGTAGGGACTGTTTTAGGGATTTCCTTTTGATTTGTAGGCATTAAAGACTTTGCTTTCCTAAAGTTAGGGCATCTTGAATTTGGCTGAAACTTGAGATATCTTTATATTTAGTTTTCTTTGGGCTCTAGCGGCCGTCTAGAGATTTGGGAGAGATCGATCCTCCTCTCGAATTGAGGATGAATTGTATCTTGTTTGTTTTTTCTTTCGAGTTAATTTCTTGCAATAAAATCTACTGTTTTCCTGATTTTCATTGGATTTTGGAAGAGTTTCTCGCTATTTTTACGAAAATTTGATAGGGAAATACTTTTAGATAGAGCATGTCGATCGAATGGGGAACCAATGACTGGAAGGAAAGTGGAAGTTTTGGAGGGAGATAAAAATAAAAATCTTGGGCAACTCAAAGCAGGATTTTGAAAAGATGAAGGAAAAGTTCGCCGTGGTGGAAGACATGTTGAAGAAATTGCTTGAAGCCAAAACCAAAACTGGTGACATTGGAAGCAAAGGAAACTACCGGCGGCCATGGGAAGAGATGGAAACCCTAACACGTCTAGGGGAAGGGAAAAGTCAGAAGTGGATATCCTGGAGGCATAAGAAGTAATGCCTCAATCTAGAACCACTTTCTAGGGAGGAGATGATCATTGACTACAAAAGAATGGGTGCTGAAATTTGTAAGGAGGGCATAATTTCGATCATCGAGATGCTAATTATAAAAGAAGAAGAGGGATTTTTTTGATGAATGGTTTTGGGTATGATTGCCAGAGGAAAGAATCGTGACAATTGGGGAGCACCTCTGCTTCGAGGAATAGGAGGTTATGGAGGATTTAGGGGAAACGGGTGTGAATGAGGGTAAGGATGCACAACAGGTGGATATATAACGGTAGAAAGGTATTTCACCATCAATGGGTTGATAGAGGAGGAGAGATTGACGGCGACGGGCCTATGTTTAGAAGGAAGGCTTTATCTTGGTATCAGTGGAGGGACATGCAACGACCTATACGAAGTTGGAGAGAGTTCAAGGATTGTTTGCTAGGACGGTTCCGAATGGCAAGGGAGGAGGACTTCTACGAAGCAGTTCTTCGCCTTTAACACAGGAGGGTTCACATGATGGGAGGTACCGGGAGAGATTCAAGTTACCTGCTAGCCGATGGGACCGCCTTTGTCTCCAGGACAGGGTAAGAGCGAAACGTCATGACAGGGATTGAACAACAGAGATCTTGAGCAACGGTTAGAGTAATGGGGCCATCGTGGACTTGGGATAGGTACTATGGTGCTATGCTCAATTGGTAGAAGATCAGAGGAATGGGAGGTGGCAGCTCCGGAGGCTGTTTCAGGGATGATCACCACATTATTGAAATCCCATGGAGCTAAAACCGGATACTCCTACGGGGACTTCGAAGGAAAAGGTTGGCAAGAGGAAGACCTGGGGACGATTTCAAGAAGCTCACAAGAACAGAATTACAAGAGAAGAGGGTTAAGGGGTTGTGTTTCAGATGTGACGAGAGGTATTACCCGAGATAGGTCGTAAGGAGCGGATTCTTCAGGTTTTACCGTTTGTGAATGAAGAAGGAATTGGAGGGTGTCGTCTTTCCACCTTTTTAGGAGAATGGGAGGGGAGTATTTGTTTGACCGGTCCGTACGGGACCGGAACAAACAGAAACGAGGCGGAAATGCCTCCACCTCCTGTTGTTGCGCATGCGCCGCAGGAGCTTACTCGAAGCTTTTTAGGAAGGATGTTTTAGGG